>JARWLC010000016.1:61003996-62414209 GCA_033318265.1 Phyllotis vaccarum | reverse complement strand
GGCATCCTTAATCTAGGATGTGAGACAAGGTCTCAAATATCAAAACTATGTTCAACAAAAAATGAAGCAGCAGCACTGTGAAAGGAGCCAGAGATGACCAGTGGAGCACAAGAGTGGCTTCAGTTAGCTGACCAGTCGTGAAAGCAACCAGCTACTTGAGCCATTTTGTTTTGGAGAGGCAATGATCAAAGATATTTGCAGGGAGATCCTGGTAGGCAGGGCTGATTCCAGAAGCCATAATAATGCTATCTTGGTTGCGGCCTAGCTATTTGTCATTCAGCAAGCACCTAGTTAAGTAACTACAGTGAGCTTAGAGCTAAAAAAAAAAAAAAAAAAAAATGAAAAAGACCAAGTCAGTACTCTGAAAAATTTCAGCCTACTCTGGTAAGAACAACTCTGGTTCTTAACAAGGCCAAGAAATCCTAGTTACACCACAAATCATGACCGGATGCTTACATGTTCAACTATTTTATAAGATCACTGGTAAGTAGGGGAGGGTAATTTTTTTCCCAGCAGTGTCAAGTTCCATGAGGATAGATATTACAGTTTTAAATTTAACCTGTAACTCATATGCAACTGACTTATACTAAGTACCTACTCTGTGCCAGGTACACTTCTATTATAACCTCTTTCTGTTCTCTAAAGGTATAAAAAAATCATTAGAATATAAGTTACATTTTCCTTCTAACTTCAATCTGAAAAATATGAATTTGTAATTTATACTGTTGTGGCTAGATGTTTAAAAAGAATCTCATTTGGAAAAAAAATAAATTCTCTTATTCAATTATAAATGAATTATAAAGTTTCTTATCTTTACAGTTGACATAAAGCAAAATTATGTAAAAATAAATTGGCCTTCAAAAGTGTGCAATGCAAGCTGGGGCTGGTGGCGTATACCTCTAATCCTAACACTCAGGAGGCAGAGGCAGCAGGATCTCTTGTGAGTTTGAGTCCAGCCTGGTCTCCAAAGGAGCTCCAGGACAGATAGGGCTACACAGAGACACTCTGTCTCAAACCAAACCAAACCAAACCCAAACAAGGTGTGCAATGCAGAGTTCTTCTGGCATCAACATGCATATTAACTATCAATATACTAACCAAGCATGGAAGTGTTGTGGGATAGTCTACACAGTATTCAGGCTCTAGTATGTTCTTCTGAACATACAATAAACAGATGAGGATGACTTGGGTGTGAGGACTCCTTGAACAAGGAGCTCTTGACTCATTCCCATTGTCAAGTTAGGAAGGGGACAGGTGAAAAAGACAATTTCCAGGAAACCTACATACATTGTTCTTCAACACTGGTCTCTCCATTTCCTTCACCGTGTAACAAGGTCATTCGAAGAATGAAATCTAACCGGTGTTTTACACATTGTAATGCTTAGACATATGGGAAAACAGGAAGGCAGGGCCGTCAAGACGGACATACGTGTTTTGCCCTTAGTTCAGCAGTGGGCCTGCTAAATGATTGCTCACACAGCAAAAGGGTCTAGGGCTGCTTCTCTTTTCTCCACAGTGGCAGCCAAGAGGTAAACAGGACAGTGTTCAGTACAGAAAGCTGTAACTTGGAACTCATACTAGATTGGGTTTTGCAGAGCTGGTTTATGCTCTTCAAATATTTATAGACAGTTTTCTTTGCCTCCAGCTTTGGTTGTCATTCAGCCAAGTTATACATACATGGTTCTTTTAATCTTTCCTTAGAAATCAATTCCACTCAGCTCTTTAATCATTCTAGCTGCAATTTCTCAACTTTTAGCTATTTGTCTGTCTGGTGACTGAAAGTGACATGGCTATGGACATGGACAGAGTTGTTTGCTTTTCCATTTCAACTATTTCAAGATTCAATGTATTTTATGTCCAAAATAAAACTTTTCTTTTATAAAACATCTTAAAAATTCAATTTATGTTAATGTATCATTTAGTATTCTCCCCAAAATATCAGTATTACATTCTCTAAGGAAAACAGTGTCACTGTCCAAAATCTCTGTGTATACATCTGACTGATGTCCCCACAGTGTTTCACTATGAGAAAATGTAGAAACCTAGAGGAACACAGCCACACAGCAAAGCTCCCATTCCAAGATTCCAGCTGTTCATAGATAAGTCTTACTAAATACAGCTTTTCAATAAAAAAAAAAAATAGATAAGAATTTCTTTTAAAAATGAAAACTAACACTGAAAGCCCAGGAGCCAAAGGGAGGCAAATGGAATGACATCAAACTAAAAAACACAATGATATATAATCTCATTATCTAAAGAACAGCCATCAAAAAAGGATAATGAACGCTGAAGGGCAATGAGGGCAAACGGGAAGCCCGCTGTTAGCAGGAAAGCAAGCACAGCCATTATGAAAAGCAATCAATATGGAGGTCACCCCAAAACCTAAAGAGAACATGGTTCACCACGTCCACTGTCAGGTACACATCTGAAGCTAAGGAAGAGGCACCTGCACTGCTATCTTCACCTACTCAGAAGAGTCAAGAAACAGAACCCACCCAAGTCGTCATGAATATTAGGGAAAGTATGGTGCTCAGACACGCATGTTATGTTTGGCCATAAAAAGAATAAAATTTGAGACAACACAGAACCTTATGGTAAATGAAATAAATAAAGACACAAAGACTACTTTCCTCATACCTGAGAGAACTTCATAAAAGTTGTAATAATAGTGGTTACCGGAGGCTGAGCCCTGTGGAGGAGGAGGAAGGGATGGAGAGAGGCCCATCAATGGGCATTTAGTTACAGTCAGGAGTTTAGAAGTCCTGATGTGCTAGTGCATAATAGAATTACCAGAGGCAATAATAGGGTACTGTACACTTAAAAAGCTATATAAGGACAGGTATTTAATGCTGAACTAGAAGTGTAGCTCATTTGCAAACTGCCTGCCTACCATGCACAGGATACCTTTGCATTTAACCCTCAGTACTTCCAAAACAGAAACCAAGAAAAACAAGGTTTGTTTAACATAAATAAACATTGTACAAGGCCTACAAATATCAAAACATTGCATGTTACACTGATAATATACACATTCATCCTGTTTTATCAGTTAAAAATGAAATTCTTAAAAATCAGAAATAGGTATCTTTTAACATTTTAAGATACACCAATACATAATTAAAAAGTATTTTACCAGAGTAAGCATGCATGAGGTCTTAGGCTTGTTCCCCAATAACACCCACAGCCACAATTATATATCACATCTCCTGAATTTTACTTATTCCCATTACTAGCTAAAAGGGCATCGTTTCACACTGCCTCCAACTTCAATAGTCCTTGCAAACTAACATACTCCAATTTTACAAGATCACCTTTTATAGGGTCTATGTATGAGTGAGATCATGTAGTAGTTGTCTGTCTGTGCCTGGCTTATTTCACTTAACCCAATACCTCGCAGATTCATCCATACATCCGTAAATTGATTCATTGTCTTGTTTGTATGGATAAGGGTATTCTATTGTGTGTGCACCAGCGGATATTTAGGTTGTCTCTATCTCTTGACTACTGTGACTGCTGCTGTGATGAACATTAGTGCAGGTGTCTCTCCTGCATGCTCACTTCACTCCCTCTGGGTGTACATCCTGCTAGGAGGATTTCCAAAGCCTGCTGTGGTTTCACTTTTAATTATTTAAGGCATTTCCATATGGTTTTCCACAATGGTAACAGTAATTATTTAGCATACAAAACTCCCACATTTTATTTAGTTCCTTTTGATGTATTTTCCTCTATTATACACAACTGTCCTATTATCCCAGTAATATTTTATTAAACTTCATGTACTGTATTGTCTTCAGCCATCAATTTTTATGACCACAGACCATTTTAAGAGTAAGTAGATACACTATAATTTCAATTCTATTATAGGACATTCACATAATTTCCATTTTCCCCCTTGAGTTTAGCTGTTATATACACAAGTAACAATCCAGGGCTAGCAATGTAGGACCAGTAGAGCATTTCCTCAGTATGCACAAAGCCCTGGATTTGATTCTTAGTACTGCATAAAATTGGGCATGGTTACATATACCTATAATCTAACCTCTTGGGGTTTAGAGAGAAGAGGACCTGAATATAAGGTTAGTCCTAGCTACATAGCAGTTTAAAACCACGTTGGGCTTCCTGAGACCTTCTCAAAGAAAAATAAAATAAAACAAAAGAACAACCTCTCACTGCAGACTTAGACAATGTAAGAGTGCGGTGGTGGTCAGGGTAGAGTGCTGGCCTAGCGTAAGACATCATGGCTTTGGCTGTCAGCACTGCCTAAAATGACGTGGATGTACACAGGCCTGTAATATAATCCCAGATACTCCAGAAATAGAAACTAGAGGTTCACAATTTTAAGCTCATCCTTGACCTCATCTTGAGACCCACCTGCACTACTACATTAGACTCTGTCTCAGAACAACAAAGGGAAAGCATCTTGGGATGGCAAGATGGCTCAGTGGATAGTAACCAGCCAAGCCTGATTACCTGAGTTTGATCGCTGGAACCCACAAGGTAGAAGAATAGACCGAATTCTCAACGCTGTCCTCTAACCCCAACTGTGTGTTGTGGTGTATGTGCGCACACACATACTCACAATAAATTCAAAATTGAAAATGTGGGAAAAACACAAAATGCAGGAAATATAGGAAAACAAGAACACGCATTTACACTTGTTCCTAGACTTCCTCCTCTTGACTTCGTAGGAGTGCAGATTGAAACATGTTAGACAAGTGTTCTACAGCTGAACTGCATCCCTAACTTCTTAAGAAAAACTGAAGACGAGATAGGGGTTTGTCACACTGCTGAGCCTGACCTCAGTCTGGTCCAGGCAGGCCTTGAGCGTGCTACCCTCCTGCCTTATGAAAACCACTGGCCCAGTTTCTACATTAGCAAGTGTAAAATTAATGGGTAAAGGGACACAAAGGAAAAGGATTCTGAGGTAAAGAGTCAGGACAAAGAGTTCAAAGATTTGTCTTTTGGCTGCAAAGCTTAGAAAGTTACGAAAATGGACAAAGACAGCAACTTCTAATAAGTGAGAAGCAACCTTCATTCCAGCCCCTATTTCACCTACTTACCCAGCTCTACCATCAGAAGGCGAGTGAGGGCCGTGTAGAAGGTTGTTCGGCACCTGAAGTCACTGAGACTGTAAGCTTCACTGATGCCAAGAAATGGGAAGTGTTCACTCTGATGAAAGCAAAGGAACACGGGAAGTTAGCAATGTCAGACCCAACTATCCAGAAAATTCTAGTCATTAAAGAATTCGCACATACCGTGTGGTTTTTTAGCATGAATTTCACAGCATCTATTTTCACAAGTTTTTTTAAAAGGATATAGGTAACAATGTTAAGGAATATGGAGAAATGTACATAAGAAGTCACAAAACATATCTAAAATGGCGTTTTAGTATGTAAGAAGAATAAATATTTCTAGGACTACTATAGAAATGTCTTTCATTTTGCTAAGAATGATAATCCATTATTAACTAGGGCAATTACTTTTCCATCTTATACATATTCTAGTTATGGAAAGAAAGAATGAATCCTATAATTAAGACAAGAACCCCTCACTATTAAAGCCTTGATAGGAGAAAATTGAAACTGACCCTTTTTATATTTGGATATAGCTGGAAAATTTCTTTTTACTTAATGCTACTTCATAATAAAATTATTATAAAGACCCATAATAGACTATCAAGAAAGAAAAAATTATTTAATCTCAAGAAACAATGAACTCAGAAGTTTAAAGCCAAAATTTAGTTAGAAAGATATAGCAAAATTCATGTCATTAAGTATTGAAAGACAGCTTAATGTAACTAATACTTCTCAAGTGTTTAAGTGGAAGACATTTTTCTTATTTTACCCGGTCTTCACAATTACAGTGTCTCTATTTCTACTCTGTAGATATGAAAACTGAAGCCTAAAGAAATTAAGTTGTCCATCCAAGACTGCACAGCGATGGTTGACTCTGCTGACATTTGAATTAAGGCCTGATTCAAGGGACTATGTTTTTTTTCCTGAACCACATCAATCACCTGAACAGGCAGGCTAGGAGCCAGAATAAAGCAGAGCTATCAGCATGAATACAAAGCACAGATGACTTCTAGTCTACTGTGGGTTTCAGGGATGCACCCAGGATGTGCCCCTCTCGTCCCTTCCTTCACCATATTTATGTACTTCCACCACAGCACATCTTGGTTCTTCTGTCTACTTATTCTTAAAGGTCACAGCACGCTTACTTGGTTCTACTTATGTCATACAGAAACATCAGCTTTCTTTCATATTATTTCCTATGTATAAAGACACTGAAAAGCCCAACTATCATTTTAGACATGAAGTGGGAAGCACAGTGGGACACAGGCAGGAAATGTGGGTTCCTGGCTTGACTACATGGGTCAGTCAGCTTGATGAGCCTAAGTAATACTCCCAGACTGACTGAACCTTAAATAGCCAAGTGACCAGATGGGTTGCTCTGAGGATCAAGTGACACACACATCTTTACTGACTGTAAACCAGGGACAGGACATGAGGATGATGAAAACTTACACGTGGACACTAGCTACAAGGCCAGTTCCCACAGCTCTAACTGGCAGATAGTGTCACTTTCAATAACCCAATGAGTTAAACAAAATTAAATAACTTTCCCAATGACAAGCTGTTAATATGACTTAGACTGAAGTTTATCCAACTACTAAATTGGCATGTTATGCACGTGTATCCTCAGGACAGGACTGGCAGCCATGCATTTTCCACAGTGCATTGTGATCAGTGCTGATAAGCAGCAAGCTTTTTCTTAGATTTAAAGATGCGCATTTGACGACTTTTCAAAATCATCAATCTCTGAGCAAATGAACTGCCACTCAAACTTCCCTCAGTTAAACAAGGGAGGAGATCAATAAACTTGGAAGTAACGTAAGTAATTATCAAAGGCAATTCTATTAAAATTGTTAAGTTAAAAGTGACAGAGCTTATGGGTAATGTGAATGCTGCCATGGAGGAGCCTTCCTGTCAGCACTGCTGACAGACACGAAGTCATGTTTCGACAACAGAATATTTATGGAAGCAATAAATAACATCCACAGGAAAAACATCATCTGCCAAAGACATTTTCTGCAGAATCACATCTGTTCACTTTAAACCAAGGTCAGTCCCCACTGGCTTTTAATTAATTCTCAAGAAAAATGATTAAAAATTTGAGAACAATACGATGGTGAGAGTTCATCTGAATATTTACATTCCTTTACAGAATTCAGCTCAAAGCTAGCTAATGGTCTTAAGATTTTTAATGCTAACAGGAAAAGAAAAAAGGCCATATCTTTATGATCCTTCATTTTTATTCTTCTCTAGGAGACAAGCACTCTTTTCAGTTGCCCGATTTTCGGCAGAAGGAAAGGTGGGTGAGGCAATATTGGGTTAGGTGTGGAGTCCTGAGCTCACAGTGGTGGGCACAGCATGGTTACAGGGATAGCAGCAGTGTCAGGGCTCCTGAACAGTACCAGGAGTTAGCACAGGCTACCCTACATGGTAGAGCCAGGGTTCAAATCCAGGTCTGCTGACACTACAGCATCCCGCCCTCTTTCCACAATGTGATACATACCCACTTGACTTTAAAGGCTAGTATTTGTCCCTCCCCAAATGGAAATACAACTGTAATTGGAACTGGGCTCCAGACATGACAGGCATATTTTATCTTATTGGGAGTAACCAATATGTTGATGGCCAACTGCTACATCTGAGAAAAATTTCCAGAAAAATCCATCTGCATCTCTGTAGTTAAAAAAAAAAAAAAAAAACAAACCCACAAAACAACAACAACAACCACCAAAAAACAGGTGAAGATGGTCCTGAAGCTAGCAACCATGGCAAGCATGTTGTGTTGAAACACCATGACCAAAAAGCAAGCAAATTGAGGAGGAAAGGGTTTATTCAGCGTATACTTTGTCATCAAGGAAGTCAGGGTAAGAACTCAAACTGGACAAGAACCTGGAGGCATAAGCTGAGGCCATGGAGGGGTGCTGCTTACTGGCCTGCTCTCTTAGAGAAGATAAACCACCAGCCCAGGGATGGTACCACCTATAATGGGCTGGGCCCTTCCCAACAATCGCTAATTAAGAAAATGCCTTACTGGCTTGCCTATAGCCTGGTGTTATGGAGGCATTTTCTTAACTAAGATTCCTTCCTGTCAAATTGACATAAAAACTATCCAGCACAACTGACCCCTTGTCAACGTGACACACAAACACATTGCTATTAGGCCACCTTTCCTATATCATTCATTCCACAAGATCTCATATTAAAAACAAACAAACATATAACTTACAAAATTCCACAAATCCAAACACATTTAAAATTCAGTCTCTTTAAAATAGTCAATATCTTTTTAAAATTCAAAGTCTTTCAACTGTGGGCTCCTGTAAAATCAAGAATAAATACTGTCTCACTTCAAGAGTGAAGAAGGAGGGCACAGTCCCAATCCAATCAAAGCAAAACCAAATTCCAAAAGTGTAAATATCTCAACGTCCAATTTCTGGGATTCACTAATGGTCTTCCAGGCTCCTCCAAGGAGCTTGGGCCACTTCCTTTGCTCAGCCCTTTACAGCACACACAGCTTGTCTTCTAGGCTCCGGCTGGCTCCACTCCACTGCCGACGCTATTTTCGGTGTCCATCCCAAGGTACTGGCATCTCCAAACTGCTGGGATCTTCTGCTGCAACTAGGCTGCACTTTCACCAAAATCCTCCCCTGGTCTCTTTTCAAGGCCCCAATTTTTCCATGACTCTTTCAATCCTGGGCCTTCAACTGCCATTGATGTTATACCTTCACCAATGGTCCCTTGCACTCTATAACCCTTCAAGTTTTCAATACCAGTGACTACCAACAGTAGTCTGATAAAAAAAAAAAATATTAAAACTCCCTCTTTCATTATTATAGACATTAACCCCTCAGTGAGAGGTATTACTGATATCAATTTGGGTAAATGACGAACTGCAATAGAAATATTGACCAACTATCCTCCATAAGGAGGATAGCTTCAAGCAATGGTTGATAAAGATCGGGACTTTGGAGAGACTCAACACTTCCCTTTTTGGCATTTAAGATAAGTTGAGTTTGAGCACTTTGACACCCTTCACTCTCTGATTTTCTCAGCAACTTTCCTACCCCAGTTACTTGGACAACCTCATCATTTCTCATCCAGATAGAAACTAGAATTTCAGATGTGTTAACAAATCAGAGAGGGGGGATCCCGGGCACTGATTGACTGTGGAAGGCTGGGCCGAGATCAAGCAGATTAGCTCAAGCTACTAAGAATGAAGAATTCTTGAATTTTACTTGTGGAAATTCTAAGAGTATAGTAAAAGTTATTCAAATACACACACACACACACACACACACACACACACACACACACACACATATCCTTGGCAATGAGTCTGATGGGAAAATATATTTGGGTTCTCTCAAAAGGGTCTCTACAAAGTCTCATCAATTTGCAGGGTTCAGAGCAGACTAGCAATACCTTTTTAGGAAAGGTAATAGGCTATTTACTCATGAACACCTGGTTTCTACATCATTACTTAGGGAGCCAGATGATCTCTAATCTGTCACAGCTACTTTATTTAATGCTAACAAAGCTGAATGAAGACATGCTCACACATGTCCCCAGTCAGCAGTCCAGAGACTCAGTCACAGGTCCTACTCAGAGCCTTGTGGAGAGAAATGTTGGTTGTGGGGGCCCAATGATGTGATAAAAGACATCTTGTTCTGACACCCAAACAAGCTTGATTACTGCTTTAAGGGAACTTCAGGCTTTTCTGTAATGCCTAAAAAAAACAAAGCAAAACAAAACAAAAAAACAAAACAAAACAAAAAAAACAAACTTTGGTAATTTAAATTTCCAAACAAGTTTAAGGAAAAATAACCAAAGTTCATAGGTTGGCTTTGAGTGTCCTGAACACTGAGTGACAGCTACTTGAAGCACACAAAATAGAAAACAAAAGCAAAATACTCCTAAAGTACCCAATGACATACACTATAAAGAAAACATAAAAAAAGACTTTATAATATAACATGGTTTTCATTGACTTGTTAATAATCTTTGAAAATATTTTCAGTATCAACATAAGGCTTTTCATCTAGGCACACGAATAGGTGATACTTTCCTATAGCTGAAGAATGCCATTGTATTTTTAACAAAAATAAGATATTATTTTAAGATCATGGTTAAAAAACACATATAATAATGAAATTGGATAGAACAACAAAACACACATTAGGTAACTAGAGACTGCATTGAAATGGATACACCAAGCACATATTCCATTATGTAAATGAATTCAAAGATATTTCATGACTGATCAGCTAGAAGGGACATAATGATTTATAATTCAAATAACTGAGCACCAAAATCAAATTGAGCTAATATATATTTCTAAATATGCAAACTTGAAATAATTGTTAAAAAATATAAATCAATGTACCTGCATAGAAATAATTCATATCTGTTAAAATCGTTAGCCTTTATCTAATAAATTTTTTGAAAATAAGACTTTTTAAAATTAATTTTAAGAGATATTCAAAAGGAATAAACAGCTTATAAAATAAAAGGTTATAATAGTTGTACTAAAAATAGATGACAGAAAAAGTATCTTAATAGATACCAATAAATTAGACATTATGCAAATTATACTATAATACAAATCAAATTAATTTTATATTAAATATCAATTTCAAACTAAAACCAGAGTGAATCTAAACAATAAGTCTGTGTTCTCCAATCATAGGCCTTCTTCCAGATAACATGCTCTCACAGTAATTCACTGTGAAAAGCTAGAGAGGTTGCAATACTATGAAGTACTTATCAACCACTTCATATGTTAGAAATAAAGAGTATTTCAGCACCATTATTAGAAAAAAATACAGGTTGAGTTTTTTTAATAAGAAAAAATACATATCTTAAAAAGCCAAAATGACCACTGGAATTGGGTTGTACATCACTTTTCAGTAAAGAGGAAAAACAGCCTGGACAGGTGTAATTTATCATTTTTCTGATTTAATATCAAAGAAATATATTAAAATAATAAAAAGAATCCTGAAATCCTCAAAATTTGTAGTGATAAATAGCCCTCACTGTCTTTATTGCATTATACCTACTAACAGAAATATTGCATGGTGGATTTTGCCAGACAAGGACGATTATTTTCCAATAAAAAGTTGCATATTAAATTCCAGCACAAAAGTGGGTGTCTAATACTTTGGAAATCTTTTATGGTTTATGGAGGAACACAATCTTAAACTTAACTAATACAAGCATATTCTTGGAATGAAACTACATTAAAGGTTTTCATCCAAAGCCAACCATTTTCAGAATTTGTCCTTATATTAAAATATCAGCTAATCTTACAGATTAACTAAACCAACATTTATTTATTTTTTGCAATATCTAAGTACCTTACAGCTAACAACATATAAGCAACAATCTACAATCCAGTTCTCATTGATAAAACATTATAAATATATAATAAGGATGATTTCTGGCTTCAAATTTTAAAGAATTTTCTAGAGACAAAAATGTAAACATTTAGTGTGTAACAGGAACTCCTAATATGAGTAGGTGTGACAATGATCTGGTGAGGAGCCCAACACTCAGAGAAGTGGTTAAAAAGCCAGTGACTAGTCCTCTGACTCATTTGTGTGTCTCAACTCATGCAAGCCATACTGGCTGATGTGCACGAGGCTCTTACTGAGGGACTTGACCTTTTTCAAACTAGTTACATGCTTTCTTTCAGAAAAATAATTTCTGAAAATTATGACCAATTATGGGTTGAAATACACGAGTGCTGCATACTTTATTACGTAAGCATTTATTAGCCTAGACAATATAAACAAAACTAGTCAGTTGGGAATATATATGTAAGTTCATATAAGATCAGTTATGACTGAAAAAATACTTCATAGTACAGTTATTACAGAAACATGTTTATAGATAAGGCTAAACAGATCAGACTCTTTATTGTAAAATTTTGGAAAATTAGAAGCAGGGGAAAATACTTGACCACATAAATGCACATATACAATGAAAAGGATATCCAACTGAAAGGTCATTCAGGAACTGAAGAGTCCTTGAAATTACAGGCTCACATCTTCCCCAGTACTTAAGGTTTGTAACACTAAATATGAAAAAAGTTTTAAATTGTTAGATAGCTGCCTGTACAGAGAGAACCACAAAAACACACAAATATTTTATGTAAGTTAGATGTCTTCAATCACAAAATGAAAAGCATATTCCAATTTCAACAGAACTTTTTTAAAATTCCTATTGCACATTTAAACTTTTATGCACTAGTCTACAGTGAACACTGTCATAAAGTTCTTTAAATTTAAAATAGTTCTGTAAATAATTCTCTTAAGCTAGTCAGCCTATAAGGTTAAAGTGTTTCACAGAAGAAACATTAAATTTAGAATCAAGCCAAACTGAATGAAAATAGAAGTTACCATCACAAAGGAAGTCAAAGAAAGGTGAACCAGTTACTGCCCCAAATGAATCATCATCTGGCAGCTCCAAAACTGATATGTAGTCCTGGTGTCGACCCAGCTTTGTCTGAAAGCAAGACAGGGCTATCTGGGAGACACATGGTATGCAAGAGGAAGCACCGATGTTGCTTCAGTATGGATGGTGTGTCTTTGAGGACAAACTACTCAGCTCTGTAAGCACATCTCTGCTGGAGACAATTGGTATGCTATCTTAAGGTGATTATGACTATAGCTTGCAGTTAGCTTTTCCTTGGTATTTCAAATAGGATGCTTTGTTTTTAATTATAAAGAAAAAAAATTCTCAATATCTGTAAATCTTTTTAGGTGGTGCTCTGATATACTCTATAATCATGTGGACTTCCTGACAAATGATAATGCCCTTTAGATGGTGAGTTTGAAGTTTCTAAAGTAAGTTTCAATGAAGAACAATAATGCACACACTAAAATTCAACTCCAAAATTTTAAGTTATAAATTAGCATCTAGAAGGGATTCAAATACAGTAAGATGATTTCACTCAAGACAACAGAAGAAAATAAAAAACCAAAACAGATACTCACATTTTTGTCATGAATGTTTCTAGAACATGGTTGTCATCTGTTATTCCTAAGACTTCTGACATACGGGCATACACCTGCATGAAAAATTTAAGTGTTAAAAGCTTTATCATTCGTAGGCAGTTTCAAGACTATTCAAGTTAACATGTCTAAAACTCAAAGATGATCTGTATCTGCATGGAAACGGAGTGAGTATAGAGATTAAAACACTATCATCCAAGACTTCGGTAACTTTCCCCCCAGGAAGCACATCTCCTTTGGGATGTGTACCAACTGATGATAAACAAACAGACCCACATTCACTCTTTGCCCATTACACCACATACTTTGTCCTCAAATTTGGGAGCCACCATTTTCTTGAAGGTGGGAATAGGCATGCAAAAGACTGGAAAACAGTGTTCAAAAAAGAATCTAAGATGAACACTTTCTACCTATTCTAGATTTCAGGAAAGTATCAATAAAATTCAAGATAATGCAAGTGATAATAAAAGTAAGTATTTTTAGAAAACCATGAGATTGTACTATCAGCTAAAGACACCCCCTATAACACTCTCTCGCTTAGAGAGACACAAAGACTGGTCTTACTGTTGACGGTGGGACTGAACATCAGCACGTGAAAATCCACTGAGCTTCTAAGTGGGCAGGGCTGGTTGCAGAGTTTGGGGTGTGTCTCAAAGTCAGGTACACTGTGCGTTTGAACACAATCCCACTTCAAGCATCCAATGGAACATTCCCTGTCAAAGCTGAGACTGGCTAACACCTCTACACTCTCTGCTCTGGTGGGATCTCTCTTCTGTCATTTCATCCCCAGCAATTATGTGGTCTCACCTTGTGTATTCTGTTTATTTACGAAGTATGGCAACTTGGCTTTATTTACACATTAGCCTATATACTGTCACAGGTCACAGCAAGACAATAAATCACTCAGAGTTAAAGAGTTACACAGGAGAGGAGTGCAGAAGTACTATATCTGAATTCTAGGGATTATCAGATCTATTTGAAAGCCTCCTCCTTGGGCTAGCAGGGCAATTGACAAGTATACAGGGAGAAAAAAAAGGAGTGGCCGAGGGAGAGAGTAGGAAAGGAGCAGAATGGCGGGAAGAAGCGGCAGGGAGCGAGGAAAGAAAGTAATGTTCAGCTTTCCTTGTCTCTTCTGTTAACTACAGAGCCTCCAGGACAGTATTCCAGTGATTATGCAATGGCTGCCGTGATCACTGTGGAGTCCTAAGAGACTTGTGCCAAAAGGGAAAGAGAGCCTAAGGACCTTAGTTATTATAACTGCTTCAACCAGAAGCCCATAACCACAAAGGAAGAACAGTACATAGCATTTACCATGACCCATGGCCAGGAAGATTCAAATCGGTCCTCTAGGAAAATCTGACATAAATGTCTTTCCCACCTGGGATCCTAGTACATCCCATTTCCCACCACCTCTCTGAACCCTAAACACTGAAGCACTGAGTAATCTGTAGGATTTCTCCAGCTCAGCATCAGCCTCTTGCCCCTCCCACCATTCAAAATCCACCTTCCCAAAGGCCTTATTAGCCCTCCCTGGCAGGGTGACTGCATCTCCCAGTATACTCCCCCATACTACTCTGTTCTATCACGGTCCTTTTACACTGTAATGGTCAGTTGTCCAACTCTCCCATTATGCTGGAGGATCCTTCAGGGCTGATATTATGCCTTATCATACTTTACTCTATCTCAGCAACTAAGACAAATATACTTAATATGTAATAAAAAAAAGCAATGAGTGGACTTAGGAAGACTGGATTACAATGTGAATAATCAAACA
This sequence comes from Phyllotis vaccarum, assembly GCA_033318265.1. Classification (NCBI taxonomy): domain Eukaryota; kingdom Metazoa; phylum Chordata; class Mammalia; order Rodentia; family Cricetidae; genus Phyllotis; species Phyllotis vaccarum. Next base: position 62,399,348 of record JARWLC010000016.1, on the reverse strand, counting down.
ATGAAATATGCCTCCCCTTTTTAGAATATATTGAATTCTGTGGGCCAAAATGAAAAGAGAGAGACAAGTATTATAGAGAGTAGCTTGCATTGTTACTTTAATCTGTGATTCTCTAGGGAGACCCTATATATAAGATGAATTTGTGAAAGCTGACAACAGTAGGGACCCGGTTCCCTACTGTCTGCTCTCTCCTTCTCACTGCCCTTGCAGGGGCGCACATTGCATTCTTCACCTTGACTGGAATTTTAAAGGCACTGGTGTTTACCAAAGATCAGAACATGAATGAAGCTATTTAAAATGAGCTCTACTCTAGGCCAAAGCACAAGGTTTCTGTCTTGAGTTCACAATCATCTTCCAGGAAAGAAAATGTCTCATAAATGCACTGGACACCACAGGAAAACGCAGCTGAGTGACACATGGGCTGTGGGAGGCTATGGCGCTATCTCAGCAGCCCATTCAGTGTATTTTCCCCTCATCTTCCTCCTTCTGTTAACAGCTCACACTCTTGTTTTGGATCATATAATGACTACTCTGTACTTCTGCTAAAAAAAAAAAAGTACAGCCCAAGACTTTATAAGTGCTACTTCTTGGTAAAACTGAGAACTAACCTAACTTTTATTTTCACTATGCCGTGGTGGAAACCGGGAACTGAATTGTATCTTTGAAAACTAAGGTTCCCACAAGGAAGTTTCCTGTTGTGAGAGTTAGGCACACAGGTCTGTTGTGCTCTGCTGTCAAAACAGTTTCTCAGAGCATCAGATCGGAAGCAACAACAAGCAGGAGCAAACAGCAGTGCTCTAGCCCACGGTCCCCTGTAACTCCCACCATCCCTTTTAGCATCCATTAGCTTTGATCCCCATTATCCCATCTAGAGCTGTGTCAACGCTTCTGTCCTCGGGGACTTCTCTCCACTACCAGGAGCTGACAGTCGAGCCTGAGTACTAAGCGGGATCATTACCTCTTAAATCCACTTATCTGATCTACTGAATAGTAAATTGAAAAGCTCATTAAGAGCAACAATCTGATTTGTTTTCACATGTGACAGGGTCATTTAAAATCAATGTATGATTACAGCATTTCTTTTAAAAGACTGTCTCACATTTTTCAAGGTCTAGTGCCATTTGGAGAACATGAAGATAATATGAAAATATCCCCTAACATTTAGAATTTAATAACGTGATAGATACAGACTATTTAAGAGGTTGGAGATAACTTGCCCACTGGGGAATATTCACAAAGTTATTTATCATAGAGCACAAGTCAATAAAAGATTTCTACTGAAAATAATCCTAACATAATACTCAGAGTTCTGAACACTTTCTGCAACTTTTATCTTTTCAAAATAATTTTAAAAATTAATTTTACCAAAACATTTTATAATAGCAACAAGAAATCACACCACAAAATTCCTTTTCAGGAAGAATGGATTGGAAGAAGACAAAGGCTGCCCTCAGCACACAGAAGACTAAATTCTGATTTCAGAAGCTAGTAAGAGAATTTGATTCCAATGAGACACACATAACTATCAAAGGAAAAAAAAAAAGATTAAGGTCAGGCAAAGTAGTGCATGCCTCTAATCCCAGCTGTCAAGAAACAGAAGCAAAGATTTTGAATTGGAGGTTAACTTGGATTACATAGAAAGATTACTTCAAACCCTCCCTCCCCCCCAAAAAAGAGAAAAATGAAGTAAGTCAACAGTTGCTCTTCCAAGGTTGGATAAGCACACAGCCATGTCCTAGGTTTGGGGTTTCATACTATTAGGGACCTGTACACTGAAAACCATTCTGTGCCTGCTGCAGCTCTCCTTTGCTTTCCACTTCAGCATACCCCAGAGCAGAACTAACTCTTCCGTTTATGTCCACCAGCCCAACACTTTATTAATGCTTTTTAATGATCAAATGTATGGCTTATTCATTAACTTTTGTTATTGAAACAGTGTGTTTTTAAAGCTTAAGTATTTCCTGGAGAAAGCTTTCTCCAAGATTAGGTAAGAACTTTCTTCCCTGGAAATTTGGGAGCATCCCCTGCCCCGTTTCAGGTCTATTTTAGATACTTATGATACCATTTAATCAGTATGATCTAGTAGTATCAGCTTCTCATGTGAATAAAAGTTTCATCTACCATTTAAGCTTCTGCACTTGGAGGGGAGGCAAATGTCTGTTCAGCAGTGTTGTGGAATATTATTATTTTAAGATGTGTTGCATTCTTTTGTGTTACATTTGTTTAACTCTGTAGAGCTATATTACTTTGCCTGTCTAAAACACCTCAAGGTCTAATAAAGAGCTGAACAGCCAATAGCAAGGCAGGAAAAATGATAGGAAAAAGACAGAGAGAATAAATAGAAGAAGAAAAAGCAAGAGAGATCCCAAGGATTGAGAAAAAATGTGGCCAGCCATCCAGCCACAGACTAAGTGTGAAAGTAAGATTTCAAAAGAAAAGGAAAAAGTCCAGAGGCAAAAGGTAGACGGGATAATTTAAGTTAAACAAACTTGGCAAGAAACAAGCCAAGCTAAGGCCGGGTATTTATAAGTAAGAATAAGCCTCCATGTATTTATTTGAGCTGAATGGTGGGTCCCCCAAGAGAGTATAAACAAATGAACAACACAGCAGTGCTTAGAACAAGGTCTTGAACTTAGCAAAAGAAAGAATAGACCTTAGTTCCAAAGAAATTTGTATCTGAACTTTGTTATTAACGAGGCACTTAAAAATGTTTTATTTGTTATTTTATTTCATGGGCACAATGTCTGTGTGGAGGTGTCAGACCTCCCCTCCCTCCTGGCAATGGAGCCACAGACAGCCATGAGCTGCCATGTTGGTGCTGGGAACTGAATCTGGGTCCACTGGAAGAACAGCCAGTGCCCCAACCACCAAGACATCCTTCTAACCCTGCAACTGAATTCATAATCAGCCAATAACTAGGTGTTTCTCAAAGCCTCTCAATCTTTATTCCTTATTGGTAAAACAGAAATAATAATCAACAGTGGCTCATAACAAAGATTTTTAATAGGTTTTAGGGATAACTGAATGATAATCCCCTATCACACATCTTGGTACTTGGCAGTTACTTTACGAATGCTATGCCCTACTATCCCTTTTCATGGGCCTTTCTGCCTAGAAGACTCTGGAACGCTAGCTAATAATAATACCCTTTGCAAGAAGCCTTATACAACAAGAGTAACAGAAAGGGAAGGGGTGTGTGTGTGTGTGTGTGTGTGTGTGTGTGTGTGTGTGTGTGCGCGTGTGTGTAACTGCGTAATTAATAATGTGACATCAGCTCTCCTCCTTGATCATACTTTACTCTTCTATCTACTGCTGAACCTGGGTGTGCCATTGTTTGCTAACCAGCTTGTCCTGGGGATTCTCTTCTCTCCTGCTCGACAGTGCTGGAATTATTCTGCCTGCCTGTCACATGTGGGTTTTGGGGCTCCAAATTCTTCATGCTGTGTGGCAAGCGCTTTATCTACTAAGCCATTTCTCCAGCACTCATGGAGATTTTAATAGCATAAAGATAATCATCGAGACCAATAAACCTTTGAAAATTGCATTAGTGATTCTGAAATCCTTATATGTTGAACCAATTAATACATTCTAGTCACAGAAATTGCCTTTGTTAAAGGGATAAAAAACTGTGTCAATATTTCATGACACAGAACCATCAATTCTCTCTTCTACCTCTTCCTTCCTTTCTTTCTTTCTGTGGTACTGGACATTGAACCTAGTGCCTCAATCTACCATCACTATGAACACAACCTCCTGAACACCAGCTCTTCCTACTTCTAACTAGTTGCTGCCTTAGAAGTATAAAGGACCCATTTTAACTTTGACACATTAAAACAGCTCATGAAATATATGAAATTTCTATAAATATCAGAAATTGCCATCACAGTTTGAGAATACATGTCCCTAGGAAAAAAATCATCTTAATACATCCTTGCTATTTTACTATAAAGGAAAGAGTGTTTGTATATGAATATACAGCTACAGTGGTACGATGCACTCTCCACCTTCTGGATGCATCTAATGGCAGATGTTGCTTGTGCATTTATAGGCGGACAGCTCCAATTATTACCCTTTCATTTGTCTGCTTTCCTCAATGTTCTTATGTACAGTTTTAAAAGGGATCAAATAAGACAGCCAGAGAAAGGAATCAACAGAAAGATAGCAACAAGACATTTGGCTGTAAATTTAATAAAGAGTGAAAGTAAATTCTGTGCTAATTTTTAAACTGCCTCTCTCCCTTCCCCCCAGGCTGATACTTGGCATTACTTATCCGCTGTATTCTGGTTATAACTTGCGAGAAGCTAATTATGTCAATCCTTACATCTGAAGTAGATTACAGAACTGGGAAACCCAGAATGTTAGTTCCTAGAGGTTGATGGATATAATAACAGTCACAGAGATTCAACAGCAGCCCTCTGTGAGATGTACTCAGAAACACCACATGAAACAAATTAGAAACAACGAATCTCTCATTGTGTGCAAATATGAGAATAAGAGAAACCCAGTTCTGCAGGTTTTCATAAGAGCTGTTATAATGAATTAAGATTTTTGGTTAATGAATTTTCAGAAGATTACAACAAGTTAATACCCGCAGGCTCTCTATAGATGTTTAAGATGTTATAACTTCTCCAAGGCTTAGCACATTGTGCACAGGCTGAGTGCATACAACTGGCAGTGCTGTGGAAATGAACAGCAAAGACTTCTGCTAGCAGGTGACAGACCTTCTCTGAACCACTTTATTCTTACAAACTTACATCAAATAATATAAAATGGGTAACACAAACCATCTCTTATTCAATTTTAAAGCACCATCTTAATTTACTTTAAGTGATTTATCAGTTAAGGCTTTGACTTGGAACTTACTAAAACTTGGCTCAAAAAGCACCCACATGGTCAGTGCACCACACAGGACAGTTTCCTTATGATAAAGGCGCTAATGTTATTTAGGAAAGAGTTTGGGACTTGGATATGAACTTTATTTTATGATTTCTGACTTGTGGTCAGTTCCGTCCTTTCTATATGAGGTGAGGACTGTTAAAAATGGAGGTGCTGCTAGCAGATGAGGTGGAAAAGAATGAACTAAGGCAACATCTCAGTACTTAGCTGAACCACTTGGAAGAAAGGAAACTGAGCTCTTTCGTTGACATCTGAAGCACAACAAAACAGGAACACTACAATATACTTAACACTATAGCAGAAGAATTATTGATACAAATGTCATTTCTACATATTAAATATGCAGACTTATTGATGTTGAATAGATTTGTATTTATCTCAGCCAACCTTTCCATAGCATTTAAAATAAAATTGCTAAATATATGAAAAAAAATTAAGACGAAAATGTCCTTTGACAGAATTTAACTTAAAACTATAATTGAAGTTGGAAACTTGAGTGGGAAAGGCTGAGCAATCTGCTTGCCCCAGTCACCAGAATCTTAAAGAAAAGCCCATGTGGAAGTAGAATACAAATCGTCAGTTTGTACGGTAACAGGAATGTCTGCACCCACCATCTGTGTGGCCATCTTGCTAAGGGGACACAGACCTAACAAATCTCTTAAGAAGCATTTCCAATCTGCCTGAATAACCTATTGTGTAAGGAAACTTGGAGCAAGCACTCTGGCCTCACATTTCCTTTGCTCCACATCCTGTGGCAGAGCAGGAGCTCAGCAGGCTGGGGTGCAGGGCTGCCTGCTGCTTGTGATAATCCCCTCTCCCAGTAGGGGCCTCCACTGATGCATGGCTAAGAACATGCTTCCTCTTTCGCTTGCATCCCAGTAGGGTTTCCATTCCTTATATGGGCCCAAATCCAGACTACTAAAGGAAGGTATAGAAAAGTTAGAGAACTCCAGATGCTGCCAGAGATACTTCTGGATATGTTTCTAAATAATCATGTATTGGACAGAGAAATGCACAGGTAATGTGAAAACCAGAAAGACTGGTAATTTTGGAGAGTCCTTCCTTCCCACCCCCACAACCAGAGCTAAGGTCTAACTACCACCTGTTCAACAGAATCTGGCTGTTTGCCTCATTTTTCTTCAGGGAGTCACTGACCAAGAATCTTCACCAGCATGAACCTAATGCCTCCCGACAGGCTGTCCCTAGCCAAGAGGGACCTGGGTAGAGTGCGCTAGTTATTGGTCACAGGATACACAGCTCATAGAGACTCCTGTGGTGCAACCAGCTGAAAGCCAACCAGAGAAGATGATGCAGAGTGTACATTTGTCCTGACACAGCTTTGCTCTTGCTGGCTGCCAACTCACTCCATGTCTGGAGCCAAGTTTCTGTTATACCAGTCTTCTGTGGATAAAATCACACTAAAATCCTAGTATTATTTTTTCCAGACCCACTGAAAAAGATGCAAATAAAGTTATGGGAAAAGAGGAAGGCCTAAGACGATGGACAGAAGGAAGCATTAGAAACAAACACTTAGGTGTTTATTTATAATTCTGTGCTATAACAAAACCTGTAACACCAAGTGTACAGAATGGTACGATTAGAATTTAAAGCAAAAAAGTTGCCCATAAAGTTTGTGAGAGAATAAAGCCAGAGGTGAGGAACTAGGGAGCAGAGAATTTTGTTTACTCTGTATGCTTCTTGAAAAGGTCAGCTTAGAAACACATTCTGGCACAGGTGTGTGTAGTTACTGTCCAGTAACAAATACCATTCAATGTAGTAAGTAAAGCCCTCTTCAGGGATCAGAAATGCTATAATCAAGAAACCCAGACTGCTTTTACATTAGCTAGTCTTTGCAGTTAGTCCTAACTAATTAGCAACATTTGGCTCGAAGCCCCATACACTAGGATTACATAATGTATTAGAAAGGAGTCAAGGCAAGGCGCCTACGCCCTTAGCCCTGTGTGCACGTGTCTATCACAGTGAGACAAGCATAAAAACTGGTGAACCCGTCACCGTAACCAGGTACTCAACTCACCTTAACTATTTTCCAAGACTTCTCTGGAACTCTGGAAACATCATTCTTCGGGCGTACAACCTAAAAAGCACAGAGTTTATGGACCTGCCACCTGAGGTCTGAGGCAAGAGAAGAAAGAGCCCTAAGCCTTCCCAATTTCAGGTACAGGAAGAAAATGGCTCAGAATCTTTATTGCTGTCACTTCAAATATTCTTGTGACACCGATTTTCATTCTGAAACTTAGTGGCTTGGTGAAGTCATTCTCAAACTCTGAATGTGGCTTTATGAATTACACTGGGTTTGATGTAGTAGAATAATTAAAAAAGAATTCAAAAGCCAATTATTCAAGGCTAGCTCCAAGAAGGGAACAAATAAATGATGACAGAACTATTTAAAGAATTGTTCATTACCATCAGTTTCCAGGAAGCACACACGTGGAGCTAATGATGTCAGTAGCCAAGTCAACTGATGGCCAAAACCACATTTAAAAGCAACAAATTCAGGTGTGTAGTCATGCAGAAGAAAGTGAATCACAGTGAGTTTTCTGCACTTAGTCCAACTCTTGTATACACACATCTACCCAATCCTCCATAAAAGCATGTCTGCTTGTAGTTGTAGTGGGTGCAAGACAATTACTTAGAGGAATCTACACTTTCAGCATCTTTGATTTACATGAGTCTATATTTCTACTTTTCTTCCCAGAGTCTCTTTCAGAAATCATGCCCATTTCCTATATTAAAAAACAGCCTTTGTAACTTCTGACCTCCTAAAAGACACTTAATTCTTTATTCTTTCCAGATGTAAAAGAATCTGTAAGGAAAGAAATAATAACCTAGGAATGAGAATCATCAGTGACATTCATATTTTTCCACTATATCAAGCATGCTCTTCCTATTTTTAGGTGGTGTTTCATGTGGCCAAAGCTGTTCTTAAGCTTCCTATGTAGTAGAAACGAACAGATTTCTGCCTCCCCTTGTAGAATGCTGGGATTACACCATCATGGCTGATGTTATGTGCTGCCAGGAAATCAAGTGTACGGCTTTATCCTGCTAGGCAAGGATTCCATCAACTAAGCTACATCCCCAGCTAGCTCTCTTCACATATTTAAGAAGTTTCAATTGCCCTCATATACTAGACTAACGGATGAAAACTTATCTTCAAAAGCAATTCCTTCAAATACTAACTCAGAGTTTGAACTCAGAGTAGGCAATATTTGCAGCAACATCCTAAATCCAATTTCTACCCAAGTTTTCTATCTTGTAATTTAGTCATAGCATAAGCATGCAGAGCCCAACTGGTGGGGCAAGGCAGTACCCAGGCGCTCAGGAGACAACCAGAATAACGGCATTGGCTGAGTGCACTAAGTGCACATCTTTAGAGGTGACTTCAACCAGGAGGAAACACAAATAATACACAATGGAACATGCAAGGTATTGATCGAGAATCTACTACTTAACGACTTTGCAGATAATCACTCAAAAACATTTTTATTTAATGAATTAATTCTATAACTTTAAATTACTTTTGACTGTCTCTATTCCTCATCTATGTAAGAATACAAAGAACAATGTAATTAATAATAATAATAATAACAACAATATGAGACTAGAGAGACTCCTCAGAGGTTAAGAGCTCTTGTTCCTTGCAGAGGACCTGGTTTCAGTTCCCAGAATACATCGTGGCTAAAAACCACTAAATTTCAGTTTTGGGGGGATCTGAACCACTCTTCTGATCTCTGAGGGCACCAGTCATGCATGTGATGCACAAACATACATGCAAGCAAAACAATTTTATACACAAATAAATCTAAAACAATTAAAAATAATGTTACTAATCAGGTAGGAGTCTAGAGGGCTTGTTGGGGCGTAGGTTCTGAAGCCCAAGACTGTGGGATTCAGTCAACTACAAAGTGATTGTAATAAGTGAGTTGATTAGTCTTTAAAACTTGACTTCTTAATATACTATAGGATGAGGATGTATGCAGAACCTAATATTCGTGGGTTTTGTGAAGAATTGGAGTGGTGAATTAATACAGAGTATGCAGGACAGTCCGGAAACAGAAAAACTCCATTTGCATAAGCTGTTGTGGCTGCTACTGGCATGTGCTGAGGACACTCCCCTTTCCCTGTAATCTTATATGTAAGGCAGTCCTTATCCATTCTTACCATAGTGACTGCTCTGGATTCAGTATAGGGATAGAATCCTGGAAAACAGATGCCTGTTTTAGGTTATATGTGAAGAGCTTTACTAACAGTTAAACAAGGTGGGCTATAGGGGAGAAAGGCCTGGTAAAGAATAGCATAACACTAATGTCTAATGGTTCAGTGGGGGAAGGAGATGGGAAAAATACACAATGGCAGCCCAAGCTGTCTACCTGAAGGTGACGGAATCACTGAGTACTCAGTTCTCAAGGCCTCACCCACATTTGATGAGTCATTGTAGTTGTCTACTTCCTATTTCTACCATAAATTCAACACACTAGGCAAGAGCGGTTTATTTCCATATCCAATAAATTTCTGAAATCTTTCCAACGAATCCCTCTAATTGTCAATTTTTTTTTCCTCAGTATATCCACACAAGGGATTCCAAAATAAAATGAGTATTAAGTTACTTTAAGAGTTTTGTGAGGGTGCTAGGAGCAGTCACTAGAGTAAAAATGGATAAGGACTGCTTTACATATGAGATCATAGTGTTAGTGACTTCTATGCCAGAACCTGGGTCGAGTTAGATTTCCTGTTTTAGGATGGATTACATAAACATCTGGATCTAGCTTGGTTTTCTTGTCACTGCTGGCCAGCTTGGACCACTGGGTCCCTTGGGAAATAATTCACATGGGGATGTAAGTTACAATGTTGCCTAAAACCCATCTCTACAGAGGCAACGGGACAGAAAGGAAAACAAACTGGATTGGTTTATTGGGTGATTTTGTGAAATGATGATAATCCTACCGCGTTAAAAAAAAAAAACTACATAAAAAAATAATACTTCACTTAAGTCTCTACAGGTTGGAATATGACTCAAAATAAATCTGTATTCTCAAACTTTTCCTAGGCAGTCCTCATTCTATAGTAACTAATTTGAAACCTACATCAAGAATACTGTTACTATACACGCCTAACTTTAAGATGGTTGAAATTGTTGGGTGGCTGTACCTCCTAACAGGTGTGGCATTATGGTCCATGCATATAAATGAACCCAGATAAAATAAAAACATTTCTAATGAGTCAGCCAAGTGGGCCAAGAAGGAGCACCAGAAGGAAGTGGCCATAAAAACTTGGAGATGGGAAGTGTTCAACGGACGAAAATCTTTGAGGATAGGAGATTAAAACAAAATTTAAGAATGACAATTCTTGCTGGGTGGTGTTGGGGCAGCCTGGTCTACTGAGCGAGCTCCAGGACAGCCAGTTTGAGAAACTGTCTCAAACAAACAAACAAACAAAACGCAAACAAATGAACAAAAACTGCAATTCCTGGCGAGTATAAAGTCACCAGTTACTAAGGTACGTGGCATATTTTAGCAGTTTCTTTTAAAAATCATTTTTTTAATGTGTACATGTCAGTGATTGTGTGAGTTTATGAATATCACCTGCATGCAAGATCCCATGGAGCAGAGAGGGTCCTGGATCCCCTGGAAGTAGAGGTAGACAATTTTGAGCTACCACAAGGGTTCTGAGAAACACACCAAGCCTCTGTAAGAGCAGTAAGCACTCATAACTACTGAGCCACCTCTCCAGCATGAGAGTTTAGTATTTTATATAACCTTATAATTTTTCATTAAGTTTCCAACTAAACTTACTGGGATTGAGAAATTTTCCATGGAAATGCATTTTCAGTTTTTGTAAAGGCAATCGATCAGAACATACAATCTACTTTGGAGAACTTGGTTCAAAGCCAACTTGCTTAACATCTATTGAGTAAAGCAAGGGATACTGGCATTGGGGAGTCACACAGGCCTAGGGGAAAACAAAATCCCAATAAGTATGCTGAATGTGTTTTTATATTTCAAGACTCCTTCAACAGAAACATTATGGGAAGATAAAAATTAGGGAACACTGAACTTAACTAATTTAAAATGTTGGAAAAATATATTTTGCATTTATGTTTTATAACCAAGTGCTTTCCCCACATTTGTCCCAAGGCAGCAGATGAAGCTCTCTATCCACCACTGCTAATACCAGCAATTGGAACATGCTCTTTGGCAAGGCAGAAATAAGATAATTGTTCAACATAGGCTGGCTTTTCAGAAATACTGGAAGCATTGCCTGTAATTATAGACATCTGTCACTGCTAGCCACTCAGTACTAACCCTGACATCAATATACAGCCATAGCACTATACTGCCTGCAGGCACAGCAATGGAGACCAGATACGAGAGGCAGGCAATCATCTGCTTCATCCAAACTATCTGTCAGAGGTTCCCAACCACAAATAGCTCTTACATTTTGTATCCTTAGGATAATATGTTGATTTATTTTAGATTCTCTAATATTTACAGTCTAGGCCATCTACTAAAATAAAGAAACAAAACTTATGGCTAATGGAGGCAGTTACTGTTCACAGTCATCATAAAAGGTCATAGCTCAAGCCTCAAATGTTAAAAATTGATGGCAGCTTTAACCATGGGCCATCATACAGATGTTTCCTTTGTAAAGGCAATTATTTTCAATAGCAATTCAAAATGGTAAGTACAATCTTTTATCAGTAAGTATGTTCTCACACTGATCTAATAGAAATGCTCATATTTTAAAGCATTTTTTGAGACATAACTATGAGTTTCAATGTTACATATGGAAGAATCCAGACTGTTATTTGGGTTTAGCTTTACAAATAGACCCTTTTCTGGCACTTAATTGTAAGTATGTGATGTGGTGCCTAAAAATCAGTAAATGACATTGAAAAATAAAATACTTGGCTAATCAATCACTAACATATAATTTTGCTTTGTATAAAAACTTACAGAAAATTATTAGACATCTAGGTGAATTAGGAGTTAAGACTTATAATTATCATGTGCTACTAAAGAACTCAAATATTTCTCGGTCTGATTGCAACAGCCTAGACTGAAGAAAAACTATTAATTACAGAAAGACAGTTAGCTTACAAGTGAGCTGCATTTTAAAAACCTCCTTTAAAATACAATTGCTAAATGCCTTACAGTGCTGTAATGTGAGACAGGTTCAAATCTTATTACTTCACTGAAATTAAAACCTAAGTTTTAATACTGCTCAAGTCGAACAATGATTCCACACTTTATTGCTTTTGAAATCCCTTGATGATCATAGGAAAAAATGCCCCGGAGAAAAAAAGACTGTTTTCGATAAACAGAAAATACAGTTTGTGCTCTTAGCCTCTTTGTCATCACAAAAAAAGGATTTAATGCCAATTCTTTAAAAAAAGACTTTTCCCCCACAAAATGTGCACCTTGTGTGCCATTTGTAAAATCAGTTCACTTTCTTTTATTTATTACTGCAGCGCGGCAAGGCAATAAAGCAGCTACCGATAGCTAATAAATTACATGCCTTTTAAAACAATTCTCTTGCTACAAAAACATGTAACTACAAAGGTTTACATTTACATGGTACAGCACACAAAATGTCTATATTTGTGTCCTATTAACCATCTTAGCAAATTGTGTACTTTTACCAAATAGCTGATAGGAAAAATGTGATCCAAAAGCGTCTACAACACATAGTAAAAGCTGTTAATAAAACCCATACTGGCATTCTATTTGAACTTTCTAAAAATGCATCAAAAATAAACTTAAAAGCAATATTTTTTTCACCAAAGGTATTTAAGGCATTCTAACTAGGATTAATTTAAACTTTGCTGAGTTACTGAGAGCCAAGAAGGTATCTTTTTCCAATTTATGTTCCTAAGATAAAGCATTCTTTACAAAAATTATAGCTCCCAGCAGTTACCTAAAATACATTTAAATGGTGAGATTACTAGATTTAAGACAAAATGCCCACTTGGTTCACACACTGTATTTATAAAAAAGATAGAAATGCGGTTACTTAGAGTTCATGTCAAATGCATTTTGTTCTCTTTGTTATACACACATATATATTTTGAATTATGTTCACATATTTACATAAACTGCCATTAAAACTTTTACTTTGTGAAAGTAAGTGTCCTGTCCTCCCCCCCCCCTTCCCGGCTTCTGTGCACAAATCAGTTTGGGAATATCCATACTCCAGCTCCAGGATGAACTTGCTAAAATAATAAGGGCATTTGCTTAATGTTTTCCTCCTATAATGTCATGTAAGAATAGGGTTATGAGGTAATGTACTGTTTTTTATTATTAATCTCCTCTATTTCCTGTAATAGCTATAATAGCTGTGGCTTTTTTGCTCCATACCTACAAAATTTCAACTTTGTTTAATTATGTATGATGAATACTAGTTCAATTTTCAAAACACAAACAACTCAGTTCCACTTCATCTCTTCAAAATGACTAGCTAAAGTTCATATTCTGTAGCAGTTCGTTTTTCCATTTCCTGTCTTTTGAATCAGCCGAATTATTATGACTAATAATTAGGACCTTGCAAAAGACTTACAAGTTTTTGATTTTCTTTATTATTGTGTATGTGCATGTAAAATGTACGAGAGCAGGTGCGCAAGTGTATAATGTATATGAGGAGGAAGACGGCGCCTCCCAGAGGCTGGAGACTCGGGTCAGGCTAGCGTGGTAAGCTCTTAGCCATTCAGGCATCTTACTGGTCTGCCAAGAGTTTTAAAGAGTTCCATGAATAAGTTTATTTCATCACACTATTTAGAAGGTAATCATTACACTCTCATTACTACTACAGCTACACTTCTCTCTCTATGTGTGTGTACACACAGACACAGATGAATGAAACCCTGGTATAGTTAACTTGTTTTTGCTTATTTTTAATAGTAAATGCTTGTGTTTGCTGAAATCATGATCACTTCCCATACTATAGCTGGTCATAAATATTTATACTCTCAATGCAAAGGAAAAGGACAAAATAGATCGAGGCTCGCTCACACTCACGGCAGCACTCACTTTTACTGGATGCTATTTTACTCAGAGCATGGAAGACAACCTTAAGTTCTACTTAGCACCTGAGTGACAGAGCAGAGCAGTGAGTGAGAAAAGGACGGAGAATTCATTCATTTGAGCTGATCTCCCGATGCTGTTAGGTGCTGTCAGCCTCCCTCCTTCTGCTAAACAATGTGAACTGAAGCATCTGTGGATGGGAAAGTGGAAACTGTGATGCTGCAGTGTCCCATACGCTCCAACATGCTACTCCCGATCCTTTCTTACACGCTTACATGTGCAGGTGAGCGACAATACCACCAAAGCCTTATCAGAGAATCTTCTTCCACACTTATGAATATTCCGACATGTTTCCACTGCCTTGCATATCACTTATGAAACATAGTGCACCGACTTTATGTTCTTTACCAGTCAGTCTGTAACAGTGCGACTAGCTCTCTCTAATCTAAACCATGGCTGCTCCTTAGCACACTGTAGTTAACAGAGTATACTGCAGCGCTATGTATAATGAGCGAAAGGACAAAAAAGCAACACATCTCTTGCCCAGAATAACACTGTCATAGCAAACAGAATAATAATTCTTTCCTAGTTTACAACGGCCGGTCTAACCTGCCAAATGCAAACACAACACTGAAGAATCAGTAACGACCATTCCAGAAAGTCAAGTAAGATCAGAACAACATTTCTCACCACTCAAAATACTGATCAACACATCCTGCCTGCTCTGGAGCCAATCAATCATAAGAAAACCAAATAGTTGATAATGTAGCCTTGTTCTTGTTATGCACTGGTATTGCTCTTGTCTTCAAGAATCCAAAACACAGTAAGAAAGTGAAGACACGTCAGAAAGTAGGCCGGGTACAAGATCAGGAACGAGAGCTCACCATCTGACGAGTTCACAGAGCCAGACAGAGCTAAGGTCAATTCTTTCATTATTTTTGCTGTGCTTGTGTTTATGCTGTGTGAGGGCATCTGTGCCATGGAGAGTGTGTGTGTAGGTCAGAGGGCAACTTAGAGTCCCTTCTCTCCATTCACCTTTACATGGGTTTAGGGAATCAGTTCGTGCTGGCAGGTTTGCACAGAGAATCCTTTAACTTGCTGTGAGCCCTATTGACGGTAACTGAGGTCAAATCTTGTGAAGCTATTTCCTACCCGTGTATTCTTAGTTCTTTTATATAGAACTGGGGTTAATAACACTTTATGAAATTTAATGGATGCAAAAAAGTTATCGAAGTGTTTGGCATGTGATAAACTATAAACAGATGCTAGCACTACCATCATTATTTAACTGAGCTTTAACAGATATGACTCAATAAGAATTATTAAATGTGAATGGTTGAATGGGCATGGTATGTATAGAGAACAATGTGGGCCAAGCTGAAAGTGGAAAAAAAACCAGATTAACAAAAGGATAGAAAAAAAATTAAGGATGGGGACTAAAACTGGACAGTGGGTGTACTAGATTATGGAAAGTATTACTCACAGAGAGTACTGGGTTTTTGTGTGTGTGTGTGTGTGTGTGTGTGTGTGTGTGTGAGTGAGTTTGGGAAGCAGGTAAGAAAAGCTAAAATCAAAATGTGGTTTTAAGATTTATCTATCTCCAGTGCACATAACAGACAGGAGTCAATCATTTTAATTCTGGGACTGTGCTGTCTTTGATACCATGCGTTCCTTTTCCTTGACATTTTGGCCTTTCTAGACATTAACTCTTCTTAATTTCAATTTAAGTTTCTACTTCCCACACTTCTGAACTGTGGGTACCTTCTATATCATTATTCATTCCTTGAGGTAGTTCATCTACTCAGAAGAGTTCAATTAAATATACACCAAGTTGAGTCTAAATCCAAAGCTTTGAAAGTAGGTACTGAGATGGGACTCTTAACACTTTTGTTGTAGGTACTCAGGAAGAGGAGTGTTGAGAAACATCAGAATGAGAAAACTATGACAATTTTGCCTCTTCCCCAGAATCAGGGCACGTGTAAGACAGGCTAAGGGGTAAAAGGGCAAGAAGTAAGTCAGTAAGTGTATTAACTATTTCCGGATACATCAGTTCAATGGCTCATCTAGTCATTACTCTCTTGTTAAGATGCCAGTGAACTCTTCTCTATCAATGACTTTTAATTTCAAAGGTTAAAGAGGTGGCTCATATATTTGTATGCTTTCTCAAATCGCTGAGGAGTCTTTAATGCACAGACTACTAACCTGATTTTTCAGTCTGGGTCACCATTTTGGAAAAAAATTTATCTCCATAAACTTGTCCACTATAGGAAACAGAACTGACACATACATATTCAAAGAAAGTTAAATTCTTTAAATGTTTAGGAATAGGCCTCAATTTGCTCTTTTTCTTCCTTAAGTAATTAAACATTTTGCTAATTTTCAAAAGAGAAGACCAACCCAACTATTTCTTAACAATCAGTGAAAAAACTAAAATGTCCACAGATTACCAGAGGACAGAAAGGAGTCAGGAGCTTCACAAACCAACAAAGTGAGCTCATTCCCATTTAAGGAAAATAGACCGACTCTGCCCCACACCAACTCATGTCTTGGACTTGCAAACATCCTGACAAGCAGTACAGAAAAGGCTGGAGAAACCACAGAGTTCAAGTCTCTAGTCTCAAGTGTGACCCAGGAACAATTCTTACAACTTGTCTGAAAATCATTTTATCATCTACAAGATGAAAGGCTGGGGCAGGCATTCCATTACTGAGAACAAAATGCCCCGTATAGGAACAAGTACATAATAGGAACTTCACAAATGCTCATTTCAAAATTGAGAATAAAAGTGGTATATCTAGAAAGTAATTAAGTTTATTAAAAATTAGGACCTTTTGCCTAATTGTGACACTTAACTCATTCTCCCCCCTTTCAATGAAAAGAAACAAGTTCATTAACTGCTGTTAGTGTATTACACTGTGACTAAGAACCTACTAAGGCAAATCCACTGTGATATCTGAGAATAAGCAATCAAAAAGAGAAAACATTTAACCCCACAATATAAACACACTACACTTCAATTAAAAAGTAATTATTCTCTCAAGGATTAAACTGGAATATCCCAAAGCACAGGCCATGGAAAAGTCCCATGGATTCCTAGCTCCTTGTGATGCCAGAGCACTTACAAATTTTTTTTCCTTCAATTCTGGACTACTTTAAAAAATGTTTTAAGCTCTAAAATGGCGAAAGTAGGTATGGAGAATATAAAAGTATATGGGTTAGGCCAGCTGAATACAGAAAAGCAGGTGCTTAGTAAAACAGAAGCATTTGCCAGTTTTCTAATACTGCTGGTTCCAGTTTCCACATCCGGCTGTCTCCTCTGCAGTCTCTGCGGCTGCTTTCTGGTGATCATGTGCTATAGTCAACTGACTCAGAACTAATAACCTCCAAGGAAGCTGTTACCATTTTATAACAGCATCTCTTTACCATTATTTTAATTGTAGAAGGGTGAAATAATCTTCCTTCAAAATTAGGATTCAATCTTATTATTTTAAAAAGAACAAAAGAAGAGCATATTAAGGCCTTGCTCAAGAAAAACATTAATATAGACGAATGCAAATTAGCTCGAAGTTTAAGCCATGTTTGCAGATTATAGGCTTCATTATTCAAGTGTAACGGAAGAAGAAATGACTAGAAATTAGCTTTTAGAAACACAACAGTA
Organism: Phyllotis vaccarum; assembly: GCA_033318265.1. NCBI lineage: Eukaryota > Metazoa > Chordata > Mammalia > Rodentia > Cricetidae > Phyllotis > Phyllotis vaccarum. The sequence goes on along the minus strand of JARWLC010000016.1, from coordinate 62,381,759 downwards.
ACCAGTGTCTCCCACAACATGCAAAATCAAACTACATATTATTCTAAAAAGAAAACAAATAAAAGAACCTCATGCTTTCCGTTTAAACTCTGAACAAACCACACTGGCAATTTCAGAGGAGCTTATAATATAACCGAAAGAAAGCAAACCCATAGAACCAGAAGAGAATACGGTGCATGTCACAGACAGGACAGCAGAACGCCCTTGGGTTAGACTCCCTTCTTGCTGTAATAGGGATTTGGAGATAGGGTGACATTCCACACATATAAACCTGGGGTGTGTGACTTGGCACTTTAATGGACACTTGTAAAAATAAGCATAACTTGCACTTCAGTGAAAAGAGACAGTGTGTTTCCAAAAAGTGTCAGGGATGTTGAGAGTGGAAACTGGTGGTGAGAAATCAAGGAAGCAGTCCTTGTTGAGCCACCAGAGAACTTTGTACAAGTAGCATCAGCGTGTAAAGCTGCATAGGCCACATATGGTAAGAAAGGACCCATGGCCAGGGACAATACCAGCAGTCAGCTAGTAATCAGCAACTTCTAGAATTTAGCACTTACCTGTGACTACAAGAACCCGATCATGGGTGGTGGCAAGAAAAATCAGGAGTAGCTTATGTTTTTGAGTGCTTATTATGCTTGGAATTTTAAACACTGTATCTCGGTTAACATGATAACTGTATGATGAAGTTGGAGACACATCCCAATTTTACTACTGAAGAAACCGCGCTGCAGAGTAACTGTTGTATGTCTATTGAAAGTCTGCAAATGACACCTAAGATCCAGTCAGAATAATTCCAAGTAACTCCAAAGGCCACATGCTTAACCACTTATTGTTATATACATATATGAGCATGAATGCTCTGAAAAGTACATACATAAAATTCATCAGTGCTGGATAGGATTAGATACCAAAACTGCTTACAAAGGCTAGCAGATATGATTATACTCATATATCAAAAATTCATGTTCTTTAAATAGGATCCCGATATTGATATCCTAGTAATTAAAATATTTTTTTCTTTTTTTGGGGAGTGATTCAATACAGGGTACCTCTGTAACAGTCCTGGCTGTTCTAGAACTTGCTCTGTAAAAAAGGCTGGCCTTGAACTCACTGAGATCCTCCTGCCTCTGACTCTCAAGTGCTGGGATTAAAGGTGTGCACTACCACTGCCCAGCTTAAAATAATTTCTTACCCAAGATCAATTTAAACTTCTCTTTGGCTGATTAGGAGTGTATAGTAGTTAATTATTCCTGTATGCTTTTCTTATACTATCAGAAAATAATAGCCAATATTTTGTGATCGTATACCAGGAACTATGCTAAGACAGCATTTAAAACTTAGTATCACTGGCACCTGGAGCCAGATGGTTTGTGGTATTAGAGCCTGTGCTGATACCTTTGAAATAGTTTAACAGTATCCCTGGCCTCTCTGATTAAGATGCCCATAGTACCCCTCTGCAAAATGACAACCAAGAAAATCTTCCAACATACTCCAGTGTCTTAGGGGAAGTGAAAATCACCTCTGGTAAGAATTACTGCCTATAACAAGCAATGTCAACAAACTCACCAATTCCATGTTCAGATCTATCAGAAGTGTCATTATACTCTAGCAAATGAGGAAGATGATGGTGTAGCTGGGAGCAGTACCAAGGCAACAGAGGCAGTTGAGTTATCGGCAGGCCCATTCCAGATCTGCACTTCTACCCAGTACATGACACCCTTTCCTAACAAAATCAAAGTTGGGCTTCCTAAAGGAATAACTAGTTTAACCTGGTATTATTAGCCAATAAAAGAGTTAAAGACAAACAGAGGGTCGGAGAGATGGCTCAGTAGTTCAGAGCACTTCCTGTAAATAGAAACAGCCCTGGTTTGGCTGCCAGTATCCACATAGTGGTTCATAATTCCAATTCCCTAAAACAAGTTCCTGGGAACCCAGTGTCCTTCTCTGACCTCTGTGGACACCAGACAGCACACAGTGTACAGACAGACACACATTCAGGCAAAATACTCATACACATGAAATAAATCTAAAAGATGGATCAGCATAGTACGGATAACTCAGATTTTTGGGGGTAGAGATGTTATAAACTCCTTTGCAAATCTGATCTGATCAAAGTTGTTCATGGCTTTATGCGCGCGCGCGCGCGCGCACACACACACACACACACACACACACACACACACACACACTACATTTCTTCTTGTGGTCTTGGGAGAAGCTGAGTTTAATGCCTGTCTGGGAAATGAAGGAAGTACTTAAACAAAACCACTTGAACTAACCAACAGGAACAGGACGAGCACACTGAAGCTACACAGCAATGGTATCGTTTCTCTCAACAAAGTCCATTTTCTCATTCTGCCTTTTCTACAAAAGGCTTTCCCCATGTCTTAGGTAGGGTTTCTAGTGCTGTGAAGAGACATCATGCCATGGCAACTCTTATAAAGGAAAACATTTAACTGGGGTGGCTTACATTTCAGAGGTTTAATCCATTATCTTCATGGTGAAACATGGAGGCGTACAGGCAGACATGGTGTTGGAGAGGTAGCTGAAAGTTCTAAATCTTGTGTGGGCAACAGGAAGTGGTCTCAGACACTGAGTGGTATTTTGAGCATTTCTGAGACCTCAAAGCCCATCTCCACAGGGACACATTTCCTTCAAGACCATACCTACTCCAATAAAGCCATATCTCCTAATAGTGCCACTCTCTTTGGGGGACATTTTCCTTCAACCCACCAGACCTCACTTGTCAATATGCTCTTGATGTTTGTACACACTGCTCATTGTCTATGTCTTTCAGCTACCTTATGCATGCCATATAAACTAGACATGTATCTGTATTTGTTAATTGTAATTTCTGTTCATTCAATTCACCTAAATGTCTATAATGAAAGGAAAAGGGGAAGAAAGAGAAGACAAATTTAGGTTGCATCATTAGAAGTATGATTTCATGGGACTGTTGCAAGGAGCAGGGAAAAGAACATAAAAATGTTTGGCATTGTGTGTTATAGGTGATTAAAAAAATGTTAACTCTTTCTCCAGTGACCTATTAGACACAATAGAGACTTTCCTCCAAAATGCTGTCCTATGGGTAATGTCCACTTCACTAATGAAATAATTAAAGGAATTATATTTCCCCCTATGTTTTGTTAGTTCCTAAAGGAGAGACAAAGTACTATATAACATCACAGAAATATTAATTTCTCTGAAATCATGTATACAAAAAATTTGTGGCATTTTGAATGGATATAACATAATTTGGGCCTATTCCATTTTATAATTTTATTACTGTCTGTAGCAACTTCCAGGGTGAGATTTCTTAAGGCTGTATAATTGATTTTTTGCTTATTAGTCAGTCTCTATTGCTACATAAAAACGGGGGCAGAGACAAGCCCCTGGTACGTTTTTCAATCCCAAGTGGTCAGCTGTAAACATATACCCACATGAGTAACACTAAATGGACTCAGTAGGTTGTAATATGTATGTAAGTGTGGGGTGTGTGTGTGTGCACATACACATAACATCAAAAAGATGAGGCTACAGATCTGACTGGAGTAGGGGACATGGAAGGAGTTGGAGGAAAGAATGTGGGAAGGAGGATTCTATAAATGCAGTACTCATGTATGAAGTTCTCAAAAATATAATAATTCTTTTTAATGGGACATTTACTTAATTTTGCTGTCATTAAAGCATTAAGTGACTTCTAGAAGGGCAGCTAAAAAAAAAAGTGTAGAGGCTCAAGAAATGCACAAACTGGACAGAAGCAAGGAAAGTCAATTTGCTGAACTTTCAAGCTCTGGATTGTTGCTGGAATAGTGTGCTTTCTTAGACAGAGAGGACTGCTGTGTTGACCAGGAGACATAACCGATTTTGTTTAAAGCACAGGCGGCCTAAGGGATCAAAGTAGGCTTTGTGGACAGGGCATGATAAGACAGTGGATAAGTCAAATTGCTTACTGAGTCCAGAGTACAGTCCTGAAGAATGGCCTCTGAAGACCTCCTCTTGGTGCCTCTGATGAGAATGTAACCCTTTGGTGTTGCAACCGAATAGTTTAAGCTAAAAGTTTAGCCTAATGTTCTGTATGTACAGAAACATATACTTAATTTTAGTCTTCAAAGTATACTAAAGATTTTTTTATTTTTGATAAAACAATAGCCCTTTCAATTTGATATCATTCAAGCACCACACAGGCCACCCAATACTATATTTAGTCATAGAAAATCCAAGTAAAAAACTGCTCTCCGAGGCAGTTGTTTTTCCATACATCTGTATGCCTGAAGCCAAAACCATCCGAAGAGAATACTCAAGAGAAACAAACCCCATGTCCTTTCAATTTTCAGTTTCTCTGAATCAAAGCAGAGCTCTCCACAGCAAGCACTATCTAAAATCATGACGACAAAAGAAAATACATATTTCTAGTCCATCACTGGGTAATGTCATTTCAAGAAAGGACAAAAGGGGTTTCACTGGGATTGCAAGACCATTTTAAGAGGCCCTCCATGTCGGATCCATGTTCTCTTGTATAAAGAATGAACTACTTCAAATGGAAAAAGAACCCAGATGGAAGGTGACTAGGAAACCATCTACACGCACCAGAAAGTGAAAGAGGCAAGATGGCTGGTGGGCAACTTGTGGTTTTGTTTTTAATTTTCCTTTCCCTTCTAGAACTAGGCTATTGCCACCACATTTTGTTTTTAATGTAGGTGTGCATGCATACACAATAATATGCACACACCATGGCATGTGTGTAGATCAGAAATCAACTTGTGGGAATTAGTTGGGTTTCTCCTTCTGCCACGTGGGTGTTAGGGAATGAATTCAGGTTGTCAGATTTGGCAGAGTGCATTTACTCACTGATTACAAACTCATTTACACACACGCAATTAGCATATATATGTCAACAAATTAAAAACCAATATTTTCCCCATGTAAATTAAAAATCCTTCCTCATCTTGCCGATACATGTCTTCCCAGCCTGAGCAATCATCCTCACCTGACCATGGTCTCTATCTATGTTCTCCCATGGATTCATCATCTCATGCTCTTTCATATCTTTATAGCTTTGTGCCTTCCTTTCCCTCAGCTGGGAACAATCATCACCCTCTCCTTTCAACATGGAACCATCATCTCTATCTTTTATACTAGTCCAAATATAATTTCTCACATGATGTTTCTCTTTTTAAAAAATATTATTTTTATGTGAATTGGTGTTTTGCCTATAACGTATTGTCTATGTGAGGGTTCCAGATTCCAGTTGTGAGCTGTTGTGTGGGAGCTGGGAATTGAACCCGGTCCTCAGGAAGAGCAGCAGGTGCTCTTAACTGCTGAGCCACCTCTCCAGCCCCAAGATGTTTCTCTTGATTCCGTTCATATGGCATGTTATAACTTTCCTTTGTCACTTAGTGTTACCCAATTTTGTTTACACATGTCTTTCTTCTATCAATCTAGATGCTTTAAGCATAATTATTGGGATATAGTAAGTAAACACTTAGTGAATATTTACTGAAGGATTACAAAGATTACAGGGCTGGAAATTTTAGTCCAAAAGTGTAACTCCCTCATAAAGTGAACTTACTTCCTCAAGCCTTCTATAAATTTAGGAAATGGTAAATGTTTCCTTTTTAAGTTTGTGAAACAATTCCGTCAAATGAACAATTGCTTGAAAAATCAGTATGAGCAGATTAAAGACCCAGCACATGGAAGGAGATGATAACTTGCTAACTTCTCTTCTTGCTTTGAAAGCACAGAGTGAGCTCAGAAAGGCCTAGTAGACGACTGCTGGATCATCTATCTTCATTCTAATCTGTGATCCCATTTCTCAACAGTGTTCTAAAGTAACACGGACGAGAATGACTTAATCATAAAATAACAAATGTGGACTGTGCACTCTTCTGTCATGTAGAAACTGTACTCTCTACACTGCACTAGTTCACATGGACGAGGTCTGAATAGCTGCTACACATCTCTTGAGTAACTATAGTCATTTACTTCACTAGTTGATCAGATAAAAAAGAATCTGGAAACAGAAAGAAGACAGTCTGAGGCAATTATTAATTTTTTGGTAGAAAATATTACAATAAGCTATAACATGTTGTAATTGTTTAAAACAAAAAATAAACTTTTAAGAAAACTTTATGAAAATGTAAACATCTATGTTACCAAACTGCACGTGGCTTTGCAGTGAAGAACCCACCCACTGCTTTATGATCACTATCTGGACTCTTCATTTTCTCAAACTCTCTGACACGGGTTCAACACTCACTTATCATAGCTTCTATACATGGGAAGCCTCTGGACAGTCTTTATCCCCAAGGATTATTTCCAGTAATCTACAACTGTCTTTGTTTGAACTCTATTCCAAAGTCATGAATACTTTTTAAATTTTATACTAAAAAGGCAGAAGAAAACCCAAAACAAAGTGCTACTTAAGAAGCAAGTGTACGGCTGTGCCAACTATTATGTGCTACAGGTGTCATTCAGCATTAATATCTTAAAAAAGAACATTTAACAAGAGGGAACATTGTGTTCTCTCTCTCACACACATACATGCACAATCTATTGAACTATGTTCACATATCCACATAAACTGCCATTAAAACTTAGTAAGCCCCTGCTGCCAAACATTTAAATGAGGTTTGTGAGCAGCAGGCAGCAGTGCTTACTTGGTGACAGTGTGGACCCTAAGATTCCCCAGAGTTAGGGTGGTAAATGTTGGTTCCTGCCAGTAACTTAAAAAGCTAAACTCTCTATAAAGCTAGAGAGTAAGGAGCTAGGTGGAACTTTGTCAGAATAAGCTGAGATGGTCCTTCAGGTCCCTGCTACTGCCAGACATTCTGCAGGACACAGGGAGAAGTGACAGATGAACTATGCCAGAAATGGGTGGAGCAGTCCTTCACTGAAAAGTCTGCCAGAGGCTCTAGGCCTGCAGGCTGAAGATGGATGCCCCAATGTTACAAAGGAACTTTGGGTGACTGTCCAGTTAGCCAGATACCTCTGTCATTTCTAGAATTTGGAGGTTGCTTGCAATGTACTTCCTGTTTACTCAGGTAATATCATATCCTTCTGTGGTCTTTGATGAGTTGGAGGTTAGATAGTTATAATTATAGTTTTCTTTAGTTATAATAAAAGGTAAATTAGATATGAAACTCTGGACTTACAAAGATAAGGTAGATAGAATATTTTTGTTAATTTTGCCAAATACAAATAGACTATAGATATTGCAACTGTAAATTTTGATAGCTGTTTTGTTATATATAATTTTACTATGTTAATTTTTGATTAGATAGAAAAAGGGGAAGTGATATATAAATTTACTATGTTCCTTTTTGATTAGATAGAAAAAGGGGAAGTGATATGGGATGCCTTTCTGTACTCTGTGGATTTCCATTGGTTAATAAAAGAAACTGTTTTGGTCTATGGCTAAGCAGCTTAAAGGCAGGTGGGAACTCTGAGCATAGATAAAGGAAGAGGGCAGAGTCACAGGGAGATGCTGTGAGCTGTGACCCAAGGAAGCAAGATGTAAAGAAACACAGGTAAGCCACAAGCCATGTGGCAATAGACAGATGAATAAAAATGGGTTAAGTTCAAAGAGCTAACAAGTAATGAGCCTGAGCCATAAGCCAAACAGTATGTAATTAATATAAGCTTTTGTGTGACTTTTTGGGGCTAAGAGGCTGTGAAATTCCAGGTCTGGACTTTGGGCTGGACAGGTCAGAAACTTCAGGTTACAAGTTGCCCTCGTGTTCCCCCTCTCCCTGCTTTTGTGTACAAATAAGTTTGGGAATATCTATACTCCAATTCCAGGATGAACCTGTTAAAATAATATGTGTATTTGCTTAAAGCTTTCCTCCTCTAATCTCATGATAAGAATATGGTTATGAGGTAATATACATTTTTGTTTTATGCCAGAATGTTGTTAAGAGAAGAAATACAGGGGCTAGAGAGATGGCTCAATGGTTAAAACCACTGGCTGTTCTTCCAGAGGTCCTGAGTTCAATTCCCAGCAGCTACATAGTGGTTTAAAAATACCCACAGTGAAATCTGATGCCCTCTTCTGGCATAAATCCTACATATAGACAGAGTACTCATATATAAAATAAAGATAAATCAACACACACACATAAAGAGAGAGACAGAGACAGACACATACATAGAGAGAGTGAAAGAAAGGGAGAGAGAGAGAGATAGACAGACAGACAGACAAACAGACAGAGATGAGGCTCCTTGTAATAATTGTTACCAGTACTCAGTATAGACCAAGCACCAAGAATTCAGAGGCAAAGCAAGGCTATAAATGACGCTCACAAGGGAATAACCATGAGATAAATAATCTCAGAAGGAAAGGAGGCTCCAGAAAACATGGAAGTCAGAGCATGGAAATGGTAGCTGAGCAAGATCTGAAGCAGTGGGTAGCTACAGAATCCTTTAATAGGACTCAGTCTTGCAGTGGCATGCACCTTTAGTACCAGCTACTCAAAAGGCTGAATCAGGAGGATCACTTCAGCACAGGAGATAGGGTCAGCTCAGGAAAGACACTGGCCTTCTTTAGCGTGTCAGAGTTCCAGCATTCAAAGAAATACTGCCCAAAGAGAGAACACTGTTGCCCTGCCCCATTTGCCTGCTTTCTGAAGTATCGAGTTTCAGACGCAGACTTCTGAATCCAACAAAGCAAGCACTCTACCACCAATTTAAGTACACCCTACCTTCTGAAACAAAACAAATAATGCTTCATACACAGAAAAAATACTGGTCTTTATGAATTACCCAGGTATTTTCTTCTAATGTAAACACCTGACAGAATATTGGTACAAAACGAACCAAACTACAGACTTCCTGAATTTCAGTTGGCCCACCACAGGACTTGTTGTACTTGTAGGATGTGTCTTAGTTTAGATTTGTCTGATGTCTCCTCTTGACTGGATTAAGAATATATATTTTTATCAAAAATACCCCTGATAGTAAATGTCAATAGATCTTAACTTAGGATATCAATCCTCATCCTGAGATCAAGTCCCGAGTAGAGTAACTATTCTTTTATAATTAATAAATACATTGTGAAATATGTCAGACTCCTTTTGGAGACCAATAAAAAATCCATGTCTTTAAATTTATGCTTGTTAGTATTAGCATCCATTAACACTTCTATTACTGTATTATCCCAATAACAATTTTATAATAATTTTATTCCCTCTAAGTGTAGTTATTTAAAATCATCCACAAGCAAAGTTTGCTGACTGTTGTGATTTCAGTCAAAACCAATGGAAGCTCCCCTCCTATATGAGCTCTAACTCAGCACTTATTCCTACTTCCTTTCTTTCCTCACATATATTTTCTGTGATCCAACCCTGTCAAGTACCCACTTTTAAGAAGCTTTGGTTCCCTTTATTGGAAAATGGAACATAGAAATCAAGGTCTGAGATCTAGGTGACTTCACTGCTACCTGTAGTTTGATTCCAGGCTCTTTCAATGTCAAGGTCGGAAAATAAGTATGCTTATTAAACCACATTTACCTTATATACACTGATATTTATTTCTGTTACTTTCGCAGGAATAAATACCAGTATTATCTGGTTGACTATCAGAGTTCATTCTAATCTCTTATTTCTTTATCTTCAATTCTCTTCCTGAATGGTGAGGAGTCTAGATCTTGTGATCCCCTTCTTTAATATGAGGAACTGCTCTGTGGGGTCTGTGGGATAAAAGGCTGCAATTGCAGACAAACCTACATACTTAGGGCTGCTCGGAACTTCCCTTGCTATTGCCTTGGCCAATTTGCACTTGTCCTCACCAGCTCATTAATAGTCCCTACCAGTTGTTCTCCCTACGTCCCGCGTGTCCCGCGCTAAGGAGGTACTCTGTTCCTTGCTTTCTAGTGGCTACTGGTTTTCAATTTCTGAGTATCTGGTTATGCTGGAATCTCAGCTTTCTGTCAGGGTCATAAGCTTGCAATCTGTCTAGTATCCTTGTGGCTGTGAGATGGGACTGGTGCCTCTTACCATTTTCTACAGTCCTAAATGGAGATTTGAAAACCTTTGACTGTGACTCATAAGATCTCAGAGATTTCTTGCTCATTCCTCACTTTACAAATGAGGATACTTATGTGTAGAAAATTCTATGTATTCATGAAGTGACTCACTGGAGCATCTGAAATGGTACCGCAGATACCTTGACATCAAAAACTCAAAGAATGAATTAAAATGAAACAAAGAACAAATAAAAATGAAGAGCACATATAATATAAAGTTGAATAAAGAAGAGAAAGAATTATAAAATGTCATGACCCAACTGTATAGGTGAGTCATCCATCAGTGCCAACATGCAGCCAAAATGTGAAGGGGAAGGTTATTTTATACTTTATCTGTGCAGGGAAAGATGAACACATTTTATTATCCAGAAGCATATACTAATGGTAATACTAAAAGATTACTACTGTAGGGCCCACTAGTAAGACTTCAGCAACCCTGACGCTAATAACATCAGTATTTATCCAATACTGGACTTAGATCTTGGGCAGAAGGGCTACTCTTCAGATAGAATCCTGTTTTACTTTACTATGTAGTCTACGCCTTAGCAATTCCCTAGCATAGAATGCTGTTATGCCAACAACCAATGAGCATCAGTGACTGACTCACTGTTTTATATCAGAGTTAAAATATTCAAAAACATAAGGGACCATCCATCCTGTCCCATAAACTCAAAATGGAAAGATCCCACAACATATACTTTCCCTGGAAACAATGTGAATACAGTACATTAGTTTTCTTATTGTGATCCAATGACCAGCACAAAACAACTTAAGGGGGTCTTGCAGTCTGAGGAAGTATGAAGCAGTTGTGTAAACTGCCTCTGCAATCACGAGGCTGAAGTGAGGCTGGACTGTAATACCTCAGACCTATTCTCAGTGATCTACTTTCTTCAGTGAGACTCCATCTCCTCAAGGGTCTATAACCTCCCCCAAAGTTTAAACATACCAGCCTATGAGGACATTTCACACTCCAACCACAGTGGACAGAGAAGTTAGATTTCTGCTCAGTTTAAAAAGAAAGCCTTAAATCCTAGCAAACTCTGACAAGACACTTTCTCTTTGGGATGCTAGTGAGATCAATAATAGACTTTTATAAATATTTTAAGATAATTCGCAGGAATCAGAAGCAGAAGATAGAAACAAAAGCCAGCCACAAATCCCCTTGAACTGCTAACAGGTTACCAGGGGAAAACTGGGCTGAGAAAGATTGGCTCAAACTATAAAGAAAACGAGCCATTCCAGAAATAAGATTTTCTACAACTGCTTTCACAAGTAGGCACCTTTATAGTTCTGAGTTTTGAGTATATGATGAACATTTATTTAATTCTACCTATCAGAAGGAATAGCACTCATTTCTCAGTAGCGTTAAAGTGAGCTAGTAAAGACCTAGGCGCATACACAACTACATATTCCAAGCATGTCCTACTGAAAACAACATGGAGTCTTGTTTCCCAAAGGATGCTACAGCACCACTGTGAACGGTGCACAAACCTAGTACGAGACACTAAAATGTGCCTGCTGCTCAGCACTGGGAAGGCCACCTCTTTACATGTAATGAATCCAAGAAAAATCTTGAATTCGACTCCAGTTCTTTCTCTTTTACTTTAAAAGACCAAAAAAAAAAAAAAAAAAAAAAAAAGGTGAGATCTGAGCATAAAGAATATTTTATTGTAAGTACAGACAGACAGACACACACACGACAGATTTCCATTTCACATATGAATATCCAGTTCATGCTGGGTATCGCTACATGCAAAAACACAACCTGACTTTCCATTTGACATCAGCTAACTCTTATCTCACAAAAGAAACAGCTACCAGCAATACTCATGATAATATGCTTAATACAACAGAAGGGGGGCTATCATTTTGGATCTAGTATATTGTCACCATTCAGCTGACATGCTAGTGGACCTTAAGGACAGAAATTATTTGATTCAAGTATCAACTAAACACAAATTAAGATGAACATAATAGACGCATAAAATCAAAATTAACTGTGAATGGCAAATACATGCGCTGTAGCACCTGTCCTCACACGTAGGAAAGAATCAGCCTTTGACTGATTATTTCTTTTTGACATGATTTATCACCCAGTATTCCTTAAACTTGATAAAGCAAATTAATCTTTGATTGCAGGCGGCACTGGAGGTGGCCATTAGTCATGTGGTTTGGTGAGGATCCTTGTGTTTCATTTACCAAGCACACAGAAAGAGAGCCCAGAAGCAATTGCCTCAGCTTTGACTTCTCTCCCAATCCACCCAGGAGAAATGATCAAAGAATTCAATATACAGTATTTTAAATTACTTCTACTGAACTGACCAACAAGGAGAAAACATTTTCTTTATTTTATAATTATTCTTAAAGCTAAGAACAAAGAAACACTTGTATATTGTGATTTCAACATTAACAACTCAGACTTTCTCTTTGTTTAAAAGGAATGTGGATTTAGGGTAATTAACAACTGTAAAGTGTACTACTGTTTCGGAAAGGGAATTTAAGAACTATCCAGAAAAACAAAAAGGACAATGATATTTAATATTCCAACAGGCTTGGTGTCAAAATGTTCCAATCTATCAAAACCAATGCTTTCATCTTTTAAACCACTGAAAAAGAAGTCTTAATGAATGAACACCCCCTCCTTAAGAATTATCCAATTTTTACTTTAAAAAAAAGCAGTTCATGGTGGTAGAAAACATTCATGACTTCTAAAACATTTTTTGGTCTCGCATTTTACAGTTTAACATTTGAGGAGCATTATATTAGTTGAACACACTACATGGTAATTTTATGAAGAAATTAAAGAGAGCAACCTCTGAACAAGAACTTAGGACTCTCTTCTTCTGTTTCTGTAGCTAGTATATAGTGCTCTCCGAATGCTTGCACAGCCAAAAAGACATTTTCTATTAGGTTAATACCGACAACCACCTCTTCATATGTTAATCTGATAGTTTCAACACACATTCCAACCCAGTCTCAAGTATAGAATTACAATTTCAATTTAAAAAAAAATGACAATCCATCAGGTCAAAATTTGAATCTTATAAACTGCATGATGAAAACTTGAGAAGACTTGCAAAGAACTCAGTGAGGCATCCATTTCATGCTCACTTCAACTTCTAGTAAATCTACATGATGACATTTCTATATCCAAAGAAGAAAAAGTTCACCATGTAGTCTAAACTACCCTTTTAATGGCAATTTGTTCTTTTGTAAAGAAATTAAAAGAAAAAGTGAATGATCAAATTTCATTCAAGGTTTATATAATACCTTCAATTTTAACAATTAATATTTCATTACAATTATGTTAGGCTTAGTATCAAGCACTTAATTTAGATGATATCATTTGTTAATACAGCAAAATTCAGCAAACAACCCAATTATGCACGGCAATACTGTATATATAAATACTCAGAAGACCTTCTTGTTCTGTGAAATGTAAAAGCAGTTCTTCATGCAGCACAGTGTCTGAAAACAAGCTATACAAGGATCAAGTACATCTCTCACAGTCATAATTACTTAAAGGATTATGCAGCAACTAGTTTCCCTTCAAATTTCCTATCATCTGTATAGGAGATGAAACTTTAGGGCAGTCTACCCAAAGAGCTACTAAGCAATTCTGTGATTAAAAACATTTGTAAAAATAGTATTACAATGCTGTAATATAAAAAAAAAATCCCATTTTTCAATATTTTTTTAAAACTGCTGGAATTTTACTTTAATAAATCACAGCACGGAGCAAATCTTTGCATACTGACAGTTTAAAACACATGAACTTGGCATATATTACTTTCCAATTGTAAATAAAACGTATCAGTTGGCTATCTTACAGACACATTAAAATCTAGTTAGTCATAGGCTATATTATTCATATCAAAATTCTAAAGGCACTATTATCTTTAGAACAAGTGTGATACACAAGCAAATAAAAGGAATTTTTCAAAAGCCATACATGTACTCTACATTATAATTTCTACAGTTTAACTTATGAAAGTAATCCTATTAATTATATATATTAACTATTTTTCCTGGAATAATGATAAATTAGTATAAATAGAAAATCAGAGTACTTGAGAATGGAAAGATTCAGAATAGAGTGATCCACAGTATTCATATATTCACACAAGTCCAGTCTTGCCCTTGGACTTTCTCTTTCTCTCTGGCTGGGAGAAAAGAACATTTTAGGAAAGAACAAATTCAGTGTGGCAATTAAAACAATATTTTTCATTAACTTTAGTTGTAACTTGTATGTTTACTTAAAGCAGGTCCACATGTAGCAACTTATTATTTATATATGAATATATACTTAATGCTTGGTTCCACTGAGGAACTATAAATTTCATCTATTGAACATTAGCAAAAAATTACATGTGTTTATCATCTGGATTATTCTCAGATTAATAGAGATAAATGACAAAACATAATCAGTAGCAGCTCCACAGCTTAATCATTGCATCTGAGCTATAGGAAGCACTTAATTACTCTCATTTACTAGGTTCAATCTAATGAGAAAGCATTAGCCAAATGAAAAGAATGCAGTACAAACAAACAAAATAGTTATGCCATCATTAAAAAGAAACTCTGACAGTGCAGGTGACAGCATAGGCAGGATAAATTACCATAATGTTCTAAATGCTGAGCTGTCAGCATGCTAATGCCGTGATCGGATACCCTGGGAATCTCCGCACTATAGCTGTCAGAAACAGGTATCATAAATCACCTCTCTCTACTGTACTGTTCATTATCACAGCCATAGCATACATGTTTTTCAGCACATTTCAGTACAAATTTGAAGGCAACACTTATTCTTATGAGTGGGTCTGTTTACTCTCGCAGACATCGTAGGCAATCCTTGCCTAATAAATGGATACTTTGTTTTGCAATAATGAACAACAGGATCTTAGAGTATGATAGGCCCTTGCTCTTAATTCATAAACCATCTGAATGAAAAGACCACAAAACAGCACTTTTTCCCCAACCTGTACAATACAGACGCACTGAGCCAGACAAATTAACATTGCCCCGTTATTTGGACACTAGTGTCAAATCTTGAAAAAATAACTGCAGATAAAAATTAGTACAATTTCCACTGCCTAGAAACCTTTGAGACATAATCTTATTTTTAAGGGGAAATTTAAATTTTATAGAGACAATAAATATTTGGAATTTATGATATGCAATCTTCTTTGTTCTTAGATGGCCTTGTTTATTCTCTTTATGGAAAACAAGCTGAAGATCTCAGAGTCAGTAATCTGACAAAAGCATGCCAACGATACAACCACGTTTGAACCCAATTTTTTACAACTAAAATGCTCACACTATTATCACTGGTAATCAGCAAAAGAATTCAGGAGACAGAGTCTAAATATATATGAAATATGATAGACTACTCGAATGTTATTAATAAAATGTAAATTTCCAATATAAATAAAATTGTTTCAAACTTTTAATTTCTGATCACCAAAGAAACAATGAGATGTAGCTTTTAGCTCCACACACAAGGTCACTTCTACAAAAGCTACCAACTAAGTCTTTGATGATGTGTCCTGCATTTTCTAAGCCAGCCTTACTAGACTATATATAATTAAAAATAGTACTTCTATATACACAATCATTTTTTAAAAGTATTTTGGTTGAGCATATTTTAAAAAGAACAAAGAGAATGGCGAGACCTCCACAGGAATAAAAACATAACTTACAAGACATAAGGATGAATGAGATGAGATGCTTTATGATCCACGTGCAGTTTTGTCTATGTTCATTCTAAGTGCGGATCAGTGCTGTCTGTAGGGTTTGGAGGGTGCTGATGAGGGAGAATGATTCAAGAACTTTTATAGTCTTAAGCAAAGCAAGCTTTATCTAAACTGTTCAAACTCAATTCAGTTCTACATGCTATATCCGGAATACATATTAATGAACCTATCCATACCTCAGAACTTTTTGTTTTTCTAAATTAAAGCCTCCATGCCAAATACATTTGTTTTATTTAAAAATGCCTGTTTTATTTCTTTATGCTGCACAAACTAGTTTTCTTAATTTTTTTTTTTTTTTACACCTCTGATCTTATTTGTGAGCCTAAGTCTATTGATGTGATTCTGTAAAGAAAAAAAAAAAAGTCACTTCTGACAGCCGATTTTATGTCTACTCAAGGTAAAGACCACAGGCTAGACCTGAATGATGACAATGCACACACATCAGGTATAGATCCAGGTCCTAGCATAGGAATAAGCTTTCCTCACCTTCTCCTGAGCCTGAGGTGGTGTTCTGTGCTCAATTTAAGCAAATAAATAGAAAGTGGAGAAACCATTGGTGTATGCATTGTGTAGATAGTAGAGAACATTCCTTTAAGTTAAAAGTCTCTAAGAACTTACCTTATTCAAGACCCAGCTATCAAAACATATTTCACTCAGGCCAGTAAAGTGACATATTTCATTTCTATAATAAATATCTATCAATGGAATTATCAAGATTTAATTCATACTGGCCTACACTATAATTCCAGAGATGATTGCTAAAATTATTTTTGTTTTGCTTTTGAGACTGGATTTCTTCATGTAGCTATGACCATCCTTGAACTAGCTCTACTCACAGGGATCCACCTGCCTCTGTCTCAAGCGCTGGGATTAAAGGCATGTGCCACCGCAGGCCAGGAAACTAATTTTGTTTTGGCTGGTTTTTAGAAATGGGTTGCTAAGCTTACATTACAATTCTCTACCCATTCCTCCTCTGCCATGGGGTTAAAGACTGGAAGGCCCAGGGAAGACTTTCTGTTAGAGAAAGTAGAGAAAGGAGTTAGGAGGGTGGAAAAGGGAGGAAGGGGAAGCACGCACCCCACACACCCATATCACATTGCCTGTCTTTGATGACTTCATCCACCAAAACAAAGACTAAATTTCTTCAGTTTAATCATAAAATCACTGACAGCAGGGTCAAGACTAACATGTTTATTTTGGTATGTCCTGTAAACAATCAGTGCCTCTAATGAAGGGTTAGCAGGTCCACTTGCTGCCATCTGAGCTCATGCGGTTTCTAGCACTGATTTTGAGCTTTGCGACTCAGAACTGTAGCTGTTCTCAGGCCATCACCTGGTTACCAAGCATTCAGTCACACACTTCTCAAGCATCACTAAACAACCTGGACAACTGGTAACAATAGCAGAAAATCTATTCTAAATTGAATGGCCAGACTTTCTGCAACTAAGGGCTTAATTTAAATGGCCAAAACACATATCAGAAGGGGAAGGCTGTCAGATGAGATAAATGCATACAATACTAGTTTCTAAACTTCTTGGTTCGTGTATCTTTTTATACCTTAATATTTTTTGCTTGAGAGCTGCAGAAGGTAGATTGTTTTATAGCTGCCTCTACAGTCAATCTTTTGTGACATAAAATGGCATATAGTCTCTCAAGAGCAACAATGCACAATTAGGTGTGAGATTCTAAGCGTAAATAATTGTCATTTAATTATTTTGGAAATAGTTTTGGTATTATTGAACCCCCTGAAAGGGTCATGGAGACCAAAGAGTTCTTAGAACTCACTCTGAAACCTGTTGGCACAGAAATTAAAAGCAGTTTCTAGATTTGGAAAGGGTAGGCTGAATCCCAGATCTTCGTATTCGCTATAACTCAGGGGACAATGTTCAACTTATCAGAGACTTAGTTCCTCCCGTGAGAAGAGCAGTAATTATAGCTTGGAGGAACCATTCTATGGATGAAGTGAGGTAACTGAATCTAAATGCTTGGCCTAGTAGAGAATTAAAAAGTTAAGATGAAGACATCCGCTGTCTGAAGTGCTGTGAACACCTGGTTTACCCGCTCTTTATTTATCTGTCAGTGTGCAGCTAATATCTAGCAGAATCTGGACTACGTTAAGTACAGGGAGTGCTCATACTTGAGTGAATTAGTGAATGACTATCCATACACAATGGTGAACTAATATCCCAAAAGTAACGATTCTTCCATCTCTAAATAGCAGTAGCTTGGGTAAATGCCAAATATATGCAAAGTTAAAAAATTAACCACTGGTAGTTTTCTAAAAGAAGAGAGACATGCAATCAAGGGCAGCTGACATGGCAGGGATGCTGAAATGAGGAGCCTGACAGTTAGAGGTCCTTGAAGTTCTGTTGGATCATTATTAGAATTATGCTGTACATACATCTCAGGGAAAAGTAAGCAAGCCAGAATGAACTATTAAATACCTACTCTATGACAGGCATGGCACCAAAGCAAGGGTTTTATGGCCATGCTACAAGGTGGACATTAAGGCTCAGGTGAGATACAACCTTTCCCTATGGGCCCAGGATTTAAAAAAAACCAAGAATGGCCTGGATTTTTCTTATATTTGTGTTTGTTGCATTGTCTCCAATTTTTTTCAGAGTATTAATCAATTCCCAGCAATTTATATCTTTAATCAATATTTACAGGATGAAGACAAAAGATACTAATCAACTCAAGGGAGATGTGTACTTAAAATAAAAGCAAAGTGGCATCATGTAGACAAAGTCTATAGTAAATAGGTGAATATTGAGTTATAGACCCACGAAAAGCCCAGAGTGGCAGATCGGAAGAGGAAGGGGTACATAGCACGAGAGGGTGAGGGGACCCAGACCATCAGCAACACAGCTCCCTACTAGGTCTTTCTAGTAGGTCATCCCCTGTACAAGGTAGGTCACACTTGTGATCAGACGCTAGAATAATGATGGTTGAGCTCAGAGAAAAGATGACTCTGCTGTTCAAATTCCCAGGAGACAGAGGCCCAGGCCTGGAAGGGGACAGACTTCATGTTGAGAAGAGAGATTACAGAAAGAGTGCATTCCCGACTAGAAAAGGAGCACGGCAGGTTGGGAGAAAGACAAGCACTGAGGGAACCAATCTGAGCAGATGAGCACCATAGAGCCTGTTCTTGGAGGTCAGATCTCCTAGGAGAGGCATGAAAACTCACTAAACAACAGGGTTTTTGTTTTTTTTGTTTTTTTGTTTTTTTTTTTAACTTTTTGTTTTTGGAAACTGGGGAGTAGGAAGCCAAGACTAAATAAAATTAGGGGCTCCCACTAAGTGGTAGATGAAAATTAAATATGAGGAGTTTACGAGTGGTTTTGTGGTAGAGTGCTTGTCTAGCACGCAGGAAGTCCTGGGTTTAATTCCCATCACCGGAGAGAGAAAGGAGAAGAGAGGAAGAGACCGGAGAAAGAAATTACAGCACCTCTCAAACACAGTTCAGGAAGATGGTGGAAGAGACCAAACGGTTTCCACACAACAGTGAAAGGCACAAGTCTGAGGAACAGCTAAATGACTGGGTTTAAAAACAGGCAGTGGAGTGATATACACAATACACATTTGGCACACAGCTCATACAACTGGCTTGAGTTAAAGGCACTTTGCAAACAGCAGATGTAAGAAGAGTGTTCTTAACTTTCATTTTCTTCCTCAAAGTAGGGGAGACTCAGAGAATGATATTCTTTGTGCACACAAGACAGGGAGAGTGTAAGGAGAAAGAAATCAACAGACAAACCCCGTTCAGCCGGCCCTTCCTACTTACTCTGCTATTACTTCCTGCAGACAGCTCAGACTCATCTGCCCTCCTAGGTTTTCACTATGTAGAACATCACGCCCATCTTCACTTTTGTTCTAACCACTTTGAGCCTTCACTTTTTTTTATAAAGGCTCTTACATAGAGATGAAAATTACTGAATAAAGTTTCTATGACTTTCTTCTGCTAATCTGTCTTTAGAAATCTAATTTATGGGCTAGAGAGATGGTTCAGAGGTTAAGAGCACTGGCTCTTCTAGAGGTCATGAGTTCAATTCTCAGCAACTACACAGTGGCTCACAACCATTTATAATGAGATCTGGTGCCCTCTTCTGGCATGTAGGCATACATGCAGGCAGAACATTGTAAACATAATAAATCTTAAAAAAGTTAATTTATGAGTCCAGAGCTAGAAGACCCAAGAGGGGCAAAGACCCTAGATGGCTCATGAGACACACATGTGATAGAGGTAGTAAGTGGGAAGAGAGATTTAAGGGGACAAGGGCTGGGGAGGCCCAAACAGTAAGTCAAGAGCCTAGGCCTTACGTTACACCCCCAGAAGAAAGAATGTAAGACCGCAGCATTCATATTACATGCATGCTCATTTCCACTTTTAATTTCTTTTATTTCCAGTCTGTTCTTAATAAGCCCCTCTCACCCCTAAATGGATATTTTATAGACTTATATCACTTATATAGACTTATAAAAATATTTCAATAAACATTTGAATACATCTTTTCTATTCATAAGTAATTTAAAGAAAATTCATTGAAGAAAGATTCATTGATATTAAGGCTAAAATGAACAAGAAATGAGAATAAATAGCTGCTTAATTTAAGCAACTGTCTTAAAGCCTAATGGTTCATTGGACATACATTAAAATAATGCTGCCTTCATTTCAACCGCTAATATTTTTCATGTTAGCACATTTTCCATTAAGTTTTCCAAAACAGAAAAATCACATTAGCTATTTTTCTGATACTATTTGGTTTAAATGAAATGTTCGATAAAATGCATTAGAAATACGTAAAAATATAACAACTAAACGGTTTGTCTAAATTTTAATTTTTAAAAACTGACATTTAAAGTAGCCTGGATGGCTACAAGATGGACATACCAGATAATTCTAAAAGCTCCTTTAGCAGTTGATAAGTACACAGAAAATTAAAAATGGAGACAGAAAGAACTTTAACAGTTTGGCAAGGCTTATAAAATCTCTTTCTAAGAACAGAAACTGGAATAGTATGTCATGCCACCTTTACTTTTTTAATCACCACAATGGGAAGAAGAGCAAATTATAATATCAATCAACAATAAGCCTCTTTGAGTATCAATTGACTCTGACCATAATTGATAACCTAAGCCAATAGTACATTCTGTTACAATTCCAAGTTCAAAAGGTTAATTATGGCCTGGCCACAGGACCATCTGGAAACCTGAAACTGATTGCTATCTGCCTTCCTAATGAAGATGTACGGCCTGTATTACAGGAGTATACTGACAAGTGATGGGGACCTCTGATAGCAATGCAGGAAGCAGGCATTAACCTTCGCCACATCCACTTAACTGTCATTCTCCCGTTTAGATCCCGCCAGTTCTCTCTATTCTATGATAACCAGAGCATCTGATAACCATATTTCCCTTGCAAAGGCAAGGTTTTCTTTTAAGGTGTAATGAGTACAGGAATCAATAACATTAAGTCAATTCAAACTATGTTTTGAATTAACAATACCCAGGAAACATAAGAAGACATTAGACTGATGACAAGCATTATCATTTGTCACCCAAATCTTTAATTTGCATGTAGATTTACTGCTCTAGAGCACAGGGCATTAGATGAATACCAGTAACTTTTCTCCATGAAAGCTGCTTCTTCAGGCTTTCTAATTCCTAGGCCATTCCTGACAACAAGGTGTGAAAGGCAGAAAAGGTTAGGCTGGATTCTCAGTGCCACTCACAGAACCTGGGCCTTGGGTCTGCAGCAAGCATTTCCCATCAGAATTAGGAATGCTCTAGAACAGAACCACATAAACAAGGGTAAATCAGTAAATAAGAGTCCTTAACAAACCATGTGACAGTAACTAGCAAGATGGTCAACAGAGAAGCAGCATCGCATAGTTAACAATGACTCTGAACATGAGGCTGACAGAGCCCTGGCTCTGTGTCTTTTAACACTCATCCTTCCTGAGTTTGTTTCTTTCTACATAAAATAACAACCACCACTTCACTCAATGTTTTTAAAATAAAGCAGAGACTTTTCATTTTCAACCATGTCATGCACGGAACTTTACCCCCCACCCCGTTTCATATGGTTAATGTATGATAGAGCCTATAAATGAGTACTTTTTGGTGGTGGTATTTTAACTTGTTACTAATACTCAAGACATATAAATAAACTACCAAATATCAATGATAAGCAATATTTTACTAGTTATGTATTCTCTGTTCCCTAACTCCCTAGGAAGTCATGAAAACATACAAGAGTGTTTTAGAGCAATTCACACTTAATTCAAATGGTGAAAAGCAACAGAACAAACTTGGTCTGAAAAATGCTATAATGAATACCTGCAAAGATTAAAACTCTTCTCATGTGATTACGCTGCAGCCAGTGATGAGCACTACACAAGGCTTATAGTCTATTTTTCCAAATTGCCAAGGAGAAACAAACCTACGTGTAAAACAACCAGTGTCAACAGCATGCACTGAAATTAAATGAGCACATCAAAAACCATGCACTGTGATGAGCACCGCTTCCTTCAGCTCCCCATCTGAACTCACTGTTCCCATCTCATACCAAAAGTCAGTTCTTTTAGTTTACAGTACAAAAAGATAACCACTAGAAAAACCCCATTCCTTCTTAATTTTTATCCAGATAGCTCCATCTCACTGTTCCCAAAGTGGTAACTCGAAGATGACGGTGAAGGAGTCTTACAAACACATAAACCCTACAGCACATTTCTGTTCCTGCCTCAACATTCTCATTTCCATCAACTGACCTAACACAAAGTAACTACAAGGCTAAAATAAAAACTTTTACATCATTGTGAATTATTCAGTGAGGATAAGTTTGGAACTCATAGCTGACAAAAAGGGGAAGTAAAACAAAATGAAGTTATTACAAGATTTAAAAAAAGTATGGATAAAAAGCTGTGAACTTGCCAATATGAGTAAATTAGGACGGGGTCATGAAAGAGTTCAGAACTGAATGGAATCCTCTTGGGCAAATTAAAGATACTACTACTCTATCAATTCTTTCTTTCTTTTCTCTTCTGGTTTTTTGAGACAGGGTTTCTCTGTGTAGCCCAGGCTGCCCTGGAACTTACTTTGTAAACCAGGCTGCCCTCAAACTCACTGACATCCACCTGCTTCTGCCTCCCAAGTGCTGGGAACACAGGTGTGCACCACCATGCCTGGCCACAATCAATTCTTCTATAATTACTTTACATGAAGAGAGGTTCTGGAAATTTAGAAGGATCCATGTTGGAAGACAGGTTTAGATGAACAGTCACATCACATCGACTACAAAATTTGATGACACCCTTTTTCTTTGAGGTACCTGAGAACTTTTATAGCTATTAAAAGCTTCTGACTGTAAGAAACACAAACCCTGGGAAGACCCACAAAGAAGAAAGTCAATCAATACACAAAAATGAAGGCAATGACAGAAATAATGTTGGCAATTTAAAAAAAAAAAAAAAGCCTTCAATTTTTAGATGCATTCATTCACCAAAATGCTTCTGGGCATGTTACCGACATGGTCACCTCTTCACAACAGCTTCACAACGTAAGACTCATTTGCCCTATTTCCCTATGAGATAAAATATGACAAACACCCCTTTCTTCCTCTTAGTTGTTCTGTGGGGCCCAGAGCAGCTTACACAAACAGCTGCCATGACAGGTTTAATGAGAGCCAGACCCGGAGGTTCCATCCAGGGAGGGGCCAGCACCTAAGGAGAAATACCTGATATCCAAACATTCCTGGGAAAGGGACATTAACAACAGAACAGTTTCCAGTTACACCTGCTGATCTGCTGATCCAGGTAACCTTAAGGACTGCTGCTAAGTGTTGAAACATTCCTAGAATTCAAAACAACCAATGAATTCATAACAGGTACCCCTAGATGTAACCCCATAACTCTGAAGCCCCTAGAACCACCTCCCCTTCCCAATCCCTTGCCTCGTGATGCTTTTAGTCTACCGCTGAATTGAACAGACTGGCAGAGTGACCCAAGCTAGCTTGTCAATAAAGAGACTCTGCTGCTGCATCAGACCGGTCTCTGGGTGGTGTTTTCGGGGGTCTGGATTCTGGGCACAATAGTATCCAACAATTTTGTTAGAGCAACAAGAAAAACCAACTAATATAAGCATGTCTAACAGAAACTGACTACAACCAAGATACAGGGGAGCAGATCTGGGGGCAGGAAGCTTTATAACCACCTTTTCATATGCAAAAAGACTTTCAAAACCCAGTTATATATTAGTGGTCAACACAAACGAGATCAAAACTGAAGGAGTCTTCTTAGCTGTGGGAAGCTCTTGGGGGGTGCAGGACAGGTTTCTCCATGCCTCTGGCAAATGCCCCTTGGCATCCTGCACACTGACAGGAGTTTAGGAGGACTTCAGGGTCATCACTATGATGAGGAAGATCTTTTAGGAAAAATAAATATAGATGACAGACACTGTTAAATTTGCTTGTTTGAGAATTTTTCTAGCTAGCTAGAACTATAGCAATAATCCAGTGTCGGCTCCCATTTTATAAATAAGAGCTGAATGAAGTACAGTCATAGAGGTAACTGGAGGCATAGTGTGGCTTATTCTGAAAGCCGGGAAAAGTCTCAGTAAGTTCCCTTTATTTCAGATTGTTATTCTGCCACTATCTGAAAAAGTGACTACTCTAGAAGTAAATGTGACACAGACCATCAGTCCCAAATTATAAATATTTTTGCTGTAAGATCATTGCAACATGATTTGTCTATAGAGCCACAGATTAATTTGGCAATTGTTTTTGGTACTAAACATAATCTGAAGCATTACTCAAAATATCACTGGGAAATATCAAATGCCAAAGGCTAACTCTAAAATCCAGGGATGGAATAAGTAAGTATCAGAGCCAAAAGGCTCCTCTGGGGTACAGGATAGTTAGGTAAACACAGTGTTGCTACATCAAAGAAGGAAAGATGAAAATGAGGCCTATGGGGGGGGGGACTTCTGTCTTGCTAGGGATTTATGACACTTATTATTTAATACAATTATTTTAAAATTCAAATGCAGATTTTACAAGAAAGGAGCTTATTTCTTTTGAAGCGACACATATTCAGGAGAGAACAATGCAGAAAATATGATAGGTTATAAGTAATCAACACTAAGTAAAATATTGTTATAAAGATTTCCTTTACTACTTATGTTGGTCAATTTTCAGTGACTTTAATGACTGTCTTTAGAAAAACTTTCAGGTTTCTTAAACTGAAGTAATTAGAAGGCATTGTTAGGGCGCGTCTTCTAACATGACATAAGGCCTAGAGCCTTATGTTATAGTTCAAGCTCCTATAACACAGCATATAGGCCATATGCACCAACACATATTTGCTTCTCAGAGCTGTGAAAACTAGACTTGGTGATGTTAGCATCATAAGACTTAGTGGAGATCTTCTAGGTGGCTGATTGCCATGTTTTCATGGCATCCATCTATGGTTGAGCCTGTTCTCAAGGACACTTAGGTTATTCATGAAGGCTCCACTCTCATAGAACCACGTCCTAAAGACGCTCTTCCTGATACTATCACAGCAAGGATTATACTTTAACATACAAATCTGGGAGAAAGACTGGCTCACAATCCACGAGCAACCAACATGAAAAATATATGCAAAGTAGAGGATTTATTTGTTAATAAGGATTAAAAGTCCAAAGCCAAATAAGAAATGGACTGGTACCAAGGGAACAGTCTGTATAATCTATATTATCTTTATCATGTTGAAGAAATGATGTGTGTGTGCAGATGAGAAAGCGTGAGTTCTCGAGGTGACCAGGTGGTGATGCTGGGTATCTTCCTTGACTGCTCCTCTCCATCTTAGATACTCAAGAAGGGTCTCGCCCGAACTGTGATCTCAATAGCTGCCATGGTTAGCGAGCTCACAATGAGGATTCCAGCTCTCCTTCCCACAAGCTGGGATCACAGATATGCTCCTACATCATACCTACCGTTTACACGGATACGGAGGTTCTAAACTTTTCATGCTTATGGGCCAAGAAGCTCTTTGCCAGACGAACCATCTCCTCACTCCCTCTTTTCCGTCCTTAAAAAAAAGTTCTATGTGGTTCTACCCTGAAAGTTACAGTGTAAGAATATGACATACAAAATCTGAACTAGCAAACAATATACTTGAACTATTGACTGACAAAATCATATAAATGAATTCAAATTCTCACAATAACCCTGTAATCATTTTGCATATAAAAAAACAAGTCTCAAAGGTCCAATTGAACACTTGAAAATTAGGAGTCTAGTAAGTACTAGAGCAGACCTCAAGCTTTACACACTCAAGTTGAGGGCCGGTGTAAATGCTGAACTAAGGCAGGTGGGGCCACAATGTTATCAGAAATGCTCCATTTGTCATAGACCTTCTACCTCAATTACTGAGCTACAGATGGGCCCTACTAACATGTTTATTTAGTACAATAGAAAAAAAAATGGCTTGAGCCCAAATCCCAGATTTAAAAGGCTATAGAACTTCAGAATTAGAAGGACTCTCTGATCATTTAATTTACTTCAGTTTTAAAAACAGAAATGAAGATAACAAAATTTAGGTGCTGTGAATAGTAAGAAAGCCCATTTCCTTTATAAGTTTTCCAATGAATTAATTGAAGTATAATGTACTCTTATACCTAAAATCAAACACATATATTTTATGAGTATTTTCTCTACCTGAACATGTTCTATAACATTTATTAGCACAAAAATGAGTTGGTAATTTTAATGTAAATTACAATGGATATTTCAAAGTCATAAATTAAAAAGTTTACTTTCTATTTAAACTGATTTCTACATATGAGTTGAATAATTGAAAAGTTAAGTACTGGCAAAGTTACTATAAAGCATTTAGAAGCACTGTTGCTTAGAAGTATCGTTTTTGGGGGTTTTGTTTTGTTTTAGGATAGTGTCTCAACTGAACCCACAGCCTTGAATTCACCATGTATCTAAGGATAGGCTAGGACTCCTGATTCTCTTACTACTTTTCAAGCGTTAAGATTACAGGCATGCATTACCACATCTGGCTACTAGGAATACTTTTCACAGTGAAGTCTTTAATCTTATACCTTAATATGAAGGATAGTGAATGACATACTCAGTTAATATTTGAACACTTGTATCAGACTGCAGCTGATTGTGAATTTACTGCAAAATGCTATCAGTCTAATAGTTCATAAATCATTCATAAAAAACAAATCTGCAGAGTATAAGAAGAAGCGTCCCCAGCCCATACTCCTTTATTCAATGACCACTGCATAGCTCTCATTCTCGTTAAATGAAGGGGAGATCTGTCACTTCAGTTAGTTTTACTGACTAGAACAAAGGAAAGAAGAACATTAAAAGACATCTTGCTAAAGAAATACGGCCAGCGTGAGAACACTTGAGTACATGGCCTCAGAGACGGAGACTGGATAACAGCAAAAGGATCAGCTTCAGGGTCATATGGACCTTGTTTGATTTCTAAATATCACTTCTGCCATTAATTAGACAAATGTAGAAGAGCCTGTGGCCCTCAGTTTCTAAAATGGAGTTGTAGTATCTAAATTACCACTTTACAGTCAGTGTCAAGCATAGTAGAGGTTTTCAACATAGGAAAACCAGTACTGTTTTGTTGAGGGAAAAGTTTGTTGTATAAATTATACTTAGGGCTAAAGCAAAACTCTGAGATATAGTCCTCCTTTTCCTTATAAAAATGCCCCAAAAGGCTCCATATTAGCATGGCCAGCCATATACAATTTCTCCCTTATAATAGTGATAAAGAGTGGTCTATGCAGAACGGGCTATTTGCAGCAGCGATTCATTGCGTGCACGGAAAAACTGCTGACACGTAGAGAAGATATTTTCCCGTAAAAGGTTGAAGTCCTTAAGCAGCAAAAAACACCAACGTCCATCATCTTTAAATCCTATTGATTTCTGGTGAAGATTTAAAAGGCTGTTTACTTATTTCCCATCATTCCTGTCAGAGCTGTAACAGTTCTCTTCCCACTGAATAAACCTCTCATGATCCTCTTGGTGATTAAGGTCAGACGAAATGTCAAACTCCTAATGCTAAGTGCTTTCACATTAAAATTTCATATCAAATCACCAAGTAAAATCCAAACAAGAAGTCAGACATGTAAACAGTTCACACAAAAAGAAGGGCTACAGTGACCATTACAGAATACAGATGCACTGGAAATGAGTGTGTAGGGGGCTGCAGTGACCACTATAAGAAACACCGGTTCACTGGAAATGGGGGGTGGGTGCCTTGACCATTACAGAATAGAGGTACACTCGAAATTTGGGGAAAAGTCTGGGCAACAGGTCAGAACACTCTCCTTCTTTTTACAATCATCGTTATTTTCTATTATAGAATGAGAATAGCATGCTAAATCCAAGTCTATCACACACATACACACACACACACACACACACACACACACACACACACACACACACACACACATACCCATGGAGGGGGGCGGGGAACGACACATTATTAACATTATCAGTTGTATACAAATCATTAGTAGAGACAGCACAGTCTGTTCCAAAGCCTGCAAGGGTGGATGGCGTGCCATTCACCCGGTGTCTAAACTAAACATTGTTAGATCTTGCACGCATGAAAAATGCACAGAATAAAAACATGTTGTCAAGGTTCGGTGGCCCATCTTTCAGGGCTTCTTTTCTTTTCTTCCCTCTCAATACAGAAGACTTTAAACTGCTTAAGATCCTGGCATTCCCCAACCTCAAACTCAGGGAGAAGACAGCATCTCTTTCCACCCAGTTAACCAGTTTCAACATGCTTCAGCCCACCTGGGACTTTGCTGGTTCATATGTGTATATTAAACCAACAACTGTGCTTAAAATAGAGTGATCTGACTGGTCAGGCCTGTGCATATTCTCATTTTCCAGAGGCTAGGAGATGAGGTCTCCTAATATAGTCTCACAGAGAACAGTATCAATACAAGTAAATGCCAGGTCTACAGAGCTGTAGACAACAAAGTAACTCTGTACCGTTATAACAACATTTATGCATGTATTTACATGAACATGTAGCTATTCAGTTTAAGGACTATAATGAAAATGAATTTTATTCACACAGTCTACAGTTGAAGGCATACTAAATATTCTTTTTGCAAAAGTAGATCTTTGATGGAAGTGTTCATCTTAGATAAATTTTCGAAGGACAGGCATGGTGGCCTGTAATTCTAGCACTTGGGAGGCAGAAGAATAATGAATTTGATGGTGAATGTGGGATAAATAAAAAACATGTCTAAAAGAAAAACAATCAGACAAGCAAAAAGAAACTTCCAGAAAACTTCTTGGTAGTTCTAAGAACCAAATGCTTTTCCTGCTCAAACTTCGGGTATCTTAGATTTTACTTAAGCAGTATCTCCCTTGGTTAAACAAACGCTTTACATAACCCCAGGGAAACAGAGTAAATTTTCTTTATATAAAAAAGCATACCATAAAAAGTTATGATACAAATAATAAATTAGGGAAAGCTGTAGTATATGACAGAGTTCTTATAGGTTAATCTGAAAAATGATAAAACCAGTTAATGAATGAGCAAAGAATACAACCAGGAAATGTAGAAAAAAGAAAACAAAATGGAAAATAATGGCATGAAAAGATGTTCTTTATGTTATAGACATACAGGAAGTAATATTTTTAACTTAAGATTTGCAAGGATGACAATGATGTAACACTGGTCAGCTTGTACAGAAATAAAACCTCTCAGACACCATCTCAGACCTTCAGGAACTGCTGAATGAATAAGGTATAAAGAGATCAAAGTCTCTGAGATCACGTATGCGAAGACAACCTTATGCTAGAGTAAGAATTTAATTGAGCTATTCATACTAAAATTTTAACCATATGTATTCTGTGCTACAAAAATGCTTTGCATATAAAAGTAACCTTAGAAGATCAGAAGGAACTTTAATAGGGTAAACAGCACAATCATACATACAAAGATGTTTATTGCAGAAATACTTGTAAAACTAAAGAAATATATATGAAATAATTTGGATTTCAATACATAGTTATTTCTGGCTAAAGAACTATATTATATCTATATAACAGGATTACATACAGTATTTGTGCATATGTACTATCATATACTACTTGGCAATACAAATAAAATAATTAACATCCACTACTGAAGATACATGTTTATGACATACAGCAGTAGGACAATCAAGTCTTAGCTACTCTGTCTTTAGTACATGGAATTTTTTAAAAAATACTTTATAATTTCTACTTTTTATGGTGTGTGTGTGTGTGTGTGTGTGTGTGTGTGTGTGTCTTGCTCTAACACTAACTTGTCTTTTGACACTGAGTCTTTCACTGTACCTGGAATTCTTAGGTTGGACGGTCTGATGGCACCAGCCTCTAGAGATCTGTCTCCATCCCTGGATTGTACATATGTACTGCCATGCCTGGATTTTACATAGGTGCCAGAGTCCTACTTAGGTCTTTCTGCTTGTACAGCAGCCACTTTAATTACTGATCCATCATCCTAAGCCTGCGGACTCGTGTTTCTAAAGTCCTATTTTCCCCAATGCTTAATCTTAGCCCAGTGACCTTTCTTTTCAGTAGAGGACTAAAATTGGGGTAAGATTTTCTCCACTTCTACCTTCTCCAACCTACCTGTTACTCACTACAGATACAGCCGTGTTCACGGCTCACCTCCGTTTCCTCCTTCTCTCACTCCTCTACCTAACACCCAACCCAAGGCCTCAAGTTAGGTCCTACCAATGGAGAGTTATAAAAAACAAAGCCATGCTGAACCTCATTCCAGAAGGAGGGACATGAATATGTATACTCTGTATTTTAAACCACTTTATTTTCCTGTTGCCTCAGCATCTGCTCATCAGGCTATGGACATCCTGCCCAGGTCACCATAGGTACCACTGTGACAGGGTGGCCCTACAACAAGTTTCTCTTTTGCCCATCTTCTGAAAGAAACTTAAATTACTAATAAAATTCTTTACTGTCCTTTCTGGTGTATTCCATACAAACTCTTAAAAATGTTATTTTAATAAGAATTCTGACTTTGTCTCTCTCCCTCCTGCTCAAAAAGTGATCCCCTTTTGGCACACGATGAGGCTGACTCTCTAGGGTCTGTGAGTATAATTCCCTACAATGCCTCCTCTTATGGCTGTACCTGTCTGACCATCTCATAAGAGACCATAAAAAAATGTG
The DNA here is from genome assembly GCA_033318265.1 of Phyllotis vaccarum. Classification (NCBI taxonomy): domain Eukaryota; kingdom Metazoa; phylum Chordata; class Mammalia; order Rodentia; family Cricetidae; genus Phyllotis; species Phyllotis vaccarum. The sequence continues at coordinate 62,350,774 of JARWLC010000016.1, read as the reverse complement.
CTATAACACCTAATGCCTATAACACCACTTAATTCAAACAATCACAGAAAGATTTACTAACCTTATTTTCAGGCTTCATTGTTATCTTCAAAATTATGAGACCCTCCCATCCTCAACACATATAAATCTTATTCTTTAAATTTTCTTTGATGCCAAGGATGCCATATTATCCAAGTTAGTTGAAACTATTACTTAAGTCAGCTCTCAACAATTAATGCAAAGAACCAGGTACTAAATCTTACAGAAGGCAGGTTCCATTTCTACCCATAGGAAGTATTTAAGATTGAAGACACCGAAGAAAATTTTTGTCCATACAAAAAAAAAAAAACAAAAAAAAAGAAAAACAATGCTGGATAAGTAATCTTGCACCAAGCACTTTAAGAACTTCTGGGTGATTCTCTGCCTCCCACTGTATCATTAGAAGTGGTATGATTAAAGATGAGACACACAACTTTGGGCTCTTTTTGGGTTCCTAGGATTGACTTTGGTCATTAGGCTTGAGTGGCTGTGCCAGCTCCACAAGCCATTCATCTCTGTCATGCATTTATTTTCTTTGCTGAAGTTTCTGTTAAGATCGTTTTGCTGTTACTTTGTTTTAATTTGATTATTTTAATATTATTTTTATTTTTAATTAAAATATCATTAGATCAGACATTAACCTTCAATTTCCTTCCCTTAGCCTCCGTCCAACCTCAAAGTGAGGTTATTTTCTTTATCGCTACACACATATGTAGGTATATAAACATACAAACACATAAATGCACAAATATATAAATACAACTTGCTGAGTTTGTTTCTATTATTTGTTTGTATATGGTTTCAGAGCCTATCATTTGCACTGGATAATCTGTCAGCTCTCACTTTCTCAGAAGTCATTAGTTGCATGTAGTTTTTTGTCTAAGGGAAGGACCCCGTGAGAATTTTCCCTTTCCATTTTAGCTTCTGTATTTCTATTATCATTACTCAGGTCTTGTTCTGCATCCATTTCTAAGAGAGGCAATCTTACAGAAGAGTTTAGAATATTCTGACTCTTACAGTCTTTCCACCCCCTCTTCCATAATGTTTCCTGAGCCACAGATGCAGAAGCTGTGATATACATGTATCCATTGGGGCAAGGCTTCCCACAATCCATTGATCTTTACATTGCATCCAGTTGTGGCTTTTCATAATGGCCTCCATTTGCTATAATGAGAAGCTTTCTTGATGAGGGTTATAGCTACACTTATCTGTGGGTATAAGGGTAAGATTTAGAATGTAGTTAAGGAATTATGCTGGTCTAGAAAAGTGGCAATAGTAGATTCTCTTCTAAGATCTATGACTCACTATCCACAGGTAGTTGGCTAGCACAAAAATTAGCTCCAAGTGGATCAAAGACCTCAGTGTGAAACCTGAAATGCTAAAATTGCTGGAAGAAAACACAGGCAGTGTCCTATAAGATATATATCAGTGTGGGAAAGGACTGTGTGAATAGGACTCCAGGAATTTGTTCAGGAATTAAAGCCAACAATTGGCCAGCGCATCTCATGATCTAAAAATTTCTGTATAGCTCATCAACTGAGTGAAGAAGATATCTATAGGATGGGAGCTCTACACTAAGTCTGTTTCCTTGTTTCTAGAAACTATGGTGATCCTTGACTCCTAGTTCTCTCCATTTGTCTTAAAGCTGGCAACACAGAAACTGAATGGCCCCATCTGCCTTTCTCTTCTGTAGCATCAATCCGTTCGTAAGAACCACACACTTATACTACGGGCACATGGTTAATCTACCCAGTCCACAGTTCATTTTTCAATCTTAATTCCATCTGAAATACAGATGAAGTAACACATCCACAGGGTAAAGGAATAAGGAGGAGATGTGTTTGGGGAATGGGCATTATTGTGTCCATGATCACATCACATCTACTGTCAATTCCTAACAGGTCTTAGATGTTCTTGACCTAAGTTCTTTATTAGACTGCTTTCTCCTATCCTGTGCTTGTCTTATAACATTGTCTTGTTCACAGCAATGGTTTAAAATTTTGGAAAGTCCAATTCCTAGTTGTTTTTAGTAGACTATGTTAAGGTGTCTATTTTAAATATGTATCGCCTAACTGAAACTTTGGATATATTTTTCCTCCATTCTCTTCTGGCAATACTATAGGTTTATGTTGTATACTCTAGACCCACTGTGAGTTAACTGCTCAAGATGGCATCTGGCACACACCAAAGTCCTTTTTCCTCCTCTTTTTATTCAACTGTTTATTGAAAAGATTATTTTTCTACTGAACTTTTTGTTTTTATACCTACTAGATCCTATTGCCAATGTGTTTTTTAAATTGTGTTGTGTGTGTGTGTGTGTGTGAGTGTGAGTTCAGGTGCCTGAGGAGGCTAGAGATCCCTCTGAAGTTAGAGTTACAAGTAGCTGTGAAATACTCAATGTGGGTTCTGGGACTGTACTCAAGTCTTTTGCAAGACATCAGTGTGTACTGCTAGTCACCGGGCCATATTCCCAACCAACAGACTCTTGCTTTGTGTCTGCCTTCTGGCCAGTGCTGCTCTGACCGACACATACTTCTATGGTGAGCTCCAACACTGCACGGTGTGACTGACTTCTCAGCCTGCTCCTCTTCTATAAAGTTAAATATTTTTTCTGAAATATCATGTTTGCCTTTCTAAGTTATTTTCAAAATGAAATTGTCAATTACTTAAAAAAAAAAAAACAGATGAGATTTTAGTAAGATTGCATTGAATATACAGGTCAGACTGGGGTGAACTCACCAAACCAGAAAATTACACTCATGTCTAAGGAACACAAAAGTAAGATTGTCTCAAATACTAGACACATAGAATATAAAGATGACAAAAATGTCAAAAGTTTAGAAAACACTAAATATATATGGTTTATTGGTAAGATTCAAACTGACTATCATTTTTCAAGGCAACCAATAATTCACATGAAAGTTTAGATTCTGAAAAATAACTTAAGTTTCACTTAGTAGCAAATTTCCATTTGTCAGAAATTGTTTACCCTGCCAGTGATCCTTAAGGGACATAGGAACACATCTTATTTTATGTTAAGTGTGATCTTTGGTCTTTAAGACAAACTGATTTTGACTGCTTCCATCCCTAGGCAGTGTGTACAGCAACTTCTGATACCATGAGAGCTGACCCGGAGGAAGGAGGCTTTCAGGTCAGCTGTGGCTTCAATCTTCAAAGTACTGTGTCCAAAGTGCACCTACTTATTCTCATTCTTTGGAGACAACCAAGGTGCACCATAGCCTAGACTATTTGGGGAGTTCACTTGGACTTTACTGAACAACAGCTAGAAATGCGGTTTCTCATGCCTGGTACTAAGGATTTTGCTGGACAGTCTATGGCTCTTGGAGGGAGCATTACCATATACACTTAGATGCATTACATGTAACAGCAGGAAAATATGAAGTAATATGATTCCTTATGGCTTTTCCTTCTCCTTTGTACTGATGTACTCTCCTCCACAGTTGAATCCTTTTTATTTTTCATTATTACTATATTCTGCTAGTCCCCTCTCTGGTAATCAGCTGTTCTGCCTGCCTGTAATGCCTATGAACCACAACTAGGATCAGCATGGCAACATTTTCCTAAATGTGCAACACTGGCACTTTTATCTGGGGACAGTCAACAACCCCTTAATCGGACTCAAGATTCACTCTGCAGGAGGGGAATCATGCCTGATACTGGAAACCTAGCCGACTACTCAGGCTAGTGAGGCCATGGGTCTTAGAAGAGAATCGAGCACTCTCACTCTGCTAGACCAGAATAATTCCTAAGTGCACAGATAAGTGCTTACCCCTATCAAACAGGTTTCTCTTTGCAGCAGCAGGAGACCGTTACAGAGAACAACTAGTCATAATGCAGAGATCAGCCCCAATAGATACATCTGTAACACCACCTCTACTCCCAAGGCTCGAGAAACATTACAGAGAAGGGGATAGAGCCTAAGAAGACAATGTTAGGAGCAAGAAGATCAAAGTCTGCTGTGAAATTTCTCTCCAACAAATAACAAGGCAGCTTCACCTACGATATCTCAACAATGTGGTTACCTAAATAAGACCAGAACAAAAATAATACAAATAGATACTCTTATGCAGAAGGAGTAATCTCATGCACTCCCTCCCCCAGATAAAAAACTGCAGGCAACTAAGGAATGCTTTGAAAGGGGGAATTAATCTTCCCCATCTGACTCATTATCATTCCTGAAATCATAGACACAAAATCAAGGCAAAATGAACTCAGCCAGTTATATTCATATATCTAGGTTTGTGTGCACACATATGTTGCAAAATATTTGCTTAAATATGTAAACGTGTTACATCTGTTTATACTGCAGACTATTTGCTGTTTCACCTGCCTGAGGCACCTGACTGGTCTAATAAAAAGCTGAACTGCCAATAGTGAGGAAGCAGGACAAGGTGGGACTTCAGGACAGGGAGAGTAAAGTAGAGGAGGAATTTAGGCTCAGAGGAAGAAAAAAAAGTGACACCAGGGAGATGCCAGGGCCAGCTAGCCATGGAGGAAGCAGGAAAGTAGAGCATACAGAATGAAAGAAGGGAAAAGGCCCCGATGCAAAACGTAGACCAAGAGAAACAAGTTAAATTAAAAGAGCTGGTGGGACAATGGCAACCACGCACGCACGCGCGCGCACACACACACACACACACACACACACACACACACGCACGCACGCACGCACGCACCCAGGAACCTACCTGTAACAATAGCTAAAGAAAAAGGAGAACATGAATTTGAGAGAGAATGAAGGTGTGTGGGATGGGATGGCAAAAGGGAAATGATGTAATTATGTTTTAATTTTGAAAAACAACAGCAACAAAAAACCAAAATAACAAGAAGCTGACTTTAATCCCCGCACTTGGAAGGCAGAGAGGAGGATTTCTATGACTTTGTGGTCAGCCTGGCTTACACATCAAGACTCAGGCCAGCTAGGGCTCAAAGGGGCTCTGTCTCAAAAACAATAAAACCCAAAAAACAAAATCAGCTGATCTTTATGAAGGCTTAAACTCTGTATTTATTCACATTATAGATAGAAAGTACTTCCAACGATAAAAAAGCTATACTGCTTGCTACAAGTTTCTTTCTAAGTATTTAGGGGGGAGGGCAGCTAAATACAGAGACATAGGAATCTAGACAGAGCAATCAAGCTGCCTTCTGCAAAGACTGGTAAAATCCAGGCTCAAGACCCTCATATTGCAACAGATTTTTGCTTTAATTTTATATTATTAAAATACATTTTATTTTTATCTGTCTGTGGGTGTGGGCACGTGTGCTCTGTATTTGCATGAGCATGTCATTGCCCATGGAGGCCAGAGTCAAACTTACATCACAAGAAGTAAGAACACTCTCAAAAACCCTATTGAGTTTTTGTATTTTTGTGTTCCCTAACAAACAGTACTTCCTTGGTTTGGTCCATTTAAATTCTAACTGATTTGTTTTAAATGATGGCTTGCTTGGCCTTCACAGGTATCTTTCTTCAAGTCTGCCTCCCACTAACTTGTAAGGCTTCCTTTGGTCATTATCTTGATAATAACACTGTTCCACGTTAATCCTTTGACACCCTTTTTTGAAGATTATTCATCAATGGTGTGGTGGTAAATCCACCTGTGGGTGCCTCTTTTTCTGAACTTGGGCAGCATAATATTTTTTCAACACTGCTTCATATTATGGCTGTAATGTTTATTTTCCTCTGTGGCTTTCACTCTCGTCATTGATGTAAGCAGAACAAAGCACATTACATACCATCCTATCTTTGTGGCTGACAGCTCTTCTGTGGCATCTGCATGCTGTTTTTCCCTGTAAGCAGAGGTTCTGCAGGTTCTAGTGTGAAGTCATGCTAGAACCACTAATTAGTATCTAAAGCACAGAGCTTAGCTCAAAAATTAGTGCTTGATGGAACATTTAGCCACACAAAAAGAAGTCCTGAATTGAAATGCCTTTAATTATACTTCTCCATGAAATAACTTAAAATAATCCCGTGGGTAGACAAGAGAAAACAAAAGGCTAACATGTTGCACCAATAAAGGAAAACTCAGGGCCAGGTCTCTGGGAAAATCGGAGAGGACACACCACAGTCAGATCTCACCAGCTGTCTTCCAGCTTCCTCTGCCTGGCTTCTCCTGGCTTCTTCTGCGTGCTCTGTCTTTCTACACCTGCCTTAAATACTCTCTTTGCTCAGTTAAGGCGTGGCCCCACCACTGCCTGCCTGGGAGCCTGGAACTCCTTCTGTAAACTAAGATGACCTCAAACTCAGTTTGGATTAAGGGCGTAGGTCACCACTCCCGGGATATTCCCTGTGCTGGGATTAAAGGTGTGAGTTACCACTGTCTGATCCTCCTAGACTGACTGTGGGTAGACCCCTCTGATATCTCAGAAATGTTTTTATTATATTACAAGATATTTCCACACTAAAATCAATCTTTTATATAAATAATCAAAATTTGGGTTCTTATATAAAACTTGGTACCATAAAAATATATTCACTTCTAAAGATTCTGCTAGAGAAGTTAAAGAACCTTTAGCAGTAAAAAGACTGGGGTCTCACTATACCGCTTCTTTAGCTAGTTGAGGGCCCACGTTCCATGTGTCATACGAAAGGCAGGGGTTGGGGTAAAACCCAAACTATAAAAAACAAAACACCAACAGTAAATGCAGAGTAACAACAAGGCCAAAAGCTCAACAAGACGCTCATCTCGTACATTAAAGGACTAGCCTGGGTTTAGGGTCATATCCTCAACCACTCTCCACTGCAGCGCAGCGCATCTGAGTTATTACTGTACAACAATTCACCCTGAAGGTCAAACTAATTTTAAGAACCATGGTACCATTGGAATAGCACCTTGAATAAACTGCATCCCATTTGTCAGGTAAACACTACAATATGTTTCTCTCTTGATTACAGAATTTGTGTGTTTTCACTATGGTGGCTATCACCTAAATATGTACCTACATTCTTAACATGTAATTTTAAAAGAAAAATTTACTATAGAAAAACAATTAACTTCATATCTTCAATCATAACTTGTATTCATCACCTGCACTCAACTTTTCCTCATTCCCTAATATATGGCCTTCCTTGTTCTCTTTTTACATTTACTATGTGCCTATGTGTATATTTCCTTATGTATACATACAGATAATTTTGACTTGACTTTGCATGAAGAAGCATAAGTTTTTTTCATCTGAGATTGTGAGACTTTGCCTAATATTATACATTCTAAGTCCATTCATTTTCCTACAAACTTTATGATTACATTTTTTCTTTAGAGCTCAACAGAATTCCAACTTATATTATAGCATTTGCTAAACTTAGGATACATATCTACATAGGGTTGTTTAATTAAATGAATTCTCAGATTCAACCTGTTTTGTCACAGGACACAGCTTAAGCAACCAAATTTGAACACATAAATTTTGAAATGATTCATTTTTATTAAATAATAAATGCTTTTTACCATTATTTATCACTTATAGAATGCTTAAGGCTTCCTTTTCATTTTTTGGAGAAATGAATGCCCAGTGTTAAAATGAATAGCCCTACAGAACACAACATTACAAAGACACAAAGGAACATTTATATACATAATGGAGCAATGAGACCCACTGCAAGGGGAAGATTCACTATTTAACGTAACACTGGTTTTGTTAGTGGAACATATCCTTGAATTATGAGTTGAAATATATTTGTTTTCTCTTCCACTGCTTCTGTCAGGGTACTTTTATCACAGCCACAGGAAAAGTAACTAAGACAGGAAAAGCCCCAATTCAATGCACATTAAGAGCTATGAGTTTCTTCTTTTTGTACCCAGAATTGGCCAAAAGTAACAAGTGCTGTGCATGAAAAGGAAACAGTCAGGAGAGGCCCTGGCAGTTGGGTCAAGAAGTAGATCTGTTACTAATTAGGCTCAAAGGAGGGAGACAATCTTCCCTCTTCATTCATTTTTCTCCTGCAAGGAGGCCTAGCAGGCTGCTTTGAAGAATTCTATTATATCAAGGGAGTTTTTTTTCCTTCCTGTTCCCTGTTTTTTGTTTGTTTTTGTTTGTTTGTTCCGGGATAAAGGCAGAGTTAAAAAAAATGTATGACAGAATGGAAAAACTAAATGGCATAGCTAAATCTGTGACTTTTTATCCAGAGGATTACAGGAAAGGTCAGAACCACAGAACATGGAAAATAAACTGATGATGAGCTGGAAGCTTCATCCGTACGGCTTGCTTTACTGTTCTAGAAATTGCGTTATCCACACTACTGCTGTGACAGCTGCAAGCTAACATGACAGGCTCAGCAAGACTCCCACTGCAGCAACACTGGACTCAGATGATGACAGAATTTAAGGCCTGATCTAAAAGATAGAGCCCATACCTGGCATTGTTATTAGGGCAAGAACTTATGTCTAGACAGGTCATAGACTCACAGGAGAATCGACTACTAGTATTCTGCTAAGTTGAGATAGTGCTATTAAACTGGTTCCCATGACTTATCATCATACCCACAGACTAGGACACCTCTCAACCCTCATCAGAGGATAGTTTGAACATTTAAACCCAGACAAGTTGGAAAGTCTCAAAGAGACAGATACATTTCTAATGTATAATCCTTCCCAAATTAATGTCCCAAGACATAAACAAACAAACTCAAGTTAAGAAATGAGTTGAAGCAGTCCTTAACAGTCTCCCTATTTTTTTTTTTTTTTTTTAAAGCTCAGGGCTGGATGGATAGATTTACAGTCAAGGGAAATCTAACGTCAACACTTCTTAAAGTGTCCTACAATAGAGGAAGAGAAAGAATACTTCACCTCTAGTTTTATCTTGGTTACTGTAATAAAAGACTCTGACCAAAAAGCAATTTAAGGTGGAGAAAGGTTTCCTTCAGTGTACAGGTTACAGTTTACTATTGAACAGTTCTGAATGTCAGAGCAGAGAATCACACAGAAACTTAAAGCACCAATCACAGAGGAACTCTGCTTCTAGCTTTCATATACATTCCAGGACCATCTGCCCAGGGAATGGTGCTGCCCACAGTAGACTAGGCCTTCTCAACAATCCCCTCCAAAGACATGCCCACAGACCAATCTGATCTAGGAAATTCCTTACTTGAGACTCTGGTACTCTAAGACCGGCAAGTTGACAGTTACTAACAAACTCATTCTTTGAAGCTTGACACCAAAACTCAGAAAAGACAAAAGAAAACAAGAACAAAAAAATGCAAGCAATCAAGCTGGCTAGCTACAGATCAATCTTCATGATGAATATATAAAAGTCCTCAAGAGAATACAAACCTAATTCAAAATCACATTAGGTAGAACATATGTCACAACTTGGTTTCAACCTAGGAATGCAAGGTGGTTTGGCACACATCAATAAATAAAGTACACTATATTAATAAATTTAAAGACAGAAATCATATTATCATCTCAACAGATACAGAAAAGACATTTGGCAAAGTTCAGCAGAATGTTATGTCTTAAAAACAGGAATATAGAGAATATATATCAAAATAAAGGTAACAATACAACAAACCTACAGCCAACATTACACGTAACTGGGAGAAACTGACACAATCACCTAGCAAGTCTGGAATGAGGCAAGAGTGTACACGCTGCTCAATACGGTGATTGAAGTATTAGCTAGAGTAGTAAGACGAGAAAAACATAAAGGGCTAAAACTGGACAGGAAAAGTTAACTACCCCTATTTATAGAGAACATAATTCTATAATTATGACTATGGACAAAATCAGAGAACTTTTGGAACTGATAAACACTTTCTGTAAAGTTGAATATAAAATCAGCACACAAACCCCACAATATGCAAGCTATGGAATGTGTGCACATTCATTAAATAGATAAATGTAATAAATTTAAGACTAAATCTAGCCAAGGAAGTAAAAGACCTCTAAAGAAATGAAAGATACTAGACAACAGAAAAAGCCTCTATGCTCCTGGACCAGTAGAATCAATATTATCAAAAGTAATCTAGTGACTCAGTGACATCCCCATAAAAATTCTAATGCCATTCTTCATATAGCTAGAAAACAAAACAAAATAATCTTAACATTCACTGGAAACACAAAGACCAGATATCCTAAAACAATTCGAAGCAGAAAGAACACCGCCAGAAGCACATCATCTGAATTCAAACTACACTACAGAGCAATAGTGACAAAGAAAACATGATCCTGGCACAAAAAAACAGACACATAGATCAATGAAACATTCAAAGATCAATAAACCCAGACAGAAATAGATAACTATTTTTTTTAAATAAGTGTCAAAACCACGATCAAGACAAAGATAAATAAAGGGTGCTGGTAAAAGTGGATGTCTGTCCATAGAAGAAGGAAATTAGGTCTTTATCTCTCACTCTGTACAAACAACTCAAACTGGATCAAAAACTTTAATGTAAAGTGAGAAACACTGAAAACTACTCAGGGTAAAGCCTTCAGGATATAGATCTAGATAAGAAATTTCTCAATACAATTTTCCAGTAGCACAGGAAACAGCACCATCAATTGACAAACATGATTATATGACATTACAAAGCTTCTGGCGAGCAAATGAAATTATCAACACAGTGTCAGATAGCCTAACAAAATGAGTGAAAATCTTTACTACCTATATTTCAGATATGGTATGCATGTGCTTGTGTTTCTGTCTATCCATGTTTGTTATAGTACAAATGACCAATAAATATTTTTTTTCAAGTTTTTAACATCCCTAGCCATCAAAAAAAATGCAAATTAAAACTCCTTTGCAATTCTGTCTTGCCTGAGTCTGAGGAAAGAGGACCACTAAGTCATAAGAATGACAATAAGTGCTGGTAAAGGTCTGGAGAGACAGGAGCCTTATTGACTGCTTGTGGTACCACCCACTAGTGTGTAAAAATACAATTACCATGATTCAGCTACACGGATCCTGTGCAGATGGTCATATGACACAACAGCCTTCTACCCAGTTGCTGGTACATTTATCCTGACTACCAATCTTTTAGTGACAAACAGGAAAGGGGACCAGCATAGATAGGTGATCACAAGAGGATAAAAGAATAATGAAGATATATACATATACATAATGAGTCATAAAGAAATTACACATTTGTAAGAAAATGATGGACCTGAAAAATATTACATTAAGTGAGGTAACCCGGGCTCAAAAAGACAAACACTGAATGTTTTATCTCATATATGGATTCTGAGTTCTACCTTCAAGATATACGGACCTGTGTGAATATAAATGTAGGTAAAAACTGCAATAGATACATAGCAAACTTTCAAAAGACATAAAATCCTGAGTGGCTGATCACATACAAAGACCTTTTATAAAACTAATATTAGACTCAGAAACCATGGTGGTCAGAAGAGAGCAGGGTCCTACACTGAAAATGCTGAGAAAGAAGATGAAACAAAGACAATTTTATACCCAGCAAAACTCTCCTTCAAAACTGAGACCTCCTTGATTTATTAATGGCAATAACAACTACAGAAGTTAAGAACAACAAGAGAAAGCTCTGGGAGTCGGTCACTGGTGAACAGGGCTACAGGTAGTGCTCACAGAGGTCCTTGGAGATGCAGAGAACACAGCACTGTACCTAAAACACACACGCACACACACATGTACACACACTGAATGCTAACTGTTAATCTTCATGGTAGTCATTAAGAAAATAGCTTTAAAAATTACAAAAAAGGAAATAATGAGCAAGTTAAAACTGATACTAGAAAAATCAAATAGAAATCAAGAGAGAAGCTGAGCAACGAGAGATATAAATATATAAAAATGACGAAACGGCAAAACTAAGCCCAAATTATTGCTAGTAACTTGAAATACTAAAAGAGCAAAGTCAGCATTAAAAGGCAAAAGAGCAGAACTGAGCAATAAACCCAACTACCTTTCTCTGTACGGCTGAGTTACTCAGCAGCTTCTAGGAAAGGCCTATTATTCCTACTATTCCTTCCCTAGTACCTTTTTGAAATCATAAAATGTCTTAGAAATTTGTATGATGGTTAAAGGCACAGATTACGACATTATAAAGGATTTTCAATATACTTAGCAAAAATATTTGTAAGTAGGCTGATAAAATTCCAAAATACACCCTAATACTACAAACCAATCAAATGTCTATATACAGTCTTTGCTAGTGTAGTCTTGAAAAGATAAATCTAAAGAAAATTAAATCTAGAGATCAAACAGCAAATAAATGAAGGTAGACTAAAATAAAGTACCAACAACAATCAAATGAAATTGTGGAAATACATTAATAAAAGCCAGAGAGAAAAACAAAGAGAAAGCAGGTAAGCTGCTCATCTCAGGAACATTTGACATCTCAAGTTTCAATAGCAGCAGAAGAAATCACCTACCGTAGAAACAGGTAAAAGATTTGAACTGATACTTGTCCAGCACACACAAGAGGAACTAAGCATATGAAAGGATTTCAATATTATTAACCCATTAAGGAAAAGAAATTAACTATGAGGTGTTTTAGATTGAATGGCAAAAACAAATAAGCCACCTCACTCTCAAACTAACTGCAACAAACAAGAAGTGTCTAGGAGGCCTGGAGAGGTGGCTCAGAGGCTGAGTCTACTGGCTCCCCAATCTGTTTTTGAGAGGAGGGTGGATCTCTGGACAGGTGAAATCTAAGCGATTTCGAGGACAGCCAGGGCTACACAGAGAGACCATTCTCCAGAAGCCAAACAACAACAAAAAAGAGCAAGTTCCTGGGTTCAATTCTTAGCACCCACATGGCAGCTCACAACTGTAACTCCAGTTCCAGGGAACCTAACACAATCACACAGACATACATGCAGGCAAAACAACAATGTACATAAAATATAAATAAAATTTTTTAAAAAGTGTCTTGGACTTATAAAAATAAGATGGTGTTAAAATGTAGAAGTGATATAGCAGTATTAGTGCAAGCATCATAATATTTAATGTAATGTAAATTAAAAGCAAAAAGGTCAATACCTAGATTTACCAAGATTATAAAAGATACTGAAGGCAAAGAAATAAAATGAAGTCGAAACTGGTTCAAGTTTTCTGTTGGGAGAATGGCCATCCATATAGTTTTTGTGCATTATTTTTTGCTTCATAAGTTTATTTCCAGGCATCACAGGGTAGATACTACACGCAGAACAGGCATATACAAACATGCTTACTGCAGGTCTGAATGCAGAGTTTTCAAAATACCTTAAAACATTATTATGTTTACAAGCAGGTTAAATAAAGTATGGCTGACATATACAACTATTATTTTGTTGCGGAAGGTCTATAATTCTAGTAAGACAGGAGGATGAGATAGAAGAAGCACAGACTTCAATGTTAGCCAGAGGAAAACCCCATCTTAAGGAGGAAAAAGTAGAACAAAGTAAACAATGATAAAAAGTCAAGTTCTAACAGTCTGTGGCATCTAGTTCAGACACACTAATGTCCATATAGAGTAAAGCATTTATATTAACTAAAAAACTGATACTAATGTCACTAAATTGAATTTGAAGAGGGAAAGACAGGTCAAATAGCTTATCATCACAATTATATTATACTCCTGAAAAATGCCCAAGGATAGCAGTGAAGACTTCAGTGGCTGCTGTGGGGACAAAGTCACAAAGGCAGGGCATGGCCTTGATGGCCACAGAAGAGAAAAAGTTAACTTTATTATACTCTAATTTGCAAAATAAAAGTGTTTTAGGCTGCATAGTCTTGTCAAGGTTATTTGCTTTTCTTCTAGAAGGACTAAATTTACATGCTATTTATTTATTATAAAGCCTTTGTTTTCATTGATTTCGGATTCAAATACAATTAGAGTTAGTCTGCTAAGTAAAAGTGATGAAGGGGAACATTGTCAGACCCAGACTGTTATTTTTTAGAATCTTTCTACTTGACAGTGAGGACAGTATCTTCATATCAAGGAAAGGAATGATGGTCACACACCTTCCTAGACTTAAAGTAATAAGCACATGGCCTATGTGGTACCCTATCTTAAGATACATTAATGAGCCATTACTTCTAGCTTCTCTTGAACGGCAGCTGTTTATTCTTCTCATACATATAATTACAAAAGCTGGAGATTGGCAGGCGTTTTTCTCTATATAAATATTTTCCCACCCCTTTGGTCTGAAATCGTGCCAAACTTTTATCTTCATGTAATGTAGACATGCTTTCTGCTGCACTGGAAAGGAGAGCACCGTGAACATTACGAAACTGTTCAAACTGTTATGTTATACATTATAATTAGATTGGCAGAGCTAATACAAATCACATTTACAGACTAACAATAATAAAATTGAAGTACCAGTTAAATATCCAAAATAATTAAAGGAATCATTTTTAGCTTGGCATAATTAGCTAATCCACTTTACAAGCATTTATTAAAATGAATTCACATGTTATTATTCCATAGGTAGTTACACAATAGTGTTTATACAGGAAAAAATAATGAACCAAACTCTTTGTATCCAGCACTCTACAATTAAAATGAAGACTCCCCAAGTAATATCAATCTAGGATAGACTAATTAAGTTTGGTTTGATAACCATTCATTTCTTCTATTGCCTCTGAGCAAATTGTTTATTAGAGAAAGTTATTTTACACAAATCAAATCAAACTGGGTAAACCATTATATTTGAGGGAAACTTTAGCCATCAGTCAATTAATCCATCATTTTCTCCAGACACCATTGTTTAACGAGCAGATCATATTATCAACAATTTAGATATCATATGATTCAATTAGAACAGTAAATTTATTGACAGTTTTTCTAATACTTTTATTATGAGTAAATTTGAAATTCTTTTACCTTTGTGAGTAAAACAAAACCAATTCAAATACTATATTGAGAGATCAAATAAATATAAAATTCTCTAGGATAGTTAGAAAATATAGTATCAGCATAAAAGGAAAAATAAGAATGAATTAAAGAGCTGTTAATAAAATAAAATTTTCATATAAAACTTAATTCTAATATATTTTAATATGCTGAAACTATTTTTAGGGTACCTTAGAATTGTAAATAATTTTCAGATATTTGTCACTTTAATCTTAATATTTAAATCACACACCAACTGAATTCATGTATCCTATTAGAGCTTAAGAATTCATATATTGGTTTCTATTTCTAAGAATATTTATTTCACAAAATACATTAAAATAAAAATGTCATATACATTAACACTCATCAACAGCTTAAAAAAGAAGATTCCACCTTGCATATCTGCTTAGAGGGCACACAGATGTGCAGGGTAATGAGACCCGCCCTGATTTCTTGCCCTTAGCTGTGAGTGCATACATGTAAAACTTGCTTACCCCAAACCTACATTTCAAACATGGACTTGTTATTGTTTAACTAGATCCTTTCTATATTCAGTTGCCTTTTATAAGTTTGGGACTCAAGAGCCCCAAATTATACATTAATAATTTATTAAAAGACCGATTTTAACAGGCTCTATTTGCTAGTTTCTCTCATCAGTGGGTTTAAATCTCTGCTAGCTGTGGACCAAGCTGTGGACTTCTCTGTCTCAGAAGACTGAAACTTCACTAATGCTCAGTAACTGTTCACCATTCGGGATGACAGAGGCCTACAATGGCCAAATGCTCCCTTATTACTTACATACAAATAAATCAGAAGCATTCGATGACAATCACAGAGCACTGATTACAGGCACACTGACTAGACATACTCCAGCTCAACAATAGTTTGTGTAGGCTGATATAGTCATTTAACAGTGATACTGAAGCTGTGTTGTCTAATAGACAAGAATGGCATACAACCCACGAATTACAACTCCTACAGACCTTTACAGTTCTCACCTAGGGCCTAGGATGCCCGAGGCACACCCCAGGGACACCAGAAAAAAGGCTGTAGCCTAAGCCTATGGAGTAGATGGCTTGTCACATGCCCACATCTGCATTCCCACAGGAGGTATTTGTTTCTGTCAGATCTCATTTAAAGAGCAGTTCCACCTGTTCTTAGTCACTTTAAAAGCACAACCTTCTCCAACCTCTGCCCCACAGGGTTTCTCTGGAACTCTCTCTGTAGACCAGGCTGGACTGGAACTCAGTGATTCACCTGCCTCTGCTTCCCAGGGGCTGGGATTAAAGGAGCGTGCCACCACTACCTGACTAAACCATAATCTTATATCGTCAATATCCTTGGAACTTTCACAATAGATTAGTTTAGGATAAAAAAAATAGTCATCTTTAGTTTGTAAGGAATATTTCAATTTACAAATTTACTTCAGAACAATTCTTACTACCAGGGGCTAGAGAGAGGACTCAGGGGTTAAGAACACACACTGCTCTTCTAGAAAGCTGCCTGTAGCGTGAGTTTCAGGAGACCTGATGCCTCTGATCTCCACACATACATACAAATAATTAAGAAGAAGAATAAATCTTTAAAAAAAATACTACCAAAGAACATCTTCATGGAAGGACAGTCCTGTGCTAAAGATCATTTAAGCATAGCAAACACCGCTGTACAGGAGAACACTTAATTAAATCTCAACTTTTTTCTCATATCTTTTTGGACTCATTCACTTTTGTAACCATTAAAGACATTATTTGGAGACAAATTATGATATCTTTTAAAGAAATATTACAGAAAATACTTTACCTAATTATCTCTCCCAGCATCTGTAATGTATATCCCCTCAGTACAAAGCCCACGTCCCATCCTGTCCCGTCTAGTCCCCCTGTTGGTTTCGTGAGTGACATCAGACACACACTACCAGATGCCACACTAGAGTTTATTTAAGGGAGTTGTCCAGCAGGTATGAGAGAACCAGAAGAGAAAGAAACAGCCTTTCATGTGGTGGCTCCTTTTAAGAGAGTGGGTGGCACAGAGTAGCCACACCTAGAGGTGTGCCCTCCACCACTTGTTCTACCAGTACCATGTTGGGATTACACATGGCCACTACATGCCAGGAATTCTCATCTCACCTGCCATGCTGGGTTTACCACTTGGCTGCTAGGTGCCTGGAGTCCTTATACCCCACCCCCCCATGCCTGCCCCAGACAGGGTTCCTCTGTGTAACAGCCCTGGTTGTTCTGGAACTCCCTCTGTAGACCAGGCTGGCCTCAAACTTACAGAGATCCATCTGCCTCCTCCTCCTAATTGCTGGGATAAAAGGTGTGTACCACCACCACCTGGCTCAAGGCAAAAGTTTTAACAGGTAACTGTCTGTAATTTGGTTCATCTTAAACAAAAAGAAAAAAAGGGGGGGGGGGCACTACTGTAGGGGATTATGTTGTTTCATTGTAAATAATTGTCCCACCACTGGTTTAATAAAAAGTGATGATTGGTCAAAGGCAGGCAGGAAGTGTGGATGGGGCTGCCAGACTAAGCAAACTCTGGGAACAGGAAGAACAGAGCAGAATGCCAGAGAGAAGCCAGAACAGAGGAGAGCTATGCTGCTCTGAGAAAAGGTACCCAGCCGCATGGCTGAACAGGATAAGAGTCATGGGTTAGATTAAGGGTAAAGGGTTAGCAAGTGATATGCCTGGGCCTTAGGCCGATCAGCCTAAAACTATTGTAAGCATCTGTGTGTCTCTGCGAGTCTGTGGGTCTGCGGGCCTAAACCTTGAGGCTAGGCCCGAAAGTCCCGGCCAGAAACCTCCTACTACACACTACTCCCTTCTTGATTATTAAGTGATTTTTGTTTGTTTGTTTGTTATTTTGAGATGGAGTTTCTCTGTGTAGTTCCAGCTGTCCTGAACTGTGGATGAGGATGGCCTCAAACAAAGAGATCTGCCCACATCTGCTTCCTATTTGACTCCAGAACTCTGATAAGCATTCTGACTGCGAGTATCACAGACATTATGGAGGTTCACACAAGGCAATGCATTTTCTGATCTCGAGATTAGTTATAAGCGCCTGCAAAGAAGGCTTATAAAGCATGCAAATGATAGAGACTGCTTCTGGACATAAAAGCTCCTTCCAGTCAGCCAGTTTTAACATTTTACCCTTGAAACTCTATTGCTTCTAGCCATATGATGCAGGGACATGGCATTCAGAAGAAAAATCTACACTCTAGGACTGGGGAATGATAAACTAAGGGTCAAGGAAGAATCGGCACTTCCTCTGTGTTCTAGAAGACTTGGACAAAACACGGGTTACCCTGGCCACTGATCTCAGGATGTGGTCTTAAGGAAGTCAGACTCTTTATAACTACCTCCCCAAGAAGTAGAACTAGATTCTAAACCTTTGAGAATGGGTTAGACTGACTGACTGACTGACTTCCAACAGATAGAACATGCTGAGAAGGACCATGCTCAGTTTAAAAATACCTGTGGTGACTGAGCCACCACAGAGCCAAGCCAGGAAGGTCAGGAAGTGGTGGCCAATGCCTCCTTTAATCCAGGCAGCAGAGACCAAGATGGATCTCTGGTGAGTTCAAGGTCTAACAGCCTGGCGGTGGTACTGCACAACTTTAGTCCTAGCTCTAGGAGAGTTGAGCCTGGAAGACAGCTGGGCAGAGGGGGAGGAGGAGGAGTTCGGATCCCCTGCTACTTCCCTGTCAGCTGAGAGAGGGCTTGGGAGTCGGAGGATTCATGAGGACAGGCCTGAGGAGTTCGCTAGGTGAATACTGATTGTGGTTCATTCTGTTTCTCTGATACTTCAGCTTTCTGCCAATATCCGGTTCTGGGTTTTACTACAGTATTGGTGCAATAATAAACACAGTAGGTTTTTTTTCTCATTTTCTCAGGAGGAAAGCTAGCATGTTAAGAGGAAAAATTCAGAAGCCTGAAAAAGTAGAACCTATTCAATAACCAGCGAAGACTTGAGACCGCCTTTTGCCGACACCGTCCTGCAGGGTGACTCTTCCATCTCACGCACGTTTCCTGAGTTTTAAACCTGGCTGAGCAGCTTCTCTAAAACTTGATGAGATACCGTAAGTTAGACTCACTCAGCTAGGCTGGTTCCAAAAATTTCCTGGAACTTTGCCAAATACATTTCTAAAGCATGTAAGTTTGGGGATAATTTGCTATACAGTAATGAATAACTAAAAAAGGATACACAGTTTCATATTTTATAGATTGTTTTTAAACTTCTCCCTTCATGAGTCTGACTTCTTTAGGTGTTCTTTCTACCCCACTTTTACCATATATGGATTCTCAACTCATTATCTGCCTTAAACACAGATACACAGACACGCTAGTTCTCCCAAAGTGCTTGCCGTATAAAGTAAAAAAAAAAAAAAACCTAGACCCATCACCCATATAAAGCTGGGGTGTGGGGATGCCTGTCTGTAACCCCAGAGCCACCAGGCAGACACAGGAAGATACCGAGGGCTCAGTGGCTACAGTTTAGGCAAAACAAGTTCCACAGCAAGAGCCTATGACTTAAGAAAACCAGGTATGGTGGCACACACCTTTGTCCTGGCAGAGGCAGATAAATCTCTGAGTTCAAGGCCTGCCTGCTCTACAAAGCGAGTTCCAGAACAACTAGGGCTACCCAGAGAAATCCTGTCTTGAGCACCCCCTCAGCCCCCCCTCCCCCCAAAAAAAAGATGAAGAGGGAAAGAGAAAGAAACCACACATTGACTTCTGGGCCTTCATGTACAGGAAAGTGAGCTTGTACATCCATGCATATAACACTTCCCCCCCCCACTCTCTCTCTCTCTCTCAACTCTCAAAACTTTTTACAACTGAAGGACACATTCAAATTTCATATCTCATTTATTTCTGTTCTTAGCACCTCAAGTAAATAAAATCAGATACTATAAGCTGTAACAGAATTACTAACTCCTCTTTAAGGGAAACTAAATGAAAGGGCACTTATTTTTATTGAGTGATAGAAATAAGTTGAAAACCTATTTATGTCAGCAGTAGAGACAGAAACATCTGACAACTATGCTCTGGTTGATTTTCTTGATTAATGATTGATCTGGGAGAGCCCAGCTCACTGTGGGCAGTATCACCTCAGGCTGAGCAAGCCAGCAGGCAGCATTCTTTCGTGGCTCCTGCTCTGACTTCCCTCAGTGATGGACTGTAGAGTAAACCCTTTCCTTCTGAGGATACTTTCGGTCATGATGTTTATCACGGATAGAAACCCTGGTTAAGATATACCTAATAACCACTAAAAATTTATAGTAAGATCCATGGTTCATATTTGGAGACATGGTGCCACAACGTATCAAAACAAAACATTCCCACAAAAATATAACATAATACTGATATGTAACAGTGGGTTAATATTTTTAAAATATATTTTAATGTAAAATCAACAACATGCAACTACAAGTTTATTAAGAGGGCTGCTAGAGTCTAGGGAGACAGCTCAGTGGGTAAAAGTAATTGCCACCAAGGAACCCACATGGCTCAAGGGAAGAACCAACTCCTATAAGTCATCCTCAGCTCTTGACTGGAAAAAGCCTCCCCACCCACATATACCCACACCTGCACCATCGAGAGAACTACTGGAATTATTATTGATTAGACGTTGAATTAATCATCTGACAGTAAAAACTATCAAACCAACAAAAAAATACCCATGCTATTGGATTCCTAATAAATTGTAGTATTATCACTATACTTTAAATTTATCATGCCCCACTGATCTACTTTGCCAACCCAGTAACCTTCTATCTTACAAATAACCTTTTATGTCACAATCTCCAGATTCACCCTTCTGGGACATATTTGCTGCAGATAACCTCTGTTATCTACTTTATACTTTATTTGTACTTTTGCTTAACTGTTATTCATTAGAGAGGCCTTCCATAAATAACCTGTAATAATACACCACACAGCAGTCACTCTACTCTTTATACTATTATTTTTCCTGTTAGTACTTTGAATTTCTTATTATACTTTCTAAATTATTGATTTACTATCTGCCCAACTAATCTATTTTTAAAGTTATTTATTCAAATTCTCCTCCCTGCCAAAGTCTTGAGGAAATTAAAGGACACAGATGGTTCTAAAGGTGAAGCATTTCTGCTGTGTGCAGAGCCTAGAGAATCTTAACAGCTTCAGACCTTCAAGTGTGCTCCGTCTCCACACAGACCCCCATCATCCTCCCCATCATCCCTGCACTTTGCCTTTGCAGTGTTCACTGTGTTTTTAACATGGAAAGAAGGGGCTGCCAGGAAGTGATGATATGAACCAAGAAAGTTAAAAATGTATTCAAGTAATTCAGAATACATACTTGGGCAACCATGGAATGTTGTTGGTTGTAAGGGCATTTGCATAGTTAGGCACAGCAATAATATACTACATGAAGTCAAGCCTGACAGTTCTGAGCTTTCCCACCATGCAGAATCCTTCTTATAATCAGGACAGAGTTTTACAAGCATTCAGGTTTTCTACTCACAACCGCTATGTTGCAAACTAAAAAATATGCTTTACACAGGTGTAGCAATTATATTACAATAAGCCCAAGAGTAGTGTGTAAATGTATTCTAAGGGCATTATGATTTGAGAATAAAGTTCCTTTATGGACTGCTTCCTTTTAAAATTTTCCAGGTAATTACAGTTTTTCTGGCTAATAATATATTTATAAAATGCTTTATAATCATGAACAAATTTTATGCTAATTCTAGTGTTTAATTTGTATATTATCTGATGTGATGTGATGTTAAGTTCTAAACTGTAGGAACATATAGATTAGGAGGCAGCTCCACAGAAGGTAGTAGTGAGCCATCTCAGAAGTGGGCTCCAGTGGCAAGCAATGCTGTCAGTGCCACACAGCAGATTCAGCAGAGGCCAAACAAACTCAAGGGGATAAGACACTTCACTGGAGCACCACAAGCCCCTTACATCCGGGCCCACGTGGCTACACATTCACTCCTCTTCGCCACTGAGGACAGTGCTGCATTTATCCCTCAAGAGAATACTGACCCCTGACCCTTAACGACATGCCAGCCTGATGGTAAAATGTCTAACCTTACAAATGACAAAAGGTAGATTCCAACACGAGGTTAGAACATTCAAAGTACTTTAAACCTGTCTTTAAAAGGATACAGTAGGAAGAAAAAGATCTTAAGAAAACATGATTCATGCAATATGAAAATTATAAGCTGAGAACAACACATCCATGTGACCTTTACAGTAATACAACTGGATCCCTATTGCCACCAGCAGTGTTTCCCTCCTAAGTCTGCCCCATTACTGCAGCACAATGATTGCTGTCTATACTCCACCTATAGTTGCCTTGTGTCTGTTTAGTTTTATAGCAAGCAAGCAATTTGAGAATAAGGTAATAAAGCCTCAATCACAGTAATGATGTATGATGGGTTGTAATTTCTCTGTGCTAATGGGTTACAAACAGTATTACGGTGATGACGGGAATCTCATTGATTCATTATATGACTGCAATAATATCAAAATGACTTAATATAGATCACTATTAAGTCATGCACATGCTCCTAACAAGCTCTATATTTCACTATATAGATATATAGGGAAATAAAATTAATATTAGTCTTTCTATATAAAAGTTCACACAGCACAAAACATTTTGTGTTGAGTACCCTAAATCAATGTTTAAAGTTGGAATTACTGCACTGAACTGGTTCTTTGAAAAGAAAACCATTGATTTTAATCTGCTTGAAGCAATCAATTACTCCCTGTCCTCTTTATTCCAAACTGTAATGAAAACTAAGCTGTGTTGTCTTGAAAACTAAATGTGAAGATGATCATAAACAGAATTTAAACTCCATGGATTATTCATATCTACCCATTTAGATTCGCCATTTCCATTATGAGTACATTTGCCACGAGCATTTAATGGACATCTAAAAGGGAATTCATTAAAGCAGGAGCTGTTGGCAGCACTTATGGGCTTCAGACTGCTTTATGCTTGCCTTTAATAGCTCACTATTATAAAAGTGATATATTGTGTTCATCCCATTAGTAGTTTGCAGAAAGGTCTGCAAGAGATAACAAATCCTTCTGAATATTTTCAGAACAGAAAGTAAATCAGTTTGTTTGTTTTAAACAGCAATTCTCTAACAATATATAATTTTACAGCCACTATATTTGGTTGTTCTAAGCAAAAATATATTTTAGCAACCACAAATACATTTTATGAAGCACACAGTACATTTTTGAAGTATTCTGTGGTTGTTAACTTGAGACATTAGTGGCCATCAAGCGGATCTACCAATGGGAGGAAATTATGTTAGAAATAATAGCAGCATAGACATCGCTTTGAGTTAATAGAAAACACAGTTCAAACAAAAGCAAGAGAGCAGAACCCAACTCAGCACTAGAGCTTCTCTGAAGAAACTGGTCTCTTCTTTTAATTTTACAGATAAAGAAATTAAACTCAAAAAAATGTAAAATACAATCTAAATGTTAATGCTTTATACAGTAATACAGTAAATATTGGTGGGCAGAAAGCAAGGAGAAAGGAATCCTTTGAGAAGTCATCTTTGTAATGCCTAGGTCCAGGTTCTGCCTTATGAGAAATACATGTTGATTCAAAAATATATACAGTTCTCATCTCAAAGGGGATAGAAGGGATTTATTCTTAAGCTAAATATGAGTGACCATGGCCCAGGAACATAAATTCAAATTGCCCTGAAAGACATTATCTTGTGGAAGCAGCTGTGTGAGATTTTATTAGTTTCAGAACAAAGACATTCAGAAATGAAGCATTTGCTAGGTAGACTGGTGGGAACCATGGGTAGGTGCATTATTAGCAAAGTAAGGAAATTCTATTCAGGTTTCAGTGATTTCTGATGACATTCCTAGCTTTTGAATGGTAGAAGCTAATGGTCTCTAAAAATATAGCTAAAGGCTCTGACAGTCACAAGGATGTCAGGCCAAACACAGCATAGACAATAAATGCTTCTCAAAAGGGCTAAAAACAGCCCAAGGTACTTTGGCTCTGGCCTGCAACAATTTAATTCCTAATAATTAGCTTGTAGAATCTTCAGGATAGATGACTTTTCTTTTTTCTGGAAACTTCAGTTCATATACAACTTATCAAACTTAAAGGAACATCAGGCTGATGTTGAATCAATAAAACATTTTTGATTAGGAAGGGCAATGAATCCCGTGAATGTGTATCAAAGACTCCTATAGTCAAGCACTGTATTTGTAATTAATCAATTACTTTTTTTTTCTTAGCAAATTTGCCCTTCTTGTTAGGTTTTGTCCATTGCCCCTCACGATTCGTAACTGCCCCTCTCTAAAATATGTGTGCTGTGACAGCATGGCAAAAGGAAACCGCAACCTCATCCCTCATCCGGTTCTACTATTTTAAAGACTTAAAACTAATTCTTAAAATTTTATCTTGTTGCACCAAGGTCTCTTAAATGTGTGCTCACAGTCAGCTCTGCCCAGCAGTAAAGCCTGCAGGCATTATCGCCACACCTGGATAAAACAATCTTTAAAGCCTCCAAATTTTAGTTCATTCTTAATTAGGTAGATCAGAGGCTTCATAAAGGAAATATGAAAATGTCCAAAGTTTACATATGCAACTACTCACAACAGTACTGGTCACAAAAAGTGAAATTATGAAAGGTAAAAGTAGGAGACAAATAAGAAGGGTCACTGTCAACTTGACCATTCAAGTGCTACCACTCCCAAGCCAGTTTAATAGAATCCATGTTTCATTAATAGCTTTCAAGTTTCTTCAAAATTATAAAATTTCAACAATATATTCAATTTACCTAGCCGGAAGCACACCAGGGACACGGTGTTGCTGCTGTGCAGCCTCCAAAACATGCCCAGTGAGTTTGTCATAACACAGTTCTAATATTCAATAAAATATGCACAACACTCTAGCTTAGTAATACGACTCAAATTTCTAAGCACTTAAATTACTTTATATATTTATATGATTGGGTTAGGCTATGTTTATATACTCAATACAATGCACATATAGGAATCTAATCATCTTAAAAGAGTTATCTAGTGGGAAATAACTTTCCATTAGAATCTGAGGCATAGAACCTTTTCTGTTCAAGAGAGATATGTTCAAAGATCTTAAATAGCTAATAAATGTTTTCTATTCATCTGTAAACATTACACTAAGTCCAAGTAGACAGAACGGGGGTGGGGGGGTGGGAGAGTGGGGGTGGGCGGGGTTAACTGTGATTTGCATTTAAAAAACAAACAAAACAAAAACTGTCTGTCCATACTAACCTGCTGGATTGACACCAGACCAAGTAAGCAGTTAGTTGACACCTTACTAGCCTAGAAAAGTGAGCCCTCTTGCTAAAAGCTTAGAGATTAGTGAATATTAAAAACTCAGCAATGAAGTCAGCAACAGGGGCCAACAAAAGGACACTTTGAGGAAGACAATCTTTTCCTTCCAGTGTCTGGGGTCACTTAGGAAGCACCTGGAGAGTTAGCCAACACAAGAAAAGGAAGCTACGTTTGTTTATATGTAGTCAAATTGCACAAACCACAGTATGCTAGAGAGATGCTCCCCTCCCCCCTTTAAGTTCACCCTAGTCATGATGAAACTGAAAACTTGCTATGATATGGAATTCAGCACTTATAAAAGCAAACTGAACATTTTTGAAGGGCTCTGAAACCAAAGTAGATTTTTTTTTCCTTAAAAAAAAAAAAAAAAAAAAAAAACAGCCAACCAAACAAAATCTAAAAAATAAACCACAATTCACCTCCAAAATTATAAGACAGCATCAAGATGCAACCTAGACTCCAACTATCTGAAACCACTTTTAGGAAGCAATTCTGGGTTTTGTTTTGTTCTTCTTATCTCACAACAGAAAAATCCTGCCTCTGACCCATTTTGATTAAATAAGAGAATCTACAAGATGATCTTGATGATGTTGGTACAAACAGTCATAATATTCTAGACTTCCTTATAGTTTCAATCCATTTGCAAAAAAATAGGAAAAGAAATTAAAATCACAAAGGCACAAAATCATGCCTGCTAGACTGGTTTAAACTTGCAAACCCTTCCAGCTCATTCATAATGAAGACAAGGATCAGTACTAAAATCCTACATATACATACTTGTCTTTAATCAGTGGTGGTGGTGTCTGTGTGTGTGTGATTTGTGTCTCTCTTCCTGGAAGTCACTAGAAACTAAGGCTGACTGGAGCGAGAGACCATGCCTGAGTGTGACTTACCTGACCAGAAAAGAAACTGGCTTAACACATAGACTGCCTTGCCCTCACCTTGACCCTTAGACTGTGATCCCTGGTTCAGGTGATGGTGGATCAGATCGTTCTCAAGGAGGAAGAACCCCGAGTTGGACAGGTTTGCCACAAGCCCTTCACAGGAAGATGCCAGTCTTCTGTGCAAGAAAAAAAGAACAGAAAAAGGTACAGTGGCAGTGGACCAAGTCTCCTCTTTAGGAGAGGAAAAGCCAGATATCACACTCCCCATTAGCTCTAGCTCTCGTGTATACAGGCTAAGAAAAGTTGCTGTAAATGTCGGGAGTTATAAAGGTATCAAAGCCCCACACCAATTTTTGAGTGAGAGCACAGCAATCAAGATGCTAATTATGCTAATTATAACCACCACTGTCAAAATTCCTTATAAGGTAACTGGTTAAGATCAGTAATCAAGATATTATGTTCATGGACAACAGTTTTTTCTAAATGGTTTAAGTCTGGATTTAGATAGTCACAATCTAGCTTCAGTCTAAATGATTACATTGCCTTCACGTTACAGCTACTCTAGTGGTAATTTGGAAGACTATATATACCCTTCTAGCTAATCTCTGCAGATATATAATACCATCTACAATTTCAAGATATATACTGTCTCCAAAACTGATGACTGTCTTCTTTAACATTGGACTTTTAGCATTATGCTTTTATTTGTAAGCTCCAAGGTTTCAGAAATATCCCTTCAGTAACACTGCATTTTAGCATTTTTAACAAAAAGTGATTAAGTTTTTTTATTCTTTGCACATAGATCTGTAAATATGGTATTATAAATCCTTGCTAATTTATACTCCTCATATGAAAGTCTGTGAATGTCAATGCTCTGTGTTTATAGCTATCATCTAACTTGGGAGTACCACGTACCCTGTGGTCAGAGTGCAGGGTCTTAACCCAAGAGCCAGTCCATGTTTAGATCGCATCTCTGCCCCTTCTTGGGAAAGTGAAACAATCTCTCTGTGCCTCATTTCAGGAATATCACCTGCTTGATGCCAGGAATACCATGATGAACAGGACAGATACAATTTCTTCCCTTAAAAAGCCTATACTGTTGTGAAAGACACTACATTAACTATAGTTGTGAGTAAGCACAGATGTGAGGAGCCTGTGAACTAGGGAGGACAGAGGGTGGGCAGGCTGCCTGGAGAACACAGCATTGGAATTGAGGAGAAGAAATATCAAAGAAAAGAACACAAGCAAAGACTCTGACAAGACATCTGGGGAGTTTAAGGGCTGAAGAAATTGGGAGGCAGGAAACAAAGAAACTGGACTGGGCTAAGTGTGCAGGGGACTGACTCAACAGGCTTCAGTTTTTCCCCCAAAAAATATAGGAAAAGATTTCACTCAGGGGGAAAAAGCAATGAAAAGCTACTGATTTTCACCTTAAAATAATCATAGCTTTTGAATAATGATGAACTTTTGTGGGGAGGAATAATGGATGCACATAACCAACAGGAAGCAATACAAGAGGTCATGAGGAGGCTGGACTGGGAACACAGATTAAAGAGCTATGACAATGAAGCCCTGAAGAGAGAGGGTAAAAAGATGCTATTCATTGAATGGGAGATTAACATGAACAACAGATGCCATTTTCACTTAAACAGTAATCAGATACTGAAGAAGCTTTTGCAAGACAGGTCACCAGCTCTTTTTCAAAAGCCAACTGAATGCTGAGTAAGTTTAAAGGTGAGAAGACAAGCCTAAGTTAACAAACGTTTGAAAATCACAAGCAAACAGATGGTAATTAATCAAAGACACTCTGAGGCTGTCTGAGGAAAAGACCTACACCTAAGAAATTCAAACATTAAAGACTGGTCTGGGAAAGTCAGCACAGAAGAGGAACTGACAAAGGAGATTGGGAAAACATAACACTCAACCAAACAGACCGTTGGGAGAAACCACGAACAAGAAAAAAGCTTCAAAGAAGATGTCAATTGTTCTACTTAGGTCAAGGCCAGACAGCAAGCCCCAGCTTCACAGGCAGTGATGGTGACCTCAACACATAAAGAAAAGAACACGAGCATCTTCTATGCAGGGTATCGGCAAAGGTTTCTTTAAAAAGACCAAATGATAACTCTACTACACTTGGAAGCCAAAGACTCAATTCTGAAAAAACAAACAAGCAAACAAAACAACTCTAGATAGTGTGCCAGGAAATGGGGGGGGGGCATGGGATAGAGATGGTGATGATAGTCAATCTCAGGCCGACTGTTAGTGCCTCAGTGAGGCCTGTGGGCTGCTTTAAAATGGACCAGTCCTATTGCTGCTACATTGCATGCTACTATCTTCACACTTCATCTCTTAAATTACCCTTTTAATTTGTTTAATTATTAAATCTCTTCTTCCTTTGGAATATAAGGTTCACAAAAACAGAGGTGCAGGCTGTACAAACGCTCATTTTTAACACCCAGCCTCAAAGGTACATCCAAATGAACATTAATTTCTAAAGGAATGTTTTGCTCTTCTTCATGAGCAATAAACCCAGACTGTCCTGTAAATATATGAATCTACACATTTGAGACAATGGAAAATACAGGAGGTGGAGCAATGGCATCCTGGGAAAGGGACGGAAGCCTTTAAACTGCAGAGGAGAAAGCGGGATGTGAAGTTCAGCATGGCAATGGAAGGCACAGGACTCTCACCTACTTGAGAACATAACAGTCTTAGGAGACGTGAGCTTTCTGAACAAATTCCAGAACTGCACAAATTTTCTTTCACTATGACAATACACTAGAATATTTTTTAGATAGCTGAAAGAAAATACAAGGCTACAATTTTATACCCAATGTACAAATATTTAAAAGCTAAGAACAAAATAACCTTTTAACTAAAGGAAAACAGCTGACAGAATCCCTTTTCCTAAGATCTGCACTATGAGCTGTTCAAACGACAATAAAAAATACCACACAGAAATGTAGACACACAGAGACTATTGTTAAATAGCACATTTCCCTAGGCTGCTGGGCGGGCACATCCTTTAGTTCCAGCACTTGGGAGGCAGAAGCTAGAGGATCTCTAGGAGTTCAGGCCACCTTGTTCTACACTGGACAGCCAGGGCTATATCCTTGGTCCTGCTGGAACTTAGTCAAGAGAGGATTTCCTCAGCTACCATACTTTAAGATCATCGCCAAGCTTCGTCAATCTCCACAGCTGAACTACACAGAGACACAGAAGATTCACACACACACAGTCCACAGCAGCAGAGGTGACACAGTTGAAAGTGAAAGCCGTCTGCACAGGTGAGCAGACAGGACAAAGACTGAGGCACCCCCACCCCACCCCAACTGACCAATCAACTTCCATATCGAGGAATCCAGAATCAGAGATAGTGGGAAACTCTGAGAAAGAATTCAAAGTCTTACTTTTAAAAAGAAGTAATGATCAATCACAAAGAAGATTCAAATAGATGCACGGACTAAGGAAATCTAAGACCTGGAAAAGGAGTCTCCAAATGAAACAGAAACAATCAGCAAACTGGGAGGGAGGCAAGGCCAGTACATAAAGGGAACATTCAGCAAGGGCACTGAAACACTGATGGGAAAACCAAGTGTCTGAAGAGAATGAAACAGTCAACTAAATAGGATTCAAAAAGCATCATCAATAAACTAGGCCGTGGGAAGAATTCTTCAGGACATCAATTCATAGATGCCTGAGCGAGCGAGCGAGCATGTCATTTCAGGAAAAGAACCACAACAAACAACACAAGCAAAGACTAAACCAACAGCAAACAAGGACACTCGAGCCAGCAGTCAGCCATCTCTCAAAACTGACACAGTAGGGACATTTCCCCCTCAGAAAACCCACAAAATAAGGCAATTTGTAATTCCTCCAAATGCTTTTAATTCCTCAACTATTGCATCCACAATACTAACATGAGCAAGATTCTGGGTAGAGAATCAAAACATTTCCTTGTAAAAATAGCTTCAAAGAGGACACACGCACGCGCACACAAAAGCAGATTAGTAGAGACGTGAGTTCAGGACCTAGAGAGGAGAGGGAGGAACAACAGGAAGGAAGGAAGGAGAAATCAGCAGCGGACGAGACAGTTCACAAGTCAGGTTACTGAGAACGTCAGAGATGACCAGACCGAGCGGAGACAAGAACAACGCACGCAGGATGAACCGAGAATGCTGAATTCAAACACCAGTGAAGAATAATAAACACAGTCACAAATATTAAACCTCCAAACAGACATCCTAGGACAGGAAAGCCTGATGCATTCCAAGCCCTCAAATGAATGTCTGTCAAAGACTGCTATACCTAAAGGGGCACCAGCGCACTGGACCTGGCCTTCTCCACATTCCCTCTGTCACCCGGGCCTATTATATTCCCTTACTGGCCACTTCCTCCTCCTGAGGCTGCTTTCTGCCTCAGGCAGGAAACTGGGATCAGGAAGAGCACAAGGAGAGGTCTGTGTTAGAATTTGCTAAGATGCCAAGACCATGATCAGGAGAGAGAGTTAGGCAGAGGAACGGGACAGGTCTGAGGCAAAGGGCGGCCTCTGGACACAGAGGAGACAGACGTGGCACATAGGAAAATGGGGGTTATAAAGGAAGGGGGGAACCCTTGTTAGAAGGACGTGTTTAATTTTAATTGGCATGTTAATTAGGTGAGCCAAAGGGGGCTTCTGATTGCTGGACCAACCAGAGAAACACCAAACAAAATTATAGAAATTAGTAAACCCAGTTTAACTCTCTTACCAAAAACAACTGAGCAGGTGATTAGATTAAAACTAAGACCCAGCTCCCTGCTGACTTCAAAGAATATAACTCATGAGAAAGAAAAAGACTGGGAAAAGACAGATGTTAATTTATTAAGTAATAGGAAGCCAAAAAGTCATGGACATAAGTTCTTCTGATAATGGACAAAATAAACTTCAAACCAAAATCAGAAGGGATATATAACTATATATTAACAAAGGGAGCAACCCAATAAGAATACATACATTGTGTACGTGTGTCTGTGTATAAATATATGTCTTCATAAAATAAACACTAATGGACATATGCAGGCAGGTGCAGATACAATAGCGCTGAGTGAATCAACAGCCCACTCATCAGTACAGAGGACATTCAGATTAAATATCAACAAAGAAACTTCAGAATTAATCTGAACCACAGAGCAACTGGACACAACAGATAAACAGACTATTCTATCTGACAGCTATGGAAAACATAATTTCCTGTACTTTACCCAACTAAAATAGAATGAAAGTTATAAATAAGCAAGAGAAACTCGACAAGTACTTGGAAATTGAATGACATTTAAAAAAAAATTGGATATAAGAAAATCAAAGAGGGAATTAAAACCTTCCTAAGATCCAGGGACTTGAAAGGAGAACAGTAGAATGTAGGGAGGGACAAAAGCAGCTCCAAGTGTATTTGGTGTCAGCGCTTAAAATCAAAAGGGAATTGAGCTCAGATACTGCATACGGCACCTCAGGATCTCGGGAAGCAAGAACAAGCCAGATGAAAAGCAGTCGATGAAAAGAAGTAATAGTCAGGGCAGGAATTAATGAAATGGAGTTTGAAAGGAAAAATATAAAAATCAATTTGGCGAAAGTTGGCTCTGTGAAAAAACACAAGAGAAACAAAACCTTAGGCAACTTAAAAACAACCAACAAAGTTAATAATAAACCAGAGATGAGAAAGTTGATTATTAAAACAGGTAACAGTGAAATTCTGAGGCTTTGAAAACTTGAATTCAAAGATTATAAAATGTAGGAGCAATGGATAAAGTCCAAGAAACAAGCAACTTAACAAAATTAAGTCAAGCTAATCTAAATAACTCACATAGATAAATAACAAGCAAAGTGATTTAGTAGCAATAGTCTGTGATCAATGACCATCCAGGACCAGACAGATTTGCGCTGCGCTCTACCAGCTTTAAAGAGGACTACTCCTCAGACTGTAGCAGACGGTAGGAAGGAAACAAAACCAAATTCATTATATAAGGCCAGTACTAATCTAGCACCAAGACAGCCATTAATCAAACACCCCAGAAGAAAAACAATTTCACTAATGAACATAGTAGATGCAGAAACTCTCAATAAAAACTTTTGTGCTTTCCCCTATCATACTGTGTTCATTTTCACTCTGTCTGATGTTCTTAGCCAGTGATCCTACACAGCTATTAATTCACTGAATCAGGAAATAGTAATAATCCCATTCTGTTCCGCAGACACTGTCTTAACTAGTTATATAAGGAAACACCAGCTTGGTGCACTGTAGTTACTTGTTTACTTTCCATGGTAAATGCAGGGCAAGCATTTAACCCTTCGCAGTTCCCTGGCTTTCAATGAACTGGTTCCATGTCAGCATTAAAAAGTAGAAAGTGACCAGTGTTCCTTATAAATAATCATTAAGATTTAATGACGTGTTTCTGGCATAACTGTACTGAGGAGTTTTCCTTACTGATAGTTTATTCCAGGTTCATTCAGCACACTCCCTCTTTAGATCAGCAAACTTCTTTGAAGTGCAGCTTCTTTAAATGGAGAATGACATTCAAAGAAATAGAATGTTTTGTGTATTTATTTATATATGTATATAGATATACATATATATTCTCAATGAAAAACACAGACAAATAAGACCATAGGCCATGAGCAAGTTGGTTCAACATTTCAGAAATACAAAGATGGTTCAACACAGAAAATAAAAAACAATACAGTGCATGAATCCAGCGAGAAAGGATCTAATCGTCCCAGTAGATCTATAAACAACAATACCCTGAAGGAGCTAGGAAGAGGAGTATTATCTCACCGAGTATATATATACAAACATATATCTCAATAAATGTATATACGACAAATACATACTCAATACTTTAACAAAGGAAGAAGTCACAAAAACATTTCCTCTAGACAGGAAAGAGGACAAAGGAAGCAAGGTGTCTATTCTCTCCACACTTATTCAAAACAGTAAGTGTGTTACTGGGGTGGCAAGGCCAGGGAGACACGAGAGGAATATAAATAGCAAACCAAGAAGCCAAACCCTTCCTAACTGGAGACAACTTTCTACTTTTAACAAATCTTAAAGACTCTGTAAGAAAAATCTTAAATCTGATAAAACACTCTTAGTACTGTAGCCATGTACAAAACTAACTTCCCCCTACGTACCAATAACAAACTTGTTAAGAAAGAAAACAAGATGAAAAAAATTTCGATGAAGATAGAGGCAAACAACAAAAAACCACGATAACAAAACCCCTAAGAAATGAAGTGAAATACTTCTCCATTGAAGGCCCGGAAACCTCTAAGGAAGACAATAAAGAAGGAATAGATAGCACTGGAAGATGGTGAGAGCTTCCAGCTTACAGATCTGAAGGACTAATGAGTGGAAAACAATTCATTACTGAAAGTGATATAAAGAGTCAATGAAATTCCTATCAAAATTGTAATAACAGTCTCCACACAACTGGGAAAAAACTTCTAAAACTCCTGTGGAAGAACAAAAGACTGGACTAGCCAAAGCAATACTAAGCACAAATAGCAATGCTGAAGACATCACAATCCCTTATTTCTAATTATACAGTGAGCCACATTAACATAAAAGGCGCAGGACTGCCACAAAACCACATACAGCCCAGTAGGAGAGAAGAGAAAACCTAGAATAAAATCATGAAGTGCTGGGTCTGTTTGTGACAAGTTCAACACTGCCATTCTGGGTTTTCAGCACTAAACCTCCAGTGTGCAGCTCCCTCTAGGCTGCAGGCTCAAGCTGTATAAACTGCTATTTCAATGGCTACGATCTCTGCTTAGTTCCCAGGCTTCTGAGAGTCTTGCACAGGATGTCACAGAATTCTGTTTCTAAGTCTTGACTTCAACTCAATCTGTGGATTTATTTCCAAGATTCCCTGTATTTTTCAAGAGCTGTGATCTCTCAAGGTGTCATTTTTTAATCTAGTAAAGAGATAGCTGAATACCTGAGCCATATTCCTGTGCGCTCCTCAAGGGAAAAGCCAAACGCAATGGTTCCATGCTTTCAAGGCGCATCTACCCTGTAGTTTCCATTTATTTTGGGCCAATATCCAGACTGGCACAAGCTGTTTGTTAATGTCTTTATCTTAAAGCGATCATACTGTTTTCAGCAATACCGTTATTTGATACTGATTACAACTGTTCCACCCCTGCCATTAACCAAAAGATGATTACCATCGAGACTACATCAGTTATACTGGAAATCATTTTTTTCATAAAGAATTTTCTAACTCTGGCTACATTAAGATGCAGTATAATAATTATGGCCTTTTATCGTTAGCAAAGAATACCACCATCCTTAGAATATCCTTTCTGGAGATCAGTGAGTCATTTTACAAATCTGTTAAATACACGTTTTTTTTCCCCCCAAGATATACAAAAAGTAAAAATATATGCATATTATTTCAAGGATCCAAAGACTTATTTCTCCGAGTCCAGTCATGAGCTAAATCAATACTTAACTGACCCAAGGTTGTCTAACTAGTGTAATCTAAGATTCAGAGAACGCTAATCCCACATAAAGCTCTTATTCTTACTTCTAGTTTTCCCGATAACTGGAAAAACAGAGACGTTTGATACGTTGCCTAAGGCACTCAGTCCTATTTACTGATACCACATTGGTATCATGCCCACTTGACTCTAATTTAAACTATTTTTCCTAACAGACTTCAGCAATCTTATAAGGAACAGAGAGGCAGCAATCTTCCTCACTGCAGATATGCATGTCTGCCAGGCCACACATAAGACATGCTGTTAGCAATGCAAAGAATAAAGTAATGAGAACCCATGGTGCACTGGGAGTTACACAGGTTAGGAAGGAACCCTGTAGGAACCTCAAGGCATCTCCACAAAGTTGCATGTCATGGAGACAAGCAGTACAACTGTACAGACAGCAATCTGGACTGTGATAGCCCGCATACTCAGACTCTGCACTGAAAGGCTCAAAAGACCTTTTAAGTCAAAAGATTTCATTAGAAACATTCTCATACACTGTGATTGTGATGTATGTTTTCATGCAGAAAGGACTTCAGTACAAGAAAACAAAATTTTTGTTGAGGTTTTAAAAACATTACAGTTGTTCCTCAAAAATTATATACAATACAGCAGAACTATTTACAAGAGCTAAGAGATGGAGTAAGTCTAGGTATCCATTAACAAATGAACGAATATAGAAAATGTGATATGTATTACCATAAAATGTCATTTACTGATAAAATGTATGAATTCATGTCATTTGCCCAAAGACGCAGAAGTCACTACACTAAGTAAAATAAAATCAGCCACAGAGATACAAATGTGAAAAGAAGAACATTGATCTTGTGGAGCTGAATAGAACAGTGGTTCTTACAGAACAGAGGAAGCTGAGAAAGGTAGGCCAGAGTATCCTAACAGGCACAGGAGAAATAAGTCCCACTCTGTAGTCAGGAGGTTACCTAATTTTGACAATTGTGTATTTCAAAACTGCCAGTAGAAAGGATTTTAAATGCTCCTAGCATGAAGAAAAAAGGAATGTTTGAAGTGATGAATATGCCCAATAGCCTGATTTGTTCGTTAACTACTACATATACATGCTGAAATGTCACTCCAAAACTCATAAATGGGAAAACTGTGTCAAAACCATGAACATACTGCCTAGGTGGTGGTGACACATGCCATTAATCCTAGCACTTGGTAGGCAGAGGCAGGCAGATCTTTGTGAGTTCAAGGCAGGCTTTGTCTAGAGTGAGTTCCAGGACGGCCAGGGCTACATAGAGAAACCCTGTCTCAAAAAACAAACAAATAAACAAACAATTATAAACCCTTGAACATAGAATCTCTCTACATGACCCAGAAATGCACTTCCGGGTAATAAAAGCAGGGTCAAAGACGTATTTGTAGATCTACATCCGTATCAGTATTATCAAAGATACCCAAACCATGAAAACAACCCAACTATAAATTAATGAATAAAAAGATAAGCACTATGGATACTCACAGCGGAATAGAATCTGCCTTAAAAGAAAACTGTGGCATATGCTGAGATAAATGAACTTTGACAACATTATGCAAAATGAAGTGATCAAGAAGCAAAAACCAACTATTTTATGATATACCTATGTGAAGAACCTAAAGTAATCAACACCACAAAGTCAAAGTATCAAGGAAGAGACCAGGGGGTCTAAAGCGGAAGGAGGTATGGCAAGTTATACACATTTAGTTTTACAAAAAGAAAAGGGCCCAGAAACAAAATGTGGGTGATGGCTGTATAGCAATGAGAATTTATCTCAGACTCTCACACTCTGAAAATCGTGATAGATAGCCTGAGTAGTGGCGTACACCTTTAACCCCAGCACCCACAGGCAGGTGATCTCTGTGAGTTTAAGGACACAGTGAGTTCCAGGACAGCCAGAGCGATATAGTGAGAGCCTGTCTCAAAAACAAAAACAAAATACAACAACAACAAAATCTCGGCAGTCAATTTTACGTGATACATACTTTACACAATAAAATGTTCTGGTAAAAATGATTTCATGAAGATTAACAAGTATTAGATTATAGTAAAAACATTCGAGCTTCTCCATCTGCATATTTCAATCATACTGAAAACTTTCCTATTTTTCTAAGCACATAAAAACTACCTAAATCAATGTATATGCTATTCTTTCTTATGGTTAAAGAAGATGGTATAAATTCTGAATCATTTAAATATCAGTTTACAATATTGCTTATAATTTAACAGCATTGTAGATGCAGCTTCAGAGATACTGGCTCCAGACAGTAATTACACTCAGCCTAACGTAGTTAATGGATGTGCACGTCAGTGCTAATTGCCATGCTTGAACACAATGTAACTTTATTAGCAGCATGAAATAAAGCCAGCTTATAACAACTGGAAAACTTAGCTATTTATTTTTACAATTGCTTAATTTTCATGACAAAAATATGATGAAGTGGCCCAAAAAGATCCCTGGTAGCTTCCATTAGGATTCACTTTACAAATATAGAATATTCTTAGAAAGCTAATTATGCTCTATCTGTGATAATACACTCTACCTGTGAAAAATGGATTAATACGATGGTTTAATAAATAAAAACTATGTAAAAATCATTGTACTAGAAAATAATAGGTGGATGTTCTGTTTTTTTTCTTTAAAAGTTAGCAGTTATGAGGCTCTGGACAGATCTCTGTTACATGTGTTGTTATTGTTATAAATAGTACTTACAGAGCTGAAAATCAAACCTGACCCCTTCAGGTTCTAGATAAACACTGTTAAGTGAACTACATTCCCATCTGTCTGAACGTGTTTAAACTGCTTTTTGGTAGCTGATGGTTTTTTTTCTTTATGTTTGAAATTAACATATGAAAAGCCTTTACAATTCTAGAAAATTAGGTGGTGGTGGTGGTGCATGCCTTTAATCCCTGCACTCAGGAGACAGAGGCAGGTGAGTTTGAGACCAACCTGGTTTCAAGACAAAAAAAAAAAAAAAAAAAAAAAAAAAAATTAGTTAAATTAGTTAATGTTGTCTTGACTGCTATGCCCAGAATGAGGTACTAGCAAAGAACCTGTCTTGGCATGTAGATAGCTACAAGAACCTGCTGTATTTCTTACTTCAGAACTTTTCCGACCACCTCTGATAGGAACATACTCTAATCTAGCACAAATGTCCTTTAAATCCCCTTTGCTTGCACCTTGAAAATCTCTAACATGCTGACAGAGATTTTGGAAGACTACCTTCAATGCCACCAATCACCTCAAAGCTTATTAATGGATATTCTCATGTGGTGGTAATTTCACATGGTCCCATTTTTCCATCTGTAAAATGGAAAAACAGTGCCTATCTCAGCAACACAGTGGGTAACAATGAATTCACATACCACGCTGCTCTTCTAATCCTAAACCAAGACACACAGAAACCTGGTCACCGCATGTGAGACTACGTCACCTTACAGGCTGTCCCCACTTGGAACCACATTCAAGGCATTCACTTCACTAGTTTATTTATAGTTCTCAACTTCTCTGTGGGTCCTAGTCAACTGCATGCTGGGGACTGGGGACTGGCTCCAGTGGGTTAGCCACCAAGCCTGGTACAGAAGCCTGATGATTTCTTAATATGCTTTCTAAACTTTACAATGCCACTATAACACACACACACACACACACACACACACACACACACACACACACACAAAGAGGGAGAGAATCACCTAAATGCCCTATTTATCTAGATTTATATCATTAGCTTTCTGTCTGGAAAAGACACAAACGCTTTTAAAAATCTGAGACTCAGATGAGAAAGTAAAACTACTTCATACACATGTAAAACTGCAGACTTGAACCTGCAAGTTTCTAACATGTTTGCCTTTGAGACTGCAATAATTGACTTCATTTCTCATCAGCAAGGTTCTGGACAGACACCCAGACTGAGGTGAAAAAAACTGATGGGTCACTAGGGCTGGTTTTAATTAGCAGTGGTTAAAATACCCCAGGAACATCACACAGCAAGACTGATAGGCCATCGGGTGAAAAAGACTCAACCCTGGTCTATGCTATTAAAATCCTCCAATTTTAACTTTTCCTTTTATTTTGTTTCTGCAGTACTGGGAGTTAAACCTAGGCTTTGTGCTAAGGCTAAGCTCTACCTCTTTAGTTTTAGAATCTTGAGTCTCAGGGTCTCATGTATTGTCCATTCTGGCCTTGAACTCACTCTTCAGCCCAGGCAGGCCCTGAACTTGGGATTCTCCTTCCTCAGCCCCTCAAGTACTAGTATTTTTACTGTTCTACT
Source organism: Phyllotis vaccarum (assembly GCA_033318265.1). Taxonomy (NCBI): domain Eukaryota; kingdom Metazoa; phylum Chordata; class Mammalia; order Rodentia; family Cricetidae; genus Phyllotis; species Phyllotis vaccarum. The sequence goes on along the minus strand of JARWLC010000016.1, from coordinate 62,311,924 downwards.
TTTATGTGATTATATATTTTGACACCGTACACATTTAAATGATGTGACAATTATTAAGATAATATTTCATATATACTATATATATGCATAAGACTAAAATATTAAAAGATAAGATTACACAGATGAGCTTCTAAGAGGTTTTATAAAAATCTCAACTTCAAAAACAGACTGACCTTTAACTATCTGAAATTTCCCCAACATAATCATTATAACCCAAAAATGCTGTAACTGAAAAGGTATGCACATAAAAATAAAATTTACCAAATCAATGAGAAATGCATACAGATGACAAATGTCATCACATACTACCAAACAAAGTATAATTTAAAAAGTTAATGTGAAATCTTTAGAGTTTCATCTATATAATCGAACTGTGAAGACAAAAAGGGAGATTTTTTTTTTAAATTAGTGTTCTTTTCATAATAAATAATACTAAAGAATATGGGAGAGGGGGACTGTCTTGAGAGATAAAAAAAAAAGTGAAGATTTGGGCTCATTTCCTTAGATCCTTTTGTTCTGTTTTTCATATAATTGAGATTTTATTACACATTTAATATCATATATACTTTCTATTTACATCATATCAAAACATTTTTAGCAAATAATTTCCTGAATTCCTGTAATGACAGCTATGAGTCTGTTTATACTAAATTTATTACTAACAAATATGTTCCAAGGAGAAATGACAATTTCCTAGTAAGAGATTTCTAGATGTGTTGATACTGGATCAAAGGACATAAACAAAGAAAAGGTCCTTAAAAGGGTAAGCTGGCTCTGAACATGGTATGCGGAGACTGGCCTTGAATTCCTGGTTATCCTACACACACACACACACACACACACGCACACGCACACGCACACGCACACTCACACGCACACGCACACGCACACGCACACACACACACACACACACACACAAACACAACATGCTTAGATGTATACATTACTATGACTAATATTTGCTGTATATCTTATTTTGTTGTCTGCTTGGAATAAAAGGTACAATGACATGGATGCCAAATAACTATTTAGTCAAGTGGTATTTGGTTAGCAAAAGAATGGGTACATAGTTAAACAAACAATCAGCAACCTGAATCAATTAAGCTGAAACTTCATTCCTAAGACAGAGAGCCGTCCTTGGTTGGTGCCCACTGTGTGGACTGGAAGACAGACTTATGAACTAGCGATTCAGGTATACTTCAACAATCACCTACAGAAAACTACCAGTAATCCTTTTTAGCATTTTTAGCATATAGACTTTCAGGTGATCTTCCATAGCTCCAAGAATTTCTGAGTTACAGAAACCAACATTCAACAGTCTCTTCCTGACCCTGGAATTCTGCAAACACGTTCCTGCTTCATTTTCTACTTCAACAATCAAAGAAATGACTATACAACTACAAAACTCTTACTTCTTTTGTAAAACTAGACAACGGTTTTTTATTAAAAAGAAGTTATGATTGACAACTGAACTTTGGATATGTTTTTAATCTTCAGAATAAACAAAACGGTAGATCTTGGATAAAGACTAGAAACCTAATTATATTGCACATATGCGGCAAGTCTACATACAACATGACTAACACTTTTAAATTCTGCCTTTACTACTGTTTATGTGTGAAAACATCTTTTAACAAAACAATTCTCCAGAAAGCTTCTCTCATAGTCACCTCATCTAACAAATATAAAGTCGCTAACAAAAGTTTGAATGAACCAAATTCCGAATTTCAAAGAACTAAATTAACTAAATTCATGAAGAAAGACCACTTTTGATGACTCCAGTAAATCCCAAGTATTATTAATCACTCCATTCACCTCAGATTTCCATAAACAATTTTATACTCCTTTGACTGTTTATTTCATTAATACTGCTGTCAACTAATGCCCTTACTACTTCATCCACTGGTTTTCTTTCTTTTGGGAAAACATAATTGCACCACCATTAAGATTTAGTAACAACTGAGTGATGCAAAGGGTCTTGGTCCAAGCAGTGTTCCAAACCTTTAGGTTGCTAGCTGTTCTTAAAACCTAACTACTCAGTACAGAAAGCCAGCCATACGATCCCATTCAGATGGGCACTCTGACCTAGAAAGCTATCTCCCAGAAGCCGACAGTAGAGATAGGTCACAACAGGATAGGAGGGTAGACCAGAGGGAGGAAGGGGTAAGGAAAACACTGGCTAACAACACTAAGGTATTGTCAGACAGAAGCTAAGTTCTGAGGCTATCCTGCATAGCAGCATGACTACAGATAATCTTGTGTATTTTATGAAAACTAGTAAAAAAAATATTATTAATGTCATTACCACAAAGAAACAATAAATGCTGAGGAGAGATCATTTTACCTTGACTCAATTTAATTTCTTTGCAGTGAAGAGATACAGGAAAGTAGGGTTGGAAAGTAAGTTGGAGAACAAAAATTTAGTACCATGAAAATCAAAACGATGCCAACACACCGTCAGCTTGATTCTTATGGAATGCATTCTACTGGACATGGAACAACCCCTGTATCATGAAAGTGACCAATAGTAAAATAGACTCCTCTTTGTAAATCTCTAATTAAAAACAGCCAGGAGGCCATGAAATGATGGTCTCTAGGCACAATTTATGTGATAATGGAAACTCTGGCAGGACACCCCACAGTTTGGAACACAGTAGCTGATACTGGATGGAGAACACCCGCTGACAACAGGCTCTTCTGATAGGCTCTTCCATTAGCTGTTGGAAAGTTTTCCTCTTATCTCAGAATAACTCACACAATTCTCACTTTTATCCCCAAATCCCAATTTTCTTCACTTCCTGATGGCTCTCCACAACAGATAATCTTCTAGTACTCCCCAATAAACCCTTCTTTGAAGAGACTGAGTTTCTTTATAGGCTAACAGTAGCTTAGCCATAAATTTGAAGGACTTAAAGATATGCATAAAATAAATTTTGGAAATGTTTAGATTATAAAAATGACAGTATTTTAAAAAGTCTTCATGACAATAAACATTTGAATACATTTACTTCTCCCAAATGGTGCTTTATAATTGAATCCTTTGATGAAAGATATTTATTTTAAAGTAGACACCTTCACATATAGCAGGTGCAATTATTATCTCATTGGAAGTTTTACGATCTCCTCTTTTTGTCCCTTACGGTGGGGGTGGAACCCATGGCCTTGGTTGGGCTAAGTAAGAGCTTTACCACGGGCATGCCTCCATCATCTTAGTGTCGATGACTTAAGTAGGCACCAGTCAACAATAAGTGATTCTTAACAAACAATATCAAAAGTTTCCAGTTATAAATTCTTAAATGCTTTCTGACATAAAAAATACCTAGATTTAAATTTAAATTATCAGCAGCTTATCCACTCATTTCTTAAAATGATACAGAATAATTTCAAGCAGAAATTCTTCAAAAAACCCATTGTAAATTTCCAAAAGAGAAACACACTAAATACTTGCACTAGTGAGAAAAAGAAGATCATAGCCAGGGACAGGAGAGATGCAAGACTCCCCAGTTTAGAGCAGTGCTGCTGTTCAAGAGACTTGGGATGAGTTCCCATCCACACAGTAACTCACAATTCTCTACAGCTCCAGTTCCTGGGGACTCGACAGGCACACATGTGCTGCTTGTACACACATACACAGGCAAGATGCATACATAAAGCAAAATAAGTAAATCTAAAACAAGTTTTAAAAGTGTCATATATTTGTTAAATTCTACTCATAAAGAAATAAATATAGTAAATAAAAAATATAATAAATAGTCTGAAAACATTCATCTACATTCTATCCACAGTCTCTTCTAGGCTAATATGATTGGGGGTTTGTGTATGTGTATTTATTGTATTTTTTCATTATTTAAAACAACTTTCAAATTCAAATTATTTTATCATACTCTTCCCCTTCCCAAATCCCTCCCGATCTTCTGCTCCCTACTTACTTAGTTCCTTCTAAAAAACAAAACAAAACAAAAAACCTGAAAGGTAATAATACAACCCCCACCAAAACAAGAAAACAAAATAAAACCACAACCAAAAAGAAAAAACAAAATAAAAACCGAACTGTAACCAAGTAAAAACACATACACAGAAACTGTGGAATACAATTGTATGTTGGTTACTCTGAACATGAGGCCTGTCCTGGAATTGTTGAAATGACTGGAGAAAGCTGATGTTCCCCTTTCCCAGCAGGTATAGATGACAGTTCAGTTGTTAACCTTCACCTAGTGGCTAAGGTTTCCTTCATTCATTAAAACAAACAAACAAACAAAAGCCCTAAGCCTGGCAGCCTGGCTTACTGCCAGCATGAGGGAGGCAGAAGCAGGCGGATCTCTGTGAGTTCAAGGCTATAGTCTACAGAGTTAAGTTCCAGGGCAGCCAGGGCTACACAAAGAAACCTTGTCTCAAAAAACAAACAAACAGAAATAAATGAAATATAATAAAACTAAAATTGTCACGTTGAAGTTGGACAAGGGCAAAACAAACCACAAAGGAAAGAGTAAGAGAGGGCACACGTCAGAGACCAGTCCATTTGCACACTTATCGTATGAAAACACTACATTGGAAGCCATAATATACGTTCAGAGAACCTGGTGCAGATCTGTGCATGCCCTGTGCAAGCTCCTTGGTTTCTGTGAGTTTAAATGAGCTGTGCTATGCTGATTTAGAGGTCATCTAACATTCTGTACCGTGAAACCTGTACAGGCCACTGGTTAGCAAAAGCCATGTCATCAGTATCAGAAGAGCCAGGACAGCTAGCATCACCATGACATGCCCAGTGACTCTCCAACCTTCCTAACACTATTCCTTCCATTTCCCACATTAAAAAAAAATGTAGCTGGAGGGATTTACATACTAGCCTATGAGATGATGAGAATACACACACAGTCTGATTCTTGCCACAGAATGTGAAGTACACACACAAATGACAACAGAAAAGAGCCTCAACTTTTAAGAATTTAGACATTAGTTCATATTGTAATTTTCTAAAATAAAAATGTCACAAGGAGAAATTTTCTTTGAAAATAATGTTGCCTTTACAGTATCCACCTTGTATAATCATATGCAATTTTGTTCTTTGGCCAGCAAAACACAAATCCTATTGCCCTAAACATTCTCTTCGGGTATTTTTGTATAATAATCCCTTGGCCTTTTCCTATCTCCTTTCTCTCAATTTTAGGATAAAAGATTACAGCCTTCTGACTAAAAGGGGCTAGAGACAGTCACTCCATATTCAGCCCTAACTCCCAAGTGAGGGTCAAAAGAAACAAGACCTAGAACCTGTCACTAGCCTTCAAACAAGGGAGCCAAAGGTCCTCAAAATTAGTGGAGACCAGAAGTACCTGAGTGGCTTCACAATCACACTCTCTCAGAATCTCTGAGCCACTACATTACAATCTGTGCTCAACAAGTTTCCAGGGACCTGGCTAGTCGTTAACTCTGTAAACAGCGGAAAGGCAGTACGGAGATGTACATAACACTTTAGTTGACAACTTTTTCCACATGTATTTATTTACTTAAAACACTGGGCAGTGATTAATTTTGAAAGACATTAAGAGTAACATTTTGAATGATTATAAAATGCTTTCCTGCTCTCTTCTTTGGGTGACTCATTTCTTTTATTTTCCTTCTAAACTGTTAATTTGGTGGCTCTAAAACTGACGAAAGAAAGCGGCATAACTCAATGCAGTTACCCAGAAGGACGGCCCATAGTAGTGTTATTTTACTGATAAGGAAAACAAAGTTGGAGAGGGTTAGTTTGACTGATACTGTTGATAAATAGTTCCATGATTATTGTCCATCAAAATATAATCAGAAAAATTAAAAATTAAAAAAAAAGAACAAGAGAAACACAAATTAAATCTAAGCATCAAAAATGAGAAGGTGAACTGGGCGTGGTGTCCCTGCCTTTGGTCTCAGCAGAGGCAGAGGCAGGCAGATATCGGTGTGAGTTCGAAACCCAGCTTGGTATACAGAGCAAGTTCTGGGACAGCCAGGACTGTTATACAAAGAAATCTTATCTCAAAAAACCAGAAAAGAGTGAAAAGTATAGAGACCTGAAACAACTATAAATTTAATGAGGTCATAAGTCACACTTCAGTATTTTTCTAGAGTCTTGGCTTTAGAACAAGATTAACTGGCTTTAATTCACAAGTCTATGTGGCACTGGGAGACAACATGAACTACTGATAACTTCACTGTCACTCCTTACTCAAAGACATACTATTCCAAATTCTTTGCCAAACAGAGGGAGAAAATAACTTTATGATAAACTGGATAGTCTTCAGCACAATTTGACAATTATATTAAATGTCCTAAAGATTAGTTTATATATACAGTTCCTTGAAAAATAATTCTATGATAATTTAAGTTTTCAGGGACAGAATTTCTTTAAGACTTTTCTTATTACCAATAACAGCAACTTTTATTTTGGAGCTTCTGAATTTCACTAAATGTTGTGCTAGGGACCTGCCCTATTTTACTTAATCATCACAACATCAAGTATCACTGCAACTGATGGGCAAGGCAGTGGATATGCAGGCAAAGTAATGAACTCCCCCAGAGCAGCAAAAGCTACTAAGGGCCTAAAGCTGCCTTATGGTCTATTATACTGAAACCCAAGCTGTTTCCTCTAGTGTGACACTGTATCTCTATTCTAAATAGGCAAATCCTTTCTTAACTAGACTGTTAGAAACAACCTTACTGGGGTAAGAGAAAGACTCCTAAGTGGTGTTTCTAGAACACAGAGCCTTTACTCCTACACACTGACTAGCACTTGTTAAGGTGACCGACTAGGTTTTACAACTGCAACCTTGAGTTCTTTCTCAACCCCCCAAAACAAATAATCATTCTTATTTATTACACTATATGACAGAGGTTATCTGCAGCCCTCATTATACTGCTTTCTGAAACTCTAACTGCTAAACTTAAATGAGAGGCATTTGGTGCAATCTGAAAAATATTCAGTTCAATTAAAAGTAATTGATGCATGGTGAAATAATTCTTCCCAAAGCTGCTGTAAAATCTTCAAAAAAATAAAGCTACTTAATAATTTTCATCTCCTACAGGCTAGAGAGAAGCATTATTGCATATTAAAAATTGGAGTGTAGTTTTCCCAGAGGTAAAAGAAAGTTATTAAAACAACCTATTTATTGTTGATATAACTATCCATTTGTGCCACACAAAAAGTAACAAATTTCAGTACATTAAAAGAAAAGCTAATTAAGGTATAATTAGTATTTTCTGTATTTTGATAATTAGGGGTTAGTTGGCTATTCCTTTTCAAATTTCTATTTGATGCACCCGACAATGGCTTTAATGAGGAACTAACACTATTGAATCCCTCATGGCTGAGGAGTTTAGTGACCACTGCTACATTACTTTCATTTATCACTGCCTCTTTACCTATAAATTAATCTAGCCCTGTAGCTATGTTGATCTACTTTATATCAATTTCTTCATCCATATCAGCTGAATATGTATGGCATTAACCTCATTTGCTAGTTGAGAAAAGCAGAATTAAAATGAGATCTAATTTCTTGTGCACAGCACAATTTCAAAACTGCCTGCTAATTTCCACCACCTGTCAGTGTGAAAAGCCTTTACTTTCTTGTAATTAAATAAAACAGTATATTTTTTAGCAGCTTTGAAAAATGCTAATCTTTCAAAAGTGTTTGGTGATCATTAATCATTAGGACAGTAAAAATCGTTTTCAGAATGCTCATCTATCCTTTGTTTAAGCAAAACAAAAATTTAGTCTATGCACAGGAAAGGAAGAAAATTAAATGTAACAGTCTTAAATAAGTATTCTATTTCACTCTACTGAAGTTTGTATTTATCTGGTTTGTCAGCACAGTAGTTAGACATCTCTACTAACTTAGAGGTAGCTAGGATGATAAAATAAGCAGATATAGAAAGGCATATTTCTGAAATCAGTAGAAACTAGTAACTGTATACTGTAGCTGTTTATGTGATTTAGAAGCTACATTTATAAGACTTTGAATACAGGATATGTGGGGAATAATTATTGACAATATTTTTAAATTATTTAATAAGCCGCCCACCCATATTGCAAATTAAAAAGTGTCAGCTGGACAGTCAGAACTCTTCAGGGTTACACAATCATTTTCAGCAATTTTGGATGGACTTGCTGAGTTTCCTAGAAATATGTAAGCAGAGGGTTTAAAAAGCAAACGGAAAGGTGAAGGTGGAAGAACTCATCGCTCTAATGCAGGAAACAGCAAATGAGCAGGATGCCTGACTATCCTTTTGCTAACACTTGAGCTCACACTGTTTGCAGTGCTATAACACTACCAAATGCACGCACATTAATCGTCTACAACTTAGCTCAATCTCCCCACACAGCTCTCAAGAAGCTCGATTTGTTAGCTTTTCCTCTTGTATCCTAGATAAAACACCAATTAGAAATAAACATTACATGTACCTGAGGAAGAAATAAACATAAGGTTCCCAAATATGTTATTACAATGTTTACTTAATATCAAATTGTTGTATTTAGCATTCTCATCATTCAAAGAGAATTGAGTCAGACTAGTATCCCATGCAAACACCTGCTCAAAGTTATTCCTGCCCAGAATTATCAGGCTTTAGTACATAAACAGTAACTAATACCAGAGTTTCTGATTATTAAAAAAAATATGGAAAGTGAAATAATGCATGATATTCCTCACTGAGGGAGGTAAGGACTGACACTATACGACCCCTGCCTTAAGGTGTACATTTCTTTTGAAAAATCTTATTTGCAAATTAATAGTTATTCCAACGTTCTTTATCTTGCCAGTTAAGTAAGACTCAATTCCCCATCATGTGTGTTAGGTGGTCAAGATTCACAGAAGAATAAACAAAGCTGTGAATTGATTCTTCCAAAGGCAGCTTTAGGGTTCCTGCAGCAAGTGTGGACTTCATCCTTACCTGGATCCCTTCAGCAGCCTACTGAAAGGATGACAAGCAAAAGAAAACAAACACATTCAGAGCACTCATATTCTGACACATTCTAGTTGGCGTTCAGATCTGCCTATGGAGAAAACAGAGATAAAGCCACAGCTGACTTTCCTTTAAGCAACTAGAATATTGTTAAGAGCCGAATCCCACCCAAAACTTCAAAACTGAAAGTCTCCTATTTCCATCTAACCAGCTGGCACTTAGCAGTCTCTGAATTTTAAACAATACCTGTTATTGTCCCTGAAGAAAGAACTATCAAATAAGTGGAAAGATCATGAACTGTGGGTATAATGTAAATGATGGATTTTTTTCCTTAGAGAAAAGATGGCATACCATAAATCTCATCTTCTGATTGTGAGAAAGGAAAATGTTCTCCTCTGCATAATTTCTATAAGACTCAAACATTATTTAAAATAATTACAACCAATGTAGGAAAACAACTATGGAATACAAAATTTATTAACTATCTCTTTTATAATACATGATTTTTTAGTACTGAAAATGATTTAAAGGTACATCTCAGTTCCTGATACTTCAATTATTATTTTTATTACTTGAATTTCTGAGAACTATTTAAAAATTCTAACATACTAAGTTATGATAAATAAATAGAAAACAGGACACTTAGATGTCCACTGCAGAAGACATTGTCATTTCTACCTTGCTTTGAAAAATTAACCATCAGCAAAGTTATATCTAAAAGAATATAAAAAGACATTTGTAATATAAGATTGTGTGTATATATATCTCTATATAGAGATTACAATTTATCCATAGTTCGCAAAAACTTATATTTTACATTTAATCATTATAAATAAATTTTAAATGAAAACAAATTGTGGATTTAAAATATTGTGAGTAGTCAAAATTTTATCAAAATATGTCTAACTAAAAGTGTGTTTTCCCGGGAGATATGACTGACTGGTAAGATTCACACAGGATTGGGTGTCAGATGATGGCATATTTAATAGAATGACAAACGGTAAAAGTCAACTTCTAAAAAGATAATCTAATATATGTTTTTCTAATTTGCATTATATATTTCTCCAGTGCATGTCAAAATCTCAGTTACCCATGGCTGTTAAACTTCAAACGTGGGCTTGTTCCCCATACTTCTTCGTTCAATGTTTAATGCTCTCCATCAACATTTATATGCTCTTAAGGAGTCAACAATTCAAAGTTTAACTTAGTTATTCCATTTAGACAGTGAAGATATTTTAAAACAAACAATGCAGGCATTTAGCTCACCTTCCTAAACATTTTTGAAGGTTATGGAATGAATAAATGACGACGGAAAGAAGAAATCCATAAGTAATAGAGCAATTCTGGAAACAAATGGATTACAAGTACTAATATCTACCAAGAAGAAAAAATAGGTCAAATAATATACAAAAATAGAGTACATTTACAGAATTAGAGCAACCTGACTACATACCAGAAATCAACTTCAAAAAGTTTTTAAACACTTAGGAGAAAAGTTCTCCCAAGCCATTCAACATTATTCACTAATAATCAAGCTTCAAACTGTAATTTTCACAGGCACTCTGCCCTATATGTTAGCTATGCTAGATTGTTTAAAATACTTATCGTTTAAAATGTTGGAAAATTGCTACTTATTTTTTAACCAAAATGAAAATTCTAGTTTTCCTAAAATGTGTGTCAAGCACAAATTTTAACAATCAAAATATGAAGCCAATTTGTTATTTCCATACTGGATTGCACATATGTGTAACAGTCTGTAAGTTACTATCACGCTTTTCTACTTCATCAGCCCAGTGTTTTCCTACCCAATTGAACAGTAACTGTTAGCAGCACAGGGTGGAGGGCCTGACAACTGCAGGGAGAGAATGCCATCTGCTGCTCTGCATGTGCACTCAACAGCAGCAAGGAAAAACACCGGACAACGAAAAGAATGACTTTACAAAGTCACCGGTCGGTCCTGTTTTTATCTCGGCAACTTGAAAAGATGTCAGCGAGCACTACTCTGTCAGTGTAAGTTCTAGGTTATTCCACAGATTTGTAAGGTTATACAATATGATGATAACCATTAGTTCATGTTTACAAAAGTAGTTTTAAACACTGAGAAACAAAGGTCCAAAAGGACAGGATGCTTGTCTAGTCTGAAAGTTATTTCTTACTTACAAGTGCCAATTATGGTCTATACATGTGCTCTACATATAAAGTGATCATATGATTTATCCTCCCAAGGGGGAAGACTTCTGGGAACATAAGATGCGGGTATTAATAAAGTTAACAAGTGTCAGATTGTAAATCTTGGACAAATTTTAAGTGTATGGCACACCCAACTTATAAATCAGTAATTTGCCTTCCTTCCCCCTGGAACCAGAACCTTCCAAAAAAGCAAAGTGAAATTCTTCATAGGTGGTGCAGCTGCCCAGCCCCATTCACTGAATACCTCTCCCTTCCCATTTAATTGTCCTTGGCATTCTTGTCAAAAATGAGGAGTTAGACATGAACACCCACTTTAACACAAGCCTCTTGTTTGATGTGTAGCACACTGTCTTCACTGCTGCTTTGCACAAAGCATGTACAGTGTGGTTCTCTTTCTGGCTTATTTTCTTTCCAGAGTTATGGTCATTCTGGGTCCTTTTAATAATCTCTTGAATGCTAGAATGCGTGTCAATTTCTACAAACAAGGCAAATGAGATTTTGGTAGACAATGTCTTCAATGCCTGGATAAACTTGTAGAGTGTTTTTTTTTTTTTTTTTCCCAACATTAAGTTTCCTAATGCAAGATCAATGGATCTTCATTCCCATTGTAAGGGATACTATCTTAAAATAGAATGCTCTTTTCTGAGGTAGTATTTTGCTGGGTGACACAAGCCAACCCCAAATTTGCTATGAAGTCTAAGCTGACCTCAAAGCTGTGATCCTCCTGCTTTAGACTCCTAGAGGCTGGGTTTATAGTTATAAACCACACCATGCTGGGCTCAAATAGTTTTTGAATTACCTTTTATATAGTTACTGATATTATTATAGACTGCATACTTATAGTGTCATTAGCTCCATAATATAGAAGAACATGCTATTTACTAACAAGGATACTTTCTAGCTCATATGCCTTTTAATTTCATCTGTTTCTTAATTTCCCTGGCCATAAGCTGCATCATCTTAAACAGAAGTCCAGATAGTAGCCACTATGGTCTTGTTCTTGACCTTTAAGGTGTTAAGACTCTTTTGCCTTATTAAAAAAAATGGTTTAGTGCATCTCAAACTCCTATAGGAGGGATATGAGCTTTTCAAGGCTGTTCTTTTCCACAGCTGCTTTGGTTGTCCACTATTTAGTAGAATTCACTAGCGGACCATGAGAGCCTGCATTCTTTGTAGGCAGCCTTTGACTCCTCAGGTCAGCAGGAACATTTCCTTCTTCATTTCAGATTTCTGAGTCCTCCTCTTTCTCTCTCCCTTTTGCCAAAGCACCTCAAAGTTTGTTGGTCCTAAAAACAACAAATGATTCTGCTGCTGCTGCAGCTGCTGTGACTATGTAGGGCTTTGATTCTCGTTTCAAAATCTCACATTGTCTTTATTGCTTCCTTTCTCCTTTCAATGTAACTCCATCTAACTTTCCTAACACGATAAGGCAGCTCATCTGAGAGCCTATCTAGCCTAGTTAGTGAGTTCCAGGATTGGTGACAGACTCTGTCTCCAAAAGCAAGGTGGACAGCAGCTGAGAAATGACACCTGAGGTGGACTTCTGGCTTCTCCAAGCTTGCATTTACACATAAATGCATACCTGAACACATACACCACCACCACCAAAAACAACAATAAAATTTAGCAAAGAAAGAGACCATTCTAATTTCCTTCATATACTTGATATTAATACACAGTAAATATATATTTGCAGTCACTTCATATTGAATATAAATAAGCAAGAAGAAAGAAACAGCATTTCCAGCACAAAACATGTTATAGAGTGGAACAAAGTGTCCGAGGAAGAGGTTGTGAAGTGGACAAAGTCTGACCATTGGAGAACTCACTGTTTTTACAGCCTGTAAACAGTGAGAACTACTAAAGATATTTCAGCATGGGGAAGGAAAATGCGTTTCCCCAAAACTGGCAAATTATGAAGCCTGCAAGAAGAATAAAAAAAAAAAAAAAAACTATTTTTTTCAGAGAAAAATGAATTGTTATAGTATGTATGATGACAATTGCACAATCTAATAAAGCTAGAGACATGCATCCAACAAGCTGGCATTTGCTTCTGTTATTTTTTTTTTAACCTGTATACAAGCAAGAAGAGGTAACAAGGATGTTTACTAAAGGATGTTTTACAGAATTCAAAAACTAGAAGTCGTGCATGTTATCAAAAGGAATAAATGAGTATATAATGTCACAGTAATGCACTGCACTACCATTCAAGTGCAATTAATAAATATGTATGTCTCATGGATAAATCTCAAACACAGAACTCATCAAAGCAGGCAGGTTACTGCAGATTCCAATGGCAGATTACTTTCCTATAAAGTTAATCACACTGTATTTTGTATACAAATATAAAGAAATGTGAACAAAGAACAGACTCAATGATGACAACAACACACGATTTATGACAGCTGTCACTTTTGAGCAAAATGTGATTAAAAAGTAACAATGAAAATGGTAACAGGGTCCTCAATGTTTAATTTAAAATATATAGGCATGAAGACAAAGCACTGAAACCTGACCAAGATGGGTAATGGGCATGGGAAGTTCACTACATTTCCCTCTCATTTTCCATAAGATTACAGAGCAGCAGTGTGGACAATGGAACATAGTGGGAAAAACCAGAAACAAGGAGTTCAATTCTAATTCTTTCAAGTTCAGTGAGAAGCAATGACAATGTAGATGAAAGAAAAGAGGCAGGAGAAGAAGGTGATGTCAGATCCACAGAATATAAAGCCAGAGCAAATACAAGACGTATCAGGGACTCATGCTTAGCTCAGCGTGATTCTTCTTGAATATCAGAACGCAAAAGAAGGTTTTTTTTTTTTTTTTTTTTTTTTTTTTTTTTTTAACAGAGTTTTTGTATGGAAGAGCCTGACAATGTCCTAATGGACAGGCACACCACAGGTTAGGCAAAGTTGATGGCAACACAGGCTTTGTTAAAGGCATCCAACCAAATAAGGATCCAAAACAGGAACACGTTTATACAAAATTTATACAAACATTCAAAGCCTTAGTTTCCATGTTTATAAAATGAAAACTGTTAACAAAATAGCTATTTACATATCAATTGGATAGCCTTGTCAGGTTCTGAACAAGGAATCTAAGAGAAACTAACTATTCACTAAACAGCAGGCTCCATTGACAGCTTCTCTTTCCCTCATGGGACACGGCTCTTTATGTGTATTTGTTTTGTTTGAGACACAGTTTGTCTGTGTAACCACCTGACTATCCTGGAAGGTGATCTGTGGACCAGGTTGGCCTTAAATTCACTAGAGATCTACCTGCCTCTACATGAAACCACCTCCTGGCACAGAACACAGTTCTAACACATGTATCATTTACTATTCTTTGGTGAATCTGCCTCAGTATCCGAACTATTTATTTATATGTTCTCTACAAGTTTTTGGAAAATTCTCAAGATCCAGACTGGAAAAATTGCACAGTGGTTAAGATCGTCACTTGCTGCTCTCTCACAGGACCTGTTTGTCCCAGCATCCATATCAGGTGATTCACGACCCCTTCTAACTCCAGCTGGAGGGGGATCTGACACTGCTGGCTTCCACGAGCACCATACATCACTACATACATATCCACATAATTAAAAAAAATAAAATACGTGTTTTACAAAAACTGTCAAGCTCCTTAAAAATTGTACCTTACCTAAAAATAATGCTGACAAATTTCACTCTGGTCAGTATCATTTTCCAAATCAAAACTGTAACATGAAAGTACTAGACTTGAGTTGTAGGCCCACTTTCTGTAGAGCTCTACAAAGGGCATAGATTTAAGTTAGTAAAAAATATGTGAGCTATATGCCAGAATCATAGGGCTTCTGATAATAATTAAGGCAGAAATAGTACTAACCCAAATTGCAACTTATAGTTTGCTAACAAGTATAGCAGCATAATATAAAATAGGAGATACATATAAACAAAAGTACAATTTGGGCCCTAAGAAGGGGATATAAACCTAAGATATGATGTGACATGTAGGAACATCTTAAAAATAAGGCACTATCTATCCATCCACTTTTCTGAGACAGGGTCTCAGTGAACCTGGAGCTGCCTACCCATTTTGACTCAAATGGCTGGCCAGCATCCCCCAAGAACTACCTGTCTGTCTTAGAAGCTTCCTACATTTTTAGGGTTACAGGCATATGCTGCCACATGCAGCTGCTGGGGATCAAACATAAGGCCATTCTGCTTGCTCATCAAGCACTTCCACTTGGAGTTACTTCTCCAACTCTGTTCTGAATATTTCTGATCTATGACTGGCTGAATTCAGCTGCAAAAGCCAGAAAAATTGAGGGCTGGTTCCATATGGCACTTATTAAATGTCATAACCTCTGTTGCTGTGGCAATACCAGCCTTCCTGGTCCGTAGAGGGGCAGTGCAAATAACTGGGAGAAGCAGCAGCAGCGGGAAACTGAGAATGTCGACACACACTGAAACATGGGAAGCGCTGCCTCATTTTGGTATCAGTCAAGAGGAATTTAAATGTTTGCATCTAAAACTATCTCTCTAAGGCTTCCGCATGGAGGTCTGATTGACAGCTGATAGCCTTTGAGAGATGATTGAATAATAAAGGCTTCTAATTTTACAATGGACTGATAGATTATTAATTCATAGCTGAATACACTATTAGAAGTCTGGTTGGAAGAAGCAGATTTGGAGGTGGGGATACTCTGAAAGGCCTGGCTCATGCTAGACTTTTCCTAAGATGGCTAGCTATGTCTACTGGGCCCCGTGTTGCCACAGTGCTCCTTACCACAGACTCCGCCCCCAAAAGTGGCCCAGTACACACAAACTTAAATCTCTGCAACTACAAGCCCAAATATTCTTGAAGTTGCTCTTCACAGAAACTAACTTACACAAATACCTTAAAGTCATCATAGGACTAAATACTTCTGATAAACAAATTAAAGTGCAGGAACCTAAAATATTAAATTAAAAGAAGCTGTGTTTCCTTTCACCAGTCTGGTGATATGTGCAGATCTTTTTCTAATATGTAAACAAAATTACTCTATCACTTGCTTTTTCATACATACCTTCACATTGAAAGCTGACATATATGTGTATGTACATATGCATAAGCACACATATATATGCATATGTAAGTTTTATATCTCAAACAAAAACTTTGAAGAAAACTCAAATCTATACTTATATAAAACAATTAGTCTCTTTTATAATTTTTCCCTAAGCACTTTAAAGAGAACAACCAGAAAGCTTTTACTTCCCATATTATATGGTTCTGACTTAGGATTTAAGCCAAGTAAACCTGATAGTAGTAATGTTTTATCGGTATCTACTGTTCCAAAACCAAAATGAAAATAGAGACAATTACCAAAATCTGCTTTACATTTGATCTTCAAGCAGTACACCTAAGCTTAGAATGGAATACCCTGCACATATTTTATCTTAGTGATTTCCTTCCTTAACAGTTAGCTATTCTTCGTTTCTTCCTATGTCATTTGATGGTAGCTAAATTCCAATAAAATTTCCAAATGTAAATAAAATGCCATATATAGTCAAGCAAGAAAACATCAAATTGTATCACTTCCTTAAAAGGTAAAGAAAAGTTTATCTGAACGTTATTACAAAGAATGTTCAGTTGGTCTTTCTCTGCCTCTCCCTCCTACCTCTTTCTCAAATACCTCTTTCCCATTAAGGTGCCATGGACTGAACCCAGGGCTTTATGTAGCTAAGCAAGTGCTTTACCCTCGTACTATATTCCTAACCCTATAAAACAGTCTTAGAGTAAAATAATGTTTTACAAATAGTAAATAATATTTCGTAGTATTTGCATATAAACACAGATTTTCACCGATATCTTAAATCTTCTCTAGATTATGACAAGTGTTATAGTAATTGCAACATATTTTTAGGAAAGTCTGACAAGGAAAATAGCTAAAGCATGTTTAATACAAATGTAATGTTGTTTTCAATGCACAGTTGGTTGAACCCATGGATGCAGAATCCATAAATACAGACAGACATATATACTCCTAAGTATTCCCTTAGGACTCACATAAACAACCTCAATAATCTTTTATTATGCTTCTAAATTAATTTATTTAAAACTTGCTGATGCTAACCTTTCAATTATCATGTTATAAGTCTCCCAACATTATGGTGATTTAACTGCTGTCTGTTTAGTATACATCTAATTTCTCCTAGTCCACACAATTTAGCATTTAAACATGCCAAAGAATGACTGAAATATATAGGAAATCACTTAAATGTCAGATGCCCTCCCTTCCAAATCTCAAAACTATTAAAACAGCAAATCTTGTTTCTAACCTTGTAGTACAAAAACAGTTATCTATTAAGGTATTTTTAAATCCAAATTATTTAATGACGATCTATATAAAAATATTTATTATTCCTTTAGAGAAAATAATTATACATAAAATAAGTAAATTAATTGTGCACTGTGCTTCAATATCAATTCAACAGATGAATCCAGCTATCAGTTACATGTCTGCGGTAGAGCGTCACAAGATATATCTGTCATTTAACTCCCACCTGTTATGTATGTCCATAAAATGTTATTTAAAGCATCTCAAACCGTGTATATACCCATGATCATCCCCAACAACACACTAAAGTTTTCTGATAGTAACCTACCTTTGAGGTTCTTTGAAGCTGATCGCCAACATATGTTTTACGAAACTGATCCAAAAACCAGAGAATTGCAAGTTCAATTCTTTCATTGGTGCAGTGAGGCAATCTGGTATCCATTAGAGATATAAGCTGAAACACGCTTCCCATGAAGAGAAAAAAAGCTTTAATACTAATTCTCAAACAAGATTAAGGTATTTATCACAAACGTATAATCACTCCAAAAAGCGAGAAAATACATGTTCGTAAAATGCTACTTAAAGCATCTGAAACCCTGCATCAGTAAGACACAACTGGTCTAGACCGTCTAGACTTTACATGTAAATCTCCTATAAGCAAATAGACACATACTATTTCCACACAAGGATATACTGAAGTTCTGACATAACATACAAGTATAGATACAGACATAAAAGTAAACATTCTTGTATTTTTAAAGGATATTAAATGAGTAGTTTTATTTTTCGCTTTGAATTTCTAAGTATTTTAAAATCATAACAATTCTTTAAAATTAAGAATCATATCTATGAAGTTATATGAACCATTAAAATTTTACCCAAAACATGAAAATTCTGACAAAAAATTGTAAATAAAATCAAGTCATGTGTGCACAAGATGTGTACCCGGAGACTGCACCTTGGTCCTTGAACATACTGGATACTTCATTTTCAAACTATTAACTATAATTAGCTGTCACAAAATGATAAATTTTCAATTGATTATTATTTTAAAATATTATCAGCAAATTATAAGTAAATAAAAGATGAGGGTAAATTCTTTTAAAGATTTATTTATTAATTATATATACACAACATTCTGCATTCATGTACATCTACACACCAGAAGAGGGCACCAGATCTCATTATAGATGGTTATGAGCCACCACGTGGATGCTGGGAATTGAACTCAGATCCTCTGGAACAGCAGCCAGTGCTCTAAACCCCTGGGCCATTTCTCCACCTCCTAGGGTAAATTTCTTAAGTCTTACTTTTATACAATATATAATTCTCAGCCTTGCATTTTCAATGAAGACATCTTGAACACTGCATATTTCTTATGAAAATTTCCTGGTGGGTGATTGTTAGAAACCTTGCATTAACAAAATCAATACGCTATGTCAGTGGAGGAGAGATTAGTACGTGGTTTGGTGTAGTTGAGGCAGGAAGGTAGGTAGGTAGGCAGGCAAGCAGGCATTCGCCAAATCAGGTCAGGTAGAGCCTGATAAGTCATGCTGATAAAAATGACAACAAAACCATTAAATAAAGAAACAAAAACAAAAGGTCCAAAGCATGAAATGCAGCAGAGGTCACCTTTATTCTGAGAACTGTCAGCAGAAGGGGTATAAAAGCACAAAGCAGTAGTAACGCCTTTAGCTGGGAGAGCTACAGTCCAAGGAAGTGTTATCAGCAGCAACACCCTGCCAATAATTGAAATGAACAGCAGGGATGGTCAGCTACTGATACAAAACTTAAAAAACTCTGAGAGAAGACTTTCACTTCACACACTCACCTCTGTGAACAATCCCCTGACTCCAGGGAAACAGAAAAGGATAGTAGATCACTGTCACTAGTAGATGCTAACTCTGGAGCAGACTACCATAGAGGAACTGCTCAATACAGCGCTTTCAGAAAAGCAGCTGCCTGTGTACTTCAAATGCTAGTGCATTCCTTATCCTTATGCCCCAAACTACCTCAATCTGGGGAAGCCTTTTTTGTTTGGCCATGTGAACAGACTATAGTTACTGTGGAAGACTAAAGAAGACCTTCAGGAAGACACTGTTGAGTTTGCAGGGAAGCCAGCTGCTCCAAAACCTCTGGACAGACACTGCGAAGGCCCATTCCTGCTAACCACTGAGTGAGCAACCACTCTGACGTCTACCGTCTGGCTCTTCTGAATATGAGTGTGCCGTGTTCTGGAAGATACTCTGCACAGAGAAGCAGCAGGAAGATCAGATGGACCCCAACATCAGAGGCTCTAAAAAAGCCAAAGTGGTTATGGGGACCACTCATTAGGAGCACACACAGTCTGACGTGGCTCTAAGAACAGCAGAGAATAGATAAACAACAAAGAGGGGCAACCTTTCAAACAAGTGGAGCCTCTGGAGGAAATGGGGAGTGAACAAGAGGTTATGTAGTGCACAGCAGGGTAGGTTTAAGGAAACCTCTGCTCAGGACATACGGCCAGGACATATTGCTATGGAGGATGCTATGGGCATAAAAAGAAGGGCCTTTCACCCTAAAATCCACCACTATAATGCCAGATGGAACTTTGGGATTTGATGCCACCAAGTGAACAAATGTGCTGCCATGTGCAGCAATGGACAGCATTAGGGGCAGCAGGCAGAACTCCTCCTGCATGGAATGTGCAAGAGCTGAATTTACTACGAACACTGCCAAGAATAAAACTGCAGTGACTAGTTCCCCAAAATCCTTAAAAGAAGGACTCTTTTGGAACTAGCCAGAATTCTACTGCTCTAGACAGTATGCTAGAAGCAAAGGGCTTCCTTAAGACATGAAGGGGTAATATCAGTTTGGGATACAGAAGAACTGTATGTGCACTTGTCTGTGACCTCATGGACATTTCTTGAATTTTTACCTGAAAGTGAATGAAAGAACAGGCTTGAGTCCTGGGGGATGCATACACTTGTGGGGTATGTCGTGTATCCCTGGTATCGATGAACAAAACTGACCAAGAGGAATGTGGTGAACTGATTTATATGGTTTATCAGCACCTTAACTCCCTTTAGGACTTTAGGGATGTCCTTCCTTCCTCCCGCCGGCCGATTATTCTCACATATACCCAGAGACTCAATTTCAAGTCTGACTCTTCTCTTTATTTTCTCTTACAGACTGTTACCATCGTATAATTTTTAAATGTCTTGTGTCTGCTTGCTTCCATTTCCCCCATGTTGGTTAAGGACAACTCAGAATGACCTTTGATGTCTATGATGTCCCCTTTCCCAGCTTTCCATGATAGGCTCCCACAATTTTGGAAACAAGGCTATTATATACTAAATGTTCCTCTTACCCTGGCCTACCTTATATACTTATACAGTGCATATGTTATTTGGGTACTGTCTTAGTTAGGGTTTCTATTGCTGTGTAGAGACACCACGTGACCATGGCAACTCGTATAAAGGAAAATAGGTTTACTCCATTACCATTATCCTTCATTGAAGCCCCAGAAGGGATTCACATAATTTCTAAAGTTACAAGTCCATAGCAGAGAAACAAAAATCAAAACTCATTGTATCTCCAGCCAGCTCTTCAGGGTCAGATCAACAGAAAGCTCTAACTTCTCAGCTCCCTCTTAAGGCACCACTGTGGGGAGAGAAGTTAAAGACATCAGGTATAGACTTCAACCAATAAGAAGCAGGACATGGAGAGAGGACAACAGACAAGTTACTTGCCCTTAGGAAACCCTACCCCAGTGGCTGTAAGGAACAGGGGCCGCAGGCAGCCCTGTGGAAATTCCTGTACAAGTGTCTCGGTAGACACTGCTATGTATGCTGGGTCTCATAATTAATGGCAGCATTGGTTGTTCTGCAGCCACTGAGAACACTGGAAATAGAGGGCTAGCTCTTGTAGGCCTCTGGTCAAATTCTGTCAATGCATTAACCTCTTGTTCTGTCTACTTCTATTCAGAGACACAGCACTTAATTTGTTAGCACAGAACTCCCAGTAGTAAGACCGTGTGCCTGGAACATAGTTTCCCACATGCTTTCTCTGAGACTCACGACAGTCTTCTTGAGTAGGAACACTAACCGGGTCCTTGTAAGCAGAGAAAGAAAGAGCAAACACGTGACAAGCATGCCGTGAGGAGCCTGCAGAAGCAAGGAACCTATGCTGAGAGAGACTGGGCAACAAGCAAGTCAGCGTTTTTGGTTGTTGATTTTTATCGTTAGGAATATTTGTAAATGACAGGACAAGAACTGAGAACTGATTTGATATTTATAAATAAATTTATCACAAACACAAGACACAAAAACAGCAACCAGAGCAATAAGAGTTGACACGTATCTTCTCTTATCCCCGTCCTTAATTCTCTGAAAAATACAACTTATCACAACAACCTCATAAAATATCAGCTCATAAGGTCCATTTAACCCTATTTTCTAGGGAATGCAGGCTAGGAAAAAGATAAATCTTATTTAAAGTTAAATAGTTTCGTTGCTTAAAGAAAAAAATGGATTTTCCTCTAATGAGTTGTCAGATATCTGCTTTATGTCCTATTATACATTATTTTTCTAGAAATAGTTCCATGTTTAATGATGAAAACATTTAAAATATCAAACCATCAATATTAGAAGCACCTAATTTCCACTGCACAAAATATGCAATAATACTTAAAAGATGAAAAGGGCTTATTCTTCATGTTCTTTGAAATGACAAAAGCATTTTACCAATGTCCTAAACAGTTGATATTCACATTTTCAAGCAGCTTAAATTTGTGTAAAAAATAATGTCTCGATAAAAGTAAATATATTTTTATATATTCAGGTTCAAGTTTTATCTTTTAAAAAATAGTATCTTGCTGGGTGGTGGTGGCGCATACCTTTAATCTCAACACTAGGGAAGCAGAGGCAGAGGATCTCTGTGAGTTCCAGGCCAGCCTGGTCTACAGAAGGAGTTCCAGGACAGGCTCTACAACTACACAGAGAAACCCTGTCTCAAGAAACCAAAATATCTATCGTGATTAGAATAAAATAGAGGTTCAAATCCTATTAAAAGACAGTATAAAGGATGAAAGGGTATTCAATGAAATAATTTTATTCACAATGACAAGCCATTTACCAACCCTTAGGAATGTACTTAAGGCTAATGATAAGGCTGGCTCCGTGAGGAACAGTGACTACTCTGCAAGCAAGAGGCTGGAGTTTAATCTCCAGCGCACACAGAAAAGCCAGATATGGCCACATATGCCTGTTAACTCCGCATTGCAGAGCAAAGATAGACAGATCCCAGAAGCTTTTGCATCAGCTAACATAACCAGTGAGTCTTAGATTCAATGAGAGATCAAAAATATAGTAGAAGATTCCCAACCTTCTTTTCTGGCCTGATAGGCACACACACTCACACACACACACATTTTCCCATTGTGGTTGTTTGAAAAAAGAAAAAAAAGGACCCAACAGGGAGCAGCAGTATTAGAAGGGTGGGCCTTGTGGTCTTGTTGGAGGAAGTATGTCACTACAGAGGTGGAATTTGGGGTCTCATATATGCTCATGATCAGCCAGTATCTCAGACCACTGCAAGATGTAGGACTCTCAGCTACTTCTCCAGCACTATGCTTGCCTGCATGTGGCCATGCTCCACTGTGATGATAATGGACCAAACCTGTAAACTGGACCAAACCTGCAAGCAAGCCACCTCAATTAAATGTTTTCCTTTATAAGAGTTGCTGTGGTCATGGTGTCTCTTCACAGCAATAGAAACCCTAACTTAGACACCCATACACTATTCACCCATCCCATCCCAACCCGACAGATGACAGAGACTATATTTAAGGATAATGTATAACTAAATATTTAAAGATTTTAGTAGAGCATACTATTGTAACAACAGCCTTATAGATCAATAGAAATATGAAAGATCTAAGAGAAGACCTAAGGATTCTGAGTAAGACATAAGTGACAATGCAAACCATTAAAAGATAGAGTTGGCCTTGGCTAATAGTTTGAATAGTAAAATATTGACAACTTAAATATAAACTCAATTATTATAAGTAAACTTTAAAAATAATCACAAATGAAAGAGAGGCAGGGAGTGAGGAGATGGCTTAGTGGACAAAGAGCTTGTAGTGCCAGAGAGAAGACTGGAGTTGAAATCCCCAGAACCCACAAAAAGTGAGCAATCCCCACACTTAGGAGTAGAGATAGGTGATCCCTGTGGCAGACTGGCTAGCCAGACACTGCAGTGAGGAGCTGGAGAGTGACCGAGGATAGCATCTGATGTCTTTCTGGACATCCACATGCCCCCATCTGCACATGTACCTACACATCTGCATCCACTCACAGGATGAGCACACATACGTACACTAAACATGCAATACATATATATATATATATATATATATATATATATACATAATAGACAAATAATAACAATAAGGATGAGAAAGAATGCTGAATGCCATTAGAACCAAAGAAACACAAATTGACACAAGCCCTTTGTCACACTAGCCTATCGGCTATAATACTCTTAGAGAAGCAGTGGCATCCACAGCTTTGGAAGATGAGCTGGTGTATTTGAATATAATATCGGGTATTTGAGACACTAAGCATTTCAGATTTGGGGCTTTTTAGATTGTAGAATATTTGCTAGCTGTGCTGGAATTCAGGTTCAGATTTTAAAGCACTGTGAATTTTAGATTTTCACATTAAGTACCCTGAATAAGCACAACTTTTCCAAGGGCTAACTGGTAATACTTAGTACAAGTCTTTAAAATGCTATAATCACTTTGATGATCTGTGCAACTTTATGAAATTAATTCTAATAAAATTCTTTCAATCTATAAAAAACAATGTCTACTTGGAGGCAATTAAAAAGAAAAATTAAGAAGCAGCATAAAATTGGAATCTCAACTTTACATTATGGTATAGTCCAGGCTGCTTATCTTTTCAGTTAAATGTTCACCAATTATATTGAATTTAGACAGCTATGTGTATATAGTACATCAATATTTACCAAGCATGGTTCTAAGCATTAAGAAAATTAACTCATTTGAATCTTTGAACAGCCCCAAATCAGATGCTATTTCCATTTTTCTTCTTACAAAACAATGTTGTAACAAGTTCTGGTTTTAAAAGACTGAAAATAAACATGCGTGTATACATATCCCCACACATTCAAAATACTCAAAGCTTCTTTACAAAGCTGGCAACTCCTCTGAAAATTTGTATGATATTTATTTTCATTGTAATTTTGGGCCTTCACCAAAACAAAATAAAACAAAGCCTGCATGAGTGTGCAGGAAACATGATATTTGACAAGGGCTGTGGAAAAGCAAGCTGTTCACATTATTCTCAGGAATTTCCCGCAGTTTAGAAAAGTGTTAAGAGTCATCCAATAGCTCATCAAGGCCGTGGTCACTAGCACCAGAAGTAAAAAAATCAAGTAAATCTGAACCCGTTTGCTGAAGAATCAAATCTCTGTGCACTGATTTTCTTATGAGTAAAAGGGAACTAACACCAAAGGCCAAGGGCATCATTTTATACTAGGCTATATAAAGCTAAGGCAAAGGCTGTCGTAAAGGACTGTAACTCACCGGCAGGATAATTCTCCATCCATAGCATCATGCTCATCTGTGCTGGTGTACGTCAATCTCCCTCCTACAACTGTGCCAACTAAGTATATCAGCCATGCAAGACGACCTTACAACAAAAGAAAAAAGGTGAGAAGCTTGATGTAAGTAAGATTATGTTTCAGAAAAATCCCTAAATGAGCAAAAACATGTCTTCTTTTAAACAAATAACTATTATGAAGGTAATTTTCAACAGACCGTACAACACTGGGTTTCATATTTATCAAGGCAGTGATACTAGCAAGTCTTCCAGAAGGAAAAAAAAAATTCCCAGTTCCGCTAATCTGTTTCAATTTTTATGAATTACTTACAAACTTCTTTAAGTCTTACGGTTTTCATTTGCAAATGGGGAAAAGATGTGATTAAAATTAAACTTAACAAGTCTGGTCATGGTGATACACACCAGTAATCCGAGGAGTAGGGAGGCAGAGGCAGGTGAATCTCTGAGTTGAGGCCAGCCTGGTCTATAGAGTGAGCTCCAGCAGAGTTACATAGCACAGAAACTTAGTTTGAAAAAGAAAACAACAAAAAACTTAAACTCAATAATAAAACCTAAATGTACTGTGTATAACCAGCCCTATGATCCAGTCAAAAGAACTATAATTGTGGTCACAGAAGTGCATGGAGGTGATTCAGTACTGAGTAGAGGTGGGATTGAGTACGAGAACAGCAGAAACTCCACCAATCCCAGGCCAGCCTGGGCTAAACAATGACATTCCGCCCCACATCCTGGCCCCCCAAAAGTATTACTGTGTGCTGGTATGACAGAATTCATAGGAATGACAGGACTTGGAAGCATGAGACAGAAGAATGGCAAGTTGAAGGTCAGCTTGCACTCCCAGGCACTTCTAGGCCACTCGGGGGGTATGTATCAAGAATACTCACAACAGCAAATCCCCTACTACCAATGACCATCTCTGTTCTGAATGGTCAATTTTATGACAGCATCTGTCCACCCATTTTCATTTTGGAACTACTTTGCTTGTTATATTACAGATAATCAATTTATTCTTTTTAGATTTCGCTTTCATATTTTAAATTTTCATATTTTAAGCTTTTTTCTATGTATCTCACTGATTACTGAGTTACCTTAATGTCTAAAAATATCAAAGATTATACAGCCTTAGACAATGAAACAAAGAGCTAGGGAGTTAACTTAGCTAATGTCTGTTTCATAAGCACCTGAGATTGGTCTTCAGGATCCACATAAAACAAGCTGGGTGTGGTGCCCCCATCACCAGGAAGCAGAGACAGGCAAACTACAAGGGCTCCCTGACCAGCCAAGCAGCCTCGTCTACATGTTAAGTGAAGAGACCCTGACTCAAAAACAGCAAACAGCACAGAAGAAATAACATCTAAGGTTTGGCTATGGTTTCCATATAAATGTACACATGTGCATGTACACAAATGAACACACACACACACACACTGACCCATCAAAGTGAAAATACCTATAGTTTTCACAAATTTCACTTTAAAGAAACCAAAATTAATAACCTTAGGAATGCAATTATTAGCTAATTGAGTTTTAAGGAATATTATGTTAGGTCTCTGGATTAATCAATACAATTACTAGATTCTCTAAAGACTTTTGAGACCTGTAGGAATATTTAACAACCCCAAAATGTCATTTCAGAAAGAAATTTTGTGTCATTTTCAAAAACCGATTTCTTAAAAATAAGCAAACTATTTCACAATTCCAAAATTAATCATGTTTTTCTTTTTTATTATGAAATCTTGGTGGCTCAGGGGTTCAGGCACCCACATGGTGGCTCACAACTGCCTATAACTCTAGTTCCAGAGGATGCAATGCCCACTTGTAATCTCTGTAGGCAGCAGGCATGCACATAGTACAAATACATGCATATAAGCAAAACATGCATACAGATATAAGCAAGCAAATCTTAACACAATATTTATGTGACCCGAATATAAGAAAAAGTCTGCTGCTGTTAGAGGACTCAAGAAGAACAAATATATTTTCACCAGTGCTTTGTTTGCAGGGGTTAGCATTCATGATTATACTGCAGCAATCAACAAACAGCAGGGCATCTTAACCCGCTTCCATGACAGACATTCTAAATGAGAAATTCATTTTTGACAAACACACACTCTTTTGTCGATCATAAACACTTGAACAAATCAGAAACTGTCAATTTTGTGAAGTATTCATTAACAACAGGAAACAGTTAAAGCTGAAGAGCTTATTTGATCAAGAAACACATCACAAAACAAGTTCCACTGCATATATTAAGAAAGATGCCACCATAAAGCTCATGGGAGAAGTTGAGTTCACATTTGTGTTTTAAAAGTGCTTCCAGCTCAACAGAAAAGTCTAGACAAGGGTTCTGTAGTAGGAGGTTTCTGTCCTAGACTTTTGGGCCTAGCTTCAAGGTTTGGACCCACAGACGCACAGTCCCACAGAGACACAGACGTTTACATAATTTGAGGCTGATTGGCCTAAGGCCCAGGCATGTAACTTGCTAACTCTTTACCCTTAATCTAACCCATGACTCTTAATCCTGTTCAGCCATGCAGCTTGGTATCTTTTCTTAGAACAGCATAGTTTTCCTCTGCTTCTTCTGGCTTCTCTCTGGCATTCTGCTCTGTTCCTAGAGTCTTCCTAGTCTGTTAGTACCGCCCACACTTCCTGTCTGCCTTTGGCCAATCAGCGCTTTTTATTAAACAAGTGGGTGAGACAATTATTTACAATGGAACAACATAATCTCCCACAGGGTTCTCCTGGTAAGCATGCTAACAGTGTGCCTTTTTCTACCAAGCCTCTTGAAGATGGAGTTAATATTTATGATCTTCATTTTCACTTCTAGAATATTTTAATAAAAGTACTCATCCTTAAAATGTTAACATTTTATATCAACAAATTATGAATATTCTTTGATGATGTACTTATATACTTTCCTATAGATTATTTCTCATTTTAAAAATTGGACCCTGGCTCACCGGCATTTTTCCAACACTATTTTTATTGTAGTAGTTGCCAATTTCAATATTGATAAAGACTAATCTTACAACCATGACAATCCTGTGTTCTACTGGGGACCACCACCCAACCCATGAGTTTACTATATTTGAACAAGTCTGCTAAAAACTCATATAACATACAACTCAGTAAATTAACAGTTGTGCAGCCAACATTACATTTTAAAGTGTTTTCCTATTTCCAAAATTAAATCTCACAATGAATACGTGTGCTAAAATTAAACTTGATAGAACTAGGTGTGGTGGTGATTTTCCCTCTCTTTTTGAAAAACAAACATGCCATTGTTTGGAGAGGTCATGTTTCACACACTCCTTCAGTTGCTGGATGTTGGGTTTATTTTCATGTCCTGGCTATCA
Organism: Phyllotis vaccarum; assembly: GCA_033318265.1. Lineage (NCBI taxonomy): Eukaryota > Metazoa > Chordata > Mammalia > Rodentia > Cricetidae > Phyllotis > Phyllotis vaccarum. Next base: position 62,283,524 of record JARWLC010000016.1, on the reverse strand, counting down.
CCGCATACTCTGATGGATATTGTATACACTGTGTGAATGCATGCCCTCGATTCTGCACACACCTAGGAGTGGACTACGGTGTCATAGGAAGCCTCTATGGCACTTGAAACCCTCACATTGTTTTCATCAGGCTGCACCATTCGGTCTACAGATTTGCTCTACAGATGTTATTAACACTTGTAATTATGATTTTTCTCTTTATCTTAGTGGGTGTGAGAAGGTATCCTAGTGTCATCTTGAGATGCCCTTTCCTCGAGACTAATGGTTTTTAGCATATTTTTGTCTGTTTACCATCTACTTTTAATCCTTCTACATAGAAAAATCTATTTAAATCCGTCAGCTGTTTTCTAAGCTTCGTCACTATTACTGAGTTGTAAAAGCTGTCCATTGCACTGTTTGTAGGTTATATTTTCACCTTCTTGACGGTGTTCCTCGGTGAATAAAATTTTTATTTCTGATATTCTCCAACTACCTAACTATTGCTGTTATTGCCCATCAGGGGATGATTGCTAAGAAAGGTATACCTAACCCCAAATCATAAACATTTATACCTATGTATCCTTCTGAGAGGTCGGCCTCTTATGTTTAGGTCAAGACACCAGACTGATGAGAAAGACCAACACAAGCAACTCGAGCCCCAGCGATATATCAGCCAACTACATTGCCACGAAAAGTCCAGAAAATTGAGATAATTCATCAACTGTTGATGGATAAATCACTACGTTCTGGCAACAAATAAGCAGAACAGTCCCCCTCTGCTTCACTGCTTTCTATTTTAGCATGTAAGAACTTCTAACGTATTACATATCTTATATAGCTGCTCTTAATTATTTCCTGCTAATTCCAGCAGACAGTAAACTACATGACAACAGGCACTTTTGTCTGTTAAGGTTTCTAATCAACTCCAAGGTCTAACTCACAACCTGGCATGTTTTATGGTTCAACATTACCAATTTATTGAACACAGAAATACACACTCACTAAAAAAGAATACACACTGCAATTATATTTCTTATTTAAGTTGTACATTCTACACAAGATATGCTACAACGAATTCTTATTTGTAGATTCCCTGACAGCCTTCCTCTCCCTGCCTGGAGACAGTGTTTCTCTATGTAGCCCTGGCTGTCCTGGAAATGGTTCTGTAGACCAGGCTGGCCTTAACTCACAGATCCTGTGCCACCACTGCCTCGAGAATTTCCTGATTTTTAAAATTTACCTTTTTATTAAAACTCATTTGTAACCCCAAATTGGTACTCAAATAATTCACATATTTGTGTAGAACACTGAGGGCTCAGCTATCTTGTGCACACAATTCTAGCTCCTGCTGAGCAATGTGACCCTCTGGCCTTATTTCAGCTCTAATCAGTTACTTCTTTAGCTCATTTCTATTGCTTCTTCTTCTCCTCCTCCTCCACCTCTTCTTCTTTTTCCATTTTTACACCATTGGTGATTTCAATTTTTGAGATAGCCCAGGTATCATACTGAAGTGCCATGTAATGTTTCTGAAGGGGGGGGGGGATTATGTTCTGTAGGGGTTTGAATGCAATGCCTTATAAGACTCAGGCACTTGAATACTGTGTCCCCAACTGGTGGCCATTTGATAAGGAAGTGTGTCACTAGGGGTGGGCTTAAGGTTTCAAAAGCCTGTTGTCATTCCCAGTACTTTTTTTTTGCTTTCTGTTTGTGAATATGAGTTCTCAGCTGCTACTCCAACGCCATGCCTGCTGCCATGTCTGCCATGATGGTGATGGACTCATAGCCCCCGGAACTGTAAGATCCAATTAATGCTTCTTTCTCTAAGTTATCTTGATCATTTTTTTTCACGACAATAGCAAAGCAACTAGTGCCTAAGACATGTGCCTTCTACATAACATGTTATGTGTTAGATAAGCTGTGTTCAGGTATGAGTCAATGGTGCCACTGGATCCGAATTCAATTTAATGAACCATAATACATTTAAATAAAGAGCCCTTATAAGGACATATACATAAAAAATGGTTATGTGTCTTATGAAAATGTTACAGCCCAATAGTAACAACAGGAAGAATGAATTGATATTTGTGAATATGGTGTTCTGGTTATATAAACAGTTATCTCCAAAAAACAAGAATCAGCTATATCTTTTAGAATCCTAGCAATCATGAGGCTCTTAACAGTAACTCCAACCAGTGAACAGACTAACAGTTGCACTGTGTGTGAATTATATTAGTCACTTCTAAAATAAATGTAATTCTGAAATACTGCAAGTATAATTTTTATTGAATGTAACATTTTACTTGCCCCAGGGAGTCACTATTCTTTAAACATTCTACTATAAGTCAGGTTCGGTGGCACCTGCCTACAGTCCCATGACCAGAGAAAAGGGAAGCAGAAATACTGCCTTGAGTTTAGGAGACAGATTGGGCTACAGAACAAGATCCTATGTGCACCACTCCCAACTATTTCTCAAAGCAAAACATAAATTTAAGAGTAAATAGAAAGCAATTACCTCCCTTACACATTAGCACTTTAGATATTTAGATACTATTTAGATAGTTACTGATTGCTATTGTTTTTTTTTTTTTTAATATGCTAGGCAAATGGTCTGTACTGAGCTATGTATGTCCCTATTCTATTGGTAGACGGAGTTAATGCTGTGAGAGATCAGACCTACTATATAATGTAGGCAGTCTTTGAACACACTATGTATGGAGGCCAAGCTGGCCTCAAATTCACAATCTTCTGCCTCAACCTCCTTAGTACTGAGACTACAGGACTAAATGCTGCTTTAAAACTTAAAATGGAGGCTTTCCATTAATTTAACCTAATTAAAACAGACAAAAGTTGTTCCATGCATATAACTTTCATTTTTCTCCATTGGATAATAAATATTTACTTAAAAAAAAAAAAGTGGCCAGGCAGTGGTGGCTCGCGCCTTTAATCCCAGAACACAGGAGGCAGAGACGGGTGGATCTGGCAGTTCAAGGGCCAGCCTGGTCTACAAAGCTAGTTCCAGAACAGCCAGGGTCAGAGAAAAAACAAAACAACAACAGAGGTTGCTGTGAATGGTGATGGAGGTCTATTAACTACATAGGAAAAGAGAAAGAGGCAGGGAGGGGGAGACCAGCACATCTGGCAATACCAGACACCAAAAGCAAAGGCTAGCTTCAAGTCTTATGTCTGGCATTTCTTACATTAGTGATTTAACTGCTATCATAATGCACAGAGGTCAGTTCTGTACGTGCTCTCTCTGCCTGTTTTGGCTATTATTACTATTATTGTTGAGCAATATCCCTTTAATGGTGGTTCTGTGCTGTGGGATTATGCTCTTGTAAACTCTAAATATGCATTTAATAAAATGCTGACTGGTCAAAGGTAGGCAGACAGGAAGGACAGGTGGGGCACCAGACAAGGAGAATCCTGGGAATAGGAAGAACAGGGCAGGCTCCAGAAGACACAGAAGGAAGACAAGAACGCTGCACTGAGAAAAGGTACCAAGCCGTGTGACTAAACATGGATAGGAGTCAGGGGTTAGTTCAAGAGTAAGACTTAGCAAGCAATAAGCCTGAGCCATAGGCCAAACAGCTTATAATTAATATAAGCCTTTGTGTGATTATTGGGAATAAATGGCTGCAGATCGGCTTTTTTTTAGGGGAAGGGGGCAGAGAAACTTCTAACTACAGTTCTGAATCACAAGAAACATAAAAATATACTAACATTTAAATTTTTATTGTACCTTTTTTTCAGAAGCTGTACTAGAAAATGAAATCACATACTGCTTCCACTTTGCAAAGGGTTTTGCTATCATAAAAGATATATCTAACTCATCACACATGCTTCCTCAATGTTGATTGTGTGATAAATAAAACAAAATGAAAAAAAAATTCCAGACTGGAAAAAAAAAGTCTACAAGAAGACACATTCAGAAACAATGAGTGCTTGTCAAGCTTTTGAAGGGTCTAACTCAATGTGTGAAGGTCTGAGGGGCACAGAAGGACTCCATGCTGCAGAGCTGAACCTACTGGCATGGCTTCCTAAAACAATGATTTTTGCAATGTTACATATACTAATGAAGCTATACGAAAGACATCTCAGCATTCAAAAAGTTTACTTTATTTCAGTATGATCTCATGTTCAGTATGAACATCAAATAACATGTATAAGTATCATCTAACAAAATTACAGGTATTTTTCAAAAATAACAGTACATTTAAATAGAAGTTCACTGATTTATTGTGAGAAATGAGGTATACATGTGCCCTATCCTTGACTGAGAAGGTCACAGTCTCTAAGGTATAGAGAAATGAAAAGCAGAAGCATCTTCACTAAGGCTGTGACTTAGAGGCAATGTTAGCAACAATGAAGTGCTGTAAGATACAGTTTGGTACACACCTAAGGGGAGGTTATAGTTCTCAGAAATATCAAACCAGTCTTCCAAACTTCTATTTCAAACCCAGTCTTCCATGGTGACACATTGTATATTTAATAAAATCAGCCTGGAATATCAGACAACAGAATCACCCACAGTCAAATCATGAGGATCAGAGAGTGGTGACTCATGCCTTTAATCCCATCACTCAGGAGACAGATCTTTCTGTGTTTCTGTGAGTTGAAGGCCTATCAGCCAAGTAGCAATAGCTCATACTTTAATCCTAACTCTAAGGTTATGATGCAGAATTGAACTGGAAGCAAAACAGCTGGGTAGGGAAGATATTTAAGGCAGGAGGAAGCAGAGATTCAGGCATTCTGGAGAGGCAACCAGTCAGGCTGAGGACCCTGTTCGGCCTGAGAAGTTGGCTGAGTGAGGATTGACTGTGGTCTGTTTCCTCTCTCTGATATTCCAGCTTTCCCCCAATATCTAGCTCCGGGTTTTCACTGTATGTTAATTAGAATTCATGCAATAGTCTTCAACAAAGAAACACACTGAAAAGTCACACTGAGAAATCAACCAGATATGGAAATAAAAATAATGCATGTCCTTACTTATAATCAGAATCTAAACAAAAGTTTGCTATCTATAGAGAAAAGTGGAACCCATCAAAGAAAGAAGTAGATGTAAGGGTACAAACTTGCAGCCATAGGACGATGTCACCTAAAGGCTGAAGACACCTGGGAACTACAGTGCAGGACATCACACAGCAAACACCATGTGCTTCCAGGTGCCTTTAGGTGTCCTCAACTCTTTCTCATAGTTACACAACACTATGAACAAGGCTGTAGACAGGCTAACAATCCTGACTACAGCATTGCTTCATTAAGTAAATGTCCATCAAAACATCATGCTGAACACCTTAAGGACATACTAAAAATTTATTTCAACATAAAACTGCATCTAGGAAGTTCAAAGAACCATGTCAATGCATACATCTAAACTAAATTTAGAAGTAAATATCTGATACACATATACAGAAGTTTCATATCTATAAATCTTGGAATCTCATTTTAGAAGACTAAATTTTCATTATACTTTCCCATTTTTCTCTTTATTCTGAAATATTCAAGGCGCTTGTTTTAGCAGCTGTTCACACAGAACATTTTTTCCTTAACAAAATAATTATTGCTGTAATAATCTGTAATTATGGTTTATAACTGCAATAATCCCAAAGAAATCAGTCATTACCATAGATCACAAGTAATCGTTAACTACTGTTAATGACCTATTTCTTAGGGATTATTGTTTTTGTAAACCATGACCATATCACCACAGATATGAGAGAGCAAGACAATATAATACAAATGAGACCATAATATAATAATAAACTTATTTTGTAACATTAAAAGCCATTAAGCATCTAAATTAAAGCACATATAACTAAAGCACATAATTTTCTTTGTTCAACATTAACTGAACTGTTGAGTCTGCACAAAGGAAATTGAATACTACAGCACTCAGCGTACAAGCTAGAGCAAGGCGAGGAATTCTTTGCAATACAGTAACAATTACTTTGGAACATACTTTAAAGGGCAGATACATTTCTCCTCACTGACTTTCTGACTAGAAGAATGGAGAACAAATATCTATTAAAAATTTTCTATGTATCAGACAGAGAGATCTTCAAATATTATTATATAAGAATCCAATTATTAAAAGTTCTATTTGTATACACTGTCAATTAGGTGCGACTTAAGATATATAATATCTATCTTTTACCACCAGTTATTCATTTTCAGTTAATCCCATCCATGTCTTTGAATATGTATAGTTTCATTAGACTACCTTCTGAAGAAAAACAGACCTTTGATTTTTACAACTGAATGCAGGTATGTGTGCACAGACACGCATACAAGCTCATACCACAGAGAATGTGTGTGTATGCACACACACACATACCACAGAGCATGTGTGCGTGGAAGTAAAGGAAAACGTGAAGGAGTCAGTTCTCTCCTTTCCCCATGTGAGTTTGAGGGATCAAACTCTGGTCATCAGCCTTGGTGACAAGAACCTTTATCCACTGAGCCATCTTGCTACATTTTAATGTAGTATTTGATATTCATGCAAAATCATGTATGTTAACTAAATAAGAGGTATATATCAAACTTAGAAACCCTTTCTACGCTTCCCCCTAGAAGTGGCCTTGATCCCATGACTGGCATTCACTACTCTTTTGGTACTCCAGCTTTGCCACTTTTGCATATATTCCTATACAAAGAAGTTCAAGCTTGTCACATTTGTTTAAAAGCTTTGTTAAAGAGCTCATGGTAAATATGGCTTCTTCAGTGACTTTTCTTCACCAAACATCTGACATTCATCACCATGAAGTATGCCTGTAGTTGATTTTTATCACCCTACCATAACCTACTATGTAATTTTACTATAATATATACATTACTGAACTATATTACCCATCTCCAAGATGATGGTGCACGCCTGTATTCAACTTACAGATAACAAGATAATGCACCCTTTTGCAGTGGTGCTTTAAACTCATACCCAACTGTCCACATCCACATGGAGTAAGATCTCCACACTGTACAACCTGCTACCAGTTGCAACAGAAAACAACGTTTTAGGGGCATAACCCAGATCTTCCTACACCTGACAAACTCCACTGAAGTTCAGATGTGTAGAAGGCTATACGTAAAAACTACAGTGAGGTGTATGTATGGTACTTGACCAATTCTTCTAAAACAAAATTTAAATGTAGCAAATAAAGACAAGGGAAGAAAACATGGAGAGGTAACTTCCTATTTACTACACATTTACTATCCATTATTTTTTGCTATCTGTGGTGTTTCTGTCCCCCACCAGTTCAGTCTATTAGAAGATGAGATTCTTAATCTCAGTGTTGTGGGTTCAAGCCTCACACTGGATGCTACATATACCAAAAAATAATGGATAACTGAGAGAATTATTTATTAAAACATTTTAATTGGAGAACAACTTACATATACAGAGTAAGTCAAACTCAGTCACAGAGACCAACTCATGCTGCTCATGTGGCCGTCTAACCTGGTCTTTCTCACCACCCAAGAGCGCAAAATGTATATGTCCCATATCTTAAACCGGCCCTCTGGCCATACCAGAGGCCATTAGTGTTTCCCAGATCTACAATGGCCAAGAGGCCATGCCTTAAAGTCCACTGCAGAAATCAGTACAGAAAGCTGCTAGGAACTTCAGAGGGAGGCGGAAGACACTGTAACAAGCCCAAACTAGACCTAAGCATGTATCACCAATGGCAGGAAAAACCTCATTCCAATCCCTAGGACATGATTCAATGGTATAGTGCTTGCCTAGCATGGAGGAAGCCTTGCTCTAGGAAACTGTTCTAATAACATTAAACTGATAGTATCCTCACCTACCGTTTAGTATGGAAAAACATACCACTTAAAAAGAGATAGTGTAGAGGTAACTTTTGATTTTTTTTTTTTTTTAAAAAAAAACTATATATGAACTACAAGAGATACTTTATTGTTGTAGTTTTGTTTTTGAGACAGGGTTTTTCTGTGTAACCCTGGCTGTCCTGGAACTCACAGAAAACCACCTGCCTCTGTCTCCTGAGTGTTGGGAATAAAGGTGTGCGACCACCGCCTGGTTTAGAAGAGATGCTTTAAGAGTAAAAACATAAACAGGTCAGGCTGTGGTGGCTAATGCCTTTAATCTCAGCAAAACACCAATAAAAGGGGAACTAAAAGGAAAGCATGACCACAAAATCAGAGAACTATGTGAAGACCAAGACACAGAAGAGGAGGAACAGACACAGACACTAAAGGCAGAGAATCCATCTGATGCAGAAAACTCACCCAATCTAGAGAAAGAAGAGGAAAATCCAAACACAAGAGGCACCGAGAACTTCAAACCAACATGACCAGAGAAGATCACTCCAGATACACACAGTGGGGACAGAGTATGGGAAGGTCTAAGAGGGTTGGCAACTCACTGCCGTAAGCAGTGCTGCCCAATGGCAGGAGGCTCATGAGACCCAGGAAAGCAAAACTCTCCATGTCCTTCAAAGGTGAAACATTTAAGATTTATAAGACCCCCCTCTAAGGAAGGTCAAGGAAGCAGTAAAAAAACTGCTAAGAGACCGAGCAGCCCACGCACATGCCAGTCAGGCAGAGAGCTCCGACACTGCCCTTTTTATCTCCCATGCTAGGATAGGCTTTTCCGTGATCACTTGTCTGTCGGGTAACCCTCTTCTGTACTCATTTGCACTTTTGTGAACAACTCCAATGAGCTCATTAGCTTGCCAAGTTGGAATTGTTTGGTCTGTTATTAGTTTCTATTATGGGAAACTAGGCATTTATTTCTTCATGTCTCCTCAGGAATTTTACACAGCTACCAGAAATCTTAGATCCCCAAGTGATAACCTTAAATGTAAATGGACTAAACTTACTATTAAAGAGATGCAGACTGGCTGACTGGATTAGAACATCAGATTAAATTATCTGTGTCTCCAAGAAACATACCTCAATAGTAAAGACACCCACAGAACCAAGTACGGAAACAATATACCAGCAAACAAAAGTGGAAAACATCTAGCATACCTATCCCAAGAGGTGATGAAGTAGACTTTAATCTAGAAGAGATAGAAGACTGGTACATATTAATAAAGAGAACAGTTCATCAAAAAGCTGTAACAATTTAAGTATATATGCAACAATACTGGAGCTTCATATATCATAGAAACAAATACCAAGGAACACAAAGTTCAAATCACTGCTACTCAGAGTTAAAACACAATACTCATCAAATGAACTTTACAAATATAAGTCACAAAACACGTCTTACAAATTCAAATAAAATAATTTCTTGTGAATTATCATATCATAATGCAAAAAAGCCTAAAGATCAGTAACAAAACGCAAAAATAATCCAACATGCAGGCTAAATAATACCCTCCCCCCTTTCTGTGTAGTGTAGCTTTGGAGCCTGTGCTGGAACTTGCTCTATAGACCAGGCTGGCCTTGAACTCACAGAAATCCACCTGCATCTGCCTCCTGAATGCTGAGATTAATGCTGTGCGCCCCAACTGCCCAGCTCAGACTAAACATTAACTCTTAAATAATCACCAAATCATTGAAATGAAAATTTCAGATTTCCTAGAATCAAATTACCAGGACCTTTGAAACACAGATAAGGCAATTCCTAACCAGAAAGTTTACAGTTATGCTTACGTTTCCAGTGTCAACCTAATGGCACACCACAGAGCCCTAGAAGAGAAGATTAGCACAAGTTTAGAGCAGTAAACAGTCTTTAAAAAGAAACTGAGAAGCCCTTAGCCAATAAGCACAGAAGAAGAAACAAATTAATGAAAAGCAAGAGAAATAAATTCTGAACGTATTCCACAACGTCCTAGACACATGTACACGTGCAGATTAGAACATCACTGAGACTGAAGCAATAAGCAAAAGTTCCAAACAAGCAAACTAGAAGCAGATGGATTTCCCACCCAACTCATTAGGCTAAGGTAGTTAACGCTCTTTAAGGTACTTCAAGAGACAGTTCTGTTGGTAAAGTGACAGCCATGCACTCCCTAAAGCTGTCATCTCACTGCTGGGGGAAGAGACACGACCTACCAGAACTCACTGGCCAGTTAGCCTAACCTCATCAATCAACTCCATGTTCAGTGAGTGATCCTGTTTCAAAAACATAAAGTGGAGGGGCTGGAGAGATGGCTCCCAGGTTTAAGAGCACTGGTTGTTCTTTTATAAAAACCAGACTTGATTTCTGACTCCCACATGGTGGCTAAAAACTGTAAGTCCAGTTCTGGTTTTACTGGTTCCTGCGGGTGGTGCACAGACCTACACATAGGCAAGTTAAGCACACACATAAAATAATAAATAAAAAATTAAAGGTGGAGTGACTGAGGAAGACAGTCACATCAATTACCTCAGAAAAGAGTCTGTGGAGGTGGCACAAGCCTTTAATCCCAGCATTGGGAGACAGAGGCAGGCAGATGTCTGTGAGTTGGAGGCCAACCTGGTCAACAAAGCAAGTTCCAGAACAGTCAGAATTACAAAGAGAAATTCCATCTCAAGGGGGAAAAAAGGAAGAAATTTTAACAAACTTATTTAATAAAGCCAGCATTACCCTATTAGCAAAACAGATGGATCCAAAAGAAAAGAAAACCATAGTCCAATCTCCTTGATACAAACACAGAACTGTCAATACAAATTTTTGCAAAGCAAACTAAAAAAGCTATTAAATAGATCACACAGCAAATTGGCCTCAGTCATCCAAAGATGGAAGACTGTTTAAACAAACACAAAACTGAGGAACACTTCCTCTCATCTGGAACTAGAGAAGGGTACCAATTCCATACTCTTATTCATGGTGCTTAAAGTGTGAGCTCGAGACACTAAAAGATACACAAATAGGGAAGAAGTTAAACATCCCAATTACAGATGGCATAACCTTTATTCCCTGCAGACTACTCAGACTTGACACCCTTTCAACAAGTGGCCAAATACAAAATCCGTCCAACAATCAGAAGCTTTTGTTTTCTTTTACATAATGATGCACCTGCTGAGAAAATCAGGGAGTTAAAAATAGTAGCTTTAGAAAAATCAACCTGGGCTGGAGAGAAGGCTCAGTGGTTAAGAGCACTGGCTGCTCTGCCAGGGACGGGGTTCATTCCCAGCACTATGGAGCAGCTCGGTGCTGTCTAAAACTCCAGCTCCAGGGACTCCGACAGATACATGGAGACAAAATACCTATGCATATCAAATAAAAAATAATTAAAAATAAAAGTGAATACTATTAATAACCTTAATCAAGGAGGGCAAAACGCCTCTACAGCAAACACTTTAACACACTGAAGGAGTGAACCCCAAATATAAACAAACACATACAAAGAAAGGAAAACAATCATGTGAGGCTGGGCAGCGGTTAGTCCCAGCACTCGGGAGGCAGGCGCAGGCAGGCAGAGTTTGAGGACAGGCTGGTCTACTGGTTGAGTTCCAAAACAGCCACAACTACGCGGAGAAACCCTGTCTCAAAAGCCTCAAAAAGAAAGAAAAATAGGAAAAGGCCCATGCATCTCACTGGGCACAAAATTCACCTCAGAATGGAAACTGTTAAAGAAAAAAAACATGAAAGGAATTCAAGCTATAGATCTGAGAACTTTCTGAAAAATATCCCAACAGCAAAAGAACTAATGTTAAACATCATATTACATAAAGTTAAAAGGCAGGGAGTCAGAAATAGCAGAAAGAAAGAAAGTCAATAATACTGGAGAGATATTCGGAAGCCACTCCATGGACAAAGAAGTATACTCTAGAATATAGAAAGAGCCTCAAAAACAAAACACTAAAAAAAATTCTGTCACTACATGGGCAGATGAACTGACAGACAGCTGCCAAAAGGAAAAACACGATGGGTTAATAAACACACAAGGTGTTCGGCACCTCTGCAGTTAGAGAAATGTGGACTCCCTAACATTTTCAGAATGGCCAACATGAGAAAAAATGATAGCGTGGATGGGGAAGAGGAACAACTATCTACTGCTGATGGAGATGTAAACTTGTGCGACCAATATGAGAGAAAGTATAGATGCTGCTGCTGCTGCTGCTGCTGCTTCTGTTTTAAGTATAAACAGAACAGCACATGACCCAGACGTAGCACTCCTGGGTACATTACTGTAGGACCACAAGGTGCTTTGCTTCCATGCTTTGCGCTGTGCTGTTTCCAGGGCTAGTAAATGAAACCAGCCGACATGTCCTTCAACAAACAGATAAAGAAGACATGGTACAAACTTATACACAATGGCATTCTTATCTAACCATGAAGAAAAAATGAAATCACAACCATCGGTGGAAATGGATAGAACTGGAAATCATTATTTTTAAGAGAGACTCCAAAAAACAAATGTTGCCTATTTTGTCCCATACAGAGACTCTTGATTTAAACTGAGATGTATAACATATGAATATAGAATAAAAGGGTATATTTATATCTGTGGGTGTGTATATGTCAGGAAACTAGACAGAAAAGTGTAATAACACAAATGTGACCATGCCAGTGAAGCCCATTATTTGTTTACCAACCTAACTAATAACAAAAGCTATGAATTCTCTCATCCCTCTATTGCATTTTAAAAATTAAAAAAAAAATTTCTCTGCTATCTGCCTGAAAGTATTTAATGGGATATAAAGAAATATGTATACTCTCCTTCGGGAAGGCTAAGACAAAATAATAAGAAAAGTGAGAAATAAAAATTTAAAAATGGTAAAGACTGCTACACAAATAAAAGTAAAATCTGATGAGGTCTCTCGTACTGGTGAGTTTGCAGTCTACTACAGAAAAGAAGGGAGCAGACTAGCAAAGACACGACATCACACTGCTTGAGGATAATTAACAGCTGTTTCAGAATCCATGTTGAGTTGTTTTCTGTGTCTCAGGAAAACACTAAACATCAACAGTAAAGTTACCACAGCACCCACAGCGATTTGTTTACTTAGGGACACTGGAGGAAACTTAGAAGTTTATAGTGGGACAGACTGGCCTTGATCTCAGAAATCCGCCTGCCTCTGCCTCCCTAACCTACTCACAGCAGGGCTTTGATAGGGACTGATGGGTCTATTCACTACAGCACACTGCTCACAACTGTGTGATAAACTGACCTTCTTGAATTGCCATATCAACAGCTAGCTGAGAAGTGGAATGCAGGAGCTTTTGATAATTCTGTGCATTCTGGTCAAATAGCTGTACAAGAAGAGTGCATGTCTTTTCATATTCGCATCTGCTGACTGTGCACAGCTGCTCCAGCTGCTGGAACACGGTAGCAGTGTCATCCAGGGGGTCATCTAAATTATCTCTGAAACACAGAAGACATTCCCTTACCATGTGGTATATCTTTGCAATGTAAAAATGCTATGAGGAATCAAGAAATAAAAGACAAAGAAATTGGAAGGTTAAAAAATAAAGTCCTATATATGAAGTTGACATGATTATACACATAGAAATTATCAAAAGACCCCCACACACCCCCCCCAAAATGCTACTAGAACTTAAGAAGTGAATTACCAAGACTATTAACAAACAAGCTCAAAATACAAAACCTGCTCTACTGTTCTGCAATGGCAAAAAAGAAATGAAAATGAAATATTAAATAACAGTGTCATATGATTTAAAAAGCAAGGTAATCTGGGGGAGGGGGCACGTGCCTATAGTTCAAACACTCATGAAGGACAGAAGGATTAGAAGTTTACGGCCAGCCTCAGTTAGATATAAATTTAAGGCTAGCACAGATTCTGAGAAAGTGTTCTCAAAAATAAATACAAATAAATAACAGTACAATACAAAGGTCCTAACTAAATCTAACCAAGTGCTCCCAAATCTAACCAGGTGCGCTCCAAATCTAAAAGCTTTCAGGAGCCTAAAGAGAAGAGAAAGCACCGTGTGTGTTGACCAAAAGACTTGACAGGACACGGCTGCAATCTCAGTCCCTCTCCCAAATCAACATACGGGATTCAATAAAATTCATCAAACAAGAATTTTCTTGTAGAAATTCATAGACTAGGCGAGATAGAGAGCTCAGCCAGCACAGTGCTTACGGCAAAGCCTGGGGACCTGACCTTGACAACCGGAACCATGTATATAAAAATGCAAGGCTGGAGACAACCCCATGAAGCTGTCCTCTGACCTGCACACAGGTGCTAGGCATATATTCTCCCACACATAATAATAACAATTTTTAAATGAAATAAAGAGACTGGCAAACTGATGCTAAACTACGTAAGAAAGGAAGTACAATAGTTAAAATATACTCACACTGTCTGGTTTAAAAGTTTTTTTTTTTTTTTAACCTATAGCAACTAAAACAGGGCAATGCTACAAAGATAATGTGGATTAGTAAGAACAGAGTCTTAAAATGAACATATACATATGGTAGATTAATTTTTAACAACAATGTGAGTGAAATTCAATTAGGAAAGGTAGTCTGTGTTCATAAACGGCACCGGGTAACTGATCGTCCAAAGCAAACACAATGGAGATAAGAACCCAAACTTTATGTTATATTAACAAATATACATATATACAGATGATATACATATAAAATAATACACAAAACCAAGTTCTGGGAGTACAGATATGTTTTCTGACTCAGAACAAAAATTAACTTAAATAGATCACACACATTAAGTGTAAATTTTGGGGGTTTGGTTTTGTGGTTTTTGTATTTCTGTGTGTATCTGTGGCTGCCCTGGAACTCACTCTGAAGACCAAGCTGGCCTCAAACTCAGAGATCCACCTGCCTCTGCCTCCTGAGTCCTGGAATTAGAGGCATGCAAAATCTTAAAACTATAGACAGGACACAAAACATAATACATTAAAAAAAAATTAAGTAAGAGTCAGCAAATGTAAAATGTACAATCTCTTAGACTTAAAAAGTAGAAAGGCAAAGGACAGGCAGTGAGATAGAAAATAGTCTCCATAACTTTAACAAAGGAATTGTGAACAGAATATACAAACTTCTAAAATCTAAATCTAAGGAAATAAGCCAGTTTTTAAAAGGAGCTGGCAACAGATTTTTAAAATCCAGTTTCATTTTATGTGTATGGGTGCTTTGCCTGTGTGCTCTGCACTACATGTGTGCCTGGTATCCATGGAAGCCAGAAGAGAGTTTCAGATTCTCAGGCTAGAGTTATAAGCAGATGGCTGTGAGGCACCAGGTGGGTGCTGGGAATCGAACCAGAGTCCTCTGAAAAAGAAGCCAGTGCTTTTAGCCACTCAGTTATCTCTCTAGCTTCATAGCAACAGATTTGAGACACTCTGCCAAACAATAAATACAAAATAAAAATTAAAACTACAATGAGGTACCACTACACATTTGCTAGATTCACTATAAAACTAAAAATACCATTAACAGCCAGCAATCAAGTGCAGAGCAATTCAAATTTTCATATAATGCAGGTATAAGTACAGATTTACAGCCAATTTAGAAAATGGTTTGGCAGATTTTTATAAACAAAATATATACTTACTGTGCTACCAGAAAACCCTCTTGTGTAGGTATTTACACAAGGAAAATGGAAACTTAGGTTCATATGAAATTGTGCACAGGAATAATGTCAGTAGTTTATTCCACTGCTAAGGAAGTGAGCAACCAAAATATCCATGAATAGTCAATGGGAACACTGACACATTCACAGATAGGATTCTATTCTAATAAAAAGAAAGGAACCCCAGACACAACATGAAGCTTAACTGATGGTTCCACCTGTACAATACCTAGACATAGAAAAATAACAGAAAAACAAAGTAGTTATTGCCAGAGCCATGTGCAAAGTTATCTCTAGAGTGATGGTACTATATCCACTATGTGAGTATGGTGGTTACACAGCTGTCCACATCTGTCAGAACTCATTAAACTGTATACCAACAATGGGGTCTTAACATTTGGCTTCAATCTTTAAAAATTCTGAGACAGATAAAAATAAAACATTTAATATTTTAATACCTCACAACAACAGCAACAGACTCCAATCGGGAAGTGATAAAGGCCTTAGTGATTTCAGGTGCATATGTGTCTAACAAGTGGGGTTCAGCTGATTTCACAAAAGGAACAGATGCTACCATCCTCTGCCACAGAGTTAGTAAATAATGGACACTGTTGGGGGCAAACTCCCAATGCTACAAAGAAACACAGCAAATATTATTTAAAATGACATTATAGATTTCATAGACTAAAAATTATAGAGCAAAATTACTACAGATAAAATTAATAGGGATTTGGTTGTTGTTCTTATTTTAGTTTGTAATTTGTTTTTTAACAAGGGCTTTGTGTAGCCTAGGCTAGTCTTGAATTCACTATGTACCTGAGAAGGACCTCCAGGCTCCACACCCTGAGTGCTCCTATTACAGACATACTGCCATACCTAATTTAAACGGTGCTAAAACTAGAACCTGGGGCTTTGAGGATGTTAGGCAAGTGTCCTATCTGAGCTACATCTCCATCCCTGATAAAATTAACTTTTACTCTGACTATATAACTAACAACTACACAAATTTTACGAATCAAGTATTCAAAACCTAACACCTCTCACTATGCTACTTACAATAATGACTACTGAGGCATGACCACAGTTGCTTAGAATCTATTTCCACAAATATTTTGTAACAGCAGAAATCAAGTGGAGACAAAGCTGCCCATCAATCCACAAAGAGAATTTCCCATAATTTAATCTTGCATTTCTTTACATAGATTTGACTATCTTTAATTACTCGACATTAAGCAAAGTACCAATTTGTATTATTTTATGTGTTGCAATGATTATCTTACCAAAAAATTTGTACAGAGTAATTCTCAAGTACTCAAGTAAGTATTTAGAAAGAAACCACCTCCACCAAACCTTTACCAAGAAAATTGTTTTTTTTTTTTTTTAAATTATAGTTTAACCTCAATTATACATTTGTACTTACCTGTAGGCTAGTAATAGTAAAATTAGCAATCAATCTGATAACTTCGGCATACTCCTTCACCAAAACTAATTCTCCCAGCTGGTAGTTTGTCTTTAAGCGAGCCAAAAATCGACAAAATTCATGATAATTACCAGGATCAGACAAACCCTAAATTAAGAACAAAAGAAAGTCTCCTAAAGAAACTGACAAAAACCCCAACTCTTTTACCATGGTTCGCATGGGCTCCTACTTGGTGGCCAACAGGTAACAGTATCAGAGAAGGAGTCACAGTTGCTGAGTTGGAGTCAGTGTCAGCTAACAGTGAGGGATCCAAAGCAGAGCTGCACCAAGACGACTAAAATAAACCACCTGGGAGCATCTCACACCAAAAGCCGATGTGACGTGCTGTCTGTGTATGAATGTATGTCAGACAAGTGCACAAATCACAGAAAAGCCTTTGAACCCAACATGTACTGGGTAGCTAATGGCTCCAAGTTGACTTCCTGCTTCTAAATGATAAGGCATTCAAACAAATTACTGCTGTTAAGAAAACTAAGTTTAATAAAACCCCTCCACAGCAAGTAGGGGACTTTTAGAAGGAAAGGTAAAGGAACAGACCAATAAAAGATCTTTCCAGGCAACTATAAGTGGCTTGAATACAGGACAAATGTGACCTCTATCTTTAAACACTTTGCAGTACAGCTAGCATATAATCAAATTTAAATATGAGTTGGTTGGATATTAATACTTAAAAAATCTAAAAATTTTACCAATGGGAGCTGTAGGAAAGAAAAGTAGAATCAATTATCTAGGACTAATTCCAAAAACAAAAAATAAAAAACAAAACAAAATCTCTTCACTAGCTAGAGGAAAAAATCCTAAAACAAACCAACAACCCAAAGGCCCCTGGAGAATGAAATCACTCTACTTCCATACAAAGATATCTGGTACTCCCTAAACTGCCAGTATCCAAGAGGCTCAGCTCAAGCCCTTTACATCTACCATTTATGCTGTGATAGTCTGTGGCTTAATTACAAATGCTTTAAGCCAGAAAAACCAAATTAATAGTGATATAATTACTTGTTAGACACTCCAAATCTCTCATGAATGTCTCTGCAAGTGTGTGCTGACACCAAAACTCTGAGCCTAACGCAGGCTATTTCTAAAGCTACAAACTGAGGTGTCCACAAGAGGGCAAAAGACACTATTTCATAATTGAAGGCAACTTACTTCACTATTAACAATTAAATTTAAGTTGTCTCCTACTTGAAAAAGCAGCTGTAACCCTCAATCACTTCAGCAGCTTAACTAGTACAAGCAAGGAAAGAAAGTACAATAATAACAATGCGTGATCTTTATTCATATTCACTTATATAAGGGGGGACACCAAGTCTACATTGAAAATATTCTAATTTTTAAAAATATAACCATAGCATACGAGACCTCAGGAAGATGAAAACAATACTATTTTCTTCCAGAAACACAATAAACTTAAAATTTTATTATATACCAATAAGCAGAAATATAATTTCTATATGCTAAAAATTAATTTACTTCATAAATACCTGGGGGTTTTCAAGTATCCTCTTTACTCCTTTAATTAGGTTACCAAGGTACTTGGCACGTTCAGGGCTGCTAAATAAGGATCTTCTTGTAGAGGCAAACTGAACTAAGCATGAAAGTGCCTAGAACACAACAAAAAGTCTTTGTTCATTTCAATTTTAACTGCAGCCCCACACTAAACAGCACCTGGAGATATTCCTTGGTCTCCTCTGCATTTTTCTCTGACTTTCAAGAGCCTGACATTTTTGATTCAGTTTTTTATTTGAATTTACAAAGGAAGGAGCCTCCTGGGCTGGAAAGATGACTCTGTGGGTAATGGCACTTTTATGAGCACCTGAATACAAAGCTGGACATAGCCACACACGCCCGTAACATCCATGTTGGGAGAAGACCCAGAGCTTAGCAGCCATTCTAGAGCCAAGAGGGAGCTTCAGGTTCAGGGTCCTGTCCTAAGGGACTAAGATTCACAGCTCTAGACAGAGACAATCAACACCCTCTGGCTTCCACATGCTGATCCATAGCTGCACAGACACACACATGTGCACACAAGCATGCACTCCACATACATACAAAAGACATTTTAAGTAAAAAACAAGGAGGATTTCATTACGTTGTTCTCATGGAGGAGGGGTCAACACGTCACTTTTCTAATTTAGGCCCTATCCCCCTCTTCTTGCTGGATACCTGGACTCCTTGTTCTGATTTGTCAGACATACAGTCTATATCCTCTCTTGTATTTCTTAATGAGCCAAATCTGCCAAAAAGGCACTAGACTTGGATACATTCAGATGATTCGCAACTGCTTAGGATACCCATTCTATCTTTCAACCAATGAACAGGTGTTCATTCTATCAGCAACAAATCATCTCGAAGTTACAGAGTATTATAGATTATACATTATGGATCCTGCAGAGGGAAAAATCCCTAACTGAATCAGGTAATTGGTTATGAAATATATCTTACACCATTCATGAGTATCTTAGAGGGTTGGAAAATGCTGCTGAAAGGGTTAGTAACTTTCTGAAAGTTCCTGAGGAGTTGAGTTATCTTCCTAAGCTTCCAGGCCACTCCATTACTTTGATTCCTAAGACCAAGAGCAGTTCCTGCAGTTTGTCCTCATACTGACTTATCACACAGGCCTCTGCATGTTTTTACCTGGACTAACATTTTAAAAAATACCATTAGCTGCCAATATTAAAATATTTCTAATAGGAGATTTCATATAAAATGTCCAGCATAAACACAGACTCTCTCTGTCTGGGCCATGCTCTGGTTGCCCACTGCCTCTATTAAAACACAAAACCACCCTCCTTAGGCAATCCCGATGCACAGCACTGGGAACCATCAGTGTATTAAAAGCAAACACCAGTGCATAGCGTGGGGGATAAAAAGACCTGAGCTTTAATCTAAGTGCCAATATCTATTCTGCTGCCCCGGGGAAAGTCAATTAGCCACGGTGGGTCTGTTTTCTGTTTTTCATGTCAACCTAGCAAGACCAGTGTTCTTAATCTCGCAGGGTCACTGTGAGGATAAGCAAGATAAGCATCACATAATAGGGCATCATGCTACTTATCTCAAAACAGATGTCTTCTTCTACATTTTTTAATCACAAGTACTTTTTGCTTTTTACTAAAACATAATCATATGACTTCGTTTAACAACTAAAAGCAGTTTTCTTGGTGTAGAGGACAAAAGGACGAAGCAGTCACAGATACGCAAGCACCTGTGGACTCGGATCAAATGCAAACTAGAGATTCAACAACAGACTTGGGCTAGAGATGAAGCTCAATAGTACATTACTTGGCAATACATTCTTCCTTTTACGTGATAAACAAATATATTTTCAATCTTGAATACTTTTCCAGAGACACGATTCCCCAATCTCTAGAAGCTTAGATATTTTTATTACATTTTCCCCAACATTGCTAGATTTTTAAGACTCAACAAAAATGATGCTCAGAGACTCAAAGTTCTATGTAACAAAGAGAATTTCAACATGAAACTGAGCACTAATGATCAACACAAAATCAAGTGAGTGGGTCACCTGCTTCTCGCCCATGGAGACTGCCTGTCAAACCTAAGACATGTACCCAATAATGCTGAGGAACAGTTAGAGAAGGTTAGAAGGAAGGTCCTAGGCGCATGCTGGACTCAAGTGAGGTGAGTGCTGATTAGAGTGAGATACAGGGAGAGGTTGGCAGACTGTCCTGGCCGTAGCAAGAGCAAGATTAGTTACTGGTTCTGAGCTTAGTCACAAAGCAGAATGGACTGTTAACAAATTCCAATGAGTAATACAACAAAATACATTCAGAAATGAAAGAACTACTTGAGAACACAACAATTAAATGCATAGGAACTTTTGAAGTGAATGTACATTACCCGTACACTTCAGATTAGAAAAGACCCAGGTAGGAGGCCGAGGACAGAAGACAAGTCTGAAGGCAGTGTGGGCTATATGGTGCGTCCCTGTCCAAAACCAAAAGAAAATCTAGATACGCAGCCCAGTTACCACACTAATATCCAAGGAGTGCGACTCCAGGGTTGATTCCCCAGTAGTACAAAACAGTAACACACACTGTCCTGGGCATCGTATCTTAGAGATAAGAATGGTCTGTACTTACTAGCTGAGACAGTACTGGTGGAAGTGAGTGATACAGACTGAAGAAAAGATCCAATGTTTCTGGTTCCAGGAAAACTGGAAAAAAAGATGATTTTTTCTAACATTACTTTCACCAAGGCATCACAAAAGAGAGAATGTTAAGACTTCTTCCTATGGTATGGCCACTTGTGGCAGCTGGGCTTTTTTCCCTTCAATATAAATTCACTTTTTAAGGCAAGGTTTCTCTGCATAGGCCTGGCTGTCCTGGCACTTGCTTATAAACCAGGCTGGCCTCAGAGATCTGCCTGCCTCTGCATCCCAAGTGTTAGGATTAAAGGCGTGAACCACCACTGGTGCACTGGTGACTTATTTTTTCTCTCTCACGAACAGCAAGTCTTTTTTCTGGGACATTATGTATGCAAAGGCTCGTGCGTATCTTTCCATTCATAATTCTGGGTACCTGGTACAAGTTTCAATTCATAAGCTTACCCTTAATGCCGACAACATTTCTTGGTTTTTAAATTTATTCTGTTTTTTCTGATTCTCTCTTCCTAGAACTTCCAATAGTCTTAAGCCAACCTCTTGGTTTCACCTTACTATCCCTACAGTTTCTCTCCTAGCAAAACATCTTGTTTTTTTTTATTCTACTTTGTAAATTTCACTAACTTTCTCTTCCAAGTTGTTTATTAAATTGCTAAATTATGTGGTAAATGTTCATTCCTGTCTCAGGAAAGCTTTACATGTTTTTATATCTCCAAGAATATTAATCACTTTTTAAAGTTTATTTCTATTCTTTACCATATATATTAATCCTCCAACTTCTTAAAAAATTAAACTTTCTAAGATAATAAACTGTAGATTCACATATAATAATACAGACCTATGGCACGTTTTACTCATCTCCTATGCTGGTGATCTCTTATAAAAACTGACATTACAATACCATCGCCAGGGAGCCCAACACAATCTCCCAATTGTATTGAGTCCAGATTTATGTGCACTCAAGTGTGCATACATATTTTCAGTCTGTGCATTTTTATTACACGTATTGGTTTATGAATTCACCACCACAACCAAGATGTGAAATGTTAAATCCCTTGTTTATTAATATTTGATTCCTAAATTGGAAGTAATTTAAAAAAAATTTATATTTTGATCCTCTCTATCTGACATCCTAAAATTTGAAGCTTTTCTAGTTTAACTTTCCAAGTAAAATAGCTGTGAGAGAGAAGAAAGTCAACCACAGCGGCAAAAGCTGCAAGTTTCCACAGGGCGCAGGTGGGGAGGCTCCAGCTAAGAAAGCCTCCCTAGCAAAGGCGCCCCACCTCCCAGCCTTGTCTGTACCAAGAGGAAGGCTCTGTCTTCTTAGCATCCACTCTGCTCTGCTCAGTCACCTACTCTGATGTGCTCACCTTTAATTCTGAAAGATACCTCTGGACAACAAAGTTAGATCCTTTCTCACTATTTACATGGAAGCGTCCAAACAAAAATCTTAACATTTCCCCAGAAGTCTATTTTCTACTATTTAGAGCAAATATAGCAGTTATGAACTAGACAAAGCATTTCACTATTGAGTATTAGCAGCTATTCTGAGTTACAATCCTCCTATTAGACCACTTTAAAACAAAACCAAAAACAGCAGAGCTAACCACGCATCATGAGAACATCTGCGCTGCTCAGCTCTGCACATGTGCCGACCAACTCTCTCCTTACTTGTTCTCCAGGCTGTTGGAATCTGCACCGTGCAAAGGTCATCTGCAGACTCGTCTGCTGAACTTCCAATGAAGTCAAAACTCAGGCAGCTGAGGACCAGTTTTAAGACCTGCATCACCAGATTTTGCTGATCTTGATCCTGAAGATTTAAAGGTTTGGCCAACACCTTCAAAATTAGAAAAAAAAATATGAATAAATGAGTTTCAACTTCACAAATTTAAATACTTCTTGAATGTGAAATAAAAATTAGAAAAAAGAAAAAGAAACAGTAAAAACTATTGTCCCCAAATTTCTACTATAGTAGACTACTTTCAAATTTCACTTTGTAAAATGAGAAGAAAAAAAATAGACTTAACTACATACTGCAGATCACCTTCTAAATTTCTAAGAGGTAACCAAAGCCAGGTATAGTGGCACACACTTTCAATCCCAGTACATGGTAGGCAAAGGCGGGCAGAACTCCATGAGTTCAAGGTTAATCTGGTCTACATGGCGAGTTCAGGCAAGCCAGAACTACATAGTAATACTCAGTCTCAAAAGAAAAAAAAAAAATTTAATGAAGTTTTAGACCAAATACTTTATATAGCAAACTATACAAAGAAAGCATAGAATTCACTAGCTTAAACAGTCCTGAAACTTAATTTTCCTCAAGAAAATCTGAGATAACTTGTTGTGTAAAAGAGATGCATTCAGCTAACAAGGGCTGTGTGAATGGTACTGATGTGTCCTAGTTATATATAAGGTACTAGCTGCTCGAGGCCAATCCTAATGTCTTTTGATACAGTCCTTTCCCACACAGTCTGAATGAAAAGTACATCCCGGACATCGTGTAGGATTTGTAGAGAAGCCTAGACTTCTCCAAGAACAATACAAAAAAAGAGAGATCAGATGGACGGATAAGAATATGCCTGAAACAAGATAAATCCTGCGTTGTCATTAAGTCAGCTGATGAACTGAAGACCATCAATCATACTATTCTATCTACATTTGTAAATGATATTTTTCCATAACACAAGAATATTTTTAAAATAATAGCTATTAAATCAGACCTACTATAATGATTATCGGTGCTAACATACAAACTAACAATTCTAATCTAAAAATTAAAATATGAAATGACCCCCAAACCTAAAATACCATGACCACTCAATGCTTCAACTTCGGTGAATTTCAAGTTTCAGATTAAAATTTTTTTTAATTGGTAAAGTCTATACAAATATTCCAAAATTCAAAGACTCCAAAATCTGAAACATTTCTGGTCCCTAATATTTATAAATAACACTCAGCCTATAACAGAGAACTGAAGAGACAGGAAGCAGAACTGAATAAGGTGTTCTGAAAAATCCTTTACCACACAAAATAAGCAAGCTTGAGAAGTGTGATGAGATCCTTCATTATCAACAGAGCCTAATATAACTATGCAAGTCACGCATGCTCTACTGTGCACTAAGAAACAAGCAGGAAATTCCTATTTCTCAAAGAAACTATTAAAATTACTCTGGGAAAATTGTGATAAAAGAAAAACTGTATTCCCATCAAAACATAGGCAGGCAGATAAGGAAATTAAACCTCCATAAAAATTAAAATTTACAGTAGGAAGTTTAAGAAGTACTTTGCTTAAACACAAATACTCAATTCTCTATGGATTTCATCTTCCATGCCCAGAGAGAAAAATTTAAACAGATTTACTATATTTAAGACTGACCGCAACAAGTCTTTTAAAGGCAAAACCAGAGAGAAACACTCCCCTTGAAATTCATTCAAAGCATTTAATTCAAATTAAGCTTCCCATACTACACCAGCTAGGAAACTGAGTTAGTAGCTGACTTACCTGCTTCAGGAGTGAACATGCTAACACTAGAATGTCTTTTAGAGAAGTATCACGGAATGAGGTAGCTACTTTCCTATGTTTTGCTGAAGGTCTGGAATAGTCAACCTAAAAAGGTCAAGATGTATTAGTTTAACCAAACCTATAGAAAAATAAGGCAAGGATTTACCATGTAACATAACGGCATCAGTAATCAGAGAATCATAAATACAGAGCTTGTAAAAGACTTCCAAGGTGACACGTGTGAGATTACTCACTGACAGAGATAGGGTTAGAATTCACAGTCAATGCAATTAAATGACACAGATAATAAAAGTAACAGAGACTGAGATCATGGGCTCCTGAACTCTGCCCTACAGTGTATATAAGTAATTTTCCTAACTCTCAAATGCTACCTCCAAAAGGAAAAAAGCCTCTAAAACTCTTCAATTCCTATTATGTAAACCAGCTAAAGGAAAGTATTTTCTAAGTCACTGATTTATGCCATTGAAATTCTGAAAACAAAAGTAGAAATAATACTCAAGAATATGATTATGTACACAATGTGTCATTTCTGAATCTATTAGCTAATATAAATTATTTTTTAAAAAAATAAATTACTAAGACTAGCTCTTGAGCCCATAACCTAAAATGTAAACACAGTTTTACACAGTGGTACTGGGGCTTGGAACACTTTCTTAGCACATTTCCAGTACTGGCTCCTCTCCCCAATGAGAGTGTACATATATATGGGTGTACATATATACAAATATATAAAAACATATATGCTCTATACATATCTATTTATCAACAGGAAACAAAACAGTTGACAGCCCAATAATCATTATCACTGTGGCCTAAAGTTTACTATTTATCTCTTTTGCTATTAGACAACAGAAGAAAACCATTTATCCTGCTACTGTTTACAGAATTAAAAAAAAAAAAAATGAGCTAAGAACTGACTAATGATACTTCCATAAATGCAAGGTACAATTCAGACTACCCCTAAATGCTATATTTACTGAGAAAATAGTAAACATAAATGTCCAAAGGTAGAAAGCAGTTGCTGAAAGCTATAGCCAAAGGGTGATTTATTAATTAGTACTTGCAGCATTCTGTTCTAGATCAAGCTCTCATGTGTGTGTGTGTGTGTGTGTGTGTGTGTGTGTGTGTGTGTGTGCGTGTGCGTGTGTGCATGCGTGTGTGTACGGTGTGCATGTATGTATGGGGTTTCCTGATGGAGTACACCATTTTGGCTCATCTAGCTAGCAGCTGGTTCAGAGGAGTTCTTGTTTTTACATCCCATGCACTGCCACACCCAGGAAGCTCTGACATGAGTTCTGGAGATGCAAACTGGTTTTCATGTTTGCACGTCAAATGCCAACTACCTCCTGGCTAGTCTATCTGCTCTTAGCAGTGGATGTTTACCTCTCTTCAAAGAAAAAAACATGCAGGTTAAAAAAAAATTAAGAAATTTATAAGTAGGTAGGAAGGAAAGTGGATGTAGGAAGAGCTGAGGGAAGAATGAACATGATCAGAACACACTGTAAGAAACTCTCAACTCTGAAAAAAAGACACATTTGTACAAAGCAATTGATCATAGATCCCAAGACAAATCTGCCGTTACCCATGCTTTCCTCAAGGCTTGCATACTTACTCAGGTACTCGTGTAGATACTGGGTTTTGAGAGAAACGGTACAACCATTTTG
Source organism: Phyllotis vaccarum (assembly GCA_033318265.1). Lineage (NCBI taxonomy): Eukaryota > Metazoa > Chordata > Mammalia > Rodentia > Cricetidae > Phyllotis > Phyllotis vaccarum. The sequence goes on along the minus strand of JARWLC010000016.1, from coordinate 62,257,308 downwards.
TATTGCATATGTATGTCCCTACTATGGGTATATGTATCTGATACTGCACATGTACGCCCTTACAATATAGGCATATGTATTTCCTACTGCACATGTATGCCCCTATTGTATGGACATATATATGTCATTTTGATGACTATATAACAAATATAATCAAGGAACAGAAGATTTGGCTTTTAAAAATGTGGGATAATGTTTATAAACCTCTTTTAGCTTTTAGAAAAATCAAGTTTAGATCTTTTTCTTAAAAATATACACCTGCCACTCATCTCTCCCCTAAGTCCAGGCCAGCAGAAAAACCTTGGCAGGCCAGAGCTCCCCATAAAATCCAATTCACTGAACACCCCCATCTACAAATCTGCCCCGACCCCAAATTCATCCCATCAGCTGGCAACATCAGTGCCTACTGGAGACCCACGGATCCTCAGCACCTATTGGGCCAAGAGCAGCTACCTAAGACCCACAGTTTGTCAGCACCAATTAGATCAAGAGTTCCTTCTAGATCAAGAGCTCATATTGGACCAAGACTGATCCCTGAGACACAGAATAAGTCAGCTCTTATTGCACTGTAACACACAATACGCTACCTCGAAGTGGACCAAGAGCTCAGACTGGACTAAGAGAGGCTTCTGAGCTTCACTGAGACACAGACACAACCAGAACAGATTGTACCAAAATCAGCTCCCTGAGCTACAGACAAATCCCACATTCACCCGAGGAAGCAATGGGCAGACAAATACTAGTGGAAGAATACTTACAACGTAAAGAACAAGGTACCACCAGACTCTAGTGATTCTACAACAACAAGACCTGAACATGACAGTGTAGAAGAAGCAGAAGGGATCGGACTTAAAAACAACTTCAAGAAGATGCTAGAAGCCTTAAAAAAAGGAAAGAAAAATCTCCCTTAAAAAAAAAAAAATAGAGAAAAAGACAAACAAAAAAATTGGAATCGATAAACAAATCCCTTAAAGAAAATAAAGAAAACCAAGAAAAAGCAATCAAACAGGTGAAGGAAACATTTCAAAATTGAAAAATTGAAATAGAAGCATAAAGAAGACATAAGCCAAAGGAATGCCGGAAACAGGAAACCTGAAAAAAACCAAGTGGAACCATAGGTGCAAGTGCAAGAAATAGAAGAGACAATCTCTGGTGTGGAAAATTCGATAGTGGAAATAAGTGTCAGTCAAAGAAAACACTAAAACCAAAAAGTCATAACATAAAACATCCAGAAAATATGGGACACCAAGAAAAGACCAAATCTAAGAATAACAGGAATAGAAGAATACCATTCTCAAAGGCACAGAAAATATATTCAACAAATCATAGAAGAAAACTTTCCCAATCTAAAGAAATGTCTATAAATACAAGAAGCTTAAAGACACCAAACAGAACAGACCCTCCAAAAAAGTTTGCTTGCAACATAATAATCAAGCCACTACACCTACAGAATAAAAAAAGAATATTAAGAGCTGAAAAGGAAAAAAGGACAAGAAACTTAAAAAGGCAGACCTATCAGAATAACACCAGATTATTCAATGGAAACAATAAAAGGCAAAAGGTCCTGATCAGATGTTGTACAGACACTTAAAGATCATGGCTGCCAGCCTAGACTACTATACCCAGCAAAACTATCAACCATCATAGATGAGTAAACAAGATATTTCACAACAAAACCAGACTTAAACAATACCCAGCCACAAGTCCAGCCCTACACTAGAGGAAAAACTCCAACCTAAGGAACCTAGATATATGCACAAAGCCCAAGCAATAGATAATCCCACAGAAGGAAAACCCAAAGAAGGGAAACACATACATGCTACCATCAAAAATAAAAGGAATTAACAATCACTGCTCATTAATATCCCATAATATCAATGTACTCAATTTACCTATAAAAAAGATACAGGCTATCACAGTGGATACAAAAAAAGAATCCATCCTTCTGCTGCATACACCTCAACTTCAAAGATAGACACAGGCTTAGAATAAATGGTTGGGAAAAGACTTTCCAATTAAATGGTCCTAAGAAACAAGTTGCTGTAGCCATTCTAATATCTAACAAAACAGACTTCAAACTAAAATATGGATGGATATTACTTATTCATCTCAGGAAAAATCAATCAAGATGAAGTCTCAATCCAGAACAGTTATGCCCCCAACATAAGGGTACCCAAATACATAAAAGAAACAATACCAAAGCTTAAATCTCACATCAATCAAACCCCACACATTAACAGTGGGAAACTTCAATACCCCATTCTTACCAATGGATAGGTCTACCAGACAGAAAATTAACAGAGAAATAAGAAATCTAACAGACATTATGACTCAAATGGACTTCATATACAAAACTTTCCACCCAAACACAAAGGAATATTCATATTTCTCAGCATCCCATGGAACTGTCACTAAAACTGACCTTATACTCAGTCATAAAGCAAATATGAATAAAGACAAAAAATTGATAATAATTCCTTGTATCCTATCAGACCACCATGGTCTAAAGTTAAGAGTTCAAACTACACAATCACAGAAAGTACAAACTCATAAAAACTGAACATCTCCCAAATGAACCACCTCTGAGTCAAGGAAGAAAGAAATTAAGTCTTCCTACGATTCAATGAATATGAATCCACAAAATACTCAAACTTATGGGACACAATGAAATAGTGTTAAGAAGAAAACTCATAGCACTAGGTGCCTATATGAAAAACCTAGAGAAATCTCACACAAGAGACCTAACTGCACAGCTCAAAGCTCTAGAACAATTAGACGCAAACTCACCTAGAAGAAGTAGATGGCAAGAAATAATCAGACTCAGGGCTGAAAGCAATAAAATTGAACCAAAGAGAACAATACAAAGAAGCAATGAATCATAGAGTTGCTTCTTTGAGAGAGCCAACAAGAGAGACAAATCCTTATCAAACTAACCAAAAGGCAAAGAGAGTATTCAAATTAACAAAATCAGAAATGAAAAGGGAGACATAACAATAGACACCAAGGAAATCCAGAGACTCATTTGTCATACTTCAAAAACCTGTATGCCACTAAATTGGAAAGCCTAAAAAGAAAAAGAAAAAAAAAAAAAAAAAAGGAAAGGTACCACTTAGCAAAATTATATCTAGACCAGATATTTATGGTCTATATAGACGTATAACCCCCAAGGAAATAGAAGTTGTTATTAAAAGTCTCCGGGGTCAGATGAGTCCAGCACATAATTCTATGAGATTTTCAAAGAATAACTAATAATAACACTTCTCAAATTGTTCCACACAATAGAAACAGAACATTGCCAAACTATGAAGCTACAGTAACCTGATACCCAAATCAAACAAAGACACAACAAAGAAAAAGAATTATAGACCAATCTCCCTCACAAACATTGATGTAAAAATACTCAATAAAATACTGGCAAACCAAATTCAGCAACATATCAAAACAATCATCCACCAGGATCAAGTAGGCTTTATCCCAGAGATGAAGGGATGGTTCAACATACAAAAAACTGTGAATGTCATCCATCATATAAACAACTTAAAAGGAAAAAAATCACATGATCATCTCTTTAGAGGCTGAAAAAAACCTTTGAGAAAACCCGACACTCCTTCATGATAAAAGTCCTGGAGAGAACAGGAATACAGGGAAAATACCTAAACACAATAAAGGTAATATACATCAAACTAAATGGAGAGAAACTCAAAGCAATCCCACTAAAATCAAGAACAAGATAAGGCCATCCACTCTCTCCATATTTATTCAATATAGTTCTAAAAGTATTAGTTAAAGCAATAAGAGATCAAAATGCAATTAAGGGGATAGAAATTGGAAAGGAAGAAGTCAAACTATCTCTATTTGCAGATGATATCATCGTATACATAAGTGACCACCAAAATTCTACCAGAGAGCTCCTACAGCTGATAAACACCTTCAGCAATGTGGCTGAATACAAGACTAACTCAAAAACAACAACAAAAAACTCAATAGCCCCCTATACAAAAATGATAAAAGGGCTAGTTAGAAATCAGGGAAACATCACCCCTTACAACAGCTGCAAATAGCATTAAATATCTTGGGGTAATTCTAACCAAAGATGTAACAGGCCTGTATGACAAGAACTTTAAGTCACTGAAGAAAGAAATTGAAGATACCAGAAAATGGAAAGATCTCCCATGCTCTTGGGTAGCTAGGATCAATATAGTAAAAATGTCAATCTTACCAAAGCAATCTACAGATCAATGCAAGCCTCATCAAAATCCCAACTCTTCACAGACAATACTCAACTTTATATGGAATAACAACAACAAACACACCCAGGAATGCCAAAAAAATCCTGTTCAATAATAGAATTTTGGAGCTGAATGATCAACAGTGTACTGTTAGCCACAATGTTACTGAGAAATCAAGTGCAGATCCAGCCATGCAAGAAGGTTTCTCTGTGCCCATGTATTCCCAGGAACAGCCAAGTGTGTACAAGTTTTTGATTTTTGGACTCTAGGACAGGGAGCATGGGAATGGGAAGTGTTTGGAAAGAGGATCATGATTCCATACACACTCTACATGGCTTCACTGTTTTCCTATATAGCTGTTTACTATAAATGTGTTATCAAGGAATTGATATTAAATATTCAAACAATCTTGAGTAGTTTGAAACATTAAAAAAAAGAAAATTAAAAAACTATTGCTATCTTCTCCTATAGCTGTGTTTTCTGTTCATCTCTCTTTTTCAGAGAATTGTCAGTCTTGACATTAATTGTAGAATTTAATGAACTATATCTATATTAAGTCTTTGTAATATTCTATACTTCTATGGAGGTTTCATGTGATTGAAAAGAACAAAGACAAAGGTCTGGACTATATTGCTGATGGTGGGCTATGTGTTTTCCTGGCACAGAAAAACAACACAAAACTTTGAAGAAAGAACATTTACTTTAAGAATATGAATGTAAAGATATAACTATAGTAATTGAGTAAGCTAATGAATAATTAGTAGAAATTAAATAAACTAAATGAAAAAGGACTGCCAAAAAAGTAAAAGAATTTTGGGAGGCATCACCATCCCTGACTTCAAACTCTAATAGAGCCACAAGAATAGAAACAGCCTGCTACCAGCATAGAAATAGACTTATGGATCATGGGAATCAAACTGAAGACCCTAACTTTAATCCACACACCTATGAACACCTGATATTAACAAAGAGCCCAACAACAAATGGTGTGGGCATAACTGGATGATGGTATACAGAAAAACGCACATAGATCTATCTATATCTATCACCCTGCACAAAACTCAAATCCAAGTAGGTCAAAGACATCAATATAAACCCAATTACAATGAATCTGATAGAAAGAAAAATGGGAAATATCCTTGAATGCATTGGCACAAAAGATCACTTTCTAAATATAATACCAATAGCACAGACACCGAGTGCAATAATTAATAAATGGGACCTTCTGAAACTCAGGAGCTTCTGTAAGTAAGGCAAAGGATACAGTCAATATGACAAAATGACAGCCTGAAAAATAGGAAAACATCTTCACTGACCCTCTATTGGAAAGAGAAATGTCTAAAATACACAGAGAACTCAAGAAATTAGAGGTCAAAAAATCCAAAGAACCCAACTGGAAAATGAAATAAAGAGCTAAATATGGCATTCTCAACAGAAGAATCACAAATGGCTGAAAGACACTTAAAGAATTGCTCAACATCCATAGCCATCAGAGAAATGCAAATCAAAACAACTCTGACATACCATCTTCTACCTGTCAGAATGGCTAAGATCAAAAACACAGATGACAGCCTATGCCGGAGGGGATGTGGAGCAAGGGGAACACTCCTCCATTGCTGGTGGAAGTGCAAACTTGTACAATCATTTTGGAAATCAGTACAGTAGTTCCTCAGAAAACTGGGAATCAATCTACCCAGTGATCCAGCAATACCATTATTGGGCATATACCCAGAGGATGCACATTCGTACTCCAAGAGTATTAGCTCTGCTATGTTCAAAGCAGCATTATTCGTAATGGCCAGAATCTGGAAACAACCTGCATGACCCTCAACTGAAGAATGGACTAAAAATACTGGTACATTTACATAATAGTCTACTCAGCAGTTAAGAAACAAAAACAAAAATAAAACATCCTGAAAAGTGAAGGCAAATGGATGGATCTGGATAGTATTATCCTGAGTGATGGTACTCCGGAAAGACAGATAAGGTATGTCCTCACTCATAAGTGGATTTCAGCCATAAAGCAAAGGATAACCAGGTTATAATTCTGCCCCCACTGCTTTTGATGATGAACTGTTACATGGAACTGTGAATGAAATAAACCCTTTCCTCCCCAAGTTGCTTTTGGTCATGGTGTTTCATCACAGCAACAATAACAATAACTAAAACGGGTTATAAAGTGAAGAGAAAATTAATTGATTCTCCCAGACAGAATACTAATACAACATGAGAAGCAAACACGAGGCATGATTCTAAGCAGGCATCTTCTCTAAGAACATGCTGAGGCTGAGTAAAGAAACAGAACTAAATAGCAACCTGTCACTTTAAAAAAACTCCAATGGTGGTATCATGTAGAAGAAAGAATGTCCTTGTAGAAAGAATTGTAAAGTACTCCTTGGGGCTTCAGGGAATGTGGGGGAGGGCATCATGTCCTCAACTTATCATCAAATATCAACAAAGGACTTTGTCTTGACCTCCAAACATTACTGAAAGTTTGTTTGTATATTTTAAAAGATACTTACTAGCTCTCCAAGATACACTTTTATTAGAAACTACATTACTTGCAGGGTGTGGTGACCCAGGACTTCAGTCACAACAGTTGAGCCACAGATGGATGGATCTCTGTGAATTAGAGTCCAACCTATAAAGTAAGGTCCAGGTCTATAAAGTAAGTTCCAGGAAAGCCAGGGCTGTTACAAAAGAAACCCTGCCTCAAAAATTCACCAAAAAAGAAAAAAAAAATCCACATTACCAGTAACGAATCAGGAACTAGAAGGACCCACAGAACTGTCTCTTTCAGAGTGGCCTATATTGCTACTTGTTACAGGTAGAGAAATGACTCAGTTTAAGGTCAGCAAGTATAAAAGCTGGATGCTTGTCGTTACCATCCTACTAGTGTCTCACTTTTATAAAGTAAATTTACAAAAGCATGTAAAAAATACTTTTTAACTTTTAAGAGAGCTCCAGTTCTTTAAACTCACTCAGAGTCCAGCTGAGATTAGTCAAGTCCCTTCTGCCATACCCCTGTAAACAAAATAGCTCTCCCCATATTGGGGAGAAAAACTGGGATAGCAGATCCTCTTCACACTCTGTGAGAGGAAAAAATGAATGAACAAGGGGACTAAGGTTATTTTAAAACGTGGAAATTCTACAAAATATGTTTTAATTCATCAATGAACAGCAATAAAATTGGTTACTTCAATTGCAAAATACTGAGACTATACCCTGATTACAAAGGGAATTGACAAATGGGCAGACGCCAGCTCTCCTTGTGTGCACATTCACATTCCATACACACCATCAGCACTCGACAGGATGCCAGTCTCTCAATTCAAGCTCTACAATCTTTGTTATAAAATTATTCCACAAAGAACACAACTTCTGTTTTTGTCCTGTTAAAAGCTGTGCTGACAGCAAATGAGAACAGGAACAGGAGACATGTCCTCAGCGGCTGGGCTTAAAAGCCCTGCTGAGGGAGTGTAGCTGCTAAAGATACGCCTTGTACAGATGAAAATTCAAGTCAGATAGTGACTAAGTGCCAACGTCTGTTCCTGGATACATCCAACATTTACCCACGGTTAAGAATCAATCTTACCATTTGCCCTTTATTTGTAAGTGTCTAAGAGTTTGTTTTCTTTTCCTTATAAATTACTTTTTTATGGTTGATACATTATATCCACAAGAAAGAAGACAATCCTCCAAGTACCCATGGAACAACTATTATGCTCTATTTCCCACTATTTTTATTTTCTATTTTCTTTACTATGGTTGAGATTTTCAGTGAAAATATTTTAATTTAATTTTTCAACTATTAAAACAAATATACAAAAGATGATAATTAAGAACTTCATGACATAAAACAACTATATAAAAAGGCAATCTTTATATGACAACTACACCCTGAATTTATGCCAAATGGCAGCCTTGAATGCTTAGGATAGAAATGAAGAAATAGGAAATAAAACTGAATCCTTTACAAAAGTAATCCAAGGGCCAACAGAAACCTTTCATTTTTTTTTTTTTTAAACAAAGATTGACTGCAGTGGTAAACAGAATGGTACCAGATTCAGAAGCGAGGTGAATAATAAGCAAGCAAGCAAACAAACAAACAAACAAACAAATTTCTCTAGCTTTTGAAAATGCTAACTCACAATGCAAAAGGATAATTAGGCCATTGAAGGAAAGATCAGCATCCCTGGAGGAATGGATTCATAATACAATTAATATAGAATCTTCTAACTATGATGATAATTGCATAGGAGAGGTTATTTTTACAGATAAAAAAAAATCAAAATATCAAGTGTTACAATTGTGGAAAGTAATACCTAAAAAGAGACTGTAAAAAAGGTGTTCCCAGAAACAATGTCCTTGCTAAGAATAGCATCACAGAACAACATTCCATTCTGGAGTATGCGGACGGTGTGGCAAAGGCAAGGCATTGGACAATGAGTGCAGGTCAACAAGGGACAGACAAGGTAACTTTCCTTCCATAATGGGGGAATGCCTTTCCAGAGCAATTAAAGAACCTAAAGCTTGTCCTGGACAATATAACCGCTATATAAAAGAGAACAACAAATTCAGAAAAAACATAAAGCAAATATTTTGGCAAACTTCAATAAATGAACAAAGGCCAAAATTAAAAAGACGAATAAATGATGTCATTAAAGGTTTGGTAGACATAGAGGCAGATGTAACAATAATTACATTAGAATCTTGGCATCCAAATTGGCCCCTCAGGAAGTAAATGGTCAGCTTTTGGGAACTGGAACATTATCCCAGGTAAAACAGAGTGCAAAATGGCTCGAGTGTACAGAAAATTAAAACCATATATGGTTAATGCTGCTTTAATTTATGGGGATGAGATTTGTTACAACAATGGAATACTCAGATTAACATTCCTCCAATACAGAAATGAACCATAAACTAACATAAGTTTCTGAGATAAATATTAGAAGGTATGAGAAAAAGTCACAAACCACTCAGGATGTATGAAAATAAGGTACAGTATATGCCGATCTTTCAAAGACAACCACAGTGCTACCTTTAAAATGGTTAACAGAGAAGCCTATATGGGTTCAGCAATAGCCTTTAGCAAAAGAGAAATTGCAGGCCTTAGAACAGCTGGTACAGGAGCAGTTAAATGCTCAGCATATTGAAGAATTAACCATCCCTTAGGATTCTCCTGTATCTGCTATAAAAAAAGAAATCTGGAAAATGGAGAATAGTAACAGATCTAAGAGCAGTAAATAAGGCGATTCAACCAATAGGCTCTCTACAATCTGGAATTCCTTTGTCTTCTGTTACTTAAATACTTTTTCTTATTGGTTTAAAAGACTGTTTCTTTACTATATCTCTACAAAAAACAGAACAAGGAAAAAATATGCTTCTACAGTGTCCACTTATAATAATACTTGGCCTGTAAAGAGATATCAATAAAGGGTTCTCCCATAGGCAATGTTAAATAGCCCCACTCTGTGCCAACATTTTGTATGACAGCTGTTAGAAATGATATGTAAGCAATTCCCACAATCTATCATTTGCCACTACATGAACAACATCTTATTGGCTGACTCAAATATACATTAGAAAGAATGTTTGAAGAAGTGAAAATTTTTGCCTGCTTGGGGATTATAAATTGCTTCTGAAAAAATAAAAATGGGAGATTCCATTAACTATTTATGATACAAAATAGGTCAACAAAAAATTAGACCCCAAAAGGTACAAATCAGGAGAGACAAATTGCATACTCTTAAAGATTTCCGAAGATCTCTAGGAAACATTTCCAATGTATGGACTACTGCTGGGATAAAAAAAAATAAAAAATAAAAAAATATCATGAACTGGATAATTTATTAAAAACCTTAGATGGTTACAAGGACTTAAATAGTCCAAGAGAACTGTCAGCTGACACTGAGACAGAATTGGCTTTGGTGGAAAAGAAATTACAGGATGCACATGTGGATCGTGTGGGTCCAGACCTTAATTGCATTCTAGTTATCTTGCTCTCTGAGCATTCTCCTACAGGAATTTTAATGCAAAGGGAGAATGTTATATTGGAATGGATATTTCTACCTCATAAACCGAGTAAGAAATTAAAGACATAGTTGGAAAATATTTCTGATTTAATTTTCAAAGGAAAATTAAGACTTTATCAATTGACAGGAATAAACCCAACAAAAATTGATGTACCTTTAACTAATGAAGAAATTAACCAATATGGACAGAAAATGAACCTTGGCAAAGAGTTTGGAAGTAATTTTTTGGGAAATATTAGCAAGAGATATCCCCAAAGCAAAAGAATTCAATTTATAAAAGGAACTAACTGGCTTCTTCCTTGTGTTGTATGGAGAAGACCAATTTCTGGAGCCTGTACATTTTATACTGATGCAAACAAATCAGGAAAGGCAGGTTACAAATAAAAAAATTTAGTGGCTCAAAGCTCTTATAATTCTGTCTAAAAGTCAGAATTATATGCTATTATAATGGTATCAATGAATTTTACAGAACCTTTTAACATAGTCACTGACAGAAAGAATTGTTTTACACATTGAAATGTCTGACTTTATTCCTGATGAGTCAGAACTTCACTATTTATTCTACTACAAGAAATAACCAGAACCAGGAATCATCCCTTCTATAGAACACACATCCATCCCATACAGGTCTGTCAGGCCCTCTGGCACAAGGTAATGATTAAACTGATAAATTATTAATAGGAAATGTGCTAGAAGCCTCTGAGTTTCATAAAAAGCATTGTGTCAATAACAAAGGTTTACAAAAAGACTGTTCCATCACTTGGCAACAAGCCAAAGAAATTGTAAAGAGGTGTCCCACCTGTTCCTTCTATAATCAAACTCCACTGCCAGCAGGAAGTAATCCTAAAGGTATACATAAAAATGAAATCTGGCAGACAGATGTGTTTCATTTTACAGAATTTGGAAAATTAAAATATGTATATCATACAATAGATACATTTTCAGGATTTCAATGGGCAACTGTTTTTTAGTTTAGAAAAGGCTGATTCTGTAATCACACATTTGCTAGACGTTATGGCCATCATGGGAATACCTGTACAAATTAAGACTGACAATGCTCCAGCATATGTCTCTAGTAAAATTAAACACTTGCTTATTATAATATTAAGCATATTACAAGTATACCACACAATCCTACAGGGCAAGCAGTCATAGAGAGATCAACTCTGAAGGATATGATAAATAAACAGAAAGGGGTAACACAAAGATTCCCAGAAATAGCCTACATAATGCTTTATTAACTTTGAATTTTCTCAATGCTATTGAGAAAGGAACAACAGCTGATGAAAGGCACTGGACTATAGAAAAAACTACGGAGCTAAATCAGCCTGTCTACTTCAAAGATGTGTTGATCTTATAATGGAAGCCAGGATATGTGCTATGTTGGAGAAGGGGTTTTGCTTTTGTTTCCACAGGTGAAGAAAAGCTATGGATACCATCAAAATTAACTAAGACTCCATTTGAACTGGAGAAACTTCTTGATAAAGAGAAATGATTCATCTACCCATGTGACAATTCTTTAAGTTGTAAGAAAAACTCGCCAAATAAGGGTTGGGGCAAGGTTCTGTTTTTGTCTTTATAGAAAACTATAAATACCCATCTTAAAGAAGTCAAAAGACCCTGGACATCAAGACGCCTAAAGCAGAAGGAAAGGCTATCCAGAAAAAATTTACACGCAAAGGAATATCAGATCTGTTGGTACCAACACACTCTAGAGGGTAAAATCTCACTGCCTAACATTTATATATCATTTTATTTCTAAGAAGAGTTGAAGTGTGGTTCTCTCCTTCTCTAAACTCAAGCATGCTTGTTAAAGGAAAATGCAAAATCTCCGTATTAGAAGAACCACCTGATAAGGGATACAAGAATAATCAAAATTAAGGGACTATTCTATTGCTACTAATCTTATAATATATAAATGTTTATATCTAAATTTATAAGATTATATATATATTAAACTTTTTGTCATATTAGTGGTCATATAGAGTACTTGTTAATTGTAGAAAAAAAGGCTTCATCTAGATTCCTATACAATGTTTTGGTTTTTAGTCTATATCAGTTTTCTGCAGTGAATCATGACAATGCCTAACTGTGAGCTTTGAAGTCTCCAAAAGGAAGATGGGGCCCCACAATGGTCATTTCACATGGCTGTGACAGTGCCACTAGGCTGACAAACACCAACTAGATATCAGATTTAGACTACAAACTGCTCAAGGAAATTTTGAGGTGGCTAGCTGAGATGAAGCAGCCTCAAAGACTACTCTAATCAGGACTTGAGAGAAGCCCTACACTTTCTTTCACATTATGTAAAGACTAGACAACAGATGATATAGCTAGCCATCTCAGAACTTCAAAATTAACAAAAATATTTTTCTTTTCAGTATCCCCTAAAGATGCTGCTGCTCCCAGAAAGCAGGAAGTAAATTTAAGAACACAATGCTCACATTCCCAAGAGGTAGGGGTTGGTTTTTAGTCTTCCAGTAGGTTATGGATACTTGTCATTCTTCAAGGTTACTGGTTACAAACTGTTATTGGGAGTGGTTTTTTTTAAAAAGCTGCTCAGACTCAAGGTTCTTGTTTAAAAGAAGAAAAAGAAAAGAAAGAGTACAGCTATGATAGGATAAATGGGAAGATTATTCAATCTACTGAGAAAAGGGAATCTAGATAGGATATAAGGGTAGGTTTTTGAATCTACTTTTAAAAAGCAATTACTAGTTTTAAATATTTTATGCTGGATTGGATTTTTATGCATTTGTACAAAATATTTGGCTATTTGTATATTTTGTATATTTATATGTTATGCAAGATAAGACATTACAATCAAACCTATATTCATATTAGATATATTTTCACCGTCAAACAAGAGATATATTTTACATAGACAGGTCATCTTCAAACACTTCAGAGATCTACAGAAAATGGCATTTAAGATATTTTAATAATATAAGTTCTTTTTATTTTTATGACAATGACATATGACAGTTCTTGGCAGTACCTAATCTACTTCAGAGAAAATGATGGGCATCAAAGAAACTCCATATGAAGTTGACCTTCTTTATGGCAAAAGTTAGCAAGAAAGTGTTCTTGCTTTGACTGCTGACATATGATGTCTGGAATGGACAAGCAAGATACACAAGAAAGAACTACTGAACTTTGCCAGGACAAGGTAGGAAGGTCTTTGAGAATGTCCTGCTTCACAGAGAAGTGGCCTGTAGGACGATGATGCATACCTCAGTGTGGGAGGTTGTGTTGTTTCATTTTAAATAATTGTCCCAACCACTGGTTTAATAAAAAGAGCTGATTGGCCAAAGGCAGGCAGGAAGTGTAGGCGGGACTACCAGACTAAGAAAATCTCTGAGAGCAGAATGCCAGAGAGAGCACCAGAGAGAAGCCACAGGAAGCAGAAGACAACCATGCAGCTCTAAAGAAAGGTACTGAGCCACATGGCTGAACAAGAGACATGGGTTAGATGAAGGGTAGAGACCTAGCAAATGATATGCCTGGGCCTGAGGCTGATCAGCCAAAAACTATTGGAAGCATCTGTGTGTCTCTGTGGGACTGCGGGATTGCAGGTCTGCGGGTCTGTGGGACTGCAGACCTAAACTTTGAGGTTAGGCCTGGAAAATCCGGGCCAGAAACCTCGAACTACACCTCAGCATTGCAGAGGAGCCTTTTGACTGTGCAGGCAGCCAGCTGCTCCATGATTTTACATTTTTGGAAGTCGCTTTGCTTGCACTTCCTGCTTACTTAGTTAATATATTTCCTTCGTGGGTCTCTGAGGGGGTTCAAGATGAGACAGTTTCTAGTGACAGTTTTAGAAAAGAAACTCATTAAGAGGTGTAAAGTGTATAAATCTGAGAGACATCAAAAGATTGTTTTCAGTTAGTAATACAAGTTGAATAAAAAGTGAATTAACTACCTAGTTCATCAAAATAGGATAAATAGTGGAATATTTTCTTTGAATTTGTCAATTCTTAATGGTCTAGATATTATTCATGTAGTTATTGTTTATATATTGTATATCTTTATGTATATATTTTACCTATTGTATATAGTTTTTGTTATATTATAACTTTGTTATTTTTGACACAAAAGGGAATATGTGGTGATATATATATTTAATTAGTCTGGAACATCAGAGAGTTAACCACAGAGCCAAGCCTAGAAGGTCAGGGAGTGGAGAAAGGAAGTTAAGATAGCTGGGCAGAGGAAGAGAAGAAAGGCTTGTCAGCTTTTTTGGGCACTTCCTTGGAGGGCTGAGGAGAGAGGAGTTGGAGATTTCCCGGAGACAGACAGGCCTGAGGAGTTGGCAGGTGAGAGGTGCCCATGGTCTGTTTCCCCCTCTCTCTGATACTCCAGCTTTTCCCCAATATCTGGCTTCGAGTTTTTATTATAATATCAAATAGTATTCATGCACTATTTCACCACAAATAAAAGTACCAATGAAACAATATTGCCCAAGCAAATTCCATGTCCTAGTCCGTGGAAAAGCTTACCAGGTTCATCTCCTGAGTCAATTCAGAAAGGATTATCACTCCTATTATGCAGTGCTCCACAGTACCCTTTGAAAAATAACCAAGTGGAGACATGATTAGTTCTTAATTTTTAAAAATTAAACAAAGCATTATATTTTTTCTAACAATAGTCCTTAAAAGCATGGTTTTTTTAAAAGTATTGATATTTCCATAACTAAAAGAATTTTGAACTAATTTTTGAAAGGCAAAATTCAGTACATGGAGTTAAAGAGAAAATGAATATCTACCTTAAAAATGTATACAGTGTTTCCCAACATTTACAACTCATAACAACTAAGCTTCAAAATAATATTTAATTTAGTACTTTTTTACAATCTTAAGAGTGGGGAAAATTATTTTTGTTCCTGAAATTTGCTTGAAGCCTACTGTGATAGCTGCATTCAATAATTAATAAATAGCTTAGAAACTAATTTAAATCTCTTGATCTAATATCAGAGAAGATCACTTAGGCTCTTTTAATATTACTGAACAGTGCACGTGTACGTAGTCATTAGGTACCTTAATGAAGACATCTAGAGTATCCAATGTAGCAGAGTAAATATATGACTATCAATACAGTATAGTTTCCATGATGTTTCTAATTAGCTTCCAATTTAATTGCAAAACTTCCTTCAATTCAGATTTCATGTGCACATTACTAACAAATTACCCTATTACAAAATCATACTGGAAAGCATGGAAATAATGTAGCACCAAATTGCAATGCAGTAATAAAGGGTCCGCACAGATGTGCTCTCTACACCCTCATTGACAGTTGGTCATCTCTACCTTACACAGAACTCAGCAGCACTGAATTCTAGAAATAATTCTTTTCATGTTATCTCAGAACCACCAAAGATCAACTCTGGAAGCATCAAACAATGCATTTTAATTCTCTGTGGACTTCCTAATTTCCTGTTTATTAAATCATGGCTACTCTGTGTATATTAGCTCAATAAAGTTGCATAGTATGGCTCTCTAACCAACTGAGGGTCTGAAAACTTTTTTTTTTCTTTTTATCATTTTAAACACTTGGGTTCCAGAAGCGTGGGCTACAGCTTTCCCATGGGTTCTGGGGATTCAAACTCTGATGATCAGACTTGACAGCGAGTACCTGTACCCACTGAACCATCTGTCCAGCCATTGTTCTCTTGTACTTGACAGCAGCTAAAGTTAACTGCCATGCAATTATTAACGGCCCAAGTATAAGAACATGCATCCTAAACACCTAAACCATTTTAATAACGAGGCAAAAACAAGAAAAGAAAGCGAAGGATTCTGACTCCTTTATTGTCCTAAAGCCTGTGATCACCATGTGGAGTAGACGTGAACAATCCCCCGTAGTTTATTTCTGTTCTCTTTCTTCAACTCTAAATGTGTGAACTAATATAAATCAGGTCTGAAATGCATGACTTACTCTTTCTTACATTCACATCAAGTGCTATTATTTAGTGATTCACTTGAAAACATTCCTCAGAAAAATATAGTTGATGTGGCATGGAGTAAAGTAAAGAAGCTGTCAAAAGACCTGTTGGAGTGAGTACTGGTTATGGTTTACTAAATCGCAGCTTTTTTCACTTGTACAATGAAACCACTTCCTAGGACTCTCATGAGAACTAAGTAATTATCATTATAAGTGGTAGCACATGCCTTTAATCCCAGCACTCAAGAGGTAGAGGCAAGTGGGTCTCTTGAGTTCTGGGCCAGCCTGGGCTACAGTGTGATTGAGGACAGCCAGGCCTACACAGAGAAACCCTGCCACAAAAAAACCCAAAAAAGTATTGATATATATGTCCACACAAACATATTATAAATGGTACATTTTAAATTTAGAGACTGATTATTTTCATTCTTCTGGTATAGCATGACTTTTAACTGACAACAAATAATAAAGGTTCCAAATGACACATAATAAATGCCAAGAATGGACCCACAAAGAGAACCAAGTAGTTCTAAGCAGTGTTCTAAACAGACAGAGCAAGTACTAACCCTACAACATGGTGATAGCCCGTGCCTACGTACCTGAAGGAATCTCTTCACATCTGCAATAATGTCTCTGAAAACAAATTCGTCTTTCTGAACTTCAAACCAACCCAGCTTAGTGAGTTTAGCAATCACTTGAATAAGAGCTTGAATGACAAAGGGAGCCAGCTTGGGTTGTGATGCCACATAATTCAGAATGTAGTTTCCTATAAAGACAACATTAGTGACCACTTAGGCTTCTAGGAAGCGTAAGGAAGTGTAACATGAATCTCATGAAGAAGAGGAGAGGCAACGCCATGATCTTTGATAAATGAGCTGACTCTTATCTTCAAGATGTGCACTTGTTATATACATAGATTCTATAAAAATTATTTGAAACACATGAACTTGGTCCTCTACATTTTGATAAACCTTGGGGTAATTTAAGTATGATACAATTGTCAGTTTTCTATCTGTAGATGTCACATGCAAAAACCTGACAGGTAAGTGCAGAAAACTGCAAGCCAAATAAACCAGGCTGCCTAAACAGCACAAAACACATAAGTAGTATTTATAATAAACACACGAATGCATGTGCCCAGATGTCTACTCACCACTGAGTGTCATCGTCTGTGTCACCCCCCACTCCCATCCTCATCTGCCATGGTAATCTTCCATCATATCACCATTTTATAGGGCCTCACAAACTGCAACATTAATGAGTTCTACAAACTTCACAACTTATCAAGACAAAAGTACCTATTTGCTGTACCTGGCAGGTGTTTCTAAATCCCTTAATCTATACAACTCTACCAAACATTTCTGAGAATTCCATCACCCTCCCCCCCCCAAAAAAATAAAACCTGTCTGACAAAATTGTTGCCCAAATCTTACTTGTCTCACAAGCCCTATGTGGCATTGTGTAAGCAAGCCACTTTTAGAAACGCATTCAGCATGTGACAGAGGAACTGAGTGGGCCAGGGCCAGGATGGGGTCTAGCCAGTGGCATGCCTCACATGCAGGAGGCAGGATGCTTCATCCTCAAGAGCTTGAAACAATTAAATAAATAAATAAATGCATATTGTAAGGATAAAAGTTAACCATTTTTTAAAAAACCTGATCTTAGTCAAGCAACATAAAAATATAGTAGCTTATAATATTGATAGTCGGTACACGAAGTATTTTTTTAAAGCATGAAAATAAAGTGATGCTCCCAAAGAGTTAAGACAGAAAAGTCAACCGCAAGCTACTCAACCAAAAATGCTTCGGTGGAAACACCTCTGAGCCAAGCCCGTAAGAAAAGAGTGAGCATCTCTGCCTGGAGGAACTTAGATTCTACAGCAGATGGAACTACAGGGGAAGTGCACACAAGCCCTAGGCAAAAGGGAAAAGGAATTAGGAAGTGGAGGTGGGGCCAATCAGAACCGTTTACATTGCTAAGAGCAGGCACTCAGAAAAACAACTGCAGAACTTCTTAGAAGTTTGCACAAACTTACCTCAGGACCTAGCAACTTCATTCCTAGGGTTTGCACGAAAGAACAAGGAAACCTGAACCATGCAAAGGCCTATACATGAATGGTCCAAATGTAACTGCTGTGGTGACAAAGGCCTATACATGAATGGTCCAAATGTAACTGCTGTGGTGACAAAGAATGAAACTCAAAAGGCCAGCAAGCTCAGACTAGCAGTAAACATGCTTTAAAGCCGTATGTACACAGGGTATGGAATAGAGGGATGACAGGCTGACGGGACATGATGAGACTCAAGGTTTGCTCAGTCACCGCACCACATGTGCAAAAGAACTACATATGCTATGATCTGACTTCTATGAAACATCTACAAAAAGGTAACCCATGGGAGGCAGAAAGCACATTAGGAGTTGGGGGCAGAGGCAGCCTCCAAATGATCTCTCTAGAGTGATAAAAATGTTCTAATGCCAACTGTTAGATAATGTGCATACAACCATAAATATACTAATAATGAAGATTTTTACTAAAGGTTTGTAACAATGCTGAATTCTTTTTCCAGTACTGAACTGTTTTCTGACATGATATGCACATGCTTTGGGAAGCTGTAAAGAAGGAGGGAATGAAGAGGACTGATTCATAAAGCAAACAAACATAAACTGCACAGCTATCTGAAGATGAAAAGGAGAGCATTTCAGCTCAGGGAAAGCCAGAAGAACAGGCACTGAGGCAGAAATAAGTTGGTCTGAGAGGAAGGCCTTCTGACACGAGAAAGCGGATGGTACTGATGGAAATATACGGTCACCTAAAAGAGAATGGGATGGCTCTTCAAGGACGAGCTTGTGAGGTACTTCAGGACTAAGCTTGGCAAATGCTATCTGACTGGTAATTAACAGAAAGCCATTGTTAATTATACTAGTAATGGTAGAAAATAGTGTGGTGGGCACCTAACCTGACAATGGTGCTCAGGAGGAGTTAATGAGGTTACCAGAAGTCTGTCATCCATGACTGAGGAGTTACATTGATCTGAAAAAGCAATGTGACTGGTCAGACTATTCTACACAGTTTTCCTTTTAACTCACATTCATTGCTTTGCTTTTTCTTTTTTTTTTTTTAAGAGTACAGATGTTGCTCAACTTTTTGGATGTGTGTGAGACCTTTTGATGTGTATGAGAGAGAGGATCTCAAGTGCTCCAGGCTGGCTTTGAACTCTTTATGCAGTCAACAATGACCCTGAATTTCTGATTCTCCTGCTTCTCTAACTTCCAAGTCCTGGGATTACAGCCTTGCACCAGCATGCCCAATTTGCACAGTGGTGGTGACTGAACATAGAACCTATGTATGCTAGGCAGGAACTCTATTAACTGAACCAAATCCCAGCCTTGTTCAATTTTAATAAAATAAAATCCCAGTAAACCATCATAAGTTTAAAATACACTTACTGCCTCTAACTACAAACATCATAGTGTAGTAACACAATGAAAGCAATCAATTGTTTACCCTTGTAGGTAACAAAAGCTACAACTCATTGCCACTATCCACTATCAGAGTGTGGCACCTCCCATCACCAACATGAGAAAAGATCCAAATTCATATTCTTAAGTATCGTTTAATACAGAATCTCAGTATTGTTTAAAAAAATCAGAAGTCAAATCACTGGAAATTAATATCCACACTCCTTACTCTAAAGAAAATTTCTATTTAAAAGATTAAGTCAAAGAGATCATCTGAATGCTTGTATTAAAGAAATCTGTTCAATAATTACTAAGTACAATTGGCAATTTTCATTGTCAATTCGACTAATTTGGAATCACCTCAGACTGGTGTGTTTGTTTCCAGAGAGGATTAGCCAAGGAAGGAAGAACTACCATGGATGCAGGCAACACCATCCTTTGAACTTGAGACTTTAGCAGAATAAAAGGGGTGGGAGGGGAAAGCCAGGAGATCACTGGTATTATCCTTCTGGCCCCTCCTCATCCACAAAGAAATAAAGACCACCAGCCTTTGCCACAGCTCCTACTGACAACTATGCTGAAGAACATGGGGCCAAACAACCCATGATTAGGTTTGTCCATATGAAATGCAAACTTACACACATATAAAAATGTAAAGTACACTGCTCCCAAAACATATAAATAGCTACTCTACAGTATCAATGTTGTTCTTTCTGTAAGTAGGAACCAGCTGTTGGTTTTAAATGTATCCAAACTGACTCTGGTGTAGCAACCTGAGCAGAACTGTTCATATGGTTTCTTTCCAGGCATTCAGTTGCTGCTCAATTAAGAGCAAGGATGCTTTGCACATTTAGGGGATTTAAATGACACCTTTATTTCCTGGATATGTCATCCTGAGCCAGTCAGAACCCATCATATTCAATTTATTCTTTTGTAAAATGAAGATCTCTTGCTAATTTATTTGGAGGATAAAATATGACAATAAAAATCTTAACAAATATCACACATACAAAATATAATGATTAAACTAATAAAACTTTATAATTACATATTACCATATCTACCACGTCATTATTACTGCATGAATAAGCCTTAACTACCCATCTTAAAATAATAATAAAACTAAAATACAAGCCTAATAAAAGCTCAGGAAATTTTTATTTTTAAAATATAATTTGATTAAAAAAAAAATGAATCACTTACTGATGTGTATCCTCTGCTCTACAGGTAAAGGGCTGATTCGTGTGACAAGCTTTGAAAGACACGTCGCTGCGAGGAGCTGAGCATAGGACGTCTGTAAACAACAGCAATTTTTAATTCTCATCACAAAAATATAAGAAATTTTCTAAACAAAAATTTTCTAATCAAAACAGTTAATTTTTCAAGTTTTCCAAAGTAGTAAATTTATGACAAATAAAATACACGTACTGGAAATGCACTCTGTAGACACACCAGTGAACACGATCCCTCACAAAAGAGCGTTAATTGAAGGAGGGGTCTAGACCCATCTCAACAGCACCAAGTAGATGAGAAAAAATAAATGTCTGAACAAGTTCAAATAAAACTCTTAACTAACATGGCCTAACAGTTCTCCACACTCTGTGCTCATTAGATCACCAAATACACTTGGATCCACACTTCAGAAGGCTGCGTCCATAACGGTTTCTTGGTGTCTCACCTGTGACCTCTGTGCTCCTTCAGACTTACTGACTGTAGCTGGCCATTGATTTTCATTTCTGTCTAAAGATCTGTATTTTTAACTGTGTTTATGTGTGTGCTCACATGAGGTCATGTGCACCATGTGTATACCCTGTGTTTATGTGTGTACTCACGTGAGGTCATATGCACCATGTGTATGCCCTGTGTTTATGTGTGTGCTCATGTGAGGTCATGTGCACCATGTGTATACCCTGTGTTTATGTGTGTGCTCACGTGACGTCATATGCACCATGTGTATGCCCTGTGTTTATGTGTGTGCTCACATGAGGTCATATGCACCATGTGTATGCCCTGTGTTCATGTGTGTGCTCACATGAGGTCATGTGCACCATGTGTATACCCTGTGTTTATGTGTGTGCTCATGTGAGGTCATATGCACCATGTGTATGTCCTATGTTTATGTGTGTGCTCAAGTGAGGTCATATGCACCATGTGTATACCCTGTGTTTATGTGTGTGCTCATGTGAGGTCATGTGCACCATGTGTATGCCCTGTGTTCATGTGTGTGCTCACATGAGGTCATGTGCATCATGTATATGCCCTGTGTTTATGTGTGTACTCATGTGAGGTCACGTGCACCATGTGTATGCCCTGTGTTCATGTGTGTGCTCACACGAGGTCATGTGCATCATGTATATGCCCTTTGTTCATGTGTGTGCTCACATGAGGTCATGTGCACCATGTGTATGCCCTGTGTTTATGTGTGTGATCACGTGAGGTCATGTGCACCATGTGTATGCAGGTGTTCTCAGATTCCTGGGATGGAGTTACAGGCAGCTGTGAAGCCTGATGTCAGCGCTGGGAACTGACTCTGAGCCCTCAAGAAGCAAAGCAAGTGCTCCTAACCATGGTTCATCTTCCAGCCTCACCACCAAACTTGGAATATACCGCAGTATATTCAAACTTCACAAATTCATGTTCATCCTTCAAAATTAAGTTCATACACTCATTCTACTCCCACAGATTTCTTACCAAAACTGTATTTTCCCTCTACAAATTAGAAAAAAAATAAAGATCCACAAACCAGATTCTATTTTTACATAGCTTATGAGCTAAAAATGGTCTTCACAGTTTTAAATAGTATTTTGTAACATGTAGAAACATGGGCAATCTCAACTTCAGTGTGATGAATTTATGACACATGAAGCCTTGCCCGGTGTTTAGCTGCTGTTCATGGCTGACTTCATGTGGAATGGCGGACCTTAGCAGCTAAAACTGAACCCCAGCTCCCCCTGCCATGTATGCTCAAATCCAGCTGCTGCTCATGTGCCACAAATTGCAGTGATACAACTCCAGTTTCCAGAGAGTCACAGGAACTGAGCCAACATGAGACATACCTTTCATTATATCAATGTAAATCCACCATGTCAAAGAAAAAAAGTGGATTTTAAATGTCTAAATTTCAAAGCACAGTGTTAAATTAGTGGAGAAACCAATGAGCTTTCTCCAATGGTGCCACAGTTACCTTGTGCTAAAAGAATATACGGCAGTAATTTCAAACTAAGCACTCATAACAATAGTTGCAACTTAAAGAAAGTCAGAAGTCTTTCTGAAATTTAAAACAGACTATTTCAGAATAGCAGTTACTTAAGAGGAGGAGGAGTAGAAGGAGGAGGGGAAGGAGGGGGGAGGAGGGGGAAGAGGAGCGGGGGTGGGTGTAAAAAATGAGGCTACAAACCAAAGTTTATAAAAGGTAGCCAGGCAGAGGTAGTGGATGCCTTTAATCCCTGCACTCGGGAGGCAGAGGCAGGGGGGAATCTCTGTGAGTTCAAAGCCAGGCTGATCTAGAGTGAGTTCTGGGATAGCCAGAGGTATACAGAGAAGCCCTGTCTCTTCCCTGCCCCCCGCCCCCACAAAAAGTTTATTTAGGTAAAATAATGAGTTAATCACCATTGTTTTACTGCAGCATTTTAAGTTATGTGTAGAGAAAATACACTTTACTAGCCCTTCAGTGAGAACAAATGCTAAGATAAAGACACTAAGGCAACATGAGAAGTCAATTTAAAGGCAAAACAAGAACATTACAAAGGTTATCATTAGCTTTCAAAGAATGGGTCGAGGTTACTAATAACCGTTTATGCTATTAATGCTGCTGGCACTTGCCATCTACTAATTCTAGAAGTCAAGGAAGAATGGGAAGCAAGTGAGGAACTACTACCTTGTATAAAGAATCCGTGGAACTGTAGGCCAAAATATTTTCAAAGGAGCTGAGGAAGCATTAATTAAATATAAAGCTTGGGTAGACTCTGCTACACACTGGTGACAACAGTATCTGAGGCAGAAACAGGCTTAGCTGCTCAAATTCTCAGAGCCTGTCTCATTCATTTTATCACCAGCATTTATTCTGGACTCAATACCTGAACTCTCTTAACTTAATGGGCTGGGAGTGAGTGCTCATTTACTTTCGTGAGCTCATCTTCCACCGTGCAGATTTCCACCAGATCAAGATGCTTCCCTGGCTTGCCCCCAACAAGGCAGACTAATAAATAGCTCGTCAGAGACAAATTGGACTTTTTTTTGAGCAAAATTTTGTAAAAACAAAGCCACTGTTTTCACTATTAAATGGCTTTAGAAATTACTTTATACAACAAACTTGCCTGAATGAGTCCAACATTACTAATGCCAAATGTGAAGGGTATATATGACATGTGCACAGGGGATGGCAGAATAAGTGACAATCAAGTCACCAGGCAACAATTACCACTGTGTGGGTCACAGGGACCACCAGGCCATTGCACACATTCTTATAAAGAGAAGAGCTAACACGGGGCTGGAGAGATGGCTCGTACATAAAATAAAGAAAAGAAAAGCTAAGAAAGTAGTGAGCACCCCACTCAGTCCCCGTAGTGTGTTTAAATGCTCACACAAGAATAATGAAAATCTCCTTATTTGAAAATCTGCCTTGCTGTCAACTGAGAACCTTCTACCTAATTTTTAATTAGAAATTATTAATTTGCAACACAATGACAGGCAAAATGGCAGACATCAAGAGAATTTAGTAGAAGCCTTCTAAGTGAGAGCATGTGTAATATAGTCAGGCACTGGTATAACATTTGGCAGCATCTAGGTTTATGAAGATATTTCCAAAGTAAAATTTTAGTCAGCATGACAGTGTACACCTTCAATACCAGCACTTTAAAGGCAAAAGCAGGTGGGTCACGGTGAAGACAAGGCCAGCTTAGTCTGTGGGGCTGTTTTTATTAAATTTGAAACATATCCCCTCCCCACATGTCTACACACAGGTTCCAGGTCAGCCAAGGTTCTCACAAAGTGAAATTCCATCAAATAAAAGGAAAAAAAAGTATCATTTCATTACAAATCTGAACCATGAACATCTGTAATCAAGCCTAATAACAAAATAACAACTTAAAACTCTAATTTCCAATTTTTTATCAGCCAACCTATGTGACATAAAAAAACTACATTCAGTAATATTTTGAATTTTACCAACAAAACTGAGCATTCTTCTTCTTTTTCATAGATATATCTATGAACTATTGATTTTGGTTCGCAAAGCCTAAAACAATACATGGGCCTTTATGGAAAGTTTGTCACTTTTTCTGTAAAATATAGGTCTCTTTCCGTGCTAGTCTCTGAATCATCTCATACCTCTCTATTTATAGACCTGTGCCCCTCTAAACAGTGAACTACTTTAACTCATGAACATAGGCCAAGTAAGCAGCACAGTGTTTGCTTGGTTGTTTCCGTATGTGCTGACTGCTGAGTCAGCGACCGCCCCCCCAGATAGATGTGCCTAGAATAAAGGTATGAGGAGGCAATGAGCACCACTTTTCTGAACAATCTTTTGATTTTCTAGAGTTAATCATAACCTACCTACAACATTTGGATTCTTAGAAAGTTATTTCTGAAGTGACTGTTCAGAATAATAATTGTTACTATTATAATTATTAGGGCTGGGGATGTAACTTGGCAATAGAAAGCTTGCTTAGCATGTAAAAGGTCTGGGTCACTCCTCAGCACAGCTAAAACAAACATATAAAACGTGACATAAAAGCAGAACAAGAAGAACCAAGAAACCATGTCAACACTTTGCGGCTGTTTCCTACGTTTGTTTCCCTGGCTTTTTATTTCCATCCTACGTAACCCCTTTGACAGGCGATTACAGTAAAAAATGTGGTATGTGCATCACTGTCAACCACGGCTGTTATCATTAACGCTGGACTTTCGTGAGTAATCACTCATCACACACTTACTGTTCCTTGTTCTAATAGGAGCTGGCACTTGCTGAGACATTCTGGGCTGTCAATCAGTTCCAAGAGCGCTTTCTCGGCCTCGATCCGTTCAGTGAGGTCTGTCCCTACGTAGAGATGAGTACACAATGCTTCCAATTCGGCCAAATTCTTCACAGGAAGAAAAAAAGGACATTGAGTTTAAAGGGAAAAAAACCAAATATATTAAACACAGAAAACAAATGCAGAGATTATGTTTTTATACATTCATTCAATACACAGTTATTGAGGAGCAATGACTCACTAAGATACAGTAACAAAAGAACATCTCCTATTTCCCAAATTACTGACTGATAAACTGAGGTGTGCAATGTAACTTAATATAAAGGGGAAGATTTTTCTCCTGAAGGAGAGTTAGCAAAGTTATGCCTGGAAAAAAAAATGATATATATGTTAAAATGTTCAAAACCAAGAGAGCCTCAAACCTAAAGGGAAAGCTGGATAAAGCAAAGACTAGAAGATACTGTGGGCAAAGAAATAGTATCTACAAGGGTTGGAATAAAATGAATGTACTCATTTCAAGGCATTAAACAGCGGCCAGTAAACAGCCAGGAGATGCCCAAGGAAGCTGGAGATGGGATGGGGAATGACCACACACAGCTGCCAAGAGCTGAGTTTACATTCTTGCCCCAACCCCAACACTTGTAACAAAGGAACTGATGACAATCATATGTGTGCAAATCTGGGCCTTCTGAACTCATATCCTTCGGGTCATGACTTTTAATTCTACAATATTTCTAACAACATCTAACTAGTTACTGTGAAGTCCTTATAAGCACAAAGACTAACTAACTCATTTTGTCTACAAGTACAACATCATCTGATGATATAAAATACATGGAAACATAAACTACCAAGTGAGTTCAGCTTAAAAGAATCTTGTTAAAGCCATTCACTAAAACAAATTATTTCACTTGGAACTTGAACTACATACTTGACAAAAATTTAGCAGATTTCAAAAACAGGTAACCAAATAAAATAATGAGTTATCCCAAAAGAATATCCAGTTTTGTCCAGTTCTGGCCTTACTTTTTATGTACAGCTTATAGCTGTAGGAGGTGTCACACCCCTCAAATACCCACGACCCACTAAAACAGGAGCCACCATGGCTCTCACCCTTGTTCCTGCTTCTCTCTCTAGCTCCTCCCCATTTCCCTATCTGTGCCACAAACCAGCAGCCAAGACTCGAGAATTTTTAGATAGAATCCAAAACTAAAGATTCAAACTGATTCATTAAAATAAAGGATCTCACCAGGCATAGTAGCACACACCTGTAATCCCACCCTCTGGGAGGAGGCAGTTCATCACTTTCCTCAGAGTTAAATGGGGTTGAGTCGTATGCACATAGTACTCTTCTATCACACTGTAAGGTAAAGAACTAGAAAGACAGGTCTAATTCCTAACTCTCAGAGTCTATGTATAAAAAATCTTCATTAGAAATAGGATCTCTATAAATAAACCCTTACTTAAGGAATTTGGATGAAATCATACTAGATCTGGGGTGGGCACTAAATCTAACTCTAAACCCAATTACTGGCATGCTTATAATCTCAGCAATCTGGAGGCCAAGGAAGGAAGAATGAGAACTCAAGGCCATCCTAGGCACCATAGAAAATTTTCAAACACAATTTTAAAGAGTCTTCTGTGACAGGTAGGAGTGGCTAGCCCTCCTTCCTGTTCTGCAGAGCTTTCCCAGAACTGTAGCAAATAGAAAGATTGTCATGACATTAGGACGCTTCTGTCAGTGCACCAAGAGAGGTGGGGACATGTGAGTGCTTGCCTGAGACTCTTAAAGCATTATGAAACTTGACAGTAAGACACAGAGCCCAAGAACCCAATGCTCTTGTAGGTACTAACGTTCACTTTCCTAAAATAGCACTTGCACCCCCATAAAATGCCTTGCAAAGGTAACTCTCATGAACATGGAAGTTGGTCATACTTTTAATGATCACTACACTCTAAAAACAAAAAAGAAAAGAAAAGAAAGTAATTTTCAGAAGGAGACGGAGAGGGCCATTTCAGACGCAGAGAGATACAGGAGAAGGACACAGGCAGAGAGGCAGAGACTGGAAAGCCACATCTAAAAGCCAAGTGCCAAAGTGATGAGAAACTGGGGCAGAAGCCTCAGGGAGGAACCAACTCCACTGTCCTTTGTTCCGGTCTTCTGGCCTTAAGAATAAACTTGAGTTTTTAGCCACCCTACTTGTGGCACTTGTTATAAAAGATCTACAAAACTAATATTTAAAAATATATAAATGCTAATATTAGTCAAGTCAATAATATAAGAGAGATTGTGGAAAGGTCTAAATATTGTTTGCTTTCCCATATTGATTGAATAAACTTCAAGATAGAAGGCCAAGTACACAGTTAGTGTTTACTCAATATTGCCAATCATCCTTTTTCTCCAAAGATGTTTCAAATTACTTTAATTTTTAAGATTTATTTTATATGTATGAGTGCTTTAACATTTATTTTTATGTATATGAGTGTTTTACTTGTAAGTACATCTGTGCAATAGATGCACGCACTGCCTTCAGAAAGACATTGGATCCTCTGGAACTGAAAATCTGGACACTATTAACCATCATCTGGGTGCTAGGAATCAAGCCCAGGTCTTCTGGAAGAGCAGCCAGTGCTCCTGACCACTGAACCAGCATTTAAAATTACTAACAAATGAAAAGTGGTATAAAATTAAAAGGGGAAATTTGAACCTTTATAAAAGATTTGAAAGGGGCACCAAGTTTCTGTCACTGCAATAGCTTAAGAAAAAAAAAAAAAAAAAAAAACTAATATGCTAAATGTTAAACCTTTCCAGGGATAAGGATTCTTGACCTGGTAGAAAGGTATTACCCAGACATTGCTAACCAACCAATCTTTTGACTAGCACCTGGTTTTCCAGAGAACCTACCTACAGTATTTTATTTTTCACAAGAGACTGATATTGTCTACTAAAATACATGGACTAAAACTGTCATCTTAGCTTTTATAAACTGGTATCAGACTAGCTCAGAAATGCATCCTGTCTCAATTTACAGACATGCTTGGAGTATTAAAGCTTCTATAAGATACAGTGTCAATATTAGAAGCACACATAAATAAGAAGTGCAATAAGAACTGGACCTGGAAAACCTCCAAAAGTATAATACATATATATTTTTTAACAGATACATATGCGTATATATATATTATATATATATATATATATATTATAAACAGAAAGCACCCACTGTAATATCCCAGTAGACAAGGATCTGATCTTGCCCTCAGATTAAGTACAGATCTGCCTATCCAGGTGTACTGGTACCAGCCTTTAATTATAGCACTTGAAGGCAGGGAGAGACACTGAACTGGTCTACATCATGAATTCCAGGCAGACAGCACTAAACAGTAAGACCCTGTCTCAAAAAAAAGCCAATTTTATAGATACTTCTTTGTATCTGACATACAATTATTGGCTCCCAAATGTGATTTCTTTCTATGGAGAAAGTCTTGCATTAGTCTCTATCAACAGATGAATATTCAGTAAAAGCCATACAACAAAAATATGCTTGTATGGTGCTTTGGTATAAGAAAACAGGTCACTGGCTCCTTGGCTGGGTGGAAGGGACAGCAGAGGAGGAGGAGGAGAAGGCAGCCAGGAGGACAGCAGAGCAGCGTAAGAGCACAGAGGACCCTACCTCAACAATGGCTGTTTTCATACTTAGTGACAATTTCACAGATGTTCACATATGCCCAAACTCACCCTATTAACAGTATAAACACATGTATTTTATTATGTATCATTGTATTTCAATAAATAGTTTTTGCTCCAGAAAACAAAACAAGAATTGCTAATAATCTTTAAAAACAGATGAACCTCAAGTTTCCCATTACAACAGGCTCTAAAGTTCTTTTCGATTTCTTTCCTCTACCTATTCTGCCTTCTGGAATCAGGCTTCATGACTAGGATGCATTGCCTTCATTTTGAAGCCTCTTGTTTCCTACAGACTCTTCCTTCTGTTAGTTGAGCATCTATGAAGGCTTATTGTTGGGCCTTTCAGAACTAGCTCTTACTTCAGCAGTGAATCAGTATTACATTGGTACAAAAGGAGTGGCAGGTTTAGATTGTAAATTTACAATAATTATAACTAGGCTTAAAGCACAATTTTGCTAATCAAATTACAAACCATTACAAATCAATATATTTTTACCAGTGAGAAATAAATTTATTCCTTTAGACTCATGCTTTGGAATTAGGAAGCAATTTCTACATCCTTTGGGTTATAGAAGTGTTTTTCATGGTAAAACTCTGTCAAGGTGCTTGAAGAAGTGGTGGTCAGTCAGTAAGAGGTCCAGTGAACTTGGTGGATGAGGCAAAAGTCCAAAACTCAATAAATTCAACTTCTGAAGCATTGACTGTGCACATGCAGTCCAAGACTGTCCCGGAGAAGTGGGCCCTTTCTGAACACTGACCAATGCCAGTTGTGGATGCTGCAGCTTTCGGCGCATTGTCATGGGTTTGCCGAGCACGCTTCTCTGATGCAGGTGTGTGTAGTGTTCAGTTGCTGGTGAGTCAGGCTAGCAGCAGACCATCCACCTATGGTGCAAGCTTGGCTCTGGAAAGGGCTCTGGATTCTCCTCAGTCCAACCGCTCAGCTGGTCATCAGCAACTGTCACATGTCACAATCTGATCAAGAAGTGGTTCATCATTGTTGTGAAGAATAAGAGAGACACCAATTCAAAACATTTTTCCTAAAACTTGTTCCAGCATCTCATGAAAAAATCCATTTACAAAGCTTTTCTGCCTTTCCAATTTGCTTCAAATGCCAAATGCGGTTTAAGAGGATCACTTCATGACTGCTTCCCATGGATCATTGTAACCTCTGATGGCCAGCCACACCGCTCTTCAACTTCAGGGCTCCAAATCCCTTTGCAAACTTTACTGAACCACCACTGCACTATATATTCATTAGCAGTTCATGGGCCAAATGTTCTGCTGAAATTGTCTCTGCTGCCATTGATCCATTTTATACTCCAACAACAACAACAAATTCACAAACTGGCTTAGCAGGTAGCTGGAACCCATGAAAAATGAGGAGAACCTACTACACAAGGTTGAGTTTAGCCTCCATACATGTGCCACAGCGCACACACACACACAGTAATTGTGGTAGTCTGAACGTAATTGTCTCCATAAGTTCATAGGGAGTGGCAATATTAGAAGGTGTGACTTTGTTGGCATAGGTATTGTCTCATTGGAGAAAATGTGTCACTGTGAAGGTGGGCTTTGAGGTCTCATACATGGTCAAGTCATGCCAGTGGCTCAGTTCACGTCTTGCTGCCTGCTGATGAGGATGTAGAACACTCAGCTACCTTTCCAGTACCATGTCTGCCTACATGCTGCCATCATTTCCCACCATAATGATAATGAACTAAACCTCTAAGCTGTAAGCCAGCCCCAATTAAACGTTTTCGTTTGTAAAATTTGTCATGGTCATGGTGTCTCCTCACAGTAATAAAACCCTAAGACGATAATAATAATAAACAACTAAAATGCTAAAAATCACTCAAACTTGTTTTTTATCTTCACCATTTCCATAATATAAACCTAAAATAAACACCAATGTCACTAGCAAAAAGTATACAGTGAGAATTGTATATTAAAACAATTTACAACATTTCTTATTACAACATATTCTTAACATGTGTTAAGAATATCAAATGACAATTTCCACAATGCAAAACTACAGAACTTTTGCAACAACCAAATACTTCTTTAGGTGCCTTATAGTTTACAAGCGTATTCTCACCCTTTCTTAAGCCATTCTGAAAAACAGACTCCTGCAAACTATATAATTTTATCATACCCATTTCACAGATAGAAAAACTGAAGTTGACAAGGCACATGCACCTAAGATACACAAGAGTCATAAACAGACAAAGCTGAGCCAATGACATCTAGATGTAACAGGTTCCTTCCTCATCATCCTGCCACCCTTTATTCTTCACTGTGTCTACCTGCCAACAATGTCTAATCTGACTTTTAACCTGCTCTTATGTGTCTACACACATAAGAAAACTTGTAGAATACTATAAAAAAAAAAAAAGGGCTGAAAAATAACACCCAACCATCAGAAACTGAATTAAACATGTCTCCAGCAGATTGCTACTCCAAGTCCCTCCCACAGCAGTGGTGCTGGAGCTTCAGGATAGGGCCGAGATCCATAAGCTTCATGCTATCTTTCCAATATCTCCTCAGTTCCTCTTGCAATTGGGGGCATTTCAGGGCAGAGGTAGAAACTTAGTACAATGGAAATTCCCAGGAATCTATGAGGGGGACCCCACCCAAGACTCCTGGTAACGCAGGATATGGAGACTCACCCAGCTGTTTTCTGTAACCAGGCAGGGTCTCAAGTGGAGAGACTGGGACACCAACCCAGCCACAAATCTTCCACTTACAATCTATTCTGCCTAAAAGATGTACTGGGGTGACGGTAGCACAAACCTTGTGCAAGTAGCCAGCTGGTCTAGCTTAAGACCCATACCACAAGAGGGAGCCCATGTCTGACACTGTCTGGAGTGCAAGGATCCAGAGGCTGGATAACCCAGAGATCTAGAACAGGGACCTAGCATAATTTTCTTCAGAGAAGCTTCATCTAGTAACTGGTAGGATGCAGAGACCCATAGCCAAACATTAGTTAGAGCTCAGGTACTCCTGGGGACAAAGGGAAGAAAGAATTATAGAGGGTCAAGAACTCCACAAGTAAAAAGCAACCCACAGGATCTCACAGAGACTGAACCAACAATCAGCGAGCCTGCATGGGACTGACCTAGGCCTTCTGCATATATGTTATGATTGTTTATCTTGGTCTTCTTATGGGACACTCCTAACACTGGGAACAGGGGCTGTCTCTGACTCTTCTGACTGCTTTTTGGAACCCTTTCTCTCCTCCTGGGTTGCCTCAAACAGCCTTAACAGGTCAAGTCTTATTGTAACTAGATATGCTATGTTTGGTTGACATCCCTGGGAGGCCTGCACTTTTCTGATGGGAAATGGAAGAGGAGTGGATGGAGGGGGGGGTTAAGGTGGGAGGAGAGGATAAGGGGAAACTGAGAAAATAATTTTTAAAAAGTGATTATGGTGGTTTGAAAGAAAATGTCCCCCAAAGGGAATGGTACTATTAGGAGGTATGGCCATATTGGAGTAGGTGTGGTCTTGTTGGAAGAAGTGTGTCACTGCAGAGGTAAGTGTTGAGGTCTCATATATGCTCAAGCTACCACCCATATCACATCACTTCCTGTTGCCTGCAAGCCAAGATGTAGGACACTCAGCTACTTCTCCAGCACCATGTCTGCCTGTATACCACCATGTCACACCATGATGGTAACAGACTAACCCTCTGAAGATGTAAGACACTTACATTAATTAAATGTTTTGGTCATGGTGTCTCATCACAGCAAAAGAAACCCTAACTAAAACAGAAGTCCTGCCCCAAAAGAATTTTGGAGTTTGCCCTCAATTTCTAGTAGATATTATATGTCATAGTTGACAGGAGTGTTTGTTTGTCTAGGACAAGCACTGACCATATCTGGTAGTCACAGATTCAGGGTTTTGGTTTAAGGTGAGGATTTTGGGTCACAAATTATCAGTGGAACTAGACATTATCAGTTACGCCTAAGGTATAAAGCCTCAATAAATATTGTGGGTACTAAAGAGTAGGTGAGCCTTCCCACCTTGCAGTGGAACACACAATATGGATGCCAGGAGAACATCCTATCCTGGAGACAAAAGGTGTATTTTAACCATCATAGATTATCTTCTATGTATCTTCCCTTTAGCCAATCTTAATCTGTTTTCTTTCCCTATAATGAATCACAATTATGAATTTGATAGCTTTTGATGAAACCAGTGAGCCTTTGGGTGGCTGCAGGAAATCCCTGAATTTGCTGTTTAGTGCCAGAAGGCGTTTTATGGACTGTGTCATCCACCACAGTCTGGCCAACTTCAGGTGCATACCAATTATACTCATCAAGTTCTACCAACAGTTTCTCTGTTGTTGTAAAGATTCCACTGATGCTCAAACACTAGTGATTAAGTAAAATCTTCTCACATGGTCTCCAATGCCCTGGATCTCTCTAGAGGCTGCCCAGAAAGGAGTGGTAAGTGTAGGGGGAGAGGGGAGGTAAGCCACCAGTCCAACAGGGTGAATAGAGTGGGCACAAGCTTTGGAATCTGATACTCACTGAGTGATCAAGGCTTTCCTAATCTCCTGTTGAAACCACAGACAGAAAACATCTGAGACAGCTAGCTGTCAGAGTGAAGAAAGGGAAAGTGACAGCCAAGCTTCAGACTAACCTTTCCCAAGGTTCTTTTCACCACACTAACACAGTTTATTTCTCACAACATCTAGAACATCCAGCTTAAGTGGGGATTAAAAAGAATAGCTAACAGTCTCAGAGAGCAAAACACTCAAGAGTCCACTAGGCCTCTTCCAGCATCATTGTGAGGCTACTTATTCCCAATTTTGTCTTTCCTTATTGCGGTCCTCCACCTGGACTGCCTCCTCAAAGATAACCAAGATTCATTTCTTCTTTGAAGACAGAGCATACCCTAACTCACTGGCTCCTAACTAGGATGCCTGTGACTGAACCGACTGGAATAAGGCCTCCCTCTGCCTTCCAAGAAGTCAGGATATGGATTCAAGGATAAAGGCACAGCATACCCAGTCCACACTGTGGACATTTATGTCAATGAGCCACATAGTTACCAACTGTGAAAAAGACACTGAAGTAATGCCCTAAAAATGTCACTTTAATGTGTATTTCTGGAAGTGATATAACTAGTTTGGGCATCAACAACTATTTTTTTTTTCTAATATTTAACTTGGGTATGAAGGCTTGCTTCCAGGACTTGGCAATAAAGAGGCAATATCTTTCCAAATCCAAAAAAGTTCCAAAGTTCTTCCAAACCTCCGCGTTTACTCACCATGTACATTTATCTGATTATCTGTTTACGATTCACAGTAAGTTCTCCCAGTAAAAATTCCCCACAGGGTATACTTACGAAAGTGATAACAAATAGGTAATTCTGACCTGAGGACCCTTAAGCAAACTAGCAACAAACAAAGAAAAGAGTAGAAACAGAGTGTGAGTCTATTTCCTGGTTAGAAGTAGTACTGAAGCCGTAAGTTCGTGTGACCAGAGGATCCGTATAAGTCTACAAGGCGAATGTGACATTCAGATACACTGTCACCAAGTTAAGACTCTGCCACCCACAACCTTCCCTGAGCTCTCTCTTTTCAAAGTCAGTATCCAGGGAAAGGCTTTGACAGCAGGTCAAGGTCTTCCACAATCCTTTCTTTGCCCACGTCTTTGTGCCTCAGTACTCTGCTTTTCCTCTTTACCTGGACATCTACAGTCCCTACAGATCCCACGTTCCCAGAGAGTAAAAGGCAGCTGTTTGCTCAGAGGTGCCTCCACCAGCCGTAGGAACCAAGTAACAAGTGGAGGCTCCACTCGGCTTTCTGTGCTCCCGCGATACCCCGTGACGAATTCTACCATAACAGTTTTCACGTGTGAAGAAATTGCCGAGCGCTCTAAAAGGACAAGAAGGGTGGGAGCTGATGCCGCCCGGCATCCCTAGAACGTTCCGCCACAGCGCCTAGGCTCGGCAGACGACCCGCAGAGCGCCGGAGCCCCAAGGCAGAAGCCGCCGCATCCCTCCAGCGCAGCCCGCGCCCAGCCCCGAGGCTCCTCCAATGGGGCTGCGCGCTCCCGGCCGCGCCGCGCCCCGACCCGCCCGCCCGCCTCCGGCCAATGACAGTCCTCTAGCCGCGCTGCCGCCGCCCGGGGCCTCCGAGTTCAGGCTCCCCCGGAGGGCGCCGACCAAGGGATGGGCGTGAGGGCCGGGATGGCGGCCCCTCCGCCCCGGCTCCTACCTGGCCGGACGCGGCTCCAGCCGTGCCGATGAGGGCGGGCTCGGCGGCCGTGCGCCGCCCGCCGACCCAGCGTCCCCGGGCAAGGGGCTGTGCTCGGGGTCGCGGCCTGGGACAACCCACCGCCCGCCGCTGGCGCTCAAGGCCCGCATCCGGGCGCACTAACCTGAAAGTGCAGCGCCATCTTCCCGGAGCGGCACGGGCCGCGCGGGCCCTAGGGCCGAGGGGAGGGGGAGCGAGGGTGCCGCGCGAGCCCGACCGCCGCGAGATCGCCACGCTGCTCGTTCCCTGTGGCCCGCGCGCTCCGCTTGGAGCCGGGAACGGGGGTGGGCGGGGCTGGAGGGGCGGAGGGGGCGTGGCCTCAGGACGCCTACGCCCAACCGCCGGTGAGCCCCTCTTGCAACCGCTGCCTCCGTAGGTTTGAGCCTCTGACCTCTGCCCTTTAACCCATCACCACGACCCCACTGTCGGCCATGGCACCTGACATTTTTTTTTTTTTTTTTTTTGGAAGAACCTCTCTCCACTCCCTCCCTATGACTGTGTGGATCAGGCTGGCTTCGAACTTGCAGTCATTTTCTTTGTGTGGGTGTGTGTCTGTCTGTCTGTGTGTCTTGTGTGTGTGTGCCTGTATGTGTCTGTGTGCCAGGGCTTGCTTCGGCGAACTCTTAAATTTGCCATAGACATGGGCCAAACCGCTCACAACTGCCTGCAACTCTAGCTTGTGGGGCTCCAACTGCTTTAGCAGATTCCTGCATCACTTGCATGCATATAGTAAGTAAATCTTAAATCTGCCACAGACCATCTTGATTCCTGACAGGACTCTGAAACAAATACATCATCCTTGGGTCCCAAATCCCAAAGATGGTCTTGTCCTCTAAGACTTTGGCAGCCTTTGACACCCACCCCAATTAACTGCTGCCCTTAACTCTGGTCCCCAGGGCCCAGCTTCAATTGTTTCTTTAAAATATTTAAACTTTACTGAGTTAAAATTAAGCTGACTGTATATGTGGCATTAAATTATAAAGTTATGTTTGCCTCTAACTTCTTGTGTACAGTTTTGTATGAATTTATATTTTAAACCAAATTATTTCATTGGGATATGGGGTTATTAGACTAGAGATGGGATCAGAGTTTCTCGTTCCTGGTAATTCTTAATTTCTCCAGAGTTTAACACTTCCATTTGGGGGCCTTGTCTTTTGTATTTAAGAAAAAAAATTTCCTTAAATATTTCTTATTCTGTATATTGACAACAAGTTCCCTACATTTTTGTTAATTTGAAAGAATTTTTATCTCATCAATTTTAAAGGTAGTTTTGCTGGGTATAAAATTTCATACTAGTTTTTTTTTTTTATTTTTTTTAACTTTTGACATTTTAAAGAAGACCGTCCATTATCTTCTGGTTGTCATTATTCCAGTTCAGGAGTCAACTGTCTGATTATTATACCTTTGAAGATAATATCCTCCTAATACTTGAAATGGTTTTGTTTTTCTCTTTGCCTTTGACCAGTCTGTCACTAAGTCTGTGATACATTCATTCTGCTTGAAATTCATAGTTTCTCTCACGTGATCTGACATTTTTCATCAGCTTTTGGAAAATATTGGCCAGTGTTTCTTTAAAATACTGTTCTGTTCTCCTTTCATTTGTAAATCCAACTTCATGGATGCTAAAACATTTTGATGTATATTCATACCTCTAGTTTATGACAGTTTCAGTTTCAAATTTTTTATTTGGTTCCGTCTACTTTTTAAAGTTCCAAGGTTTAATCAGATTTCTTTCTCTTGCTCTCTCTCTCCCTCTCCCTCTCCCTCTCCCTCTCCCTCTCCCTCTCCCTCTCTCTCTGTTTTGGATTTTTGAGACAGGGTTTTTATGTGTAGTCCTGGCTGTCCTGGAACTTGCTCTGTAGACCAGGTTGGCCTTGAATTCACAGAGATCCTCCTGCCTCTGGCTCCTTAGTGCTAGGATTAAAAGTGTGTGCCACCGCCTTCTACTTCCTTAATATTTTGGTCATATTTAAAGTTCTCATATAATAACTACAATATCAACCATCTGAGTCATTCAATTTTTCGTATTTGGCCCTGTCTCTGTGTTAGCTATTCTCCTAGCCTAATGTCTTGTCTAGTTCAGATATTATGAAATAAAAACTATAGCATCTTTGAGCTATATCAACAGTCTCCATTTTTATTTTGCTAAGTAAATAAAAGTAGATTTCACCTTCACCCTATTAATGCTTGTTTTGGGGCATTCTGATGCTGATTTACTTCAATTATCCTTTCTCCTAAGTTATGAACTTTGCCAGGTCTTATAACTAATGTTCTGGGGTGTTTAACTTGTACACATAATGAATCTCCGAGCACTGTGTGGTTCCTGAAAGCTTCCCTCCATTCCTCAGATAACGGCACTGTGCAACTGTGAAAAGTCTCCTTCCACTCTGGGGTGTTAACAGCTACAGTGGTCTTCCTGATACCTTCTTCCTTTGCATCTAAGAGTTAACTGGTGACTTGCAGGGACTTTGTAACAGATTGTGAAGTTCACATCACTGCACTTTCCTTCTCTCTAGAATGTTGTGCCTCAAATCCCAGAGGTGTTTGTTTCCCAGCTCCAACATCTATCTTCTCTTAGTGTATAGACATGGCTTTCCCAGGGGCCAGTTTGCTAAGCAACAACAACAAAAAAAACTAACCAAAGAAATAAACAGTTGGCCCTTTTAGGGTCAGTCCTGTTATAGGAGGGGATGGCTGCTGCAGGAGCAAGAAGCGACAAATAGCAAGCAGCCATTTACACCCACCGTACTATGTTGACTCATGTCTGGCTTCAATCAGACCTTCAAGAAGTAATGTCCAGTCTGGTAACCAATCAGGATCCTCCACAGCCACAATCAGGAACTGTTCTTGCTATTTTCAAACAGACCTCTGACACTGCAACCACAGTTGTTGACCAGATTTGAAGAGCCAATCATAAAATGATTCCTGTACAGTAAGTGTCTGTCTATACCCAGTCACTTTAAGTACACTTAACTGCAGCTGGGATTCCCCTAGTCCTGCTGAAAAGGAGCCTGTGAGCTTCTCTTGGGGTTGCCATTTGCCACTTTGTCAGATGGTTTGACCCCAGCATGCTAGAATTTTTATTCTAAAGAAATTAAACACTTTTGTTGATTGTATACAGGTCTGCTGGTCTTTATTAGAACTTCTGGTCCCTAACAGCTGTCATTTAGAAAATACTCAGAAAAAAAATGCTCAAAGGGAGACAAGAATGGTGCATTTATTCTCTCAAAAATTGTGGCCAATGAAGCTCTGTTCTCATTGGTGGTTCCCTACTGCCTCAAGTAGTTAATATAATCATTTTCCTTGTCTAGTATAGTATATGTACATGTAAAAGTGTTATAATCACTGCTAAATATATATTCATTATTTGTTTTATGTCTTTTTAGCATATACAAATCACATAATTTGTCCTAATTTGTCAGTGTCCCATTTCTATAATTGTTTTCAGTGACATATCTAATCCAAGGCACATCATTATTACTAGGCTGTTGCAACTTCCACTCTTGACCCTGGGTTTTCATAGTTTTTCCATGTTTATTTCATGACTCCTCATACCTGCCACTCAACTTCTAAACCTTGAAATTTTTAATATGCTCATTCTTCTGTTTGGGTTTTGCTTTGTTTTGTCTTTAATACTTATTTCTTGGTGGTGGGGAGAGCATTCACATGCCATGGTGTGTGTGTGAAGGTCAGGGGACACCTTCTCAAGAGTCAACTCTCACCTTGGTTTTCTTTTGAAGCAGGCTCTCTCTCAGAGCTTCTGCTGGTGAGCCTAGTGTGTCAGGTTCCTAGAGACCAACTTTCTTTTCCCAGTTTTCATCCTTGTTCTCCAAGTCTCTAACTTCTTTTCCTTCTGTCTCCATTTCTATCTCCATGTCTGAGGGTTTTGATGTCCAATCTCAACTATGATTTCCCACATTCTAAAACTTAGCTCCGTATCCAGACACTGATGCCTTTCTTGCCTCCTTCTTTATCGTATATGCTATACAATATTCCATTATAATTACCTATTGCCTTTGCCTGATTTCTTAATCCCAAATACCTTTCAAAACTTTTTTCTTAAGTATTTCTGTCAGCTCCAGTTTTAGGTTCTAGAATGATGTGGGAATGCCTTTCTGTATGCTGTGAATATCAATCTTTAAATAAAGGAGCTGTTTTGGCCCATGACAGGCACCATAGAAAAAGTAGGAGGAGAAGTCAGAGCATGGGTAGGAGAAGCAGGGCGGAGTCAGATAGACCGAGCCAGACGCTCAAAGAAGAAGCATGTAAGGAACACAGGTGAGCCACGGGCCACGTGGCAGACAGATTAATGAGAATGAGTTGATCTAAGATGTAAGAGCAAGCTAGCAATGTGCCTAAAGCCATAGACCAAACAGCATGAACTTAATATAAGCGTCTGAGTCATTTTGGGGGGCCTAAGCAGCAGCAGTGGGTGGCTAAGGGGTCTGGCACAGCAGGTCTGTGGGTCTGGGCCTCTGACTGCCTGGAGCTGAGAAGCCACATTGTAACACTAGAAGGAGAAATGATTTGGATATTTCCTGTTTTTTCTAATCTCCAGTGGAGAAATGATATAAGCTTTAAAAAAAAAAAAAAAAAGCAGAGAATGATGTTATTTTTTAGTTCATCAGAAGGTTTAGAAACAGAAGCTAAATTATTTTTTACAATTAAATATGAGAATCTTCTTAAGATTACTGTTTCAACAACCCCCCCATGATTGTCAGTCAACAAAATATGCATTTGGTTACTTATCTTTTGTCATTCAATAAAATCTAAGGTAGAATTATGTCACTATAGCTATTAAAATTAGCATAAGATGCTCCAGGGTGTCAGATAATTCATTTCTACCTCAAAATTCAATTAAAGAAAAACATTAAAGTCCTTAGTAATTACAGGATTGTCTTCTATTATGCAAACTAGCCTTCCAGGTGGGTTTTGGTCTTTGTGCTCTGTCAGGGTAGCATGTTTATGTCCCTGTAGGAAATGCACCCAGTGTTTCTAAGTTCTGATTTGTTATTTCTGATATCAAAATGACAAGTCTATAATACAAAGGATTTCCTAAGCAATATCACACTGCTGTAAATGAAGACATGAGTTGAAGCAGAGGAAAACAAACTGTGGAATCAAATAATATGGACAGATTTAAGTTATTAAATAGTAGTTAAGTATTAACTACTTTTCTTATATCTATAGCTAAGTGCCTGATATCATAGTGGTCCACTGTGTCAAAGTCAAAGGGGGGGGGATTTAACACAGAGCTTTGCCTGTCACACACAAGGCCCAAGGTGCAATTCCTAGATGGAATAAAACAACAAAAAAAAAATCAGTAAATGTGTGTCATTCATTTTTACAAGACAGGCAACTTAACCAACTAAGTGTTGAAACCTGCACAGTGTTGTTCATTTTTATAATGAGAAAATGCATATTGTAATGAAAATTCCCCATGTGATCTGATTATGTCTCATGATCTTATTAAAGATGGGAACTATGTGAAACTGGGGGAAAGGGCAATCAGAAAAGATGAGCATAACCCCTTATTGTTACTATATAGTGGTTTTAACTAAGCCATATAGTACACGTGTATATACACACACATACACACACACACACAATGCATACATGCATGCACACACACTTTTAAAAAATAATTTTTCTTTAAAGTGAAATGAAGAACATAAAATATGCAAATTCTAGGAGAGA
Source organism: Phyllotis vaccarum (assembly GCA_033318265.1). Taxonomy (NCBI): domain Eukaryota; kingdom Metazoa; phylum Chordata; class Mammalia; order Rodentia; family Cricetidae; genus Phyllotis; species Phyllotis vaccarum. The sequence continues at coordinate 62,216,026 of JARWLC010000016.1, read as the reverse complement.
ATAGGCTAGAGAAAAAGTTATTATAACAAAAGCCTATTTTATGCACAAATGTTTACTCCAAGGAACAGATATACCAATTATCAAGGGCCTTATTTAAAACGTTATTGTTATGAGAATGATTTAGGTGATATCAATCCATAACAACAAAAACTGTTTTCAAGGTAAAATTAATTTGGAGTAAAACATGCATGCCTAATAGTAATATGTAAATTTTTATATTATATATTACATAAAATACATTACTTGCCTAGTAATAGTCCTTGAATAGACAAAACATACCATTCTTGGAAACTAAGGCCAACACTTATGCCTCAAATCTTCTGTGAGAATACCCAGATAACCAGGAAAATCTCTATGATAAGGAAAAATAAAAGAACTTGTGGTAGTTTGGATATAATTTCCCTCATAAACTCATAGGGAGGGTCACTATTAGGAGATGTGGCCTTGTTGAGTAGGTGTGGCCTTCTTAGAGGAGGTGTGTCCCTATGTCACTATGGCACAGACTTTAAGGTCTCCTATGCTCAAGCTATGCCTAGTTCAGACCACTTCCTGTTTCCTCAGGTCAAGATGGAGGACTTTCAGCTCCTTTTCCAGTACCATGTCTGCCTGCACACCACCATGTCCCACCATGATGATAATGACTAAACTTCTGAATTGTAAGACACCCTAATGAAATGTTTTCATACACACACAGACACACAGACACACAGACACAGACACAGACACACACACACACACACACACACACACACACACATATGCACAAAGTTTTAACAGAGTAGAGAAGTCCTTGCTGGGTGTCAGAGGAGGAGAGTGTCTGAGTGCTTTGGTCTATCAAGTTGGTTATTTGTTGTCAAGGTATAAGCCCAGTTTGCAGAGCCCAGGAACTTGGATAAAAATGTAGAATAGAATCCTGAAGCACAATAGGTGTGAGAGGACCATCTGTTCTAGAATGAAAAGAAGCTATCTGGTCCTAGGGTTTCAGAGACTGAAGCATGATGGGAGGTATTTGTGTGGAGGAAGCTCTGACAGTGGGTTGTAGGGTCCAAGGAGGGTGGGATGTCCATATTGGGAGTGACTTGACAATGGAATTGGTGAATTGGTTACACACTGGGGTGCTATGTGGCTAAACACATTCAAACGTCCATGTGTTAAATGTTTGACCATTAGCATGATTGTAGGTAGGGGTGGAACTATTAAATGAAGACAGTTGAAAATCTTTCACTCCCAAGAGCATCTCCTTAAAGGGGTTACAGGGACCCTGACCCATCATTTCTTTCCCCTTTCTCTCTAGCTTCTGTCTTCCATGATGTAAGCAGCTTTCTCAAGCCCATAGTCCTGCCATGATGAATTCTGTTCTCACAGGCCTAAAGCAGCCATGGGTGAGCCCAAATAAACATTTCCTTGGTATTCCCTCAGGTATTTTGTCATAGTGTCTACAAGCTAACACATCCAGATATATCCTTCATTAATCTATCATAAGACAGTTCCTAAGCATCATAAACACTTTAGTGTATGTTCCTAAGATGCATGCGTGCGTGTGTGTGAGTGTGTGTGTGTGTGATATACCTGTGCTGAAGGCCTTAAAATTTCTGCAATATCATCTAATAGCTCGACAGTATTTAGATCTCTCCAATTCGTATTTATCTGCTTTGTTTGAATCAAGAGCCAGACAAGCCCACTTATTACATTAGATAATGATTTTCAAGTCTCTTAATTCATATCAGGTTTTCCTCCTGTTCTTAGTTCCTTTGACAATAGACAAATGCATTTTTTTGGAGAAATAAATGCACTACTCAAATATCCTGAATTTCAATTTTGGAAGACTGAATTCCTATGGTGTCTGTCATTCAGCACGTATTTCTGGCCATTGTATTAGTGTCATTGATATCTTTATAAAAGCTCTATCTATATAAAAGCATATATATATACATATGTATATACTATAAAGGCTCTATTTATATAAAAGCATATATTAACATATATAGTGCCTTTCAGACCCATCTTTGTCTGAGGAACTGACAAGTCACATTGAGAAGTTATGAATCAAGGGAGAGGAAGAATGTAGATGATTTCTGTAAACTGACTTACTGAGCTTCAAAAGTGATAATTGGCGAACTCTAATGAGTTAAAAAATTAAAGAGTAGATCCTGCAAGGAAACTTAGCAGTCATTAATGTGCTGCTGGTGTCAGGGGCTGTGAAATCACATGTGTCACTGTGGTTCTGTTCCTCTGGACAAAGTGACTCTTGCTCTCAACAGAACACATTCATAATAACAGGTTAGAACTAACTCAAGATTTTATTTTGAACATGCAGATCATAAGCAAAAACATTCTCTCTTATAGAATAATCCTTCTGTAAGCTGTGAATATGTATCACTTTCATTGGTTAATAAAAAAAAAAAAAAAGCTGACTGGCCTATAGCAAGGCAGAATAATGTTGGGAGGGAAAGCCAAACTGAAATGCTGGGGGATGGGGAGAAGGGCAGAGTCAGAGAGATGCAAGCCAGCCGCCCAGGAAGCAAGATACACTAGAGGACAGTTAAAGCCACCATCCACTTGACAATACATAGATTAATAGAAATGAGTTGATTTAAATGTAAGAGCTAGTTTGTAATAAGCCTGAGCTATTGGCCGAGCATTTGTAATTAATATAAGCCTCTGAGTGTTTATTTGAGACCAGACAGTTGGAACAGGAAAACTCCATTTGATATATCTGAATGGAACAGCAAAAGTCATAAAGTCAGCACAGCTGCTTGACAAAGATCCAGCAAAGCTGAGCCATATGATGGTTGCCAGGCCACCCTTGGTTTTCATCTCCATCCATTACATACTTGGGAGACTTTTAATATTTGTACAATTTGGGGATATTGGATTGGTGGAAATTTTCTTATAAATCATTTATGCCTTCTCTCAGGAATGCTGCTTCTAAGCATCCCCAGGACACTCCTGAATATACTTGCCCTGCTTTTAGAGAGATATCCTTATCTACATGAAGGTCTTCCTTATGCCCTGGAGGTTATGACACATTTAAGGATGACAGAGGTCTCTTTATAAGGCTATGAGACATTCTTGAAACATTTGTGTCTGCACTTAAGCAGGAACAAGATAATCAAAACAAAGTACACTCACAAAGGTCAACAAGATTCAGTGGGCTAGAAGAGCTGGCCACAGATCAAATTACAAATTCCTTCCCAGTATACACTCAGACAGTTATGTGGCATATATAGTAACAAAGTTAGATTAACTAAAGGTACCTCTAACCTACACAGAGACTTATACTGATGAGCAAAGAATGATGTAGAAAGATGATAAACGTATGAGAAGTCAAAACCTCCCCCTTTTAAAGAAAGGTTATCTCATGCAGAGCCACTATAGTGGTGTATGACCAAGGAACAACAGAATGCCAGAATTAGTCTTATAAGTAAATTTTATAAAGATATAAATGCAGACATTATATTATGCCAGAATTTAAATGTTAACTGCAGCAGCTTTGTCCTGAGTCTGCAAGGACTTTTTGCAGAGTCCTTGAGCACTCTGATCATTAGGAGTTAATAATACAGTGCTTGGGACATGGCACTATGAATGGGCTGGTTTAAAGACTTTCTTTTGGTCTAATGTCCTTGTAACTGTCAAAGGCACAGGCCAGAGAACAGGCTGTCATTTGCCTCTAGATTCTTAAGAATTGGGTTATGGGTTAATGAATAAATATGATAACTCTGTTCATCAATGATGTCAAAACTTCAGAGAAAATGATTGAAAATGATAATTCTGTTCTGTCATAGTTTGTCAATGAAGACTAAAAGATGAAAGGGAAAGGAAGCACATGTCCAAAACCAAAGATGATATGATCTATGTTCTATAACATCATGAATGTATCCCTGCTTACTAAATTCTGTATAAATAATTACTTTTACTGCTAGTCAGTCAGGCTGCAAGATTCTCCTGACTACCATAGCCTGGCTCACTTCCTTCCCCTGCTGACTCCTTACATCCTCTGCTGGAACCTGTCCCACCTGGGATGGCTCCCTTCAGCATAGGACAAGCCACACAAAGCTGTGCTTCCTCTCTGTCCATCTCTCCTAAAATGAAACTAAGAAGTGTCCTCTGTCTGATCCCTACCGTCACCACTATTGCTTCTACCCATCTCCAGATCCTGCCCTCATCAGAGCTGGATGCAGGCCTCCATCCATATATAGTGCTTCAATGTGGCAGGCATACATCCACATAAAGCCTTTTAAAAGCTTTAAACAGGGAGAAGGGGTTCCAGACACACAAAAGCAGAGCCAAGAACAGCTTCCTAGTTTGTGTCTCTCATGGCAGCCTCAGTACAGAAATGTATCCCCTCCCTGACCATGGCATGTAGCCATGGGCTAAGAGACACACAGGGTTCTACAGCCTCTCATATGGCCGCTGTACATAGAGGCTTCTCCCAGCCATTGCCTGCAGGCTTGAGAGCTCCGCCAGCATGCTGCAGGGGAGGTTTAGAGTTTTTGCTTAAGCAGACAAAAAGGGCTAAATATACACAGTAAGGACAGACTCAGATTTTAAAAAACAGAACAAAACAAAACAAAAAACCTCTAAATGGATCACAATGTATTTGAAAATGTGCATAGGCTTGGTGGCAGAGAGAGAAAAAGTTATACAATCATACATTAAAAAACACAGTTTCAAAATAATAAAGTTTTTAAAAAGAAAATAAATTAATATAAAAATAAGCCACATAAAGATGGGAAATATACAGAGAGTCTGGATCCTATAAATTATTGTGTTGTCTTTAATTTTTGTTCACTGTTAATGAACAAATAATAATTGCTAAGAGACATTTGATTATAAAAGCTACTAAATTGAAGCATATTTTAAAGATATCTTGACTTCAAAATGTAAGTCAAAAGATATGTTACTTTGAGGGAAAGGTTATGTTCTTATCTCCACAGGAAATAAGAGGCTATGAGTTCATTCTGAGTTAAAGAAAATGAGATTTGATTGAGGAAAATGCCCTGAAATCCTGACTATGGACATGTTAAAATAAACCTAAAGAAACTACAAGGCATGTGATGTATATTTTGCCTGCTCAAACATATAACAGAAAATTATCTTTGGCTAACTTGTGTACAATGCACAGTCTATACTTGTATTAATACAGATATGCATGTTACCTTTAAATGTTTATATTTTTTCAGAGCAATAGGACCAGACACCAATAAAGATATTCCAGATGATCCAGTATACAAAACAGATTCAAGGCTGTTGTCTGAAATGATCCAGCCTCACAAAACATTCCAGCCAAGACTTAACAATTATTCTGATTTTCTCAGGGTTCCCCAAAGATTACCAGCACTGTCAATCTCCAAGAGGTAGTTTAAAAAACTATACCTACATTCCCATATTGGTTATAAATGTTCGTTTTCATTTAAGGGGTTACAAATTGTTATTGACCATGGTAAAATAAATAAATAAATAAATAAATAAATAAATAAATAAATAAATAAATAAATAAATAAATAAATGCATACATACATACATACATACATACATACTAAGCAAAAAATTAAATTCTGAGGTCTCTTTCTAAATAAGAAAGGTAGATATGATGCAGAAATGATGGGCGAAGGGGGAGATTATTGAAACTACTTTAATCCAAAATGCAACAGTTAATCTCAAATACTTTAAATTGGTAAGGATTTTAGTTTATTGATACAAATTTAAAGTTAATTTTGTTACATTGCATGTATATGTCTACTGTTGTTTAAAGTATTGTGTTTAAAGATGACCCCAACTTAGACTACTAGCAGTAGTGGAGAGGGTACCTGAACTGCCCTACCCCAGTAACCAGATTGGTAAATATCCTAACTGTCTTCATAGAGCCTTTATCTAGTAACTGATGGAATCAAATGCAGAGATTCACAGCCAAACACCAGGCCAAGACACAGGAGTCCAGTCAAAGAGAAGGAAGAGGGATGATATAAGTCTAGGGGAGGGGTCAAGATCAAGCCTGGGAAATCTACAGAGACAACTGAACCAAGCTCATGGGAACTCATGAACTTTAGACCACAGCTGTGGAGCCTGCATGGCACCAGAATAGGCCCTCTGCATAGGGGAGACAGTTGCATATCTTAGACTGTTTGAGGGGTCCCTGGCAATGGGATCATGATTTATTCCTGGTGTATAATCTGCCTTTATGGAGCCCATTACTTATAGTGGAACACTTTGCTCAACCTTCTTGATGCAGGAGAGAGGGCTGAGTCCTCAATTAAATGCACTAAGCTTTGATGACTCCTCAGTGGAGGCCTTACCCATCTGGAGGAAGAGTTGGGGTGGGGCAAGGGAGAAGGCTGGGGGGGAATAGGAGGGATGAGAGTGGGATTCTGTGGTTGTGAATTTAAAAACCTTGAATAGAAAATAAAAAATAAAACTTGTGTTTATGCAACTCAGTTAAAGATGTAATTTATAATTAACACAGATTAATAATTAGTCATCCAGTAAGGTTTTCTAGGCATACAAAGATATATTTAGATATGTATCTTTAAACACTTCAAAGACCTACACAATATGGTATGAAAAATGTTTTAATAAGTTGGACTTTTCATGACAGTGATGCATGTCTGCTCTTGGGAGCACCAATGCATTTCAGTGAAGACAATGGCCATCAAGTAAACTCCACGTGGAGCCTGTTTTCTTTATGGTGAAAACTATCCATGGGCAAAGAAATTGCCTTGCCTCAACCGCTGACAGTTACTGTCCAAACTGGACCAGCAGGGCATAAAATAAGTGACTGCCAAACTTTGCCAAGACTAGGTAGGACAGTCCTTCAGGATTTCCTGCTCAACAGGAAAGTCTGTCAGATATGCTAGACCTGTAGGCCAGAGTTGGATGCTTCAGCATTACAGAAGAACTTTGGGTGACTATCCAGGCAGCCTAATGTCCCTGCCATTAGGCAACATTTCATACTTCTGGGGTCTTTTATAAAGTTAAAGACTAGATGGTCATAGTTATAGTTTCTCTTAGTTGAAGATAAAAGGTAAATTAGATATGAAACTTTAGACTCACCAAGATAAGATAGATAATAAAAGATTTTCTCTAATTTTGCAAATGCAAATGGACTGGGTATTATAACTATAATTCTTGATAACTATTTTTGTTGTATATAATCTTGCTATGTTAAAGTTAAAAGTTTTTTTTTAATTAGACAAAAGGGGGGAAGCCAAACTGAGATGCTAGAGGAGGGGGAGAAGGGCAGAGTCAGAGAGATGCAAGCCAGCTGCCCAGGAAGCAAGACATGTTAGAGGACAGTTAAAGCCATAGGTCACATGGCAATACATAGATTAATAGAAATGGATTAATTTAAAGATAAGAGCTACTTAGTAATAAGCCTGAGCTATTGGCCAAGCATTTGTAATTATAGCCTCTGTGTGTTTATTTGGGACCAGGAGGTTGGGGAAGGAAAACTTTGCCTACAATTCTCTCCACCCACACTATGCAAACCATTTGGAGGTTTTGATTTTAGCACATTCTTCTCTATGATGCCCTTCAAGCCCTGCTCAACTGTGTGTATGGTCCTGAGGCTAGTCTGTAGAATATACAAGCCATATAGCTTCTAGGGACCTGGAGGCCAGCTTGACCTCAGCCAGTACAAAATGGTGATATCTGGTGTCTTAAAACACATGCTCCTAGCGTTTCCTCATGAGTCATGCAGGGATCTGCCTGGCACCTTGGTAACAAGAGCAGAGTCCTAATACAAGGTTACCTAGACCAGCAAAAGACCACCACAGCACAGCCAAAGATACTAGCAAATCAAAGCACTTTCTCATGACTGGGAGGAGGGTCTGGGGGGAAAAGTATTTGAAGTTTTCCCCTCTCTAAATTGAACTTGCTTGTTTCAACTTGTTCCCAGAGACTGTGCCATTGTTCTCCAGGCCTTCATACTCACTCCTCCAAGGAGTGAGCAGGTCCCTGTGCATAGTGGCAACCCCAACAACACCTGACCCTGAACCGCTCCTCACTCCAACACAAGAAGGGTTGCTGATGAAGCCTTATTTCATCTGAAGAATCCACTTTTTATAATTTTGAATGTTCCTTTGTCAGAAAGAAATGTGGGAGGGGAAATAGTACATGAAGCTGACTTTTGAAAACTAAGTGAAATGATCTTGTCATAAGATATGTATATGTTATAATGTAGGGATGGGACAGCCAGCCACAACCTGATGGCACTGTATTTTTGCCTGCTCAGAAATGAGCTGCTCCATCCAATCCCAGTCATCAGACTTGAGAAATAATTTACAAAAATCTCCTGTGGTGACTAGAGAGACTTAATATGAAGCTATGCATCCCTTAAGGACCGTTGACCTTTTGTTCTGGAACATCTGGGAGATCCCCGTGGCCTGCAGGGAAGTAAGAATAGATAATGGACTGAACATATCAACAATTCCCTTTGCTTCTGTAAAAACTGCTTGTCCAGATGGGCAGTATTGGTGCACTCTTTCAATCCTCACACTGGGGAGGCAGAGGCAGGAATATCTCTGTGAGTTTGAGGCCAGCTTGGACTACAGAGTGAATTCCAGGGCAGCCAAGGCTACACGGAGAAATCCTGTCTCAACAAAACCAAAAGCAAAAGCCCCTAACCTTAAACCTCCTCCTGCAGGGCATGCTGATTGGCTCTAAGACCTCTATCCTTCTAGTATCAGTAAGAATAAATTCATTTACTCTAAGTCTGAATTGAGCCTAAGTGCTTGGTTTCCTCCAGTGGGTTCGAACACCACAATAATAGCACATGTATGTTTGTGTGAGAGAGAGACAGAGAAACAGAGAAAGAAATGGAGACAGCCAACCAGAGAGAGGGAAGGAGGGAGGGGGAAGGAAGTGAGAGAGGAGAGAAAAGAGGGAGGGAGGAGGAGAGAGACATAGAGACAGAAATAACCCAACGATCTCAGCTGTAGCGCTTGCTCCATTTTATTAACACAGCCCCAGAACTCCATGCTGAAGTATTTGGCAAGCAGCTTAGTTCTGTACAGAGCATACACTAGGACATAGAAACCTGTAGGGGATTAGAGTGCCTTGGTTCTGAAGAGCGACTTATACTAAAACAGGCTGTAAAATCCTCTCTGTGAACTTTGCTGCAATACAGTTATTTTGTTTTTCTTGGTCCTTCCTGACGAGTTTCAAAGTTTATGTTTGCTGTGGCTTCTTTATCCTTTTAAGGAAAATCCAGCCATCTGGAGCTTGATTTTTTTTCCCCCTCTTATGGCTTTTTAGTGTGCCCAAATTAATGCAAATGATGTCTCATTGATGTATGAACTCTCTTCTGCTCATTTATCAAGCAATGAGCACTAGCACTACAGATTACACGCACGTGCTTATTTCAAAGGATATACATTCCCAACTATCAACACAAAGTCAACTTTCACCCAAATAATTATGTCCTGTGTCTGCAGGGTTGATTTTGTTGTTGTTATTGTTGATTTTGGATATGGTTTTAGAGACAAGGTTTCCCTGTGTAGTCCTGGCTGTCCTGGAACTCACTCTGTAGACTAGGCTATTGTCAAACACAGAGTTCTTCCTGCCTCTGCTTCCTGAGTGCTGTGATTAAAGGTGTGCACCACTACTGCTGGGCTGCTAGGGGCCTCTCATTGTGGAACAAACCTTTTCTTCACTATGAATATGCATTACTCTTATTGGTTAATAAAAAGCTGTCAGGTTGATAGCTGGGCAGGAAGTTAGGCAGAAAAAAAACCAAACTCAGAATACTGGGAAGGAAAGGGGTGGAGTTAGGAGTTTCCAGCCATATGCCAAGGAAGCAAAATGAGAAAAAGTACCAAGCTACATGGCTAAACATAGATAAGAATAATGGGTTAAGTATAATAGCTAGTTAATAATGAGCCTGAGCTATCAGCCAAGCATTTACAATTAATATAAGCCTCTGTGTGGTAATTTGGGAATACCTATTTGAGAGTTGCTGGTGGGACAGAAACTTACAGCTACAGGATTTTGCCTCTCTTCAACACATGTGGTTAATGTTAGGAACAGAGAGACATATAGAAGATCTCTATTTTTGTCTTTTAAACTTGCATTTCATGATGAAGGTACTGTGTAGAGTTGAGTTCCAGAGTCTTTGTGTTCCATTTCGCTACTAGTGTTCACCTGCAAGTCTGGTTCCTTGATCTCACAGATGTTCTCACAGGTTTTTGTGTTGTTGTTTTGGTGGGGTTAGGCTGGACACAGATGTTTCCCAACCACACAAATCAACACAGCTCCAGACAGAACTGGAAGCTGAAAATGCATTCTAAATCATACTTTACAAGGCATCACCACCGCCCACCACCCCTTCCCCCCCACAAATAATCTCAGCCAGTGTTCACAGCACATGCAGCAAGGAGACCTTATAAAACACATGGGCCGGCTTTGAGCATCACTCCTTAGTCAGAGCCTTCCTTTCCGAGGCAACGGATGACAGTCTTGAATCTCTGATTTTCAGGGGGAAAAAAAGCCCATGTCTGCTCTTCTCCCACCCCCTTTCCCTCTAGCACATTTACAAATCTGGTGCAGATATGTTGAAGCCAATATTGGTATCAGATTCCAAGTCTAGAGAAAATAAATAGGATACTTAGAAATTTACAAATGCTCTTTGGGGATGCAAGTTTTATAGGGACAGATTTTGGGTGTAAAAAAGACTGTGCCTTTGACAGTACAATTGTGAATTTTGCCTCCTGGGTGGCTTTGGAAGCCAAATCCCAGGACAGTTATTGTATGAGAATAGAATTGCTTTACCACCTAATAGTGAATCCTGGGACACATTAATGAAGAAAAATTACTTAAAGTATAAAGTTTATTATCATATGTGATTAAAAAAATTATTTTAGGGAATGAATTTCCATTTTCCTCCCTCCCTCCCTCCTTCCTTCTCTCTGTCTTAGCCAAAAGACTAACGTATAAAATATATTTTATGAAATACCAGAGCATATCTAGGGTTCTGACTAATAGGCCGCTGTTCACCTGAGGACCAAGTGAGGACCTGGGTCATTATTGAACATGTTATGGTTCTGAGAGAACTGTGAAACAATAATAAAACATATGGATTTTGGTAAGAAAGTGCTCTCACATACATTTCCATTCTCACCTCCACACTGCACTAAAATGAAGGAACTATAAGAATTAACAAAGACAAGGAGAGGAGGCAACAGCTCCATTCCATTGCAAATGGGAGAATTCCCACAGTGCTGGAAGCAGGGAACCAGACCAGACCAAGCAGCGGCTAAGGAGGGATGGGGACACACAGATGCAGAAATCTCAGGAGGGGTATGTCACGAGGCCAGCCACATTGTTCCACTGAAATCTAAAAGCTACTATGTAACTCAATAAACACATGCACGTGCATGTGGGCACACACGGACACACACACACAATTTGTTAAAGGGACAGAGAAATAAATACACCAGACATTTAGATGAATTCTTTTACTTGAATAAAAAGACTTGGAAATGATGTGAATATCTGGAGATAGGATTATAAAATGAGACTGAGATATTTGACAATACAGAAAGGAGCCCTTTGTGAATAGCTCATCACAAGATGAAAGAGGAAAAGCAGAAAGTTTGAGGTGTTCTGGGATAATATGCCATTTCGACAGAATACGTCAAAAGTCTGGGCATCTTGAAGAGGGCCACCTTAGCATACCTTTCTTTCTAAAATCCCAGGAGGCAGATGGTCAAGTTTCATCTTCTGAGTGACAAAGTGGGGGGATCATTCTGTGGGAAACACTGACCTATCTGGGACCTACAGCTTTCAGATAAGACATACATCACTTAGCTCAACATAAATTTTACCTTAAAGGTGATGGCAAGAATCCTTTGTGGCTTTGTTTGAAGTTGGACTTGATACCACCAGCAGGTGACCTCAGGTAACCTTACCAACCGGATTTTAAAATTTCCTCTGAATTAGAAAACTCATTACAGTTGTGGTGAAGATGACATGGTATCCATATGTAAAAGCTTCTAAGGGAGCTGGAGACACTTAATAAACAGCATCCTTTTTTTTTTTCATTAGTTCATGGCAATCGATAATTATAGTAAAAGTGAGTCCTTGTGAAATAATTAAGTTACTCTGGCCCAGTAACCTTTGGCCAAATATCACTCTGAGAATATTGTATTGGCTTGCTTTAGCCTCTTGCTAAGTGGCCTAGCTGTTGCCCGAGAAACAGTGATTTAAGCTAGACATATGGATTTCTGCCTAGGTGTGACAGATGAGGTAAGATAATAGAGAAAAAGAGAGATACTCAGAAAAGAGGGAGGGGGAACCGACTTTGGGTCTCTTCAGAGGACGAGTGTCATTTGTCTTAAATTTGGTGTCATATCTTGTTTGATCACTCGAGATCTGGGCATCAAATGCCACCACATGCCTCCTAAAAGTAGCAGGTCTTTCCAGAGAGATCTGAAAGATTCCGAGATCGCGAGGAAAGGAAGCTGCCAGGCTTGCCACCAGTTGCCAGCCTGGAGAAGAACAGATTGGACACAACCAATGCAGAATGAATTAGGATGGGAGGAAAGCCAGATGTGAGCAGCTGGAAACACACACTGGCATCCAACCCTGGCTAGTCAGTTCTCTTTAATACCTCCTAACTCCAACCCTAACCCGAACAACTAGCTTAAGATGGAGCTGTTTAAACGCCTCATTTGACAAATGAGGAAGTACAAGCAGAGAGGCTAAATAATAATTTGCCCATGGTTGAAATCTTAGCAGAGCCAAGATTTGTGCTCAGGTGAATCTCACTTCTAAGTCCATCTCCTTCCTCTGGTCTTTCATTCTCTCTTTCCCAGGACATGATTCATCTTTATGAAATAAGTGCATGCAATCTTTTGTAAAGCATAATGGAGTGTATAAATCTAAGACATTTTAGGTATCATTTCACATTTGAAAACCAAAAGACACCTAAAAGTCAGAGGAGCAGTGAAAGTCAGGCAACACTAAATGCATTTATTTTGCTTTTTGCTGGTGGGACAGGTTGGGGAGGCAAAGTGAATATGGGGCTGAAGTGGAGACAAATGGAAGATTGTGGGTTTTAGCATTTCAAGGGAAAAGCATAATAGTAATATTATTTCTCGGTACTAGAAACTGCTGGGCTTAAGCATTTGTTTTCTACATTACAAAACTATATGAGCACAGTATGATTTTTCTTTGTTTCAAGCTGAGAGTCCCAGATGTCACCTCAGCTTCCACCATGACAACATGACTCCGTGCCCTTTTCCCTTTATCAGTAACATTTAGCTTTTTTATTAATAGCCTTCAACCAGATGAGACACAGCATGGGTGCACATCCCCTGAAGAGCCACTGTCAATGCCCATTCTGGCTAGGGTGGGCACTGATTGTGCGTTGCCAGCAAGCTCCCTGGTAAAGCCTATCTGATCCCGAGCCATCCCACAGTAAGGACATAAACTACTGCTATAAAATTAAGAATCTACACTTTACAACCAACTCACCAGCGTCTGTTTAGTAAGTATGTGCTTTGTGAACAGTTCTGTGCAGTATAGCAAAGTATAAGGCTTAATTACATTGCTTTCAGGATTTTAAAAAACCTAATGGGAATGTAAATGCCAGCAACGGTAGGATAGTATATGGAGGTGGCTGGGATAGGAGAAAACATCATAGTAATTCACCGCCTACAATGAGAACTTGACAGACAGTGGACACTTTCTATTCAGAGCTGGGGTGGGGGTGTGGAGGAATCAGTTTTCTTATTTTAGAAATACAGCAATGGGTTGGAGAGGTTTCACAACACACCCCAAAGTCACCCAGCTAGTAAACTGGCAGCATTAGAAATTACATCAGCTAAGTTCCATGGGGAAGAGTAACATGGATGATGGTGATGGTAAGGGTGGTCCCGAGGATGATGATGGCACCAGAGGTGCTGATAGTCACAGCAATGAAGGATAAAGGATGGGAAAGACAGAATAGGGACTTTCTTCCTTAAACAAAGACCACCCCTGCTATCTTTTTTACTAGTTTATTTGTTCCGGAGGATGGAGAAGACTGAATGGCTTCAACCAATAGAACAAAGAGAGGGCCTGGGTCATCCCAATGTGCTCTTGGCTTCACTGGGTCTTCTCGGTACTATAAAAAGGGTGAAAGCTAAGAATCCACATTGCAATCCACAACCGAGGTTACAAAAACACACAGGAGTTTCACTGAATGCATCTGGCAAGCATTTCGTCTGGCCTTAAATAAAATAAATTCCCTTAATAAAGCCAATGGAGGCAGAGTTGGTGGCGGGGGTGAGGGGTAAAGACGACAGGAATGATTTATGTCGGGGCTAGGAGGGGGCCTTGATGCCTCAGAACTACCTATTTAGAACTGCTCGATCTAAAGCCAAGTTATTCGCTGGTTTCCCGTTTTGTGCCAATCTTACATTTTTAAAAAATATAACTTTTATGAATATCATCATTAGTGCTATAAGCACAGAGAAGTATAAGTTAATTCTACAGTAAAGTGATTATTAAATCCATTAGTCATATACTGGGAATCCATAATTAACTTATTCTCCAGCATCAAGTAAATGATTCTACTGTGTGCTTTAAGAAAGCAATTGTTCACTAATATGCAAAATACAGCAGAACTATTAGATCATAAAGCCATGCAATCTTATAATTAAATTATAAATTTTACATATTTTAATAATGTGCTTTATATACTTTAATTGTTTTCTACGCAAGATTAAAAGGAGATGCCATGGTTTTTCTCAGACATATTATATCTTGACCTGAACCATGCAATACTTAATAATAATTGATGAGTATCTACTAGGGATGACAGCAGTCTCTCAGCAGCATCAGATATTTCTTTGAACTGTTGCATAGGACTAAAATAAAGGTATGCATTAGTTTTAAGTGGCTTCACAGTCATACCCTTGGGTTTTCTTTGTCGTCTCCCCCCTACCCCCCTTCCCCTTTTACTGTTATAACAACCATGGGCATCCACATTCTCTTTGCAGGCCACACAAATGGACTAGCCCCCATTTGCACTGCCTTGGCTGAACATGTGGGTAAAGGCAACATGCACATTAAATTCTCTGCAGGGAACTTGTGCACCCACATGAGCAATATATTGTTGTTATTGTATTCTGGATTAAATAATGATGCCATTATTTTCCATGTGCAGAATTAAATGTATTTGAAAGAACCGGAAAATACCACAGATCTGTGCTAAGGGGAATTGCTTTGGTTTTTCTAAATCCTGATTGCTGCAGAGGGAACTGTACCATGGGTTCCCCTTTCTTTTCCTTTGGATAGCACTAAACTCTCCCTGGCATGGTTACTCTGTCTCAGCCTGCTTTCCAGTTTTTAGAAGTAATGTGCACAGAAGGTGCCCTCTGCATGAGGAGAATAATGGTCCATTCATTCATCTAGTCATTTCAGCAAACACATTGAGACCATACCAGATGCTCAGTCTTGAGCTCAGCCTCAGAGATATAGAGATGCAAAAGATAATAGTGTTATTTGACTTGGTCCGGGGATAAGTCCATCACTGAGACTTATGTTGAATGAGAAGCATGTTAGTTTGCCAGGCTTGCCATAATACTGTAGCACAGGTGGAGTAGCTTGACAGAAAGTCATTTGTAGTGGAATTATGTTGTTCCATTGTAAATAATTGTCCTGCTCACTGGTTTAATAAAGACGATGATTGGCTGAAGGCAGACAGGAAGTGTGGGTGGATTTACCAGACTGGGAAAACTCTAGGAACAGGAAGAACAGAGCAGAAATGCCACAGAGAAGGCAGAAGAAGCAGAGGACAACTATGCTGCTCTGAGAAAAGGTACTGAGTCATATGGCTGAACAGGATTAAGAATCATGGGTTGATTAAGAATAAGAGTTAGCAAGTTATATGCCTGGGCCCTGGGTCAATCAGTGTACAATTAATATAAATGTCTGTGTGATTCAGTGGGACTATGGGACTGTGGGTCTGAAAGTCTGGGCCATGAGACTAGACCAGAAAGTCTGGGACACAAGACCGGGCCAGAAATTCAGGGCCAGGAGGGTAGGTTGGAAAGTCCTGGCCAGAAACCTAATATAAACAGAAATTTCCACAACTCTAGAAGCTGAGTCCAAGGCAAGGGCTCTCCTGGGGTTTCCTTCCCTAACTTCTGGATGGCTTTTTCCATGTGTCTTCATTTGATCTTTCCACTGTGTGTGGGTCTCTTCACGTAAGTTACAAATTTCCCTGCCCACTTCCCACCCCATAGTAAGTTTTCCCACCAACCCAGTAAGCCAGACCAAGCTGAATTGAAAAAATATAGTAGAAAGTTTATTGAGCAAAGCATCTACCCGGTGGGTTCACTGTTCTCAGAGACAAGGCCAAAGAAGTCATGTGAGTCCAGGCAGGAAGGTTTTATAGATGGTAGGTGAGGAGTGATGATGTGTCCACCACAAGCTGGGGTTGTGCCCAAGTATGGTCAAAAGCCGAGCGCTTAGGTAGAAGACTTGGATGTCTGGAGGCATCAGGGGAGGAAGTTGTGATATTCACCAGGAATGCCGAATTGGGCTTTTTGGTTGTTTTCCTTTGTTTGGAGACTCTCTGAGTGAGCCTTGCCGTCAAGGAGAAGGCAGATCATAAAAAAAATAACCATGCAGATGAATAATGGCATATTTTAATATATCCATTTAAGGAAATAATGCAAACAAGGACCCACCCCTTTCAGACTCCACCAAGTGCCCATCCCTTCCCCCACCCCTTAGAATCAGCCCAACCATACTCAAGACAAATCATATCTTTGCCTCTAAATGAGTTGTCTGTCCTCTTTATTTCCACTGGGGAAACCCTCCCCCTCAGGAACAGGCCGGAGCAGAGTTGTTAGACTTGCACTGAGGAATCCAAAGAACCCCACTACCACCAAGCTATAACACTTCTGTCAGAGTGCTTATAGTGACTTTGTGGTATGCCTTGTTGGCTCAGGACTGTCAGGATACCTTCCTTCCCATCTAGCTGCAACACTTACAATAATTATTCCATTTTATTATTGTTATTCTTAAACTTAATTAGTCAAACCAATTTTACAATCAATCACAGGTTTGTATTGGATGAAAATAGTTTATGTAGCTTTAGTATTAACCATGATTCCAGGCGTTTTCTGCAAGTCTTGAAACATAGCTTGTGGGGTCTCAAACCCAGGGCAAACAGCTGAAGTGCCTACTTAACATGCCAAAGTGGACCTGGCCCCTAGGTCCTCCCAGCATCCCTCTGTAACAGTTACAGAGTATGGCCAGCATAGCCCACTTTCTACCTCGAACTTCTCCAGCCCCGGGGCTGGGTTGCTCTTTCTGGAGTTGCCCTGCACTATCATAATCTGGCCACTTTGGTTACCTGGTTCTTTTTCAGCTTTTCCCTCTCCTCACATAGCCATACTAAGGCTCATGTTTGCTCTGGACTCTCACAGATGTCCTTGCCTCTGGTTGTGATTTTCCTTTTATCAACAGTAAATTGTTTCCTCTACCATATCTGGAAACAATCATGTTTTTATTCTCTCTCTTTCTTTCCTTCCTTCCTTCCTTCCTTCCTTCCTTCCTTCCTTCCTTCCTTCTTTCCTTCCTTCCTTCCTTCCTTCTCTCTCTCTCTCTCTCTCTCTCTCTCTCTCTCTCTCTCTCTTTCTTTCTTTCTTTTTTTATTCACAGAGAGGGTGACTATTGCATTCACTTTCTAAGGTCAAAATCCTGATTCCTCTCTCCTTAAAAAAAAAATTTCAGACTTGAAAAAATAAAATTATGATTTGAGCACAGATTATCACACACATATGGCTCCATGTTCCAGGACCTGGAACAGGAAATGTGAGAAGCCATTATTTATTATTATTATTATTATTATTATTATTATAACTATTATTATTATTATTAAATATCCATTCTTCCTAGAAGTATATCTGTTGATGTTTTCACATTGCTTGGAGCAATGCTCCCTTACAGAATGCCCCACCTATCTCCAACTGACATTTCCACCCTGAACATAACTGTTAAATAAGGTGCCTCAGGGAGCAGAGAAGTAAGTATGTGTTGCGTGGGCCACTCCAAGAAAGCTTATTCAGGAGAGGCAAGGGTATTTGGCCCTGGAGATCCCAGGCTTTAATCTGTCAAGGAGTACGAAGAAAACTCAGAAAGTAGAGAGAAGCAGTGGGCTGGGTGCTGGATACTACAGTGCTCTTTCAAAGGATTTAGTCTACTGCCCAGGGGTAGCTATGGAGGTCAAGGAAGGTTCATCATTTTGGCAAAAGAGAAAAGTATGAAGTCCTACTAGACCTTCTTACTTGGAATTTCTTTCTCAGTGACTATCCAAACCAAACTTGACATCCCAAAATTGGCCAACAGAGGTAGGGCTT
This sequence comes from Phyllotis vaccarum, assembly GCA_033318265.1. Classification (NCBI taxonomy): domain Eukaryota; kingdom Metazoa; phylum Chordata; class Mammalia; order Rodentia; family Cricetidae; genus Phyllotis; species Phyllotis vaccarum. Next base: position 62,197,676 of record JARWLC010000016.1, on the reverse strand, counting down.
GTTTCATTTGTGAGTTTCAGACACACAACCATTCTTTGTGGCAATATTGACACATGGGAGACTTGGCTCCATCCTGCTTATATAACAGCAGTTGATAGTGACTTCATAGTTGGATATTTATGAGAGCTTTCATTTCAAATAATATAGTTTTGGCCCTTGGCAATGCTAAGGCTTATACCTATTATTATGGAGAAGCCAAATCTTTAGGATATTGTAACCGTAACTGCAGGGTCCTTTTGATCTCCCAGGAAGAACAGCAAAAGTTAATATTTTTGAAGGCAATGAAAGCTTTATTATAAAAGGTCTCATTGGGAAGTTATCTGTCCCTAAAACATATAGGCTCCAAGAAGGTCAGATGCCAAAAAGAGCAACTTTCCACACTTCTTTTTACCTTATGATTCCTACCCCATAACCAGGTAATTTAAAAAGAGAGGGAAAATCTCTTGCTTTCTCTTATAGAAATCCTGTACCTTGCCATGCCCTCCAGCTAGGTCCCAGTTCAAGGAAAACTGCCACCAAAGTCCATTACTCATAGTTTAAGAACAATAGCCCTAGCTGTGTTAGGTAGAGGCCTCTACTGACAAATGCTGCCCCACCCCTAAATACAACCCTCTTAGTTAGGGCTTTTATTGCTGTGAAGAGACATCATGATCACCCCAACTCATATAAAGAACACATTTAATAGTGATGGCTCACTTACAGTTTCAGAGGTTCAGTTCGTTGTCATCATGATGGGGATCATGGCCACAAGCAGGCATGTGTAGTGCTGGGGTAGCTCAGAGTCTCACAGGAAGCCACATCTTGCAGAAACAGGAAGCCAAGTGAAAAGCTGAGCGGTATCCTGAGCAGAGGAAAACCTCAAAGCCCACCCCCATAGTGACGCACTTCCTCCAACAAGACCATACCCACTTAAACAAAGCCACACCTCTTAATAGTGACATGCACTGAGATTATGGGCGCTAATTTACAACCAAACTATCACAATAACTCTCTCACTTCAAATGGCCATCTCTATTCCAGCTCTGAGAGCTTATCCCATTCATTAGTATTGGGGCAATCCTTGGGATTCTGTGGGTTTTAAATCTCTGTAATATGGTGTGAGAGGGAATTGCTGGATAGAATAAGACCACTGTCATGTCTTATTCTACCATAAATAGATCGCCAGTACCTGTAGCTGATGGATGGGCCCCATGCAGCTGGTTGGCACTGTAGAACATAGAGGACCGTGGAAAAGAGACACATAAGCTGGGCAAATGTGGATGGATTTCATAGAGTTTGGAAGTGGGGAGGAAGAGAGAAAGGGAGCATCGGGGACGCATGCCCTCTGGCAAGGGGGAGAAGAGAAAGAAACAAGAGAGCATTCTTCTTAAAGACTGCTTGACATCAGGTTGCTGGGTGGGCCAGGTTATTGCTATTGGCCAGGGCTCCAGGAGGAGAGTCAGAACCCAAGCAACCACTACTGATGTGGGAATGTCTTTCTGTGTGCTGTGAATATCATTCTTTAAATAAAGGTACTATTCTGGCCTATATCAGTCTCCTTAGAAGTAGGCGGGGAAATTGGAACATACATAGGGGAAGGAGGGCAGAGTCAGAGAGAGATAAGATCCAGCCGCCAAAGAAGCAACATGTAAGGAACATAGGTGAGCCATGGGCCACATGGCAGGGCAGATTAATGGAGATGGATTGAATTAAGATGAAAGAGTTACCTAGCAATGTGCCTGAGCCATAGGCCAAGCAGCATGTAATTAATATAAGCGTCTGTGTGTTTCTTTGGGACTTTGGGACTGCTGGGCCAGATAAGCAGTAGCAGGCAGGTCCAAACTGTGGGGCTAGTCAGGGTCAGAAACCTGCACACTACACCACAATTCTGAGCCAAATTTGAAGCAGGCTTGACTTCTATTGGGGTGTACCTGAGAGCTGGTTAGTGACTGCCTTCTAAACTGAGTTAATGAGAGCAGCCCTGAGCCTATTACTTAGCGCCTTTTTAAGGAATAAAATCATGAGTGATTTTGCAAAGCAGGTTTAGGAAGACTATGGAGCAATGAGGAAGTAAGAAAAAAACCTTAACAACAACAAAAATCCCAAATCAAACCAAACCAACCAACCAACCAAACAAAAGCACCCACAAACAAATAACAAAAACAGCTATTTGGATGTGATGGCTCCTGCCTTTAATCCCAAATTTTGGGAGGCATAGGCAATTGTATCTCTGTGAGTTTGAGGCCAGCCTGGTCTACAAAGCACGGTTCAGGACAACCAGGGATACACAGAGAAACCCTGTCTCAAAAATCCAAAAACCAAACAGCAACAACAAACCCAACCAGCCATCACCATGTGATGAAAGAGAGTTAGGGGAGGGTCTGAATGCTCCCTAAAACAAATCAAGCTCATGGATTAGGCAGGTCAGAGTCCAAGAAACAGACAGAAACTTGTTTTTAATAATACAGTGTTAATGGCTCCTGCCTTCAAAATGAAGTCAGGCAGGTTTCTCAGTGGGCGTTACAAAGACCCTTTGAAATGGACCCTGGGAGTCTGTAGAGAAGTACCACATTGCTCTCGGCAGCTCTCTGCAAAGGAAGAAAGTGGGGTGGAAGGCTGGGGAACAGAGGCTTTCTGAGTTGGGGAAAACTGTAAGAGCCAAATGGCTTAGACTAAAAACAACAAACAGACAACAAATGGGGCTTGATGGAAGGGGAGCAGAAAACTTAGCAGAAAAGAAAAAAAGTTTCTTTCTTCTCGTTTATATAATGCAGAAAATCTAACAGAGCCCAGAGGCAACTGCTTGCTCACCCTTTTGAGAGGTCAATGAAAGAAGCTGTATTGAGAATTAGTTGATATTGAAGTCCTAACCAGTACTACCTCAGACCCTGCTCAGAGATAAGGCCTGCAGAAGGATGATTAAGAAGAAATGAGAGTATTCATGTGGGTCCAAATCCACAATGCCCCGTGGTCCTCGTACGAAAAAGAAATTTAGACATAGAACAAATTTACAAGGCAAAGCTTGGGTGAAGACCCAGGAAAAGGGCAGTGTCTTAGTTACAGTGTCTATTGCTGTGAAGAGACATCATAACAATGGCAATTCTTATAAAGGAAAACATTTAACTGAGGTGGAAGCTTGCAGTTCAGAGGTTCAGTTCATTATCATCATCACGGGGAGCATGACGGCATGCAGACAGACATGGCGCTGGCTACACCTTGATCACAAGGAGACTGTGACACTGAGCGAAGCTTAAGCAAGAGAACTCAAAGCCACCCCACAGTGACAGACTTCCTTCAAGAAGGCCACATAACGTCAACAAGGCCACATTGCCCAATAGTGCCACTCCCTATGAACTTACAGGGGCCAATAACATTCAAACTACCACAGGCAGTCACCTGCAAGCCAAAGATGAAGGTTTTAGAAGAAACCCATCCTGACCACAGCTTGGATCATGGACTTCTACCTTACTGTTGAGAGGGCCAGGAAAATATCATGACAGCCTGCCTTAATAACTCACTTAAAAACTAGGCCTTGGTTCCTGCTCTTGAAACTGGACAGTTTCTGAGAAAGCCACAAATGAAGAGCAATTAATCATTGGTGCCCCTGACAACAAGGACAAGGGAGATAGTCTGGAGCACTGAGGTAGCCCCCATAATTAATAGCTCAAGGTAATAATAAGGACGGACTGGGCCTTGTCCAGACATGCCCCAAAATGGAAAACTGTAACCCTGACCAGCCCCTGACTAACCCTGGACAATTAAAACATACTTATATGATTGCCCCTTGCTTAAGTCAATCATATTCAAAGTGACCAAATCGCTTTAGGAACTCCCCTTTAGCTATGCTTAAAAGGAGCCCACACGTCCCTCTTGGAGTCATTGCCTTTTTGCTTTTGTGTAGGATGCATGACCCCAATATACAGGACTAATAAATACTCTTGCTGATTGCATGCAGGGATGGTGATCTTTTGTGGAAGTCTTCCAGGACCCTAAAGCTATATTAGACACTTGTTTTGTTGATGTAACAAAATGCCTGACAAAACCAACCTAAGGAACTGACTCACAGTGAGGCAACTGGAGTTTGAGGTCGTATTGCATCTCCAGTGAGAAAGCTTCTGAGCGCCTCCCTTTGATTTGGTCTAGGACCCTAGACCACAAGATGCTGCTGTACCCACATCCAGGATGGGTGTTCCCATCTCAATTCACCACATCTAGATAATCCCTCATACACACAGACCCATAGACTAGTCTAATTTAGATAACGTCCCAGTGCTATACCCAGGGGCTTGTCTCCTAGGTAATCCTAGATCCAATCAAGTTGACAGTCATTAACCATCATTACTAATGAACCAATTGTGGGACAATACATTCTGCTTTTTGAGCCTTCCAGTCTTTGCAACCTTGTTTATGATGGTGCTAGAAAACTCCTAAATCATTTGGAGGAAGAAGGAGAGAAGTCTAATATACAATGTGCACATCATCAATACAAGCGGTTCCACTTAAAGGAACATTTATTTTTAAATAATGTATATGTTGGGACGCACCATGTATTTTTGGGTGTGGGAACCTATGGAGGCCAGAAGTATCAGACTTCCTCAGAACTGGAGTTATAGGTGGCTTCTGAGCAATCTGATGTCAGTGCTGGGAACTGGAAGTAGGTCCTCTGGAAGAGCAGTGGATGCTCTTACCTGCTGAGGATCTCTCCATGGTACAAAACATGAAGTACTAAGTGTTCAGCCTCACCATGTCCTGTTCTTGGATTCCTCTGCTGGCTGCATCAGGGTCACCTACAAGTCCCATTCTCGGATGCTATCAAGTCCAGTACCTCACCACAAGTGAGAGGTTAGGACTCAAAGATTTAAAGTCAGAATGTGGTTTTCATGTATCCTTTGTCATCAAATTTTAAGAGTTATTTCTTTAGTATGTAAACATTTGTAAAACATCTGGTTCCAAATATGTTTTGAGCAAAGACTGTGTCTTGGTGTTTTCCAAAAATATTTCATATGGCATCAGTGTGCTCCTAATAGAATTCTCTTGTGCACCTCCATCACTGTAGTTTATAAATCAGAAGACTTGAACTGCACAGGACAGATAAGAAGGCCTCCCTAAGAATTGAAGATTAAGTGGAAACTAATTCTCTTGGGAGCCAGCTTGGTGGGTGATATTTAACAAAAGCTTTCGTACTGACTTCTGTTTGACTTATTGTACACTATGGGTTTCCACTTTCATTGCAAACCTTTTCACTGACTCCTGTCAGCCACTAGCTCCATTTCCTGTTCCTACTTCCCTGGAATGTCCCTTCTTCATTTACATCAAGGTATTTTAAAGTGCTATGGCTTGTACATGGGTTAAGTGTGGCCACTAAAAAGCCATGCATTGGAAGCAAGTCCTCAGTGTGACCTGTATATTTATAATATATTTAATACTATGTATTTAATTTAAAAGGCTGAAATATCAGAGACAGGGAACAAACCACAGCTAATCTCACCCAGCTAATCTCACTCACAAAGTAAATCCTGTCTTCCTGAGCCCTCAGACCGTATGGGTTCAACATTCGTAGAGCTAAGAAGAAAGGTGTGTGCCTCTACCACCTGGCTCTGTTTGGCCTTGAACTAACAGATCCAGAGGATCTCTGGCTCCCATGTGCTGGGACTGAAGGTGTGAGTCACCACTACCTGAGCTTCACGGCTTGGCTCTGTCCTCTGATATTTCAAGCTACTTTTATTAGGTCTGTATCATTACCGTAACTGTTGGGAGGAAGAATCTTTGAACATTAGAGCTTGATGGGAAGTCCTTGGATAAACTTGGGAAACTGTTCTTTGAAACTATTAAGGAATCTGATACCCAAGTGAGAGCAAGTTTTATTAAGAATAAGACCAAGCAAAGGCACCCTCATGCTCTCTGTTTGTTTGTTTTTCTTGAGAGGCAGAGTTTCTTTGTGTAGCCTTGGCTGTCCAGGAACTAACTAGTGCTTTAGACTAGCTAGCCTCTGACTCACAGAGATCCACTTATGCCTTGTGAGTGCTGAAATTAAAGGCATGCACCACCACTGCCTGGTGCTTCCTGCTTTGGGATGTAATCTGTTTCCTTAAAAGTGCTTCCACCATAGTCATTTACAAGTTGGCACATCCAAGGTGAGGACCTTGCCAGAGTTCCCACCTTGCTGGTTGGATTTCCAGTGCCCTTGATTACAAAGCTAATTTCTTCAGAATGCTAGCCTGTTGTAGGCATTTCCTTACAGTAATGTAAAACTACTGTGCTTTCTTTTTAAAGACATCTGCATTTTTGCCTACAGCTAGGTGTAAACCAAGGGATTGGACACACGTTCAATCCCATCACTTGAGTGGCAGAGGCAGGAGGATTTCTATGAGTTCAAGCTGAAACTGGCCTACATAGCAAGTTCCAGGACACTCAGAACTACGTAGAGAGACCCTGCCTCAAAAAACAAAAATCAAAGAAAGAAAAGAAAGGTCGGGCAGAAAATTCATGTAAATTGGCCCAATCTCAACTCTGCATGTAGCCAGGCTGCTATTTTATTTTCAGGAGACCTCATAAGTATTCATCTGTTTATTTTAGAAGAGTCTGGGGATGTTGTAAATGAGGGCTTAAAGGTTAATATGTGAAAATACAAAGTGTGGGGTGTGCGGTTTAGAGACCGACATACCCATTCGAAATTCTAGGAACTCTTCTCACGGTTAGTCTACTTCAGCTGTCAGGAGAAAGCAAATGGGTTTTGTTTTAAGCTGTCGGGCCAAGTTTAGTGTTTGCTGAGCCAAAAAAAAAAAAAAAAAAAAAAAAAAAGCATCTGTTTTTCAAAATAGAAACCTGGTGGTGCTTGATATCCACTTTTTTTTTGTTTTTAAGATGCTCTTAAATCATGAGGAGGAGTGGAGCCCTTTGATGTCAACAAAAACCAGTTAAACCAGAACCTGTGGGCTTGGTTTGGTTTTACTGATAATGTATCTTTTATCTTTATACAGCAAAAGTCCCAATAAAAGAGCCGTCCTTTACTGTGCCCACAGCAGCGTGTTCGGAACGGTGTCGAGTGTTTGTCTCATCTTTGTATACATCAAGTGCGTTGTATCACTGAAGCCCATGAGGGTGCATCCCCTTCTTTACGGAGGTTAAATCAGGCCACACGACTTTGTGATGGAGAGCAGAACCTTGGCTTAATCCCAAGTGGACTCAAGTCTATCAAGTCTATGGCTCTAGCCCACGGCTTGAGTTCCTACGGAGTCACTTTGTCACCATGTCAAGCTGATGACCTACTGCTTTGGGATGGTGAGTTCAGCTCAGTGAGCACGTCTAAGGAAGGAGAAGGAGGGGAAGGGGATGTGCTCCTGTTTACCTTCCTTCCATTCCTATGTCTAACTCAGATGCATATTTGGGAGACATCTAACAACTTGTAAGAATTAGGTAAATAAATGTGCTGGAGAGAATCCTGGTCCTAATAGATGAGGTTTGTAAACAAGCTCTGCTATTTCTCACATATATAATCTTTGGCTACTGCTTTCCTGTTTGTTCATAAAACAACATCAACAATGTCTATCTTAGAAGCTTAGAGTCAGAGCAAGAGACAGAAAGGAGGTACCTGGTATGTGGTCAGCTTTTAATAAACTGTTGTCGACTAGTGCCTTTGCACCCTGGACTGTTGTTTTATGTAACTCATAACATCAAGCCTGTCTAAACTATTGGAAAAAAAGCAAAACGAGAAACCGCTGATGGACTGCATTATGGTGATCATTCTTAATCTAGTCCCTCAGCAAACTGCAACTGGGTGTTTTATGCCTGTGTTCTATCTGGAAAACATTATAAAACTTTGAGCAGACAATGGCACGTTAGTACAGTGCCTGCCAAAGCACCATATGCTTTTTCTGATAAAGATATAACTTTATTGCCTTTTATGTACTCTCTTGTTTAATATAGTAAGCAAATGGGAGATAATTTGAAATACCTTCACCACCATTTGCAATGTCAGAACACGCAACTTACCTTTAAGAAAACAAACGATTCATTGCTGCTGTTATATAGACACAAACACATCTTTAAAACAATCACCTGCATGGTGCTGAACATTCTTAGGCTTTTCCCTCTGCAGCAATGAAACAGAATGTTCTTCTGAACTGTATTTTTGGAGTAGCTAAGTCAGACCTAAACTATCTTTGTGGTCTCTGTGCAGGTTATTTTAGGGGCGAGGGGTGAAAAACTGGCTCCTCTATGCTAAAGAATGTCTTTAAAAAATTCCTTTGGGGAGAAGAATGATGTATTTGATGGCCAAGAGTCCAGAGATACCTCTGGCTTCTGGGGTAGAATAGCTTTGGCAGATTGAGAAGGACTGTAGAGCCACGGGTAACAGAATTACACTGCGTCTCCATAGGGTTGTAGTTTTCCCTCACACGGTAGTCTTACAGCCCTGGCTTCTAGACTTGGCTGTTCGGTGTTTGATCTGGGATGTATCTTGTGATCTCTGACTCCCATTTATTCACATGGCCAATTAACGGACTGAACTTCATGATATCCAAGTTATCTCTGAAATTTCTAGAGAGATACGTGTCTGTGTGTGAACACATGTCCAATTAACTAGGACCTATTTATAGCATTTATATCACCTTTCCAAAACACCTTCATATTTTTTTTATCTCACTTTTAACTCTATTACAAACCTGTGAAATAGGATAGGCAAATGCTTTTGTTTCATTTGACATATTAGGAAACTTAGGCAAATAGAGATTAAGTTAATGGCAGAGTCCAGGTCTCCTGACTCTCGTTTTTGGGCTTCTACACTAAATTAAGCTTGGATTAGTCTTTTGGGATAAGTGTGAAAGGGTATGCAGCTGAATTCTTTGTGGAAAAAAATAACTTGATAAATTATATTAAATTACTACAGTAGATAAAAAACAAACTTCCGTTTCCCTTGTGGAGAATTTGCCTTTGAATCCCACTGTGAAATGGATTAGAACGTTTTGTTAGGATGTAAGCAATGTACAAATCCAGAAAAGGTACACATCTCATATCCTTCTAAATGGATAATTTCCCCTGGGACTTCTTTACATTCTGAAAATTCACTTTATTATTGCATTCTAAAGATTGTGGCTTTAAATGCCATGGCAGCTGAGTCTAACTTTTATTGGTGACACCTGTCATCTCCTCTGTTTTCTTTGTTCTGCTCCAAAGACAGGATTTGATTTATGAATGAGAGCTTTTTTGATTCTTCAAGATACATTTTGGCGAATTGGTTCAATAACTTGTTATTGAAAAGCAAAATCCATCAGGGACATATCTGCTTACTTCTCTAAGAACTCTCTCTTAGAATCTGTTTATTCATCATCGAAGTCTCAGCCCTGGATTTTATGAGGACATACTCAGATTTTTTTTGTCTGTTTGTTAAAGGTGTCTGTGAACGTGTCCAACCCAAAAGACCAGCTTCAAGGCACCCTGCAATCTCTGAAGAAAATTAAACAAATGTCTAATTCACAAGGTGACTTACACAATACAATCTGGATTGTGAGGCCTTTGCCTTTGATAAAGTACAGAATGAAGTGAGGTCAGATTGCCAGAAGCCATAAGTATGAGACAGGAGTCAGTGTTTGGAGATACCCTCTTGAGTCGCAGATCTGAAGGATGCATATTTCTCAGCCACGCTCTTTCTCATTCACATTTAATAACTCCCCTGCCACTTTCAAAAGGAAGCTTTGGAACTGTACACTTGATCTCCTCAAGAGATATCTACAAGGTATTCTAGCTAACTGCTGTTCCCACCCACTGTGTTTAAACGCTAAACTCTGGCTGCACGGAGCCTAATTTTTGAACAGACATTTGTCTGTTCACTTACTTGTCTTAGAACTCAGTGTTTCACATCTCAGGGATTGTGATGAAGAGGAGCTTCACCCTTGCATTCCTGCCTCTCTCTTCAGTCACAGTATTATCGTCGGATGCCGTTTTGTCATATTGTCGCCTTTTCAGAAGTAGACATTTACCTGTTCCTTCTTGACACTAACATAGACAATTCAGGAGACAAAGGGAAAAAAAATACTGCTTCTCACCTACTCTATACATTATTCATGTATTTAGCTAGACTCTTCTATGTGGCAGACATGTGTATGATCCTTCCCTGAAAAGTTCTCCGGAAATAGTTCTCTTCTAGCTATTTTCCTTTTGTACAGAGACATTTGGCATCTGTTTACACACACACACACACACACACACACACACACACACACACACACACACACACACACTCTGATAGAGCTTTGAACTTGGGCCTCTGGGTCTAGGTTAAGACTCTGGGATCTTACAAAGCTGCACTGGCGGTTTTTATGGTTAGCCAGATTTCGGAAGCATGGCTTCAAAGTATGTGTACCCAAGTCCTCAACACCACCTTGAGGGTGAATTATTTTCTAAGGGACTCCCAAGATTCAGCATATGGTTGCATGCATTTTTTTTTTCTTTTTAAGCACAAGGATTCACAAGAAATTCAGCAGAGGGAATAAGACTGTGAAACATAATTTGGAGGAAACAGGACCCCCCCATCGCACCCCAGTAGAATCAGCCAGCAGTACCCTTCTTAATTCTTCTGGTTTAAAATTCTGGCAACTAGGAGGTGGTGTGCCCTGTGATGCTCATTAAACTTGGTGCCCTATCATGTCCCAAGTGTTATTCACATAGCACCTCTGCCTATTGTGCACCAACATTCTGAACTAATGAGAAGAACCCATGGCTTTGGCAGATGACTTAGGAACCATAAACTGTTTTTATCAGCTAGAGGATGATGGAAACTTCTAACCCAGATTGCCCAATGTCAGCCAAAGGCTCACCCTACAAACAGCATTCTAAATATAGAAACTCCAGACTTACTACACACACTCTCTCTTGTTTTCTAATGCAATTATATAGAAAAGAGATAAAAGAAAATTCCAAAGTAGGCTAACTAATGGTAGTTTATTAGTTACTTTTGTGTGACTATACTACCTATCAGAAACCATTTAAGAGAGGAAAGGTTTATTTTTGGTCATAGTTTGAAGGGGTTTCATAGTGAAAAAGGCCAGGTAGAGCTGATGATGATTAGTGCATGTGCCATAGCTCCATATGGGACAGTACACCAAGAAGAAGATGGGGCTGAAAGATGGCTTAGCAGTAGAGAACACTGAATACTGCCCGCTCTTCAAGGAGCTGAGTTCAATTCCAAGCACCTTTGTGGTAGCTCACAAGTGCTGTAACTCCAGTTCTGTGAGATATTGTGGCCTTGCTGGCCTCCATGGTATACAACACACACACACACACACACACACACACACACACACACACACACACACACACTCACACAAGCAAAACATCCAAACACATTTAAAAAAAAAAAACAAACCCAAAACAAAAGGTAGATAGCAAATCGCATCTAGGGTCAAGTATAACCTTTAAAAGGCCAAGCCCAGGGACCTACTTCTTCCAGATAAGACCCACTTCTTAAAGGCTTTCCAGCCTCTCAAAGCAGTGCCACCAACTAGAGGAAAAAATGATCAAAACATGAGCCTTTGGGGGAACATTTAAGATTCAAACCTTGGGCTGGAGAGATGGCTCAGTAGCTAAGAGCACTGGCTGCTCTTCCAGAGGTCTTCATTCCCAGTAACCACGTGGTGGCTCACAGCCATCTGTAATGACATGCAGACAGAATACTGTACACATAATAAATAAATAAATCTTTAAAAACTCCAAACCTTAAAAGGTAGAAAGAGAGAGTGATGGGTGAAGAATGAGATTCTAGCAATGAAATATAAAATCTTATTTCTTTGGGAATTTTGTTTTGGTTTGTATGTATATGTATGTGTACGTGTTCATGTGTGTATGTGCATGCATTTGTGTGGAAGTGTATGTACTTTTCTGTGTGATTGTGTGCAGGCCAGAGGTTCAATATTGGGAACTCCTTCAATTGTTCTCCAAGACCTTGCTTTTTTGAGACATGGGCTTTCTCTGAACCTGGACAGGCTCTCTCACTGAATCCAGATTTTACTGATTCAGCTAGACCAGCTTCTGTCTACTCTTGCCCAGTGCTAAGATTACAGCCATCATGCTAGGCTTTTGTGAATATGTATGTGTGTACTGTGTAACTGTAGTATATGTGTGTATGGTGTATGGTGTGCACGGTATGTGAACATAGTGTGTGTGTGTGTGTGTGTGTGTGTGTGTGTGTGTGTGTGTGTGTGTGTGTGTATTGTCATGCACTGTCATTCTATCTCAGTGCCTTGAAACACGGTCTTTCTCTTACCCAGGAGCTGGCTGGTAGCCAGGAAACCCTAGAAATCCCCCTATTTCTGCATCACTTTTCACAGAGGTGGGGTTATAAGAGCACGTGGCCACGTCAGGCTCTTTATGTGGGTTCGGGGGGGGGGGGGCTGAATACATATCCTAATGCTTGCATGGTAAGACATGTCCCTAGAATTTCTTGAGAATCTTAATAACAACATCCACTTGCCTGTGTTTGGAAAGGAAGCAGGCCATGGGAGAAAGATGTGAACCACCCAACCTCCAGTATCTCTTGGCTTGTCTGCACTTATATCGTTTATAGAAGAACAGACAGCATGCTTACAAATTCATATACTCTCATTGGTCATAGGGATGCAGATGAACATTCAGCTATGTAGATCTTTAAATTTCTGCTCAATTTTCCAAATAGAAAAGTCCTTACTGTAGTTTCTGGGAAGGCACCATTATAAATGCACTAGATGGATGGTCATTGAAAGCTGTGAGCCACAGCACAATACTCTAAGTCTGTCCAAATAAACCAGAGTTGTGATGCTCAACCTCTTGGGCTGCCAGGAATATTCATAAGCATTTGCTTCTGTGTTAGCAATGCTTTGTATGAGACTTTCATTTTCATCACTGAGAAGCATCTCTCTGCATCTACAAACCTCCCAAGATTCTCTGGTAGCGTAAGCCATCTGCTTATGGCAGGCTGATGGCAAAATCAAAGGGAAAGAATAATTGTTTATTATTATTTATTGTTAATTCCCAAGGGAAGTTTCCAGATGGCGAATCTGAGTATTTTGTTATCGAACTAGAACATTTTTTTTACTTCTGAAGAATTAGACTTTCTAGTACATTCACTTAGGCCTTTTACTTGTATCCACTTCACTGACTCAGGAGAACAGCAGAGCAGCCTGTCCCTTACAAAACCATTCTAGAAAATCTAAAATTGACAGGCACAACCACTCAGCCTTGCATTTCAAAGTGCAAAGCCCCTGGACTTGTTTTTCATAATTTTAATCACCTTTGACATTTTTCTCTTTTTCTATTTCTATATACTGTTTTTAAAAGTGTGGACTAGAATTGGACTCAATGGTTTTTAAAGCAAATACAATGATATATATGTGTGTGTGTGTGTATATACACACACACATATATATATACCCACATGATATTTATATACACATATATCTCATATATGTGATCTTTACATATATATATATACACACACATTCTCTACAAAAATATTGATGTAAAATTTTTGAGACCAGATCTCATTATGTAGCCCTGGGTGGCCTGAAACTTGGTATATAGACCAGGTTGGCCTCCAACTTACTGAGATCCAGCATGCACCACACCATGCATGACTTAATATGCATACATTTTTATAAAGATTTATTTTTTATTTTGTGTGTATGAGATTTTTGCCTGCATGTGTTCATGTGTACTATGTAGTGCCTGGTGGTGCTTCCAGGAATCATAAGAGAGCATCAGATCCCCTGAAACTGGAGTTACAGGCAGTTATAAGATACCATGTTGGTACTGGGAACCAATCCTGAGTCCTTTGCAAGAGCAGCAAGTGCTTTTAACTGTTTGTCCCTCTAGACCCTAATATGCATATTCTTAAAAATTATTAACAGGGGTTGCTGGTGATCACCTTTAATCCTAACACTCCAGAGACAGAGACAGGCAGATCTCAGTGAGTTCCAGGTTAGACAAGTCTATAGAGCAAGTTCTAGGGTAGCCAAGGCAACACAGAAAAACCCTTTCTCAGAAAAAAAAAAATATTATTTTGAGACACAGTTTTTCTGTGTAGCCCTGACTGTCCTGGAACTTGCTCTCTAGACCAAGCTGGGATTAAAGGTGTGTGCCGCTACTTCCAGCTTTAAAATTATTTTTACTTGATGTGTATGGGTATTTTGCCTTCATGTAAGTGTGCATTACATGTCCGTAGTGCTTGTGGAGGCCAGGAAAAGGCATCAGATGCACTGGTTCTGGGATTTACAGCCAGTTGTGAGCCACCATGTAGATGGTGTGAATGGAATCCTGTGCAAGAACAGCAGTGCTGTTAACTGAGGGGCCATCTCTCCAGTCCGTTATTACTTACATTTTTTAAAATTAAAAATTGATGAAACTTATTGGTTTAAAATTTTTCTTTTTAAGCCCTTGGCTGGTTTTGTCTGTCAATTTGACACAAGCCAGAGTCATCAGAGAAAGGAGTTTCAGCTGAGGAGATGCCTCCTTGAGATCCAGCTGTAAGACATTTTCCCAATTAGTGATCAGCGATGGAGGGCCCAGCCCATGGTTGGTGGTGCCATCCCCAGGCTGCCGGTTATGGGTTTTTATAAAAAAGCAGGCTGAGCAAGCCATGGGAAACAAACCAGTAAGCAGTTCCCTTCCATGGCCTCTGCATCAACTCCTGCGTCCAGGTTCCTGCCCTGTCTGAGTTCCTGTCCTGCTGTCCTTCAATACTGAATGGCAATATGGAAGTATAAGCCAAATAAACCCTTTCCTCTCCGACTTGCTTTTTGGTCATGGTGTCAGATTGCAGCAATAGAAACCCTAACTAAGGCAATCATGTTACCTACCCATTAAAAGTCAATTAAAAGTGTATGTTTTGAGAATTAAGGATCTTTTTCAGTAAAATATATCATGGACTAATGGAAATACACTATGGACCAGCAACTGAGAAGAGCCCTGTCCCTGGAAGAGTAATGCCCACCATTGAAGAGAGGTTATGTCTCAGTTCTAGATATCACTCTGTTCCTGATGCCTGGTCACTGTCCTCACCCAGTACTGAAGGCCCACACTACACTCTTTTCTTCCCACAGGGACTCTCCTATATGGCTACTTCTTTACAGCTTGTCGTCTGTAGCACTTCCCAGTTCTTTTCCACTCTGTTCTGTTTTCCCTTCTCCCTGCCTCCATTTGAAATGAACCTTATGACATCTGCTTACTGTTGAACGCCTTCCCATATCTACACAACTCCCGTCTCGGAGACTTTTGATACTCTCAACAACACGATACTTAAAGATTGTATTTCCATGACTTATAATATTTCTTATCCCATCTAGTTGCGTTCATCCAGATACTTGATTTAACTTCTTTTTTTTTAGTATTTACCTATAAAGCTAAGTATTTTGAATAAAGTCTGTATAGGTAATACTCAGGATAGGCAGAATATTTGGGACAGATGTAAAGAATTTTTAAGGAATTTGAATGGGGTCGCCTATTCCCCCCAAGGGCACCATGGCTCTAAAATCTAAAGGTTGTTGCTCTCCCAAAGTATACCCTCACACTATAAGACTGTATTTCTCCTCCTGTGGGAATGTGTGTACATGTGCTGTCTGCGGGGAAAGAACATGAGCACAGAGAAGTGTGAGGCTTCCAAGTTAGCACTATAATATACATCTTTTGTACTTGGGACGTGTGAACATTTCCACTCTGTAGCTCACATAATGTATTTATTTTAAAGTTTCACATATTTACATTTGTCATTATTCAATAGCTTACACAAGTCCTTGGTGAAGTTAATATTTTAAACATCTTTTTATTAAAAAAATCACAAATATAATTGAATCCTTCAACCACATTTCCGGTCTCCTCACCCCTCCCCTTAACATGTGTACGACAGGTATAAAATACAAAGAAGTTTTCCTAAGAACTCTAATGGTGCAACTACGCTAGCTTCGGAGTACATTCCAATGAACAAAGAGTTCTAAAGTAGAAAGATTCGTTAAATGCCAGGCGATCAAGCTTGTGGAAACCAAACCCTGAGATGTATGATGATGATAAAAAAGGAGAGCCCATGGATGCAGGAAGTGGAAAGAGAGACCATCTGAAGTTACGGTTTGTTTTAGAAAGGATAGTTAACACTGCACGTTCATTGGGAAAGGAGGCAAAAGGGCTGGAGATGGTGAGAGTCTTGGAAATAACTGAGGCTGAATTGGAACCAGGCATAGCTGAGTCCCAAGAGCAGAGAGAAAGGCACACATGACTGACTACCTAGGTCAGGATGACACTGGCTGAACTCAGAAAAGGCAACTCATGTGGATGCTGAAACACATCTTGCCATTCATTGCTCAGAGCATTCAAGACTCAGGGACAGTGGTCTCCAGAGCATGCAGGCTAAGCTACTTAAAGTAGTCCAGCTATTGGAGAGCTTACTCTGGATGTAAGATGGGGGTGAGGAGTGGGGTGATGAAAAGCTGGCAGGATGGCCAACCCTGCAACTAACCAGGCCCAGAACCAGAGTTATGAATTGGCTCACCCCAATATCCACCACATCTATCATTTGCTGGAGCACATGAAGGGCCAGTCCTGCAGATCCAAAGCTGCAGGACCTCCATGACACAGTACAACAGGATAACCAAGAGGAATCCCAGAGAGGGCCAAGCATTGATAGTGAAGCAGAAAGCAGAGGCCTCAAACCAGACCAATGACTCTTTGCAATCAACAGATATAATTGCAAGTAAAGATATATGGACAGAAAAAAAGCAATCCAGTTAGGATTGGGGAAATATAAGACAACCTACTGGTATCTGGGTAATACAGCTCCTTATTTAATAGGTATCACTCCTGCCTGGTCACTGGAGCTTGGGGATGGAAGCTCCTCCTAGAAGGATACAGGGGATCTGCCACTGGCAAAATGTTCCCCAAGGTGAGGTCAACACAAATGATGGGTTAACAGAGCACTCTCTGCTCTACTTGGTACCTAGGCAGTATGTGAGTAAAGGTATCTACATAATAGACTCGACCCAGCAAGTCTTTCACGGCAGCACTCTGTGTTGAGAAACCTAAAATAAGTTCCCAAACGTAACTTCCTCCTGTTTTCCTGGTGTGGGGAAAGAGCTTTTACACAGTTTAGGACTAAAGGTGTGAAATAAAATAATACAATATGTCTAACAGTGGTCTAAATCCCAGGAGCCCCTCAAGCCCAAGGAACTATATTAAAGGATTTATGTTTTAGTTATTCATACAGTAATTTTATTCATTAACATGATTTCTCAATAATAGGACTTACTGGAATTTGGGGACAATTCTCCTGTGGTATTAAGTAATACTGAGAACTCATCTGGTATTGAGTTGATGCAGTATGGTGACCACCAATGAACTGACATAAACCCACATTTCATTTAAAGGAAAAACAAAAATCAGGAAATGTTTGTCAGGTTGGCAAACATTCATCTTATAAACATTGTAGAGATTTAATAAATGCGACTATGAATTCCCTAGAAAATAAACCCCCTAACACATATTTTTATGCAATGAATGTAGACCAGAGACCCAGAGAGCAAAGAGCCCTGAGTAGGTTTGTGATCTTGAGTTCCATGGGGATGTCTGTCCAAACTGAAGAAAAAAAAGTTTGTATAATGGTTCCATTATAGAATCCTGTTATTCTAGGGCTTCTATGCAACTTAGAATACTCTTTATTTTAGCCCATTTGTAGCTTTCTGGGCTAAAGTGTGCATACATGTCTTAGAGTATATTTTAACATTATTATGTTATTCTGTTAAAGACACGACATGAAAAAGTTCAATGTCATCTCAAAAATACATGTAGTATGCCCAGTAAAATACATTAGCTAACATAAAAATCAAAGGAAATAGTAGTTTGGAATATCGATCCACATTGCTGGGATTTTGAATGGTGAAATAATCAACAATTCTGCCAATCTTCTCTCGGAAGACAAACTTGAACTTGTTGCTTGCCCTCATTGTCAAGTCACTATAGTTGACATTGTCACCAGAAATTTCAATGCTGGCAAAGCTGATCTTTCGTTTAAAGCTGGAGATGGAGTTGTTGATGATGTTAGTAATGTTGACATCTTCTGATTCCTTTGCTGTCCCCTGGTTCATAGAAAATAGTTAGCTTGGAAGACAGGACCCCGTAACATACATGGATGATACTGTGAAGAACAGGATGCTGTGAAGGTAGCAGACCTGGGCTTAAATCTCAGTCTGTCTGTGACTACTGGAAACATTACTTAAATCCCTTTAAGGTGTGATTCCCCTGTCTACAACATGGTAATGATATTAATTGCTCCTTCATGAGTCTAAAGGGGAAGATTAAGTGGCATATATTGTGTAAAGCATCAAGTGGGTATTTGGTAAAATTTAGTCCATACTAGGGAGAAGAGATGTGAGAAATAATATAAACCCATTGTATCACGTGGTCTTTGCTACACACATAAAAACAGTAGTGCTATGTTTCCTGAAAACTTAGGGAATTTCCACTATCCAAAAAGGTGCTGATGACAGAGAATGTGAGGTCTTGGCTGAGTTGCTTCATTGCTTAAAGGGCAAATTTCTCAGTAATAAAAAAAAGGATGATTTGATTTCACTGAGTTTTGGGGATACTCAGAGAGATGTAAAGGATACAGCATATACTCCATAGTGCATCTGTAGTTATATGCATGGCATAGGGGCACATATTGGTATCTTCAGTAGAAGATCTTGGGAATTCTCCAACCCCATGTATCATTCTAACAAATCTGTGTGTGTGTTACTAGCGAAACCTACATGGAAGAAAACACATGAAATCCATATTCCCCTCTGGCCCGCACACATGCTCTTTGTCTTTAGTACCACAATAACCAAACACAAGGACAAGGCCATTGTCTCTTCTGGTTGCCGGTATCATCACTATTAGGCCCCTGTGGTCTACGAGCATACTGCTTAGGCTGGCACTTGCTTGTTTGAGCTTCAGTGTGCTAATATCTGTTATATTTAGTTTCCAAATAACCTTGGGGCCCAACAAGGCTGTAAAGAGTACTGTGTGAAGAGAAAACAATGCATCACGTTGGAACAAAGAAATTTTAGGTTAAAATCCCAAGGATTTTGTTAGACATTAATTTCTTTCATACATTTGGGGGGGTGTTAAATGCTACTTGTATAATTAAGAATATAAATTGCATCAAAAGAAGCAAGTAGATCACATATTAGTCTGAAATATGTGAATAACTAAGCATGTCTAGTTTAATATTGAGCATTGTTTTAGATGCTTGTTCTTATGATTATACTTTCACGTGCACATGAGTAATACTTTTTGGCTAGAAAATTAATTTTTGATCGCCTATTTTTTCTGGTGAAAAGAACAGCCTTGGTTAAGGGGCACCATGACTTCCAAATGTGCCTGCCTTAGTAGGAATAAGACTCATTAGAACAAAGTGAATTACTCTGGGGATGAGAACCACACCCTGCGCATGGCCCAGGTAATGGATCCTAGACAACCCGCTCTAAATCCTTACCCTATCTTTGACTGCCATCTGCTGTAGGGAGCTGTAGTGAGCAACTGCATACTCCAGTAAGGCCCCAAACACGAAACTGAAGCAGATCCCCAGGTACACATCAATGGCCTTTATGAAGCAGTTGGTGTTGGGTAGAGATGTGCGGGAGCCAATCATCAGTGTAGTCATGGATAACACAGTTGTCACTCCTGAAAAAAAAAATAGGAGCTGTCCCATGCTGGTGTCCCACTGACCTACCCTTCCCCACCATCCTCTGTCATCATCGTCTGTCTGGGTGGCTTCACTCGGGAGCCGGCAAGGTAAGAAGAGGACTCCCGGACAGCACAGATCTCATTCTATGACCTTCTAGAATTGGGTTGTTTTATTCTTCCTGAATGAACGTAAGTGACATAATTTTCAAAATATGTCTTCACTTAGGGATGGACAGTCAATGTTAAAGTAAGGGACAGTGGACTGTTTACACAAGCCCACCTCGTCTGTCACTATGAAATAAACTGAAAAATACATTTCTTCTGCTGTTCTCTTTCCTCTCTGCACCATTTTTCTCTGTGAGTAAAGGAATCTCTCAAGATACCAACTCTTACAGTGGCCCCACAACCATCAGCAAACAGCATGATAGAATTAAAAAACAAACGAACAAAACCTGATTCACCTAGTTCTTAGAACTTGTTCATGGGAGCTTCTTACCAATGCAGGTTCTCGCTGGAACCGAATCAAGGGAGATCCAAAAGGAAACCCAGGATAACACCACCAGGAAAGTGGAAGGAACGTAGGTTTCCAGAATGAAATACAGAACGTTCCTCCGAAGCTCAAATTGCAAAACCAACCGTGTGTAGTTTCCTGAGAATGCAAACAAGAGGTTAAGAAATTGTTCACACAGGAGAGGAGTTGCCCAAACCACAATCACATTAAGTTATCTGCTATCAAAATCTAGCCAACTACACACTGTCACCCTGGTTACAACAAAGGGCCTCAGTGTTGCCTGGCATGGGATTTACAGCGGTGCCGTTACCTAAGCCCCACACTAGTGTGTTTTTCTTATGTCTTCCTTTATTAAAGTTTTCCTTCAGTATTGTGAGCACCAACTTTCTTCACATGTAGCTCACTAGACTGTGAACCCCAAGGCAGCAAACCCCGTGTTTCTCGGTCTTGCATTTACATGGTAAGTTGTTAGTAAATACTTGTTTAATGAAGATTTCTTAAGACAGTCCACTCTTTTCAAGATTACTGTAGAAGGCCTATTAAATGTAATTAAATTTTTGTGTATATGCATGTGTGTGTGTAAATGTTTGTGGAGACCAGAGTGCAATCTTGGATGTTGCTCAGGCATCATCGACCTTTTTGTGTGAGATGGGATTTCTTACTGGCCTGAAGCTTGCCACGTAGGCTAGGTGCTGGCCAGTGAGTCTCAGAGTTACTGTTTTCGTCTCTTCAGTACTAAAACTACAAGTGATGTGCCCAGATTTTTTTCTCCCAGTGGGTTCTAAGGATTGAAGTCAAGTCCTCATGCTCACAAAGGAAGCACTTTATTGATTGAGCTACCCATCCAGTCCCAATAATTTACTTTTTGTTGACTTCAGAGGTATCACTTCAGGATCACACTTAGTAATATAAACTAAAATCACACTGTGAGTAATATAAACAACAGACAGCCGCCATCTTCTTCCTCGTCTTTCTTTGAGACACAGTTTTGGCATGCATTTAAAGTCATCTAGACTCAGAAGCACGCGATAATGTTTTAAAGAGTATAAATACTGATGAGATGAAGCATTCCTAATTTGGCCACGAGGAACTGAGAAGAAAATGCCATTGCTTGTATATAAAATCATGCCATTTAGAAAATACTTATTTAAGCCTGGCACAGTGGCACACACCTTTAGTACCAGTACTAGGGAGGCAGAGGCAAGTGGATCTACATG
Organism: Phyllotis vaccarum; assembly: GCA_033318265.1. NCBI lineage: Eukaryota > Metazoa > Chordata > Mammalia > Rodentia > Cricetidae > Phyllotis > Phyllotis vaccarum. Next base: position 62,176,292 of record JARWLC010000016.1, on the reverse strand, counting down.
AGTTTGAGGTCAATTTTGTCTACAGAGCAAATTCCAGGACAGCCAGGGCTACACAGAGAATCTCTATCTTGAAAACCCAAAATCAAAAGAAAACAACAAAATCTCGAAACTATTTAAAACAAGCAACTCCCAGAGATCCAGCTCTGTACATGATGAATCAATAATTTTATTGCTACTGTCTTCTTTACCTGTGAGCACTCTCTTAACTTCGTTTTTTGGTGATCTTGTACTTATTAGAAACATGAGTGACTTTTTGCTCACAAGGGAGTGCATTTGAGAAGTCGTTAGAAAATTCCAGAAGGTACAGGTTAAGATTTAGCTCCCGAAGCCCAGGTTCTCTGCCTATCTCCCTTCCTCTACTCCACACCACTACAGAATGCTGCACTCTACAGAAGTAGAGGAGGAGGTCATGTGACTTATGATTCAGGCTGCAACTTTAAGTATTTATTCTGTGTGATGGATCACAAGAGTTACCTGTCTCCTGCTGGGATACGGTGACCAAGGTGAAATATTGTTGGATGGTGTACTGAGCAAGGCGCAGGCTTTCAAGCCCGCGCACGGAATCGTTCCCTCTCAGCCAGACGAACTCCACATCATTGCCATCGTATCCCCCTGGCAAATGAAAACAAGCCCTGGTCAGTGCAAGGATGCTGCGCACTTAGCTGGTTTGGGAAATGTTACAGCATAGACACAGCAAAAGCTCTATCCTTATTGTATTAAGTCTAGTGGAGCATGCTACACGAAAGTAGGCTAGGCTTCTCAAGCACAGCAGAGTAAAATTTTTTGCAAGGACTGTATTTGACTAGTTGAGAAGTAGTTCTATGCTAAGCCTGGTGGATGGTAAAAAAAATGACTTTCTTCGCCACTGATGACATTTATTAAACATGTTACTGCTAAGAGACCATGTTAGATTCTGTCTTTCAGAGTGGTCTAAGCTTTGGAAGGGGTGTATTCATATTTCTCATAAATGTAGAAAATATAAAAATCCTGTAACCGACCACTTTATGAATATCTGCCAACATGTGATTTTGATAATATCAGTTAAGGCAGTGATAACAGCTACCTTTTATGAGCCATTTATATTATCCCTTACATGACACACAACACATCTCTAATGTTCTCACAGTCCTGTAAAGTAGACATTTCTGTGTTTCTTCCATTTCAAGGTGGACTTTTGGTTTTACATTTCTGAAACTGTAATTGATCTCACTTTTAATTTATGGATGTCTAGTAGCATTTTCTTTTAAAATGTGCTTATTCACTAGATGTTGACTTGAGGAACCATTTGCCCATTATATATAAAAACTTTCAGATTCTAAAGGATTTCTTAACTTTCTCAGGATATAGACAAGTGTAAGAGACAGATCAGCACTGTGCCTTACTATGGAAAGCTTAATCTCAAAGCCCACGAATGGTGGTGATAATATGTAGTATCTATTACTTAGGAAGCAATTTCTAAGTGCCTTGCTACATTACATACCCTCTAATCCTTGTTGGGAAGGTGTGTTCATAGTTAATAACCAAAAAAAATTAACAAAAAACAGACCCTGAAATTGGGTCACTAGGAAAATACAAAGCAAAACAAAACACTACTTTGTACTTGTTAATATAGCAATAATAAGGAAGAGATGAGAAAAAAGATAAAGATATCAACAAGCTGAACTTCACTGGTGGGAATGTAAGCTATACAGCCACTTTTGGAAACAAAATTACAAACTAAAAACATAAATAACAAATGTATCATTTGAATCAGAATTGTGTTCCCAGGCATTCACTTAAGAGGTATAGAACACTAATCACAGAAAGACTTGTATAGACATGTTCGCAGCAGCATTATGTACAGTGGCCAGATGTGAGAATAAACCAAAAGGCATCAACTAGAAAACTGGAGAGAAATAGTACTGAGAAACACAAGAAATGAAGTACTGATAAGCTGGAAAAAGCCAGATGGAAATGGGAACAGATCATATTGATGATCCTAATTATATGAAATATTCAAGAGAGACAAACTCATAGTGGCAGAATATAAGTTAGTAGTATCTGGGAGTTGGTGGTAGGAAGTGGGGGTGTTCACAATAAGCACAAGGGATCTCTTTGGGGGTGATGGGATTGTTTCAACAATGCAAGCTGCCAATAACTACACACCCTGGTAAGCTTACCAACAATTTTGAATAACATACTTTAAAGGGGGTAAATTTTATGGTGCATACATTATAGCTCAATAAACCTGACTCATTGAGTCAGATACCATTACTTTTTGCATTTCAAGGAATGGGAAACTGAGACTCGGAGAGGTCTGCTAGCCAAAGTCAGACAGCTGGTGATGTTGCCATGATTCCGGCGCTCATGATCATAAACACAAACATCTCTTGCCATCGCTTCAACGGTTACTGAGACAATGATATTGGTGTTGGGACCAATATTGTGCTACAAAGCATCATTATGGAAGTTAATATCTAGTATGGCTTTATCTTATAATGCCTGAGCTCCTTGCGCTCCGGATAAAGTTGTGGGCTTTCCCTTGAAATCATCTGAAAATGAGTGGAAGCTAGCCACTGAAATTAGATCAGAATCCCAAAGTCATAAAGGCATCTCTATGAAAAGGAGGAAAGAACAAGTTTCTACCTTGGCACCTGGTTTCAACCCAGTAGAGGCTCATAGTTTTTATTGGCCACCATCCCTGGGTGGATGTGGGAGATTCAGATTATATCAAGTCTGTCTGTCTTTCTTTCCTTCCTTCCTTCTTTCTTTCTTTCTTTCTTTCTTTCTTTCTTTCTTTCTTTCTTTCTTTCTTTCTTTCTTTCTTTCTTTCTTTCTCTCTTTCCTTCTTCCTTTTAGTGGTAGTATATAGAAAAAAAGAGCAAACCTTAGTGAGGTTCTTAATGCCTGAATGTCTGTTAATAAGCATTCTGCGGAAGCTTCCTCCGCTCTTTGGGGATGGTGTCTGTGCACAGAGTTCTGAAGTTTCTTGGAGAATCTTGCTTCTGGGATTTGGAATGAGCCCAGCCATGACACATGGAGGACAATTTTTTCCTTGTGCTACACTCAAATGGCTTCTCTTTTTCGATAACCTCAAGTTGCATCCTGCCACCAAACAGCTGCATGTCTTCAAGAAGGGTTTGCATGCACTGAATAAATAGGATAATTAATCGGTGTAAGTCTTTAATTAAATATGTGCTTCTGAAAAATGGCTTCTTCTCATAACGGTTCTTCTCTTCTGGCATTGCCCACTTGTGCCCATAAGCACAGAAGCCCCGTGGTCCCCAAGGCTTATCTATGGCTATTTTCCACTTTGATCCCCAATGAGTCACGTCTGTGGCATTGTTTCCCTATCACAGGTGCCCAAGTCTGGGAGCTACTCAGAGATGCATACCAAGGAACAATGTGGATTTAACAATCCCAAAGACTCGGTTTGATCTATATTCCTTTAGAATGAACCCTCATTTGCCACTCTAGGAAGTTCCCAGCTTATAATTTAGACGCTCATTTCCTCACAGCACTATACAAAGTTTCAGACATGCCAAGTAAGGTCCTTTATGTCTTGGAGGCAGCTGTATCATAAACATCAGTGATTGCTTGAGTATTAGGTTTTTCTTTCCCAGGGCCTTTCACACGCTAGCAAGCACTCTGTATCTCTCACACTCTGCATGCCTCAACTCCTATTTGCTCCTTACTAACCTTTAACTTTTGCTCTGTCCTTTCTGTGCTTTGCTTCTCTGTCCACTGAGCCCACTGGAACTGATCCTGATCCCTCTTCTGACTTTAGGTGGCAATTCCCTCTGGGCATTTCTGACCCCCTACTAGGCTTTCCTGGTGCCGTTACTTTTTATTGTTATCATTTATTCTTTTATAGTTGCTTTAAGTCCTGTGTTTTCTGTAAGGTGGTACATTTCTCGAAGGCTGGCAAGTTATTTCGTCTTTGTATTGTAAAGCATTCACCACAGTGTTGAACACAGAACAGGCGTGTTGTTGTTGAATGAATGAACTAACTGAGGGCAGGCAGATGGAACTCCACCAGCCATGCAGACTAGCTGGAGACCAAAGTGGGAAAATATGTGGAACTGAATTATTAGACTGAGTCAAAATATTTCCTTAAGACATAGTGGGAAGGAAAAACACTGGCCTTGGTCCTAAGTAGCCGAAAGGAGCTGGCATGGAAGAAGCTTTGGGCTGCCATTTGATAGTCATACCGCATTTCAACTTAACATTTGGCAGGATTTGGGAATTCCTAACAAGCATTACATGGTCCCTCGGCCCAGGGAAACACAGTGATTATCAATTGGTGCTAGAGAACCTAGAAATCCCATACAACTGCTTAAAACCACATTATGGTATACTTGAGAGAAATGTATAGGCCAGATCATATGCAACCAGACCACTGGAATGAAATCCCACGGGCCTTCTGGCCAGTAGAAAAGCTCTTGGAACTGTAGGCCCCTCTTCCTGGGATCCAGCCCCACCGTCCCTGCTTCCCAGGTCCCTTCAGAAAAATGCTGCATTGTGATGAGCCTCAATTTCTGTAATTGTAAGGTGGGAAAACAACACGTATAGGTTGTTTTCTATGAAAGTGCTCAGCACATGGATGCAACACTATCAGGAAAAGAGCTCTACCATTAGTTATTATTTTCACAGTTGCCAGTGGAAAAATGGTTTGGTCAAGCTGACCAGGGCAGAGGCAGATTGAGGCCATAACGTTAGCCAATCCTTCTATAGTCATTTTCCAACTAATTTTCCTACTTACTCTGCAGTTTCACAGAAAGGCTTATCTAGCAGCCAATGTATTTCTATTAGGAAAAGAAAAATAAAGCTTTGGAGGCCTTCTGGGCTTCAAAGAGTAGCCTGAGGTATATTTAGTAATACTTGGAGATGGGATTGATGAGGCTCAGGGCATCTGCGTCTAGGCTTGATTTGGTTTTGGTAGAGCAAGAGTAGATGTGTGGATAAAGGCCATGGTCATAGAATGGTTACCAAGAACTCACCTGGAATCACAGATCCTCTGAGGATGCCTGAGAGCTGGCACAAATAAAATATTATAAGTTCTGAGTATCATGAGCCAGCTTATTCTACTTTCATCAAAATATTTTCTATAAAATAGAAATACCCACAAAACAAAATTCCATGGTTATGTAAGCCTGGGAGAGAATACACTCCTTGGAATTTCACATGTAATTAGCTCTTGGAGGCCTCCTCAAAGTTCTGTAGAGATGAAGAATGTTATTATTTTAGGCTTTGTGGATAATATAATCTCTATCGGAAATAGTTCTGTTACTCCAGTGTGCCAGCAACCAGAGACAGTCTGAAAATGATGGGCCATCACTCTGCTATAATACAGCTACTTCCAGAAACAGGTGATGGGCCGGGTTTGGCAGATGAATGCAATTTGGGGCCACGATCTACACATTAGCTATGTTAAAGCATTTTTTTTCCCCAGTCATCTCTTTACTCACGGCTGATGTATTTGTACTAAGGCAGAATGGTCCTCCCAGAGGTGCAATGTTAAACAGTTTGCCTTTGAGAATACTCTGAATCTCTCTGGAAGTATAGTCAGAATGGCTCACTCCATTGCGGATCAACAAAAGAAAAAGGAGTTATAGGGTAGGGAATACTCTGCAAAAAAAAGACGGAAGTCACCCAGGAAAGTCACCTGGGGGCCTTCAGGATGTATACTCACAGCTCTCTAGCTGCAACTTGCAGGTCTGTGTGTCCATAGGGTATTTAGACAGATCCATGTTACATGTAACAGTTGTTGTGATTCTGAAAAAAGGAAAGAAAAGAAAAACAAAACAAAACACATGTTCAGAATACCGAGAGGAAGAGATGGTAAGTTCACATTTCTTTCTAAAGGCTGTTTCAAGGAGGACTTTTTTCTCAGACTCTAATGGGACATGTGTGGCTTGGAAGCTGCGTCTAAGCATTCCTGAGGTTTTCTGTGCTCAACAACACCCATCAGGCCCAGTCCAAGCTGGATTCAGAGAGAAAGAAGATGGAATGCTGGCAACTTGGAGGCAGATGTCCAACAATATTACAGAACAGGCTCATTCTCCAGTGTGTTGAAGATGTTTTCAAAAAGCGTTTTCAAACTTCATTCGATTTATTTTAAGTGTTAAGGGCACTGGTCCTTTGGAACTGGAGTTAGGAATGGTTGTGAGCCACCATGTGGGTGCTGGAAACCAAACCCAGGCCTCTGTAAGAGCAGCAAGTGCTCTTAAGGCCGAATAACCTCTCCAGATGCTTTATAAAAATTCTACTTTTTTTTCATACAATCTATTTTGATCATGTTCTTTCAAATACCTCAACTATTCCCAGATGATCCTCACTTCCTACCCGCCCAACTTTATGTTCTCTCTCTCTCTCTCTCAAAAAAAAAAAAAAATCTCCCCAACAAACAAACACCCAAATCCCAAACCAAAATGGCGACAACAAGACACAGGAAACAAAATCTAGCCCCACGAAGCCTGTTTTGTTTGGGCCAACTACTCCTGAGCATGAGGTCTGCTCTGAAGTTTCGGTGATATAACGTTCTCCATTAGAGAAAGATGATTTTCCCAGCAGCTATCAATTACAAATAGCATCTTGGTCAGGGATGGGACTTTGTGCCCACTTTCTCTTTCTAAAGATGCTTTTGCACTTAGGTTTTCAATGACAAGCCCTGGTAGGTCTGGAACAGCGATCACTGGACTTGCTTAGGCTCACAAGGCTCTGAGCAGCACAGCCGGGACAGGAGTCATGGTCTCCTGGCTTCTAGATGGACTCAGGACATAGGGAACCCAAAGAGCACCAGGTACTATAGGTCACAATTCCTGGGGTCACCCAAGGATGCTCAGTAAGACATCAGTGAAGTCCTCAAATGTGGATATTAAAAGTCAGACCTTAATCTTTGTTTATTGCATTCACACAGTTTTACTAGGTCCCCAATTTATTAAGTACAGAGCGAGGTACATCTAGGAGGCAGATGTGCTTGTTCACAGCATAGTATCCAACTTGAGGGAATTCTGCACTCCATTAAGGGAGACAGAGAAAAACAATCACTGGTTACTGGTTACTTACTGCAAACCAGTTTATGTACTGAGGATGTCACATGCATTAACCATTTAAATCACTTGGTGATAGGAAAAAAAAAAACCCTACAATTATTTTTATTTTGTTTTTGAGAAAACTGACACTCAGAGGGCTGAGTAACTTGGCCAAGTTCACAGAATTGTTTAGGACAAGAGTCTAGTGGCTACTGTCTGGTGGTAGCACATGCTTTTAATTCCAGCACTTGGGAGGTAGAGGCGGGTGGAGCTCTGCAGGTTTAAGGCCAACCTGGTCTACAGAGAGTTCTAGAACAGCCAGGGCTACACAGAGAAATCTTGTCTTGAAAAATGAAACAAAATAACAACAAGGAGTCTAGTGGCAAGTTGTTCATCAACTGTGATTCAGTGGTGAGTCTTACATTCTTACCCAGGCTGATTGCACTACATGCTGTAACACAGAATAGATGCACACCTCCAGGAACAAAAGTGTATACAAAAACACCCATGCAAACAGGTTCACATGGAAGTATGGAAATATGTAGATTGGGAATCAGAGGTTTCTTGAAAGAGGACTTGAGATTTTTAACTGGTCTCTGTAAAACTCAGCGTTGCTGAGGCATGCCCAGAAATGCTACTTAGTGCTTTAGCTCAGCCCTTGCTTTATAACTTCAGATCTTTCTTGCCATTGAAGGTTAGTCTATTCACATTTACTAATTTATCTGCTCCCCAAGGATGCAGAGAGCCCAACTGTGCACAACCCTTACACAGGATAAATCATCTGTGTAGGCTGCCTTATGCAAGGATCTTCTTTCCTTCCCAACAACTGAGGGAAGTTCATGAGATGGAAGGAACTTTAGGCCTTGACAATCTGGGGAGGTGGCCTGTAGCTGCACGTAGATAGTCTTTGGGATACAATCTTTTTTCTTTGTATAAATACGTCTCAGACAAGCAGTGATGTAGAGATGCCCTGCTCCATTGAGGCCCTTAAAGACAAATTCCTTACATAGGCTTCTCTTTGTTCATGTCTTTACCCTGAACTTGTCCTTCCTCTGTCCACCTCGCCTTCCTCTTCCTCTTCCCTCCTCTTGTGTATGTATGTGCTGCGATGTGTGTGTCTGTGTGGTATGTATGTTTGTGTGCATGTCCCGTGTACTTGCCCACATGGGTTAGTATGGAGACCAGAGACTGGTGTTGGAATATCTTCCTCGATGACTTTTCCACCATATTTATATGTGTATCTGTATATTTTTACATCTGTGGGTGTGCATGAACAAGGGTGTGTAAGCACCTATATGCATGTGTACACATGGAGGCCAGAGGCTCAATGTTTTACTCAGTCACACCATATACATTGAGGCAGGGTCTCTTAGTGAAACTTGCTCTTCCAGATTTGGGTGAGACATCTTTCCCTAAAGATCTCCATCTCTCAAAGGTCAAATGCCCAGGAGGGCTGCCATGCTCTCCCTGCGTTTAGGTGAGTCGTAGGGCTTAGAACTCTAACCTGCAAGGCTGCGCAGCAAGTATTTTATTCAGGAAGCCAGCCAGTACTTTTCTTTTGAGACTTGGCCTCTCACTGGACCTCTGAGCTTGCAGCTTAGGGCAAGACTGGATGGTTAGTAAGTCGCAAGATCTGGCTGTCTATCCCTCAGTACTGGGATTTTAGATGCATGCTACCAGGTTCAGCTGTTATACTAGCATTGGGTCTCTGAACTCAGGTTCCCATGCTCTCTCTCTGGTAACTAACTTTTCTCACTCTTAAAAGATCCAGTTTATAATCCCACGAAAGCTGTTCTAACACTGCCCCTAACCTATGCCCCAAGTTGGTCCTGGTACCCAATACTTCCTTTGTTTATATCCTGTACTCTCAGGAGTGGGTCTGTCTTACTCAACCTTTCCATGGGGCCTGGGCACAGAGCAGTTGCTCAAAAGATGTGACTGTAGCCAGGCTGTATTGAGAGAAGTCCTTCTGAATGGTGGTGGGCTATAAAACAGAGGGATGGAGATTCAGATTGGCCCTTTGGTACTGGTCAGAAATACTCAAGACAGATGTGTCTTTTCCTCCAACCCCAGAGTCCCAGACTCCTGCTCACCTGAGTGCGTACAGGACCGTGCCGTTGGAGAAGAGGCGGATGAGCCTGTTTCCTACCGTGACTTCATGGAGAAAGGACTTCTTGGACTCCACAATGTAAGTGTCCGGTACCCAGAGGAACTCCACGAGACGGGCATCTAGAGTGAAACTCTTGTTGCCTTCGAACACCAGCCGCGGGTCTGTCCAGCGCTGCCGGAGGTATATAGTGGCTGTGTAGTCCTGAGAAGAAAGCCCGAAGAAGGAATGATAGGCAGGAATTAGGGAGTCCCCCAAAACAGAAGAAAGGGGGTTAAGTTTTACTCCCCTCCCTCCATTATATATGTCCTCTCTCTCTCCCTCTTTCTATATGTTATCTATTTACATATGTTAATATAGATATTAAGTTATCGGTGCTGTACTTATTTGCAGCAATGCAAGAACCAAGTGCATTATATTTTAGAAAATAACTCCTCCAGACATGGCCCACTTTCAGGGCCTTGGCCCACTTGACATAAAAGCTCACACTACCTGAGAACACAGCTGCCATTAAACTGATGAAGGTTTTGGTGAGCAAAATGCCTGGGCTACCCAGGATTTACCCATCATGCTTAAGGGGCCCTCTTGGCAAACTGCCTCCCTCCTGGCTTCATCTTCCTTGTGTCCTCTCGAGTTGGTTCTTGGATTGTTACTTTCCACCATCCATTCCTTTCTCTGAGAGGTCACGTGAAGTCCAGACCCCTGTACCTCGTTCTTCTCTCCTCTTACTCACTTTTTATTTCTTAGGAAATGCACTCACTTCCTTTTCTATGCTCTCTCTTCCTGGCCTTTGAGTCTGTTTTCTTTCTGATACCCTGAAAACCTATTGTATAAATGTCTTCTACCGTCTCCACTCAGGGGGCTGAACCCTGGAATCTGCCGTTCTGTTTCTGACTGACAGCAAGCAGAGGGCCCTCGGCAGCATGCCACTGGGTAGCAATTACCATGTTACTCTCTGAAATGCTAGAGATGCTTGCAATGTCCAGAGTCAGCGCTATCCGAACTGGGTCACCTGAGAATGAAGAAAACCCAGAGAGACTTACATAGAAATACAAACCCGAGACCTCCTTCCAAGCACCCACTTCCACCCCATCCTACTTCGTGGGTAGGAAACTAAACTATTAAAAATTATAAAAGCAATATTCACATATTAGAGATATTTAAATAATCTGAACTATAAGAATAAGAAAATTAATTTTATCTTCCCAGGAGCAACCATTCAGTATGAAAAATATACACAAATACACAGGGACATCATGATTCATAAGAGAGGCCACACGATTATTAATTAATGGGTATTTTAAAATATTTTAAGATTAATTTACTTATTTTGGTGAGAGCAAGAGAGAGAGGGAGGGAGAGAGAAAGAGAGAGAGGTCTGCCACACGCTCTGTGGGAGTTGATTCTTACCTCTACTTTGCCTTTAAGGCAGGGTCTCTCTTGCTATTTTGGCCCTGCACAGTGAACCCAGGGCTATGTGGTCTGGGAGTTCCTCAACAGTCCTCTGTCTCCGCCTCCCACCCTGCCATAGTAATACTAGGATTACAGCCGTGTTTCACTATATCCACACTGAGTCAGGGAACAGAAATCAGGTAGCCAGGCTGGTTGGCATGTCCGCCTTCACCTGCTAAGCCATCTCCAAATACACATCTACATTAATGTGTATTTTAATGAGACTGGTGGTAAGGTATCTGTTCCTTCTTATGTGGAAGATGTTTCCTGTGCGGCCTGCAGGGGGCTAATTGTATAGTGGGACATATGTGCTCATGGGATTGCACAAAAATAGCATTCCTTTCCCTTGATTAAGAAAATTTACCAAAAGATGGCATTGAAGACTGGTGTCAGCTAAGCTCCTGCTGACCACGGACACTTTCTTCCTTTACTCTTTGGTGCCCTAAAGTTTTAGAATGACAGAACTGTGTCACCCTGGTTGGCTTTGGTAAGCCTCCGTCCTGGAGTTTGGGGCACTGAAAATTGTGTTTTGTTTTGAAGACTGGAGTGTATAAGCCAAGCAGGTTAGGGCAGTCCCATCTCTTTAGATTGGAGATGTGGGAAGAAGGACTCAGGAGTGTGACCCTGTGAGTTCAGACCTCCGCTTTGAACTCTACTGGCTCTGCCAGCAGGGACAAGCAGCGACAAGTTACTGAATCTTCTAGAGCAGGTTTTTTCTTTTACTTCTAGAGGTTTTTTTACCTGAAAAAGGGTGATGGAGGTTCAGCATTAGAGGTATGACTGTTTTAGCCAGTGACAGCAAGAGAGAATGGATGCAAAGTGCCTGCCTATTCCTGTCAGGAATCTCAGAAGTGGTTCCCTGCACATAGCTTCTAGTATCATACCTGCCATGCTTTGACACACTCCCCATTAACAGTGTGCTCCATGCTTTCTTATTCTTCTATTAACCTAGCTAATGTTTTTCTCACCAGTTAATGGACAAAGCAGGCCTCACTTGCATTAAATGGCTGAGATAGCCTCCAGGGACTACGGTAATGAACCAGGAAGAGAGGAAGTGGTCAGATGTAGTCAAAGCAACCCAAGAAATGATTAGATATCCAGGATAACCAAGCTACAGAATGCAGGCAGCGATCTGGAAATGGCGTTTTAGAGACAACGCAGTTGAAAGAGTTAATGGGTAGAGGGAAATCTCTGAGGGCAGAGTGGAAGAGTGGGGCACTGGGTGACTTCCTGCCTCAAAGCAGCAAAGCATGGCATCTCGGTGAGTCTGGAGTTAGAGAGAGATGGTTATGTGTCATGCAGCTGTGCAACCTCAAGCACACTGCTATCCCTCTCTGTGCTGCTTTCTCCTGTGTTAAATGGTACATAACCCCCGGTTACAGTCCCCGATGTTTATCCTCTCCCAAACGCCTGTGGAAATTAAATTGATGCAATAATATTAAGAGGTGGGAGCTTTCATAAGTCATCAGGCCAGGAGGGTTTCAGCTCAGCTCTCCCTGGTCTCATCTCTCCCTCTCTTTCTTCCATGCGGTGACAGGACAATAGGACCATTGCAAAATGGCAGCATTTTAATACTGAGCTATAAGCCCACGGATTTGGGTTTGTTGTAAATTACCCAGATCCAGGCATTATGTGATAGCTGCTCAGAACAGCTAAGACAAGCACCTGGCATAGAGGACTGAGCAGGCCAGCATGAAAACTGGTGGGTCCTATTAGTCTACCTCACTGGAGAGTTCAGAGTTCAAAGCACACCACAGGAACTCTGTTACTACTGCAGGCTTATTTTATTTTATTTTTCCCCTAGTTTCTCCCTCTATAGGATAGTCCAGTCATACTTGGCTGTTTTATGGACCAGAGCCTGCTTTCATCCCCTGGAATTATACAAGTAAACTGTGCCACCAGAGGGCACCTTTCTCCTAGAGAAAAGGTAGACGTCTTGGGCAGTATGTGTAGTACCTACTTGAAAACCTTTGCTTTACTCAGCTTAGTCCCTGAAAAATACTATGGAAGTTTTTGTCTTTCAAGGACCTCGGTGGTCAAGAAGCTGGGCACACAAACATGACAGAAAGTGAGGGCACATCGGTTGACTCATCGGGTGCCCAGCAGGACAGAGCCTTTAGGAGATGTGCTTCCTCTTCCTTAAGTGAGGCCCCTCTGCCCATTCACCTCAGGTGATTGGGCCTCACATTCCCTCAAGCCCATCCTAGGTGCCCTATTTTTAGAACAACTTCCCTGCCCAACATCCCTGCTTCTGGTTGGCCCGTCTTAGTGATGTGCTGACTTAGTTGTTAGAGGCTCGAGAGGTAAGAGAAGTTGATCCAAGCAAGCTCCTTAGACTCATGTTGTTACTGAGAGTGTGTAGTAAGGCCTGGGAACCTAGAGCGTGTGGTGGCTCTATAGGTCCCAAAATAAAGAGCAGATCCTAACTGTGGGACCAGATATTGCTCAGATCTCCAGCTGAACTGGTGAGAGTCCGAGGATCCTGGCGGCTGCACACAGGAACCTGTCAGCAGCCATGCTCTGATGCTGTACAGATAAGAGGTAGCGTATTTGAAGAGACAATGTGTCCGTCCCACATCCCCGCCCCCTCACCCCACCTCCCCCTATCCCCTCCACCTCCAGCATCTGACTACAAGTGGACATGGACTTACACACTGTCCTAGATCTGACTAGAGACTGTCACCATCAGAAAAGCAGGAGGGACAGGAACATAAAGCTGGGTATAACAGGAAATGCAGTGTGTGTGTGTGGGGGGGGTCAAAAGAAGGGGTGAACTGTGGAGGAATCAGGAAGAGCCTTTCAGAGGAGGGCAGCCTTTCTCTGAGGCATACTGGGAAATTATGTTCCTAGAGAGGCAAGTTGGAGGATTAATTCAAGGCAGATGAGCAGCCTCTGTATTGGCACAGAAGCCAGAGGCTAAGGATGCTGCTGGGCATTTGAGGGTCATATTGTGGAACGTCATGGAAGCATAAGATGACAGGGAGACAGAGGCTGGGCTGAGAGGGGCTTGGAATGCCTGCAACTCAGGCTAGGCTGCTGGGTCACATGTTTATGTTCTGAGCAGGCAAATGACCCAGGTGGAAATGAGAGACAACCATTGTAGGTGGCAGGCTACAGGCAGGAAGGCCAGATGGAATAATGCTGACAGCATATGGTGAGTTCCTGAAACAGTGACCATGGAAATAGAGAGAAGGGAAGAGTGTGTGGCAGGGGGTTGCCAGAGGCTCCTACACCCACTACAGAGGTGGAGAGAACACCTTTATCTTGCAAGTGGATAGGTAGTGTGTGTGTGTGTGTGTGTGTGTGTGTGTGTGTGTGTGTGTGTGTGTGTGTGTGTGTGTGTTTAAAGGTATGAAAAATCCCCAGCATGTGTTCTCATCTATTCTCCATCAAAAGATCAGGAGGTCGAGTCAGTGAAATCTCCTGAAGCCCTCTGTATTTTGTCTCTGTGCCTGCCCTTTTCTGATGTTTGGATTTCTGATCACAAAGGATAACCTACCACCAAAATTGGGCCTGAGAAATTTGTTATATCCTGCAGTGAGGTTCTCAAAGCCAGGCAGGGAAAGCTTGTCACTTCTGCTGACCTCTACATTGAACTGGTTCCCCTGGATGCACATCCTGGAAAGGAGAATTGTTCTTGTTACTATGTTGTTCAAATATTGATAAACACAGATAGACGTGAACTTGACTGACACTTTTCCCTTCATATGTGTGTGTATGTGCATTCCTAAAGAGAGATCTCTTGCTTTCTAGCTAGTGAGTTAGTATTTTTGTTTTCTTACCCACTTGCTATAGATAAAACTGTCGTGATAATTTGGCAACCCTTCAAGTATCTTTTCTTTTTATTTATTTATTGATTGACTGATTGGTTTGTGTGTGTGTGTTGTATGAGCACATGCACAGGCACGTGTGCCTGCACATGCATGTCAGATGTCTTCCTCTATCTCTCTCTACCTATTCCTTTGAGGCAGGGTCTCTCCTGGAACTTGGGGCTCACATTTTCTTGGCTATGCTGGAAGACAGAAATCTCTAGAGATCATCTTATTTTCTCCACCCTTGGCAGCTCCAAAATCTACTGGTATTTGTAGGAATCTGGATTCTGGTCCTCATGATTACATAGTAAGGATTCTTAACCACTGAGCTACCTCCCCAGGTTCCCTTCACCAAATGTCTTATGAAAAGCACAAGTCCATCTGTCTGTGACCATTTTAGAAATGTTTGTTATCTAAAATAGAACCACCCACAGAAATGTTATTGTTCTGGTGTTTCAGGGAGATGAAGAGACTGGGTTTTGGCTTTGCCATAGGTTAAATAAAAAATGCTACAGTCCTTCCATCATGGATATACCAGAGCAGTTCTCACAGGGCCATTTTGGGGTAGCACCACTTACCTTTGAGCGAGGAGATTCAGACACACAAAGGCCAGGTAGAAGTTGTAGCTCATGGTGAAGGAACTATTCACACACAGAGAGAAATTGAAGGCGGAATCGCCTGAGGAGACAGATGGAGCAAAATGAGGTAACAGTCCAAAGATTCACCTACCTCCAGCCCCGCTGTCTTCATAGCTTTCCAGGCACAGTATTTATCTGACATGCATGGGGAGAGGCCTCTTTGTACATCTTTTCATATAACACCTGCTCCTCACGCATCATCCAGGTATACCATCATTTGGGAGTCAATATTTTCAACCCACCCCAGATATAGGTGGAGTCCTTGTTTATACAATGGTTCATCAGACCCAGTACCCATCACCAGTCTGGGGCGCACATTTGTCTGTATATTTGAGAAGCCCCCGACTATCCATATTGTCTTCGTCCTCACACCTCCAGCTCTATATTCATGCTGACCAAACCAGACATTGTCCTATTTAGTTCAGGGTCCAGGCCTTCCAGGCAGGTTGTGTTCTTACCTAATTTTCTGGAAATTATGTATAGCAGGCAGGCTTATTCCTATAATGAGGAAACAGGCTTGTGGGAAAGTACACAACACCGATGAGTGCCAGAGGTGAGTTTTATTATGAAGCTGGCTGTCTTGACCCTTTTTTTCCAGGACCAGCAGCCGCTTATGCTTTCTTTGGCCCAAAGATGCTCTCCAGCCTCATGACCTCCCACACCTGATGAATAGAGCTCTGAATCCATTCAGCTTCTGTGCATCAGTGTGCACCAGAGGACTATGGAACAGCATGCTCCATGCACCTGGCTCTCTCAGGTGTGGGAGCTGCAGTCAGACATCTCCTAGAGAGCAGGGGCAGCTAGAAGAGCAGCCTCGGAACTGCTGTGCTGGTGACATGGCAGGGTGGTGACCTCAAGTTCAGGCCCCTTCCTAGACAGCCCACTCTGGCACCTACTCTTCTGTGCTAACCCAAGTGAGTCTTTCCACTCTCTAGAATCTAAGGTACCTAGAGCTGTGGGTCAATTCAGCCATTTATTTATTAAATAATTATGTTGTTCACAAAGCCAATATCTGCTTTTTAGAAAAATGAAAATGAGCAGAAGTTTGTTAAGACAGAAGTGTATATTACAGCATATGCCAGTTCAGATTTATAGGCTTATGAGATTTTTTTAAAAAATTTTATGTGTAGGGGCATTTTGCCTGCATGTGGGTCTATGCACCATGTGTATGAAGTGGGCAGAAGCTGTAAATGCTGATAAAGAAATGGAGGCTTGCCCATGGCCACTGGAAACCATTCAGTAGCTTTTCCCCAAACCCTTGGTATCTGCGGATTTTTCCTAGTGTGGCCTGAACTGGCCTTGAACTGCCTTTGATCAAGTACATTTGGGAGCCATTCAGTCTTTATCTTCAAGCTTGCTTTGAAATAGAGATCTCCTGGTGATCTGTTCTATATTAGGAAGACAGTATTTGCAACATGGTCCTCTGGATCTCCTCCAAGGAATCCCAGGCTCTTGAGCATAGCTGAATTCTGTCTGCTGGCTCTGCTAGGGGCCCAAGCATGCCTCAATGTAGAACAGAAGGCAGCGGGATGCCACATGAGTCACTCCGTCATTTAATTATCTTGGCTACCTGGCTCAGGGGAGGAATCTCAGATTTGTGGTGGAATTGGCTTAGATCACACTACAATTATGTGGCCACTATTTGAACCAGCAATTTTCAAGTCTTTGATTTTTACCAAGGCCATTATCTGGCATCACTTTACTATCATGGTTTTCATGAGGAGAGGCCCACACCACTAACACAGTAGTGAGTTGGAAGGAGGCTAGGGCGTGACACGCTTGGATACACTTTATGATGAAGCAAGTCCTCGGTTCCCCAGAATGAATGTGGACTCTGCTCCTATGTCAAACTCACTTTGGGGATGGGATGCTGAAAGTCCAGTGGGAGCCACTAGCCCATTTAGCTGTATCTTCAAGTCACTCTATATTAGATTTGCCTTGGTGGGGGTTCAGGGCTCTCTCAGATACAGACATTGAAGCCTACACTTGGAGGTGCTCATACACCACTAGAGGGCAGCTGGAGATTCTGAGCAAGGACCCTCCAGTCTTCAGAAGTGGGCGGCATTTTCTTGAGCTGAGGCAGCCTATATGCTCTTGCACTAGCTGGATCTCTCTGACTGAAATTTCATTTCTATTTGTAGAGGACAGTCTGGCCTTGGAGTTAGAGAAAAGTTAGTCATAGTTAACCTCCCAGCCTCAGTTTCCCCACCTGGCAAAGAGGGGCAAACACAAACAATAAGCAATGCCGAACTGAAGCTCTTGCTCCCATACCTGACTGTCACCTTGTTGGCACTACTCACTCAGGACATGAGTGTCACCTGGGAAGCCAATGACATCTTTTTCCGGACTGGCTCTGAGAGGCAGAGGTGAGTCCGATGGAGATTCCCCTCTACTCTATCATATAAAAAACAGAGTGAAGCCGGAGTGTGTCACACCTTAGCCTTCATACTCATCCCTGTTCCCCTGTCCCCAGTCATTTCAGCATGTTTAGAGTCATATGTGGGAGGCAGTCACAAAGTGAGGAAAGGTCACAGCCCCCTGTGTCCTCCCCAGGAAGATCACTGTGCCTGTTGGTGTCTTCTGGCATCAGAAAGGCAAAGAATGACAGGTTCAGTGCCAGGCAAGGGGGGAGCTCTAGTCTGGGCCCCTTATTTCTTTTTGGGTGGTTGTATTCTTCTCTGATACTTTCTGTACTCTAACAGAGAGTATCATACTGTACTGTAAGGTAGAATTAGGGCTCAGAAAATTTCAGGTCTGTCCCCAACCCCACCCCATTCATCCCAACAGGGCTCACATCAGGAGCTCCTTCCGGCCCTCTCTCCAGGTACCAGGTGGCAGCAGTTCCCTTACCAGACAGCTGTTGAGGCTCTGTTATGACAGGTGATTCAGGCCCCCAGGCAGGACTCTCATGCAAGGCATACTTTTTTGGGTCCCAACGGTCTTTTCCATCTCAGCTCTGAGCCCTTGGATGTAGGTAGGCACCCATTCGCTGATGGAGTGGCTCTCTCTCTCTCCCTCTGGACAAGGGAGAGCTGCTGAACCAGGTATAGGTGGGCGGGGACTCTCCAGCTCCTCCCTCAGTGGAACTCTAACTGGCCCTGTGTTGTGAGAATCAGGCAGCTCTTGCTACGGCTACTGGATACCAGAGGTTTAATTCTGATCTCACGTTCCCAAACCATCAACCAAGAAAGACTTCTGAGATCCAAGACACCTGGAGAGATCAGTGGGTAGTCCCAACCCCGTGACAAGCTGTTTTCAGAGGACAGCCCTTCAACATGCTGCAAAGGATGAGAGTTAAGAGTTATGATTGGGGCATTTCAGCTGATTCCGCTCATCAGATTCACATCTGATAAACAGCTCAATTCGTTCTGAAAGCTCTGAGTTTTTGTGATTGATAGACCCAGTTCTGTGTTAACAGAGAGTATCCATACTGTCCAGTTGCAAAGACACAGAAATTACAAAAGATTAGGAAAGTGGAGCTCAGAGGTGGAGGAATTCTGGGGCTTCTTTGTCTCCCTTCCTGTCTCCCAAATCCATTCAGAGTATCCTTTAAGTCTCCGGCATTTTTTAAAAATTTATTATTATTATTATTATTATTATTATTATTATTATTATTATTATTTTTAGGGAACTTCCAGATATCAAGTGAAGCTTTCCTCTTCCAAGGCCAGCTGCACTTGCTGACATACATGCTTTCACATTGTTCCCCAGTCTCTCTCCATATTGTAGCCAATGGTCAAGGACATCACTTTTCCTTCTCGAGGATGAAGTCTCTGGAGTTTGGTCTCATACCCCGAGAAAGCTGGGAGCCAGAGGAAGGGGCAGGGGGAGAGCTGAGGTTGTAGCAGGATATTCAGAGGCACCTTCGTCCTTCTTGGCAATGACAAGGCCACCCAGGGCCAAGCTCCTCTGCAGACCCTGCCCAGTCTGGATCTGAGAGGTAAGATAAACAGAGCGAGGGAGGAGTGTTCACAGGGAACCAGGAGCTAGCTGAAGGAAGCAGAAGGAGGCAGGGGTGGGGGGAATCTTAGTGTACAACGTACCATAGATGCCTCTGGCCCTAGACCAACTGCTCAGTGCTCCTCTGGAGTCTGGCCAGGCCCCAAAACATCTCCAAGCTGGCAGCGAAGGAGTGGATACTGAAGAGAAAGCCCTTTCACATCTCCCTAGTGACCCCACTTTCACCGGGAATGATTGACTGAACAGGGATTTCAGGTTCTTCCTGAATGACCATGGTTTGGGGCTAATTCTCGGAATTTCTAAGATGTTCTTACACAGAGAATCACAAAGACGGCTCAGATCTGGGAGGCGTTGTGGGAGGGGGGTGGTAACTGTGAACAAGGGTTTTGATGAAATAACCCGTCAGACAAGTGCACAGCTTTGGGTCATTGCCCAATCTCCCTGGAGCTGTGTCTTATGTGGTAAGTGGGCTCCATTCTCAGGGCTGCTGAAAGACCTCTGCAGTGATGGGTGTGGTGCCTTATCTGAAAGTCTCTGGCACCAAAGCCCCCACACAGGAAGTGCGCAATAAACTGGTCTTCTCTAATTGCATCTTCTCATTCTGTGCTCATCCATTTTGCTTTTCTGTTGCTGTGATAAACACCATAACCAAAGCAGCTCTGGGAGGAAAAGATTTATTTCAACTTACAGACTACAGTTCATTATTGAGGGAGGCCAAAGCAGGAATCTGGAGCCCAGGCTATGGAGCAACAATGCTTACTAGCTTGCTCTCTAGCTTTTATTTATTTTTTTAATAGCCCAGGACCACCTGCCTAAGGAATAGACCCATCCACAATGGGCTGAGTCCTCTCACATCTATCAGTAATGACAGTTCTTCACAGATACCTAGTCTGGGCAATCCCTCAATTGATGTTCTCTCTCTCCAGGTGACTCTATTTTATATCAAATGATAATAAACTCTAACCGATTTAGTACTTATTCATTCAAGCTTATATCCATCCATGTGTCACATGCGTATTGTGTATATATCTTTAGCATCTTCCTGCTATTATCTAATCATTTACAATCTGCTTTGGTCTAAAGATCTTTGGTCTAAAGATCAATCTGGTGTTGATGTTTTCATTGCTTAGATTTGTAGTGTATATGCAAATAATCAGCAAATATATTAATGAACCGATTCTACCTGAGAGCCAAGGAAAATTGGGTTTGAAGCTAAAATGGTGTGATAAGATAAAATCTAATCTTCACTTTCAAAAATGCTCCAATGTAGTGCTGGCTTCACCTTGGATTTCTTTTAGATTGACTAAAAAAATGGGAGAAGCCTGCAGGGAAATTACATTGATTTCTAGTGATCCCAGGCAGCCTTGTTCCTGGGTCTCTAGAACCCCTGGCACCTAATTCCAACTGTGACCTTCAGTCTCAGGATGCCTGAGGTCAATGGTATTTCAGAACGGCCAACTATACAGACTGACTGCCCACAGGTCCCAGCTCTCAGCACCCACCTCCAATTTCTCAAGTCCACACGCCCTCCTAGCACGCGTCCCAGACGAACAAAGGGCGGAGCGAGTCAGCCTGTACCTTGCGAACTTGGTACCTCACCTGCATCCTGGACACTGATAATTCACCCTAATACTGTGCATTGGACGGACTGCTGCTATTCTCAAGGTGGTTTTTTTTTTTTTTTTTTTTTGTTTTTTTTTTTGTTTTTTTTTTTTTGTTTGTTTTTTTTTTTTACTGTTCACTCATCTTTTTTGAGTGATATAATAGTTTTGAGGGGCAAGGGGGGGTCTTGTTTTCCTTTTTCAAATTACGTTTTAATTTGTTTTGTGCATGGTGGGGGAGGGGCATGTGTGTTATGGTATGCATCTGAAGACTATAAGACAACCTCTCTCCATCATGTGGCTTCCAGGTATTAAACTCAGGCCATCACGCTTGGTGGAAAATGCCTTTACCCACTTAGCCATCTTGCCAGCCCCACTTATTTCTTTATTCTCATTTCGTGGATCACAGCCACCCAGCTAAGGATTGGTACAGCCAGCCAGCACAGTCTGGAACTTAGGGTTTGAGTCAACCGCGTTATTAATGTACCAGTTGCTCTTGCCAGCACGTGTTGAACTCAACAGCCACCGGTTTGCCCATCTCCATGCTGTTTGAGGTCAGACCCTATTAACTGGTATGTCTCTAGTACCGAGGACAACCCCTTGGCCATATATGAGTCATTAAGCTAGGACTGGCATGTATCACAGTGGTAGAACACTCATTTGGCAAGGCTCTGGGTTCAATCCCTAGTAGCACCGGCCGACCAACCAATCAACCAACCAACCAACCAACCAACCAACCAACCAACCAGCCAACCAGTCTACTGAAGTAATGAATGATGCAGGGAAGCCAGGCAAGAGTTTATGTTTATATTTTTTCTAACTTGTCTATTTGTTTATTCATTTATTTCTTGCTCCCTCCTCTCTTTCCCCTCCTCCCCCTCTCCCTCTTTCCTATTTTTCGTCTCCCTTTTGATAATTCAGTTGAACTCAGGCCTCAAGATGGTACTGTTGAGTAATACAGCTACAACTAATTCTAATTATTATTAATAATATGATAGTACACACAAATATACATACCTTTCTGTAAATACTTCAGTACCAAACATAAATATTCTGGACGTATATGCTTAAAGGACTAGAGAAAAAGAAACAGCAGGTGGTAAAACTTCTTTTTATGCCAAAGTCACCTCACTGCTGGCCGACCCCACAGGGTCCCCATGGGCTCTGCCCAGAGGTGCCTTGTTTCCCTCAGCTAAGTGCTTTATTTTCTTCTGAGCTACAGACATCACAGATCATCCATACATCACAAACATAGTCCGTGAGCTACAGGGCAGGGAAGGAAAGAGGAAGGTGGGGAGGCACTCTTCCGAGCTCATGAGGGTGAATTCTTTAACATTATTTTGTAATGATTTTTATTTCAAAAGTTTTTTCTCATACCTTCCACTGCTTTCTCTCTTCCCCCTTCTCCCCGTTCTTCCCCATCCCCCCAATCCCCCATTCTTTCCCCAGGGAGGGCAAGGAATCCCAAGGTGAGTCAGTTCTGTCTGGCATATTCTGTTGAGGAAGGTCCGAACCCCTCCCACAGTATCAAGGCTGAGTAAGGTTCCTCTGTAGAGTGGGCTCCGAGATGTCAGTTCACACATCAGGAATAAACTCCTGTCCTACTGCAAGAGGCTCCACAAACTGCCCACACATTCAACTGTCCTCTAGTTTACAGTCGTCAACTGCACGGTTTATTTCCTTTCTGTGAAGGTTCCTCAGCTGTTATTTCAGAGTCAGTGAGCTCCTGATAGCTCCGAACCCTTTAACGTTTTTTGCTGCACTTTCCCAGAAAAGTGCTCTGTCCACCTGATACTCTAGGCCAGACCAACTTTGGTGCCTGCCTTGAGAAACTTAAGTCCATCTGTCCATTGCTTCAGAATGACAGCCCATCACCGAGCCTCCTATTTACTTTGTCTTTTACTTAGATATATTTTATTTTATATATGTGAATACTTTGGTCTTTCTGTGCACCATGGGTGTACCTGGTGCCTGCAGAGGCCAGAAGAGGGGTTTGATTGGCTGGAACTGGAGTTACAGATGATTGTGATGTACCACGTGAGTGCTGGGAATTGAACCTGAGTCCTCTGCAAGAATAACCAGTGGTCTAAACCATTGAGCCATTTCTCCACCTCCACACTCCCTTTTCTTTTTTTTTTTTTTTTAAAAAAAAGGGGGGGGGATTTTGTTATTCTTTTTTGTCTTTTCAACAAAAATTGAAATTCTCCTGTGTGTCAGATGTTCTTCTGGGTGTTACAGTCACATGGATGTGAAGGTCACAGATTCAACACAGCATGGTTTCTGGTGAGTGAAAGCCAACAGGATATAAACATAATAAATCCACAGGTGCAATGTTGGAAAGAAATACATGCTGTGGAGAAACGTTAAGCTAATGAGGGGTAGGAGATGGGAAGTTATGTCGGAGGTGTAGAAACTAGAAAGTCTCTTTGAAGATGTGACGTTATTGAGAGGCCCCACAAGGAAGGGTCAGGGGTCTGCTTCTGTCTGCTTCCTCCAGCCTCTTTCTCCTCAGCCCAAATGCTTTCTGAAACTCTTCAGCAGATTGTTTCCTGCTTTAAAAAAAAATCCCTCAGTGGGTCATTTTCTCCTATCTTGTCGTGTGTGCGTGCGTGGGTGCATGTGTGTGTGTGTGTCTTTAGCTACAGACACTTGCTGAATGATGCATGGCTCTCCAATGCTCCCCATCTCTCCTCTCCATTTCTTTGTCACCCGCCTCTTGAACACACTGCTCTCCTGCCAAGAATACTCTGTCTTCCCTTTATCTGCCAGGACAACTCCAACAGGACTCTCAGGTTCTCTCCTATCTGTTCCTCAACGCACACACACCGTGTTGACATCTCTTAGCATCTGTCATAGGTACCATGCATAGCCTGTACTCTAGCCAGCACCCACACCAGGCTATGAGCCTCTTTGGGAAATTTCATCCATCGTTAATGCACAGCATAGGATTACATGCATAGTGCTAAATGAACTGACAAATAAAGAAAAAACTGGATTCTATTTGTTCTCTGTCACCTTACTGAGACCTGAGCAGCATGCCTTAGCCTACAAGTGAGCAAAGAAGGTTTGTCTCCCTTCTCCTCATTGCCTTTTTGAATTTCCTTTTTATGTCATGCCTCTCTCTCTCTTCTAGAACGTGCTTACTGTAACCTTTCCTAACATTTCTTCACAGCAGAGGACACACAGCTGTTGCTCTGTTCAAGCCTCTCCCAGCTGACACATATCTCTCTCCTAGAAACCTAAACTTCTCTCTGAGGTTCCCAACTTGAAACTGTATTCAGCTTCTAGTTGGCCACACCTTAGGAGCCATCCAGTAAGCCAGCGGGGTTGAATTGGCCACTCTATGCTATGTCATGACCCCAGGTCCTAGAGGGACATTTTGCCTATCCAGACATGGCTTTGGGATTTCCTAGACGTTGCCTTAAATACATGGCTTGGCTCTATTGAACTGGACCTTTCTGACTAGCATTTATTTGATTTGCCACGTTGCCTGAAACTTGGAAGCCAGGTTTTTTGATCTCTGGTCATGCTCTAAATCCAGGGACAATTTGTTCAGATATTTTTCATCATTTAGGAAACATTTAGTTTCGATAAGATTTGCCTGTATGGCTCTAAATCAAGTTCCAGTAATGTTTGCTTTTAAGGGCCAGAAAATATATAGTTTAGGTTTGAGGGCCTTATGGTCTGCCTGTTGTAGCGCGTAAACATACACAGACAGTATACAAGTGAAAAGGTGAGACCGTTTCATTAAATTTTACTTGTAAAGCCAGGCCTTGGGAAGGATCTGGTGCACACTTGTAGTTTTCTGACCCCTGCTAGAGACTGTTAATGACTCACAGACCTGAGCATGTGCCTAGAGCTATTGTGGTCTTTTGGCACTTTCAAGTTCAGGGCTTTGAACATGATATAATTTCCACATCAAATAAATAGCCATTTCTTCTTTTTATTTCCATAGCATGTATAATATACTAATGCAATGTATACACACACACACACACACACACACACACACACACACACACACACACACACACACACTGAACTATATGTGATAGAGAGATTAATGGAGAGGTAGATAAATTCTTGACTTGTTCTGTTCATTGCCTCCAAAATAGCGGCAGGGGAATTTCTGAAAGGGATCAGTTGGGATTCCAAAGAAAGGTGCATTAGAAAGGTGAAGCCAAAGCATTTGTAAGAGGACTGTGTAGTTAGAGCCCTGAAGTGGCCCTTGTGGACAGAAGGACAAAGGAGATTTTTCTACTTTGCTATATCTACAAAAAAGGGGGTGGGGTATGCCATTCTGAGAGAGGCAGGAATTTGGCTCAGTGCGGGGGCTAGTTTCGATGTGGTGTGTGTAGCAATGTGGTTAACCTTTCAGTGTCTTGAAGGTACAACCTAACAGCTTTCTTAGTGCCTGGGAATATTCAAGGCTTGGCTTGGGTTCAAACCTATGGATAAAAATATGTGCTTGGCTGGGTTAAAGACAAGTCCAGGTGTTCTCTTTCTTGGCCAGAACAAGAGGAATTCTAGATCCCACAAGGTAGTCTCTACTTGCTTTTTCTTCCCCAAATTGCCTCCCCAAATCTGCCTTAGAGAAAGAGGAGACTTTCTTATCTAGATGGAGACACAGATCCTTTTTGAGATCAGATGTGTTAGCTACCATCCTTTGGCCGGATATCTGACAAAGAGGAACCTAGAGGAAAGGTGTACTTCGGATGTTGGTTTTGGAGGGTACAGTCCATCATGGTGGTATATGCTTGTTGGTCACAGTGGAAACGGCTATGGCCACAGGAGCTTGCTCACTCCTGGATGCAAATAGAAGGTGCTGCCCTATTCAGGGTATGTCTTTCTTCCTCAGTTAAACTGCCCTGGAAGCATCCTCAAAGACATAGCAAGGCTTGTGTCTTCCGTGTGATTCCAAATTTAATCAAATTAACAGTAAAGATTAATTGTCACACCAGACAAGCATCAGAGACTGCACTATATCATGGGGCTGATGGTGGTGTCCATCCTGACAGCACATGCTTACAACCCCTGCAGCTCCTTCCTGGAAACCCTGCTTCCACACCATCCTTGCCCCCGTTCTAAATCTCTTTTCTGTTGGAGGAACATTTATCCTCCCTTCTTCCTTCTCTCTCTTTCTTCTCCTTCATTCAAAAGTACTTAATGGGTGCCTCTTAAGGTCCAAGTATAAAGCTGGTATTGTCCTCACGCCTCTGAATTTCCTGATCAGCAAACATTCTCTGAGAAGGGTCAGGTCGTATTTTCAACTTTGTGCATCACACAGCCTTAAAGTTTCTCAACTCTGCCATTGAACTGTAAAATCAGTCATAGATGATACATGAACACATGGGCAAGACTGCACGCCAATCACACTTTATTTACAAAAGCAGGCAGTGGGCAGGTCCATTGGCCACAGTTTGTCAGCTATGACTGTTACATGTCCACAACTGCTTCATCCTTCTGTGGCTTAAAAACTTTTGTGAACGTGGGAAAGGAGGACCTGAGAAAATCAGGCCACTGCACCCTTAAGTTAACAATAGAGAAGTCTAGAAATCTGACTTTCAGAACTGAAGTCATTGGGACACACAGATGGGGGGGGACCCTTACTCCTGCCTTGATGAGACAGAATCCTTAAGAGAATGATTCAAATTAGAGACATGGAAAGAAGGTTTGGTTGGGTAATTAGGACATTGGTTCAGACAAGTTCTGATGTGGCCTGAACTAAGGGATGTGGTCTTGAGCCAGTCACTTCCTCCATATGTCCCTTATATGGACAAGAGGGTTAAATTAGACAAGCTCTAAAGCTTGTTTGTCTTTCCCAGGGTCCTAGGTGGAGTCTCCTTAGATCAAAGGACTCTGGGAAGGCAGCATGAAGCTCTCATGGTAGAGGAGCCCAGTGAGTTCCCACCAATGCTTATTCATAAGGTGGTATTGTATATAAACCTCAGCCAGGTAATTTTAGGGTGTTGGTTTCCGCAGCTGGGTGTGTTTCTTGTTTGGCATGTAACACAAACTAGAGAAAAAAAATTTCTCTCCTCCTCTTTTGTCAACCACTGCAAATTTGATACCATCTTCATTACTGCCAAATGTGTGTGTGTGTGTGTGTGTGTGTGTGTGTGTGTATGTACATATATATGTGTGTGTGTGTATATAAATTCTGATCCTACACTGAATTCTGAAGATGTGAGACCAATTCTAACATCCATCAAATCTTTACCTTCAAAGAAAAGTGAAGAGACTGACTATAGAACTGGATAATACATTAAACAACTAAAAAAAATTCATCAACTACCCCATCTAATGAAGAAATGAGAAAATGAAATGAGCTGACACTTCCCAAGAATTAAGTAGAGAAAGTTCTCTCTCTCTCTCTTTCTCTCTGTCTCCAAAACAGAGTTTTTCTGTGTAGCCTTGGCTGTCCAAGAACTCACTCTGTAGACGAGTCTAGCTTCAAATTCACAGAGACCTTCCTGTAGTACGAGATTTCTGTCCAGGACTTTCGGGTCTAGCCTCTTGGTTTAGGCCCGCAGACCTGCAGACCCACAGAGACACACTGATGCATATGATAGTTTTAGGCTGATTGGCCTAAGGCCCAGTCATATCACTTGTTAACTCTTTACCCTTAAACTAACCCATGACTCTTATCCTGTTCAACCATGGGGCTGGGTACCAGAGTAGCATAGTTGTCCTTTGCTTCTTCTGGCTTCTCTCTGGCATTCTCTCTGTGCTTCCTGTTCTCAGAGTTTTTTTAGTCTGGTAGCCCCGCCCATGCTTCCTGCCTGCCTTTGGCCAATCAGCGCTTTTTATTAAACCAGTGGGTGGGACAATTATTTACAAAGTAACAACACAATCTCCCACACCTTCCTGCTTCTGGCTCCCCAGTGCTGGGATTAAAGGTGTGAGCCCAACAAGTCAAAATTCCAAATAAATGTATAGAAAACAACAATAGTCCAACATCCCCAGCCACCAGAGAAATCCAAATGTACAGTAAACAACATACTATGGCGAAGATGGTGTGAGGGAACCCTTATGTACACTGTTGGTGGGAACGCAAACTTATACAGCTACTGTGGAAGTTCCTCAAAGCTCTGAAATGGAAACCACCATCTGCCCTAGCTGTACCGCCGCCAGCATCATACCCAAGGCACTGTGAGTCGGCACACCACAGGAGGCTCCTGCACATCCGTGCTTACTGCAGCATGGTCCACAATGGCCAGCTTGTGGAATCAAACGGATGTCCTTCAACAGGTGAGTGGATGCAGAAAGCATGGCATAAAGACACAATGGAGTTTTATTCAGTCATAAAGTATGAAGTTATGCCATTTGCAGGAAAGTGGATAGAACTGGTGATCATTATATTGAGATAGAAACAAGATTCAGACAAATACCAAGCATTTTCTATCATGAGTAGATGCGAGGTCACACACACACACACACACATACACACACACACACACACACGACCATGTTGTTGTCAGGGTCCCTTTTGTTGGGATCCATATATGCTGAACAGGCATGTGGTCTGGCTGAGATAGGCTAATGTTCACCAACGATATATCAGTGTGTGTGTGGGGGGGGGGGGGAAGAAACAGAGGCAGAGAGACGTGGATGTCTTAGGTAGGTTGTTATTCTGATAAACATCATGACCAAAAGCAACTTGAGAAGGAAGGGTTTATTCTGCTTACACCTTGACATCACAGTCCGTCAGTGAGGAAGTCAGGGTAGAAACTCAAGCAAAGCAGGAACCCGAAGACAGGAGCTGATGCAGAGGCCATGGAGAGGTGCCGCCTTGCTTAGCGTGCTTTTCTATAGAATCCAGCCAGGACCACTAGCCCAGAGATGGCATCACCCACAACGGGCTGGGTCCTGCCCCATCAATCACTAGCTGAGACAATGCCCTTAGAATTTTTTGCTTACAGCCTGGTCTTCTGGAGGCATTTTCTTAAATGAGGTTTCCTCCTCTTGGATGATTCTAGCTTTTGTTTTCTAGTTGACATAAAGCTACCCAGTATGGGGAGAAACACACATAACATACATGTATCACCTCCGGCCATTTTCAGTGTAAAATGCAACATCATGAAGTACATTCACTTGTGTAACAGCGCCATCCGCCTCCAGGGCCTTCTCATCTGAAACCCCGCCTTTCAAACAGCACCTCCCTGTTCCTCCTTCTGCTCAACTCCTGGCAACCACTGTTCTACATTCTGTCTCTAGGAACCTGATCGTTGTGGGTGCATCCTATTAGTGGGGTCACATCTTTGTCCCTTTGTGTCTGGTTCACTTCTTTCTACATTGTAGTTTGTACCAATGGCCTTCCTCTATAAAGGCCGAGTGATATTCCATTGTATGTATACTATACATTCTGTTTATCTATTTGTATACAGATGGCCCCTGAGTTGCACCTATCTTTTGGCTATTGTGAAGAATGACTCTCTGAACACCAGTACATGGATATCTTTGTAACTTCTACTTCATATTCTATTATGTAGCTACTAGAAGCTCATTAACTTTTGAGACCAGCTCACATGTCTTCTTTAAGTTCCCTATAGATGGGAAGCAATATCACTAAGTGTCTAGATACTCATTAGGGTGAGTACTGGACTTGGAGTCAGAGACCCAGGCTCCCAGCACAACCCTAGCTTCCTGGTCTTTTGTTTTCCTTCCCTAGGAAGGGGCAGATAGTGTACAGTCTGTGGGTTTCACAGGCATATTGTGCACATCTAATGGCTAATCAGCCCTGAGCATCCACAGCCACTACAGTAGACAGTGGCTATTTGTGCATTCTTGGAACATCTGCAGTTGGACTTTGTGGAGTGTGACCCTTTCCTTTCCAGCCTGGTGTGAATGGGGTTGGCTCCTTCATTGGCTTGAGGGATGAGTCTTTGTTGGTTTAAGTTAAATAGCATATCATACTCCATTTTTGTTCCAATTCTATTGGGTAGATATAAAGCATGAAACCATTTCATTTTCTTTTATTTTTTAATTTTCAAGAATAAATTCTGTCAAGGAATCCAGCATGTAAGACAGATAAGCATAGAGCTGGCTCGTGTTTACATGATATAAGGAGACCCATATGTCTCCTAGGCTCTCTCTCAGACATTTCCATGTATCCTTAGGACTCTGAAAACCACTGACCAAAGAACTGTTCTCCTAACGAGGTGGCTTAAGTGTTCAAGGTCCTAGACTTTATTAGATTTGTATATTTCCACACAATGTTCTTTCTGATGCTACTCAGTCTCCTCTTCCCTTTATCTTTTCTGTTTGTGAAGCCTTTGTTACATCAAGTCTTCGTCTTACGTAGTGGCACTGGGGTCAGCTGTGACTGATATGACAAAATTCAAAATATATTACAGACTAGGTGGGTTAACTGCCATTCTTCATAATCGTGCTCCATGATCAGGATGCTAGCTAATTCAGTACCTGAAAAAGACCTTTCTTGTTTGTAGATATATGCCCTCCTTCTGCATCTTCGCATACCTGTTACTCTCCATTTTCTTGTAACAGCAGAAACACCATCGTGTGACTCACTTCCATAACTTCATCTATATCTAAAGCTTTCTAAAGACATTATCTCCTTCAATATATGCATTTGACAGAAGAAGTGGCAAGTTTTAGGCTAAAGTTCGGATTCGGACAACCCCAAAGCATAACCCCAACTGCTATCCCCAGCAGTTTTGAACCTGCTTGTGTGTTTGGGTGTCCAGGACACTGGTAGACATGGTGTCTTTGCTGTTCTAACTGGAAGTGGTACCTGGACTTACTGATCTCTGGAGAGCAAGCTGCCCTAGGCCAGGCACCTCTTTCTGACCCCACATGCTCATGGTGGGTAATGCCAAGAAAGTGACTAGGACAATAGTCATCAGGAAGGCTGCAGGGTGGCCAAAGATGTTGGACACATTTTAGTGGGAGAAGTGGACTCCAAAGGACCTGAGATGTGTCCCTAAGACACTAAGCCAGGTTGACAGCTTGAGCCAAATGAAGAATGCTATTTTATGTAACTCTGAATCTCAACACCACTCCTGGTTGAACTACACTGTCTCTGTCTGGTCTTATTGTGTGGTACTTTCCTCTGAGATAAAATATTCCATCTTAGAGGGAAGCACGTTAAGACCCAGGATGTCCTAAAGGCAGGGAAACTGGCTAAACTCAGTCAGGAAAAACTCAAAAGCTACAGGAAGTCTCTGTCACTGACCAGATTCACTAGGCCTCACCCTTCTCAGGGTTATATAAGCAGTATGAACTGACGATGCGCTGTCTAGAAGAGGCGCCATGTTCCTGTGAGTAGCCCCTCACCTATGTTCCTGTGAGTAAGCCTTCAGCCATGTTCCTGTGAGTAGCCTCTCACCCATGTTCCTGTGAGCAACCTCAACAGAACTCACTGGTTCACCAAGTTGTTCTGTCATTGGCTCCCTGTCTGGGCTGAGTAGACATGTATTCACATCTCTGCAGAAAAAAAGTGTCATACAACAGACACGTATCTGTTTCTTTCTAGTTGTTGCTACTTCGGTGGTCACGTCATGCATTCCAATATCCTCTACCCTAGTCATTTTGTCCCCCTTGCCCACGTGTGTTCTTACTATCTTATCACCCTCTGTGACTGAGTTGTTTATTAGGTCTTTGTTTAGAAATCATGATACTTGGAGGCAAGATCTGTATCTGCTTTGCTCCCTTGGTGTGTTCAGTCCTGGTGTAGAACAGGTATGGAGAGAGGAGGGCATTCCTAATGCACCAAAATTACACCGGAGTGCTGGCAGGATGTCACATGTGGACAATTCTATACCTTGCTTCATGAGATGGTTCGCTGCCAAAACACAGGTGTGCAAAATTAGAACTTTTTGTATCAGCTGTGTCTGAAATATAAATGGCTATAATGTTTAGAGTTGGGAATCATCCTTAAGCTATCTGATGCTTCAAAATCTGAACAGGAGACAAAAATGAGCAAAAAAAAAAAAACACGTGAAATTCAAAATACTTCTGGTCCCAAGCATTTCAAATTTTTAATTTAATATTTAAACTGCATGTGTATTTTGTTGAACAAGTAACAGCATCTCTGTGCTGTTGGGAGTTTTGCAATTCCTATCTTAGGAAATAGAGGACCAGGAGGGGTGGGGGGTAAAAAAATCCTTGCCTGATCCAGTGAGGCTGACTGCCAAGCCAGTGTCTCTGCCCAGCTTTTGGCTGCCACACACTCTTTCAGCCTGGGGTTCTTCTCAGGGTGTTGTGGGCTCTGAGGGCTGAAGGAAGGAA
Organism: Phyllotis vaccarum; assembly: GCA_033318265.1. NCBI lineage: Eukaryota > Metazoa > Chordata > Mammalia > Rodentia > Cricetidae > Phyllotis > Phyllotis vaccarum. Next base: position 62,144,459 of record JARWLC010000016.1, on the reverse strand, counting down.
TTTGACCTGGTAGCAGGGAGCTGGTTTGGGGTCAAATGTAAAGGGGTTAGAGATATCTGGCTCTGAGTGGGTGGGGAAGGTAGAGGGGTCAGGGCTGAGTGAAAGACACCAGGGACTTCCAGACACCAGGGACTTCCAGGCACCGAGCTTGTCTTGAGCAGTGTCCTTACGTTAGGAGGTACTTCAAAGATCAACCAGTCTTAGGAGGTTAGAGAAATGAATGGGACCCAGTTCTTGCTAGAGGATCCTGCCCACAAGCCATAAAGATGCAATTCCAAGCATGGTCTGTGAGTACAAGGTTCTGTTGTCTCTAGTGGCATTCATTTATAAACATCTGGAAACAGTTGTTTTGTACATAGTCAATGCTGTGCCCAGGAGCTACTATCTTACCTCTGAATAGATGGTAGGCCTGTCTCATATTCTGAAAGAGGCCACACTGGCCCAGGATGTGCCAGCACAGCCCTTAACAGACTCCTTATCTCCATCTTTCCCCTGCCTCTCTGAGGCTGTCATACCCAGGCCATGCCCTGCTCAGCCACACCTCTCTACCTTTGCAAACTCGGTCTCTTCCTTATTCTTGGAAGGCCCACCCTTCTTTCCTCATGACTTCTAAATTAAGATCATGACTCAGATGGTCTCTTTTGGAGAAGCACAAACACAAGATATCCTATACTCCTATTTGGCCTGTGCATTTACGTACAAAGATACATATAGCCCAGACACACATATACCACTAGATTCTTCACACAGATATATACTTGAAGGTGTGCTAAGCATGTGTATCTTTTAACAGTCACACAGTATGTGAATATATATATTTTAGGCTGCCTTCCCCATACATGCACTGATACCTGCATGTTCTCTAAACTCTCCCATCTATACAACACAGAAACTTCACTGCCATCTATTGCCACACCTACTTACACCTCTACAGCCCTCTTCCTGTCCTCTCTGATCATGCAGCAGTTGCTCACCCATTTTCCATGCTCCAAAGGACATGGACAAAGCTGTCCTTAAGCAGGTCCTGTTCTGTGTCATGCTCTATTTATTTCCTGATAGTTATTCATTCAATCATTAATATTCCTCTCTGGACTCCAGTCTCCAGAATGATGTCTGGTACCCACACAAGCCTGAACAGCAATTGCATGTGGGGAAATGGGGGTGGCTTCATAAACGGAAGGAGAGGTTCTAATGAGTCCTGGTAATGTTAGGCTACGGGTTTGTTTGTTTTTTTTTTTTCTTTTATATAGGGACTGTGCTGCCTTGGGCCTCAGCGGGACTTGGAGAGGGCAAAGGTAACTTTACCTTGAGCACCACAAGGGAGCAAATGGGCAAGAAACAAAAGAATTAAGCAATTCCCTAGGTGATTTTACTTACACTCTTGGTCAGGCACCACCGGTCAAGGCCACCACCCAGAGGGACACAAACAGCAGGGTCAGTCCTTGAGCCCTGTGATAACTGAGCCTGACTCTCAGAGCTTATACATTATGCAGGCTCATGGGAGCATAGTGAAAACAGACAAGATGAAGGCAGGTCAGGTCAGTATACCAGGGTTGTGGAATTACAAATGGCGGGGTGGAGATCTGTGGTTCTTAATGGGAGAGCCTCCCTTTCCCGGTGGCTATGCTGGAGACATTTGAATGTTTCATGCTAAGGGGTGGATGCTGTTGGATAGAGCCCAGGGTTGTTGTCCATAGGAATGCTGACATCACCACTGTTAGAGACCCCTGGTGCAGAAAAGAGAAGCTGGGCTTTGGAATGTGTGTGAATAACAGTTCTGTTACTTCCCAGTCATGTGACCCTGCTTCAGGACATCAATTTTCTAGTTTGCAGAAGGAAATTAATTAAGCATACATCACAGGGATATTGTGAGACAAGTGATATGCAAAACAGCTGTTGCCAGGATCAAAGAAGATGCTCTGAAAATGGTCTCCTTCCCCATCCGTATACCCCAGACCAACATACTCCATCTTCTCCACAGCCACCTTTCCAGCCTTCCACTTAGGATCCCCTGGACCTCCTGGTGCAGAAGTGTCCCTGCTCTGCTGGGCTTCTCTCTGTGAACTACACTGCTTGCTACTCACCTGTAAACCAGGCATTTTGAATAGACACGAAGCTCAGAGTGGATATAGAATATGGTATGAATGAACATACATGTGTAAACATATGTGTATATGTGCATTTATGCACACCTGTGTTATTGTCTCTGATTTGTTAATAAGAAGATGGAACTGCTTTGTCTTATTTGGAGTCATGTTTAAATCTCTCAACATGTCTGCACCCACCCACCTCCTAGTTGTGCTTCTTACCTAATTTTACAGCTCCCTTTATAATTACGATCACAATCTCTACACCCCACTGTACCGATCTGAAAATAATCCAGTTTCTTCGTGTTCCTCAGGACCACATCTTTTGGCTACGACTCTCGGGGGGAAACTTTCATCCATATTTGAACAAGGAAGTGTCAAGACACTCCAGAAAGGGACCATTTTGCCCACCTTGGGAATTCACAACCCCAGCGAGGACTGCCCAGACAGCTGCAAAGCACAGGTCCAAAGGAGAGAGACTCAATGAAAGTCTTTGCCTTCCTCCTTTGTCTGGGCTGAGCACCCACTGCAGCCCGGCCTGTCCACATAGACCTTGCAGGGTGGTACTTCTTCACAGCTGTGGAGCATGCTGTTGCCATAGTGTTCTGCTCCATTAGGGCACCTGGAATAAATGGAAAAATGATGGTAGCCAAAGGATGGAAGCAGGAAGACCATGCTACAAAGTGAGGCGAATGTAGCAGAGCCTGTATGTCATATGTGTGATATCAGAGGCAGCATGTTGGAAATGAACTTGTACTAGAATAAAAGTGACTTGGGGGAGACAATGGAAGCCCCATGGTGGTATGAAATAGAACTTTGGATGTTCTGTCAGAGGCTATGGGAAGCCATCAATGGCCTTGAGGAAGGGGATGATGTGAGCCATCTGCATTTTAGGAAGCAAGTTGTGGAGCAGTGTGATAGAAGGAGTATCTGGAAGATGATGGTCTTAGTTAGGGTTTCTATTGCTGTGAAGAGACACTGTGACCACGGCAACCTATAAAGGCAGACATGTAAGTGGCTGTCTTATAGTTAGCGGTTCAGTCCGTTATCACTGTGGTGGGACATGGCATTGTGTAGGCACTGGAGCAGGAGCTGAGACAACAGGAAGTAAACTCAATGGCATACTGGGAAGCTTGAGCAAAAGAGACCTCAAAGCCCACCCCTGCAGTGACACACTTCCTCGAACAAGGCCATACCTGGGCCATCGAAGCCACACCTAATAGTGCCATTCCCTATAGGCTTATGGGGGCCAATTACATTCAAATTCCCACAATGGCCAAAGTGAGAACTCCACAAAGACCACAGGAAGCAGGTGGGTGATAACTGTGAACATGCTGTGTCTTTATCAAAAAGCTGGCCTTTGGGAAGAAGTGAGACTTTCACACCCCATGTAGGCTCTCAGAGTGTACCCTTTGCTCACAGACAAGCTGAGCCAGAAGTTGTTGGTCCTCCTTGGGAACTTCAAGGTTTCCTTTCAAGCTGCATCTGAAGCAGGCTGTCCCGTCACCAAGGCAGAGGACAGGAAGGGCTGTCTGGACTCTTCATTCTCTAGAAACCTCAAATGCTTCTTTTATTCCAGAACCTCCTAGTCCAAATGATTCTTGCATGGCAGAACCAAGTGCTCCAATCAATTGGGATGTGAGCTTCTCTTCCCGGGTACTGAAAGCTCCTTGAAGTCGGGGGCTGTAAGTTATGTGTTCTTCCTCCCCTTTCTTTCATGCAAGTGCTTGGTAGAGACTACCAAGAGAGTAGCTATATTGTGGGGCTGAAGGGTTTTTGGCAAGCTTTTTTAGACACCTCCATGACAGACAGAGACAGAAGCCTGATGGTAGAGAAATCCAGGTAAATGTGGCGGGATAGTCAGCTTGCAGACTTATCTAGAAAGACAAAAAATTTCCTGGAGAGCATGCTCCAGAGTTGGGGAGCCCATCCCCAGAGGGTGTCATATTCTATGTCATTTGTAAGAGACAGGTGGCCTCTGTCCCTCTTCATTCTCTTCCCTTTCTCTCCGGCTCTCTTCCCTAGCCGCTCTCCAGGGGAAATTTATGTCTGAATGATAGAACAATTATCTCCCAGTCCAGGCATGCATTAACCTTGAATTGATGGTGTCAACTAATGGGAGAGGAAGGGGGAGGGCTCAGGAGTCATGGCAACCCTAACTGAACGCCTTTCTCCAGGCCCTGACTTGACTTGAGAAAATCCACTTGCAGGTGAGGGACATCATTATAGTTTCTTATTCCATGTTCAACATCAGTTGTCACCTTCATTTCAGTCACCTTCCTATCTTCAAATAAACAGAACAACCTATGTTTTCCTACAAAGAGTACTTCTGGTTACTGTGACAACAGGGATGCCAATCATAGCCCTCACTTACTAGCTGTACGGGGCCAGGAAAACTGCTTGGTTTATTTGAGTGTCTGCTTTTCTTCTCTGTGAAGTGGATAAGATGGAGGTACCTGTCTCATAGGTTGGTTGTGAGGCTCAGATGGAGGCTCACTCTATAATGTAAGCTCCTGGGATCCTACTTAATTCAGGTGAGCAACTTGACACCACATCCTCCTGGGCTTGTGTCCCTCTCTCTAAAGGATGGTGCTCATAGGGAAGGATGCCACTGCACAATCCTTAGTTTGCCAACACTGTGTAGTCCTGTTGTGTTTTATTATCACCTGAAAAATATTGGTTCATCTGTTCTCCTCATAATATCATATTTTCCCCACAATCATCATAATGAACGACAATGGGTTCCTCTAAGGTGGAGTCTTCACTATGGTCCATTCCCAGCTGCTCTCTCAGATGGCCTTTGTCTTGGCCACCAACTATCAGCTGACACAGTAGTCTACCTCTTAAGATACTACATTACAATCTGTAAAGCCTTTCCATCTCTGTGGTCTCAATTCATCCTTCTCACAATCCCAGAGGAGAACTTGGGCAAATTCTATCCATCCATTTTTATAGATGTGAATGCCTCTTTACCAATCTGCTCAAATTCATGTTATAAACATTCCTGGAGCATATCTGGTATAAGTCATGGAAGCTCAGAAGTCTTAGGTGCCATTGTTCTAAGTGGTGGCTCTGAACCAAGGTTCAAGACCCACTCTGTGTTGGGGACAGTGTGCCCTGTATCATACCACACACCTCTCTGGAGTCCACCCAGGTACTTCCCCTGATTCCCAGCACTGTGGTCCAGATTCAATGACCATTTCCATGAAAGGTGGCTCGCTGGGCCCAGATAGCTCCCTAGGTTATCTGCTCCACTCTGGTGGAGGGCCACTTACACTGTAAATCTAGTCCTCTCAGAGGGAACCCCATCACCAATTCTTACAACTGTTTTCTGGGTTCATTATATCACAGTGTTTCATGTCTGAACCCATGCTCTCACCTGTCTCATGTAATCATTACCTGTATAGTGAGCCACCAGGTGAGACATCCAAGGAGTTGGGAGGTGTTCATTTCATCTCTGAATCCCCAGAGTCTAGTCCAATGTCTAGCATGGGTTCAATACATATTGAATAAATGGAGGCATTTTAAATTGGCAATTGCCCTTCCTGAGTAATGTGGGTCCCTTCCACCCTCTGGGTGTACTTGAGCAAAGATGGGGTCAAGGAAAGGAAGAGTGAATGGAGAAAGTTATTAAAGTTGGAAGCTGAGAGCCGGGCCTGGCACCCCTCTGCTACTCAGGGTGCATTGTTTTAATATTGGAGGCTTTTGAACATAGGTGTTCAATACCTATAAAAGCCTGTGACTAAGCTACCTCTCTCCACCTCTGCTCATTCTTACTCCCCCCACAGACCCTGGGTCAGGAAATTAGAAAAACAAAAAGCAGCCAGGTGACTTGCTTAGAGGAAATGAGAAGGAATCCACACTGATGCTATTCCCAGCGCCAGGCTGACTTATTGTGAGGGGGTAGTATCTCCGTGTAAGGTGGAGCGGCGGTCTCAAAGTTCAACTCATTTATCTGGGCTCACACTGGTGACCAAGGTGAGTGGCTCTCACTGAGGTCCAATTTGTGGCTGAGAGAGCAGTATGCAGGGGTGAATGTGGGTGGCCCTGTATGTTGAAATGTTGTCTCTGACGGTGTAAATACCCTTGGGAATGCTGTTAAGTGATTCCAGACTCAATCCAGCTCTATGCAGAAGGGTCTTAATGTTAAAGAAGCAATTATTAGATGCTGCTCACTGGAGGAAAGTTAAGGGGAACTTTATTCAGAGACCATGGCAATGGGATTTTTGTAATGAAGGAGCTAGATTGGTCTCAATTCCCAGTACTGCATGAGCAAATGGCTGAGGGGCAGGATGGAAATTCATAAATGTGAAATGACTAAGAGACAGCAGAAGTAAGAAAGATTCTGGAAAAACTGACCAAACAGGATTTTAGCTAGAGACAAGCCAGGGTGAACAGACCTCACCTTTGGCACAGGGGAATGTGAGGAATCTGTAGTTATCTAGGGTGGGATCTGACGTTAAGGGTGGGAGGTTCCTGTCGAAACTGGATTTCACAAGGAATTTCACTGAAGGGCCTCAGAGAAGGTTCAGGAAGAGTAATAAAGTTAGATGAGCAAAGAATCCATGTCAGGAGACAGATGGGTCAGGACATGGTATGTTGACCCAGGGGAATGGTAGGTATCAACTTAGGCTCACTCTGCTTTATGCCTGTAGACAGTTAATCCATTTGGGGATGTGAGCAGGGTGATGGTGAGGATCACTCATCTTACAGTCATCACTCAGAATGGTGATAGTAGAGAGGAATCTGGGACAAGCCATCTACAAGGCCCTCGAAACCAAGGCCCCAGGTCAGAGAGTAGAAATTGCTTTATTGGTGTGTGTGTGTGTGTGTGTGTGTGTGTGTGTGTGTGTGTGTGTGTAGAGGCTGAGTGTTGTGTGACTGAGAAGCATAAATGGAGCCCTATTCAATGTGTTGCTCTAGGCTCTTGGGCCTAGTGCCCTCAACATATGTTTCAGAGTAAGCCTTATTCCAACTTCCCTGGCTCCTGTGCTATATAATTATTTGGGCTACATGCCCCATCCCACAGGGACTTTTATCTGGCCACTTCTTGGGTTTCAGCTCTGGTTTTAGGGAAAGTGAGTCATCTGGGACCTGGCATGAGGCCAAGAAGCTGGGCCAGTCCTCTGAGCAGAATGGCAGTTCCCTCTCACCTCCATACTATGCTTTATGGCCAGGGAAATTCCAACCTGAAGCCCACGGTGACCTCACCCCCTTCCCAGCCTTCACCACTAGGAAGCCTCTAGCATGTGAGTTTAATAGGCAGCCTGAGTCAGGTCTTAGGGCAAAAGACTGGGATGCCCCCTGAAGCAGGTGCCTACCTGAGACCTGCCCCCACAGAGAGACTGTTAGCATTGTTCTCTACTTATTCCTCCATAGTGCCTGCCTTGTCCCATCTGACGGTGTGTGTGTGTCATTATGCTTCGCAGTCACACAACACTCAGCCTCTACACACACACACACACACACACACACACACACACACACACACACACACACCAATAAAGCAATTTCTACTCGCTGACATGGGGCTCTGGTTTTGGGGGCCTTATAGATGGCTTGCCCCAGATTCCAATCTGCTATCACCATTCTGAGTGATGACTTGGGCAGGTAATGTATGTATGGTGAGTGTGTGTGTGTGTGTGTGTGTGTGTGTGTGTATGTGTGTCTGTGTGTGTGAGAGTGTGTGTGTGTGTGTATGTGTGTGTGTGGTGTGTGGTGTGGTCTTTTCCCAGGTTGTAAACTGTCTTGATCACCATAACTCACAAGCTGAGAAATGTTCTTTGAGTGAAACATGATTTCTTCATTAGACCAACACTTACTAGCATCTACTCTGGGGCCCTGTTCTTGGTGCTCAAAGTGCCGAGAACCCAAAGATGCACACACCATGGTGAAGAAGAACCCTTCTTGAAGGGTTCTCAAATAAGAGGAAAAAGTTGTAGAGAAGCAGCTAGTGATCAAGGGGAGAATAGCACGGCGCTGGATCTGTAGAGTCACCTGTCTGTATCACCTCATGGTGTTGACAGCCCACAGACAGGAACAGTGGCAGAAGGGGAGAACACCAGGCAGCTCAGGAGACCAGACGCTGGAGGAGAGACCCATCTTTTGATGTTCCTCTGCTCTGAACGGGTCACATCACCCCTCAACAATGTCACAGTAGGAACTGAGCTCCCAGTGCACTATTTTACATGGACACAAATAAAATCACATATAAACCAGAGCATGCCACTGTAGAAGAAGGAAGTGTTGCTTAGGGGAATGGAGAGGTGTGTGTGTGTGTTGGGGGAGGGGGTACCCTGGGGACTCTGGAAAGGCTTGAGTAGTCCACAACTGGACTTGTTCTTGAAGGGTGAGTGGTAGCCTTCTGAACTGAGGGAATGACCTATACAGGAGGCCAGAGGCTGAGGGCAAGAGTGTGTCCCAGGAAGACCCCGCTTCAGGCATGAAGGGGACAGCATGTGGTCCCTCTGGGAATCCCAGTAGCATGCACTTTATCCGATAGCAACAGGAGCCACCAGAGCCCTTAGCTTGACACGCTCTAATTCAGAGGCTGTATGGAGCTGCCGTAAGATTTGTGTGTAACTCACCTTGAAATATGAGTTTATATTTTTTCTATGGAAGCTGCCAGGCTTAGAGAATAAAGACACACAACATCCAGGTACGTACGAACTTCAGGCTAATGATCAGTGTTTTGAGTCGTATTCCAAACATTTGTCCAAAAATTTAAATTCAATTTGACCATTTGGCTCCCGGCACAAGCCCAAGGAAAATGGCCTCATATCTGTTTTCTCTGACCAGAGAGCAATTACTTAGACTTGCCTTTGCTCTTCTCTCTGCTTGGGTTGGTTGAAACAATGGATCAAAATATACGTGTATCTGGGGAGTTCTGATGTCGGCCTTTCTCGAAGAAGGTGAGAAACTGGATCCAGATATCAGTATTTCTTAATGATTAACCATGAGCGATGTTTGCCTCAATGTGTGTTCTCCTTTTGAACAGCTATGTCAGATCCCTGAGAACACGGGCCATCTACTTGCCTGTGCCCTGGCCTGTAGCATCAACACCTTCACTTTCCAGCATGCTCTTTGGTGTTTGTAACCATTACGGTTAATGTGTAATTAAACTGGAAAATACCTGCTTGAGGCCAGGACCTAACTCTGCTCTATAAACAGCAATTTACTGATTGAGCCAGTAAATAAACTGTTCTCGACACAGAGAGGGGCTACTCCTCACCTCTATAATTTAGAATAAAGGGAACCCCTAAAGAGTTTCAGAATAGTATTTAATCAAAGCAAATGGAAGAAATCACCTATAAACACAATCTAAGAGACTGACTATCTCCGGAAAGCCCCAGACTGAAGAGAGATGGCCTAGGAGCTGGGTAGGGGGCCCTGCAGTGAAGAGTTAAAGAATTTAGAATCCCGTGGGCTCCAGGGCCAGCCATTTTCAGACGGGATCATTGCTCTGAAGCCTTGAAAAGAAAGGCAAGAACTGAAGAGAATGCAGGAATGTTTATAAGGTCTTCCCAGGGGAGACAAGGCTGGGATCCATCAGACGTGTTCTCAGGTGGAAGAATGTTAGGTCTCTGAAGGGTTCTAAGAGTTGTGAGGAGCAATGCCCACCTCCCCCACCCCCAATTCTCCTTGGCTATCCCTCCCTCCCTCCCTCCCTCCTTCCCTCCCTCCCTCCCTCCCTCCCTCCCTCCCTCCCTCCCTCCCTCCCTCCCTCCCTCCCTCTTTGTTCTTGCTCTTATTCTTGTAACTTTATTCTGTTTCCCAGAACAAATTTGTCAAGGGAAGCTAATCCTTGTTCCCACTAAAGCCTTTGGTGAGTTTGGTGGTATGAGTCAGTTTTCTCAAAGGCTGGTCAGCTCTCAGAGAACTGGCCAGACCAGGTTGCTGACTTGGAATGCTGAGAGCCAAGCCTTAGAATATGACCATTGTGCCTCTGAGATCTTGGGCCAAATATGGGTACACTTCCATCAATACTGTCTGTATTTTTCAGGGTTGTGCACGTCCATGCACACATACAGGTGTGTGTGTGGGGGGGTGTATAGGGACCAGAGGAAGACAGCAGGTACCCTGCTCTATCAGTCTCTATCTCTACATGATTTCACTGAATAATCATCAAGCTCTGGTGACTTCCCCTGGCCCCTGCAGCACTGGAGTTACAGGTGTACAGGGCCACGGTCAGGTTTTTATTTTTTATTGAGTGTTGGGGATTTAAACTCAGGTTCCGAGCTTGCACAGTAAACATTGTTAGCAACAAGCTGTTTGTCGAGCTCCCCACAGTCTCTCATCCATAGTGTATGAATTCTTATAGACTGCCAGGAAGCTCTTGAAATGAAGTGTGTACAAACAAAAGCGTTCTTGAAAACTAGGCAACCAGCAGCAGAAAGTATCCAGATAAATACTATTCATTGAGGAAAAAAAGGCTTGTCTCCTTCAGGAGAGATAGGATGAGGAGCAATTAATGTAATACAAAGTGTTCTGGTCCCTGTGACTGAAAGATGAGAGTCCCTTCCCTAAGGATTTGCCACTTCGGTTGCCTGCTGCATGCTCCTTTTCCCCCCTTCCAGTGTGAAAAACAAAGCAGCTTTTGCACTATGAAGTTGTTCCTTGCCAGCTTCCCACAGCAAGATGCCAACTGACCAGTCTTCTGCATTTCAAGAGGAGAGTCAAGGCTGTCTGCAGCCTTTTGTAAACATCCTATATAGGGTGTGTGCATGCAAACAGGCAAGGGCTGGTTGTCACTTCAAATATTGCCACTGCTCCAGTCTGAGGACTGTGTTTGCCTTGGGGATGCTGAGACAAAGGAATGTCTAGGCTATTCGTTCAGGTTTTTATTATTTTTTTCCTAAGTTGCCCAAGACTGCGGATTTAAAGAGTGGAGCAATTAATTTGATTGTTTACCCATTCATTAAGGACATATTAACTGAGAACCTGCTAAGTGCCTGATACCTGATTCCCCTTTAGGCCAACAGGAATGGACTCCTAACTTGGCTAGTGTAGCAGTGACTGGAAATGTATGGTTTGATACCCAAGCAAATATCTTGTCGGATGTGTTTCAATGGCAAATTACCAGTAGGTCTTGAGGAAGGGAGCAAAGCTGGTGTGAGATAAAGCTGGAAGGACCCACGGCAGAGATGCTCAGACCCAGATAAGGATGCAGGATTAACACCCCCTGCCACTACACCCTCCCCCATGTAAACTCAAGGCTCCACAGCAGAGTATTTGATTCTTATTATCCACCACTCTGTGCCACTAAAAATAAGTGACTGGAATATTTTTGGAAGCCGTAGGAATGGGGGGGGGGAAGTAGGTTTGAAAAAGACTACTAGGATATAATCCCACGTCAATAGGCCGAGGCAGGAGGATAATTTAGTGGGAGTCATCTCAGTATAAAAACTAAAGGGGACTGAGAATTCTTCTGGCCTAACATTGCAAAGCCCTGTTCCAACAATAAAAAAGTCAAGGTCTTTCTTCCCACTCACTCATTATTCACCCAGCAATATTTTAATATTATATTTTAATATTTTCTTTATTTTTTAAAAAAATTATGCAGTGCATTTTGATCAGTCTTTCTCCCAGCTCTTCCCCTCCACCCTCCGTTACTTAGTAGTTCAACTTTGTTCCAATGAAATGAACACACACACATATACACACAGACACACACACACTCTCACACACACATATATACACACACATACACTGTCTCCCTCTGAAGTAAGAGGTAGGCAGCCTCACTGTTCACTATGAAATGGTTTCTTCAAACTCAGGGTTTCTGACCTGCAATGGGATCTATAACATGTATAAATGATACCTGACCCTGTATAGATAGAGTGGCTGTTGGAGGTCACAAATAATGAGCTACAAAGCAAAACTCAGTATGTGTAAACATTACTACTTACTTGACTTTCCCACTTACCTGACTCATAACCAACCTGAGCTTATCTGCTCCACAGACATTCTTGAAAAGATAATTTATTTATAAGTAGTAGTAGTAATAATAAAAATAAATAACAGTGCCTCTGCTTCCCAGTGCACAGAAAAAAAAAAAAAAAATCCCCAAGAGTTAGCAGCTTATCTTTTGAGATAACCATGTTTTTGGAAATAGTGAGAAATATTAGGAGAAGCCCTCTGGCATCATCCTCTTCATCAAGACCTGGGCTCTCTACATAGCCTTGGGTGATCCTCCTGCCTCAATCTTCTAAATGCTGAGGATGCCAAATGTGTGCCACCGAGCCTGTTCCAAGGCATTCTTTTATGAGCCTTATGAAGGATACAATCTAGGATGACAGCTACCCTGAGCCAGGCTGGTGACACAGGTAGGGGGTAGGTAGGGGAGGAGAAAACCAGGAGAGGAGAGATGATGGTACCTGGATTCATCCAATAGGATGAGCAGCATGACTCAAAGCAGGCATATTGGCAGGTAAGCCACTTCCCCGAGATGACAAAGTGTCAGGAAAGGGGTGGGAAGGCTTCAGTGTGACAGTCTAGGAAAAGGGGGAGAATAGACATGTGGGAAGGAGCTTTTTTATGTCTTAATAGTTTTTATTATATAATAATACAAAGTCTACACAAATAAACTTGTGAGCAAAGGTTGTCTGATACGCCCGTTATAGCAAATATTTTTCATGCCGCTTTCCGTCCATACATAACATTTTAGTAGATAAGCAATAGAATGTCTTTGGTGCAAAAGTGCTAACTAAACCAATTTGTTGTTTCTTAAACTTAGAAGTGTACAGCTAAATACAGTCTCTCAACCACATTCCCTTACAGAGTGTGATTGTGTTCTCGGAGTCTTTAGGAAGATCTTTTTGACCAACATTCCCATAACTCTCATTTCACTTAATTGACTAATTCTTTTCGTCCTTAATATGACAAAACATGCCCAATATAAAATTCACCATGGAAACCACCTTAAATTGTGTGCATTTTAAAGGGACATTATGTTTCTCTACTGGGTTAAGTCACTGTCACCACTATCAGCTTCTAGAACATTCTCACTTTCTCTCTAAACCCTGCACCCATTAGCAACTGTTTTGCATCTCCTTCGGCTCTGCTCTTGACTGACAACCCCTGAGATCTGTTTCCTGCCTCTGTGGATATGTGCATCATGGATAAACATCATCATCTTTTGATCTAAGGACTATTCAACTCTCCATTTTATAGACAAGGAAGCCGGAGCTCAGAGGAGTCCGTGTGCTGTGTTTAAGATCACAGTCACAAAAGGTGATGAGTGTAATGAAGTCTGTGCTGAGCAGGGAGGGAAGAAGGAAGGCCCCTCATTGATAGGGCCCTCAGGAGCACCCCCTTGTTGATATGCCCAAAGGGTGGGACGAACTGAGGGAGAGAAGTAATAATCCTGCTCCCCCATCTTGGCAATGGGGCGGGCCCAGCAATGGTGGGGGGTGGGGCTATCTCTGCTGTAGTGGTGTCTGGGTCAGTCTAAGACCAAGGAAATCTTAGCAGTCCAGCCCAGAGAGGCCTGTAGAGCAGCAGCCTCAACCTACCCTCTCATCCCAGTCCCAACGATCTTGCCAAGGAAGCCCCACAAACAGGCTGCCCAGGCCACTTCTCTTGGAGAAACAGACTTGTCTCTATCTACACAACTCAGTGGTAGACTCCTCCATGTTGCCTGAGGGCTGAGTGACTGAAAGAGAATTCATGAATAGCCTGGGGTCAGAGGTATCTGGCCCCACAGAGTTGTAAGAACGCTTTTGTTCCCTTCCTGGGAATGGTGGAGAAGCCTGGCTGAGTGCTGTGTGCCCACTGTGGCTTGGAGCCTTTGGGCTTTTGCCTCCTCTTAGAGCCTTATGCAAGCCATGAAAGGGCACTTTCTGGGACTTCATCTAGGCCACAGAGACTTGCAGAACCTCTTGTCTTGCTTGTGGGTTTATGGTGGGTGTTTGGGTGTGTTCCTTTGTTTTCAAAACTTAGAAGCTCATGGTTTCTTTCTCAGAATGTAGGTCTCTCACTTTCTCAGCATTGCCTCCCAGCCTGTCTCCAAGGGAAAAGGAGGGGGGTGGCTAGGGCTTCAGAGTGACTCAACTAAGCCTCTATGGAGGGGACCCTCCTCTCTTGGGCATTGTTCTCTCTCAGGGTATGGCACCCCTTGGCCCTGAGGGGCCTCAGAATGGCTATGGTTGCAGCAAGAAGAGTGCCCCAGATGGGCTGTGCTGAAGCAGCTGTTGACAGGAGTCTGCTAGCCCCCGAGGGCCTCTGGAACTCAATCATGATAGCATCTGTCTGTGTCTGTTCCCACCAGATGGATGAGCTGGGAGGTAAGGCATGTGGCTACCTTCTGGCAATGTCTGTGAATGTGACCCTGCAGATGTCTGTCTACCTTCCTCACACTTCATCTCTCTAGAAGGAAACTTCCAGAAGTAACCTGACCTCATGGGTAAGCCTGATTCTTGTGGGTCAGGACTGTGACCTTCCAGATCCTGGTTTGGGTGAGTATGAATGGAGTGGGTGGGGTGGGGTGGGATGGTGAGCATAGATGATATCTGACTGCCGACAAAGAAGGGTCTCTGAGAGAAGGGGTAGGAGCAACCCATCTTGCCACAAAGACCATGTGAACTTAGGCAAGCAAATCCTTTTGCCTGGAGGCATCTCCATCTTGTTTGTAAGGGGGAATTTTACCAGCTGTTTTGGTCAGTTCTGTCGAACAGGACCCGCCCAAAAGAGCCCAGATAAAACACAGCCAATGAGAATACTTAATCTTTGTTACTTCTGCTGCCATCAACCTTTCCTAAAAGGATAAGTGTGGAGCCAGGTGTAGTGCTGACACTCGTAACCCCAACACCCAGGAGCTGGATTCCATGTTTGGGGACAGCTAGGGCTACATGGCAAAAATCCTACCCCAAACAATGAAGCCAGCAAGCATAATGGACAGCTTTATGCAGAGCTGAGTGTCTTGGAGCCCTTCCTTAAGACACCCCTCTGCTCTTGTGTCTGACTCACAGGGGGTACCCCAAGCTTCATGCTTGTGTTCCTCAGTTGTCTTCCTGAGAATCAGGCTCCCCAGGTTATAGCACTTTCTTACTAAAGGCTGCAAGCTGCATTTCGCTCCTGCAGCTGGGAAAGGCAGCTCCCGCCCACACCTGGAGCTCATTAGACACCCCTTCTGCTCTGGGTTTGAGGGCTGGCTTCACCACTAGCCATCCCATGGTACTGTAACCCAGGGCAGGTATATCCTCCACTCCCGCCTTTGTTTTTTACCATGTCTGAGAGAAAGGACACCATCATCTTACATAGCCATGCAGGGCCACAGAGGAAGGTGATGAATGGGTATCCATGAGGAAGACTCAGGAAAAACACGCATGAGGGAAGATAAGACCTCCATTGCTATGTGTCCTTGTGAAGACCTCAGCTCTTGCGGGTTTGTCTAGAGACCATTTTGATTCAAGCAAGGTATGGGTGGAGGACGAGACGGCATGTAGGCATGTCTACTTTGTAGGTACAGGAAATGGATGATGGTAAGAGGCAGGTAGAAAAGGAGCATTTCTGGATGCCCTGGGTGCTGGCCTCCCTCCTAGGCACTCGCCCCATGTTTATTCTTGATTCTGCTGAGAAGTGTGGGCCAGACACTTGCTTACACATCACACTGGAGGAAATGAGTTGCGGGAGGAACCTTACTTTATTCAGCCCTCAGCCAGCATGAATAAGTCAGGAAAGAACCTTGCCTTCCTCTCTCCCTGATTCTGGCTGAATGATGGAATCTCATCTTTGGGGTTCATCTCTAGGTAGAGGACAGTTATGTCAAGTAGCATCCAGCAACTTCTAACCGTCATCCAGGGACTTCAGTGTAGAACCTCTTACATGACCAGGCTCTAGCTCACGGGAAATGGAAGGTTTTCTTGGTACTCTACAGACCGATGTTCTGTTTCCTGTGTGCATTCACCTAAGGTGAGGGAGAAACCTGGCTCCACGAAAATTTAAATCAACCTCGGAGAATAAGTGCCAAGTTATATATAAGTGTCAACAGATCTGCTCCATAGTATTGCCAAAGTCACTGTGCCCTTCAATGCAGCTGGGACTTGGTGGCACCAGGCAAGAGGTGCTCATTCAACAAAACACTGCTGTGCAGAGAGACTGCATATCACTGTGTCTGTGCTGGGAGATGAACAAGATGGGTCTTGGCCTCAAGAGACTCTTGACAAGGGAGCAGTGGAGCAGGTGCTCAGAGAAAGGAAGTTCCACAAGCAAGGATGCCACGAAAGGAGAAGTTAGGTTGGGAGCATTTCTTGCAACTGGTAACAATTGTGAGGGACCTGAAGACCCACCTGAGGTTTGTCCACAAGAAAGGCCGAGGTCTTCTAGTCTAAAAAGAAGTAATGACACCATGGCATGAATGCTGGCATGGGCAGCTGCCTCTAGTTTGGTTCAGCTGTGTGTAGACTCTAAGGAAAGGAGTGTGTGGTAGATGCAGATAGGCGGGAAGGAGGCACAGGTGCCACTGCGAAGATCCTAGGGTCTTACACAGAGCATATGGATTTCCCCCTTACCCTGTTCTGAAGGAGCCCCAATATACAGTGCAATGCTTTACTTGTGTGTTACATGGTTGGTGCAACAGATACTTATATAGATGTACATTGCACAGTACTTGACAAAGACAATAGAAGTCTGCCCTGCGCGTTTACTGCCTTATCCATTTTAAAGTGTGCTCCTATACCTTACATAAAAACCATTATAAAACAGTGTCCCGTGTGTGACCGGGGGCAGCCACCTCCTCAGGAGGCCACACATAGCGGTCAACTGATATCATCTAGGTTCATGAGAGGGCAGCCTGTGGGACTCATGCAATGGCTCCATAAGTGGCTTTCAGCCACATTTCTCAGACAGTATCTTCATGGTTAGCACCTGTCACCATAATGCTACTATGTCGCTCCATCCCTGAGTGTCCCTGTATGTCAGGGACTTCTTTAAGTGATTTTCCTGACACAATGTTACTAGTATCCTTCTTAGCTCAGCCTCACAGATGAGGAAACTGAGGCTTAAAGAGATAAAGAGCAAAGCATGCAGATTTGGAATCTGGGCCCCACCTGAGTAATTATAGAAGCCAGGCTTTTCCTCACACGATTCTCGCTCTGTGAGCTCAATTTCCTACCATTATTTCTGCTTTATAGATGACAGGCTCCAGCAAACAGTCACTTCCCTGGGGACACATAATAAATCCATGCAGTCCTGGGGTTGGCATCCAGGCCCCTCTTACTCCAAAGGCTCTGAGACAACCGTCCATCCTGGCTCACCTCTAAGGAGGGCCAGGCCCTAGGATGAGGGACACCTGTGGTCATTCAGCCCCCTGCGATTTCAAGTGCCACCTGCTGTTTGTGTGTCCGGGAGAGAGAGAAACAAAGAGGGCACACTCTGCTTTCCTTGCCCGTCTTTAATGGTCTTTAATGCCTTGGGCATAAAAACCCACTCAACAGTGCCAGGGTGAGGTCAAAGATAAACTTAGGAGGCTGGGTTCAGCTCTTGTGTGATCTTGACCTTGAGCAGACCCCCTTATTTATAGAGTGGGATGAAAGCCCTGCTAATCTTGGGGACACTTAGGAGAGGAGGCAACGACTAGCTCAGATCTGTCTGACTTCATTGGTGTGCGTGTGTGGGTGATACAAGTAGCCTTTATTTATTTGTTTGTTTGCTGTTTTCTTCTCTGTGGCTCTGCTTCTCAACTCCCCCAAACCCCCCCAATCCCCCCAACCCCCACCCTCACCCCCGCCCGCCCCCAGCAGTTAGCATCTCCTGGCTGGTCTGGCCTGCTGAACCACATTTCTCTCAGGTTCCTAGCTCAGCAGACAGCCCTCCCTCTCTGGAGACCTCTGACTTCACCCTCCCAAAGTCTCACCTCCTGAGGGGACATTCCAGAGCAGACTTCTGTGATAAAACCCAAAAGTAAATCCTGGAATATTTGCTAGACAGGTACGTGCTTAATCTTTGCAGTAACCCTGCGAATTTGATCCTCTGTTTACTTTTGATGGAAGCCAGGCCCAGGAAGGTGCTTGTTCAAGGGCGTGCAGTTGGGCCGAAGGGTGTGCTGGGAAACTGGCCACTCTTCTTTTGCACTTCCTTCTGATGGCCTCAGTCTGTGGTCTCCATTCGTGGCTGGGAGCCTGTCCAGACATGAACTGTGGGCAGCGGGTTGCTGCTTCATCTCCAAGCTTCCCAGGACTTTTTAATTTTCAGAAGGAGCCCAGCTTCTGTCCACAAAAGCCCACATGCACACGTGGAGTTTCCCGGACTATCCCAAACACAGAAGGACCTGTGGGAGGCTCAGGGCTGGGGGTTGGGGAATGGAGGTCTTATTCTGCATTCTGGGTGTCGCCTGGGCAAGACTCTCCTAGGTAGAAAGGATCTTAGATGTGGTTTGGGGCCCAGCACCACTTATGACAAGCATTTGGTCTTGGGTAGGGCCCTGCCGCTGGAGCTTCACTCTCTTGGTCTCTAGGATAGGATCGCACCTTCACCTTCCTGCGGTGTTGGAGGGACAAGTGAATTGCCACCCACGTGCAAGTGCTCAAAACCACAAATTCGGGACAGGACCGGGATTTTGGAATTTGCCAGTCAAGTGCAACAGTGGTATGGTTCCTTTGTTCACAAGTTTCTCTAAGTGTCAACGTGCCGTGAGCAAGCTTTAACCCAAACTTCGGGCCTGGGTTAGCACAGGATCCTGGGGGCACAAAGTCTGTGCTGGCGCCTGCCTGGTCGTCGGGTCGGGAGCTGGCTGCGGACCTCCTTTTGGCAGCCTGGTCTGAAGATGAGAGCCAGAGGCGGTTGAGGCGCTTTCGGCGGGGAACGTGCTCCATCTAGCGGCGTCAGAGAGAACAGCACCACCTCTTGGCCCTTGGGTGGCCGTGCTGGCATTGAGAGGCACCCCTGTCTCATCTTACTCCTAACCCCCAGCAAGTCACCACATCCTTTGTATTGTTGTCTAGGGTGGGGACATCATTGCTACTTTGGCCCAGTCTCTTTACAATTTTAAATTAAAAATCATTCAGCACGCAAGTGAAAAGTTAGAAAGATTTCACATTTTAAAACAATTAACATGTATCTTCAATAGATATCAATGCTCCTTTACTTGAAATCTTTGCATCCAAGTATTTCAGATTTTTGATACTTCCGGATTTTAGCAATGTTGTTTTCTGCAGATGCTCCAAATCAACCAGCAGAAGTCTGCCGTAGCTCTCTCATAATCAAACAAATAAATGCAAAAAACAAATGAATAATTACACTACATGGGGTAAACAAATTACATTTCTGTAGTGTAGTGTGATAAGCAAATTACATTTTGGCTCATAGGAAATTTGGAATCAAATTAATTTTGTCAGCTTATGAAAACCTTGCTTTTAGCATTTCTTGGATTTTGAAGTTACAATGGCAAATGAAAGAAAGCAGACATTAGTAAACTTTGTCTGACAAGATTACTTAAACAAAGGATCAACTTTTACAAATAGGAAAATCTTGCAGTCTTTTAAAATGCATCATGAACTCACAAGTGTTTTCTCTCCAGTGTTATGGAGGGTACCCCCTAAACACGTGCACACGGAGCACACGCTGTGATCTGTGGCCATTAGCTGCTGTTTGAGGCAGGAAAATTAAAAATGGAGAGAACGTCTGTAATGGCAAGACAAGGAGGCAGGGTTTATTTTTCAAGAAGCATAATTTTACTTGTGAGCATTTTTTCCCCACAGAGACACAGCTAGGCAACGTGTACTAAAAGATGATGCTTTAACTCAGAATAACACGGCCATTCTCAACCTTCCCCATGCTGTGGCCCTTTAACAGTTCCTCATGTTGTGGTGACCCTCCGCCATGAAATTATTTTGTTGCTACTGCATAAATGTAATTTTGCTACTGTTATGAATTGGAATGTAGATATCTGATATGCAGGATATCTGATATACAACCCCCAAAGGGGTCATGAACCACAGGTTGAGACCTGCTGGGCCAATACTATGTTCGGACTTCTTTAGAAGGTAAATTTTCTTTGTAGTGTTTTATCAGGGATTGAAGATAAAAACAGGTCATGGCAACATTCCAAACTAGTCAGAGTGCTAATACAAATATTCCAGGAAATCCCTTGACTTTAATGAAATCCTTTGTTTAGAAGTCAAAATTATTCAAAGATACCATGCTTGTAAAATCACATGTCTCTCTGGTGAGTGTGAGAAAAATGCCCTCATGGAAAAAGACTCTCACGTGTGCAGCACTGACTTCTGTAAGTCTGAGGATGGGGCACTTCAGTAAAAAAAATCCTCACATGGCTGACGGATCTCCAGGAGAAGGCCACCTGCTGTACTGAGGTTGAGGCATGGTGAGGGCCAGATTGTGACCTTGTACACTGAAATCATGACACTATGGAAGAACAGCCCGTGGAAGCCCTGGCACTGTCCTGTTTTTATTTCATTCGCTAGGAACTTAAATCATTAAATCAATTTAAGTTTTTTCTATCATTTATGCTAATGTCTCTCATGCATCACCCTGGATGCTTGAGTTCGGCTAAGGTTGGGAAGCAGCATTACTTTGCACGGGGCATTTTAAGGAGACACTGTGTTTCTGCCTTGTCTGCACTGGCAACTTTGACAACACATTTGATGTCACGGAGGGGCATTCCACTTTGGGTAGTAGACCAATGATCTACTGCTGACAGTCCATCAAGTTTCCCAGGTGATCAAACAGCCTCTGGATGTGTGGTTCACAGCACAGTGGGCTCAGTGACCTTCACCCTCTCTGGAAGGGCTGCTGTAGGAACTTCTGGTCTGCATCTCTGGATTTTGCTGCTTATGCAGATGAGTGGCCTGTTATCCCACAGATTCCAAGAGGTTTTTGGGGGGCTTCCATGGGGCACTCTCATGAACAAAGCTACACTCTCATGCCCTTGCTGGGTCTATAGATAATGACCTCAGCATAGCAGATGACCCTTCCATTTCTTGCCATTTTAAAATCCTGAATAGATATGGTCATTTGGCCACTGTATCTCCCCAAAGTCAAGCTGGATCCTTTGGAAACCCTTGCCATTTAGTGTCCCGTTGCTCCGATGCTCCGATGCTGCGATGAAAGTGCTTTTTATTTCTGTCAAGGTAGAATTGCATGTGGGAAAGCCAAATGGGCAATGCTACTCTCTGTCCTTTGAAAGAGCCAACCATGGTCTCCTTGTAGGTCAGGTTCAGATGCGTGTTTCGGTCCATGTTCTACTCAGCTGAGTAATTGGAAACTGCATTTTATGTCTCGTACAATATTTGCTACACGACTGAATGAATGTCTGGATGCAAATGACCCTTCACAGACAGTCTTACTTCTTAAATAAATAATAATCCATGTAGCTTTTATAGCCTCTAACTATACCTAACCACACTGAGAGATTGATTTGTGAGGATCCAGAGGAATGCCTGTCTTGGAAAGCTCTTAAGAACCAGTAATTATAAAAGTACTTTTCTGTATATTATGCTGGATGTGTGTATATGTGTGTGTGTACATGTGTGTTGGTGTGTGTGTGTGTATGTATGTGTGTGTGCATGTGTGTATATATGTGTGTGTATGTATGTGTGTGTATGTGTGTGTGCGTGTGCACTTCCCCAGTTCCAATAACTAGTGTTTTCTCCAATTTTGGTCTCAATATGCAGTGGGAATGAATGAAGATCTTTATCAGGTGGTAACAAAAATGAAATTATTTTTCAGAAGGATTTTTGATTTTGATTTTGAGAGGTGTCTATTTTGTTTATCAATAATTCATTTTTATCACTGAGTAGTGTTCCATTATATTGACTATACCACAGGTTTGTTTATACATCACACGTTAGGCATTTAAAATATTTTTTAGGTATTTTGCTATTTTTAAAAAAGCTGTTGGGAAAGTTTGTGAATAATATGCTTCCATTTCTCTCCAATAAAACTGGGTAGGCGTACATTAAACTTTTAAGGAAGCAAACAAGGAAATCTAAAGAGGTTTAATAATCATCATGAAAATCCATCTCTGGATATGCCTATGAGGGTGCTTACAGAAAAGGTTAATTGAAGAGAAAATCCTATCCGTGAATGCAGGTGGAAGCATTAAAAAAAAAAAAAAAAAGTTGAATTACACATCCCCACCAGCAGAGTAGGTGAGAGCTTCTCCGTGCTCTGGCCAGTGCTGCCTGTGATCAGTCTTAACCATATCTAGTTTGGCTACTGTATGGTGGTGTCCACTCTAATTTGCTTTTCCCGATGCTGAATAATCCTGAAGTTCTCAGGTTCAGCCTCTGTTCTTTGGATGAAGTAACTTTTTAAAAACTCTTTTGCTCTTTTAAAAGGAGTTTTTCTCTTACTGGGCTGTGAGAATTCTTTATAAATTCTGGATATGAACTCTGCATAAAACACATGCTTTGCAGATATTTTTCCTCAATATTTAGCTTGTTCTTTTATTTTCTTCATAAAGTCATTCAAACAGCAGATGTTCTGAGGAACGAAAAAGTTCCAAAAGTGAAGAAATTAGGGGGGATAGAAATGCTGATTACCCCAATTTAATCAGGACACATTGTATACATGCATTGAAATATTACCCTGTATTCCATAAATATATGCAAGTGTGACGTGTCAATTTAAATGAAAAATTAAAGAAACAGAAAACCAATGAGCAAGCATTTTCTTTTTGATGAAGTTCACAGCATCATCTCACACTTCTGTGGACTGTACTGCAACAGGAAATGTTTGTGTAATGTAAGATCATAGAAAATGTTTCCTACATTTTAAAATATATATTTGTATCACACTATACACACACACACACTTTTGGATTTTAAGCTTATGTTTATCATCCATTTCAGCCAGTGTTTGTATATGGTAAGATATGTGGTGATGGTGTTTGAATGAGAATGTCCCCCATAGGCTCAGGTATTTGAAGACTTGGTGCATATGGTGGTGCTGTTTGGGGAGGTTATAGGAGGTGCAGCCTTGCTGGAGGAAGTGCATCACTGGGGACATGTTTTGAGAGTTTATAGTCTTTACTCCACTTCCAGTTCATATGTTCTGCTTCCTGCTCACAGTCGAAGATCCGATCTCTCAGTCCCCTGCTTTGGCTACTGGCAGTCACAGCTGTGTCTTGCACGCTATTATGGACGACTCTTCCTCTGGAACTGTAACATAAACTAAATGTTACCTTCCATAAGCAGCCTTGGTTGTGGTGTTTTATCTAAGTAGCAGAGAAGTATCTCATAGATATAATATCTTTTCTTCACGTATAAACTTCCAGTTTCCTGGGTACTGCTTTTGTTTTGGCTGCTTTTCTCTGTGTCTTCGTTATCACAGGCTTTCAAATAATTTGAAATTAGGAAATGCTAGCCATTTCATCTTGATTTTGTTCGGAAATAGTCTAGGCTAGCTTAGGTGACTCATCTAACTTCTACAGAAAGTATGAAATAATTTTATCAACTCTGGAAGCCAAAAAAATCCTCGGGGCTTTTAGTTGAAATTGATTCTATAGATAGATTTAGGGAGAACCACCTCCCCTCCCCCCATGCTGAATCCTTCAGCCCTTGAACACTAATTTTCTCCATTTAATTGTTTTAAACGTCTATGAAGCAGAGTTTTACATTGTTTGAGCCTGTTCAGATTTTTAATCCTTTTGTCAATATTTCCTACTTGAGATGGTTTTATGATTGGCGTTGCTTTTCGAATTTTAATTTCTGATTGTTTCTAGCATAAAGACATAACAATTGAGTTTTTGCATACAGATCTTGAATTTCCTTGTCTTACTAAACACAATTGTTAGCTGTAGAGCCGATTCATTGTTTTGTAGATTCCACTGAGCTTTCTGAAAGGACTTCCATGTCATCTGAGAGAATGAACTTACCCTTCACCCCTTTTCTGTCTCTCTGGGTGCCTTTGGTTTCTTGCTTTCCTGTGCGAGCCAGAGCCTCCCGTGCAATGTCAGTAGAAGTGTGGAGAATCTTGTAGAATACCTCAGTCCAAGACAGTGGCTCTCCGCCTCTGTGCCCCCAATACAGTTCCTCATGTTGAGGTGAGCTCAACCATGTAATTAATTTTGTTGCTACTTTATAACTGTATTTTTGCTACTATTATGAATCATCATCATGTAAATATCTGATATGCAGGGTATCTAACATGTGACCCCTGTGAAAAAGTCCTTTGATCCAAAGGTTGAGAAGCACTCTTCTTAGGAGGCAAGCATCCATCCTTGAACTTGTAAGCATGATGCTGACTCTAGATTGTTTCGATAAGTGCATTTGAAATCTTTTATGCATATATAAATTGTGGTCAGTTCTGATCACTGAAGAATAACTTTCAAATGTATATTCTATATCTATTGTAGTGATTATATTATTTTTCCTTTATTCTGTTAATGTACTAAAAGTTTAAAAAAGATGTTAAACTAGCCTTGTGTTCTTGAGACAAACTCCACTTAGTTATATGATATGTCATTATATTTTTAATATCATTGTATTTGATCTCCAGTGATTTTTTTCTATGCTTATGAATGATACTAGTCTCCAATTAAAATGGCCTTTTATATGTTTGCATCAGGTGGATACTGGCCTTCTAAAGTAGTTTGAACTGTATTATTTCATCTTTTATTTCAGAAAACAATTTATGATGTGTTCATCTTATTTTTCTTTAAATATTGGATGAAGTCATCAGGACCTGTAGAAATCTTTCCTGGCTTTGGCCAATTTGATCTACTGTTTTTAAATTTTTGAGTGTGATGAAATATGCAGCCATCATGTCACTGATTTATCTTGCTTGAACTATAGTCTTGTGATACTAACTGGCTTTGTGTTCTTAGATTTCAGTTATCATCCTGCCTCACCTTCCTAGGTAGCTTTCAGCACAGGTATGTGCTACCACACTGGATCGTTATTGTCTTAACTATTTGTAAGGGCACAGTATAATAGTGTTAAGTATATTCACATTGTTCTGCTGCTACCTTCCAGAATTCTCTGCACTTTGAAGACTAAAAGTCTCCATGTGTTATAAAGCAAGGGTGATTTCTTCTTCCTGCACTGCCTGAGTTTATGGCTAGTTGATCTTCAACAAAGACTCTAAGACATCATAAGTGGTTTATTATATGTCCAGGAAAAAATTGGGAAAACAATGTAGTCATGCAAAATAACCAAATCAAATCCTTATTTCAAATATACAAAATCAATTTATGATTGATTAAAATGCAAATATAAAATGTAAAGCCTAAAATTGAATCTATTAGAAGAGAGAGAAGTTTCTTGGTACTGATTGGGTATTATTTTTTTGATATAACCCAAAGACCAGTGAACAAAATCAGAACTGTGTAAAGGGGTCTCATCCAACTCCATGCATTTGAGTAACAATGGAAATAATCAACAGAGTGAAAAGACAACCTATAGAATTGGAGAAAACGTTAATGACTGATAAGATATCTGCTTATTAGAAAACATACAGATGACTAGTGGGTGTCTTAAAAATGTTCATCATCATTCATCATAAGGGAAATTTAAATAAAACTCACAGTGATGAATTATGTTAATCCTGTTAGAATAGCCATAATTAAAAAGGCAAATATAGCAAGTGCTGGGGAATGTAGAGAAAGCGGACCCTTATACACTACAATCACTATAGCAAAGAGCAGCGTAACATTTCCTCAGCAGTGTAGAAATGAAACCACCTAAGGTCCAGCAATTTCACTCATTTATGTATGTGGTGGTCTGAAAGAAAATGACCCCCAAAGGGAGTGGCACTATTAGGAGGTGTGGCTTTGTTGGAGTAGGTGTGGTCTTGTTGGAGAAAGTGTGTCACTGTTGGGGCGGTCTTTGAGGTCTCATATGCTCAAGATACCTCCCAGGGTCTGAGACCACTTCCTGTTGTCTGCACTGATGTAGGACTCTCAGCTACCTTTCCAGGACCCGCTGCCATGTCCAGCCATGGCGACAATGGGCTGAACTTCAGAACTGTAAGCAAGACACCACAATTAAATGTTTTTCTTTATAAGAGTTGATGTAGTTATGGTGTCTCTTCACAGCAATAGAACCTAAGGAAGACAGTGCATTTACAGAGGAAATAGGATTGATATTTGAGGGACACTTGTACTATCATGTTCACCGAAGTGGTGTTCACAATAGTTAAGACATAGAATCGCTGTATGTATCTGTCAGTTATGAATGGCTGAAGATAGTGCATTGTGCACACACAAATACACACATGCGCATGCACAAACACACACACACACACGACAATGATGTAAAGTCTCAAAAAGAGATAAATCCCGTCATTTATGAAGCTATATTACTATATGAATATGAAGTACATTAGCCAAATAATCACGGCACAAACAGAAGTCACAGCATGGTTCTCTAATGCTATAATTAGTCTTTATTTTCATCTTGATTGGATTTTGAATCACCCCCCAAACACACTTCCAATTGTGTCTATGAGGGTGTTGCCAGAGATGCTTCACTGAGGAGGGAAGAGACGCCATGGAAACAGAAAACATCATTCCATGGCTGGGGGTCCCAGCCTGAATAAAAAAGGAGAAAATACGCCAGGCTCCTGCACTGCCTTTCTCTCCTCCTGACCCACCAAGGTGCCAGCATTCTGCTTGTCATTATAACCTCCCCTCTCTATGATGGACTGTATTGCATTAATGATCTTTTAATTAGTAATTATTAGTAAACCCCAAATGGGTCTCTCCTCCTTAAGTTGATTTCTGTCCAGCCTTTGGTCACAGCCATGAGAAAATTAGCTAATACAGAAGAGAAATATGGATAAGTGGGATTACTCCTGTGATTATCCTAACATGGAAGCCGCTGGAGCTGGATTCCAGGAGAAACCTGGAAAGGTTTGGAGATATGAGCAGAGAAGCCCTAGACTCCTCAGTGAGCACAGTTTTACAGGTCACAGGGTCTGTTTTGGCGACCCATGTGCACTGTATTTTGACAGGCTTCATCATTATCCTAAACTCTTAATTTATTTGTACCTTCTGATTCCAGGCAAGTATTCTAGTCTGGTCATGTTATTCTTGTCTTTTGTTCCTGTGACTTAAAACCCTCCAAGGAGGATTTATTTCATTTATGCCCTAAGATGGGAAACAGTTTGTTATGATGATGAAGGCATGGCAGCGGGAGGGGGGGGGAGAGGGGGGGTGGGATTTCAAGAAGCTGGCTACACTGTGTCTGCAGCCGGGAGACAGAACACAGTGAATGTCCGGATTTTTTCTTTTAACTGTTTCTTTTATTCAGACTGGGACCTCAATCTGTGACACAGTGCCACTCACATTCCGAGTGCAGCCTTCTCTACACAGTTCAATATTTCTAGAAGTGCTCACATAGACATATCCAGATAGACATGCCCTATTTTCCTAGGTATTTCAAAGTTCAATCAATTGGTGGTGAAGACCGGCTATCCCATATCTATTCTCTTTGAACTTCATGCCTGAACATGTCACTTTAAATGCTAACATACCATCCCTCAAGCTCAAAGTCTCATTTTTACCTAACAATGAAACATTCATTAAATCCAAAGTCTCCATGCTCATTAACATTGCCAATGTTGTTAAAGTGCATAAAGTCGCTTTTGAGGCTTAGGACAAAACTTTCAAATATAAGCATCTGCAAAATCAAAAGATACGTTACGTACTTTCAGGTACAGAGTAAATATTCCCATTCTAAAAGGGAAGGATGGGGAAATAGAAGGAAAATGGAGATCAAAGCAAGATCCAAATCCAGCAGGGCAATCGGCTCAAGATGGGATCCCCCAGGCTCCAGTAGATTTGGGTAGCCCTGCCCCTGAAGCAAACAGTCTTTCTCTTGGTCCAGCTCCACTTTACACCTGCCTGCATCTTTCCTCTGTGGATGTCTCATGGTCTGCCATCTTCAACGTTTTATAGTCTCCTTTGCGTGTTAGGGTTCAGCTCCTTTCAAGGCCTCCTTTGCATGAAATATCACCCTGCAGTTTTCTAGAACCTTGTTGTGAGCCTTGTGGCTCACTTTGCTTCTTCCATGGCTGCAAAGCTAGAGCAAAGTGTAGACAGTATTGTCCCATTCTGCGGTCAGCATGAGATGTGGCCTGGCCCCCCTTGCACCATAGTTTCAGAGACCTTTGTGTGCATCCAAAGCTCAGTCTGAGAAAATGCTTGCCTCTCTTAGAAGCAAAAGTGGTGTGGATTTACAGTTTGGCTAAACCCACTTCCAGCTATGCAAGCAGATACCTCAGTGCTTCCAGGGATCATCTTTTCATCAGCAAAACAGATCCTTGGGAAACCTGGCTTTCAGGGCTGTTAGGAGCTAATGTTGGATCACTTTCTGTTACTGAAACAAAATCATGGAGGCTGGGTCCTTCCCAAACAAAAGAGAATTGCTTAGGTTGCAGTTTTGAAGGCTGAAGGTCCCAAGTTGGAGAGCCCCTTGGGTTCACTTTCCATTGTGAGGCTCCAATGGCAGATGACATTGTGCTCAGAAAGATCACACAGCAAGATTGAAAGGCAGAGTGTGGAGAACAGCCAGGCTTGCTCCTTTATAACAAACCTGTTTCTGGAACTAAGGTCCTGTGAGAAGTACACAAACTCTTTCCAAGAGCAGTACAACTAGTGACCTAGTTATCACATACAACCCTTCACCCATCTTAAAGGTTCCCAGGCCACCCAATCTTTCCATAGCAAGACCAGAGTCTCAACATATAATTATTTGGGTGTGTGCTGGGGCATATTCAAGACATATCCAACCCGCAGCAAGACTCAAATATGTGCATAGAGAATTTCTTAGCTGGAGGTAGCATCAAGCCAAGTTATCAGCTCTTCACAAGGGTATCATTTCCTACCCTGTATAAGTATCCACCCTCATCTCTATAATGATACACCCTTCTTCTCTTCATTGTAAATACTTTGTTATGCTTCCTTCCACTACAATATAAAACCCACGAAAGCAAGACACACATCTCTCTGATTTACTGTAGGTCACTACCATGGGAAATTGAGTGCAATATTATTGAGGATGCTAGGAGACAGGAACCTCCAAGACCTATTGAGGGGCGGAAGGATGTGGGATATTAATTCACCAACTCCCGATAGTCATGAGGTTAGGACCTCTCATTACAGACACTGATGACCTATTTATTCTGCTGTGTCCTGCCCACAGGCAGAGTGAGACTTTCAGGGCCACAGTGTTTCTGTGACAGAGATGCGGCACTAAAAGTCTTGGCACTGGCAGTTGGTAGCAGGTGAGCCCACCTGCACAGTGATGGTAAGCATTAGGGCATAGGAATAGGGAGGAGACAGTCACCATGTTTACGTCACAGCTGACTGGCATATAGTGTCCATTTTGGGGGGTGATTTAGGAAGACAAGCTTGATACAGGACTGGTGCCCTTGATGCTGCCAACCCAGGACAGCCTTTTTCTTCTGTCTGATTATTAATCTGAAGAATGTTTTGAATCTCCTTACTATAGTTTTTGTCTGAACATCCTGAGGATGCTACGGTCTCATTTTAGCCTCTGATATGTGCTCTGGCTAACACATAGATAAAGGAACCAACCTTTCATTTAGCCTAGAGTGGAGCTTCAACCTTAGGTGCACAGTGATGTAGCCTGGAGAGTTTTAAAGTAGCCTAATGCTCAGGACATCATTACAGATCCTGACCCAATACATCTGGTATAATTTCTGAATTTCACATTTAAAGAATGCCCCTTCCATGCCCCCCAAGAGACTATGATATATTATGAAATGCTCAGTACATCAGCATCTAATGTAAGCATTTTTGAAGGTCAAATTTTCTAGCTTCATGCACAGCTTGATTTGATGATTCATGATGTCATTAGAGGCTCATTTCTTTTATGACTACCTTGCTTTGTATGATCGGTGTCTGCTTCACTGGGCTTTTGGTTGGCAGAAAAATGCTCAGAATTCCTAATTAGTTACCAGTGCATCCTAGGGCATGTTCCTCACTTTTCATGCCCAGAAAAGAGAATATCCCTGTCCTGTTACTCCTGACAGAAGTTTAGAGATTCATACTGTTTGAGCTATCCCAGGCCTCATTTCTACCATGACTCAGTTGTTATGGCCATGAGTTCAGGTCATGAGTCCCATTCTAGCGATGAATGCAGTCAGTTTCACATCTTAGTATAGTATGCACACTACTTTCTGAGTCGTGTCTAAATATGCTGATATCCAGGCCTCATCTTCAGAGATTGTTCTTTGACACTGGGTAGGACATAGGCACCGTCATTTTTTTTTTTTTTTAGAAGTTCCCCAGGTGGCTCTGAGGTACAGCTAGGGTAGAGAATCACTGGCCCAGACTTCATATAGCTTGGTGGTGCAGTGTGGACCACATAAGAAGGGTCATGAGTACAGATACTCAGTGTGGGTTCAGGAGGATGCCTGATTAGGGACAAGTCACATGTCTAGCAATCTTACAGGATCATACGACTGCACTGAAGGCACTCAAAATAGAGACACAAAGCTGTGGACCAAACAGTTCCCAACTTTGAAAGGAGATAGCCAGTGGCCACCAGACTGAAAGTAATTCATGCACCTATGTGATAGGTCCACAGCTGGTAGATGCATTCTTCTTCTGTCTGATGGCTTCCTCATCTGATAAGTGGCTTTAAAGAATACCCGTGTGTCATGGTTTTGCCAATTTGACACAAACCTAGATATACTTGGGCAGAGGTAACTTCATTTGAAGAATTGCCTCCATTAGGTTGGCCTATGGCACGCCCATGGGGGACATTTTCTTGATTCCTGATTGATATGAGAGGGCCTGCCTAGCCCATTGTGGATGATATCATCCTTAGACAAGTGGGTTTGGAAAAAGGCAGACGAGGGGCTAGAGAGATGGCTCAGCAATTAAGAGCACTGGCTGCTCTTCCAGAGAACCTGGGTTCAATTACTGGCACCCACACGGTGGTTCACAACTGTCTGTAACTCCAGTTCCAGGGGATCTGACAGTCCAAACCAATGCACATAAAATAAATTTGAAAACAATTATAAAAAAAATAAAGAAAGGAAGCTGAACTTGAGCTTAGGGGTGAGTTAGGAAGCAAGTCGGTAAGCAACATTCCTCCGTGGTGTCTGATTTAGTGCCCCCTTTGACATCTCCTGATGATAAATGACTAAAAAAGAGTAAGACCCCCTTTCCTTCCCAAGTTGCTTTTTGTCATGGTGCTCATCACTGTAACAGAATAAACTAGAACACTGTGTCTCTCTTAACCGCCTAAAAATGATTGAGATTTGTGGGAAATGCTCCCAGTTTCTCGGATCAAGTGGAATCCTCCTGCAAAGAGGGAGGTGCTGTATAAGGAAGATTCTCTTACCCTCTGAGCTTCTGTGTCTTCATAAGTAAAACCAAGAATGTACTTCTGGAATATTCTATCATGAGCACAAATAAGAGAATGTCTATAAAACTTGTAATGCAACCCTGGACAGATAATGATGCTTCCTTAAATCTTTACAAGGATGTTCTTATTAGAAAATTTTTAATTGTAATATCACAGGGAAAACTAAGATACAAGATGTTGAAACCAAGTAATCATTTTATGGCTATAAAATGAACATGGGTTTTCCATCTTGGAGTCTTGTTAAAGAGAGTCTTGTGAAAAGTTTGTCTTTCAAGTGTGGTTGCTTATGGTCATGGTATCTGCATATGAATTGAATGCTACCGAGGGTGATTTAAGGATGCTAGGTAGCATTGTGACACCTAATGGATGGACCAATTATCCAACCCATTGTCATAACTTACCTCTCCTGAGCAATGGAGTCATGGAAGAAGTGATTGAGAGTGTACGAAATAGTTCTGTTTATTGATTAGAACAGGGTATAAAAGTACAGCATTTTGCAGGCATTCTGGATTTTCTGGGAGGGACATGCAGTGCTGGATTTGAGCAGGGGATGAAGAGGAGGAATAGACCATTGGGCAATGGGTCCCCTCCTGGGCATGTAAAGAGACTTGCTCTATGAGCAAAGATGCAAGTGTGAGAGAATTATTAGTCCCTATCTCTGGAAACAAAAGACACGGGCAGTTTGATGCCATGCTTAATAATTCAGTCCCATTCTACATGTTTTTAGGTGTTGCCTCTCCCAATCTTTTCATGATAAACTCTAATTGTTCTGTATAATACTCTTTCTTCCCACCAGAGGAAGAGAAACAGGCACATTGACTTGGGAGGCCACCAGAGGATGGTGGACATTTGGCTCAGGTCCTCTGGCTTCCAGATTCATCGGGGTCTGCCTGACTTGGAGGCAGTGAGTTGGGGGACACGTAAGCATAAAATTGTGCACTACTGTTTAAGCGCAAGCTTAGGGGCCTTCCACAGGGCATGCTTTCGAAACAAACTCAGGTTTCCTCTCGTCTCTCTCAAGAGAACTAAGGAGAAAGAGTCTGCAATCAGAGACTGAGCCACACGATTCCAGGCTTTGTAGAAAGTCTTCAGCAGGGAATTCTTCCAAAGTGTAAATAAATAAAAGGTATGTCTGTCCCAAGAGTTGGTGTGTAAAATCAGGGGGGCAGATCGGGGCATTAAATTTGTTCAGTGTCTCTGAGAGCAGGATGGCCAATGTCCTTAGTTACATAACGTTTTGGAACAGCTGTAGAGATCTCATAATGTTGTCATCCTGGAAAGAGAAAGGTGGGAGAGAAGATGGTTAGAGCCATCTGAGGATCTTGCCTGAGTGCTCATCGAATCTCAACAGTGGGGTTCCCGTGCTAAAGGAAATCTTGTCTGCAGCAGCATCCTAAACAAGAGGCGGTGGAGATCTAACTAGCACTTTGGCATTCGGGAGAGAAAAATGACTCAGTGGAATAGGGCATTGCTTTTCTTTAAGATGCTCCATCACTGTGTTGGATGAAATGATTTTCCACATCTGTGGAGATGAACAGTTTTTCCTGTTTGTTCTATTATCATGATTAATTATACTGACTAATTCTTGGATGTTAAAATAGCCTCACAACTTCTCATTTCAGGATTATAACAGCCTTATCAATCAAGCTGAGAAGGTTCTCTTCTAGTCTCTATTTCTTGAAATTAGTATCATTTTTTCCTTAAATGTTTGCAGGAATGCACCATAAGCTACTTAAGCCCGTTATTTTCTTTGGGGTAAAGTTTTCAATTACAGATGGGTTCAGTGTCTTTGAGATAAAGGGGTATTTGTATTTTGTTTTCTTTTTGCATTAGTTTTGATAAGCTGTACTATGTAAGGAATTCATACATCTGCAAATTGTCAAATTCTTGAAAGAATAAATGATTATCTTTTAATATCAGTAAGACTGTTAGTAGATGTTTTATGGGCAATTTGAAGTTTTAAAAGTATTTCTTTTTTTCCCTCAGTCTTGGTAAGCAACTAACTATCAGTTTCTTTTGTTTTGTTGAGACAAAGTTTCTCTGTGCAATAGCCCTGGATGGCCTCGAACTCACAGAGATTTTGCCCACCTCTGCCTTCTGAGTGCTGGGTGTTAAACGCACACACCACCATGCTCAGCTTTCTAAGGTATAAATATTGAAGATGTAAAGTTCTTAAATCTTTACATACTAAGTACCACACTTATACTTTTTAAATTAAAATATAGTCGAAATACGTAATTTTAAACTTTGTGAGATGTATGGTAATACTTAGCTAAAGTAGTATTCAAGAAAATTGACTCTCTCTCTCTCTCTCTCTCTCTCTCTCTCTCTCTGTGTGTGTGTGTGTGTGTGTGTGTGTGTGTGTGTCTAAGTTTAAGGTTTAGAGAGCAGACTTAGTCTTTGTAAGTTGTTGTGGGTTCTGGAGTTAGGCAGTTTGTACTCAAGCCCAGAACCTCGTACTTCCTGCCTGTGGTACTTAACCTGTCTGTGTCGTAGTTTTCCTGAATATAAGTGTGGTTAAGTATAATATCCAACTATCGTGAGGAGGTGAAGAAAATGAGTTACATTAAAAAAAAAAAGTTGTGGAAGGTGTTTGTGTGAGGAACAAGGTCCGAAAACCACCCTCAGCTGGAAAGCAAAGTAAAGAAAGGCCATTTCCATCAGGTAGGGGTTTGACACTGGCACAGCAGAGTTTGAAACCATCTCTGTTATTCATTATAGCATTAGTCACACCTCTTAACATTGTAGTGCCTCAGTTTCTGTTCTTGAAATGGGTATGACAAGGATGCTTAGCCTGTTCATAATGATTAAATATTAAAACATTTCAAAGTCCACAGGTGAAGCTGCTGACCTGATTCTCCTCTACCTCAGCATCCTTCCTTCTGGCTACTGAGTAAGTTCCTTGGGGTCCCCAGACAACTAATGGATGTACACCAAACTCAACAGGGACACCCTAGGACAAATGGCAAAGGTCAGTTAAAGGAGGTCAGTGTCAAGCTGGGTTGTGGGGGGTGCGTGCCTTTAATCCCAGCATTCTGTGAGTTTGAGGCTAGCCTTATCTACTGAGAGAGTTCCAGGACAGCCAGGATATTTCATAGAGAAACCCCATCTTGAATCAAAAAACAAAAAAACCAAACCCAAACCCAAAAGCTAACAAACAAAATAAGACTCCAGTGTTGAGCCTGTTCTAACTGTTAACTATCTGGAACACTGTCATATGGGACATCCGCTTGGAGGGTTTTCATGTGGCTGAAGCTTAACTAGTGATCTTATTGTTAGAGGAAGCTTAGGCTATGCTTTTATGAATTGACCTGATCTACAAACCATTTAACTAGATGAAGCAGCTATTTCCAGTTCAGTGCTAGTGCGGCACTGGTGTCAATTTATTCACGGGACTTAACCAAAGCAAAGTGAGGAACAGTGATGCCGTGTTTCCTAAGGAGTGCGCACAAGGCAAACCTGGCCTCCGACCTGTGCAGGCCTCCACTGTATTTTGACAAAAGCTTCAAAGTGTCTGGTTTTGCATAAGCAATTTCTAGCAGCCTTGGTACTGAGTATTTGAGTTATGATGGCAATTTCTAGATCCTTCCAGAGAATCTGGGATTGTAGTTTGCAAACACACTTTTGGAAGAACTTCAGGCAATTCTGTGCCACTGGAGGCAGAGCCTTGTTGAAAGTCTTCCAGCTGTTCCTCTACATCTGAGGAACAGGCACAGAGGCAGCAAAAATGACAGGCCCACCTATTGGGCAAATTTCATTTCATGACAACCTTCTGGGCCTTCACGTCTCCCAGACTGGTGCTTCTTCTCTCTTCTCAATCCTGTGCTGAGCAGGGCAGACTGGAGTGTGGAGATGTGGGCTTCTGTGTCGAGGGATGGCAGGTGTATGAAGATCCCAGACCCTTCTACAGTCTCCATGCCCCAGATTCCCAATCCCACAATTATGTACTGAGATCTGTCCTTACCTCCTGACAGGATTCAAGAAATTCATCTAAAGTTACGATGCCATCTTTATTTTTATCCATTTTCTGAAAGACACAATAGAGAGGTCTTTAAAGAACCTAGAATTTCACATTTCAGAATTTTCTTTGTTAACCTGAGAATTAGAATGGTCCTTTGCCAGCTAGCTGGTTCTCTGTTGCAATACTATGGTCCTCATGAGCTTCCTTACATCAAAAGATTAATTCTAACACTTACCTCATTGCTACATTATTATTATGCTGACATCCCAACATATAGTAGTCTGTTTCTGTTATTATAACAGAATAATAGGCTGGGTGCTGGATAAAGAAAAGAGGCTTCTTTTTCTTATTGTTCTAGACATTATGTTCTAGACATAAGAGCATGACACCAGTTTCTGTCTGGTGAGAGCCTCATGAGGATGGCATCACCTTAGTGGGCACAAGCAGAAGACGTCACAGGACCAACAGCCAGAGAATGAGGGAGGGCCAGATATGCTCATTCAACTCAGGCTAATGGCAACCACAGTCCTAATATCTTTGAGGCAATGCTCCCAAAGACCTAGTCACCTTCCATCAGGTCCCCTCCATTAAGGATTCCATGACCTTAAGCACTGACACGCTGAGAACCAGGCTTCCATGAACCTTCACCTATGCCCAAACCATTTCCAAATCATAGAACATGTGCTCCACACACTTTCCCCTGGCCTCTCTGTCTGGTAGAAAGAACATTGACACAGAAGGTTCTGGTCTATCTCTGTGCAGATTTTCTGGGCAAACTTTCAAGATATCAGACAGATCTCTTCTCAGCTGCAACATGGGAAGCCTGGGTTAGAGTTAGATGACATTTTTTTAGTACTCTGTATTGTTAGACTTTTTTTTTTTTTAATTAAAGGTGCCACTTTCTACTCAGTCATCAGCAGTATCCTTTACTAGATTAGGATGGATCCCCCCCCCCTCCCCCAAGGATCTTGCTGTGGTCTGGCTTTTTCCTAGTTTCCATTTATTCCCCTTTGCAGCCCAGACAAACATGCTCAGTTAGTGGTGTGAAGAATAAAGTCGCCTCTAGTCGGGTCCTGCTCATAATGATTCTTATGGAATCCATAATTTATAGATAATGAGAATATACTCTCTGCTTTCTTATGTAACACACGCTGGTCTGACTCCCAGGAGTATCTCCTGGTCAGTCAGCATAAGCCTGTGCACATGTGCATACGTACCTGGAAGAATACGTCCACATGTTGCCTGGGAGTGTCCTCTTTGAGCACAGGATAGGTGTATTTACCCATCATATCATAGATGGCTTTGACTATGTCCATCATCTCCTGGAAGGGGACATAGAGGCACATACTATTGGGACCATGAGGTCAACCATTCTTAGGGGACAGAATTTAAGGTTATATTAGAGTTCCTCTTGCCAACCAGAGTGGCTAAGGGGACCATTTTAAAGAGATGAAGGGGACCTACAGGACAAGATAAAACTACCTCCTCAGAGAAAGAGGGGGGCTTCTCCCTGTCTTCACATGTCTCGGGCAGTTATCTCTTCTCGCTTTGTCCTCGGAAAGGGACAGCATTGAGTTCCCCATTCACAGATGGAGACAGTGCAGCATTATTCTGACTTAAAGATACATTAACGATTTAAATTAGTCTTTTGAGTATTCTCACAGATTCTCTTGTTATTTTAAGTTAAGAAAAAAGTAGCTAACATACGGATTATTGGCGGGACCCTTGAGGTTTCCTCTAAACTTATAATTAATAATTTTAAACTTACAGAGAAGTTGCAAAAGGTAACACAGATTGCTCATGTATACCTTCTACCCAGTTTTCCTTAATATTAAAACTTGTAAAACTGTAGGAAAAAAAAACTAGAAAACTAACATTGCTACAATATAATTAGCTAAACGCTAGAGTTTATCCATAGCTCATCTATTTTTCCCACGGACACTTTTGTACTTGAGATTGCACTTCATGTCCTACTGTGTGTTCTTCATGTTTTCAGCACCTTGCCATGTATGATGGGAATGTTGGCCAATCGTTTTGTAGATGGCCCCTTAGCTTGGGCAAGACTTTGTAGAATTGAAGGATGTTCTACCCTGTTGGTGTACCATCAGGGAGGTACATGGTGTGGCTATGTCTTGTGACAGGAGATTACTTGATTATTTGACTGAAGGGCTGTCTATTAACCCTCTGATTTTAGTATCTGTCAACACATCTTGACAGCAAAGGTAATCACTATGGTATTCATTTAATGATAATTCTATATTATCTTAAAAGTTCATGTTTTAGATTAGAGATTTAAAAAATTCCTCCATGATTCTGTTGTTGTTTTACATTAGTACAAGGGACCCAACAGTAAACATTCATAGGACACTTGAAGCTTTCTTTAAGTAGATTTTTAATGATTGTAGATATACTGGCTGCAAGAGATGCCTATCTCCTTTTATTTATGTATTTAGTTCTTTGAACTTGTGGTGAGCTATTATATTTTGTTAGTGATAATCCAATGTTTCCATGCTTTTTGTTGATTAATTTGCCCTAGTTTTGGCTTATTAAAACTCCTTAAGGCTGATGCCCATGGCTGTTTGATTTGCCCCAACCAGGATTCAGGTTCATTTTCTATTGCTTCTTTCTCAATCCCAAAACAAGCAGCTCTCTAAGGAGACCGACTCCCTGCCCCCCTTTAAAATTGGAGACAGGCATTTAGTAACACTGGTCTAGATGCCATTGGGGTGGGGTCACTTTTCCAGGACTCCTCCCAACATGTAGAGGTGTGTTAGTGTCCACATATCCATCACACCCACATAGTCATTGACCTGTGATCAAGCAAGTCTTGAAAACTTCCTATCAAAGAGGGGACAGAAAAACCAAGTTTGTTTGGGATTCCCATTGCCAGCAAGTGTGAGAAGAAGGTCCTAGAACAATTGCTAGGAAGACATCTCAGGAAGCTACTTACACTTGTGTCCACCCCACCATTAATTCTGCCATCTAGAGATGTCTGATAGACATTAATGGTGATAATTCTGCCTATTTTGCTCATTATAAAAAGGGAGTAGTTAGTAAGTCTATTCAACCATGTGATGGAAAAACCTATTGAACTAAGGTTGAAGATCAGATGGCATAAATCCTACCTGAGTTTCCTTTCTTCAGATGATGTGTAAAGTAGTACTTGAATATCTTAATTTAGAGTATCATCATGGAAGTATGCATATAAGAACTCAGATGTCTATAAAATTGATGTAATACTATAATAGTACTTCATAAAGTGATTTTTCAAAACATGAAATTACATACAATTGTTAGTCTTTTGTGATGTTAAATGGTCACCTGCTATTTAATGAGTGCTTGAAATCTGACCTGGAAAGATGGCTCAGTGTGTACTGCTATTGCAGAGGACCTGAGTTCTGTTCCCAGCACTTATGCTGGGTAGATCACAACTACCTGTATTTCTAGCTCTTGGGGATCCTCTTCTGGCCTCTGAGGGCACTGTGTAAACCCACCCCTCCATATATTTTAGATGATTAGATATCAGATTTTTTTTATGTAGCTTGGTCTCCTCATGGGACTCCTAACAGTGGAAGCAGAGGCTGCCTCTGTTACCTGATTTTGGAATCCTTTCTTCCTACTGGGTTGACTAATCCAGTCTTAATAGGAGAGAAGGTACTTAGTCTTACTGCAACTTGATGTGCTGTAGCTGGCTGACACACGGGGGACCTTCTCTTTACTGAGGAGAAAAAAGAGGAGTAGATGGGGGGTGGGGAGAGGAAAGGTTAGGGGAGGGACTGGGATAGGAAGGCAAGGAAACTACAATTGGGTTGGAATAAATAATTAATAAAAAATAAAATTGTCAGAATCTAGAGCCTTTGTGATATGATGGAAATCCCATGGCTGTTATACCAGCTTTGTTTTTTTAAAATGGGTTTTAATGCACACAATGACCAGTTCTTACTTAATTTTCACAAATTATTTGTTCATTGTGTTTATTTTTAATTTGATTGTGAGAGCTCTTTATATACTTTGGGGGATGTATACATTTATTTATGGGGCATTTTAAAGTATGTACTATATGCTATATGTTAGATGTGATGCCAAGGAAATGAAAGCAAGCAGACATGAGACCTTTGTTAGCTAGTGACTGGAAGGAAGCACCATCACTTTCTACAAGTTGCAGATGTTTTAACAACTGTGTTGTAGGGAGATTATGTTGTTTCATGGTAAATAATTGTCCCACCCACTGGTTTAATAAAAAGCGCTGATTGGCCAAAGGCAGGCAGGAAGTGTGGGCGGGGCTACCAGACTAAAAACTCTGAGAACAGGAAGCACAGAGCAGAATGCCAGAGAGAAGCCGGAAGAAGCAGAGGACAACTATGCTGCTCTAAGAAAGGTACCGAGCTGCATGGCTGAACAAGAATCATGGGTTAGATGAAGGGTAGAGACCTAGCAAGTTATATGCCTGAGCCTTAGGTCGATCAGCCTAAAACTTTAATAAGCCTCTGTGTGTCACTGTGGGACTGTGGGTCCTAAACCTTGAGGTAAGGCCCGAAAGTCCAGAACAGAAACTTCCTACTATACTGTGTCACCTGTTTTCCAACTTTGCTGATAGCATTTTTTTTTTGAGGTGAAGAGTATAAAAGTATTTAGAATGACATCAACAATATTCTTCTTTATGTTTTAATTTTATGCTTTACTCATTCTAAGTTTAGGTGAGATTCCTACTTCTTTTTGGGGGAGCGACCAAGTTATCTCATCTTACGGTTTATAGTCAGTGCCTCATGAAGGGTGCTTTGGTATTCTGTTCTTGTATATTGTAAATATTTATCCCTTGTATTGGTTTAATAAAATGCTGATTGGCCAGGAGGCAGACAGGAAGTGTGGGCGGGGCTACCAGACTAAGAAAACTCTGGGAAGAGGAAGAACAGAGCAGAGAAGTCAGGGAAACTCAGAGGAAGTGGGATGAGAATGCTGTCCTGAGAAGATGCACCAAGCTATATGGCTAAACATGGGTCAGTTTAGAGTAAGAGTGAGCAAGTAATATGCCTGAGCCATAGACCAAACAGCTTGTAATTAATATAAGACTTGTGTGATTATTTGGGACTGCTGGTTTGGATCTCGGGGCTAGGCCAGGCCAGAAACTTCTTACTACAAAGGAGAGTCAGGGCAGGAATTGAAGGCAGGAACTAAAGCAGAGTACGTGGAGGAGTGTTGTTTCCTGCCTCACTCACCATATTCTTAGTTCTTTTGTAGTTGAATATTATCTGTGTGTCTATGACTGATACATGTATGACATTCAGAACATTCATTCATTTACTGCTGAAGCATCATAGTCAGCCAGGTTCTCTGGAGTCATCTATTTCATTATTCATGCCTGTTCATTCTGGTCCTTGTGCTCTTTCTATTAGGAACTGAATTATTATGGGCTCCCAGCTTCCTCCTCTGTTTCCCCCAATCTGCCTGTTTACCCCATCTCCTCACATACACCGTAATGTGTCATAGTTCTGTTTCTACTACTTGAAAATGATCTTTTCTATCTTCAGCTCATGACTACTGTACCAGTTTTCTCCCAAACAGTAACTTTATATTGGTTAGAAACAAATAAATTTTAAAAGAGTTAGCATCAAATAGCTATTTTTACAATGTTTCATCTTCATATAGACTTCTCTTCAGAAGATGGCAGGTGTCTCCATTTATTCTTTCCTTTTTTTCATTTTTCCAGAAAACTTTTTTCTTCATCTAAATTATGGGTCTTTTAAAAACGCTCATGCACATTAAATTTTACTATTACATAATTAGAATATCTTAATTTCAACTTTCCAAATAGTCATAACTGGGACATGGGCCACCCTGTTTGTCTCTGCATATATGTTAGCCTCTGGACATAATCTTAGCTCTAATTGTTTAAGTAATTTCCCTTATCTTTTTCCTTCCTAAGTATAAAATCATGTCGTTTCTGAACATGGAGGCTCACACTTTTAATCTAAGCACTAAGGAGGGCGAGGATGGAGGCTCACCAAGGCTAGTCTGGCATACACAGTGTGTTCCAGTCAGCTTGAGTCACAGTGTAAGACCTTGTTGCAAACAGATAAAAACATAGAAGAAAAGAAATCATGTCCTTTACAAAGGCTGCCCTGGCTTTCCAGATGTGTGATTCTGATCCATTGTATTTGAAGAGCATGTAGAAGTATGAACAGATGATGTGGGCCAATAGCAAGGACTCTGGTCTTCACTTCTGCTGTAGCCAAGGATATCTGAGCTATCACCATAAGGTGGAAAGCTGGGCAGAAGGCTGGAGCACATCCTATTATGCTCACAGTAATTTTTTCCATTTTATTAGGAGTTTTAAAAATGATAAAGGATATAGGATAAGCTTGATGGAATATGATTTTAGAATCACATGGTTTAGTCTTTTGATGTACTGATGTGATGAATTATTTAATAGATACACTCCACTGTTGGATTACTTCTGCAATAAACCTGTTCCTTGCTATGCATACTCTTTTAACTAGATTGCTAGGATTAATTTCCTGGCACTTGGTTTAGAATTTGTGATGTGTATTTTTTTTTTTCTGGAGCTGAGGACTGAACCCAGGGCCTTGCACTTGCTAGGCAAACACTTTACCACCTGTATTTTAAGTGAGACCGAATTTTTTGTTTTCTTTTATATGCTTTGCCAAAGTTTTAGATTTTTTTTATTGGACATTTTGAGCACTTCCTATTGTCTAGGCACTCCTATCTTAAAATGAGATCTCCCTTTTAAAATAGAGTTTATGCCATCCTGGGTGACCCAGACCCAGAAAGGCAAACACAGTATGTACTTACTCATAAGTGGATATTAGATGTAAAGCAAAGGATAACCAGACTACAATCTACAACTCCAGAGAAGCTAGGTAACAAGGAGGACCCTAAGAGAGATATTCATGGATTCCCCCATGGGAAGGGGAAGTAGATAAATATCCTGAGTAAATTGGGATCATGAGGAATAAGGACCAAGGGGAGGTAGGGAGAGAATACGAGGGAATGGGATGGTTCAGTTGGGGGCGGGACAGAGAGGGAGAGCAGAAAAACAGATATATTGTTAGAGGAAGCCATTTTGGGAGTTAGGGAAACCCCAGGAATCCACAAGGATGACCCCAGGTAAGACTCTACGCAATAGTAAAGAGGAGACCTAAACTGGCCTTCCCCCGTAATCAAATTGATGACACCCTACTTGTCATCATAGAGCCTTCACCCGTCAACTGATGGAAGCCATGAAGAGACCCACAGCTAAATTCTGGGTCAAGCTCTCATCCAGTCAAAGACAGGGAGGGGGGATTATATGAGCAAAGGGGTCAGGATCCTGATGGGGAAACCCACAGAGACAGCTGACTTGAGATACTGGGAGCTTAGTGACTCCAGACTTACATGTGGGGCAACCTGCATGGGACTGAACTAGGCCCTCTGAATATGGATGATGGTTGTGTGGCTTGGACAGTTTGTGGGGCCTCTGGCAGTGGGACCAGGATTTAACCCTAGTGCATGAACTGGCTTTTTGGAGTCCATTCCTTGTAGAGGGATACCTTGCTCAGTCTTACAAAGGAGGAAAGAACTTGGTCCTGACTCAACTTGATGTGCCAGACTTTGCTGATTCCCCATGGGAAGCCTTACTCTCTCTGAGGAGTGGATGGGGGTAAAGACGGGAGAAACTGAGTGGAAGGAGGGGAGAGAGAGGGGAATTGTGGTTGGTATGTAAAATTAAAAAAATTTAAATAAAAATTTAAAGTAGAGTTTATCAGATCATAATTTGATTATAGCAGACTCACTCATTTTAAGTGTCCTTTTTTGATAAACTTTGGTAAAGGTACACAGCTGTGCCACCTCC
Source organism: Phyllotis vaccarum (assembly GCA_033318265.1). Classification (NCBI taxonomy): domain Eukaryota; kingdom Metazoa; phylum Chordata; class Mammalia; order Rodentia; family Cricetidae; genus Phyllotis; species Phyllotis vaccarum. The sequence goes on along the minus strand of JARWLC010000016.1, from coordinate 62,101,265 downwards.
ACACTCAACGCCTGTATTACTTTTTTTTTTTTTTATCACCTCAAGAAGTTTCTACACTGTCTACAAACTCCTAGCCTGCATCAAGCCATTGCTGAAGAAACTTTGGTCATTGAAGATAATTTCATTTTCCAGAATTTGATGCAAATGAAATGGTACTGTAAGTCTGAGCATGTCTATATCTAATGCACACAATGGCTACAGAGTCCATGACAAGTGTTACATGGGAAAGTGATTTATTTCTTTTTTACTGCTGAGTTCCAACTGGATGGAGAGACAATATGTTTGCCTGCCATCCTATTGGAAGACATTTGGGTTGCTTGCAATTTGGGGGCTATTGTGGATGAAGGTATTATCTAAATCTCCATGTAGATATTTATGGAGAAATATACATCTATTTCTTTGAGATAAATATGTAGGAGTGAGATTTCTGGGTCATACATTAGTTGGATGTCCATTTTATTTAAGATACTAAAATATTTTCTAAGCAGCAGTGTTTACACTTTCTCTCACTAGGTTTTTCTAGCTGTTCCTCATCTTTGCCAACACTTGAATTATTGATCTTTTTATTTGCAGCTTCTCTAGTGTGTGCATAGTTATAGTTTGTTATAGCCAAAAAATCTGTTTTTCATTGAAGACTAGAGATATTGGATCATTTTACCTGGCTGTGTTGTCCATTTACTAATTATTTTCTGAAGTATCTACTTAACTTTAAAAAAATCTGTTTAAATATTTTATTGCATTACTAATATGTCTTTAAAAACATTTACTTATTTGTTTATTTATTTTGTGTGTGTGACATGCAAGCCGTGGTGCAGAGGTCAGAAGTCAGAGGTCAATGCTTTCCTTCTAGGCTTGAACCCAGGTCACCAGACTTGCAGCATGTGCCCTTACCCACGGAGCCAGCTTGCTAGCACCTCACTATTTCTAGTGGGCTTGTTTATCTTATTATAACATCATAAGTGTTTCTTATCTGTTTAGGCCTCAGCCTTTTATCATTTAATAATAATTTGCATGCCATTTCCCCGACTCTAAGGTTTGCATTTCCCCTTTCATAGTAACATTTTCTGAGAACAGAAAATTGTAGATTTGATGAAGAGAGACACCAAATTTTCTTTTATGCTCTTATAACACATATGTATGTTAAGCTATGCTTTCCAAAGAATAGTTTTTTTCTATGCACCCTTTACTAATATGGCTTTTGCTTTCATGTTTATGTGTATATCCATTTCATGTTAATTTTTGTTTTCAGCATAAAGAAAGAGCTAAGATCCATTTTTATTTTCAGATGGCTCAGGACCATTTGTTCAATACATGGTTGTATTCTATTTGGTTTCAGTGGTATCTTTTTTGAAATGACAATATCGGCAAGTCTATTTATGAAAGAGGTTCAAACCTAGGGTCTTATACTAGCTCAGCAAGTGCTGTACTGTTGAGCCACAATGCTGGCCTGTGGGTCTGAAAGTCTGGGCCACCAAGCTAGGCCAGAAAGTCCGGGCCAGAATCCTCACACAACACTGACCTCTTCTAGACCATTCATTTTGATCTAGTATGCTGTGTGTCTACTGCAACACCTGGTATCCAGTCTATTAATCATGATCCTTTATGTTAAACTTGAAATAAGGTAGGATTCATTTTGGTTGTCTTGGTTCTTGCATTTCCATATATGTTTTAGACCAATTTATGAGTTTCTTTAAAGTGCCTGCTGGGTATTTTGGTTGAGACTACACTGAATCTACAAGTTGAATTTTTGAGAATCTGTACTTTAACATGTTGCATAGTCCAACATGGTGTATCTCTTTATGGAGAACTCAATTTTAAGCAATATTGTAGTAGGAGGTGTCTGGCCCAGACTTTCGGGCCTAACCTCAAGGTTTAGGCCTGCAGACTCACAGACCCGCAGAGACACACAGATGCTTACAATAGTTTTAGGCTGATCGATTTAAGGCCCAGGCATATCACTTGCTAACTCTTTACCCTTAAACTAACCCATGACTCTTATCTTGTTCAGCTATGTGGCTCGGTACCTTTTCTCAGAGCAGCATAGTTGTCCTCTGCTTCTTCTGGCTTCTCTCTGACATTCTGCTGTGTTCTGCCTGTTCCTAGAGTCTCCTTAGTCTGGTAGCCCCACCCACACTTCCTGTCTGCTTTTGGGCAATCAGCACTTTTTATTAAATTTACAGGCGGGGACAATTATTTACAATGGAACAACCTAATCCCCCTGCACAATATTTTGTGTTGATATATATATATATATATATATATATATATATATTTGTGTATATGGATATATATATGTATAAAAATATTTGTGTATATGGATACTACCATAGTGGGATTATTTCTTAACATCATATATACTGCTTTTTAAAAAATAAGATTCATATCTGGCTACCTTGGTTTAAGAGTTCATGATTCTTTCTGTAGCTTCTTTGAGTTTCCTTAGGATTTTCCATGAAATCAAGCTTATTGTAGATAAAAATTTAGTGATTTCTAGTATATATCACTTCAGTTTCTCCTCATTTTATTTTTTTCTTGCCCCAGTTTTCTTGTTTAACTATTGACCATGAAAGTATGCAGTGTTCATTAGTAAGCAGGTGTTGGCTATAGGGTTTTAAGAAACAGTTATCAGATCTTAGGCTGAGAAAGCGGTCTTCTTAGTTTGTTAAAAAAACAAAACAAAACAAACAAAAAAAACAAAAACAAAAAACAAAAACAAAAACAAAAAACAAAACAAAACAAAAAACAACTTTACCATGGTATTACCTAGCTTGTCTGGAGCTGAGGGCTGCAGTCTGGTTATTTTTTGCTTTACATTGAGTATCTACCCATGATTGAGTATGTACCATGTTTGTCTTTCTGGATATGGGTTACCTCACTCAGGCTGATCTTTTCTAGCTCTATCCATACGCCCACAAATTTCATGATGTCATTGGTTTTTAGAAATTGAGTAAAATTCTGCAAATGCACCACCTTTTCTTTATCCATTCATTGGTTGAGGGACTTCTAGGTTCTGACTTCCGTGTTCTGACTCTTATGAATAATGCTGCTGTGAACATAGTTGAGCAAGTGTCCTTGTGGTAGGATTGAGCATCCCATGGGAAGTTAGCTAACAATGAGGACCTTGAGAGGGATGCATGGATTGCCCTGGAAGGGAAAATAGATGAGATATCCTGAATAAAGTGCGGGTGGGGGGTAGTAGAGGGGATAAGATGGGGGATGAGGATGGTCTAACTGAGGGAGGGACGGAGAGGGAGAGCAATGAAGGAGATGTCTTAATAGGGGGAAGCATTATGGGGTTAGGGAGAAACCTGGTGCTAGGAAATTCCAGAAACTCTCAAAGATGACCCCAGTTTAGACTACTAGCAACAGTGGAGAGTGTGCCTGAGCTGGTCTACCCCAATAACCAGACTGGTAATAACGTCATCATAGAGCCTGCATCCACTGGCTAGTGGAGGCAGATATATCCAGGACCAGGCACCAATCGGAGCTCTGGGATTCCAGTCAAAGAGAAGGAAGGGGGATTATATGACTATGGGGGGGGGGGTCACGATCATGATGGGGAAATCTACAGAGGCAACTGAACCAAGCTTATGGGAACTCATGAACTTTAGACAACAGCTATGGAGCTTGCATGGGACCAGTCTAGGCCCTCTGCTTACTGGAGACAGGTGTGTATCTTGGACTGTTTGAGGGGTTCCTGGAAGTGGGATCAGGATGCATGAACTGGTGCATGAACTAGCTTTATGGAGCCCATGACCTATGGTCGGAAGCCTTGCTTAAACGATGCAGGGGAGAGGGGCTTGGTCCTACCTTGACTGAGTGTACCAGGCTTTGATTATTCCCCATGGGAGGCTGTTTGGAGGAGGAGATGGGGGGGGATACTGAGGGGAAGCAGGGTGGATCTGTAGTAAAATAAATAAATAAAATCTTAAATAATAATTTTTTTTAACCATGAATATTTAGTAATTTTGTCAAGTGTTTTTTTCTGTATTTAGTGAGTCAGTTTGGTTTTTCTTTTTTATTGTGTAAATATAACGAATGATGTGGACTTTTGAGTGTTAAATTAACCTTGCATTATTAGAATAAACTTTACTTGGTTACAGGATACTGTACCTTCTAATATATTAATGTGTTTAGCTTGCTAATGTTTATACAAAACTTGTCAGATTTGTAATTATGAGAACTAAGGACAGTTGTCCTATCTGTAAGACATGATTTATTTCTAGTTTGAGAACAGAGTATTGTAACATAAAAAAAAAAAATAGTTGGGAAGTTCCTTCTGCCTCAGTTTTGTAGGGTTTGTGTTAGAAGGCACCAGAAAACCATCTGAGGAGCTTAAACTTTCCCAGGATCTTTTATGTGCATTTTATTCCCCTTAATGACAGGAAGCTGTTCAAATTTTCCTGCTGACTTTGAAGCACTTTTAGAACTAGCGTCTCTCAAAAACTCTGCTTAGTACCAGTGGCTCCCAGGAGGCAGAGTGGGCTGTCTACCCAGCCTTCCACTGTCAGAGCCTGCTAGCTTCATTCTGAGTCTGGCAGGCTTCTCTTCATACCTCAGCCTGCCGCCACCAACAAACCTTTCTCTTTGGAGGGAACATAGACCTCCACCTTCCTTGAGAACCCCACTTACAGTGGCCCTTTCTCTTGCCGGGACACTTTTCCTGGCTTTTGGGGTGACTGGCCCTGATATGGCAATCATTTCTAGTGAGGCCCTTGCTGACCAAAGCATCTGTCTGTCCTTCTACATTTTGTTCATCCCACTGTACCACTCTCTGACAGTCAGGCTGGATCTGATGCTTCACTGTTTGGTCTCCAGCACCCAGAAAACTGAATGAGCTCGCAGATCTGTGTTGGGCCCACATGGCCTAATGAGAAGGGCACTCAGCAGTGTATATACACCGAGAGGAGAACCTTGTAGGGTTGAAGTAGAGGTTAGAGGCAATATCCACAGCTTTAGGCATCATGCCTGAGATATAGAAGTTTAGCAAGAGATTAATAGAGATTAACCCAGAGGTTAACGTCAAGCCCCAATAGCACACTGGTTTACAGCAGAATCAGGTGACTTGATTGACCAATCACAAGCAGTTCCTTGGCTAAACACATGAGCCAAGGCTCTAAGAGTTAAGCAGTGAAGACTCTTATCTATTTTCTTTTCCTTCCTTCCTTCCTTCCTTCCTTCCTTCCTTCCTTCCTTCCTTCCTTCCTTCCTTCCTTCCTTCCTTCCTTCCTCCCTCCCTCCCTCCCTCCCTCCCTCCCCTCACTCTCCATTCTTTCCTCCTTTCCTTCCTCTCTTTTTGAGACAGCTGCCCACCCGTCCCCCAATCTTCCCCTTCTACGATTTTGTTAGGCGGATGGTTATCTCCTGCTCCTTAAGAACTCTCTGTTCTCCTCTGGGCACTCACCTCTTTGTTTATGTAGCCATCTTTATTGATGTCATACAAATTAAATGTCCACCTTAGTTTTTCATGGACCGTCCCTCTCAGTAAAATAGAGAGAGCAGTCACAAAGTCCTAAGGAATGAAAAAGGCAGCAGTGAAATTAACCCCTGAGCCACTGTGTGGGTGCAGAGAAGTCTGACCTTCGAGTTAGACTATGGAGCCTTTACAAAATGGAACCTCCCACATCCTCCCGTCAGCTAGATGGGAATGGTCAATGGCAGCAAAGAATGTTTGTCTTCCATGCCCTACACCCACACCGTTGTAGTTTCTGATGCCCCTTGAGGAAGACTTGTGCTTTGTATGTATGGAAACCCCTATACAGTTAATTCAGCTTCCCATATTGATTCCAACCCATGGCTGCAATGGTTACTTAACACCTGAGGGTCTGCACATTCCAGTGGCTATGAGCCAGGCTGAGGGAGCATACTGCCTGTGTTCAAAAGCCCCAATGGTCACGTACTCTTTCTTTGGCCTTGGAAAAGCTGCTTGGCCTCTGACTTATTTTTGTCTTCCTTAAAATGATAATACACCCCTACCTCGTAGCATTATTATAAAAGTTAGACCAATTAATGAATACAAAATGCTAGACTCAGAGGCTGCCACCCAGCACGCAGAGCACAAACAAGGTCTTAAGCTGTTTCTACAACTTCAACCCCAGTGTCTAGAGGGCAAGGAAAAGCTCTTCCCTATCTTCAGGCGATGTTTGTTAAGGGAGTAAAGTCTCTTGTCCTAACTGAAGATATTTGACAGTTAGCCATTTCCTCCAGGATTCCCAGATTTAGAGGGAGAGGCAATGTGGAACCAGGGGACACCCAGACTGTACCTCGAACTTCACGGAGCCTGTCTGGGTGGTGTCAAAGGCATTGAAGAGGTAATGGGCATATGTACTGGCATCTGCAAAGTAGAGAGAAAGGCGAATGAGCAGCAGGGCTAGGTTCCTCAGAGGGCAGAGACAACATCAGCAAACAAGCAGGGGTGAGGCCAGAGAGAGGAGAGGAAGGGTGGATTGGGACTCATTTGCTCAGCCTCTGGAGTTTAGCTTAGAAGTTAGTTCTAGCAAAAGGTTAGGTCCTCAACTCTCTCTACCTCATCATCCTGAGGATGGTTCTCCTGTCTGTTTCTCTGTGTGACCTGTTTCTCTGGAGGTGATAATGTGGTGACTGATAAGATGTCCTGAGCCATGGTCCTTGACACTGCATGGGCATTCCCTTTTGAGCAGAGACCTGGGCTTGGATCAAAGATGTTTCATATAGCAGCACCTGTAGACATCTAATAAAAACATCTCTGAGCATGAGGGACATGGCAAGACCTGGCTCCTGAAACATGGGAAGAAATACATTAAATTGGAGCCTTCCCACCACGTAGTGAAAACAACGTCTCTATGACATTCATACACTGCGAGCCTGGTGCTAGAGAATCCTGTATTTTGTAGTAAGGAAAAATCTTGCCATAAATTCTCCTCTGACCCTGAGGAAGACAGAGACAAAGGACAGGGCAGTTGGAGGAAGGGAAGGCTGATCATTGGGGAGGATGCTGGGAAGATTTTTTTCCAAGGATACACTCACCTCCATGAGGGAAAAACTGAGCATAGATCTGCTTGAATGTTTCTTCATTGACCACACCGCTGGGGCACTCCTGCGTGAATTGAAGAACTAGTAAGTGGGAAATATCTGGGAGGCTATACTAGGGGGTAGAGATTGGGCAGGTCCCTCATGCTTAAACCTAGGCAGAGATTGGACATTCGGTATCTCCAGGAAATTCTTGAAGGTAACCCCACCATGAAAGGCTAGTTTGCAAGAGAGGGGAGGTTTTCACAGGAGAGGTACTGGGTTGGTGTTAGAGCTAGGAAAGTCTAGGTTTGGATCCTGGTTAAGCCTGTTCTAAGCTTGTGACTTTGTCCAAGGCAGCCTATGATCTTGAACATACCTACAGAATGTGGCTAGCAGTTTCCTCTCAATGGAGCTAGCAATATTAGGTGGTACTGAGACTATAGTAGAAGCCAAAACAAAACAAAACAAAACAAAAAAAACAAAAACAAAAAACCCCAAAAACCCAAAAAACCCCCCAACTCTGTGTACCCCATTTTAGCCAAGCACCCAACTGGACAATGACCTCCCAAGCCCTGCTCCAACTCAGCTGCCCACTATAATAGTCTTCTCAACACTAGAAGGAAGAAGGACCAAGGGCAGCAAAGCAGACACATGACCAGCACAGTCAAGCTGTAAGACAGTTGATCAAACTCCACTTGTAGGCTGTGCCTGGAAAGAAGCCACCAGAGCGCCTCTTCAGCCCTATTCCACTCAACGATTTGGAAATATGATTGTGCTCCGAGATGTGAGCTTTAAATTCAAACTGCTCATCCAAGCTGAGGTGTGCAGGCTCCCAAGGCAGCCCAGAAAGGCAGGGGTGGACTTGTGTGTGCCAGTTTTGAACTTTCTTCCTCATATGCTCCTTTGCTAAAAAACTTGGCTTTCTGTGCAGCTTACAGAAAGAAAGGTTTCGAACAGTAGGAGAGGAATGTCTGGTCTCCTGTTCTAACTTTCAGGAGAAATGGACACGGTGATATGACTTTCACACCAGTCTCTTGTGGGCCTCATGAGCAAAATCAGTAAGGCTCAACGCCATCACAGTTTGAGAAATGTGAATGTTAAGCTAAGGTTAGGATCTGGGCTGAGAGAGTTCTCTGAGGTCACCGAGTGCCCTGTGGCACTTCTGTACAGAGAGTGAGGTTCCTGTCCTCCTGAAAGCTTCTTTCTTTCTTTTTATTTTATTTTTTTTAACTGTGTGAAGGTTCATGGTGGTGGCCTCCCAGAGCCTCTGCACACTGGAGACTTCCTTGGCATTGAAAGAGCTTAGTCATGTGGGAAATCACACCAGGCCTCAGGGCCTCTTTAGGGTACTGTTGCTTGGTTGTTAGGCCTGAACTCACAGAAATACTGAAAGATCTTTGTCTCCTCAGTGGGGATTAAAGGCACGAGTCACCACATAGTTAACCCTGTGCTGGGATTAAAGGCGTGAGTTACCACTCTCTGACCCTCAGTTCGCTGATATTCCAGGCTGACTTTTATTAAATATAAAATCTATCACCACAGTGGGGACCTTACATTTTTGAATCCTCGGTAAAGGACTTGCAGCTCCCTCTTGGTGAAGTTCGTCTGGGCCTCAAGCTGCTCCAGTCCCTCAGGCCGATGACAGACCATGGTCATCTCTAGTTCATCCTCCATCTTGTCTGGAAGCAGAGGAAATGGCATCAGCTGGGACTTGGGGCTAGACTGGGCCACGCCGCAGGTGGTCCTGGAGTGGCCTTGAACCCCACTCCCCACCCGTTCCCTGCTTCACAACCTGTCCACTGTATTACTGAAGGTGTGACAGACTCAAAGGGGATGGAACATCAGCATCTCAGAAGGGCGGTGAGGGTAGAAGTGTTCAAAACACATCCACACAAAACTTCTCCTCCAAATTACCCTCTTTGCATATTCAAATCAATGCCACTGACACTATTTTCTATATAGAGACACAGGTAACAGAGCCGAGTGGAAGCTTCTAGAGTGAGGGGAACAAATCACACCTATTTTTATAAAGGATAAATTTTCACCATGTGGGTAGCAAGGGATACTAGGGAGATTTAGTAGAGCATTCAAATCATGATAGGTTAAATGTGACCTTAAAGGATCTGAATATATTTTACAGGGTCTCGTTTTATAATATCTGCTAAATATCCTTGAACACTAGGGAGCTGACTTCAATATGTGCATCTTTGTATAAATAAAGGTTTCCTAGGCTCTACACACAATCACGGATATCGGCAGTTCAGCTTCCAGCATGTGCACTGAAATGGGGGTCTAATGGTATACTGTTTGTTTACGAAGTGCCTGTCAGCCGAATCTACTTATCTTCCCTCACAGCCAGTCAAAGTTCATCCATCAGTGGTGCTTCCAGGAGTTCGGCCTCACGTGGGGATAAGTGAGCCCTGCCAGGATGCTTTCTGTAAATTTATTTCAGTCAAGAATCATTTACCATCTACCCTCCCCTCCCGTTGTTGTCACACGAGCATCAGCAAATCCATATATTGAGCAATTTCCACTTCCGCCAGGTGGAAACGAGGCCAAGACGGGCAGGCTGCTGGAAACACGCAGACCGCGCTGCCCTGGCAGAGATGAGGCAGGCTGGGTTTGTATCACAGGACAGGGTGTGCAGGAGTGTTAACTGCAGGCACTCTGTAATCAGGGTTGGGCTCTTTGCACCAGACTTTCTCTGCTACTGTCACTTTCTCTCTTTGCTACTTAAATCCGAATGCAAAACAAATCCATCAAAATTTATATTTGCGCAGAGTCCCAGCGGTAACGGATGTTAGAGCAAAGCTCCCATAATGTGTCAGCGAAGCTAATTGTTATCTTTCTTACATGCTGGGCAACACACATCACCTAAGCCTTCTGGGATGGAGGCAGATAACGATTTAATATAAATAAGATACTTTGTTTATGCTACATTGTGGCAAGTGGCCAATTTCCTCATAATTCTTACAGAGCCTTTCATTATTGTTAGATTTGCTAATGAGTTAAGTACCAACTTCTTGAAAGCAGAAGGTTTCTGTGTAAATCAAAGGGCCAGCGCCCAGAATGGAAAGGAAGGTCCCCATAAGTGTAATGTAGAAAGCTCACAGGTGCCTCAAGAAATCTCAGACTCATCCTAAGAAATCAGCTGCAGGTTAGACTTGGCACAAAAATGTGTGTATCTTTAGCTGCGTATATCAGGAGAAACTTCTGGAGGGTCTCTAGAGGTTTATGATATACTGCACATATTGTCTCTCAAGGATTTGTTGGCTATTCCTAGGTAGCCCCAGTAGAGGAAGAAGAATCAGCAAAATTATAATAAAATACACATAAGAAAATAGAAAACTGTATTTTGGAAAGAAAAGCTTTGTTAAAATGCTTATCTGACCCAGAAGAATGAAGGTTTTTTTTTTTTTCCCTTTGTGTGTGTATGTGTGTGTGTGTGTGTGTGTGTGTGTGTGTGTGTGTGTGGTATTGTGCTATTTCTTAATCTTCTTGTGGCAGGATTCCTTATATGCTAAGGGAAATTTTTAGTGGGTGTTTAAAAGAAATTTTTCCAGCTCACAACCAGCACTCACTTCTTATCACCTTGCTTAAAAAGTGTTAATTATTGAGACACCAACTATTAAGCCGACTTTATTAAGATGTAGTCACTCCTTATTGATCAATGATAGGCTTGCTATCTGGGAGGCAGGAGCAGGTTCCAGATTAAAAAGTTTCTGCAGGCTGTGACTACTTGGTTATTGATGGCTAACTTTTTGCTTTCTAGCTTTACCCTTCACTAATAATCAGTCTGTGATCACCTCTGTGACAGGAAAAATTCTAGTCTCTGAAGCTCAAGATGGAAGGAAATAGCCGCCTATGGATACTAGCGGCTTAAACCTGTAAGTAAAAACGTAACTTATATAACAGTCCAGGATATGCATAAATGCATGCAAAATTTTTGTGAAATGTTTTTGGAGGTAAAACTTTGTGAGGCAGTGCTGACTTTGGTGAGCTGTACTTGAGCAATGGCAAACCTGTGCCACCCATGTTTATGGGAAAACAATAATTTAACTTGTCCACAGCTTTGGCAACTGTCTAGACTTGCCTGCATTCGGACATTTCTCTATTTCGTACCATCTTGCAGCCCTTTTGTTCTGGGCCACTATAAATATATGCAGGGGACATTTTGGAAGGGTGATTTTCACATCTCCTGTAGCCATCGGGGATTTCCTGGATGTCTCTAGGCAGAGCCACTAGAGAGGGAAGAGTGGGCCAGCTTCCTGGATAGAATTAACATGCAGGGAGTCCCTTATCACTCTGGTTCTTGTGAATCTTCAATGCCACACGCTGCTTCCTGATATTATTTTCATTATTAAAAATGACAAGCTAATTACTAAGTCATATTGAGTCTGAATCAAGAACTAATCTTAAAGTTAATGCTTTGAAATGTTCTGTTTGATAAAAAAAATCAATGAAAAATATCTTCTCTTTGTAATGTTCTATTAGGACTCTGTTAACGACTTTCATGTGACTTGTGTATGGTGTGCATGTGTGTGTAGGTGAGGGGTACAGTCCCTCCCTGTTTGGCATTTACAAGCCAGTTATTTTAATAGAGAAGGTAATTTTCTAACTATAGGTGACTGACAAGGTGATGAATGTCTGCCACTGGGGTGAATGTGATCCAAAACAATAAATTATAGAGGATTCTACAGTGTAGAATCCCAGTCAAAACACTGTATGATGAGTCTGAGTAATTTTTTTTTAATACTTTAGGGTTTGGGATTGTTCTGTGTATAGTATAGATTAAAAACTTTAGATCCTGTTAGGAAAAAAATGTATCAAGTTACCTATATCTCTAGTGAAGTGTGTATCTTTTAAATAAACAGAATCCACGCAAAGGTCTTCTATTGCACATCTTTCCCAAGCTCTGTTACTAACTTCTTTTGTCTGAGGCTTGGGACACATAAGTCAACAGTGACAAAGTTGGACCTTAATTCCAGCCAGTCTAGGAGTCTGCCATCAGATTTGCCTTCCATATGTCCTCACAGTGGCTTCTACTTTATTGGAGCACAGACTGTAAACTGCTTTGTGATCAGCCTTGAGGTATTCCTGATCCTAACAAATGTCATGCCTGTGTACAAGTCAGCTCTTCAAACTGAGCAGTGAGGACCCAAACCCAAGGGTACATCAGCCAGGGAAGGCCATGACACAAAACTATGACCATCTCCTTTCTTTCTCCTCTGTGTGTGTGTGTTTAACAGAGGTGGGAATCTGAGTTGTACTTTACTCCCACCTGTTTATTCCATTCCATTTTGAGGCTGCAAAATTGTGATCCTTAGCTTGAATGTAGTCCAAAGAGAGGGTCTTTGAAAGTAAGAAATACATAGAAGCTCATGTTTTATATGAAATAGATAAAATATGTTTAAAGCTAGTTGCTAAAATTTACAGACAAGGAATCCACAACAAAGTTTGAATTTCTGGTTTCTCCTGGAAAACCTTGAGTCTCAAATTCTCACCAGGGCATCATGTACTAGGGCCAAGCAGAGGCTGTACACTCTAGTTACTCAGTCACCAGGGCTCCCTGTCACTCACCTAGATCCCTTCCTTCCTTCCTCCCTCCCTCCCTCCCTCCCTCCCTCCCTCCCTCCCTCCCTCCCTCCCTCCCTTCCTTTCTCTCTGTTGTTTTGAGACATGGTCTCTTTATGTATCTCTGTTCTGGAGCTCACTCTGTAGACCAGGCTGGTTCCAAACTCATTGAGATCCACCTGCCTCTGCCTCACAAGAACAGGCATTAAAGGCAGACACCATGTGTGCATCACCCCAGGCTTCTTTTAATGCTCTTAAGCTGGCTTGAGGCCACCAGTGGATCTTGAGGCAGACCTGCTTACCCTTCCCACCGCCTACCCTTTTCCTGTTTCTATTTAAAGCACTCTGCTTTGTTTCACAAGGACCTTGAAGCAGATCCTAGAAACTAAATATTAGATACAGAAAAACTGCTTCAGAAAATGCTGACTCCATAGGAGGTCTGGACCGTGTTGGGGGAGGGGAGGAGAACAGAGAAATTCAGATCATTCGTTTTAAACAGTTAATATACTTAAGCTACAACTCAGCTCCAAGCTTTATTTTATTTTATTTTTTTTATAGAAGTTCAATTACCACGGAAGAAAAAATTATGAGTCTCAGGATAAACAACGTTTTTTCTTAAATCTTAACCTAAGAGAACATCCCTAGCCATTTCTACATAAATGAGTTTGCTAACAAGGGGCACAAATCTGGTGAATAAGAAAGCTAATTGCAGAATATATACTTGATTGAGAAAAATATTCCCTTTCAAGTAATGTAACTGAGACAGTCAAGTTAGACTTTTTTTTTTTTTTTTTTCTTTTACCTCTCTGATACTGGTAATACCACCAGGCGATGTCTAGGAAAAAGTAAGAAAACATTTTACCAAATCCATTCATTTAAAAAGCACAACACACTTTTATTGTCATTAGAGAGGCAGGCACTCTGAGGAGGTCCTGGTTACCATCCAGCTTGACATATGCAAGGGGCCTCTCAGGAGCAGGGCAGTCTGGATTTCCCATCCCTTTCCCACAATGAGAACAGGCACGAGCATTGGGTCACCTCCCAGTGCCCACGCTACCAGCAGGGCTCATCCAGCATGCTCTGAGCCATGCAGTCATGCAGCCTGAAGAGAGATGGGATGGCACGTGGCAGAGGATGCACAGATGTAGATGGCCTCTTGGAAATACCCACAGGTTTGATTGAAGAGTGGCTTTTTGATACCTTCCACCATGAGAAGAAGGCCCCATTACCTCTGTCTTCTTTGTGAATAAGCTATGGATCTTGTGGGGTAATTTACTTCTTCAACAACTATTGGCAAAGCATATATTATATGAAGATATAATTGTTTCCTGCTCTCATGGAGCTTACAAGCTACACAATCTGGCTTCTCTCCTCCTTAAGTGTGATAAGGAACTCCGATGTAGAATGTAAAAGGCACTATTGATGTTAAGGATTAGTATACTGGGGAGTTCAGCAGAAGAGATGCAGGTTAAATCTTCTACTGTGCCATGTATGAGACACTGGAGAAAAATCACAGCTAGAAAACCCCCCACGGTAGGTGAGCTGGCTGAGTCTAAGTTCCCAAGGATCTCTGCTTGATGCCTTCATGCTGGCCCTTTCAGGTCTATGTGCTGTTCAGTCTTGCATTCTTCTGTGGGCTCCTGTTTGAACTGCCTCCTTGTCTTGCTAGCACCCTTGACCAACGGTGTGTCAGTGGTACAGAGAGCTGGGTACCCATTGTCTCCTAATCTGTGTCTGTGGGAGAAATTCATCTTATTGGATTTAGTTGCCTCTTTGATCACTCTGGTTCACTAAAAGAAGCCTGGGGTGATGTACACATGGTGTCTGCCTTTAATGCCTGTTCTTGCGAGGCATTTGTGTGTGTGTGTGTGTGTGTGTGTGTGTGTGTGTGTGTGTGTGTGCCTGCACACACTTGCATGATGTGTGCACCTGTAAATCTGACATATATGAAAGTCACATATATGCAATTCTTTTTTCTTCCACCATGTGGATCCCAGAGATCAAACTCATGTTATCAAGTTTGGTGATAAGTAGCTTTACCCCTTGAGCCATTTCACCAGTTCTAAAGAGCTATATTTAAATTTTTAATTTTCAATCCTGGTCTATAACACTTCCTCCTCCCCCCCCCCCCCCGACCCCAGCATAAGACTCCTGCTTTACTGAAGCCTGCACTCCAGGTAAGACACTACCTACCACTTGCTAATACCCTTAAGCCCTACCCAGCAGTTCCCCAACAGCACCTGCTTTCCTGGGCTTCATATTCTGGCCCACAACCCCTGGCAGAAGACTCTCACTATACTGGAGGCCATGATAGTACGGGGAACCCCAGAGCCTGCCCAGCATTCCCCAACAGCCTCTACTCTACCAGGTTCCATATACCAGCCCACAAGCTGGCAGATAACTCCTTTTCTACTGAAGGCCATGCAGGTACTAGGGATCTCCAGAAGACACCTGATCTACTGGAGGCCCCACTGGCATTAGGAGCCTCAGGAACTATAGGTACCCAGAACCCCAGAGACCACACCAGTATCCAGAACCACAGAGGCCAAGCAGGCCACCAAAATCCCAGCATAGATAACACTATTGGATCGGAAGACTCACTGGTCACCAGAATCATAGGTCACTCAGGCCAGAAGACCAAAGAGGAAGCAGAAAGCAAGGGGGTGGGGGGTGGGGTGGGAACAACCAAAAAGGATCCATCTGACAAAGATAAACTCAAAAATCAGTACCTAAATCAATAATAACCCCAAACCCAGATGACTAGAGGCCAGCATAGAAATATAATCACCAACACTCAGGGCATTATGACACCACCAGAGCCCATTTATTCTACTACAGCAAGCCCTTGATATTACAACACAGTGTGAGCATAAGAAAATGACTTCAAATCCAATCGTATGAGGATGATAGAGGCCATTTAAGAGGAAATGAACAAATCCTTAAAAACTCCAGGGAAACACAAACAGGTGAAGGAAATGAGTAAAATCATTCAAGTTCTGAAAATGGAAATAAAAGCAATAAAAAATAAACACAAACTGAGGGAATCCTGGAGATGAAAAACATAGGCAAATGAACAGGAACCACAGATACAAGCATCACCAATAGAATATAGGAGACAGAAGAAAGAATATCAGGCACAGAAGATACAATAGAAGAAAATGCTAAATATAAAAAATAATTCCTGAGACAAAACATTCAGAAAGTCCTGGATTCTATGGAAAGACCAAACTTAAAAATAATAGAAACAGAAGAAGGAGAAGATACCCAGCTTAATGACTCAGAAATTATCTTCAACAAAATCATAGGAGAAAACTTTCCTAACATAAAGAACAAAATACTTAGAAAAGTACAAGAGCTTACAGAACATCAAATAAATTGACCCAGAAATGAAAGCTCCTCACCACGTAATAATCAAATACTACATATATGGAAAAAAAGAAAGAATATTAGAGGGGAAAAGACCAAGTAATATATAAAGGCAGAACTATTAGAGTCACACCCGACTTCTCAACGGAGATTTTAAAAGTCAGAAGGGCACAGGCAGATGTGCTGCAGACTCTAAGAGACCACAGATGCCAGCCCAGATTACAATACCCAGCAAAACCTTCAATCACTATAGATGGAAAAAACAAGATATCCCACGACAAAGTCAATATTGAATAGTACTGACCTACCAATCCAACCCTACAGAAGGTGCTAGAAGAAAAACTCCAACTACACCCATGAAAGCACAGGAAATAATAATTTCACATCAGCATAATTAAAAGAAGAGAGACACACACAAGCTCTCCCTCTCTCTTTCATACACACTACTACCATCATTACCAAAGTAACAGGAATTAATACTCATTGGTTATTAATATTTCTCTGTGGGAGATTATGTTGTTCCATTGTAAACAATTGTCCCACCCACTGGTTTAATAAAAAGCGCTGATTGGCCAAAGGCAGGCAGGAAGTGTGGGCAGGGCTATCAGACTAAGAAAACTCTGAGAACAGGAAGCACAGAGCAGAATGCCAGAGAGAAGCCAGAAGAAGCAGAGGACAACTATGCTGCTCTGAGAAAAGGTACCGAGCCCCATGGCTGAACAGGCTAAGAGTCATGGGTTAGATTAAGGGTTAGCAAGTTGTATGCCTGAGCCTTAGGCCGATCAGCCTAAAACTATTGAAAGCATCTGTGTGTCTCTGTGGGACTGCAGGACTGTGGGTCTGTGGGTCCTAAACCTTGAGGTTAGGCCCGGAAGTCCGGGCCAGAAACCTCTTACTATATTTCTCAATATCAATGAACTCAATTCCCCCCAAAAAGGACACAGGCTAACAGAATGGATTTGAAAACAGGATCTATCCTTCTGCTGTATACAAGAAACACACCTCAACATCAAAGACAGACATTATCTCAGAGTAAAGGATTGGAAAAAGATTTTTCCAAGCAAATGGATGAAAGAAGCAAGTTGGTGTAGTGATTCTAATATCTAACAAAATAGACTTCAAACTGAAGTTAATCAAAAGAGACGGGGAAGGACATTCCTTACTCATCAAAGGAAAAATCCACTAAAATAGCATTTTAATTATTAACATCTATGCCACAAACACAAGGGCACCCATGTTTGTAAAAAAAAAATTACTAAAGCTTAAATCACACAGTGACCCCCACCCCCACACTGATAGTGGGAGACTTCAATACCCCACTCTCACTAATCAATAGACAGGTCATACAGAAAAAAAACTAGACAGAAAAATGGGGACTAACAGTCACTATGAACCTAATCGACATAGCAGATATCTGTACAACATTTCACCTAAACACAAAAGAGTACACTTTCTTCTCAGCACCTCATGGAACATTCTCCCAAACTGACCACATACTCAGCCAAAACAGATACACGTCTCAACAGATGGCAGGAAAACAAATAACCCCCTGCATCCTATCTAACCATCATAGATTAAAGCTGAATATCAGAAACAGAAACACCAGACAGCCTAAAATCTCTTGGAAACTGAAGAGCTCTTCACTGAATGGCCACTGTGTCAAGTAAGAAATAAAAAATTAAAGATTTACTAGAATTCAATGAAAATGAATGCACAACATACCCAAACTTATGGGGCACAATGAAAGAAGTCTAAGAGGAAAACTCATAGCATGAAGTTCATGCATGAAGAATTTGGAGCGATCTCTTATTAGTGACTTAACAGCACACTTGAAAGCTCTATATGAAAAGAAGCAAACATACCCGAAGGGAGTAGATGGCAGAAAATAATCAAACTGAGGGCTGAAGTCAATAAAATAGAAACCCCAGAGTGGGAAACCTAAAGGAAGCATATTCTTACCACCAGGACATTAGTCCAACCTACACCTCAATTAAAGAATAGATAGAAATGTGGTAATTTACACAATGGAGTATTATGCAGCAGTAAAAAATGACACCTTTAAATTTGCAGGTAAATGGATGGAACTAGAAAAAAAAATCATGCTGAGTGAGGTAATCCAGACCCAGAAAGACAGACAAGGTCTGTGCTCACTCATAAGTGGATATTAGACATAAAGTAAAGGCTAACCAGGCTACAATCCATGACTCCAGAGAAACTAGGTAACAAAGACCCTAAAAGAGATATCCATGGGTTCCCCTGGGGAGGGGAAATAGATAGATCTCCTGAGTAAATTGAAGGCATGGGGGGCGGTATTAAAGGAAGGTGTGAAGAGAACATGAGGGAACAGGCTGGTAGAGTTGGGGGAGCAACAGATGGAAGCCAATGCAGAGATCCGCAGCTAAGCACTGGGTCAAGCTCCCAATTCAGTTGAAGAGAGGGAGAAGGAAGAGAGGGAGGAGGGATTAAATGAGCCAAGGGGTCAAAGTCATGATGGGGAAACCCACAGAGATATCTGACCTGAGCTACTGGGAGCTCACTAACTGGACTGACAGGCAGGGAACCTGCATGGGACTGAAAGATGCCCTCTGAATGTGAATGACAATTGTGTGGCTTGAGTGGTTTGTGAGGCCTCTGTCAGTGGGACCAGGATTTATCTGTAGTGTATGAACTGGCCTTTTGGAACCCACTCCCTACAGCTGGATACCTTGCTCGGTCTTGACACAGGAGGGAGGGGTTTGGTCCTGCCTCACCTGATATCTCAGACTTTGCTGACTCCCCAGGAGAGGCCTTATCCTCTTTGGGGAGTGGATGGTGGGGTGGGGTAGGGAGAGACTGGTAGTGAGTGGAAGGCAGGGAGGAAAAAGGAGCTGTGATTGGTAAATTAAAATAACTTCAAATTTAAAAAGTCAAAAAAAAAAGAATCTAAGAGAACAATACAAAGAATCAATGAAACAAAGAGTTGGTTCTTTGAGAAAATCAGCAGGATAGACAAACTAATAAACCCAAATTAATGCAGAAAGAAAATATTCAAATTAACAAAATCAGAAATGAAATGGGGATCATAATAAAAGATATCAGGAAAATCAGAAATTTAAATTGGAATTAGAAAATCTAAAAGAAATGAACAAATTTCTTGATAGCTACCACTAACCAAAGTTAAATCAATATCAGATAAACATTTTAAACAGACCTATCACCCCTAGGGAAACAGAAGCAGTCATTAAAATCTCTCTCTCTCTCTCTCTCTCTCTCTCTCTCTCTCTCTCTCTCTCTCTCTCTCTCTCTCTCTCTCTTTCTCTCTCTCCCTCTCTCAAAAAAAAAAAAAGCCTAGGGCCAGAAGGTTTTAGTGCAGAATTCTATCAATACCAGTATTTCTCAAATTATTTTACAAAACAGATATTCCTCAAGAACATAAATGAAAAAATAATTAAATACTTGTTAGGCAAACCCAAGAACACATAAAAAGTATCACCCACCATGATCAAATAGGCTTCCAGAGATGCAGGGATGGTTCAACATATGAAAAACTGTCAAAGAAATTCACCACATAAATTGAATGAAAGAAAAAAAATATGATCATCTCATTAGATGCTGGAAAAGCCTTTGGCAAAATCTAACACCCTTCCATGATAAAAATATAGGCAAAATCAGAGATATAAGAAATATACCAAAACATGATAAAGGCAATACACAGCAAGTCAATCGCCACCATCAAATTAAATGGAGAGAAACTCATAGCAATCCCACAAAAATCAGGAACAAGACAAGTCTGTCTACTCTTTCCATCTTTATCTGATGTAGTACTTGAAGTTTAGATAAAGCAACAAGACAGCTAAGAGATCAGGGGAATACAGACTGGAAAGGAAAAAGTATGCTATTTGCAGATGTATAATAGTATACATAAATGACTCCATATATTCTACCAGGGAACAACTACAGCTGATAAACACCTTCAGCAAAGTGGCTAAATACAAGACTAACTTTAAAAAAACCCAATAGTCCACCTATGTATATAAATAGTAAATGGTCTGAGAAAAAAATAAAAGACACTACACCTTTCACAATAACCACAAATAATATAAAATATTTTGATGTAACTCTAACCAAGCAAGTCAAAGACCTGACTACAAGAACTTCAAGTCTTTGAAGAAAGAAATTGGCGAAGATATCAGAAGATGGAAAGATCTTCCATGATCATGGATCAGTAGGATTAACAGTAAAAATGGCAGTTTTACCGAAAGCAATCTACAGGTTCAATGCAATCCCCATTAGAATCCCAACACAATTATTTGCAGACCTTAAAAGAACAATAATCAGCTTCATGTGGAGAAACAAGAACCTGGGATAGATAGCTAAAACAATCCTGTAACAGTAAAAACCTTCTGGAGGTATCACCATCTCAGATTTAAAGCTTTACTACAGAGGTATAGAAATAAAAATTGCATGGTATAGGTCAACTGAAGATCCAGACCTAAATCCACACACTTACGGTTTCCCAATTTTCTACAAAGAAGCCAAACTTGTACAATGGAAAAAAAAGAAAGCATCTTCAACAAATGGTACTGGTCTAACTGGATGTTGGTGTGTAGAATATTATCCACCACACTTCACAAAACCCAAATCCAAGTGGATAAAAGACCT
Organism: Phyllotis vaccarum; assembly: GCA_033318265.1. Lineage (NCBI taxonomy): Eukaryota > Metazoa > Chordata > Mammalia > Rodentia > Cricetidae > Phyllotis > Phyllotis vaccarum. The sequence goes on along the minus strand of JARWLC010000016.1, from coordinate 62,080,694 downwards.
CAACATACATCCAGATACTTCAACTCTGTTAGAAGAGAAAGTGAAAAAGCTTTGAACGCATTGGCACAGGAGACAGCTTCCTCAATAGAGCACCAATATTGCAGATACTAAGATTGACAATTAATAATGGTACCTAGTGGAACTGAAAAGCTTCTATAAAGCAAAGGATACTATTAATAGGACAAAGCGACATCCTGTAGAATGAGAAAGATCTTCACCAACCCCACATCTGACAGAGGGCTAATTTCCAAAATATGTAAAAATGGGGTATTTTATATATAGAGAATTCTCAACAAAAGAATCTCAATGGCTGAGAAACACTTAAAGAAACATCCTTAGCCATCAGGGAAATATAAATCAAAATGACTCTGAGATTCCATCTTACACTTGTCAGGATGGCTAATATAAAAAATACAAGTGACAGCCTATGCTGGAGAGGATGTGGAGCAAGGGGAACACTCCTCCATTGCTGATGGGAGAGAAAACTTGTACAACCACTTTGGAAATCAATATGGCTGTTTCTCAAAAATTGGGAATTGGTTTCCAAGAGCCAGCTATATCACTTTTGGGCTGATACCCAAAGGATGCTCAATATTACCACAATTACACTTGCTCAACTTTGTTCATAGAAACTTTATTTGTAATGTCCAGAACCTGGAAACTGTTGGGCCCTCTGGTAAGACCCTCTGTCTTTTCCCTCCCCTCCTCATAAATAATCAATACTAGCAAGGCATGCTAAGTCAGGCTGGAGTTAAGAATAGCACCAAATTCACTTATGGTCTGGGGCTGGATGGCAAAAATTCCTCACACAAGGGCACACTGACAGTATATGGCCGGTTCAAGCTAATAAAAGCCTTAATGCTAAAACAGCAGTAACGCCATTTTGCAAGACTTAAGTGATAGAATAAAAATGCAGGATGGCAGCAAAAATAGTTTTGGGTGGGCCCCAGCCCATGACCAAGAAAAACAAGCTAAGGCCTTGAGATAAGCAACATACAGGGTGACCTCGACCGAGGCCAGCAAATCCAAGAAAACAACTTGCAAGACAAAATATTTTGAGAAAAATAACCGGTGGTCTTGGCTTGTGGTTTGGCCCCGGCCCTGGGCCAAGAACAACAACAGCCATCTGGACTCTGACTGCCCCTCAGAGGTGGTCTCACTGAACTAACCAATCAGAACCCTGTAACCATGCATCTGCTTTTGTACACATGCTTCTGCTTCCCAAACACTATAAAAAGGCCCTGAACAAAGGCCTGGGTGCTCAAGTCTTCTCGAATGACTGGGCCCACAGGATCCTGTGCTTCCACAATAAACCTTGTGCTGATTGCATCTGAACTGTGGACTCGGCTCGGTCTTTGGGTCCTGGGGTCTCTTCCTGAGGGAAGATCCGTTCTGGGGGTCCTGCACCCCCGGGGGTCTTTCAAAACAACCTAGGTGTCCCCCAACCAAAAAATGAATAAAGAAGATGTGATATATTTACACAATGGAGCATCACTTGGCTGTTAAAAACAGTGACACCGTACCAAGTGTTGGGTACTGATAATGGTCCAGCTTTCGTCTCCCAGGTAAGTCAGAAAGTGGCCAAGTTGTTGGGGATTGATTGGAAATTACATTGTGCATATAGACCCCAGAGTTCAGGACAGGTAGAACGAATGAATAGAACAATCAAGGAGACTTTAACCAAATTAACGCTTGCAACTGGCTCTAGGGACTGGGTCCTCCTCCTGCCCCTGGCCCTGTACAGGGCCAGGAATACCCCTGGGCCCCTGGGTTTGACTCCCTTTGAAATATTATATGGGGCACCACCCCCCATTGTGAATTTCCTTGATCCTGATATTTCTTCTTTTGCTGACCGTGCTACCCTACAAGCTCACCTCCAGGCAATCCAGATTGTCCAGAAGGAAGTCTGGAGACCACTGGCTGCGGCTTACCAAGAGCAACTGAAAAACCCAACTGTGCCACACCAGTTCCAGATCGGCGACTCCGTCTGGGTCCGTAGGCATCAGGTCAAGACTCTTGAGCCCCGGTGGAAGGGACCCTACACCGTCCTTCTGACCACCCCAACGGCGCTAAAGGTCGACGGTATCGCAGCCTGGATCCACGCCTCCCACGTGAAACCAGCCTATCCAGGACCAGACGGCTCAGCAGAGGAACCCGATCTCCAGAAAGGATGGAAAGTTCAACGCACCCAAAATCCGCTAAAGCTAAGACTCACGCGGCTCTAATATGGATTGTTTTTGCTCTGGGTATATTAAGATCAGAAGGGTCCCCACATCAGCCAATTGGTCAAACCTGGCAGGTGATTTCTGGAACAGGGGATATAGTTTGGGAAACCTCCTCTGACAAATACCCCGCTTGGACTTGGTGGCCAGTTCTAACCCCCGATCTATGCCAACTGATGGCTGGTCTCGAGCAATGGGACATTCCTGCTGTTGACCCAAGAAACACATGGGGGCTCGACCCCTCTCAGGTATGCACAAGCTCCGCAGGTTGTGGTTGTGCTCAAGCGGCTGTTGGGTGCAGTCACCCAGTCGCAAGGGACAACCTGGCAAGAGCCCCTTTCTATGTATGCCCTAGGGATGGTAGAACTCGAGAACTAGCTCGGAAATGTGGCGGTCTTGAGAGTTACTATTGCTCTGCCTGGGGATGTGAAACAGGAGGAACCACCTATTGGGGCCCCTCCTCATCCTGGGACCTTATCAGGGTAGGAAGGAGATTCAGGCATCAAGACTGGAAGGGTCTCTTTAACAGTAAAACTATAGGAACAACGGGACCAGCAGCTTGGATGGCCCCACAGGCCTGTAGATGGTACGGAGATGGACCTTGCCTGAGCTTTACTTGTAATCCACTCAACATCTCATTTACTCAAGCAGGAAAGAATAACCGAGACTGGATCCGAGGGCGCCAATGGGGGCTTAGATTTTATCTAGAGGGGGCTGACCCCGGTCTTACTTTTAAGCTCCGCCTCCTCCTAAAGGAGCCGATCTCTCGACCTATAGGCCCCAATCTTGTCCTCCCCGAACAAAGAAAACCCTCTATCAAAAAGGTGATCATTATAAGGCAAGAAAACCACACCTCCACACCTACTCCAACCCTGACCTCTTCCCCTACACGTCCCCTACCAGGTACTGGGGACAGACTCTTAAACCTAGTTAAGGGAGCCTACCAAGCCCTTAACGCCACGAAACCGGAAATGACTCAAAATTGTTGGTTATGCCTGAACCCTAGCCCCCCTTACTATGAAGGAATAGCTTTTCTAGGCAACTTTACTAACCACACCTCCCCTCCCCCATATTGTCAAGAAAAAGATCATGCTCTCACATTATCACAAGTATCCGGCGCAGGCCTATGCATAGGGCAGCCCCCTGCCTCACTCCCCTTCTGTAATACTACAATCAAAATCCCACCGGGCTCATACTATCTCACCCCAACCAATGGGAGCTTTTGGGCTTGTAGCACTGGTCTCACTCCCTGTGTTTCGGCTCAAGTCCTGAATCAGGCTAGAGACTACTGTGTTCTGATACAACTCTGGCCCCGAATCTCTTACCACCCTGACGAGACAGTGCTTGAATACTATAAAGACAAGCCCCATAGATTTAGGCGGGAACCAGTGACTTTAACCACTCTAGCCATGATATTGGGGATAGGGGGAATAGCCGCGGGAGTCGGTACGGGGGCAACTGCCCTGGTCCGTACTGACCAGTATATAGGTTTACACCAAGCTATGAACGAAGACCTTAAGGCATTAGAACAGTCAATGAGAGCCCTCAAGGAGTCCTTATCTTCCTTGTCAGAAGTGGTACTACAAAATAGAAGAGGCCTAGATTTACTGTTTCTTAAAGAAGGTGGTCTGTGTGCCGCTCTTAAAGAAGAATGTTGCTTTTACGCTGACCAAACCAGATTAGTAACAGAAACCCTGGACAAACTAAAAGAAAGGTTAGAGAAACGCAAAAGAGACTTTGAATCCCAACAATCATGGTATGAGGGAATCTGGAATCGATCCCCATGGTTCACCACTCTTGTATCTTCCCTTATGGGGCCCCTCATTATCCTGCTTTTGATTCTGACTTTTGGGCCTTGTATCATTAACCGGTTGACCCAATTTGTAAAAGATAGGTTATCGGTCGTCCATGCCCTAATATTAACTCAACAGTATCATGCTACAAGACAACGAGATATTAACAATAACTCCTCATAGAGTAAATGATTTTACTCGGGCAAAAGAAAATGGGGGAATGTTGGGCCCTCTGGTAAGACCCTCTGTCTTTTCCCTCCCCTCCTCATAAATAATCAATACTAGCAAGGCATGCTAAGTCAGGCTGGAGTTAAGAATAGCACCAAATTCACTTATGGTCTGGGGCTGGATGGCAAAAATTCCTCACACAAGGGCACACTGACAGTATATGGCCGGTTCAAGCTAATAAAAGCCTTAATGCTAAAACAGCAGTAACGCCATTTTGCAAGACTTAAGTGATAGAATAAAAATGCAGGATGGCAGCAAAAATAGTTTTGGGTGGGCCCCAGCCCATGACCAAGAAAAACAAGCTAAGGCCTTGAGATAAGCAACATACAGGGTGACCTCGACCGAGGCCAGCAAATCCAAGAAAACAACTTGCAAGACAAAATATTTTGAGAAAAATAACCGGTGGTCTTGGCTTGTGGTTTGGCCCCGGCCCTGGGCCAAGAACAACAACAGCCATCTGGACTCTGACTGCCCCTCAGAGGTGGTCTCACTGAACTAACCAATCAGAACCCTGTAACCATGCATCTGCTTTTGTACACATGCTTCTGCTTCCCAAACACTATAAAAAGGCCCTGAACAAAGGCCTGGGTGCTCAAGTCTTCTCGAATGACTGGGCCCACAGGATCCTGTGCTTCCACAATAAACCTTGTGCTGATTGCATCTGAACTGTGGACTCGGCTCGGTCTTTGGGTCCTGGGGTCTCTTCCTGAGGGAAGATCCGTTCTGGGGGTCCTGCACCCCCGGGGGTCTTTCAAAACAACCTAGGTGTCCCCCAACCAAAAAATGAATAAAGAAGATGTGATATATTTACACAATGGAGCATCACTTGGCTGTTAAAAACAGTGACACCGTGAAATTTTCAGGCAAATGAATGGCACTATAAAATAAATCATCCTGAATGAGGTAACCCTGACTCAAAAGGATAAACATGATAAATACTCACTTAAAAGTGGATATTAGCTGTAAAGTAGAGGATAACTGTGTTACAGTCTACAGACCAATAGAAGGTAGGTAATAAGGTGAATCCAAAAATGGAAGCATGAATTTCCTTGGGAAGGGGAAGTAGATTTCCTGGGTAAACAGGGGGTGGGTGGGGGCTGGAAACATGAAGATCAGGTAGGGGAGAGATGAGATGACTGGAAATGGGGGCAATTCAGGGTAAGGTAGAAACCTAGTGCAAAAGAAATTCCCAGGAATCTACCACGATGACCCTAGTTAAAACTCCTAGCAATGGGGGATTCATAGCCTGAGCAGGTCATCTCTTGTGGCCAGGCAAGACTTCCAGTGGGGGGATTAGGACACCAACTCAGCCACATAACTTTCAACCTACCCATGTCTGTCCTGACTATGGGATGTGCTGGGTTAAGGGTGGTGCAGAGTGGGAGTGGCCAACCAACGACTGATCCAGTCTGTGATTCAGGATATGAAAGTGTGCCCACTCCTAACACTGCCTGGAGTGCCAGGACCCAGAGGCTCGATACCCCAGAGACCTTGGATAGACCCAAACATGACTAGCAAAAGAAAGAAATAAAGAAAGAAAGAAAGAAAGAAAGGAAGGAAGGAAGGAAGGAAGGAAGGAAGGAAGGAAGGAAGGAAAGAAAAATCAATGTAATGATGCCTCGTGTTATTTTGCTATAGTCACAGCTCGGTACCTAGCTCAACTGTCATCATAGAGGCTTCATCCAGCAACAGATGCAGATTCGCAGTCAAAGATTAGGTGGGACTTGGGGAATCTTGTGGAAGAGGGAAAGAAGGACTTCCTGTACAAGCTGGAGAGATCAGTCACCACAAGGCAGCTCACAGAATTAACTAATGGGCTCATAGGGGCTCACAGAGACTAAGCGACAACCAGGAAGCCCGCATGGGACTGACCTAGGCCCTCTGCATATATGTACTGTTGTGTAGCTTGGTCTTCTTGTGGGAGCGGAGACTACCTCTGACTCTTATAGGCTTTTGGGACCCTATTTCTCACACTAGGTTGCCTTATCCAACCTTAATATGAGGGAGGGGAGGTGCTTAGACTTACTGCAACTTGATATGTTTTGTTGATACCCATGAGAGGCCTGCCATTTTCCCATTTTCTGAATAGAAGAGGAGGAGAAGAGGATGGGGAGGGAGCATAAGGGGGGGAAGGGGGAGGGGAGAAGAGGAGGAAGGGAAAACTGTGGTTGGGATGTAAAATCAATTTAAAAAATATTCTCTCTCTCTCTCTCTCTCTCTCTCTCTCTCTCTCTCTCTCTCTCTCTCTCTCTGTGTGTGTGTGTGTGTGTGTGTACAAGTGTCAAGTGCTTAGGAGGTGAGAAAAGGGCATTAGTTCCCTTGCAGCTGGACTTACAGGCATTTGTGAGCCTTCTGATCTGAGCAAAAGATTCCAGTCCCCATGACCGAGCAGCTGCTCAGTGGGGTTTAACTGCTAAGTCATCTCACGCCCTGTGAGCTACATTTTTAGAGCTGTCTTAGAAAAGTTCCAGAGAAAGCATTGAGTTTTCCTGTTAGCATCCTGTACTGATGTAATGTATTTGTTAAAGTTGATGTACTAATGATTAATGATTGATGAGCTGATATTGACACATTAGTAAAAATGGAAGTCCATTCTTCATAGGAGATTTTAATCATTGTTATTAGTGCTTCTATGGGTTTTGACAAATGCATGTCAAGGGTCTGCTGCTACAGTAGTCCGTAGAATAATTTCACTGCCTTACTCACGTGTTTACAAATATGAATTGATCTTCTCTGGCCTGCAGGAAATGTGATAGGTACTGGAAGAAACGACAAGATGCAACATCTGTCTACAATTGTTATGATGCTGATGGGGAGGCACACAGGCAGACCAGAGGCTAGAACTGATGTGCCAGGGATCATTGGCAGCTGGATGAGTGCAGGTGAGTGTGGTTGAGAACTGGAGAGCTTGGTGAGAGGGTGATCTGATTTCAACCAGCTCTTTTCATGCACTGAGTTCAGATATTTAGATTTGTCAAGAGAAGCCAGGAATAAAAGATGTGTGTTCCCCTATTCTTGGATATTATCAATGAATTTAGCATTTGAGACATGTAACATGTACCGGTATAATGTAGGATGCTAGAAGCTTGGGTCTCAAGCTCTTCATTTGCAAATCACTCCAGAGCAGCAGAGTTGTGACTGAGAACAGGCACCCCAGGGGAAGGAGCTGCTACTTAGTGCCACCTCCCTAAAGCACAGGACCAGATGTCAAAGGTGTTAGAGAAGGCTCCAAAGAGAAAGAAAACTTAGTTGAGTCTTGAAGAAAAAGGGACAAGGAGTCAGAATTTGTGAAAACACAGAAGCCACAGAAAAACAAAACCAAAGCCAAAAAATGAATAAGGAGGGTTGGTTATTTTGTAACTGAGCCGAATCCACAGAGAATGTCTCATCTCTTTTTATCAGAGAGCTCAGGGGGTAGCTTGCCTCAAAACAGTGCAGCCCCTGTCTAGATGGAGCTTCTGCGTCTTCATTACCTCCCAGAAGTTGAAGACTGAACTACATATTTTCTATGTTAGAAAAGTTATGTTCTCCATTTAATGAGAATTTGTTAGGTGTATTAAAGACAGGACCTACGGGAAACAGATGAGTCCAGCAACAGATATACAGGAGGTTCAGATATTAGATGAAACACAGATTTAATAATAATGATGGATATATGCTCAAGAAAAGAGATTCCAAAAAGTTGAAGAAGCTCATCAGAGGATCAGAATGTATACACAAAGTCATTTAAGAGTTGTAGAGCTGAGAAATATATCACCCAGATCACCGATGCAGCAGGCTAAGTTCAAGACAGATTAGTCACAGGTGAAAAGAGAATAGACAATTTGACAGAGGAAAGAGAGAGAATGGGAAGTAGGAAGAGAATGAAGATAAAATGTGTGTGTGCATGTGTGTGTGTGTATACACATACCTATATGTATGTATGTATGTTTATATATGTATATATAAATATATATATAATCATATATATATGATTAAAAACTCACCAAAACGAAGGAGACAGACAATGTTCATGAAGCAATATTTGGAGAGATTCTAAGGACTCTTATGGTGAAACATAAGACGCTACAGATTTAGGAAGCTCTATAATCCCCAAGCAACATAAACACAAAGAAAAGCACTTGGAAACTCCACGGTCCAACTGCTAAGAACATACATAAGTAGAAAATCATTGATGCAAAAGGCCAACGACCATCAGCTAAAAACTGTACCTTAATTCAATGCTGCTTGAAGGATGTTTGATGCAAGCATAAGTTAAGAAATGCTTGTTGGGCGGTGGTGGCACACACCTTCAATTAGCACTCAGGAGACAGAGCCAGGTGGATCTGTGAGTTTGAGGCCAGCCCGATCTATAGAGTGAGTTCCAGGACAGCCAGGGCTACACAGAGAAACCCTGTCTCTCTCAAAACAATACTGGAGTGACTATGCTTGTATCAGGTAAAACAGATGCTAAGGTGAGAAACTTTGGGAAAGATAGAAAAACGTTTCATCAGATAAGAAGGTTGGTCATTTAAGAGGATGTGACAGCTCTAAGTCAATATGAATTATCAGTAATGTTTCAAATATATATATATGTTTCCCAAAAGGAAAAATAACACATTTGCAATCATACTGGAGGAGTGAGGCTGAGGGCTGGCTGGGAGGGATTAAGGGGAGGAGAGTAGGGGGAGCAGGGGGATACATTGTTGGAAATGACATTTTTTAATGAAAAAAATTAGATTAAATTTTAAAAAACTAATAGAAAAAAAAGCACCTCTCTCAGAACAAGCTATTGACCTCTGATGGCTGCTAGGGAAGAGTCAACTTTCTTCAAGGTTGTGGTCATGTGACCATACTGCAGTAGATGACCCCACAATCACGCTTACATGGGCAGCATCAATTAGATGCAGTGGGTTCTTAGAAAAAGTTGGTGTGTGTGTGAAGGGGCTGTCTAGGAGGATCTGAAGGGGACACCGGGGAACATGGGTAATATAGAAATACATTGTATGCATGTATGAAATTCTCAAGGAGTAAATATAAATCTAAGTAGCCCCAAACATCAGTATTAGCGTAGGTGATCTGAGTGTCACGATGCATCAACTTGACCTCATTGATACAAACAGCTTCTACCCAGCTGTCACAGAGACAGTGCATTCTTTTACAGGGCACATAAAACATTTACCCAAACTGATCTTTTCCTAGAGCTAGTCTCCATGAAGTCTGACTGAAGTACAAAATTCCTTGTTCTCTAGATTTATCAGTGTATTGATTTTTAAATCACTCATATTACAGAAACATGCTATTTTGCACAAATGCATGATGACGGTATATGTCAAAATGAGTGGGATGTTGTTGAAGCTATGTTCAAAAGGAGGTTTTAGAAGCTGTAAATAATTTACATGACAATGTGTGCAAACAGTACAGAGCACCGTACTCCCTCTTCAAATCATATTTCCTGAGGTTCAGTGTTCCCTGAATTGTACCAGGCACATTAGAAGTTGCATTACTGATCCTATGCTGACATTCACAAATGTTACCTGTTCCTTCCCTTAGATACAGATCAGTGCTTTGTTCTGGGTGAGGTCAGTAGTAATATTTTATCAGTGGCTTTTCCCAACAATCGGAGTCAAAGATCTTTGTCTTTGCATATAGCAGAGAGGGAAAAAGGTCCCATTTGCCCTCAAAACTTTAAGGTTTGTATTCTCACTGCTGAGACTCTGAGGTGAGTCAGACTTTTCTCAGACACAGGGCATGCAGTTAGTCAGCTCTGATTTTTATATATTTAACGAGTCCCATGAGTGCCCAAGCTGAGCCTGATAAAGATTTTCTGAATGTTCCAGATACATTTCCAGTCTTCTTGGTTCAATAAAACTCAAATCATGTTTTGCTTCAAGCATTTGTTCGCTTAATTTTGAACCCCTCCTGCTCTTTTTAAGCAAAATTAAATTTATACATTTCTCATTCATTTACACCTCTGTCCTGAAAACGTTCCTAAGAAACAGCCCTATGGAAAAATCACCAAGTGCTTCTACTTCGAAATGGAAGCTGAGGGTAAAATGACCCAAGAGTTCTTCAGTATGGAGCCAATTCAGGCTCACTGCCCTTTGCCCCGATGGGAGGATGCTCTTGGTCTTCTGGTCCACATGGCACTGAATGTGTGTGGATGGAGGTGTCAAATGTCTCCTGCAGCTTCTTGGCAGGTGGTCATTTACTGCCATAAATCACCTATCAGATATCTAACACAGCCATTAAAAGTCTACACAGACACTCTATGTATTCTGAGTGTTACACAAGGGGACCACAAATTTTTTTTTTTTTTTTTAATCAAGTTTGAAGAGCAAAGGGAAAAGATGTACCTAAATGTTAGGATTCTACCAGATGCTTCTGGGCACGGAGCTGGCCATGTCCATCATATCCCTTTGTCTCCAAGCAACATCTTCTGCATCTGAACCTATAGCTACTCTGCAAGTTAGAGTTGTTGGCCTTCTTGGAGCTTCTCAGCCACGGACAGAGTGTCTAGAGGATCTCTGAAGTGGACTGTTTTGCCTAGAAAAAGTGCACGAGATGAAATTGTTGACGGTCTCCTTAGTAGTTCCAGCAGCCTTTAAGGCTCTAGGGAGCAATTAGTCAAACCGAGCCCGACTCCTCCTCCTCCCACCAGCTGGCATTCAGAGGGCAGCAGGGAAGCCCCCACTGGGCTCTCCTTTAGACTCAGCAGGATGGTGACCCTGATCTTCCAGCCCGTGGAGCTGGCCTGTTAATGAGCATGGCTGACCTGTGTAGGGCAGAGCAGTCTCAAGAGTTAGGATAGCTATGTAGGAAATAACACGAAAATGGGTGAGTTTTTATTGCTTCTTTTGATGGAGGGACTGAAATTCATTGAAAATGAAAAGTCTCTGGGAAAATTTTAATTTTATCTTAGTTTAAGACAGAGACTTGAAGGCATAAAGAGAAATTGAAGAAATTGCTCAGAGTGAAAGTCTGAGATGATTCTGCTCAGATGAGCACAGCATTTACTCATGATTGAAACTCATTGGATTGGTGAGATGTGGTGAGCCCTGTTTCAGCCTGCCGAGAGGTCTGACATCTTGCTAAGTGAAGATGTTCTCCAAACAGAGTGTTACCTTTGGTGGGGTTTTAAATGTCTAAGAGCTGCTCTTAGAAAGGAAAGAAAACCTGATTGATATCACCTGCTAATGTCCTTAAAGTCATTATTCTCACTGTGGCCTGATTCAGGCTATCAGTGTGAAGTGATTCTGGTTTGGGGTACACAATCTCCCAGGATAACTGGGCCCCAGTATATTGCCATTGCTTTTTTAGGCCACGTGGCCTATGTTTAATGTCCTCAAATCGGTGTGCTGAAGAATCAAAGCTAATTTCATCCAGTCAGCTTAGTCCTTGTAATCCAAGATAATAAGCCTTCTTGTTGTTGCTAGTGCAAACATAAATGTCCACACATCATTTGGCATATCTCAAGCAGAGAAGTAATGGAAAGTAGCTGAGAGAGTGTCTGCTGTATTAAGTGCCTTGCTTGGTGGGCTCAGAGAGCATAGTAATAGTTTTAGAATTGATCTGATCATCTCACTGTCCCTAGGAGGTATATGGATATTAGAGTAATATGAGTTATACTCAGAAGGGCCTTGTAGCTGTAAATCTAGGTGAGATAAGGCTCGTACAATGAGTGTGTCCACAATAGGTGCTAAAACGCATAATTCAATTCTTGCTTGTATTACGAGGTGATTTTAAGGGCATTCTCAACAGCAGAATCCTATGGCCAAATAGTTAGACACTGTGCAGGTCATGATTATGCGTAGCCTGGTAAATATAGTTAATTAAATGGACAGGGATTTTCTTGTTCTATGATTTACTCTATTCAAAGGGCACTCAATTGTTAGCTCAGGTTGGATACTGACTGGCTAACATGCCTATTATCGTCTATATTAACTGTAATGGCTGTTAGCAGAGCCAAGACTTTAGATGAAAGAATATCAATATTGAAGGTGGTCAAGGAAGAGGGCAAGGTATCTGTGGGTAATGAGACCAGAAACAGTGCCTGAAGCATTAGCAAATGGACATAATAACTGACAGTCTTCGAGAAAATTCTCTGTCTCCCTGGAGTTATCACATGGCTTCGTGTCCTCTGCCCTTAATAATCCAGGCAGTCATTGTATATATTGTTTTGGTCTATTTCTTAGCTGGAGAAGGCCATTGGACATTACCCCTAGCTGGCACATGAACTGCCAAATGCAAGGGCTGCAGCCAGTCAGTTTGTGTGAGAATGTGTGTGCCTGCCCAGAGGCAAAAGACAATGTCAAGGTACCATCCTCCTCCCCAGGACTCAGTGTGGAAGCCTCTTAACTGTGCACTTAATAAATGAAGCTTTGGCAGACACACCTTGAATTATTAATGAAGTTATTCAGCTTTGACTGTTTCCTTCTTTGGGGGAAAGGTTATTCACTCAATGCCTTTGCTTAGACTACACAATACATCACAATTGGGCATATTTTATGTGTAACTTTATGGTGATAATAGTTCTGTCTCATTTAGAAGCAAATCAGACATTATGAACTTCGTGCCTTATTAATATATTGATCTCTAGAAATGTCAACGCATCTCACATCCCGTCAGAGAGCCAGGAGCAATCAGCGGAGAGCCAATAAAAATGTAAAATGAACCATCATAAAAGGGGGAAATACAGCCGGTTTCAAAGCCCCGCTGTTTTCCCAAATTGTTTCAGGACCCAGATCGTTACCTCAAAGACACTTCTACCAATGAAACCCAGTCGATGAGGGTGGGGACTGGGGGTCTGTCCTACTTAAATGTACTCTGGGTAAAAATAGATTTCATGTACTGAAATAGAAACCAAAGGCGAGGAGTGGGTTTGATGTGGGGGAGGGCTGGAGCTGGTTCCCAGATGGTCCTGGAGGAAGCCGGAAGATGGATGGGGAGGGGTCCCTTTCTGTGAAGTTCAACACTATACCCACTACTTGCCTACTGAGGTAACTTCAGGCAAAGCTTAGATTCACCCTAGCACAGAAAGGTCTACACCGAGGTACTGTTTACCTTCAAGAGTGATTTCCCATCAACCTGTATGTGTGTGTGTGTGTGTGTGGGGGGGGTCCTTTGCAACAGCTTTGGAATCAAGCTGCATGAAAACCTGTCTCTATTAGATTTCACCACCAGCTGACACCATTCCCTCCTACCCTCGAAACCTGACTGGAGTACTTAGCAAATACTCAGGGTGTGCTAAGTGTGTAGCCCTACAAGCCAAGAGTTTGTCAGGAAACAGACTAAGAGCATTATATTAATTGAATGGCTAATTCTGTAACTTGACAGTTTAGCCCACAAATCATAGTTAGTATCCAGAGTACCACCATTTCACCCTCTATTTCAGGTAAAAATTTGGAATGTTGGTTTCTGTTATAATAGGTTTGTGGTCATGGGCGCCAGAGGTCTAGACTTGTAGACTTGTAGCCTTGTTTAGTAGCTTGTTGCTGTTTAGGCTTTAAAAATGACTTACGTGTTTATATTAATTTTATGTTGTTTGGTCTATGGCTTAGGCATATTGTTAGTTTGTATTTTATTTTATTTTAATTTATTTTTATTAATTTGTTTGTCATGTGACCTGTGGCTTATCTGTGTTATATATATATTTTAGCAGGGGGTGTTTGGTTTGGTCTGATCTGGGCCTCCAGTCCCATGTAGCTATGTAGGCAATAGCAGAGCAACAGAACAGCAGCCCAATTTGGCCAGAGCATGCACACTTTAGTAAAATTACAATTCTGTTCCTGTCATCTCTTCCACAGGAAGGACAAGGGGCATTTTTTCATTGTGACTCATTCATATTTCCTATGCAAAGCTTCAATCCCCACCTAATAGTACCTCTCCTCTGCCTCACTATCTAGTTTTCCAAGAAACTTTAGGTGTTTGTGACAGTCTAGACACATGACCAAATTTTATCTTTCTGTGGTCCCTAGCAACGCAGAAAATTCAGGATGCCTTGGGTAGACTCATGACATGACCTTAGATGTGTGGTTCTAATCAGTTATGTCACACATATTAAAACCAGGACAGAACTATAGGTCTGGGTCAGTATGGGTTAGATTTTCTGTTGTAGACTCATCCACTTTGGCTTAGCTCCTGTGAGGAACATATTATATTAATTCCATTTCACAGAGGAGGAAGCCAAGGCTCAGCAAGGGAAGCGGCTATATGCTGAGCATTCTTGTGGGATTCCAGCTTGTGACCTGTTTCCATCTTGACTCAAGGTCAGAGAGTCTGAGCTAGTTTTGCGATTTAAAGCTGTATTGACAGGATGTTTGGCCAAAGGCATGGTCACCAAGTTCCTTGCTCCTCAAGGCTGTATAATGAGATGCTTTCCCGTAAGGTGTGGTTACTAGATGTTTTGAGAATTAAGGAGGTGTTTAGGCTTGTCTGTACTTTGAACTTTAAACCATGGTGTCCTGGAGAGGGGGAGGTCTTTTTTGCCTCCCCTGCTTTGAGTATAAAATAAACCTGAGAAATAAACTCAAGGCTTTGATATTGACTGACAGGTCTCCTGACTCCAATGTTTCTGTCTCTGTTCTAATTCTTTGTATCTCTGATGTTTCTCAATCCACATTCCTCTTTACCAAGGACCATTTGAAAGGCTGGGCAGGACCCGACACATTCCAGGTGCTTTCTTTACACCATTTTTATTGAACCCCCAAAGCTTTTCAATATCATCATTTAATAATCATGGTTAGTTCATTATCAGCTAAGTATCTTCATTTCCATTTCATTTGGAGACACAGAATCCGAGATATCCCAAAGGGGATGTGTGGAACAGAGATAGATCTCAATACTTCCTGATGGCTCCATGCTTTGGGGCTACCCCAAGAGTCTCTGGTGGGTCCACTTTCCTACATCTGTGAGGGTATCTCCCTCCACAAGTTGGGGGCCAGATTCCTTTAGTCAAACCTTTCTGTCCCTGAGAACTTGAGGAGCCCAGCCTGAGAAGGCAGTAAGGGAGGTCTCCGTTCCACCCACTGAACATTTCTGTCTTGTTTCTTCTTTATTGTCTGAAAATCAAAGCATCTTTCACTTCAGTTGATATGTCTAAGACCCAGGACATTCTAACTATAGAGAGATGCTTTTATTTTGATGTCAATATTTGCAAACTGGGATCCTGGAAGGGAACTGGATTTGCCCACAGTTGTACACCAACTCTTTGGTACAGAAGAAACTTAGATACATCTTCCTGGAAATTCAGTGTTGAAAAGGATGACATCACTAATTCACTTATCCAGCCACCAAACAATTTCTAAGTCTCTAGTAGATGTCATCTAGACATTATTAAATAAAAGCAGTGGCCATCAGGCCCAGATGTGTGTGGTGTTGGAGCTCTGAATGAATATCAACGGAGATAAAAGACCAGAGAGAAACGGGTCCTAGGGGTACTGTTTTATGCAGGGTAGCCACAGAAGCCAGGGTGGTAGCTTGGTGGCCATAAGAAGAAGACAGGAATTTTGTGGTTAGATATAGTCAGGATAGAATTCCAGCTCAGCAGAATTTAAGCAGTCACTTCTGTCTTCTCAAATTCAGAGGGTGCAACAGCAGATAGATCACAGGGGCCTTGGTCTCCAGTCTGTGAAGGTCAGGGAACCTCTGCAGAGAAAGACCTGGCATCTAGAAGGTTCTGTTCTAGTGTCCTCACTTGGAGGTGAAGTTCCAGGGCTTAGCTTCCTACTGAATGTCTTTTCTGGGTTACGAATTGGCTGAGACCTAGGGAGAGCTCAGACAAGATGAGAAACCAGGGAAGAAGTGGAAGGGCTAGCAGGAAACCTTTTGCAGTAGATGAGGAAGGATGAGCCTGGATTAGCCATGTGAAGCTGTGAATACATTAGCAGGTCAGAGGGCTATGAAGCTGTTTAATGTGCCTAGTTGTATACAGTAGTAACTGCGGGTCCTGGTGTGATGCTTTAGTGGAACTTTCTAGATGGAGTTCTGCCTTCAAATTTTTAACCCTTCTGAATGTCTCCTGGAGAAGAAGCAGACCTCTTAGCATTTAGCCCTTAGGGAAGCTCACCATATAGCTTCAGGTGGATCAGAAGCATCTCTGAAAATGAAGCTTTATGTATAAGAGACAGCTGCAAGTCATGCTCAGCATGAGGCTTTCCAGTGCTCTCAGCCTGTACCTGCACCTCAAGTTCCAAAACCCTTCTTCATGATGACATCTTAGGATTCTGAGGCTAGAGTGAAGACATATCTTTCCCTTCATTCTGATATATTATTTTTCTTGTATGTGTGTGTGTGTATGTATGTGTGTACGTGTGTATGTGTGTGTGTATGTATGTGTGTATGTGAGTGTGTGTGTATGTATGTGTGTGTATGTGTGTGTAAGTATGTGTGTGTGTTTAAGTGTGTGTGTATGTATGTGTGTACACCCTAGCACCTGCATGCTATGGTGTCTGGATGAAAGTCAGAGGATAACTTTTGGGAGTCATTTTTTTTCTTACACTCTGTGAGTCCCAGGGATCAATCTCCAGTCAGGAGACTTGGCACCAAGTTCCGTTGAGCCTGTGTTGGCTCTGTTTGACCTTTGTCTTGTTTTTAAGACCATGGGTATAAATTGTATTGAGGATTGTGATTTTTGTTGTTGTTGTAAATACCACATCTTTCTCTCTTTCTCCCCTTCTTCCTTCCTTCTTTCCTTCCTTTCTTCCTTGTGAGAAAATAATAAGTAAAGTTCATAGAATTATGGGTATGGGACTTCTGGTTTATGGTGATTTTATTGGATAAAATATGTTTTTCAAAACATGATGCTGTGTGGTGGTCACTGTTGCTCATCACCATCAGTGTCTGGGTCCCCTCCCCCATGTGACTGGCACCAGCTAGTCATGTGTGAACAGGGGTTATGTGTGTCTCTGGTAGCCTAGCTGACTCATGCCCTGTGATTCTACCCAAGAACCCTTCTTGTCCCAGGGAGGTCTCAGTTTCCTGGTGGAAGAGATGCTTTCTATAGTATCATCAATACAGAGGAGGGGAAGGGAAGGGGAGGAGGAAAGAAGGGCATTGTGCGTGGATGAACTTGAAAAGAAGGGATAGACTTACTGCAGGAGATGACAGGTGGCCTGTGTGTCAGGGATGAGGTGAGGTGGGATGTGTTTTAAAAGAAAAGGAGGTCCAGAGAGCATAAGAGCCCTGCACCTAGGAGCTCCATTAAAAGTCTCTCAGCAGCTGTCTAGCAAACAGCAAAGCAAGGCCAGAGTTGGACTATGTGTGCTGTGAGAAGCTAGCCAAGAGCCATGAATTGATATTAATCACTCTTTGAGGTCTGCTGTCCATCACAGGAGAGAACCAGGATCTGCACCACCCCTTCATTGGCTGGAACTTCATAGAGATGACTCTTCTAGGCTAAATCTCTGCCTGAGGGCTCTGCTTTGCCCCCCTTCCCCTGCTGGCTGTAGTAGAAGGCCCTGATGAATCACAGGTCTGAAGCTTGCCACTAGGTCCCAGTTCCCTGCAAATGAAGGTAAGGGAAAGAGCATCCATTTCCTCATCTCAGCTAATAAAAGCTACAATCTGAGATATCTGAGGTGTCAGCTAGAATGTCAAAGGGCTTGATAATTCCCATTTAGGATGCCAAAGGCCTATTCAGCCTTAGCTGGAGACCACCTGGCTTCATGGTGCTGAGAATATAAGGCTGGGGAAAAAAAATCTCCCAGGACTAAGACAACTTTTTTTTCCTAGCTAATCAGTAACACTCTGTTTTAGCCTCACTTCAGCTGCCTCATGACCCTGCAGGGGGAAGCCGGTCTCGATACCTATAATTAAAAGGGAAAGATTAAACACAAGAAAAAGATGTGCTTTTTATTGAAGCAAACGTGAAGAAAGCATGAAGCAAGGAAAAAGGTTCAGAGACATGGGGAGCACTTTGCAAATGCCAGGAAACAGGAAACGTGTCTCCTCCCTCTCCGTATTATCACATCATTTTGTATCACAAGTCTTGTATTGCTCTATCCCTTCGCACTAAGATACTGTACAGGCACATTACAGGAATGGCTATCTATGAATGTTGGGGTTACAGACAGCTGTTACCTTCTTTCTCACTTATGTGTGTTTTCTAAGTCTTCTGCCCGTGACTTTGGATTTCTAAGATGAAGAGCCATTGCTTAGGAAATTCAGAGGCAAACATGGAGAGTTTCTCAGCCCCCAGAACCCTGAAGGCCCCAGCCTGATACATGTCTCTCAAAATACAGGTGAGAAGCCAGGTAGGTAAGCCAGGCAGAGTCTCTGGCTTGAGATCTGCTCTCCTGTAGCCTTAGCCATCTGTTTCATTTATCGCCTAGGAAAGGACTAATCTCCACTTTCCGAGACCTTATGATATTTAAATGAAATACTCAGTGGAGATGCCATAGGCATAGGTATTTTGTTAGTCAGTGTTGCCCAGATACTAATACTTCCCCCTTGAGGACCCAGCCTGGCAAGGGGCAGTGGACCATGTAGGGAAGTTGATTCAGAGGACCTCCTGGGACTTGTGCTGAAGCATTGTTAGGATGAATTTCTCATCACTATAGCGACTAACCTATCAGTGGTACCTGCCTCACACTTCATCTCATGTCACCATCCTGAAACCCTGTGACCCACATGCTACATCACCCATTAAAAACCTGACACCCAGGGTTGAGGGTGATTTGCCCAAAGCTACACAGCCATCAGTAGAGCTGGATTCAAACCCAGTCAGCCTGATGCTGAAGTCCATGTTTCTCAATGGCTGCATCCTCTGAATAAGTTCCAACACCACATATAATGATTTAAATCGAAACATTATCACTAGATCCACATGGCCTTGTGGTAGTCACTGCCCACCCCCAAGCCTCAGTTTATCAATGTAGACTTTGGATGTAATGTAATCCATGGCTCATAGTCCTCATAAGAATTAAACATGGCAAGATGGGACAACCTGAGCAACACCAGCATCTGTTCACCCTGCAATTGTTCTTGGTTCCCTGGCTGGTCCCTGAGAAGTCATTCCCATAGTACCTGGGTCTTGGGAGGCGGTGACTCCAAGGCATACTGCTGAAAAAGCATTTTTTTTTTTTTTTTGGCTCTCACTGTGTGGATAGATTTTTAATATTTAATTAGGGAGACCTTCTGCTTGGAGAGAGGGCAGGACTTGTTATTAAATCCTGCTGCTTGGTCTTTCTCACTTGCCCGTGGGATTATTCATTCATTTCCAGTCACACAATTTAATATTGCAACAGCTAATGGGGAGATGTTGATAATTTGTAAAAACTGGTTGGTCCTGAGGCCATGGGAGAAGCTCCCTCTCTGGGCCTGCTGTGCAAGCTGAAACTGATCCTCTGGAGACCAGGGATCCCGAGAGCTTTATGTTTACTCTCAATTGCACTCACAGAGTGCCTTCTGAATGTCAAGTGCAATGGTTATGGCACAGCTGTAACCCGAGGTTGGGATTCCTGCATGCATTAGATCACTAGGTTCTACCACCAGCCATCCAGACTCAAAAAGTCTCTTTTGAAGTGTTCTAACTCCAGCATTGGGAATTAACCTTCTTAAGATGAAATTCTAAGGCCCTGGCATCTCTCCCTAAGACTCCTGTAGTGTACCAGCCTCTATCCTGTAGGCTGGGCCCTGCCAGTAGGTAGACTCTCTGTATGAACATGTAGAAGGATCTTTTGGAGCCAATTAAGAGCGGGCAACTATGGAGCACCCAATAAGTGTCAGACCCATTGGTAAGCGTTGGTGAGCCAAGACAGGCATATTCTTGTCCTGAGAGATTGTGACTTGGTACATGGGAGAGAGAGAACCTAGGACTCACAAGTGTCAAGAGTTACAGCATTGTGAAGTTCTCTATGAGGGTATGTTGGCCCTGAGGAGGGAGTGGCCAGGCTCAGGGAAAGCGTAGGCATGTAGGAAATGCTTTCCCAAGGAAGTGATGGCGGGGATGGGATTCAAAGGAATGGGGCTTAGTATATGGGAAGGATGTGTGTGTGTGTGTGTGTGTGTGTGTGTGTGTGTGTGTGAGACAGGGGCAAGAGGATTCTTTGCAGATGTTTAAGGGCAGAAGGAAAAAAGATGCATTTAAAGGAGATATATTTGACCACTTCACTTTAAAACTTTCTATGTTCTCACTGCCTGAAGGGAAAAGATTTTGCTTTGAGTACAGCATTCAAACTCCTTTATGGTCTGCTCACCTTCCAGGTTCTGTCTCTCCTACTCAGGGCACCTTTCTACACAGCTGTTCTTTCCCATCCCACACTCTGCTTTTACTTCTTCTACAGTGTGACTACATGATTGACACTTGCATACTTTCAAACAAGCTCTTATCTCCATCTGGTACCTACTTGCCTCCCTCTCTACTGGATTGTTTCTGGATCTCTGGGTATACTCTCATTGTATCCCATACTTCCAGGGCTTCACGGACAGAGGCCATGTTTGAATGGTGCTTTCTGGAGTCCTGAAATGCTGCAGTTTCTGAACAGATCTATACTGTAAGCACTTCACATGGTCTTCACGGTTCTGAGTGAGAGAGAAAGGGAAATACAACCCAAAGGATTCCCTCAAAAGAAAGTGCTACACCAAATGCATTTTATACCCTACATTCACCAATGTTATGAGGATTATTTTTTAATTCCTGTCATGAAAGCTTGGTTATGAGTTGTCAGGTTTATGTGCTGTTGCTTCCATCAGCTCAGGGATAAGATGTGGGGAGGCATTTCTTATAATCATTAATGGATGCTGGAGGCCCCTGCCCACTGTGAGCAGTTCCATCCCTGGGCATGTAGGCCGGGGCTATGTAAGAAAGGTAGCTGAGTAAAGCAGAGGAAGCAAGCCAGTGAGCACTGTTTCTCCATGGTCTCCCCTTTGGTGCCTGTTCTTGGTTCTCTCAATGATAGGCTGTACCTTGTAAACAAAATAAACCCCTTCACAGCATCAGAGATGCAAACTAGGATGGTAGAATACTAAAAATGAACCATCTGTGGTTCATTGAGAAACATGTCTCAGGCTCATTAAAAACACATGAATTTTTATGGAATGGCCATATCATTCAAGATTGCCAGCCCAAATGTGCTAGCTATTATTAATTTATTCTTAATAGACATCTTTCTTACAGATTAGCACTCTAATTACTCCTGAAAAAGTGTGTATCCATGACAGGAGCCTGCCGATGAAAATGGCCCAGAAGATAAATTGAAATCTTTGGTTGAGAGCACTTCCGCCTTCCCCTCATCTTTAGTAATAACATCTGTCATCCTGGAGGGATGGCAGGCACATTCCCATTTGTTTCTGATGTGTCTGGGGTTCAGCAGTTGGCTAGGGTGCTTTTCAGTAGTCTGGGGTGCTTTTGACTGTGGTTCCTGCAAAGGCGGTGTGCAAACCCCACAGGGATGGAAGACCTGAGACCAACACGTTACTTCTTCCTGTTTTCCTGTGAGCTTGCACTTTGCCTCTTGTTTTCCTCTAGGACCTTCATAGGCTCCCCCTGTCCGTTTGCTAATCCTTCCTCCAGAGAGAAAAGTGTCTGCTACTGTAATGTATCTATATAAGGGGAGCTTATTTACAAAGGGAAATTTCATTTATACATCAATAGAGGCTCATTGGTAGCAGGATGTGCGTGTGTGCGTGTGTGTGTGTGTGTGTGTGTGTGTGTGTGTGTGTGTGTGTGTTAGGATGATTGAGCCTCTTGAAGTCATTTTGCACCAAGAAAGGTAAAGACAATGGGGAGGGCTGGCTGATGGAACCCAGGAACTGGAATGATTTGAATTTCATCCCTGTCACATACTGCCTGTGTGGCTTCTATGTGGCTTCGTTTGTCTAGCGGCATTGCCTCATCTGTAAAGGACACTCATTTCTCAAGGCCTTCCAGGGGATGCCATGGATGTGAGAAACCATGTTTCCAGATCATGGTACCCAGAGGGTGGGCAGTACCCAGAGTCCAGTATCCAGCTCCTTTCCTGTCCCTCTAGTCTACCATGTACAAAAAAAAAAAAAATAAGTGGGATGCCAGAGTGTGTAGACATTTAGAGTCACTCTGCCTAGATGCCAGTCTGGCTCCATCCACAAGATACAATGTGCAGGTTGGCTGTCCTGGTCTCAAGAATGTCAAAAGTGCAAAGAACATTGATCAGCAAGAATGAGTGAGCAGGCAGAGGAATGGAAAGGGACCCACCCCCTAACCCTAGGATAGGGCCTTTCATTTTCCTGGTTTTCATTTCTTTCCTTCTGCCACAAAGCCCAGGAGGACACTGGATTTCTACTTTTAACAGTGTGGATTGGCTTTCTCTCTCTTTTTCTCTCTAATTTTAGTTTATTAATCAGTTATGAATACTGTCTCAGGAACGGTCTCTAAAGTCATTTGAACCTATATATTATTTTCAATTTATATGAATTTCCTCTCAAGACAGCAAGTTTTGCTAAATGTATTCATTTTGAGGAAGTCAACTTTATTTTAATCGATCCTAATTTTACTTCCCCTAATCCCCTAATTTTAGCATGTTTAGGATTGCACAACACTCACACACTTGTTAACAAGCCCATCAAAGCACCCATTCCTACCATATTCAGATGTTAGCAGAAAAGACAGAAGGATGTTTACTGAATAGCTGCCTATAAAGATAAATTAGATGCTTCTGTGCTTGCTAATCTCCCTTTACTGCCCCAATGATCCTGGATGGTGATGCGTTCGTTACTTTCTATCTTGCCGTTCGATAAGCCAGCTCTCGGAAAGCTGATGAGATGCAGACACTCACCGGAGTAATTATTCACCCTGGCGTCTGAAGGCGGATTTCACTTTGTAGTGACTGTGTATGGCGGTGTTGCTTATGCAATGTGGCGATGTATTAATGCAACACTGTGATATGTGCTTCTCTTCCTGCCCTTTTCTGTATGCATCAGAAAGACGAAGTCCCTCATTTTCTCTGCAGTCACTAAGCTTTGATTCCCTACTACTCCAGAGTGTGGAAGATGTTTACCATGACCCTCTTGCTCTATCTGAAGCATTTTGGAAAAACAGGTTGGCAGACTCCAGAGGCCTTCAGAGGTTCCACCCAGCAGCTGTTTTTTTTTTTTTTTTTTTTTTTTTTTTTTTTTTTTCTTTTGAACTGGTTGCACTTGGTGGCAGAGGGATCTCTTAGGATAAAGCATGATAACTGTTGTGACTTGGTGATGACCTGATGCACAGGAGGCTGTATATTTAATGCCAGGCATGTTTATTTGCCTCTGGCCAATGAGCGAGCTGCATGCTTGGGGATCTTCACTTAGGTGGTTCTTGGGGAAAATTGAGGGCATGTATATCAAGCAATTTTTGAATTATGGCTCTATTAGCGTCTGTGAATGTCTCCCTGGGGAAGCTAGGAAAGCTCTATTAGTTGAACAGTTTAAAGCAGGATTGGAGGAAGCAGTGGGGGAATATCCCATAGGGAACAATAATTATAAACAGCAGTTCCATGTAAACAGGTCTTAATGTGTTTTCTATATTGAATTCCTCAGAGTGAGGTCTTGTGGCATTCCAGCGCCCCCTCCAGGGCCTCGCCCCTGCACACTGGCACCTGGGGGCCAGTTTGGGGAAATAAAGAGATTTGGGGGTGGGGACACTGGGTTTCTGGCCTCTCAGACTCCGGCAATGGTGAGCCACTCTGGTTGTGCCCACTGGCTGCCCATGGGCTGTGTGATGACAATGGCCATTGGGAGACAGCTTGAAAGTGGTGTGGGCAAGTTACTCTCTCTTTGCATTCTAACGGAGTATTTGTAGACAGCCCTAGGACTCGGCCAAGGTTTCAAACGATGTTTTTTAACGAAATCTTCCAGCACGCTGAGCTCTATCAGCCATGCACAGAAGAGAGGGTTACTAGTGACAGGTGGCATAGCACAGTCTAAATCCTTTTTCTTTTTCCTCCTTAAATTACCATTCGAAGATTATTTCTCCATCATCAGATAATGTCAGTATTTTTTAAGGTCTTGTGTGGCTAAGCATCCTATAAGCCATACCCTGTCCAACAAGAAGCTTGAGGGTCTCATTTGGGCTTTTCAGTATCTCTCTTACTTGTTTAGACTATACAAATCCCAGCAGCAGGAGTTCTCCTCAGTGGTTCTTCATCTTAGGCTGTTTCTGAGTTCATGTTATGGGGTTAAGATCCAGGCCCACTGCATAAACCCTAGAATGTACCCATAAAAAGCATCCTGCTTGATGCCTATAATTGTGATGGCGCCATGAAGGCATGCTATGGCCCTGGATCACAACACTTCCGCCTTGGGAGGAAGTGTGTCATGCATCTTCTTACACCAATAAAGGAGAATTATGGGATTGTGAAGTCTTCATGTCTGGGCACACTTCACATTTGATTCATTAGTTTTCAAACTCACATAAAGGTAAGAAATTCTTTAGTGAAAGAAAATCGCACATAAAAAGGTACATGAGACAGAGAGAAACAAATGTTGGGAAATGGGGCTTTCCTTCCCAATTCATTACACAGTAGTCCTAAAGGGGGAGGGGTCCTGATGGCTGTAACCCTGAAAACACTGATTTAACTCAACCAGCTCATCTTACAGTTGTAAAGTGATCCCAAAATGCCTGGCAGGTGAGAGTCTCTGTCTCTAACATGCCCTCTCTGTAAATATTTAGGACTTATATCAGGGAGGGAATAGAAATGATTAATGAGATGGACTTTGGAAGAGGAGAGCCAGAGCCTGGTAGACACACAGGGAAGAGGTACGTATACAGTGTGGGTATTGGAGCCTTTACTAGTGACCAAATTCACCTGGGGGTATGAACGTAAGTTTGGGTGATAAATCTCATACTGTCTAACCACTCCCTAGTTATTTGCTCATTCATTCATTCATTCATTCATTCATTCACTCATTCTCTCACTCATTCATTCACTCATTCACTCATTCACTCATGTTATGTGTTGGGTTGCCTTTATGAATCTTCAGAGTTAGGTGCTCTTCTGTCTATAGGACACAGGAGGCTTACAGGTTTCCTTCATGGGGAACACAACCATGGAGCAGAATAGAAGTGACATGTATATATCAAACCAACACAATGCCCCACAGCAAGGTTCTCCAACAGCTCAGCTCTAGCTCAGCCATACTTTTCTTAGGGACTTTAAATCTCATTCCTGCCCTGAGGTGGGGATTAGGTTTTCATTAAACTAACCATTGTACTTCTCTCGAGAAGGGCTGAGCTTGGCCACCCAGTCCCTAAGTTTGAGTCCCAGCTTCCTGCCTCCTTAACTGTGGTTTCTATAAGCCTGTGGCTTCACTTCTTTGTGCTTCATGTGTGAAATTAAAGAAGTGATGGTGTTCACTTTACAGTCCTGAGGCTCAAATGAAATAATAGTCCCCTGTAGTTCAGCCAATCACAGACCAAGATTATCTGTATGCATCTGCTCTGAGAATGTACAGAACGTGCTTCCCAGAATTGTTCCCTGAACAATATAATAGAATAATTATTTCTATTGCACTCACCTTGTATAGGATTATCAGTCATCTAGAAATGCTTCGAAGCACACAGGAGGCTATGAGGAAGCTTTGTGCAAAGCCAGCACCATTTTACATAATCTGAGCATCTAAGGGCTTTGATACCCATAGGGATCCCAGGCACAATCCCTGAAGATATGAAGGCATCACTTTTTGGAATGTATGATGAATTTTAAAATATTGCTTGGCACACATGAAAAGCTCAATAAATGTACTAGTTAGATTAAGTCACATTTCTTTTCTCTTACAAATCCTTTAAGGCCCTCTTCTCTAGCTTTGGGATGGCTTTCTTTACACTTCACCTGCCAGGTGCCAGCTGTTTTTTCTGCCCTCAGTTGGACAGCTTGGGAACCTTATGGAAATAGTTATTGCTCAGATTCAGAGGTGACATTTAGTGCACATTATTCTGAACTCAGGGAAACCCTCTTACACTGTATCTCATAATACCCATATGGGAGAATAACTTTCTGCCCATTTTACAGAAATAAAAAGTGAGTTTCAAGGAGGTGAAATTCACTTTGTATGGTAACACTGTAAAAAATACAGTTCTGGGATTTGAACTTTGCCTTTAACTCAAGAAATGGGCACATGACTCTGCATGCAACTCATTCTTTAAATGCAGTTTTCCCAGGAGGCACCGCGTAGGTTCACTCCTGGAAAGGACATTTCAACATTCTCTCTGACTTTAAAGACAGGCAAATGTGAAGGCAGCCATGGCTTAAAGCCATGACACCAGGACTATAAATAAGGAAACAATAAACAATGTAAAAATTCATTCTATGTGTTAGGCTCATTCAGTGACCATATGTTTGCCTCAGTAGGTATCTTTGTGTGTGTGTGTGTGTGTGTGTGTGTGTGTGTGTGTGTGTGTGTGTGTGTGATATAAAACTCAAGAGAAGTCAGAATCCAGAAAAAAGGGACACACAGCCTGGGCAAGTATTGATGCCAACAGATTAAAAAAAGACCAAGGGAAAGATAAATGGGAGGCCAGCTCCAGAGACCATCACAGGTCCCCGAGGAGAGGATGGGGGCTTGACAGCATTGCCCTGGAGACGAGGAAAGAACAGACACAGAGAGGTGAGGTCAACAGGGCACCCTATGCACGGTCTAGTGTTTGCGTGTTGCCTCGAGGGAAGTAAAGGGATGATGGTGTAATGTTCTCATGGTCAAGGACAGCGATCGGTGGAGTAGAGGGCTGAACACAGTCTACTGAAGGTGAAGCTGTGGTCCTTTGTGCACATTCCCATTTGGCTTCAGCTCCAGGGTTGGGCTGTCTGATGGGAATCGTATCCTGCCCACTGCTCAAGTGCAGGGCAGGCTGCTCTGACTTTGATTTGCCACGTTGAGTTCCTGGAGAATGAAGAAGGCTAAGTCATCTCCAGTGGCTGACAATTACAGAGATTAGCTAAACATTACGTGGACCAGAGAGCCACATGTTCACTTGAGAACTGGGGCCTCTCCTTCCTGTTACCTATCTCTATTCCTCTCTCGCCTTTACCCATGTGTCTCCTTCACCCCGCCATGTCTTATTTCTCTTCTCCCTGTACCTCTTCCTATCTGACCTCTCCTTTCCTTCTCTCTTTCTCTCTCACCACAAATGTTTTGAACTTACCTAGTAGCTTTCTTTTTCTTTCTTTACTACATTTATATCCATTTTTCTTACATAAAATTCCATTCCGGCACCTGTCTGCCCCATGGTTTGTAGCATCTGGACTCAAGTATCCTAATATCAGTTTGTCCTGAGGATCATGTACAGGCTGCTGACATCCTGGGACTGAAAATAGGAAGGCGACAGACACACAGAGGGGCATAGCAGACACCTCACTTTGTATGGTAAGGAGTTCCTGGAAATATTCACTCTTGTATTGTTTGTGTAACTATATAAATGGAGGGATTTAAGGCAGATGAACTGAATGGATTTTATTTCTTTGGACAAGTTCAGTTATTTTCACTTGAATGCACATTTCTCTTTTTCTACCTAGGATGCATGATCTTGGACAGAAAGTTAAAATTCACAAGACTCCATCGTGTTTGGTAGAGTATACTGTAAGACTACTAGCTATCCTGGGCCTCCAAACCCAGTGCCATTTTCCCTGGGTTGTGGGAGATTCTCAGCTTCAGGGTGAGTTTTGGGGGCAAGCAGAGTGACAGTAGGTTGGTCATATTGGGGGTCTTCATGCTGCATGGAGCATAAAAGGCCTGGCCCTGGGCAGCTTTCAATCGTGTCTGGAGATGGGAAGGGCTGGGAGAACTCTGAACACAGGAAGTCCTGCTGGTGAAGGAGATGGGTGATGCCTCCAGGTCATACAAGTAGAGAAGTTGGCAGACAGAACTGGAGACCACCCAAAACAAGAGCCAGTGTTGTTCTCAAGCTGAATGAGATGCAGGAAGAACTTCCTATTTGCCTTGGAATAGAGATGTTTTGGGGTGCATCAAAATGCTGACATGTGGAGTGGAGGAGGAAGTGAATGTGTCCTGTCTCTTATATCTTGGAGAAGTTGGATCATAGACACTGCTTTAAGCAAACTGTCTAGCAGTCAAGGGTTAAACACATTGTTTAAAGTATGGCTACATTTACAGAAGTCCTAAAATTGAGCCGACGGAAGAGGAAGAAGAGAAAAGAGGAAAGTCTGAGCTGAGGTTGCAGAGGAGAAATGCACCTGTTACTTTGTTCATTTGGAGTTTTTAAAAGATGCATTTTTTATTGTTTAAAAATGACACGTATATGCATGTGTCTGTGTGTGAGTATGTGCATGTGTAAATGTATGTGCAGAAAAGGGTGCTGGGTCCCCAAAAGCTGGAGTTGTAAGCAGTTAGGAACTGCCTGATGCATGTGCTGAGAACCAAACCCAGCACTTTAACCACTGAACCATCTCTCCAGTCAGGGAAAGGGTAACTTTTTATTGTGAGGAGTTCTACTTGGCACATACTGGATCTGCTGTCTTATTGCTGTCCTCCCCCTTTGTATAAATCTCTCTGGTTCCCCATATTGGTGCTGATAGGGAGTCTGCTACTTCTAATCTTTCTTCTGACTGCTGAGAAAACATAACTTGAGTCCTGATATTACTAGCATTCCAGATCAATAGGTCTATCCACTTCTGAGCTTTTAACTACATGTATTTTATTTCATATTCTATTACAGCAAATGAAGAAACACTTTAAAAGGCTCATGTATTGTTTTCCTAAGGCTGTCACAACAAATTACCACTAGCTGACAGCTAAACTAGCAAAAATTTATAGTCAGCACCAGAGGTCAGAAGTTCAACATCTTCTGCTGAAATGAAAGAGCTGATAAGGCCATAGCTTTAGAGGCTCCACAGGAAACTAATCTTTACCTCCTTCAGCTCAGGGCACAGAGGACTGCCAGCACCCCTTGGATTTCTCCAATACCCATTTCTGTTTCCCTGTCTTCATCTCACCTGCCTGGGTCTCATCTCTACCTGCCTCTTAGGCCATTTGTGATGGCATCTGGGACACACCCAAGTAATTCAGTGTAATCGCATCTTAGGCCCTTGACTTTATCACGTCTATAAGGAACTGTTTCTTTACCCATCACATCTACAAAGAACTTTTTCTTTTAAGGTAACTGATACACATTTCAAGGGTTCACATCTGATCTCTTTATACAGTCATGGTTCAGCTTTCTACAAACCTGGCCATATTAGGTCATGAAGACTTCACCAAGAGAAATAGCCTAGCTGCACACTGAATGGATTAGCTATACTCTGCATGTTCCAGGCACAATTTAGTCAATAAAGCTATGCATGTTTGGAAAGAAGAAATGCAAAGTCTTGAAATAAGTCTTGAAATAGTTAATTCATGGACATTCTGTTTGAAGTAAAAACTCAAATGTCAGTGTTTTTCAGAACTATAAATTTGGTTCATCAACAATATGCAGCTTTTGTACACCAGAACTTTTCTGATATACAGGCCAAACACTGTATGGGCAATCTATATGCAGTATTAGACACATGTTAAGCCTATAAATAGATCCAGGCACATATGACAGTAAGAACCATATCCAATTTTTTCACTACCAAGTAGATGTAGGAAGCCTCCAGGGCAACTTAGACGTGAAGAAGATAAGTGAGATATGGCTATAGGAGAACCCTGCTTGAGAGACACCAATGTCTGCCTCCCTTTCTTAGCTGGTACTTGCCCTAGCATGGTGAATGCCTTTGGAAGTTGCTACAGCAGAGATATGGCTATAAATTACTGTCTGAGAAAACAGTAATCTTACCTACTAGAGATGGGGTTGCTGGTAAGGCTGGCCCACAAAGCAGCAGGTAAGCAGAGAGACAGCTAATGAACTTGTCCAGTTCTCCGAGCTTCTAGAATCTGCTAACCTGTCCTCACCCCACCCCATGAAGCACTTGCTAATCTTCGGTTTGGTAGAAACAGTGAGGAGTTCAGTTGATTAGCAGGTACAAGCAGTGAATCTGAGTATGAGCAATGACACAGCATACAGGGTAACAGTATTTCTAGGATTCTTATTTTGGAAGCTTCTATATCAACAATTCTTTCTTTTTCTAGTCCAAAGGAAAGAATTATCCTGCCCAGGACTTCACCATAGTGATGCATGCTTTCCCCCCCAATGAATACTATATTCTTTTATGAGGGGAATGCTTTCCGGTCAAAGAAGTGTTCAGCATGATGAAGCACAGCTGTAGGTAGAAAGGTTGGTCCTTCCCCTAGTGTCTTATTTAATCCTTTATGCAGCTATAGGAGCATGACTGCTGTTGTTATGAATTGAATTACACATCCCCAATTGTTATAAATTGAATTATATCTTCCCAAAAGGCTTACTGAAGTTCTAACTCCAACCCTTATTTGGAAATAAGGCCTTTGCAGATATAATGAAGTTACGATGAGATTATTAGAGTGGGCCCTGACACAACATGACTGTTGTTCTCATAAATGGGAAAATCGCCACGTGGAGCTGAGTGCATACAGGGAGAAGCAGACAGGCAGATGCTGAGATCAGGGTCATGTTGCCAGAAGTTCCAGGTCACCTGGAGTTCCGTGATGTAGAAGAGACCAGGAAGGACCTTTCTCAAGATACCTCAGACTCCAGAGTTTGCTATCATCTTGATTTTGGGTCTCTAGTCTCCAAAACCATGAAAGAGTTTGTCTGTTATTTTAAAACACCTAATTTGTGGCAATATGGTATGCAGAATCTAGTAAGTTAATAGAATGATTGCACTAATTCCTCTTTATTACAAGTGAGAAAAATGAGAGAGAGTAGAAGAGACTTTGTTGAAACTAACAAATAATGTGGGACACACCCAGGATTGAATCCCAGCCCTTCTGACTCTGTGCCCAACATCTCTGGACCACTCTAGCATTGCCCATAAGAGAATATATTAAGAGTAAGACTGAGATTCTGAGAGTACCGATGGGTTCCATAAAGGTATTCTACTTTCTTTGGATTGACTATGTCACATGAATATTAGAGCTCTGTCCTGGATGTGTGCTTTCGCCTTGGTACTCACAGCAGTAAGTTAACAGAGCTTCTAATGTCATATACACATTGAAAGTGACATTCCACACCTTACTGTGAAGGCTCTAGCCTATGAGCCCATGTGTGTTATAGTCTTAATGACAGATTGCAGGCCTCATGTGGACCAGCTTACTTACTGATTGCATATAAAGTAGGATACTTAATTTCTCTCAATTTGTCTTCTTAGGTAAAAGGAATAAAGACATCTACTTTCCAGATTTATTTATTTATTTTCCTTAGAGTGTTACTCTGCAGTTTGCACTCATTCCTGAATATAAATCCACTTAACACTGCACTTGGTATATTATAGGTCCTGAATAAAAGCTCACCCCTTCTTTTCCTTCATGTAGGGCTTCTAAATGTATGTCCCTACTTTATAACTTAACCCATCCCCATTTCTATGCATCAGATGGATGACTGACACTCTCCCTGGTAGCAGAGTAGAAAGCTACAATCTTCCAAAGCACTAGTGGAGAGGGAAGGTCGATGGATACAGGAAGGGAAGAACAGGACATTTCTACATCACTCTTAGCCTTATGAGGAAATGGGCAGCACAATACACTCATTCACAATGACAGTTAGTAACTACTCTGAAGCTCTGAACAGGGCTGAAACATGTTCTCCTGGAATCTGTTGAGCAACAGAGGCATTATGTATCTGTGATGGGTGGACCAGTTGAGTTTGGGTCTTTGGCAGGGTACACTTAAGAGACCACATCTCTCTATGCACACAGAACTATTCATACAGATTTTTAGATTTTATATGTTTGTTAAAGAAGAAAATATTTCTAAATGTGCTCCAGCTTTCAGCATCTCAGGAAATTTGGGCTATAAAACCATTGACTCACTACATTTTAGCTGGAGCTAAAATAATTCCCACATAGAGGCTCCAGCACAGACAGTCCAGTTGGATGAGCTGGCTCAAGTAGAGACAAGGGACCCAGAGTTTAGTTACCCTCCCAATCCACAAAACTCAGTTAAGAGAATTGGCTAAATTCTCTAAAATTTCTTGGAGAAGATATTAAAACATAGCAGAAAGATTCTGCCCCCCCCCCCTTGAGACTCTGCAGCCCTGGCTGGCTTAGAACTCATGATCAGGTTGGACTTGGACTCACAGAGATCCATCTGCATCTGCCTTTAGAGTGCTGGGATCAAAGGCAGGCATCACCACATTCAGCCTAAAAGAGGAGACCCAGACTAGGCATGGTGGTGTTATGCTTTTAATCCCTGCACTTGGGAGGCAGAAGCATGCAGATCTCTGTGAGCTTGAGGGTAGCCTGGTCTACAGAGTGAGTTTCAGGACAGCCAGAGCTACACAGAGAAACCTTGTCTTAAAAAAAAAAAATAGAGACCCAGATTCTTCACAGTGAAACCTTACCTTGACAAAAAAAGAAAAGCGACACCCAGATTCTTAAAAAGTGGTATTTTAACTAGTTACTAGTATAAAAGTTGTATTTTATTATTATATAGAATTTAGTCATGCAATGCCTGTTGGGAGGGAACTTCTGCCTACACTATGCAGTTATTAGAGGATGCATATAATTTTTATATGTATTGATTGTGATTGTTGAAGGCTGGTGTTGTTCAATACTCTGCTCACCAAATTTCAAATCTTTCCAAGGGTTCAGTTTTATGTATTAAAAACCAAACAGAGAAACTATATTGGGAACAGCATCTCACAAAAAGGAAGAAATAATAGAGTTCCTTTAAGTTTGAAAACTTGCTACTGTTTTTCATGTGGCTTTAAATTCTTTTTATTTTTTTTAAAACTTCTTAATTCAGTTGTACAAGTTTGTAAGACATCACGTGACAACTTGGTACATGTATGCAGCATATAATAATCAAATCCAGGTATTTTAAAATTGCAACATTAAAACATTTTGATTAGAGCATAACAATCACACATGTTGAAGGGGTATGGCCTGATGCTTTAACACACACACACACACACACACACACACACACACACACACACACACACACACACACACATCATACCAGCACCATCAGGGTAACCAACATTTTCACTCCGTTGCCATTACTCAAACATATAAGCAAGTTCTTGTGTTCTGCAGAGCAATGCAGGAGACTACAATTTGAAAAACAACCTATTATATATTTTATGTATAACCAGAAGAGAAGTCAAATGCTCCAAACCACTACTAATTTTCCAATCATAAACAATGCTGGTGACAGTATTTATAACTACCCTCTCATGAAGAACTGGAATTAAAATCACATCTAAGGAAGTGGTTTTAGAACAAGGGTCTTTATGAAGGTTGAGGGTTAGTTAGGGAAAGGAGCCGGCATTTGTTAAATGCTTTCTAATTGTTGGGCTATGATTACATTTTACCTCCTTATAATCTTTTCAGCTACAGAAAGTTAATCAACATCATAATGACTTTTAAAAGTCTCTGGCTTCTACCAAAATATGCATATTTATCAGACTCCTTGCGGGAGAAGTATGCACTTGGCTCACCACACTCAGCAAGCAAACAAGCGCTCAGCTGGCGCGGCACAGTTCAGCACCACGGACAGTGCCGGGCCCGCAAAGGGAAGGCTGGTGCAGGCACCATCAGGTCCTCTAGGACTCCCGCTCCTTCCCGCGTATTTTTTTCCTGAACCACTTTTACAACAATCAAAGCCAGAAAACACATTCATTCGTATGAAACGGGGGAAGCTCCGGGGCTCGCTTACCATCCGACAAGTCAATCAGCCCGAGGTAGTGCAATAATTTGAGAGAGGAACACAAGACCACCACTATCCCCAAGGTCTGGAGTCCTTCCGACTCGCCCTCAGTCAACATCTCAGATCCCGGGTGGGCAAGCAGGACGCAGACACAGGCATTTAAAGCTGGAAAACCGCGCTCCTTTCCTGCTGTTCCAAGTGCACCGATATTTCCACCAGCCTTGCTTCTCTCTCTCACTTCTGTCTCCCTCCTTTCATCTCCTCCCTCCACCTTTCTCCTCCTACCTTGCAATCTCTTGGTAATCTTAGCTCTTATCTCCCAGTTTCCTAACGAGATTTCACCTAAGGTTTAACCAGCCCCTAAACATCTGCTGGCAGAGAGAAGCAATAATTGGCAACCTCATGGTTTATTCTCCAAGGAATCAGGGGTTTCTATGCCAGTGTACACCGTTTTAAAGACAAAGACACTGATTGCTTCAGAGCCCAGATCCAGAGATGAAAACTCCCTTACCCCCTTTGTAATTTGTCTTTACTTTACCAGTGAAAAATCAGAGAAGTGGGTTCTGGAATACAGGTTCATAATGTTGACATCATGAAGTGGCCCTGAAAATGATTCCCAAGAAAGTTATCATAAACTGGGCACATCTAACCACATCTGTCTCCTGGCAGTCTCCAGTGTCAGGAGTTAAGTTTGTGGTCAGGCTGAGCATGTGATCCCAGGGCTTCAGTGAAAGAGCTAATCCTGAAGTAAATTACAGGGAAGCTGAAGAATGATGGCGTTCTAAATGTTCGGGTTCTGTGCAGACTTCAGTCTCTTCTTACATAGAATGCCAGCAGAAAGCTGTCTGGGGAAAAGTACCCAGTGTTTTAAAGGGGAAGATTGGGGTCTTAGAGTCATGGACTCCTGACCCTTGGCATGATCCCTCACCTCCGGGGGCCCAGTCTCCTCTCTGTGGATCAGCTGACCTCCATGGAGAGAACAGAGGGAGGGCAGAGCTGCACAGCTGCACCAAGCACCATTGGACCACAACTTTGAGACAAACTATGCTGGAAACTATGTGAGAAAGGACATTCTCTTGGATTGTCAGTAAAAATGCAAATGTCTAAATAAAACTGAACACATTTCTCTCATCCAAAAATTTTACTTGTAGAGATGCATGCCTACAAGCACTAACATGGACAGACATAGTCTTTATTGACTTGGTTATAGCAAAAATTAGGTATTTTCCAGGTTTATTCCTATAGAACATGAGGTAAAAGAACACTTTGAGGCCATTAAAACAATATGGCACACCTATGTCTCTTTGGGTGTAGGTTCTAAAAACATATGAAAAGATAAATTGTTTTCACATTACCATTTTAATGTTGAAAAGAGATATATCTCCTGGTATATACATAAAATATTTTAAAATGGAAGTAGTGATATATTGTGTATCTAATAAAGTTTGCCTGAAGATCAGAAGACAGAGTCAGACACAGATTTAGCCATGAAGGTCATGGAGTGGTGACACACACCTTTAATCCTAGCATTAGGAAGTTTGAACCAGAACGTGATATTGTTGTGGAGAGAAGGTTTATAAGGTAAGAGGAGACAGAACGCAACCCTTATCTTTCAGCTGAGGAATTAACAAGGCAAGAAGTGGCTGTGGCTTGTTCCCCACCCCACCCCATCTTTTGACTTTCACCCAATATCTGACTCCAGGCTTTTATTATTAATACCAATTAGGATTCATGCAATAGATGGATATAATAATAACTGACAAATTTGTTTGCTTCTGTAGAGAATTAAGGGACTGGGTTAAAGGGTGGCCCATTATAGAGGTTTTTCTCACATATCTGTAGAATGGATGTAAAATAATAGTAACAACTGAGTGTGAGCCCGTATTCTCTTCTTTTTTTGTTTTGTTTTGAGACAGGGATTCTCTGTGTAGTTCTGGCTGTCCTAGAACTAGCTCTGTAGACCAGGCTGGCCTCGAACTCACAGGGATCCACCACCTGCCTCTACCTCTCAAGTTTCAGGATTAAAGGTGTGTACCACCGGTGCCCAGCTCTTTTCTTATTTTATAAGGGGGAATCGTCTACCTAATCTCAGTTTATTGAGTCTGTATTCAATCTCACTGGTGTCTGGGCAGTAGTATCCTGGAGTACAATTCAATTTTCTGTTGCTCTAGCAAAACAAGTGGGGAATCTTATAAATAAAAGCTTGTTTAGCTCACAATTCTTGTCATTTGCATGTTTGGTCTGGTGAGGGAACCAGAACACACAGCATCACAATGGTGGGACCATGTGTGGAAACAAGGAAGGCCGCCTAGTAGGCCTGGGGCAAGAGACTGGACAGTCAGGTTTGCTCTTGATATGATAAATAAATTGTTTCAGAATCTTTTATGACCCTAGCTGACTCATGTTCTTCAGGCAGCATAAATTTATTCAAGAGGAGAAGCCCCCAGTGACCTAATTACTTCCTCATAGACCCCAACTATTAAAGGTTTCACCACCTCAACATTGTCCTTCTGGGGACCAAGCCTTCAGCACCTGGATGTGTGGGAGTCAAGCTACATCCAAACCATAGCACCCAGAGTCAGCCTGTACTAGCTTATAAATCAATTTCTCCCTAAATTAAAGGGGCAGTCATTGGTGTGGTAGAAATGTGGATACCTCAGAAACAGCAAACGTTATAAATGAGTGTTGCTTCTTTCCACTGCTTCTGGTTTACGACACACTACGATCCCCTTCCAGACCCCACCCATCCTCATGGAAACTTGACCAATCCACCTGTGCAGAGCCTTCTTGATTAAGCACATTTTCTACACTCTGAGGGTTAGCGACTGTGACCCCAGAAGGATCGGGTCCCCAGGCATGTGAAATGCCAGTGGGGATTTCAGTAAGTCAGCCTTTGTTCTAGTTTCTCCAGCCTGAGCCCTGTCTGTACCTGTCCCTGTCCCTATTATTTCCTTTCTAGTAACTCTCAACCCTCTAGGCCCCTGCTGCTCCAGACCCTCTTGCCTCTGCCTTCTTCATCTTTGCAGACTTGTGTGTGTGCGTGTGTGTATATGTGTATGCATGTGTGTGTATGTGTGTGTATGCGTGTGTATGCACATGTGTGTATGTATGTGTGTATGTGTGTGTATGTGTGTGCGTATGTGTGTGTATGCATGTGTGTGTATGTATGTGTATATGTGTGTATGTATGTATGTGTGTATATGTATGTGGTTGTATGTGTGTATGTATGTGTGTATGCGTGTGTGTATGTGTATGTGTGTATGTATGTGTATGTATGTGTGTATGTGTATGTATGTGTATGTATGTGTGTGTGTGTGTATATGTATGTGTGTATGTATGTGTGTATGTGTATGTATGTGTATATGTGTGTATGTGTATGTATGTGTGTGTGTTTATGCACACTTATTGTTTCAGATGATGATCCTGAGCAGCTCCATCTTGCCTTCTCTCTTGGGATTCTGCCCTACCCCTCTTTCACTTACCCTCCTATTGGACCCCACACACATTTCCTCTCCATTCTACCACCAAGTTTTGAGTAAAAGAAGATGCAGGAAACCAGATTTAATGGCTTGCCACAGTCCTCTGCGAATGAATGATGCAAAGGGGGCATGTGGCTCCACTTTCTGCTTTACTATCATTATGTAAAAATGTAAAAACTTCCAAGAATTGTCTCACAATTCAAAATTTTAGGAACAGCAGAAACATCATTAGGAGAAACTGCATGGTGCGTGCAGCCCTCTTCTCTGCCAGGAGGAGCAGGGGATTTCAGGTCTCCAGGACGGAGCTCCACCCGCGTGAGTCCAAGACAGCAGCTCCCTAAGTATCCAGCTGTTAAGAGTTGTCTGACTCGCTGACTCCGTAAACTGCCTCTCACATGCTGTCTCACCCCCCTCCCCCATGGCTGTGCACAGTGCTTCCCCACCCCACAGCCCTGCTTTAAGCTCCTACCTGTCACTGGATGGGAAAATTTTGCTCTCATTGGGTCACTTGTGAAATTCATTTTGCAAATTGCCATTTCTTAGTTCCAGTGGATTATAAGGTAAATCTATTTACATTGGTGATCTAAGCATGAACAAAACTTAACAATTTTCTCATTAATTTGTCCCAAATTACTATTTTGGGCCAAAAAAAATTTCACCTTTCTGGCCTTCTTCAATCCTTCATTGACAATAGCAGGCATTTGCCACCAGAAACAAAGGCTTGGTCCCATGAGCAAAGCTCACCAAGTGGTGGTCAGTTTTAAGTACTAGATGTCTGACTTTGATAGCACAAAAGGCCAGGTTCTAATACAGGTCTCACACTCTGACACACTTTGTGAGATCTCTCCAGAATCCTGGGGATCAAGATGTGCACACTTAAAAGTGGTGAGTTTCTGCCAAATAATCATAGAGCCCTTGGATTTGAATTTTAATTCTTTTCTCCTTGTAGATGGGTGACTTGGGTCAAGTTGCTTTTACTGTCTTCTCTTCCTTATTTCCATGCTATAGCTCAATCTTATAGTCTGGCTGTGCACTGTAGCAGAGAGCTATAACATCAGCCTTCACTTAAACTTTCGGATTCAGAGTCCTTACCTAGGAACAGTAACTCTTATATCATAAGACCATTGCAGTAATGAAGCAAGGCAGCACCACGGGGTACTTGGCAATTCACAGATACTTGGCAATTCATGGATACTTGGCAATTCACAGATACAGTAAATAGCAGTACAACAAACAGAATAACAGATTGACATCTTCACTCACCTCCTTTTCGGTCCTTGAGCTTTCTCATTTATAAAACAGAATCGACAAGTCATAGCTGTATAGTTGGTAGGTTTTGATCTGGGGGATGTAAGGGGTATATTTCAGACTTCTAGAAATTTCCGGGTTGTTAAATTTCCGTTTTTCAGCCACAATTCTTCCTTCTAGGCAGATGTTCTCAGCTGAGAATAATTTGTTGCTTAAACTCATCTGAGTGTCTGCCCCAAGCAGTCATGAAATCAAATTCTATTTTAGCTAGCTACATCTGCATCCCCCAGCTAGCTTGCTGCTATGTAATCTGAAGCTAATGCAGGGACCCTGTGGTTCAGTGACCCACAGGAGGGAGCCATCCATTTGGGTAACTGAAAATACATGGAAATCTCCATCTTTATGCTCTTGGTTCAACAAGGCTTGCTGCTAGCATGCGGCTTCTATGAGTGGTTCCTCCAGCTCTCGTGGGCCACTCAGACAAACTGTTCAGTTGATGCCCCCTGCTAAGGGTATGGTCTAAACTTCATTTGGATAAACTAATTTGGTGGGAGCCTCATTTTGCGAAATGTTCTACTGCAGTTGGTATAAATATAATGCCAATAATTGCACCTGGAGTTTTCTTTTTCTTTAAAAGGTGCGGGAGAAATGAAAGCATTCCACAGAGTACCACCTCAGAGCCCCTCATCCAACCCGAAAGCAAATTATTTAACTGCGAAATGGTTATGGTTCAGAGAAAATAATAATAATAATTCCCATCACCAGTCAAAATGAGAAAACTATTTTTGTGTTCTTGAGTCAAGCTCCTTGCTTGGTGCCCTTTTGGGGACACAGGCTGGGCTTGTTTAAATTAGTTTTCTAACGATGATGGCAACCATACAGTAATATGGTAATGATGTCTACCTTTCTTCTTGCCTCCTTCTCCCTTCTTCCTTTTATTTCTTGTTCCTTGTCTCCCTAAGCTCTAGGTACCTCTTTTACATTATGAACAGACTAGGAAAATATTCTGATATCCACAGAAGCTCCACAATGTCCAAAGGTCCCATTACGAGTTTTGTTTTCAAATTACTGCTTACCTCTTTAAGATTCTTTGAATATTTCGGCTTTTCAATAAATCCTCATTGAGAACATACATGGTTCCTGAGTTTT
Organism: Phyllotis vaccarum; assembly: GCA_033318265.1. Classification (NCBI taxonomy): domain Eukaryota; kingdom Metazoa; phylum Chordata; class Mammalia; order Rodentia; family Cricetidae; genus Phyllotis; species Phyllotis vaccarum. Next base: position 62,040,929 of record JARWLC010000016.1, on the reverse strand, counting down.
CAGTTAGGATAGATGCTCTGTTGTTGAGGTAAAAAAAAAAAAAAGCAAGGGCAAGGGTTCCATGCAGCTGGCAGCATGCTTAATTCTAGTTAGGTTTCTTCCATTGTCTTAATTATTGCAGAGATAAAGATGGATATCATTGATGTTAACATAATGGTTCAATTTTAGACATAGGCTGCACCCTCTTTCAGAATCCTGTCTCTGGGAAGAGGTGTCTTGCTTTAGACAGCTTTCCCTGAGTCTGGCTTTCCACTCCCGCGCCCTCTTCCATCCCCTTCCCAAGCTCCCACAACCTGACTCCGACTCTCCATTCCCATTCCAATCCTCAGGATCCAGTTCTCAACTAGGATGTTCCTGCTTGATAACTGTCTTCATGGAGACCAAGGGGAGGGTCCTCTGCATCCTTTGGAATGGACGGTCAGGAACAAGTCCTCTAAACTTTTAGCCTATAACACATCTCTCTTTCAGATTTTTCAACATCTGCCTCTCTTTTCTTGTTTCCAGGCCCAGGAGCAAAGCTGTAGGTTCTGGACTAAAACAGGTCAGAGAGCAGAGCTCTGCTTCCACTAACAGTGGAAGGGCACTGAGCACAACCATCAGCGAATGCCCAGCATTTGTGTGGATCATCCGTGGCTCATTATTGTGTTAGTCTGAGAAAAATGTGGCTGTTGTCAGTTGAAATAGCACCAGCGAGTAATGGTGTTTAGATGCCCACTGGCTTGTTTCCATATTTCCCCCTTTCCTTTCTCAGGAGGGCTGTGGGCTCTGTCAGAATTTCAGCAGAAATTCCAAGGCAATGCATACATTTGTAGACTAGACTTATGTTCCCGCTTAAGCTAATTAATTTTGAGCCTCTCTTCTGTCTGTTTTCTTCTCACATTCCTTCTTTCTGCTGGAGATGCTGCAGTTCCCAGATGCACACAGCAGCCCCACAGCATCATAACAAAGAATATTGGCCCTGAAATATGTACAGAGGTGGGAGAATTTGCTTGTTGAAGCATACCCAGGAGGATGCCTGCCTCACAGGTATCCTTTCTAATTCACTAGATGTTGCCAATTAACCCTCCAAAACCATTTACCTAATGCACAATTTAACTAGTAAAACACACTTTGTGTATCACAAACCTGAGGTCTGAAGAAGCATAGAGTGGCCCAGACAAAGATGGCTAATAAAGTTTTGACAATGACACAGATGTTGAAGAGAAATCATGCCCTTCAATTAAAGGGCATTTACCAGTTTCTATTGCTTGCTGAAAACAACACACACAGCTTCTATAATCTCATCCCAACTGTACAAATTGGCAGCAGAGGGTTGCACAGCTTGATGGCACAGCCTCTGAAAGTCAGCTCGAACTGCAGTCAGGTCCAAGGACAATTAATTTTTTTAGCTCTTGCCTTAGAAAAGCCACCTAAGGCCCAGTTTCCTCATCTGAAGGCTGAAGTCTCTAGTAAGCAACATCACAGTATTGTGATGGAGGTAAAGTGACAAGGAATTGTAAGTATTGGATGTCATAATCACTCTGTGGCATAGCTAAGCAGCCAGATTTAAGTCTGAACATTGTCTGACAATGATCATTTCATTTCAAGGGTGTCAAATTGTCTAAGAGCTGGCGACTCCTCCTTCCATTATGACAATTTGAACCCCAGCAGGCAGGGCAGTCCACAGGAATTGCTGGCAGTTAGAATTCACCAAACACTTTGAACAACAAATTTCAATGGTTGCAGAAGTATTCCGTAACACAAGTAAGTAGGACAAATACTGTCACAGTACCCCATCCCTAGGGACCTGATGTACTAGACACACCAAGATGACCGAAAATCAGAACACCAACAGCCTGCAAACGGTAATCCTACTGTCTGCAAATAACTCATTGCCCTTCAGATTAGAAGTACCGTCCTCTAGTGTTCTTGCTGTTAACCTCTGAACACAACCCATCGAGACCTGTCACTGGGGCAAAAGGTCACATTGTAGAATTAGCAGAGTCCAAATGAACAATGCCTGCCTTCCTGCATCTCATTTTCAACAGAGTTCTCCTCCATCCCCCTCCCTCCTGGGAAGACATTTGTCTCCAGAGGCTGGCAATGAGGCATTTGCCAGTACACCCATTCTGACATGTTTTACATATGCTCCAAGAAGCAGAGGCTAAATTACACTGGTGAGTTATTAAAAACAGCTCTCAATGCTATTATTATTTATTGCATTTCCAATTCTCAGCAGCAGTTGATTACACTGCTTAATCTTATACTTTTTAAAACATTTCCCACCCTGAAATGAATTCTCTGTACAATGAATGAGCAAGGTCAGCTACACTGAGCCCCCTAAGGAAAAGACAACTTAGGTTCTGGGAAGAGGTGTGAGTCCACCTTGGTCTCCCCAGAGCTGGAATCTCCCAGCTTGGAATGTGAACACTCATCTCTGCCGTGTCTCCAGAGGGAACTTTTCAGATTTGAGGTCTCACAATCAGGCATTCTACCCAGTCTGTGGCTGCCATATTTAGCTCCTGCTGACAGTTCTTGGTTCTTGGTGCAAGCTGCCTACCTGCCTGTCTGCCTCCTTTCTCCAGTCCAGCTTCTCTCCCCCGGGCTCAGTCATCACCTTGGCTGCTTTTCTTGCTACACTGGTCCCTACCTTCCAAGTTTATAGCATGGGGTTTCTCCTCTCGAGTGCTGAGTCTGCCTGGATCATCTTGGTCAACACCTTTTCCTTTTAGGCTCAGCTAGGGGCTATGGTCTTTGTGAAGCCTCCTGGTTAGGTATAGGAGGTTTCCTTTTGCTTCCATGCTTATGCCCATTGTGGAACGTGACACACTGTTCTGTTGGCGAGTTGTCATTTGACTCTTGTTACATGGTCAGTTGATTGAGAGCAAGATAGAGCAAAGGTGTTTAAGTTCCCAACACAAAGCCTAACAGAAAGTGAGCACTTCAGGAATAAAGATGTCTAAAACTGAAAGAAGTATAAAGTAGTAAGAGCAGAGCTCTTTTTAAAATTCCATTTATTTTTAAAATTTATGTGAATGTACATTGTGCACATAAGTGTGAACACATACATGTATATAGGTGTCTGTGGAGACCAGAAGAGGCTGTGCAGTTTGTAATAGCTGGAATTGATTGTGATCATAAGCTACCTTATGTAGATGCTGGGAACCAAACTCTGGTTCGCTGTGAAATCAAAGAATGGTCTAAACTGCCAAGCTATCTCTCTGGCTTAAGAGCAAAGCTTTTGAATTGGGCATTAACTAATTAATTAATCCATCCATCCAGTGCCTATGTATTGAGAATCTTTTATGAACCAGAGAGCACTTGAGATAGATGGTTTAGTACAAATGACCTACTGGGGGAAATATCCACGACCCAACTAATAGCACAGCTATATGATAATTGGCTGTGACAATTCTGTTAAGGAAAGATACTGAGAGGGGCGGCAATGACAACCTCAGGACACACACAGGCTGGATGGAATTTTGGCCAGGGATTTAATTTGAGATGCCTTCCTTGAAGTGATGAGTTTAAAGTGGCAGATAAATGTTAACTAGATGGGAGGTAAGGCAAGGATGTTCAACTTAAAGCACATGAAAGGACCCGAGGAAGGTGGGGAGTGAAGTTGAAAAGGTATATAGGAGTGGATGGAGACAGAGAAACCATGGCAACAGGTAGACCTTTTCATGCAGGGTCAGATGTACGGAGCACCAGAGATTATACAAAGAGTTTTTATTTTTAGGCTGAGAACATGGGCTCATAGCTCGTGTGTGTGTGTGTGTGTGTGTGTGTGTGTGTGTGTGTGTGTGTGTGTGTGTGTGTGTGTATGTGTGTGTGTGTGTGTGTGTGTGTGTGTGTGTGTGTGTGTGTGCTTAAAATGTCCACAAGACAGTGAACAGAGTATAGGGAAGCAGGGCACACACAGTGATCGAATAGTATGCAATATATATTGCCTCAAATATCACAGTGGCAAGGTTGAGTTGGTGACTTCAGAAACATGTGGAAGTGGTTAGATTTTAGGTCATTAGGAAGATGAACCTGGACTACATGCCAGGTTCACAGATCTACTCCAGATCTACTCTAAGTCACCTACAATGCAATGTGTGGAAGGGAAGGCTCAGGCTTAGCCTTTTCAGAAGCAGCTGCATCCAGGAGGCCTCTACTTCAGAGAGGGAAGATCCCGTGGTCAGTAAATAGTGTGGAGCCATGAAGGTGGTGACCCATGCTTTTATAGCTTGGCTATGAATGACTCTGTCCTCTGATATTCCAGAATATTTTTATTAAATATACAATATCTCACTACACAGTAGCTAAGACCAGCTCTGTAACAAATAGATGCTGCCCCAGAATAAAGAGCTAGAGAGCTAGCCTGGACTTGAAAATGCTGCTTCTGACTTCTAAGTCAGAGAATTGACCCTTACTTGTACATCCTACCTCTAATTTTCTTGTTTTAGAAGTCACATAGACACATAGGTACTTATTACTTTAGGAAAATGGGAGTTTGGCACATCATCTGGTCTAACTCTCCATCCATCCATCCATCCATCCATCCATCCGTCCGTCCGTCCGTCCGTCCGTCCGTCCGTCCGTCCATCCAATCACTAATCAAAGAAACAACACTGTATGGTAGCTTGGAACCAGTTTCTTTATCCCAGATACAGTACATATTTTGTCCTTATTCACATCTGTCCCTAAGAGTTAGTGTCTGTCAACTGTGGGCTTGGGTGGAATCAGGCTCAGATGCAACCTGGCATTTTTGTTCCTTCAGTTTTTGGGGTTGTTGAATTGGAGCCCCAGGCAAATCCTGCATTCTTCTCCCCCGATTTAACCGCTCCATTATTTTAAACTTTTGTAGATAAGGAATTAAAAAGTCAGTGGAATATTGTATTTATCATACTCAAATTAATGTGCTTCATTACCACAAAGACAAGGAGCATGCTTGCAATATCTTCTCAAAACTTTTAATTGAACGTAGCACACGAGGTAGGGTAGGCGAAAGCGGAAGCCACTGAGCTCAGATGCTGTTTTTCACTTTCCCAAAATGTGTGCAGCTTGTGATCTGCTCATCTCATTAGTGTTAATTATGAGCTAAAATAAAATGGCATTTAACGCTGTGCTGAGACCTTAATTAAAACTAAACCTTCATACCCAGGAGCTCTCTGAAGTCCAAGATAGTTATCCCATGGTGAGGCAACCTTCTGCCTTGCCAGTGGGATCTCCACACTTACTCTATCTCCTGCTACTCCATCCAGCGTCCATCTACCCATTGTCTGCCTATTATTCATCCACTACCCATCCATCATCTAGCATTCTCCATCCACCCATCTTTTCAACCGACAAACCTTAAATTAGTTCCTGGGGAAGAAAACCAATATTTGCTAATATCGACTATATTGATCAGTTTAAACATATCTTATGCAGCCCAATACAATGCTAGAACATAGGGAACATTCTAGAGGTGCTAGAGAGTAATAGTACATATGTTATCGTATTTAACACACATAGATGGTCTCATTTACTACTCTGAAGAGAGGGAAAACTATTATTATATTTACTTTGCCGAAAGTGAAACTGAGACTCAGAGAGATTAGGCAATTTACCCCCAATCATACAGGTTCACCATTTATCTTTGTTATAACACTGAGCTGGAAAGACTCTTCTGGTCTACCTAAATTCATTTGTTCCGTAATCACAGTTCTCTTTCCTGTGTGCTAAAGCCTGCACAAAGGTCTGGAACGGCTTATTCTCACTGCTCCCAGGTTCAAATGAGTGGACTGGTCAACTCAATGACATAGTGATTCTGGGACAGGGAAGCAGGGTAGCCATGGGCTGTGGGGTCACAGGATCCAGCATGGGGGACACAGGAAGTGTAATCCTAAGAGAAAGGAATAGTATAATACTTTCATCTAGAATTCCTGGTGAAGATCTAACCAGAAAGTGGCCTAATGCATCTCTGGAGTCTCTGGCATCCCCAAGTATAGCTGCCCAGTCACAAGCATCATCAGGGCACATCTAGCTAGTCTTCAGGAATCACTTGGACACCCAGCCTCCACAGCATGGCAAAGGCAGCTGTGGTAATATTTTGTTTGTGCTCTAACAAAGTTTACCTGAATATCTGAGGCAGATAGTTAATCTATCTATCTAGTTAATCAGAGAGGCCAGGCAGTGGTGGCACACACCTTTAATCCCAGTACTTGGGAAGAGGAAGCAGGAAGATCAGGAGTTCAAGGCCACTCTGGGCTACATGAGATTGATTGAATAAAAGAGAAATGGGGTCAGGAGGTAGTGGTAGCTCACACCTTTGATCCCAGCACTAGGGAGGGGAAGACAGGAAGCCCATTCAGCCTGTCATAAAGACAGGTCTCACTCCCCTCTGAGTGGTCATAGAGTTAAGAGGTGAATGTGATTGGCTCCTCTGTCTCTCTGATCGTTAAGCATTTATCCCGGTATCTGGCTCTGGGTTTTTATTATTAAAGTCAATTAGGATTCGAGCTACAGACTGACCCTAGCGCTCAGGCTGTCCACCACTGACTCTGCAGATAATGCTGCATGTCTGAAGTCTCTTCTTTCCCTCTGTAGGTCCCAGAGACAAGCAAACAGTTGCAGCAGATTCCTGTCCTGCTTCACCCCCAGCCCACTGTCTCATTTTGGAGGAAAGTAATGATTTCTGATATGACCAGAAATGAGGATTCTTCAGGACTGACGAGGTGCTTTAAATAACAGCCTTCTGACCGACAAGAACAGACACAGGGGCCTACATGCAGGCAAGCCAGACAGTAGAGTCATCACCTGGGCCCCAACTCTTACTTGGTGCTATGTCCTTTTCCTAGCCAGCATCTGTAGGCACTCTTCAGAGATTCTCCCATACAGAGACTTGCCCTTCGTTTTAAGTCTGAACTTCAGTTAGTAAGAGCTTGGATCTTTTGACTACTAATACATTATAATGACTACAGCTTTTCCTTGTCAGGCCCTCTTTCCTATTCTTTATGTACATTGTCTTACTGTATCCTTGGAGACCAGGGAAGCCAGGTCAGCTACGGTTCACAAGGAAGTATGTCCACCTCTTCAGAGTCTGGTGGACACCTCCTGACTCTTGGCCTCCTGGGCCTCTGAGGGAGGAGTCTAAAATGAATCCTCTTATCTAGCCAGAGCTACTGGCGCAGGAGGCTGGATGTCTCATTATCCCTGGGGATGCACTTAGCTCTGGCAGAGGTCAAGCAGGAAAACATGGAAATGACTTCTCAAGAGCCAGTATCTAGGGGTGGGAGAGGTTGCTCAATGATGAAGAGAATTTGTTGCTCTTGCAGAGGACCTGGGTTCAGTTCCAAACACCACACGGCAGCTCAGCATTCTAACTCCAGTTCTGGGGCAGTCAGTGTCTTCTTCTGGTCTCTGTGGGCACCAGGCACACATGCAATGCTCTTACACACATGCAGGCAAAACACCTATACACACAAAATGAGAGAGAGAAGGAGAGGGAGAGAGAGAAAGAGTGAGAGTGTGCGGGCGGGGGGGGGGGGGCACGGACACGAACATCTGACTGAAGGACCTTGGGGAAATACACCAAGGTGTCCATGGTATCTTTCTCTGCCCCAAGTTATGAGAAATATTTTCACTGTTATTCCTTCACATACTTGCAAAAAATTTCCACATTGAATATGGCTTAGATTTTACTTAATAAAGGAAGCAAAACAAATGACAGTCTATGACGGAAATGAATGAAGGATTAAGTTCCTTGGAGAAATGACTGATTCTAGGGATTGGGCAGAAAAATATGCAAGATGGGTCTAGAGAATTGTGTGGTACAAGAGACCAAGGAAGTGCTCAGATAGATGGACTGACAGACAGACGGACAGAAGACAGAAGACACACATAAATCTCTTAGTGCCAGGGTCACACACAAAGTGACATAAGAACAAACTGAAAGAGCCCTCTATAGCCAACCGAGAGATTAAAAAAAGTAAGTAAAATAGTATTAGATCATGACCCCAGATATTAATGTAAATATCTATGAGCGCAACAATATACTCAAGCCATTGACACAGAAATCCAAACACTTAGGTAGATATTTTGCCCTCAGTGAGTTGGGTAATGAAGCCTCACTCCTGCCCTGTGAGCTGTGCAGAATGACTTCCTTGGAGAGAGACTGGAACATATTACTTCACCAGTGGTCCAAGGTAACCATCAGCAGCGGTGAGTCAATATCAACAGTGTGCATCCTTCAAACAATGTGAAATAGATGGCATTTCTGCCTCTGTGTTCTTTCTTCCCAAATCTCAGATTAATCAAGATGGGTATTTCAGATAAAACCCAGTGGAGGGACATTCTGCAAAGAAACTACAGAATTCCTTCTGGGTACATACACCAAGGAAATGAAGTAGCATAGCACAGAATTCCCTTCATGAGGATGTTTATTGCAGGGTTATTCACAATACAGGATCATTCTAGAGACCCAGAAATGAGTGTCTGTGAGGGCATAAAAATGTTTCTCTCTCTCTCATGCTATTCAGCCATTAAAAATTGGCATTTGCAACAACATGCATGAAACTAGAGGACATCATGTTAAATGAAATGACTCAGACCCCCCCCCCCAAAGCAGGGGTTATATATCCGTGTCTGTATCTATCTGTATATAATGTATGTATCTATCTGTGTATAAAGTAATATATTGTTTATTTAGTAAAAAACAGTTTAAAATATCAGAGGACAGAGCCACCCACAGAGCCAAGCCAGGATGGTCAGGGAGTGGTGAACCATGGCTTTAATCCCAGCACTTGAGAGGTAGAGATCAATTTTTGGATTTCTATGAGGGCAAGGTCTAACGAGCCAGGCAGTGGTGGTGCACACCTTTAATCCCAGCTCTAGGAAAGGTGAACCAGTTAGACAGCTGGGTGGAGACAGAGGAGGGAGGAGTCAGCTTTGACTGACACTTCCTTTTTCAGCCGAGGTCAGAGAGACTTGGAGTTGGAGGATTCCCAGAAACAGGCCTGAGGACCTGGCTGGGTGAAGTGGCTGTGGCTTGTTTGTCTCTTTGATATTTCAGTTTCCCCCAAACATCTGACTCTTAGTTTTTATTATAATGCCAAATAGGACTCATGTAATATTTGGCACCCAATGTGGGATCTGAACCCATGAGCTAGCCAGACAGTGGTGGTACATGCCTTTAATTATGTATCTGTCTATGTATGATGTCTGTATCTGTCTGTGTATGATGTCTGTATCTGTCTATGTATGATATCTGTATCTATCCATATATGATGTCTGTATCTGTCTGTGTATGATGTCTGTATCTGTCTGTGTATGATGTCTGTATCTGTCTATGTATGATGTCTGTATCTGTCTGTATATGATGTCTGTATCCATCCATATATGATGTCTGTATCTGTCTGTGTATGATGTCTGTATCTGTCTGTGTATGATGTCTGTATCTGTCTATGTATGATGTCTGTATCTGTCTGTATATGATGTCTGTATCCATCCATATATGATGTCTGTATCTGTCTGTGTATGATGTCTGTATCTGTCTGTGTATGATGTCTGTATCCATCCATATATGATGTCTGTATCTATCTGTGTATGAAGTCTAAATATGCCTGTCTTGCATATGTAGGTGAAACAATAAACATGGTTGTAGAATAGAGGTAATAGAGATGCCAATATGTTGTTAACAGTGTGAAGAAGCCAGAAGTCAGATAGAGAGGGGGTATATTTGATTTTATACTGTAGTATATATTTAAACATCAGTGTGAATCCCACTAATGTATAGAGTGGTGTATGTTTCAAAAACACATTCATAAACACTCCAAGAAATGTACTTTGACACAAGAAAACAACAGAAACCAAATATCTGCAGAATGTTTCCTTAAAACTGTAAAGGTCAGGAGTGGAGAGATGGCTCAGTAGTTAAAAGCACTGGCTGCTTTTCTAGAAGATCTGGGTTTAACTCCCAGGACCAACATGGAAGCTCACAACCATCTACAACTCCAATACCAGGGGATCTAATACCTTCTTCGGGCATCTGTGGGTACCAGGGACATATCTGATGCACAGACACACATGCAGGCAAAACATCCTTCTACATTAAAAAGAAAAAAATGTGTCAAGGTCATAAAAATGAAGGAAGGGCACAGAAACTCAACCAGGAGAAGCCTGAGGCTTGACCACTGAATGTGAGGTGGTGCCGGGGAATAGATAAAGGACAGTAAGTGAAATGAAGGTGATCTAAATTAAATAAAAACTTAACTAATAATACCAATATAGCAGTTAGTCCATAACTGTGACAAGGATAACCTATGTAGGGCATGAGAGTCTGCAGTCTTCCTGTAAATAGAAACATATTTTCAAATAAAATGCATTTTGAGACATGAGGTAGGAAGAGTCTTGTAGGAGACTCCGAGGCACAATTCAAAGGCTTAGGACCTGTCTGGCCCTGCTCACCTACCTGAACCCTGCCTCTCCAAGAAAAATACAGATTTCTGCATAACTGGAAGGGGACAAGGTGATGTGTCTAACTGGCTTTCCCTAAGTCCCACTGACCCCTCCTGGCAGCTAGATTCATTAACTTGGCATTTTCCAATGATTAACACTGATCAATAACCCACTGGGTCTTGTCCTTAAATCAATTGCCCATTAATGAGAATAAAAGCGCCATTTTATTATCTGAGCCCAGGACCTTTTGTAGAAAAGGCTTCTGGGGTTTGAGGTTTATATTCCCTTCACTGCATAGGATAATTTAAACACATGCTTGTTCTCTCATACCACGTGCCCAAGACCAGGAACAAAATTAACTGTAGGGAAAGATTTCTAGGAAATAGTTTAGAATTCCTATCAGTAAGACTTTCAGTGCTATAGATGAATGTCCACTAAAGTCCTGAGCGTTAGCACTTGGTCTCTGGTGTTACTGAGAAGTGGGGAAGCTTTGAGAGGTGGGATTGAGTGGGAGGTCCTTAGGTTATTAGAGATGTGTCCTTGAAATGAGCTGTGGCTCCGGAATTCTGATCTTCCTTAACTCTGATCATTCTCTCGCTCATTGCTTCCTGGCTTGAGTGACAGTGGTTTGTGAGCTATGTCACTTCCTCCATGGGATGTGTGGCCTCAGCTAGAGGTCCCAGTACAAGGACCACCTAATTTAGGGTTGGGAAGTGTAAAGATCTGAGCCCAATGCCCCTCTGTCTTTGTAAGCGACTTGCCTCATATAGCTCATAATAGCAGTTCTGATATGACTCCTGTAGTGAATGAGGTGAGTAAATGTTACCAAGGATCTACTACGTGTTCAGGTCACTGCTAAGGTGATGCTTCCTCAGAAAGACCCCTTGGACCACCTTGTCCAGGATAGTCACATGTTCCTATTCTCTGGACACTGCTTTACTTTTCTTTGTCATATGAGATGCTCTCCAAAAGTTACTGAAAAAAAGAGGGCTAGAGGGTTGCTAGGTGCTGGACTATGAAGTGAGTGAGGCTTGACTCTAACTCTGGTGTCTCTGGAAGGGACGTACACAGACAGGGTTGTAGGAGAGCTGAGAGAGAGCAAGGAAGGCCGTGGAGACAGGATAGAGAAGAACAAAGAACCAATCACCTCAGCGACTCTGGGCAGATGTGACAATGGGACCCTGGGCAGATCGGAGGGAGAGGAGAAGGTTGTTATAGACTCGGGAAGGGCGGACTAGGTCATGTCAGCTGTCTGGTGTGCATGAAGCAAGGAGCAGCATCAGGAGAACTCATGGAGATGGGTACCGGGATCTCAGTGGAGCAGTTCACCACAGCTGGGAACACTCAGGAAGGGGTCGTCACATTTCTTAAGGGGTAAATCCAGTGTGATGTGGTAGGAAGAAGGTCCTTTCTGGTCTTCTAATGCTAAGAATTTCCACCAACATCTTGCCCTCTACAAGAGAAACCGTAGAGATGAGCTAAGATACCTCCGTCCACTGGCTACATAGTAATACAGGCATGTGAGATGGTGTTCAGGGTGAGGCTGGGGGTGTCAGGGTAAGTCCTGATGTCAACATCACTGAACTTCATTCTTACCCTTTGGTTGATGTGTTGGGAGGACAATCTGTCAATATGACCCTGACAGGGTCAAGTGGCAATGACTCACGGGGTGCTTTAAAGGCTAGAAGAGTCCTGCTCCCTAGCTCGGGCCTTGAACTCATAGTGATCGTCTGGCCTTAGCCTCCCAGGTGCTGGAGCCATACGTGTGAGCCACTATCATACTTAACTTAAAGGCTGAAATTCTAAAATTTAAAAATCAACCTTACAAGGTCTAATCTTGTTCTGCTAGTGACCGTGTGATGTCTGGATTCACATGTCCTCCTAGAGAATGTGGCTGGCAGCGTCTTGTTGGCTTGATTCTGAAAGGCTCCAATAGGACACAAGATGGAGTTCTCTGTCATCAAGGCCAGGGCACCAGTAAATTCTTTGGGAGAATAGAATAGAAATAGAACACCGACCAAATCACAAAATTTCTGCACCGGCTGAGCTTACCCAAGTATGACAAAATCAAAATGTTCTCAGAACAGACTCAGAAAATAAGTCAGATTTAGTTATAAAGATTACACATGACCTTTCTAGCACACACTGGATCACGGGCCTGACAGCTAACCCATGATCTACAATATCTCTGTGTTTACTAAGTGGTGGCTATTGTCATTTGATGGTAAGTTTGTGTCTTCTTCTGACTAGACTTCAGGGGTCAGTAAGAGTCAGGTGTCTGCAGCCATTCTCAGGAGAGGAGAACTCTGCTGTTCTAATGCTTTGGCTTAGCAATGAACGTTTATGTCATGGCAGAAGCAAATGTTGGGAAGATATGAGCTTCTCTCTGAGTTTTGTAAGATCAACCTACAGGGCCAGAATAGTATCTAGCACATTTTAAGGGTCTTAGATAAAACTAGGTAAATGGATGTGAAATTGCAAAGAGGTAAAAATGTGGACTCTGGTGCCAAGTGAATAATAACTGAAGTGGCTTTTTGACTCTGACCCTTGTTTATCTAAGAGCTCAGGAATGTCTTCAGCTATACTAGGGTATGAAACTAGGAAGGATTCTGGTGAGGAGATGCCTATATTCAATTGCACGATGTGGAGTCTAAGACATCTCTACTCACATACATCTAAGGAACCCATGGATAGTTCCGTCTTCATGATTCTCCATTTCCTAGAAACTTGATATTATTTACAGACATGGGGAGGGCAGATACTTGGCTTAGAACAGTCAGGAAGTTGTGATAGATGTGACATTATAGGGTAGCTGCATTATTTAGTATAGATAAATGCTCATGTGTTCCCATATTCATGGACATGCAGCATAGTTAGGTGCAACCACACATCACGTACAAGACCCATATGTAGCTTCCAGTGTGCTTCATAGGGTGACTCCCGCGTGTGTGTCTCTAGCCTTAGTGGATCCACCCCAAAGCCAATTCCATTATGTCCAGCATTGGGTCTTTTTTTTCCTCTGCTTCCTAGTTGTCATGGAAACCCTTCATTGGACTGGGCTCTGAGATGAACTACAGAAGTCTCCAGGTGGATCTCACTTGACTCTTGTACTAAGTGCATATTCTCTGCACATCACTGGCTGTGCACTGGCTCTGCAGACGACTAGGACATAAGTAAGGACGGAATGAGCACACCCCTCTGCTGCTGAAGAAAGGAGCTGCTGGGTGAAGTGGAGGGGCTGATCAAGGGCATAGAGCTACCCGCACCTTAGTGGGATTCTAGGGATCACATGAGGAGGAAACAGGATAGGAACCAGCCCATCCCTCCGCTTCCTTGGTGTCTTTCCTCTATAGACAGACACCAAACATGGGTCTGAAATCTGGCACTAGGGCAGGGACATGAGCCAGGTACCAGAAACCTGCTCCCTTGCCTGAGGTCTTTAACTGCCACCCAGCTAGTCCAGGCTGAGAATCTCATTAGCTGGGCCTCTCCTTCCAGGAGCCATAAATCAAAGTGTTATGATCTCAACCCCAACTGGCACCACAATGTAATTTATTTTTAAGCAGACAAATGAGCATTTTGTATAAAAATCATTCTCCTTTAAATATTAAGGGGGTGGGGCTTTTCCATTCTCTTCTCTGTGACTTTTATTATGTCTTGAGGGCAAAGACTTCCAATTTCCAGGATGGAAATCAATGAGAAACATGATCGAATTTCAGAAACATGGTGTTATAACCAACAGTTCTGAACTGTGTCTGGAATTCTGAAGGCTATGTTTGTCTCTATCCATGACACACAGTGATGTTCTGAGCTAACAGAACCTAGCATCCCTCCATGGCAGGGTGTGCCACACCTTTCTGAGGACAGAGACATCTTGAGGGAGAAGTATATTTCTTTGAATTTTCTTATGGCCACTTCTGTGACTGGTGGTAAGGACAGAGCCCAACTGAAGCAAACATAGCAGAGAGAAAGAGGGGGGAGGGGGATGGGGGAGGGGGAAAGAGGGAGAGAGGGAGAGGGGGAGAGAGGGAGAGAGGGAGAGAGGGAGAGAACTTGGAAGCCCCAAGCAGCCAAGAAAAGAGTCCAGTGTGTCTCTAGGAGATGGGCTGTGGAAAGATGAGAAAATGAAAGTGATTTTAATAGGACCAGGTTTCTCTCAAGATCAAAGTTCTGAGCACAGGTCAGAAAGGCCAGATGCTTTGTTCACAGCCAGTTCCAAATTAAAGGCAGACACTCCTGAATTGTTAGTATTCTCTGCCCTCACCTTGGTAAAGTTTTGAAATATCAAACCCATAAGCCTCTTGGAGGCTTAAAGGAGCCATATTGCTATAGAAACTTGAGGAAATGGAGGAGAGTCTTCTCCAGAAAGTGACATGGCCTTTCTCTCTGTAAAGCAGAATTTCAAATGTGTTTTCTTTCTTGACAGTTCTCTGTCTCTCTCATTTTCCCAGGGACCACACTTGGTGCTCACACAAGACCCAGGTCCTATATTCTCCCTTATGCCCCCTCCGCCTGCCTACATCTTTGTTCAGAATCACCTTAAGATACCCTGCTTTGGATCCTGTGCGTTTCTTGGCAGGCTTTCTTCTCAGCTCCTGCCGTTGCTTCAGAGTTCTGAGAAACTTTCCAGGTTCTCAGCTCCTGTGACCTCTCTGTTCTAAGGGGACGTAGTCTCTGGGAATACCTGGCAAGACTTATTAGGAATTGTGTTCCTTGGCTCACTCCCTGTTAGGATTTGGTATTGAAGAACAGTATTCTACTGAGTTCTCAGGTTTGCTGGGCGGCACTGACCTTCAGCAACATGACTCTCCGGGTTTTGACCTTCAGTCTCAGGATAACTGATAACTCAGGATAGGTTCCTGGTTGGAACATCCTATCCTCTCCTCCTCAATGTTCATTTGTTAATGCTCCTGGACCCTGACTACTATAAAGAAAGCATTTTGACCATTTTGGTTCAGTTCAAAACACAGAGTACCCCAGGCAGGGAATATGACAGGCAGAACATACAAACATCAGGAAGAACCCAGAGACAGGGTAGGGTATGAAGCCAAGACAAAATACCTTAAGTACAGGTCTGGGAGGGTGGGAAGGTTACCTCTCACTTCCCCTGAGAAATGAGGATCACTGAGAATAGGGAATGATAGACAGACAAGGGAAGCTCTTGGATTTCTTGGCACACTGAGAGGGTTGAGAAAACATTGATAGAAAATAATAAATATAGGGTGCAATGCAACCCTAGACCTCATGTTTTCCAGGTAGAGCAACAGGCAGAGAACAGAGCTGTCACTTGTGAATGTCTGTGCTCAGAGAATAGTAAGATCCTCAATAGAGTATTAGATAGGAGGTGAGTATGGGTGAAGGGGGTGGGGCTAGTGACTCAGAATTGGATGAGTTTCCAAGTGGCCCAGATCTATGGGAACTTTCCAGGACCTTGACATCACCCTGGTGATTTTACCAAACTTGGTTTCAGAGTGGCCTTGAGGAAGCTGTGGTCATGTTCACTCTGGTGCATGCTGGACAGAAGGATACCTCTACTGTCCTATCTACTAATCCAGTCAGACAAGAAAGGGTTGGAACTCTGATGGGCCCTACTTTCCAGCCTCCAAGTCACTATCAAGACCCCATTACATCACAGACTCTAAGGCTAAGCCTCTGCCCATCTTGAATCTGGGCTGCTATGGCTGTACATTTGCTTGTATTGCTTGTACAATAGGACACAGTGACATAGTGTTGCTGCCTGTGACATCTTCATTTGCCACGTAACTGGATTTAGGACACATATCTTTGAGTGTATGTATGAGGGCATATCCAGACCCTTTTCACTAAAGAGGGAAAAACTGATTTGACTGTGGGTAACAGCATCCCTTAGGCTAGGATTCTGAATAAGAAGGACCAAGATGAATGGAGAGATACTCTGCTTCATGACTGGGACCACAAGTACCCAGCTACTTCCTGTTTGTACTTCCTCTCCTTCCCAAGCACAATGGACATTATTTTCTTAAACAATTGGCCAAAAGAAACTCCATTTCTCTCAGCTTTCTTCTGGTCATGTATTTGGTTGCTTCTTGGTTCAGCCATTTTCAAGGGGACTAGTAATTTCTGCCTTGGTCTCTTGGAGTCCTAAATTGCTACATGAAAAGCCAAATGGCAAAACTGGAGAAATTGCTTGGAGACTTCTTGGGGAGGGGAGCTTGGTAGTACAGCTTCTTGGCTGTCCCTGAAGAAATGTCAGACATGTGACTGCTTGTACATTGTAAATATTTGGCGCTCCCACTGGTTTAATAAAACACTGACTGGTCAGAAGGCAGACAGGAAGTATGGGTGGGGCTACCAGACTAAGAAAACTCTGGGAAGAGGAAGAGGAGAGTGAGACAGCAGGAGACACAGAGGATAGATGATGAGAAAGTTTCTCTGAGAAAAGATACCATGTGGCTGCACAAGATAAGAATCGTGGGTTAGTTTAAGAGTAAAGAGTTAGCAAGTAATAAGCCTGAGGTATAGGCCAAAGAGCTTGTAATGAATATAAGCTTCTGTGTGATTCTTTGGCACTATGAGACTGTGGTTCTGGATCTTGGGCCTAGGCCAGACCAGAAGATTGTGACTACATTTGAACATCATGGACAGTGTAGTGTATGTGAGACTCAACTGCTTCTCACTGTATGACACCAACAACGCTGCACGGAACAGAGGCATCACTCACTCAGCTGTACTGTGCCCACTATTCTGACCTCTAGCTTGCAATAGATGTTCTTCAAAGGCAGTTAAGCTTATAGTGACAAGGAACTGAGACTGTCTCCCATGAGTGGTGCCTGGGCAGACATCAGCTGGAAGAGAATGTGGAAAATGTAGGCTATAGGAACACTCCAGATGTAGCCAGTTCTACCCTGTCTTGAGGTAAGTTTGGGTAACATTGGAAATGACTCTCTCCCTGCATAGCCTAGGCTGACTTGGAACACATGATCACCAAAAGATTAAAATTATAGTCATGTGCTATTCTGCCCATCTTCCAATTAATTTATTGCAGACTTAGTGCATGCACCGAGATTTCTTCTGGGAAACTAGACAAGATGCTCTTCATATATGCACACCATCCACTAAAGTTGTTGCCCGTGACCAGATTCCTGGTAACTGGAAGACCTGAAATGGCCATTCACCTCAGCATAAGCTGCTTCAGCAGCTTCAGGAAGGCAAGATGGCTGAAATCTCAGCCTTGTAGAATGAGGACCATTAGTGCCAGACCCATTTCTCCCTCTTCTTCCTGGCTCTCACATCAGACCTCACCCCCACTCTTTGGTTCTCCAAGCCCTAGCCAGAGCTGTTGTGGGCAACAATCTACAAGCTTTCTTCCAAGTACAGATGTTTTTAAAATCTCCTGCCCTCTGGCCAAACCATCGGTCAATGAGCAAGATGACTGATGGGTCTATGAGGAATGTTTCTAGAATAAGATTTTCCCCCACAGCAGGGATGTGGTAATTAAACTTTGTAACAGCTGGGAGAACAAAGTTTCCCCAAGCAGACTCTCGGTTCTCAGAGAACAATGCAATCAATATTGAAGTGGAAATAAGGTCACAATCCCAGGCATGTGGTATGCTGACTCTTCTCATACGGAAAGCCAAGTTTCCCTTCTACCATGACACATCAAGACCAGGCTGGGCACATGCACCTGGGGGAAGAAATTATCTGCAGAGCTTTCAATGTTCCTGACAGCCCATCTTTTCCTGTAGGACCTGCTTTCCTGCAGGCAGATATAGAACTGCTGTCAGGTGACCCTGGCCCTCATTGGTGTTAGTTGAATGTGTGTGACTTTAACCAGAGTGCAGTGGTAGCAGGGGAGAGACAGGCTTTGGCATCTGGAGGCTCCAGAGGGAGTTGCCACCCACCTTTCTAGGATTCTCTGGCCTCTTTTGCCTAAAGCATCTCACTGGGCTGAATGAAACCTGCATATCAACATGAGTGTGCATTGTTTCTCTATGATACAGTCCCAAAGAAACCCCAACATCAGCTTATGTGCAATTTTTTTTAAAAAAGACCTCTTTGCAATGTTTGATAAAAAGAAATGGTTTGGTTGGGTGTGTTTTGAGTTAGTTTATTTATGTATATCATATTTTAAGGGTGATTTAAAAATAATAAGGGTAATTTCCACTGCCCTCAATTTTTATGTGTTGACTGCACTTACCAAGCTGATTATTTAATAATCTGCTACTCAGATAACTTAAGGATTCTTAATTTTTGTGAATATCAAGAAAATAAATTTTATCTCAGTTCCTTTTCAAACTGTTCTGAGCTTTAGCTGGGCATACTCGGGAGGCAGGGCTGTATGCATATGGAGTAATTGGAGTTCCAAAGCAGGTAGTAATGATGATATCAAAGGGATATTGTAAGTGCAAAGAAACATAGAGACAAATTCTGCTCACACCATTAACCAGATATTTTAAATTCAAGCCACGGACCTAAATGTAAAAGCACAGACTCTTAGATCACCGTGCACTTTAATTAGCATGCAGTCTCTGCCAACTAATGCTAAGCTGGTTTGGACACCAGTGGATTTGAGCTACATTTAGATCCTTCCCATACAGGTAAATTGTGGACAGTATCTGCACAGGAAGGAATAATGAGGAGATCCAGCAGCAGCTGGAAAGAATACTTTGTTTTAAGTAATATGTTTTACCCTCATTAAATGCATTAATATTCATGAGTAACAGATTATATACATATAAATTTCCTACTGTAATGACCCAGATCCAACTAACCCTCCCCTTTTCTAATAATACTCGTCATCAATGTGCAACATGATTTTATTATGACTAGAATAGCGCTGTGTGCAATTTTTGAACGTGTTATCTCTCTATAAGTGTGACTGTGACGTGATTTCCTTTGGAGTCTTTTGTCCTCTGGGGTGTCATCATAGATGCGAAGCACAGTTCCAGTCACATGGTTAGTCAACAAATGTCAACAAATGGGATAACAGTGATTCCTGGGACCACCACGGTACAAAAGCCAAGAGAAGGCAGGGTACAGCGACCACAGAGCCCAGGCTGGCCTTGGGGAGGGGGTGAGGCTGAGGAAAGCTTGACATTTGGTAAATGGTGTCCAGAGGGCATTTGGGCAGTAGATGAAGAGAGAAAGACATAGGCAGCTATGCAGAGATTGGAAACTGAGGGGGACCATGTAACCTCTTCAAAAGATGTGTTGCTAAGCAGGCAGGACCCTGTGGTTTTCTCAGACTGATAAAGACTTTTCTCACCTCCCCTTTCAAATGCTTTCCGTGAAAATGGTGACCTGCTCTCCAGCCAGCACATGAATTGGTAAAGCTGAGGGAGGGTATTTGCGAACAGCCTGGGGGGCCACACTGGATATACCTACCGATTTGCTGGTGAGAAGGCAGGTCACACTCTGTAGCTAAAGGGCAAAACCCCAGAAGGGTTTGTTGCTGTTTCCTCTTCAGAATTTGGGATATTTGCATACACACTAAAGGATGTTGTCTAGGGGCTGTGACTCACTTAACTGTGAAATGTGCTTCCTCTATTTCTTATACACATGGCCTGCAAATAATCTTGTGAAGTAATTTTAAACTTTCAGTGCATGAAACAGTTTGCTGGTGTGGAATTTTCACTTTGGCATTGTGAAAAAGTTTCAATTTATTAAAAGTATTTTCATTCTGTATTAGAATACGCAACCTGTATGGGGAAACGATAGTGTAGCCAAAGGTTTTAAAAAAAAATGGGAGCTGAAATGAGAAAATGAGAATGTCCTTGGGAAGGCTGGTTACTCTGTACCCACCAGGGTGCTCTTGATTTAGATAAGTAGAGTTGGTTTGTGTCCCCTAGAACACCCTACAGAGTTTTACATGCATTTGCAGCATGGGGCTGCATCAGGCACAAAGTGTCTCATTCTTTGTTGTAGATAACCCAGTCCCAAGCCCAGGTAGCCAGGCAGATCCACAAGCCATGATGGCGAAGATGCCTTTGAGACAAGAAGACTTCCTGCTTCTTGCTGAGTAGCAACACATCTGGAGGTCAGTCTTTTACCACTCTGACGCCTGACACCTAGTCCAGCTGCCCTCCCTCTGGGGTAGAAAATAGGCTCAGAGCTGTGTGTCCTTCCTAACTCTGTCTGTCTGGAGCTCCCATCTCTAATACTCCTGTACACAGTCCTGGGGGCCGGTGGAGGCGGGCCTCTCTCTCCACCTCTTTATTGCCTCATCTGTGTGATTTTTAATCCCAGAAAGCCTGATAAAGTTTAAAATTTTGGCTTCTAGAATCTACCCCATGCCTGGAAGTGCTAGGAAGGCAGAGACTGGCTATTTGTCATGCAGGGATGAGGTAGAGTGGTTCAGAGTGGTGTCAGGGAGGGCACCCCGTTGCACAACCTCAGTAACCCTGTTTACACAACCTGTAAAATGAGTCAACCTTATTGTTTTTTTGTTCATGGAGTATTTAGTGATGTGAGCAGAGCTGGGGTATGCACAGGAAGTTACACATGCCAGGCAGGCCCTAGGTGTGTGAGTGATGCTACTTTCTCACTGTCTGAGCAGGGCACCCTTGGGTCTGACATCAAAGGTCAGCACACATGACTTTTAAACTCCTGCTCAGCCCAGCCCATTGCTTTTCATCCTAGGTAGGCAATGTTGCTCTTCCCCATGTCTGGCTACCTCAGGTAAAACTGAACGGTGACAGGTCCCCTACTCTGGAAATCCCCCTTCTCCCAGCACAACCAAACTCAGCAGAGAGATACAGAAGCTTCACCCTCTTCTTTGTGCCTTGCATTCTCCCCTCCTCCGC
Organism: Phyllotis vaccarum; assembly: GCA_033318265.1. Taxonomy (NCBI): domain Eukaryota; kingdom Metazoa; phylum Chordata; class Mammalia; order Rodentia; family Cricetidae; genus Phyllotis; species Phyllotis vaccarum. The sequence goes on along the minus strand of JARWLC010000016.1, from coordinate 62,019,744 downwards.
CACCCTCCCCAGCCTGCTCCCATCGCTCACGCTGACAGCCACAAACGCCTATTTATTTGCCGACTAACTTCCTGGTGGTTTAATATCCCCTTGAATTACTGTACAATCTCTTTCTGGTTATATTTGATTATTTTTCACATTTAAAAACATGAACACAATTACCCAACAATGGCACGTGCAGCTACGTTCAGGAATAAAAAAAAGTACATATGCATCTTAAGACAAGTAGTCAGTCCCTGGGAATTATGTCTCTGGCATGGAGGGAGATCACAGTGATAGGTGCCATATAAATGCATATGAGACAATAAATAGTTACAAAGGGAGAAGGTGCTGAATAATTAATCCACCGCCTCTCCAGGAACATTCTTTATAAATCTGTCCCCGGCGCTCATTTGTTTTTTTACAGAAGCAAATATTTAAAAGTAAAGAATAAGTAATGTCCAGGAAGGAGGCATAAAAAGAAAAAAGTCAGTGTGTGTGGGGGGAGGTGGGTTATAGATGGCTAGGGCTCTGAGACTGCTGTACACAATTGCCATTTGCTAAGGAGGGAGGAAGGAAGAGTTTTTAAAGGGAAAGTGCTGAACTGGAGGCCGATCTGAGCACTTGGCATCCTGCTCTGTTGATATCATAGGCTGCTTACTGGACCCAAATCTATATGGAGTTGGAGAAAGACAAACCTCCAGGAACATATTCATAATGTTCTAGAACCCACATCCCTTTCCCTGAGGAAATGGATCTTCGAGGATTTGGGGATATGATTAGAATTTATGGTGACCCAGGTCATACTTTTTGGTCTAGATTTGTACTCTGCTCCATGACAGGCACTTGCTGCCTCTGTAAGTGGCTCACTTTTGTCTCCCAGTCCTGACTGTTAGAAGATCCTGTCCTGTAAGTCCTGGAAGAGACTGTAATCCACAGTCTCTAACAGTATCCAAGTCATGTGTTTTTTTCTCTCTCTCTCCCCCCACCCTCTTTCCTGAGTGATGCACATCAGATGTGTTCCTCAGTCACTTCATACTTTTTGAGACAGGGTCTTTCACTGAATGTGGTGCTCAAGAATTCAGCTGCATTCAACCAGCTAGCTGCAGGGATTCTCCAGTTTCCACCTCCTCAGCAATGGGAAGGCAAGTCCATGCAGCTGTACCTCTTTTTACATAGCACTGGGGATCCCAACTCAGGACCCCATGCTTGTATGACCAGCTCTTTATTGACCGAGACGTCTCCTGAATCTCTGAGGTGGTTCTTTTTATTAATGATGTTTTGGGAGCATAAGTTTAAAGTTTGAGTATGAGTAGAATTGGTGGCCTGTAAAAAGGTACCACTACTTAAGAAAATGTGTTGTTGACATTTGTCTTTAAGGTAGGCCTTCTCTGCATGTATGACCCACACACTGCACTCCAAAGCATCTGTCCTAGAAGAGTAAAAATGCACCTGTCCATGGAAGTCTCATGCACAATGTCAGGGTAGCTTTATCTGTGATGGTCCAAAATGGTGCAGCCTGGGCAGAGGAACTATGGTGTATCTGCACAACAGGACACTGCAGGAAGCAGTCACATGGAAGACTGATCCCAGAACATGATAGTGAGCTAGCTGGCCAGGAGGATTGGAGGAGCCAAATCACACAGAACTATAGAGATGACTAAGTTCTACAGGGACCGAAGCAGGACAGCATTTTTCTGTGGCGGGAGGGATGAAGATGAGGAGAAGTGGGAAGGAAGAAACTTCGGGGGTAATAAATGTTTTCTTATCATGAATTTGGCCTCATGACAAAAACAAGTAACACTGTATATTTTACTAAGTACAGTTTTAGAACAACTCAATTAGACTCATATTTTTTATGAGTTTGATTTTTAAATATTGTTTTTTCTTACTTATGTGCCTATGTATATTTAGGGATATTTGCATCAGTGCACACATGTGTGCATATGTCCATGGAGGTCAGAGAGTGCATCATGTGCCTTGGAGTTGGAGTTAGAGCATTCATGAGCCTCCTGATGTGGTACTGGTGGGTGACTTCCAGTCCCCGACAGAGCAGGAAGTGTTGTCAGTCTCTGAGCCACCCTCTAGTCCTAAAACTTTGAATCTTTATAGGAAAGGGTCTTCTATTTATAGCTCTTAGGAGCTCCTAAAATCCCACTTTCTCTCCTTTGATTTTCTCCCATTTTGTAGCTGCCATGGAGCCAGGCGCTGTGAGGTCGGTGTGCTCCACACTCTCAGCCTCTGAGCCTTTTCTGGCTTTTCCCTCACTCTCATTTTCTCCTGTGCCCACCAGGAAGACCATTATCACCACCGTCATCTTCACCATAATCATCACCATCATTACCACCACCACCACCAACCCATCATAATCATCACCCTCATTATAATCAACACCACCAACATTGTTAGCACCACCATCATATTCAGTATCATTACTACCATCATCATCATCATTGCCATGAGCATCATCACCACCACCACCATCCCCATCCCTGCCCATCGTCAGTAGTACTTTGAAGTATGACTCGCTTTACAATGAACTGACTGGAGATACCATTTCCACACAGGTATGTTAGGAATGCAGGCAGGGGGCAGTCCCAGTGACCTTTATGCATCAATTGATAGCCATGCCTTCCTGAAACTCACAGCTCCTCCTGACTCTTGAGACTAACTGTGCCTCTGTGGCTTCTGTCCCAGGATTCCTTCATCTAACCCATCCCTTTCCTGACTTGTCCATGAGAAAAGAAATGCAGACATCTACTCCTGCTCTCTCGAATTTCCCTGCGTCTGGAAAGCAGGTGTACCTGCCCATTGTGACAGAATCCTGCAGGGGTAGAAGGGTGTGTTCTGAGCAAGGCAAGACACCCACAAACTCAGTAAGTGTCATAGTGTGGTTGTTCTGGTCCTGAGGCTTCTTTTCCCTTACCATCCCCCTTCCCTTCTGTTGCTCTTCCCTTTCTCTGGGCCCAGGGCCTCATACACACCAGGCAAAGTGCTCTACCACGAAACCATACATACCCTCAGCCTACTGCTTCTTAACGGCTTTGCTCAGGGGTTTCCCTAGAGTAAGCACTTAATTGGCATATACCAATTTACTTTCCATCATCTGTGTGTGTGTGTACGTCCAGTCATGTTGTTTTGTTAATAATTCTTCAAAGTTCTCTGTTCCTGTCAGTAGGATGATTGCAAAATTGTGACTCACTACATTTAATATTTTAAGAGTCATTTTAGATGTGCAGTAAACTGAGCAGAAAGTGCCATGCTCCCTAGCTTCTCTGCAAACTCCCCTACATTACACCGTGTGTCAGAGGGGAGGTTTTGCTGTCACTGAGCCTATAAGCACCTCCTCAAAAGTCATGGTTCACGGCAGCTCTTTCTCAGTAGCACACTCTCAGGACCACCATTGTGATGGCACACAGCAGAGTTCTCTTGCCTCTAGGTCTCCCATGCTCCCCTATTCACCCCTCCTTCATGATTTTTAGTTAATTTAGTCTGTTTTCTTGTTTTCAGGCTATCATGTAGTTGTAGGTTGGATCCAAGTGGGTGTGGCTTTTCTAACTGGCTTCTTTCACTTACAATATGCAGTTAAGTGTCCCCTATGTCTTTTCAGGCTAAACAGCTCATACCCTTTTGTGCTGAATATTCCTATGTCTTGGTTGCACATAGTTCATCTATTCACCCACTCAAAGAAAGACATTTAGGTACTTTCAAAGGGTCTGTTATGTATAAAGCTGCTGTGGGTGGCTACATGCAGGGTTTACTCATGGCAGAGGCAGCGGCAAATGTTTTCAGTTCTCTGGGGTAAACATCAGGGAGCTGTATTGCTGGAATGCATGGAAAGGGCGTGTTGAACTTTGATTTGGAAATTGCCATCCAAAGTAGCTATGCAGGTCTGCATCTCCATCAGTGACCGGGGCAACATGTCATCTCACATTCTTATCAGAGCTTGACACTGTCAGTGGTTAAGACATTCTAAGAACTGTGTTGATACATCAGTTGCCTTGGTGAATCTCTTAGGGGCATAAGGGTCAGAAACGCTTGCCTCAAGCTTGCTCCCCATCTTCTCTGGTGAGCTGTCTAGATCCTCTGTTCACATTTGAATTAAGTGGCTCCTTTTGCCATTGCTGTTGCGTTTGAAGAGCTCTTTATATATGTTGGAAATAGCTTTTTATTGGATGATTTTCTGCAAATGCCTTCTCCTGATCTATGCTTGGTTCTCGGAAGCTTTTCGGTTTTAATGACATCCCACTCACAAATCCTTTCTTTCTTAGATTTTTTCTCTGGTGTTTATCTATTAAGGTTAGCAATATTTTCTTCTTTCTAGGAGATTTTGGTTTTGAACTTTACATTTAGGTCTCCAAGTCTGTGATCCATTTGTTGTGGAGGAACTGAAATCAGTGTCTAGATTCATTTTTTTTCCCTGCATGTAGAAGTCCAATTGCTCCAGTATTATTTTTGGAAATGACTGACTTTTTTCCACCTGTTGCCCTTGATCTTTTGACATTTATAAAATTGTTTTTCTCGATGTTAACTCCTATTAATTGAACTATTTCTCATTTTCTCCATCATCAATACCTTAGCCTTTTCATTATTGCAGCTTTATAATAGGCCCTGGACCCTTGTAGAGCCAGTCTCTGATTCTGTTTCTCTTTAAGACCGAGTTGAGTGCTCTGGGTCTCCTACTTTTCCACAAAACCTTCAGCAGTCTGGTGACGCTCCCTGACAAGCTTGCCGGGGTTGTAGAGAGCCTACACATTCCGCTGTGAAGAATTAACATCTTCTCTTTCATAAACATGGGGCGTCTCTTCGTTTATTTAATCCTTTCATATTTTCATCAGCACTTGGCAGCTTTCCTCATGTAGACTTTGTCAGGCTTACACTTTCGTTTTTGGGGTGCTGCCATAAGGGGTCCCACACGTTCATTCTCAGTGCACATACAAGCAAATTGGCCTTTGGGTATTAGCCTGTTGGCCTGCAACCACACCTTCAACATTTTGTCTCTTCCTCAGATGCTGTTCCAAAGATAAGCACGTCCTGTGTGAGCAGTGTTGATTGCCCCTCTGCATTTCCTTCTCTTACCCCTCCCCCATTGCATTGGCAGGTTTCCAGCACAGCGGAGTGAAGGAGAGGTTAAAGAGGCCATTTTTCGGATGCTCCTGACCTTGGCAGGAGAGCCGCCTTCTCAACACAAATATGATGTTAATCATGGTAGTTTTTTTATATAGATTTTTATCAGGGCAAGAAAGCTTCCTTCTCTTCCTAGACTGCTGAGAGTTATTTAGGTTTATTGTGAATAGATGTTGAAATTTTGCCCAAAACTTTTTTCCTATCTATTGTTATGCTTCTTCTTATGTCGACATGATGGATTGTATTAATGATTTTTGACAGCTGAATCAGCTTTGCACATCAGGGGTAGGTCTCATTTTATTCAAGTGTATATTGCACATTGTTAGGTCCAGTTTATTAATATTTTGTTATCCCTCTGATTGAGAGATAATGGGCTGTAGTTTTCTTTTCTGCTACTCTCCCCGTTTGGTTTTGATTTTAAGACAAAGACAGCAATGTGAAATTTTTTTTCTTTAATTCATATTCTGAAAAGGATTAGAGGGGACTCGTTTCTTCCTTAAACAGTTGAATTATTTAGCCAGAGAACCCATCTTGGCTGGCTGTTTTCTCTTTTGCAAGGTTATTTTTTGATTCAACTTCTCAACAGATGAAGATGAATTCATGTTACACACTTCTTTGTACATGAGTTTTGACTTCCATCTTTTAAGAATCAGTCCATTTCACAGAGTTTATCAAATCTGTGGACATGGAGCTGTTTACAATATTTGCACTTTTACTATCTAATGTGATCTATAGAGAATTGTTTTTGATGCTATTAACCAATGCCTTTCCTTTCTCCTTCTTCTTCCTCCCTGGCTGGAGGCTTGCTGATTTTACTCACCTCTTCAGAGAAGCAGCTTTGGATTGTATTAATTTTCTCATGTTGACTTCCTGTTTCCAGCTTATCTGGTGTATGATCTAATTTTTATTCTCTCTTTCTTTCTGCTATTTAGATTATTGATAGCTAATTATTTTTTTCTAAGCCACACTCAATGTTACAAATAATCCTCAAATCATCACCTTTGCTGCGCCGTAAGCATTTTGTAACTTGTGTTTCATCTCACGTTAGTTCAAAACAGTTGTAAATTTCTCTTGAGACTTGCTTTTGGACCTGTTCGTTATTCAGCAAAGTGTTGTTTAATCTCCTAGCATTTAGGGATCTTCCAGGATTTCTCTGTTATTGATTTTTAGTTTAATTCTAGTCTGGTTTGGGAATAGACACAATATGATTTATATTTTTTGAAATGTGTCAAGAGGTGTCTTAAGGCCCAGAATGTGACTTTGTGTCCATTTCATGGGAGAGAGAAGAATGTGAGATCTGTTCATGTGGGGTGAGTGGTCCCCGGCAGTCCATTGCACCCACTGAATGACAGCATCATTCAATTCAACTGTGTGTCCCTGGTTTCTCTTGAGGGGTCTGGCCATTTTTGGGAGACAAATGTTAAAGATCCCAGCTGGAATGGGGGTTTGCTGCTTCCTGGGTTTATCCACCTCCACCTCGTGCATTTTGATGCTCTGTTTTCATGCACACTCTCCTTAGTGACCATCTGTCTCTGTCTTCTTGGATACTGTGCCTTCATTATCATATCACACTATCTTTTATCCCTGATAACTTGCCTAGTTAGTCTGAAATCTCCACTAGCCACCCCTGCCTGCTTGGATTACTGTTAGCAGGATGCCTCCTTTACTCTCTGTCTTCTTTTATCTCCATTCAAAGCCTGGTTGAGGCAAGTTTGTGATCTGGTAATGGAGAGGGTCCTCCCTAACATGGTCTCAGAACTAGAAATGGTTCAGGAGGAGCCAAGGAACTAAGTTTGATGATCTAATTCCACACATTGAGAAATTCTGAGTCATGGCTTCATGCTACCTGAGTTAGTCATAGAAGCCTTGGGTCAAACATGACAATCACAATGGGCCTCACAGCAGAAAATGCCACCTCAGGCTTCTGCCTATGGAAACTGTGCAGAGACGGGGTTTGACTGGGGTCTTCATGGTCTTCTCATAGGGATGGAGACCTCTGCTCACATCTGAGGCCAGAGTTCTCCCTGACTCTGCACTGGGTTATGACAGACTATAATCACCACCAAAAGGCTACCAAAGAACTGTTTAGGGTTCAAGGACAAAGTCCCAAGCTGAAGGCTTTAGAGAGCCACTGGGAACAGTGATGGGTGCATCTTATTCCCTTAGAACATGAGGGAATAAAGTTGCACAGTGCTTTAAGAAAGCTTCCCCTCCCTTTTACGTAAGATACAGCTCTGCTCTGCCTCTGGTCCACACCAGGGTCATGAACCTGTCATCCACAGAGAACATAGATTGAAAGATTAATCCCAGTTCTCAAAAGTTGGAGAAAGCCTGCTTCCCACCCACCACCTCCCATCTGGATGCCTCTTGATCTTAGCAGGTGCATCTTAAGCCTCTGGCATTTCAGTGTCAGCAATCAGATGTCACTTGGAAACTTGACATTATAAAAAACAAAAACAAAAACAAAAAAACCCCCAAAAAACAAAAAACACCATAGTTAAACCCTCTCTCCTCCTTCTGCAATGGTAACTGGAGCCTAAACCTTGTCCCCATTGGTGGGAACCTGGGTGTGAGGTGATGGGTGAGAAAGGCAATGGAGAGGCCACAGAACCTTGAGGGTGTGACATGGCTGGTGGGATGCCATGAGTTTGGAAATGGCTGAGGCTGCATGCCGTTGAAAATGAGGGCCTTCCAGAGCAGGGCCATTGAGGCCTCAGAAGATGTCTTGTCCCCTCCATTCCATGCCAGGAGGTCTCAGCCATCTGCAGCTGCCCAAAGAAGCTCCTCAGAGTCAATGTGGTGGATTGTGGGAAGATGCCATACCCCAGTGGAGCAGGCAGCCCAGTGCAAGCCACATGCACAGATGTCGGGGCCAAGTACTAGAGGCCACCAGCCATCCCTCTGTCTCCCCAAGCCAAGGCTAGGAGCCCTCAGTGGGACCCTTAGGCTTAGCATCATCTTCCAGATCCAGAGAAATCTCCCCTGGGACAGAAGCCCATACTGACACTCGCCCCAGCAAAGTTGAGATACTATGAAGCAATGGTGTCTTACTGTGGCGACGTTTGCTCCCACACCGCCAAATGTGCCATCACACAGCCCTCTCGACTGCTCGAACCTGACTTACCTGCAAGAGAGAGAATACAGAAGGGTGACAGCCACATTCCCCTGGGACCAGCACAACCTCTGGAGTTGAGCTGGTGCAGCCCCTTGAATCCAAGGTCAGTCAGGTCTGACAGAACTCTCCCCATCAGAGAAGGGTCCAAGCAGGGGATACCACATATTTCTCTAGGTTTTGACCTTGACCAAGTCAACAACCTGAGAGAGATGTTATTAGACAGAGGCAGTGTTCAAGAAGAGGCTCTCCCTTGGGTACAGGGCAACAGCCATTGGGTAGAGAGCACCAAACGGTCACAGAAGGAAGGTATTTACGGAGAGCTAAGAGGTGGGATTGCATCTGGTTTGCTTGTTCTCTGTTATCAAGGTCAAGGTTCATTTATGTTTTTAGTAACAGGCCATTGCTGAGTTTTAAAATCCCTCTGCATAACTGTAAGCCAAAAGGAATGAGCAGCATTGGGTGGAGTCACTCTTCCTTTGAAAGACAATCTTTGTCCCATTCTTTACTTACACAGCAAACAGTCCCAGACCATCCTACACCAGGCTTACCTTTTCCTACATGGTCTTTCTCTTGTCTGAGCTTCCCAGGCTTGGGCTTCCCAGTTCTCCAGCCCAGAGGGTGTGTTGGAATGCTACAAAAGATAGAGCTGGCAATTCTCCATAACGAAACCTCTCCCAGTAGACAAACATGGCCAGTGTACCCTGGGAGATTTTAACATACTCTTCCCTTCATGATAGTCCATGCCCTTGTGTGTATGTGGAGTAATGACCCTCTTCTGTTGTCACTGTGAGAGCCAGTAGAACAAGTTTCCTGTCCACAGTTTGCTGGATATGACTAATTTTAAGTCAATATCTGCCTGCAATTTGGGAACACCATCCATCATGCAGGGGCATACAGTCAAAACCTTAAGACAAATATCCTCCATTCAAGATAGTGGCGCTGGTACATAGTCACTTAGATGTAAACACAGTCCCACTACCTGCTAATGTCTCTCTTACACTATGCTGGCTTAGGTAGTGTTCTTTCTTGAGTGCTTCCTTACTCAGTTGATATGCTAATAAGCATCATGATTCTATGCTCACCACTTCCTGACTATTAGACCATTGTCTGTGTCTCTATGAGCAGCCAAGATTTACCTGGTTTTCTTTTGGCATCACTCTGTTCCCCAGTTCCACAGGGAAAGCTATCAGCAAATCCTGTTGATTCTATTTCTTGGAATTCTCTAGAATGGACTGCTGCTAGCTTGCCCCAGCTCCCAACTGGGGAAATGGTTACCTAGCAACCATTTTGGATCATGAAATACAGCCAGGAATAATGCCATCATGTGATGAAAGAACTCTAGGTCTCTTAAAATCTCAATAAGCTGCTGCACCAGATCCGTACCAACCATGCCCAAACTCCTTTTACACGCAAGAGGAATAAAATTCTATATGCCTTCAAATAACCTTGTTAAGGCAGGGGAGGTTTGACTACACACAGCTAAAATTTATCGACCAGAGTCACTGAGGCACAGAACGGGATCTGACTCACAGAAACCCTGACTTCTTGATTTAGTGTGACTGGAGGCCTGAGATAGTAGAGGTAGAAGGCTCCACAGGTGAGATTGAACCAAGGGATGTACAACCTCAGATGCCTCAGTTAGCCCAGAAATGAACACTGTACCAAGAGGGGAAAGAAACCCTGTTCATCCACCTGAATGCATAGAGGTTTCTACTACTGGTCAAGGCAGCCATGATGGTTTGAATCGGAATGGTTCCATAGGCTCAGATAAATTTGAAGGCTTAGTCATCAGAGATCAGCACCATTGAGATTAAGAGGTGCGGCTTGTTGGAGGAAATGTGTCACTGAGGATGGGCTTTGGGGTCATGTCAGTCCCAGTTTCTCTCCCTGCTGCTTCCGACATCCAAATGCAAAACACTCAGCTACTTCTCCAGCGCCATGGCTGCTGGCCTGCTGCCACACTCCCTGCAACGATGAGGATGAACTGAATCTGTAAGCCAGCCCCAACTAACTGCTTTCTTTTACAAGAGTTTCCGTGATCATGGTGTCTCTTCACAGCAATATTATGAACAAAGACAGCAGCTCAGCGAGCAGAGGATGCAGGATTCAAACCCAGGAAGGAGTCTGGCTCCAGAGTCCTGCCCTCAACTGCCAACAACCTTTAAGTAGGGTTTTTTTTCCCCTTTTGTGGGCCTGGGAGATAGCTCAGTGGATAAAGCACTTGCTGCATAAGCCTGGGGACCCGAGTTTAAGCCCCAGAACCCACTGTGGAAGGAGAGAAAATGCTGTCAAAATTTGTGCTCTGGCCTCCATATGGGTGCCATGGCAACAGCTCCCCCCTCACTAATAACAGCAAAACATTTAAAAAGACGCCAACAGATTGATGTTTTATATGCAACAGTGATTTATGAAGTGCCAATTTTATTTAAAAATTGACTCTCATTAGGATAGAAATCCTAATGGGGCCAGCTCATAAGCTTGTTTTTGGTGTAGTGTGGATGAGGTCATCCAAGTGGACCCTAGACGGCTATCACCAGTCAATACTGGAGAAACAGTTGGGGCTGTCAGTTTGGAAGGAAGTATATAGATTGTTGAGCAGAAGGCTCTGGATTTCTCATGGTGCCAGTAGCAGCATCAACCATGGAGAGAGAGAAGGACACAGATCTTAGCTGAAGAGAATCTCAGGTGGAATCTCTTGAAGAAATAGAAGGTAGGTAGCCTGCAGGTACGGGGCAGGTGTTAGACCTCTGAGATATCTGGCTTGGCCCTCAAGCAATGATCCTCTGTGCCTGCGCCTCAGAGCCTTCTCCAGGATGCTGCTGCCCTCTGCTGGTCATTACTGGAATTGGTGCACATCTAGCAGAGCAGGGAGTTGGAAGGGAAGGGACAGGATGTTTGGAGGCTCCCAAGATGCCTTCTTAGGGGATATGACACTTACAGGCCATGACATCCTAGTATGATGCATGAGTTGTCAGGGGCTGAAGGAAGAGGGCTGTTCATGTGCTGTCTGTCTCCAGGAGCTATTTCAGGACCAGGATGAAGAGAAGACTGGAGGGGTGGACCAATGGGAGGAGGAGGAAGGTTTAGGAGAGGTGCCCGGGTACTTCATTATCACCTTTAACCTCAGCCTCTATACCCTAGAGCAATGGCTGCTAATAATGGTTTCAGAATCTGCCAGTCAGAATTGCAAAATAATCTCCTTCCCATTGCTGTCAAGTCAACTTGCCTGATGGGTATGTGCCTCTAACATTACATGTGTGAGCTTGGGAGGGCTACGGAGTACTTCTGGAGGGGCTGCCTATCCTAGGTGCCTTTGGGGAAGCTGTGAAGGCAAGGACTCCAGGACACAGGCAGGTGGGCTAAGGCACACTCTAGCATCAGCACCAGAATTTTGCAACACCATCAGAAGACCAGGGACACCTCGACACTCCCTGCCCCACTCTTGACTTGAGGCTACCTAACTGTCTCCTGTAGGAGATTATGTTGTTCCATAATTGTCCCATCCACTGGTTTAATAAAAAGCGCCGATTGGCCAAAGACAGACAGGAAGTGTGGGCGGGGCTAACATACTAGAAGACTCTAGGAACGGGTGGAACAGAGCAGAATGCCAGAGAGAAACCGGAAGAAGCAGAGGACAACTATGCTGCTCTAAGAAAAGGTACCCGGCCGCATGGCTGAAAGAGATAAGAGTCATGGGTTAGTTTAAGGGGTAAAGAGTTAGCAAGTTATATGCCTGGGTCTTAGGCTGATCAGCCTAAAACTATTGTAAGCATGTGTGTCTCTGCGGGACTGTGGGTCTGTGGGCCTAAACCTTGAAGCTAGGCCAGAAAGTATGGAACAGAAACCTCCTACTACAGTCTCCCATAAGACAGGTGGCCTTGTTCTTTGAGGCCTGTTAGTGGTTGTCTGCTCTCTGAAGTGCATGCTATAACCTTGGCGCCCTCCCAGCCCAGCCTTCATCTCTCTGGGAAGCACCTCTCCCTGGAGCCTTATACTTATCTCTGCTTTGAGCTGAACCAAGACAGGCGAGTATACAGCTCTTTTCCAGGGTACCGGGCTGGTTTATTAGAATCGATGTGTTTGGCAAATACTTATGGAATGTTCTGAGCTCACCATTCAGGAGCTGACAGTCGGGAGGAAAAAACTAGGGGCCTGGTAGTCTTGGCAGAGCTTATGTTCATTTAGAATAGAGCAAGGGAGGGTGCTGGAAGAGACTACGCCAGCCAGGGGAGGAGAATTATGCTAAATAGTGTGAAAGTCAGGGGCCAGTAAGAACGGGTAGAGGAATCTGCCTATATGAGGTCTACACAGGCAATGGCTCCAGCATGTGGAAAGGCCCGGAGGTAGGGGAATGTACTTACATTTATGGGCTGTCAGGGAGGCCAAGGCAGACAGGGCAAAACCAGTGAGCTGTGGAGCAGAGGTGCTGGGAAGTGTGGGCGTCGAGGACTGCATAGGGGCCTATGCCTTTTACTCTCAGTAAGTGAGAAAGAGGGGTTCTGAGCAGAGGTGGGCATGGTCTGTCTTGCTTAGCAGGCACCACATTGTCTACTGACTGAAGTTAGACCACACCCAAGCTTCTTAAACTGTGAGTCCCCTATGGAGTGAGGGAGTGAGTGACAATTTGTCCACATATAAAAGTTTCTCAGCACACAATGACCAAAGATAAACCCCAAATTAAACACGCAGTGAATCCTGTTGCTTCCAACAGGCCTTGCTGGCGCATGTTGCAGGGGAAAGAAGAGGCTGCGTAGAGGTCTCTGTGCTGAACATGTGCCTACACTGTGCTATTCTGAATACATGCTTACACTGTGCATGCCACATGCCTCTCAAGATTATTACCTGCTGCAAATTTCAGTGTGTTTGTTTCATGTACAGTCCCCATTGCATAGAAACATAATTGTTTAATTACAGGAAAAAAGACTTAATATTTTCCTATTGCCATTTCTTAGTAAAGAAGTATCAACTTAGTATATCTCTGGATTGTACTGTGTTAGAATACTTGATTTTAAAATTTGCTGTTCAAGTTGCTGACTTGAGTATCATTTAAAAAAAAGTATCCAGTGAATTTTGGCTTAGGCTTAAGAGAGAATTCTCACTAGTGTTCTGAAATGTCCCTAAACATTTCTCTTCCACTGTATACGTGTTTATACTAAGTGACATTCTCTGCAGTCATGTTTATAAAATAAAATGTACCTGTGGAGGCTATGATGCTCTGTGTCCTGCAGTATTGACTATTCAGCCATGACTCAATTCTTTGCGTAAAAATAAGTACATCCATTTCCTTAGTATGCAAATCTGACTTCCTTTGTCATACATGGTAAAGTGAAATATATACCAGAGATTTGTTTTTTTTTTTTTAAAGAAATTTACAATAATCAGTAAATGATTTGTATGAAGGTTTTATGGTGTGATTGTGGAAATTCTGAGTGAAAAGTAGTAATGCTTGAAATAGTTCAAGAAGTCCCAGACCAAAAGGCAGTTGGGAGGAAGAGGGTATGTGAGAGACTCCGGAAGTAATCCGCAATTGGGGGAGAGTCAGAGGGTATGTGCACCACCATGGCTGCTTCTGGACTGGGAAACCTGCTGGATGCTGTGGGTTTTCAGATGATCAGAGTGTCACAGCTGGGCTGGTGGTTCCTGGGAGAACAATGCCTATTTTCACTGAGTACATATGGATAAGGTGTGAGTGGCATGGCTGCTAAAGGGTTCTGATTCACTGTGTTCCAGTTTCTGCTCATTTTACTCTGTGAAAATGTGGCGTTTGGATGTGGCCACTGCCCACGTGAAGGCTTTTCCTCCGGGGCAACCTGATGTGTCATCTTGGCTCAGCTCCTTTAAGCCACGATGTCAGATGGGTGGGGCACATGCCAGTGAGCCCCAAGTTCCTTGCTTCTTTTATCTTTGTTAGCTTGTCCAGGAGAGGACTGATCTGCCAGTGATCTCCTCTTTAGGGGGCGGCTTTCCTGACCAGAGAATGGCTCTTTGGAATTCACAGGGGAAGAGGGACCCTTTACAAGACTGAATCTGGATGCAGTCCCAAAGCAGCTTCCATCCCATGCCAGAGACATCGTGGAGAACTCTCCTGCATTGCCGCTTTTGTTGACCCACAGAGTTATCTTGTGGCATCGACACCGTGGCATCAGTGACACAGTTCCCAATTGTAGACAAGGATTCTCAGAGGTCAGGTGACCTCCCCAAGGAAGTGCAGAGATGGGATTCTAACATTAGTCCTCTCGATTTCCATCTCTGTACCCACTTGTCTGCCCCAGTGACTGTCTACCATCTACCATCCCTAGCCCAGTGATCTGGAGGAAAAGCATTGCTGAAGCTGGGCTCCCTGTGGACTATGGCTCGAAGCAGGGGGTTGACATTTACTGGTTTTGGTTTCTGTCACTCAGGTATGGTCATTACTTCAGGTCACATTCCCAGTGCTAGTGTTAATGGATGGAGTCTTCGCACAGGATGAGAGCCCAGTGGGTGAGGATGATTGCTCCGGCTGCAGCCAAACTGCCTTCCTCCCCCTCAAACTCCCCAGGCCTCTCTGCAGTTCAGGCCTTAAGGAGCCTCGTAAGGCAGGACCGATTCAGGGACAGGTTCAGGGGAAAGAACTGGTCACTGTGGTTTGCAGCCCAGGGGCTCGGGGGACATGCAGATATGCATCCCTTGGGTTTATTCTTCCATCCTTCTAGAAGCAGACACAGACTTTAGGACCCCTGCTACAGGTGTGTATTGTGTGCTCTCAATGTAGATGTTTTTGTGAGGCAGGGGTGGGTTCTGGCCTTGGCGGAACTCCAGTGGAGTGGGGCTGGCTGCCTTTGCTGTGCCACACTATTTACTATCCAGGTCCGGAGGGTGGGCTTAGAAAGAGAGGTACACTGTGGGTTGTTGGAATGTTCCAGAAGATGATGGGTAGGACACCTAGCCATAATTAGCTGATGAGAGCAGGTACCAGTGCTAGCCTTTGCTACCACCTGGAATTGTCAAGATAATGGAGGGGGTGGTCTCCAGGCCCAGGAGGGAAAGCCCTGGAGCACAGAGCAGCACCAGACTGTGCTGAGGACCACAGAGAGATGGAGGAACTGCATCCCTACTGAGACTCCTCTTTGCTATCCTGGTTACACTGGAATCAGCCCCATGAAGCACAGCCTGGACCTGAAGTGCTGCGGGAGGATCATGGCATCCGTGGGACATGATTCTGTGTCTCCTCAGCTTTCCCTTTGGATCTGAAGCTGTTCCTGAGATGCTCCACTGATGAATGGGATGAAAGTGAACGCAGTTATCATGGAGAACTAGCTGAGGTCCTTCAAAACCTAAAGGTCCGTCTACCACATGATTCAGTTACTCCACCACGAACTGTATCCTGAGGAATTTAATGTGCCAGACACTTGTGAAGGATGCCTATGCGAAGCCCACTCTTCATAGGAGCTAAGACATGTCACCAGCCCAGATGCCTGTCAACACCTGGGTGATGATACAATGTGGCTTATCTATATAATGAAATTTCTCAGCCATAGAGAGGAATAAAACTATCTCATTGGAGCAAAATGGGTGGAACTGGAGGTGGGAATGTCTAATCTACAGGGTCTCTGCTGTTGTGTCCTGCAGCCTGTACAGGCAAGGAAAGGCAAATAAGACTGTTGCTTGCCTTTGCTCACGTGTACAGACTAAGAAGAGGTGACTCATCCATCTGAACAGAGAGAGCTGAACTCTGGAGGCAGGAACAGAGAGTAAACTGGACCTGTGCATCTTCCATCCATGTGCTGAAGTACCACACCAAGTCACGATAATAACGCACAGTCAATACATGCTATCCAAACCAGTTTTATTAAAAGTTTTGATAGGAAGAATGTCAAACACATGATCGGGTTATAGGATTTTGTGTGGGGACAGCGGAACCCCTTCACATCTTCTAAGTGCCTACTGTGTGCCAGAGACCTGATGTCCCCCCAGGGATCTCCAGCTGCACTGAACATGAGGAAGATGCTTAGCCAGTTTACTAGCCAGCTAGGATTAGAGCCTGTTACAGATTTGGGTTACTGTCATCTGCACGTGCAACTTTACAGCCATTGTTGTGCCAAGCTGAGTACCTGCCCTGATCACAGAGGGAAGCCATCTGACCATAGTCACACAGTGGCCGCTGACAAGCCCCTTGAGCCCCATGTATGATCGTAACTCAGGGTCTCATCTTCTAACCCACACTAGCAACTGTTATCCATTGGCCATGCCCTACTGTGGGCAGGGAAAGGAGGCAACCTTGTGGGATTCTCTTGTCTGATCCCAGTACCAATCAGAATGGCTTCCTCCAAGCCTTAAGTTCTGAGCCCGTGAGATGAATGAGGTGGGGCTGAAGAGTGATGTTTTAAGACAGTCTTGGAGTCTTTTGCTCTTCTCCTACCTCCTTACCACACCTTCTTTCCTACCATGAAACTGTCCCTTCAGAGTATGAAATGTTTCCCCCTGCCCTTGGGACATACCTTTCCTCTCCTGTGAGTCTATTCATACCCCACGCTTGCCCCTCTGATTAGAGCCCTCTTGTCTCTTCCTAGACATGTCTTGTCTCTGTTTCAAAGCTTACACTGGCTTCAAGCTAGTCATGACAATTTTCATCTGTCCCCTCAAAGTCCCAGTGGCCACTCAATTGCAGTCATGAACTTATACCCTAGACACCCATGAGCCTCTTTCTGCTCCTGTTCCCACACTCTGCTGTGTGCTCTTTTCCTCACTGTATGAGTAACCTTCTGTTCATCTTTAAGTCCCAGCCTAAATGCCTCTGCCTTTCAGGATCTTCCCTGCTTCTATCACCTGGGCTGAGTGAAGATCCTAGGACCATAAAACTAGTCCATGAATCTTGTACTTTTAGAGGAACAAGAACATATTGATTAAAATCCAGCACATTTATCTGGTCATTCACCCTCCATACACCAGTAATCCATTCATCATCCATCCACTATTCATCTATCATCCACCTATCAATCATCCATCCACTGTCCATCTATTATTTACCTATCTATTCATCCATTCTTCAACCATCCATCCATTTATTCACTCATCCATCACATTCATCCATCCATCACATCCATCTATATATCCACCACCCATCCATCCATCAGCCATATCTCATATCTATCTGCCATCCATCCATTCATCACATCCATCCATCATTCATCCATCCATCCATCCATCCATCAACTATCATATATATCCACCATCTACCCATCGTTCATCTATCTCATGCATTCATCCACCCACCCATTCTTCCATCCATCTACCATTCTTCATATCTATTCATCCATCCATTCATTCATCATCAATCCATCTCTTCCATTTTCCATCCATCCATTATCAATCTATCTCTTCCATTTATCCATCTATCCATGCATGCATAATATGTCTATCAGTTCATTAAGTCCCTCTAGTAAGGCAGTACTAAGTAGTCTTCTTGCAATCTGCGTACTAGTCATTTTGTCTGTAGTGATGTTTCCTATTAGGGACTGACATTGCCTAAATCATCCCTATTCTCTAGAGTTGTCAACCTGCCCATCAAAGCCCATGCTTTTTGCAGAGGATCCCAGATACTCTGGATCCTAGCTCCAAGGTCCTTCCTGGGTCCAGAAAGAGCAACACCAACAACTACTAGCTTTTTGAAAACCCCCAACCTTATTTCTAAAATCCAAAGCATTGGGCAGGATTGTATGAGGTGTGGCCACCTCCTTCTACGAAGTCTCTGGTATTGTCTAAATTGTCTTGAGTGGAAGGACCCCAGCATGGGAGCTTCCTTAGTGATGAAATAAATTGCTCATTCATTTTTTTCAGGGCCGATGTGTCCTAACTACCTTCTTTACCACTGAACAACGATGAGTGAAGAATTGAGAAATGACAGAGTCTCACCTCTTGTTCTTGCCAACTGCAGATAAATCCAGAAACAAAGAAAGCACAGGGTCAGGTCTGCAGCACATATTACCCCCAGGGAGGATGCGGTTACCATTTTTCTTGCTTCTGCTATTCTATGTCACCAGTTTCTAAGCTCTCATGTCTCAGACATATACACTGACATCCTAGCTGCAAGAGATGCTGGCAAAAAAAAAGGCCTTCAAGGGAGGATGGTGAGGAATGCCTGGCCTCCTTGGCTGCTCAAGAGGCAGATGGGCCTGTTCCTGTGAGTACTTGGGAGGTCAGGCAAGTGCTCTGCTGTAGTCATCGGAATGCTACTCAAACATAGATGTCACTACATGTAACGTTTGTAGCTTCCTCACTGCAGTGCCTACCCAGACTTCTCAGTCTAAGACTACCTAGATCCTGTGTGTCCTCCTTCCTGGACAGCAACTGGGAACTGAGACCAGAGATTAATTTTCCTGGGGCCTTAGTGACAAGGACATCCAGCAGAGTCCTCATTCCTAAAACCCATTACTAGAGTTTGAATGTCTCTCAAATCTCATGTGTTGGAAACTTAATTCCCAAACTCACAAGTTGAGGGGACTTGGAGACAGAGCTTTTGAGAGATAATTAGGGTTAAATAAAGTCATTAAGGTGGGGTTTCCATGACAAGAGTGGCTTGGGAAGAACATGAATAGAGGTCTGACTTGGGACACTTGCTCTGTGTGTCCGTGGGATGCCTTTGGAGGTTAAAAAGCAGCAAGGCAGGGTTCCTTGCCAGATCTGACACCAGGATCTTATACTTCCCAACCTTCAGAATCATAAAAAAAAATACAATTCCTTAAGTACAAATACCCAGGAGACAGGACTATCTTACAACAGCCCAATGGATGACTAAAGCAGAAACATGCCCGTCAGAGGTAATATCCCTGCCTATGGCTACCCAGGAGTATTTCCTGTCTGAAATTTCATCTTGAAATAGTTGACCTACCCAATCATCACCCATAACTGTTTCTCTAGAAAGGTGGCTGGTGCCTAGGTTTCCTGGCTGGAGCAGTGATTTCGCCCAGGTGGTATGAATGGTAATGGATCAGCCTTCAGCCCACCCCACTGGAAAGCCAGCATTCTATCGGTAGAAAAGCCAAGGGTGTGAGACTGAATTTTGGTCCCTGCACTAAAGAGCTCTGAGGCTCAGACAGAGGATCATGCCCTTGAACCTCAATTTTCCACTTTGCAGAGTTAAAGGTTAAAGGAGATGCTGTATGGGGCATATTTATCTTGGCAGTGATGCTGTAGCCCTTTCTCCAGGATCCCTACAGCAGCCACATTCCACCTCAGCTCACACATTCCGTTCACAAAGTCCTTATATTACAGCCCTGAGGCCCCATAGGAGAGCTGCTCCATCTCCTCTGGATAACCACTGAGGCAGGGTGCACACACTCAGCTAGGAGTATCTGTCTCCACCCTGGACTGATCTGCTCATTCCTGACAGCAGAGCTCATGGCTAGAATGGTTCAGGGGCTCTGTTGGCCATTGCTTCTGCTTGGGTATCACTCAGCACTGGACCCACAGCAGCACCTGCAGCCTGGTTCCCACCCAGTGTGCTCTGGTGCAGGTCCTTGTTCTGCTGCCTTCCAAACCCTGGTTATTCTCTGAAGTCATTGCAATTGAAAACAAACCCAGACACTCTATTACTTTGGGATTTGGGCTAAAGCTTGGGATCTAGATGCAGTGGGAATAATAACTTTATGTACATATATATGTATATATATGGAGAGAGAGAGAGAAGCACTGTACATGAAACCCAGGTGCTCATGCATATTAGGTGTGTGCTCTGCCTCTGAGTTTCACTCCCAGCCCCAGCCTTGCAGACTAATAAGGGTGGTTGTGTGCATGTTGGACTGCTGAGCAAAAGTGGGATCCAGTGGATGACCATCACTCTGTCCTAGCTTTATAAACTAAAGCCAGAAGTGTCAAGTGAGCCCAAAGGAAGCATGATGCCCTGAGTGGGGAACTCTGGAATTTTCTTCTTCCTTGCTTCCCCAGGTCACAGCTCCAGGACTAGAAATCAGTGAACAAAATTCCCCATGCAGGAGAGGCAGGAAATCCCTACTATAACCAGGGCACCAGAGCAGCTGAAATGCAGTACAACTATAGGCCTGAAGCTTGGGGACAGAGCCTTATGCCAATAAGGTTGGTAGTATATGTGAAGACAGGAATAGAGGGTGCACCCCCTAGAAAACCTAGGAAGTTAGGGAGGCACAGAAGAGCCTTGATGCCTCCTGTACTTCTCTGATCTGTGGTGGAGGGGACTAGGTGATCTCTGAAGAAGGGCAGCAGCCCTGAGGAGTTTGGTGGTGAGATCTTTCCTACCAAGCCAGGAGAACAGCTGCTGGGAATAACGTCCACAGAAAGATGATGAGAGGTAGTGGGTGTGGGAACAGGGGTGCTTAGGAAAGCAAAAGGCCAAAGCTATCTGTCTGCTTCCCAATAGCAGAAGGGTCTCTGTAGTGTACCCAGAAGGTCAGCACTGGAAAGGCTGTGTGCCATGCTGGACAACATTGCAGTCAGCCTGGTCGGGCCAAAGGAAGCCACCACAATGCCAGCCAAGTCAAAACACCCTTGTGCCTGTTCTGACATCTGCCCCCCATCTGTGGGTCAGTAAGGGAGAATGAAGCCACATTTCCTACCCTGTCATCCATTCCCCAGGAGCTGAGCAGAGTCAGGCTAGAGTTCAGAGCAGGGCACACATTTTAAGTAGAGATGAAGCTAAATCGAAAATACTATTGAAAATGAAAACTACTTTTGGGGTGACAGCTCCAGTGGCTGAAAACTCGGGACAGTAAGAGACGTTATAAAACAGAGAGAAAGGAATCTAACAGAAAGGCTTGGAGAGGAAGTTTGGAGATGTGAAGTCACTGAAGTCTTCGACTCCACTTACTTGCTGTTTATTTCTGGCTTCCCTCTCCCACACTGGACTCTCAGGGCCACAAAGTCAGGGACTTTCTATGCCACGCTCCTTCGGAATCCCCAGCACCTAGGGCCCCATGTCTCAGATGGCCAGTATATTTTAAATGTGGGTAAAAAAAAGCAACATCAGCCTCCGTGAGGTCATCGGAAGGCATGACCTGTGTTGTCATTAAGTGCTGTGACTCTGATATGTAGTCCAAAGGGCTGCGTTAAACTTGTAAAGTAGCCCAGAAAATGAGAGGGACCAAAAGATGATGCCTTAGGTCTGGGTTGCTGTTCCTAGAGCCTGGGTCATGGAGGCAGGCTGCTCGTGCTTCAGGGCGTCGGCCCCTCGAGACTGGTGCAGAGTGAAAACTTTCCTGGCCTTAGTCTCGAGATCCAGGTGGGCTGAAAACAGAGTCTAAGAGCCCTTGGTCTTTTATGCCAAGAACCTGTGGCATTTGGTTTGTGTTAGTTTGCAAGTCACCAGAAGGTGGTGCTCTCACCCCTGTTTGGAGGATGTTGCAACGCTGGTCCAGCGCTCAGCCCTCCTGCCAACTTCCTAGCAGGTTCAGGTTTCAGTCTTTCCTCTGTCTTTGAGGAAAGTGCTGGGAAAGAGGAGGAGGCTGGATTCTAATGCAGAAATGTATCACAAGCTTCAAACAAGAGGCATTTGGACTTGGGAGTTGTGGCTCACTGGCAAAGCTCCTCTTTCCTGTGTGTTGATGGAGACTGGAGTTCAATTCCCAGCATCACCAATTTAAAACAAACAAACAAACAAAACCCAACAACAATGACAATAACTATAACAAAAAACGAAGATGCCAAACAACAAATCGACTGATTCCCAGTCTTGGGGATCAGGAATCTGAAACCAGAGTGTTTGTGTAGCTCTGTTCCCTCCGCCAGCTCTGAGGAGAATCATGATTGTCTTGATCAGCTGGTGGCCTCTAGAGATCCTTGGCTCCATGTTGTCACTGCAGTCCCTGAACCCATTTTCTCTGCTGTCTTCACTGCTTGGACAGTCACTACTCGTTGGATTAGGGCCCGCTTTCCTCCAGCAGGCGTGCATCCTGAGATCTTAAATCAGTCACATTGGCAGAACTATACTTATAATTGGGGTCACATTTTGAGGTTCTAAGTGGACAAGATTTGGGAGCTCCCCTGCTCCCCATCATGCCCTAGTAGAGAAGTGGGGAACTGACTGTTGCACGAATAAAGGAAACTCCGAGCCAGATCTCAGGGAAAGGCGGAAATATCAAAGAGAGGAAACACCACAGTCAGATCTCACCCAGCTGTCTTCCAATTTCCTCAGCCTCACTCCTCAAGGCTTCTTCTGCCTGTCTGTCTTTCTATACCTGCCTTAAATACTTTCTTTGCTCAGTTAAGGTGTAGCATCACCACTGCCTTCCTGGGAGCCTGGAACTCCTTCTGTAAACTAGGATGACCTCAAACTCAGATTGGATTAAGGGCGCAGGTCACCGCTCCTGGGATATTCCATGTGCTGGGATTAAAGGTGTGAGTTGCCACTGTCTGAGCTTCCTAGACTGACTGTGGGTAGATCCCTCTGACATCTCAGACTGATTTTTATTAAATTTAAACATATCCCACACTGACCTTGGGTCCAGTTTCTCTCAGAGAGATTACATATCTGGAGGAGAATCATATGGCTGCTTCTCAGGGACCAGGGATAGGAGTTCCCCAGTTTTGGAGCAGACTGGGGACAGGACCTGGTGTCTTGTTCACCTTTACCCCTGTGTTGTCCACCAGGAGCCTAGTGTGCATCTTCATGACAAGGACGGGTGTCAACATGCTGCACATCATGGCTGCCAGCCAGGTGGCTAACTGCTTCCTCAAACCATGCAGGGTGGCAGCCCAGTTCTGTTTGTTTTCCCCAGCAGCATTGTAGTTCCCTTCATTAAGTGGGTGATGGGGGCAAAGGAGGTTTGCAGAAGGACACAGAAAGTAGAGTGTGCAGGTTTTTGTGTTCCCTGGGTCCACAGTGATGTTCCTAGACCTCAGACTTGAGAAAGTCAGAGACATTTCTTGGAGAGCAGACTTATACCAGTGAATTTGCATATATAAATGTTTTTGTTTTGAAGAATGTAGCAGCCTCTCAGTGGATAAAGGAGTGGACTCGGGAGACTGAATTCTTGACAATTTTGGTATCAGTGGTAATTATTTGTTTTACTGGTCTGGACAATCCATCTGATCTGGAGAGAATTTATTAGCTGCCAGGCAGTCCAGGCATAGATCAGGCTTCATGCACCGTTTGATCAGGACTTTGGTATTATTCTGTGCTGACTGGCTCCTCTCCACTGTAACGACAGCACAGCAACATGACCTCAGCAGTTCTACATTATTTTTCCATAATCACCTTTCAAAAGAAGAGAAAGATTTTTCCAGAACAAGTTTAAGTCTCATTGAATCAATGAAGATAAGGTATCCATCCTGCACTTGTGATCAATGTTAAGGGAACACAGTCCAACAGAATCCAGAGCCTACTCATGGGGCCATGAGTGGGACGATCCTCCCCAGCTGCTGTAGGATGGAGGATGGGTGGTACAGATGTCAGAAGATGCTAAGGACAATGGAGCTCATCAGCTTCATGTGCCAGCTGAGCAGACCCGGTGTTAACATGAGTGTGTTGACTCCATCTTTGAGCGGAGTAAACGAAGGCCAGGAACCTCAGCTCACAAGCCTTGCTACAGATTTATTTCTGGACCTGTGGTCCCCTCTCTTCTCTGTCCCTCTCAGATCCCTCATTCTTCTTCCCCATCAGAAGACTATGAAATGATAGCACTGACATAGAGGCCGAAGATTCCGAAGATAGTAAAGGGCAGAAGCCGATGTTTACAGTGTGTTGGGGAAAGCTTGCAGAATTTTCTCACGTTGGCATACCCCAGCGCTCTTCTCAGCGATCCCTCAGCAGCGAGAATGCATGGCATCTACCAAGACCTCAGAGCAAGCAACTGAGGAGCAAGGGAATCATATGCAACAGCACAGTCTCTTGGAGCCTGGGAGCATTGCCTGGAGAGTTGGCTATGACACCCGTGTTTCACCTGGCAATGCTGTGCTCAGGGCTTGGCCCTTCAGCTGGGTTCTTTGGCAGAGCCAGCCTTGGCTGACCCATTCAGCTTCACAACTATCAGAATCTCACTGCATTTAGTCTAACAGGTATCCAGATAATGCCACTGACATGCAGGTTCTGGGATACTTCAGCTCTTTCCACCTGGTGGCCACCGATGAGGAGGAGACTCTGAGCATTGAGGTACCTGGCTAGGTCATGTGGTCCACGATCAGAGCCAGACTATAATCTCTAGCAGCCTGTCCCTGATGTGCAGCTTCTGGTCTAGACACTGGGACCAGGTTTATAGGGGAGGAGGTCTCTCTCTACTCTGAAGGATGAGCTATCAGTTTTCCCATGGACAAGGTAGATGTAGGTCACTGCACACAGAATCACTTGTTAATTTTGTCATCCGTCCTTGCTGTTAGCAGTTATTTATTGAACACCTACTGTGTGCCAGGTACTGAGGCTATAAGGAGAGACAGGGCCAGTTTTCTGTCCTGGCAAAACTTCTCTGTAATGTCTCAGTAAGTGTGAGGCAGGCCAGATGTCATGGGAGACAGACTGGGAAGTAGGTTCAGTCAAAAGACAGCACAGGGCTGAGATCACACAAATTGAGTGACGTAGCTAGAATTATAATTTTCATTGCCAGTGTCTGGGCCACATTGTCCTGGAGGCCAAGGAGACGTAGGGAGAGGATATACAAGTCTCTCCCCCCCACACACACACTTTTCCTTTCTCCAGAACACAGCAGACAGAGCACGCTCTTCTGTGAATACATAGAGAGTGATTCCATCACGGCGACACTGTGTTCCTCCTGCTCCCAGGACTTGCAGTCCTCAGGGAAAGGGCTTGGATACGTGTGTCCCTGTAGCCATGGGACTTATAACGAGGCAGCATCAAATGGTCCTGTTTTGTCTGTGATTATGCCGGATGTTTACATCATTTGTAATGAGGCAAATTGGGACAAATTGCCAAGGACACTTATGTAAATGAAACCAGCCGAGATGCTCGCTTCTCTTCTGCTGGCCCAAGCACATCTTTGCTTTCTTTTCCTTTCTCCCCAGAGGCCATGCAGAGAAGAAAGGTCTTTATATTCTGGAGACCCTCTTCTCCAGCTGTTCCCTGCCCAGAAAACAGATTCACTCTGCATGTCCCAGAGTGTGTTCACAAGATTACTCAGCCAGTCAAAACAAGGATTCTTGACTTGGTTAAGCTTAGGGAATGGAGCCATGATGGTTAATGCAGTCTTCCTTCAGGACTTTTCAGAGCCTGGGGTAGGCTAAGGATGCTCTTCTACAGTCTCTCTGATTGATAAGACCATGGAACGTGGGTTCTCTACAGATGCTGGCCCAGCCTTGAAGAAGTCAGGCAAGCACTGTCTCCAGCAGGGCTAGCAGCTCTTCTGATCCACTCAATCTGGAGTCTGGCTACTGTAGCTCAGGCTGTGGAGGACATGACTCCTGAGAAGGCAGTGAGCACCCTGTGGGGCATATGGCACCCTGAGGTGAGGGTGTTCAGGAGGCCTAGGATGTCACCATTTGAATTCAGTCTTATTTCCCACTTGCCCTGAACTGCTGGCCTCAGAAAGACCAATTCATGAGGCCTCCCGCATGGCTCTGGCTGTATCATCTGCCTGGGACATCCTTGTTCCCTGAACACAGTTGTGGCTACAGAGGCCAGGCAGGGTGTTGATCAGTTTGGACAGTCATTGGTCTGTCCTCTATGACCCACACAGGCCTGGGGTCTTCTTAGAGACCAGAAAGAGTGTGTTCTTAATGGGGATGAAAGACAAGAATTTAAGAATTGGCCATAGTACCAGGCATGGTAGTATATACCTGTGATTTCAGCACTCAGAAAGATCAGAAGTTCAAGACCAGCTTGGATTGCATGAGATTTAGTCTTTTTTAAAAAGCTATTAAAACAGATTAATAGCTCCAAGTCATTATAGAGAGGATGACCAAAAAGAACACACAGAGTCAAGGGAGTCTGGTCATCTGGAAAGGTGGAACCTAAGGATATTTTACATATACGGTGGCATTAGGGACATCAGTGAACCCAAGGACAGGTATATGGAAATGTTTCAATCAGAAGAAACAGAATAGGCAAAGACAAGGGCCAGAGGAAATAGGCTGGCTTAAGATGCTGGGTGAAGATGTATCATGGCTCGGGGGAGCATGAAGACACAGGTCCTGCTAAAAAGAGGGCGCCAAAGCCTATGATTTCACACAGAGACAATGTGGGACTGTCCCTCCTGCTGGGACCTCCTGGGAAGACCACACTGAGTGCACAGTGGGGAAAGGGGGCCAGGAGGAGAGGTGTCTTCCCTTATCCTGAGTCTGAGTATGAAGTCACCTGAAATTATTTCAAACTTTTAAATTATCAAAGCAAGAAAACAGCCAGTGGTGGGATCATCCTGTGGCTGAAGACTTGCCTCTGCCATTCCCGTGTCAGTACACCATCACCTGGTCCTACTCTGTCACCTCAGTCTGACCACTCAGGACTCAGGTGGCACCATGTCAAGACCCCCTCTCCTCTAGCAGCCCCCATTGTGCTCTGTGCTCATGCCAGTTGACATTCCATGTGTGTCTCCTCTCTTTTCCGACCCTGCCAGCTGGAACCTTGACCATGCTCAGCTCCGTGAAGGCTGGACCTTGCAGATGCCCAATGCCAGCTCTGTGCCTTCCCAGGGAGGAGCCTGAAAGAAAGTGCTGACTGCATAAATAACTAAAAGGACAGTGAAGGGTCCTGGATGTTTCCCAAACTATGAAATCTTATATATTGCCTTCTTTGGGGGTAAGGCTTAGGGAAGTAAGTTACTTCTAAAGCTTCCACAGTAAGCCATTAGCAGAATCAGATTCGAGCACAGACTTGAAGCTGCAGTATCCATGTCCCCAAATACCCCAGTCTTGTCTCTTTTAGGACTGAGGAAGCTCTTGGAGCTTTTGGAATTAAAAGTAATAGCATGATAAGCCCACCGAGGATATTGTGCATCAGGTACTTGTTCTGCGCAGCTGCGTAAAGGGCTTGTGCCAACTTGGTGCTCAGTATTGCAACAGATGGGCACTCTGGTCCCCCAGGCTGGCTGGGTAGCTCAAAGTTCTAGCCTGTACAAGGTCAGAATTCAAGGATGGCATTTGAGCTTGGAGGCTGATCTTCTCTGTTGGCACAGCAAGCAGAGGGTACCAGGTGACAAAAAAGTCTCCTTTTGCCATTGGATAATTTTTTTTAACCTGGTAGAAAACCCCAGGTCACTGGAATTCTCCGTGCCAGGAACTCACAAGATCCTGGCTGGGACATCAATGGGTCTTTTCTAGGACAGGCAATTAATCAGGAGTATTAATGAAAACACCAGATCCATGATTGCAGAAACTTAAGTAATTTATTGGGAATTGAGCTCAGGCCATTAAAATGTCATTATAGGCTTGTCAGCGAAGCACCATGAGCTTGTGCTGAGAAGCCATGCTGGAATGCAATTGTTTGGTGTTCTCTGAAAAGATAAGGCCTGGTGTATGCTGCCAGTAAGGGCGACTCACCACGGCTCTTAGGTGCTCAGGATAGTGCCCAGAGGCTTCAACTAGGTGCAGGGAAGTAACACAATCAACAGAGATGCAGGCACCGCCCTTGAGGGTCTTAGAAACCACATATGATACAGTTGTGGCCAGGAGAGCAACTTACGCAGTGGATTCAGAAAGATTAGTTCTGGCTGATGATGTGAGGAAGGCTTCCTGAAGGAGGCACTCACAAAATAATTTTTTTCCCAGCTGAGCTGCTTCTACCTGATGGGACAGAAGTCAGCTATCTGAAGGCTTAGTGTCCAACACCATCCTCAATAGGGACAAGAACTTCCTGGCAGGGGAGATGCTAAGCATGTGAAACCTCACTCATTCATGTTTAAGCACACAGGGCAGAAGTAGGCATAGACTATATATCTGGTCTTATAACATGGGGTATGATTAGGAAAAATGGCCAGGAAGGCAGTAATGAACACAAGGTTTACAGTATAGTATGTGACCTGCGTTTGACTAGTCTGACACCCAGAAGTATGAGGTGAGCATGGACAGTGGTTGATCAAGCACTGTAAGTTACAGCCTCAGTGTGTATGTGAGTGTGTGAGTGTGTGAGTGTGTGTGTGTGTGTGTGAGTGTGTGTGTGTGAGTGTGTGTGAGTGTGTGTGAGTGTGTGTGAGTGTGTGTGTGTGTGTGTGTGTGTGTGTGTGTGTGTGTGTGTGTAACCCTGAGGCTCCCACAGTGCTGTAGCTGGCCCCATGAAGTCCAGTTCCTACCTTCTCTACAGTGTCTGAGGCCCCCATCCGGCCTTCCTCTTGGTTGGCAGCCTTTCTCAGTACCTGCCACCATCTACTGTGACTCAGCCAGATTACTTATGTTTCCCACGGGGATATGTACCCAAGCATGCTTTCTGGGAACTTGATGATCGCTTAGGAACTTGACAACTTTTCTGTCTAGTGGGCAAGCAGAGTGTGTTTTGTTCAGGCATGAGGCTTATTCTCTCTGGGGTCACCAAGAGCCAGAAACACCAATAAGTGGCTCTGACTTGGCATATTCCTTACCACCATTTTTCACGGAACTTATCTGTTACCCTTATTTTTTCTTCTCCTTTATTTGTGTATGAATGTGAGGGTATGAATCTGTGTCAAGGTTATGCATCTGTGTGGAGTATGCATCTCTGTGTGAGGGTATGTATCTCTGTATGCAGGGGGGTATACATCTGTGTGCAGGGGGTATGCATTTGGGTGTGTGCAGTTATGCATCTCTCTGTGTGTGGTATAAATCTGTGTGTATGGGGGTTATGCATTTGTGTGTGTGTGCGCGCATATGGGTGTGCATATGCATGTGCGTGCATGCGTGTGTGCATGTGTGTGTGTGTGTATTCTGTCCTATGTTATGAGGAGGCTGGAGGTCATTGTTGTGTAGCACCCTATATTGTTTTCTACCTTATGTTTTTTGAACAGGGGTAGCTCATTGACCCTTGAGTTCACTGGGCTATACTGGCTGGCCCGCTGGTCCCTGTCTGCCGTCTCTGACTTCTGGGCATTGAGGGTATAGATACATGGTGCCATAGCTAGCTTTTATGTGAGTGCTGGAGATCCACTCTCAGCATCTCACACTTTCAGAGCAATTTCTTTGCACACTGAGCTCCTTACTGGTTCTTTGCCTCCCAGCTCCTTACTGGTTATTTCTAATCTAACAGAAACTTCCTGCCATGTATCTATGTATTACTTTACAAGTTTTGTTCTTTGTTTTATCAGAGAGATGTGCTGGGATTTTCTTTAGGGACTCAGAGTAGCAAAGGGTCTTTTCTGGTCCTGTTTCTTCCTCCTGTCCCCCACTCTTACATCTCCCCATCTCTGTGGGGTTCAAGGCAGCTCTCACAGCTGGCTAGCTCTGCTTTTTACTTCACTTTTCCTCTTCTCTGAAGTATGGGACAATAATAGGATCTGCTTAATGGGGTGTTGAGAAATTAAACAAATTAGCACATAGAGAGTCCTCAAATCACACCTGACATAAAATAGATGCATAATTATTGTTTTGTCTAATTATTAGCTAGAATATTATGACTCTGCAGAAGAGACACAAAAATGAACTAAATGAGTTTCACAACCTCAGTCTGAGACACATATTGGGGTGGGAATAATGGATGCTGTCTCTGGGCAGGTGGGAAAAAAAGATAAATCAGGGATTTTCCAGGTATGGACAAGGTGGAAGGGACCAGACACTTTGTCACAGCAAAATGAGAAGTCAATGGGGCTCTGAAGAAGTCTTTAGCAGGGAAGAATTATGATTGGGTGTGAGTTTTAGAAAAATCTCTATGTATTTTGGAGAGTAGGTAGATGCAAACTCAGCCCGTGGGGCAAAAGAACCTGCAGAGGCCAAGGTTTCTTCTACAGCCTAGGGTAGGAGTTGGCAGGTCCTTCAGTTTGGTGAACCTTAACAAGAGGGGTCAGCCAGATGTTTGCAGCTGGCTAGGCACAGCTCACAGCTCTAATAGGAAAGAAGGGGAAGTGAGCCTCAAATCGAGCTGTGACACACACAGGCTACATCTGGTAAGAGCCAAAGCTAACACTGTTAAGCTGGGTCTGGGTATTCATCTGCTCCTCCCTTGCCACCATGACAACGAAACTCCACTCCATTAAACCAATTGTTTCCATCTTCTCAGACTTAGGAAAGTAGGAGAGATCTCTGGGGAAGCTTGGCCCATCCCTGACCTTGGGCTCGCTGGAAAAGCTGCACATCTTCAGCTTTGTGCAGAAGATACATTTGCTGTCCCTCACTCCCAGTTCTGCAGTCTGGGATGTGATGTGTGAGTCAAGCCTGCTATGAGCATCTTCCCAGCTCCCCATTAGTCGCAGAAATGGAGCCGGCTGGGAGAATGGTGCTTCTGGCTTGTGATGGCTGTGTTCCGATAATTGCACTTAATTTTCCTGTGCTACGCCCAGCAGGAGCCCACTGAGAGCTCACTGGGCATTCTGCAAAGCTGGCTGGCCCAAGCCACTCAAGACCTGATCTTGCCACTGAGTAGATTGAGAGAAGAGAGGGAGGCAGGGGTGGTGCAGTGTGGGGGACTATTGTATGAGATACTTTCCAGGGACAGTCTGTACTTTCTCACTCCCCATCCATCCATGCTGTGGCTCTGCGTCTGCCTGATTACCTGAGCTTACACTGTGGAGGTCTCTTTATATGTTAGTATCTGTGCTTGGCAAAGCCAGGGCGGCCACTCAGCCCAGGTCTGTGGCTGGCCCAGGGTTTTGCTAGTTCTCTGAACTGACCCCTCTGAAGGATTTAGAATCACCCTACGCAATATTCCTAAGATAGGGCATATCACCCATGGGTCACCAATTGCTCCCTCCTGCCCCTTGCAAGCCCCGGTGAATTTGTGGTTGGTCACATGACTTGCTTTGGGCAAGCTTCTAAGTTGCAGCTCTTTCCTCTGAAAGCTGCTGGTCATTAAAGGAGTTCCACATGGGGGGGGGGGGTGAGTAGGCTGGGGAGGTGAGTGGTCAGATTCAAGGGTGACAGCCATAGCTTCAGGCTCAAAAGGAGAAGGGAGTGGCCAGCTGTAGGCCTTGGAGGTCTTTGACACTGAATGGGTCACAATGATGTTCCCTTGAAAAGATCAGGCGTATGATTCCTACCCTTTCACCTATCCTGCCCCAAGCAACTGGATCCAAGCTTTCTGCCCTGCCCAGTTAATCTCCATGGAAAGCACACTCTGTGGCACTGTGCCTTCCATGGAGATCAACCTCATCTTTCATTGATGTGCTAGGGCTTGGCTACAGAATAGGTACCAGTGAGTTAGCCTAGATGTTGCAACCATATTGGAATCTGGACTTTGATGCTGTAAGTCTGCATCTGACTGTTCCAGAAACTGGACCTCCCTTTCTACCCCCACTCCTCTGTCACCCTATTTCTGCCCGTAGGTGTGAGAATGACCGCTTCCAGAAGCAAAGGCTGACACTATCATTAAAGCAAGTATCTCAAAGACCTTCGAGCCATAGTTGGTAATGAGGTGAATTGCAAGTCAGAAGGCCTGACATCAAATCTGACTTTGTGACTTATTTCTTAGGGGGTGGGTGGCTTTAGGAAAGTCAGCTCATGGAGGTGGACGGCTTTCCTGATACAGGAGACAAGACCCACAGGGCAAAGCTAGAAGAAGAGGAGCGGATGTTGGGTAAATGGCCTGCCCAGGAGTTTGGAATTTCTCCCTTGAAGATAATCCCCCAGGAAAGGTGGGATAATGTGAACTTGGTGGGGCTTTGGAATTCATCTGTAGTTGTTGATAGCCAGCTTGTCACCACAGGATGCTGATTAATGTCTGATGAGTCTTACAAAGCCTGGCTCCCAGTGACTCTGAAAGACTACTCTACCTACAGTCATGTTGCTGCTCAGGCCAGCACACTGTATGTCTGGAGGACTGTCAGCTTCTCTGGAGTGGCTTTCAGTAAACAGTGCCTTGAGAGGTCCTGCGAGTCCACGCCGAGGACGAACTCCAGAAGCATCTTGGAGTTCATGAGGGTATTCACAATAGTGGCTAGAATCACATCTGCCACACACAGAGAGCTCTCTCCAACAGGAATCCCAGGAAACAGCTGGGGGGGGGGGGTGTTTGTTTTTCCCTCAAATGAAGGATAAGTCGCTAGGGATCACGTGCAGGATTTATTAAACAGGTGCCACACATACCCAGGTTCTTCAGCGGAGCATGTGAATCTCTGAGGAGCACCTCCCAGAGAAGAGCACTCCTGCAGAGCTTTGCCTTGCGGATCTGCTTGCGGCTTTGCCATGGTGGCTGCCAAGTTGCACATGAGAGACTACCACAGCGAGAGCTGGTGATGTGGCTTCTTTCGTTGTCAGAATTTCCCCATTTAAAGAAAAAGAAGCTAGTGTCTTAAAAGTGGACATGTCACCCTCATGTCTGTGAAACTGCATGGGAAGGGGCTGATGAAGTTTATCAAGTAGCTGGGCTTGTTAGTTCTGAAGACGGTGACACGGGGTGCTAAAGGAACTTTTCTTTGAATGGGTGAAGTGCCAAGGCCTGTTCTGCAGCCCTCTGAGGGTTGTTTAGCTAGCGATTCGGTGACATGCCTGTCCTGTGCCTGCAATAGGCCTCTCAATTCACACAAGCCAGCATTTCAGCTGTTCCTTGGCAGAGTGTAAACAAACCGCTTCGTGCTGTTTCTGCTGCTGGTGGACTCCCCACGTGATTGGAAGACAGGAAGCTTTTTCTTGCTATGTGCGATGGGAAGCCACGTTGGGGAAGGCGACTTTCCCTTCCAGGCTTCCCTGAATCAGATTCAGCAGGTGATGCAGTGAACAACACATACCATACTGAACAACCTTCTCCTGCCCAGAGCATGTCATTGTGGGGAACCCCAGGACACCCCATTATTCTGCCACCACACAGGAGGACACAAGCATCTTCTATGTGGATGGGGAAAGATGGAGAATGTTAAACATAAAATTCAGGTAGAGAGAGCAACCTTTCCTGCCTCCACCCAGGATGGAACACACCAATGGCTCATTCATCTTGAAATGTAACAGCTTCCTTCTGTATACTAATCCCATCTCACTGTGAGTCAATCAAGGGAACAGTTCTTCCCATTTTATGATAGGAAAATTGAAGCTCAGAGAAGTACAGTGAGTTTCTGAGGTCCCGCAACTATGCCAATGGACTTCATGTCCATTCTTACAGCACTACAAACCCCAGAAGATCTGTACCAACCAGCTCCTAACTTCTTTTATATGTGAGAGGAATAAACTTCTATATGCCCCCAACTTTGTCAAGGAGAAGTTTTGACTATGCATAGCTGAACTATATCCACCCAAATCACTGAGGCACAGAAAAGGATCTGACCACAGAATTCAGGTTGCGTGCCTGCATTCTTGATATAGTATGACTGGAGGCCTGAGACAGGCAGGGAAGAAGGCTCCACAGGTGAGATTGAATCAAGGGATGTACAACCTCAGAAGCCTAAGGTAGCCCAGCAATTAACACTGTCCAGCACAAACCCTGTCCATCCACCTGGATGAATCGAGAGGTTCTGTCACTGGCCAAGGCAGCCATGGAAGTTTGGGTATGCAATGACCCCCAGCAGTTCTGCAGTCTAGAGGTGAAATGCCCCTTCAGAGGGACACATGAAATTTCCCCCAGTGTATCATTCTTCTACTTCTTCCCAGCTCCTGCTAGTCTTCTTTCTGTCCTTACATCTTACTGTGGTCACATAAGGTTTGTACCCCCAGAAAACTCATACCAGGCCATAATGCTTCAGTGGGGCAATGTAAAGAGGTAGGCCCAGGGAAGGTATCATCTGCAGAAGGGATCACCATCCACCCCATGGGAGTGGATTAGGTTCAAGACTGGGCTAACAAGCAATGAGACCCTGGAGACCTAGCCCACTCCCCAAGATGCTTGGCCTTCTTAGCTTCTCCTGCTTCTTCTATGGTGTGAGCTCTTGTATATGCCCATCATATGCTGTCCTCCACCACATTGCAGCAGCCAGGGCTACATAATAAAGCTACCCTGTGAGATATTTCTGATTATCAAACTATAGGCTAAGTAATCCTCCTTTTAAAAATAGTACTTTACCCCCGTATCAGGTATGTTGTCATAGCAACACACAGATGACCAAGACATTCTACTCATTACGGCCTACACCTTGGGGTAAAAGCCCTCAGAAAGTATCCAGATAAAGCAGTTGGTCCCATATCATAGGCCATTGCGCATACCAAGGAAGGTCAGCAAAACAGCTTGGGGGTGTGCATTATAGTGGAGAGAGAGCTCTAGTCTGGGTCAAGAGACCAGGGTTGTCCTACCTCTACCATTTGTCAGTACTGGTGTGATATTGAATGTAGCCTGAGCCTGATGCAGCCTCTCTGGGCAGCCTGGTCTCTACATCCACACCTGCCCTCTCTCCATTACATCTTCCCCATAATGGGCTGAATCATGGCCCAAAAGGTACCTTGTCCTGTCCTGATCCAGAGTCACCTAACAGAGCATTAAGTGGCAAGGATTTTTCAGATGTGATTGAGTTGAGGGATTGTTTAGATTATTTGGATGAGTCCCAAAGGCAAGAAGAAGAGTTCTTATAGGAGCAAGGCAAAAAGAGACAATGGCAAAAGGGAGGCACTGTGACCACAGAACCAGGTGCCATTACTGTGTTATGGTTGGCGGGCATCAGACACTGGAGGAAGCCAGAATCCAACTTTCCAGCAGCTGGTGGCCTCAAGACGAAGTACAAATCTGCAGATGTTGTAACTTAAGTTCTATGACACCAATGACAACTTCCAGCTGCTGGGACAGCTGGACAAGTGTTATTTTAAATACATTTACTTTGCGGTAGCTGGTTCTATTCATAAGAAGAGATGAAAACAGCCACAAGCATTCTCCTTCCTAGGAGCCTTGGCAAGTTGAGACAAAGGTCCCAAAGGTCCCTTGAAGAGAGGGAGACACCCTTGCTGATGGTGCATAGCTGCAAGCCTTCACCTTAGGGACCTCTGTCCTTTCCCCTCATGGAGACCCCCATTTCACCTCCACACTCTCTCTGACCACATGGATCCCTGGCACATTCCTCCATGGTCATCTTAAACAGAATAGTCTACTCTACAAACAAAAGAGACCCTGGGTTAAAGCCAATCAAAGGTGAGTCCAACTTTTATACTAGAAGATTCTTTTCCATGAATGTAGTGAACTTGAACTTAAGATTCAAAGAAATCTGGCTTTGTCTCTAGACCCTGCTGTAAGATGGAGATCCACCCCAGGACATGGTGGGCTACTGACCAGCCTTAGTTGACTGGGTTGCCCACTCTTTAAACAATCGTATTAGATGCTTCACGGAGACGTGCAAGCTCACAGTGACTAAATGGGACAAACCTATTTGCTCCCATTCTGCCATGAGAAAGCTGGGGCACAATAGCTGATATCAAGCTGAGTAGGCATGGTTGATAAGTGGCTTCTTCCCTGGCCAGAGCCCAGCACCCATTGTCATTGGGGGCCATGGGAATGTGACAGCCAAGGGATCCTTGGAGACTCCAAGGGGGGATTTGGTCAGACTGGGCATGCTAGGGAGCCCATGTGGCTCCTTCAGGAACCTCAGCAAGAGGATCTTAAGGTGTATTCCAGAGAGAGAGAGAGATCACAAGCATAGGCCAGCCTATGACAGAATATGGCTGACATGGGCACCTGGTCCAGCCCAGACACTGTGTGGAGGGAAGGAGCACTTTCTTGGACAATTATGCTTCAGTAGAGGGAAGTGGGGGGGGGGGGGTCATAGGCAGTAGAAACAGCTGACTCAGCAGCATTCATGGCTGAGAGCAGCAAAGAATTGGTTAGATGAGTCCAGAAGGCTGGGGCTGCTGCAGCAAATGTGGCTCACTGTTGGCTGGCAAGAGGAACTATTAATTTCAGTAAGTGCTGTGAGGAGGACTAAGTGAGGCTGTGTGTGTGTACGAGACATGCTCCATGGCTCGCCAACTCCACTTTTCTCTCTCTGCCCAGCCTGTAGCTCCAGAACAAAGGAGAAATTGAAATGACCAAATTCTGGGTCATGGGAGTTCAAGCCCCTCCCACTCTCCTGTTCTCTAGCCATCCTGATTGGTCAATTAAAGCTGTCAATAATTTCATTTTATGGATTATCAAGAGATCACTACTTGTTGATGTAAGACAAGAGCAAAGAGCTGGGCTTTACTTCACCTACAGCGGCCATGAAAACCCAAACCTGCTTGCTATGGAGGGATGGACATTCAGGCTCTGCAAGTTGGAATGCAACTACATGTTGCTTCTAAAGCTATTGTAGAAACCAGTCCAGTAGGTCTTCTTTAAGTTAGAAATGGGATTACCATATGGCCAGCAATTCCATTTACAGGTTTTTAGCTAAAACAAAACAAGACAAAACAAAACAACAAAACTGGAGATATGTTAAATAAAAACACAAGTATGAATGTTTATAGCAATATTATGTACAATGATTAAAGGATCAAAACAACTCAAATGTCCATCAACTGATAAATATGAAACGTGTGGTATGCCCACATTGGGGTATTAGTCATAAAAAATGAATGAATGATGTGCTAGCACATGACACACAATGGATAAACCTTGGGCACATGGTAAGTGAAAAGAGCTGGCATAGAAGGTACACAACATGTGATTCCATGTAGATGAACTATCAAGAGCAGACAAACTCATGAAGACAGAAAGCAGAGGCCAAGGTAGGAAGGGAAATCACTGCTTTTTGGGAATGGGGCTTCAGTTCAAGGCCATGAAGTTCTGGAAGTGGGCCATGGTAACAGATAGAGGATACTGAATGCCATCGATGCCACTGAAATTGACATTTAAAATACATGTGTACTTTGGTTTACAGAAGGATGACAGCTCAATAAACCATTGCAAAGGGAAAATCACAGGTTGAAAATACATTCAATACATCCAACTTACCAAGTGTCCTTGCTTAGCTCAGCCTCCCCCAAAACACCCAGCACAAAACCTACTTCCTCTTCAAGTGTTGAAGACCCTGTGAGATGCAGATATGCTGTTTCAAAGTGTGTCCAAAGTGGGGTGCCTGGGTAGTTATGCTTTCATGCATTATAGCCAAATGAAAAAAAAAAAAGCAAAAGGCAAAAGTGCCATAAATCAGGGACCCTCTGTCTGAAATGAGCCCATTTTACCCTGTGTATTTTTTATCACAATAAAAAAATAAAGATAATATAAATGGGGAAGATTCTGTTTCTTTCTCTCACATAAATTGCAACTTGGAAATATGATAAAGTAGGACAGATGCTGGATGGCCCTGAAGAAGGATAGACCAGACCCCTATTGTTTCAGCTGCCTCTGAGGTTGTGGGGACTTGGATAAGTAGAGTCAGAGCTGGAGAAGAGGCAAGAGAGGGTGAGCTGTGGGCCAAGGGCTGAGGGTGTGGCACACTCTCATGCCCATCTGACCACTGGAGAGCTGAGTTATGGGTTCCACCTAATGCTTCCCACCGACAGCTTCAAATGAAACTCAGGTCATCCTGTGACGCCCAGGTCTTTCCTCCCAGCACCACGCTGCCCCCATTTGGCCCTTGAGCTGGAGATGGAGAGGACACTCAGTGGTAAGGAGGAACGAGTGTGATCAGGAAGGAGGGTGGACAAGGAAACATCTTTTCTCTCAGAGTTGCTTGCCAAGGACTTCTTTGCCACTGTGGTGACTCTAAGACCAGACAGAGGTCCTTTCCTGGGTCTGAAACTGTGTTGTGTGTAATTCCCTGTCATTCTTTCTAGGTGGGGCTGTGGAGCCAGTTTCCATAGGGGGACAGCTGGGAATGTATATGTGTCTGGGAAGGAGGGGCTAAGCACCTCAGCATGGGATTCATGAAATTAACTCCATTAGCTCCAAGTTACCAGGAAGGGTGTGTGTGTGGGGGGGGTGCCTATCTTTTGGTGGCTTCTAGGGGACAAAGTGGCCCTGGAGGCTCACTACCATGTGATGCCTTGTCATTGTCACAAGTGTGAGATGTGACACAGTGAAGAGCAAGGCAGCTCTGGGCCTGGATCTTTGCTCTGCTTGGCCTCCATTGGCCTCCATGCTATAGGCATCCTTTCCCTCCTGTGGCTCCAGATCTCCATGGCCTGTGCTTTGCTACCCAATGAGCTTTGGCATCAGCTCAGGTTATAATGATTCCAGGACACACTGAGTCCATCTTCACTGAATGCCATGGGTCATCCTATCCCATGAGCTCCATCTCAGTGAGTTTCTGTTACTGATGGGAATTTTTCCAGACTTGGACTTGCCCATCCCACCTCCCAGTCTTAGCATGGGTAGTCAGTCACAGCAAAGCACCCATGCCATTGCCTGACCTCAATCTAGTATATCACTGCATCCAGTTGGATGTGACCCTCTCTCTCCATCTCATTTCCAGTCCTGCCATCTTTTCCTCTAATAATTTTCCAGCTGAC
Source organism: Phyllotis vaccarum (assembly GCA_033318265.1). Classification (NCBI taxonomy): domain Eukaryota; kingdom Metazoa; phylum Chordata; class Mammalia; order Rodentia; family Cricetidae; genus Phyllotis; species Phyllotis vaccarum. Next base: position 61,981,184 of record JARWLC010000016.1, on the reverse strand, counting down.
TTCCTGTTCCCCATTTCTTCTCCAGTAGTAGTGTTTCTACACCCTCATCTAGTCTTCTTGGTCAATACCTTTCATGGCTATGTCCCTGAGCCCAGTGTCTACTTGTTGGGCACTCAAGGCCAGGGTGACTGGGGCTGGGCTGAGGTTCCACTCATCTTACAGTGCCAGTCTGGGACTGTTCCCAGACACTTTTGCCTGGTCGCCCCTCTCCTGATACCTTCCTACTTCTTTTGTCTCAATACTTGTCAACTGCATGATTTTCGTCCTTACATGCCTCATGCACATCTCTCTCCTGAAGTGAACTCAGTCCCATGAGCATCCTGTCCTGTTGTGGCCCTACGAAGTATCTGTCCCTGTGAGTTTGGTGTGTCTCAAGTTGATACCTGTTTCATTAATCAATGCGTCTCTGCTTCCACCACAGACCTTGTTCCATAATAGGCACTATGTGTGAGACCAGTTAATAAATCAAAAGAAACCATCATAGAACATGAACTCAAAACCCCTGACTCTCAGGTATAGCAAGCAGAAGCTATTCCTTCAGCAGCCCTTCACCAGCAGAGGCATGATGTGGCCCATAGGGGATCCTTTTTTGGCACCATTTTTGCTCAGCAGAATTTCCAGTGACACTTTGAATTCCTGTAAATTACTTCCCTGCTGTGACTTGTAAGCCACGTTGCCAAGCAACAAGAGGGGATTTTGTCCTTATCAAAGGGTCTCATCTACACGTGATATGCTGGAAGAGTGTCCTAGAGCAGGTCAGGCATAGGAGGAACCAGATTTCTTCAGCCTCACCATCTCCTCTACTAGCTCCAGTCTGGGGCTGACCCCTGACCCTAAGAAGAACTGACTGGAGTGCTGGATATATCCCCTTCAGATTCCATCTGATTGGTTCACTCCAAGACTGAGCAATCATAAGCTCAATGGTCTCAGGGCCTAATGTAGACCCTCAGGGTTACGGTTTTTGGCATAAGGAAGGCTAAAACTCACACTTCAGAACCAGAACACAGCTCCACGCCTAGGGAGAACCCTTTTTGCTTGGTGGGTTGGCTTCTTCTCTGCTCAGGGTAATACTAGGACCCATTTTCTGGTTGTAGAGGATTGGGATGAATATAGGCAGACTCCATGGAGAGCCCTCCCCACCCCACCCCTGGAGCAGTGCAGATGTAGTCACTGAGAACTGCAGGTATGATGCCACCCTGGGTTTACAGACAACTTGGCCTTGGTTGTCAGGCTTATTCTTAGCAATGAGTTGGAGCCACCAGTTGATATTAAAGAAACCTAAGTTGCTACTGCAGCCCTTTGAAAGTGTCTTGTTCTATTCACAACCTGCAGAGCAAATGGGTGGATGATCAACTTAGAAGATCCCTTCCAACATCAAATCTCCAAACTACTGTTTTCTGGGCATCTGCTACATTCAGAAACCCATCCACCATGCTCTCTGACACCCTGGGGTGTGCCTGTTCTTCCTCTGTGACCCAGAGGCTATGGGAGTAGATGATGGTCTGAAAGTCTTCCTATTGCAAAGGGCCAGCATGGGAGGACTGATGTTATGGGCTTGGATCAATGCCTGGGCATGTGATCCTCTCCTTAAGTATAGCTAACTGTCTGTCTGAACGCATAGCAAGGCAAGTCTTCAGCTCACACAGCTACACAAACCAAAGGCACCAGTAAAGCATTTGCATGTGGTGGTGATAGGGCTTCTGGGGGCTCTGAGATACATACATGGGCAGCCTTCTGCCTCCTGCAAGAGCTCAAGTGTCCTGGTGATGACCTGGTGAGGCCCAGCTGGGCTCTCTAGCTACCACTTGAGGTTTGATGGGAACCGCTCTTCTCTCCTGCCTGCTCCATTGCCCTCTGCCAGGGACAATTCCTAAGTCAGACTCCGAACAAGGTGCTCCTCTGCCCATGTCCACCGAGGCACCATGACTCTGTTCCAAGGCAAAACTTACATCCCTGTGACTAGTGGCCTTGTCAGTGACAGGAAGCTTCCCAAGCAGAGGCCGGGTACCCATCACTGTTTAAGAGAACAGTTTAGAGAGGAAGAATGAGTGTTTCCCAACTCCACTTCCTTCACCGTTCAAGTATTTATTGTTTCTGACCCTGCTGTCCTCAAATCTCGTTCTCTCTCCCTCCACCTCATATGCCTTTTTAATACAGCCAGCATCCTACTGGGTGTGAAAACTGACAGAAGCCCAGAGCAGATGAGAGCCTGAGAGGGGTGGTCCTAATTGCCAGAGCAGCTTTTGTCCCTATTTCAGGCTGGCTTCCAGACAAGGTCCCCCTCTGCCCCCCTTCCTGCTCTCTCTCTGGGGAGGCCTGGCAGCTGACCGTGGTTCTGATCCAGCGCACCCATAATTACTTCCAAATGTTATTTTCATGAAGCCATATTCTCCTCCACACGGCTGTGACTCCCAGCCGTTGCTGCCATGTGCCCCATTAGCTCAGGATCGAAAGCTGGTGTGTTTAGAAGGCAGTGCAGCCAGACTACAGCCTGAGCACGTGGACAGGCTCATCTGCAGAGTCGAGAGGGCAGGACTTTTACACATCAGCCTCAGCGTGTCTGGAATCGATCATCTTTGTGCTCTTTAAAATCCTTGTAACCTTTTAAAATTTATCTTTTGATTGACAGGTAAAACTCACATAGATTTAGGTAACCATGACATTGCTTGGATGTATGTATACTGTCCCATGGCTGAGCCAGCTTTGCTGATGTGTACTCACTCACAGTTTGCACCCTGTGTGTGGTAAGGATAATTAAAATCTATTCACAGCAACTTTAATAAATCTTTGTTATCTTTAAAATAGTAAGGCAAATATGCACACAGGATAAGAAAGTAAACAGGAGAGGCTGTGTGCAGAAGGAAGGCCAAAGGGAGGGAGAAAGGAGATTAAGACAAGGCAGTGGGGGAGGGGAAGACAAAGATGCAACGTTCACCCTTATATGTGGAATTTACCATCTATCTGTCTCTATCTATCTATTATCTACCTATCAATCTTGCATGAGAGAAAGGACCAGCAGGGGAAAGAGAGGGAGATAAGTATAAGCAATACACAATAATATACATGTATCAAGAACCTCTAATAAAGATAGTAAAACCCATTATTTTGCATGCAAGCTGAAGGTAAGAACATAGCAAATCTGTTTTCTTAATAAAGAATTGAGCTGACCGAGAGGTTTGTGCAAGACCACACAGCTGGTGAATGGAGAGCTGGGATTGAAACAGTCTAAGCAAGAGTCTGATTTTGACTGTGTCCAGCATCAACTGGCTGCCTGCTGCATTCTGGGCTGCTTGTCAGCTCATGGTTTCTCTGTCACTCAACTGTCAGTGGCCTTGAGAAGTGTGCTATTTAATATGAAATTAAGTGTGTGAAAGAGAGAGAAGATCTTTGAGCGGCAGAATAACTTCCCTGGCTCTCACAGCTAACATAGGCTGAGTTGAGACCTGAATCCAGGACATTTGAGGTCCAAGGCTTAGGCTCTACCTATTTTCTGACTATAAATAATATGCACCTATTAAATGCAGGGCACTAAGCTGGGCCCTTGGCAGACTGCGGTGAGTGTGATGTGTGAGAAAATGATCCTGTGGCGGAGTTTCTGGTGCAGTGTGGTGGCTTCACTCACCTGCCCAGGTGCTGAAAGCATGGTGTGCAGTGGGTGATTGGCTAACTCAGTCTATTGGGGGGGGCATGCCAAAGGGTTCCAAAGAGTAGGGGAAATTTTAGCTGGACCTTAAAGGATTTAGGAAAACTTAACAAATCAATTAACTAAACTAGCCCCCCAAAAGGGAGAAGGGACAATATCTGTTTCGGCCCCCGGAACAAAACACAGCATGCAAAGTATTCAAGGAAACACAAGTCATACTTCATAGGATTTGCCCTAAATTTTAGATGGTGAGTGACATAAAGTGGGGGTAGAGGCCTTATTCAGGACCAAGGTAAGTAAAGTCTGGGGCCAAGAGCTAATAATTCTTTGTTCAAGTCCCAACTCTAATGCTAACAAGCTGTGTAGCCCTGTGCAAGCTAACTTGGCCGCTCTTCATCTACAGTGGTGACAATGACAGGTTGTTTTACATCATGGTCTTATAAAGATGTCATGAGCTGGAGCCTGCCACATAATACACTCCCAACAAATGTTAGCCCAGCATTCCCGAGGACCCAGAGAACCAAACTAAAGAGCTTTTGTTTTTCTCTTGGACAGAGTGGACCAGGGGAGGAATAGATGGTGCCTAGACATGCAAGTGCCAATGTGTGTTCATATGGTAAGTGCGTGTCTGGTTAAACCCTCTGTGCTCTCACTCAGGACGGGCTGAAGAGGATGCCCATGGAGAACTCAGCTGCTCAGTCTCCTTGGTCTTCCAGCTTATCCTGTGCCTCCCTGGTTGCCCCCAACAATGGGAGTTTAGTTTCTTAAGTCAAAAACTTCAGCAGTGGTAAACCAGTCATCTTGATCTCCTTTGAGATGTAGAAAACACAAACCAATGTCCCCGTGACAATGTAAGGGATTCCTGAGGAGGAAGGGCCTGCTTCACATCTGGACCAAAGCTAAGAGAAGGATGCAAGAACTTTTAGTAAATCTAGTCCTCAATATTCATTGAGCACATACTATATGGCTGGTTCTTGTGCAAGTTCACTGCCACTGATCTACCCATATGTGTTTAGCAAATGTCCAAAACAGAGATGTGGAGGGAAAGGAGGAGATCCAGTCCTTCCTGGCTCCTGCTTGGGGATCCTGTTCACCTCTGGTGGTGCTTCAGAGCCTGAGCATCCCTGGGATCTGCAGACAGCCTATACATGGCTTCAGCTTCAGCTTCCTGCTATCCACTTCTTTCCTTTCCCTCTGTTTTAGATACTCACAGGGAGGGTCACAGAGGGAGAGCTCAGTTAGTGCTCCTTGGGGATGTTGCCTTCCCTGCTCCAGTTTCAGCCCCCGCACCTGCAGAGAGACTCTGTCCAGTGGCCCCCTATCCAGGAGACAGTCCCTGGGAAGTGAGGGGCTTCTGGGTCATCTTGGGGCTCTTTGCCAAACAAGAGCGGAATCTCCACTTCTGAAAGCAGCTCCTCTTGTGTCTTTGCTTCAAGTCTCTTGAGCAGGTCCTCTCTGCAGGTATCTTTGATCATGGGTGATACTTGAGAGAGAAGCAGGTGGTGGCCCCAGCCAGATTTATGTCACTGGTCTGTAGAATGCTAGGCACACAAGATTGCTAGTGCTGCAATGACACCCCAAGTTTCTAGTGAGTGCTTCACATTTCTTACTCTTTCATCCTCATATAGTCCCATGAGAGAAGAAACACAGAGGCAGGTGCTCTTGTTCCCATTTTACAGATTAGAAAAATAGGGGCTTGGGAAAGGCAATATGACTTCATGGGCTGCAGTGAAAGCTTAAACCAGGTCTTCCTATCTCTTGGCCATTTTATCTTCTATCTGCTTTTCTTTGTGTGTGTGTGTGTGTGGGGGGGTTGTAATGGCCTTGAACTCCCAAGGCTGTGTCAATCATCTGGGGTCATGTGGCTAGAAAGTGTTAAGAGAGAGAATCTGAACTCAGAGCCTGTGGGCAGGTCCCTGGGCAGGGCAGATGTTCATCAACTGTAGCATGTAATGAGTGACCCACAACAGCATATTCTCCCCTCAGCTTCCTGCTGCTCTGGATTTCCCCTCTGTGAGTGCCAGGCAGTGTGTGTGTGCGCGCGCGTGCGTGCGTGCGTGTGTGTGTGTGTGTGTGTGTGTGTGTGTGTGTGTGTGTGTGTGTGTGTGTGTGTGTGTATGGGGGGGCAGCTCTGCCATCCTCTTAGCTTTCCCAAGCTGCCTCAGAAACAGGTGGCTCCCCCATCATCTCCCATGCAGAGGGCGTCGAGTTGGCAGAAGGCAGATGAATGAGCTCGTCAGCCAGGAAAGATTCTGTTGCTAAAATACACGGTCTGATTAGGAGTGATTGAAGGGCTTCAGAGAGGAAGACTGGAGTTGGCTGTGATTTGTTCCAATGTGAAGTACTTCTAAACAAGTCACCGGGAGGCAGGAGTGAATGCGGATGCAGCAGTGAGGCCTGGTGTCGATGATACATTTCTGTGGACGCCAGGCCATTCCAGGCAATTCTGAACACAGTTTTTCAAATAGGTTTTTTTTTTTTTTTCCCCAATTAGATTCAGTGTGCTTATCTTGTTTCTTTACCGGTCTGCATAAAAGCCAATCCCCCAATCGCCGACCCCCCATCACTCTGTTTTATTCCTTTTTTCTTTCTTTCTTTCCTTTTTTTCTCTTCTCCTCAGCATTTGGAAGGAGCTGCAAATGAAGTGGAGGTAGCCTGGGAACCGGAAAACTAGCCTGGTGTGGAATAATGATGTTATCTGTGGTCTGAGCCCTTGCCTCCCCTGTCTCTCTGACAGGAAGAATGTGCTAGGGGGATTTCAGCCTGTCAGGAGTGAAGGCAGTAATTGGGGCCAGTGATTCATGGCCCATTTATGGGTTCATGAATACATTTATCTTCCAGATTGTTCTCATTTCAAAAATCCGTGATTGTCTTTCCTGTGAGAGGGAGGTGGGGTGGGCTGGTGTCAGGGGGAAGACTTCTTTTGCAGATGAAGGGAGCTTACTTGGGAGTGTTTCAATTAGAGGGTTTGTAGGATGACTGGCTCCACCCACAATAGGGACCGCTCTGCGCCCCCCCCCCCCCGAGATCTGCCAGAGTATCACAGTCCCTATTTGTCACTCTGCCTTGGTTTGAGTCAGGATTGTTACTCCTGCAAAGGACTCTTCCATACCTAGCCTTTAAACAGCTGAACAAGTCACTAGGGGATTTATAGGATGATCTCAGGCTGATGCCCAACAAAGGCAGGATGGACCAGTGCTTAGGAACTTTGATGTTGGTGTTGGCTCAGCTGGGTTCATGCTCCTGAATATGCTTCCTAAATTCTCTGGGCCTTGATTCCCTGTGAAACTAGCATAGCTGAAGGACATGCTCTTTCTCCCTCAACTCTGGGTCCAGGAGGCAGCTGCCAACTTTGACAGGACCTCCTGGCGACATTAGTCCTTACAGTCAGTGTTGGGCTTAGGCAAAGCACAGCACGCTGGTGTTTGCAGAGATGTGTGTTGACATTCAGATGGATGGATGAGCATATAAGTCCTGAAGTCGGTCACAGGGAATTCTCACCTTCTAGAACAAGTTGTGTGGGTTATGGGCTCTTTGTTACCTGTAAGAGAATGGATGAAACCTTCATATTCTGCTTCCTCTTCCTGTGTACAGAACCATAGGACTTCAGGAATAACTTTCTGGGTCAGTTCATTCCAGCAGGGAAGGGAGCCTGGAGTAACTTGGCATTTACTCTGTAGGCAGCCCAGTTGTTCAGGTGGGTCCTTAATGAGCTTGGCTGAAGCTGACCTCTGCAGCACCCCCTTCGACTCATTTTTGGGAGCATACCTTTTTTTGTAGGTCAGGGGACAGCCCCACATATCCGTTGGATTGTCTATTTCTACAAATTCGCAAAATAGTAAAGGACCACTGGCAGAGCTACTGTGGAGAGCTTTGCTGTTTTGAAATGAAAAGAGTTGGTTGAAACGTAGCAATCTGTTAGCAGGTATCACAGAGGCAACATTATCTTCTAAGCCGCATCTTGGCTATCTAAAATAAACAGGGTACAAATGCCCTGTGGAGTTGTTGCAATGGTGAAGTGGCTAAGTGGTTAATCCAGCTCTGTCACAGCTCCTGGCTCCTTCTTTCCACTTCTAAAACCCACACACTCTGGCCTATCACAGATCACATGATCTGGGGGTGGGGGCAGGGGCGGGGGCGGGCCATCCTGTGTACTCTGCTTCCAAGCAGTTTCTAATACTTCTCCCTCTTCTGACTGTAGCCCTCCTCTCCACCCTGGTTCCCCAGTCCTCCAGTTCCAAGCCCCAGCTCAGCCCACCACCTGTCTCTGTCACGGCACCTGACATTCAGGACCTTTGGAAGAGACAGGCCTACTCTCTGTTTGGTTGGACTTTGCAGTCTTTTGAGAGTCCCCTGACTTGTATATGCCTTGGAGAAACAACTGTGTACCAGGGCTGACTAAGTTAGGCTGACTCAACCATGCATTCTGGGTGATGTGTACCTGTGGTGATGTGGTATCTGGTTGTGCTCTCCACATGCTTCAGGACACATCCAATGTGAACAGTAGCTAAGGTTTAGCGTATGTTGCCATGGTGACAGTCATTATGTTGGAGAAGCAAGCTGTCTTTGAACCCTGACTTTCTGGCGATGAAGCGTTCCTGTTTAAACTGACTGTATGGCTGTTCCCTTTCCTCAGAGTGGATAAGATTAAATGCCAGCTTTTTCTCCTTAACTCAGGGACTGAACTGTTATCCTTAGCACAGCATGGCTGTATAAACCAAATGCGTGTGATTTTTCAGGAAGGAGGAAGAACCAGCAAGTAGGAGGAAAGTGAGGCACACATGGGGCTCCTAGTGTATTCTCCATACTATGCTGGTTACTGGTGGATATTCAGGGCTCTTAGCTATGCCATCTGAGAAGCCTTAGATTCCTGATACATAAGAAGGGAGCCCCTCAAACAATGTCTTCTTACTGGGTAGGAATTACATTTTGACTCAAGCTCCCCAAGGGACACCTTGATTCCTGTTATATATCAGATGTCTACAAAGGCTAATGGACTTTTTCAAGATTACAACCTAGGTAAGTATCTATCATGTATCTCCATTCCCATCCATTTTGGCTTTGATTTTGGTACAAGACTTCACAAAGATATGTTCATGCTGGCCTTGAATTCATTCAACAGCTCAGGCAGACGATGAGACCTTGCAACCTTCCTCCTCTGTCTCCTGTGTACCTGGCACTACAGGCCTGTTCCATATGTTGGGCTCAGGGGACATTTTTCTCATCAGTTCTGGTTTCTGAATATTCTGGATATTCCTATATCCCTCTCAGATATATAGGAATATCTGAGAGGGAAGGCCTCAGTCAGGCATCCCTAAATCCTGGTCCTTCTCCAGAGGCCCATGCTTCCACAGCACACACATCCCTTCTCTGCCATCTCTCTCTGCTCAGGAAGAAAATGATTGAAAGCTCACGAAAGGGGGACACCCCAGCCAGGGATGAAGTCTCTCTTAATGAGGGACTGTGGGAGGGTGGAGAACATACCCGATTTATCTCTGTTGCCTAAATACCTCTTAAATTCTCTGTTGAATACTTCTAATTCAGCAGAATGTGAACAATTATAGTAGGAAGCTATTCATAGGTGGAAGGGGGCTGATGGAATTATTTATCAAAGTGACATTTTAATTATAGTGAAGAATGAGTTTGTTGTCATTGAGATGGAAGGGTGGTGTTTCCCAGCCTCCACACTCCCCAGGGTAAATTAAAAAGAGTCCCTTCTTTACGATGGGTCCATTAGGTGCTGGAAACACAGGAAGCCTGTGGGCAGGTTTTCTGGGAAACCTTTCTGATATATGATGAAGTGGGTCCCCGTGAGAGTGTGTGCTTCATGCTTAGAAGTGTGGACTCTCCTGAATATGACAAGTTGGCAGGGAGGAGCCAGATGTCTCTGGCAGGCCCCTTCTCCCCAGCTTACTGGTGGGACAGCTCTCCTGCCCACACTGATCTGGCTTGACAGTGTTAAAAAGTAAAATATATGCATGGAAAATTCCAGTGTGCAAAACTGGATGCAGTCCAAATTAAGTCACTCATAGTGATTCAGCCTACTTCCTTAACTGTCCTGACCTCCATTCTCCTTCTCCAAGGGAACCCACATGTTTAGAATATCCCAAATCGGACCTGAGATGATTGTCACACACATTGTACATTTGTAGTCTGCATTGCCTTCCGGTTTTTCCTTTAATTCTCACTAGCATATTTTATCTCTCCAACTAGTAAGAAAGCAAACAGAAGGCTTGAATTGTATTGGAAGCTTGTCTTGTGTTGGCCCATAGCTCCTAGAATGTGGCATTAATAACTCTGCAAAGTAGTTTTCTTTTCACAGTGCTGTCTGTGAAATCCCAGATTAAATCTTCCACACAACCCAACAAAGAATGCATTTCTCCTCCAGGTGGGCTAGCCTGGACCAAGTGCTCCTGGTTACTGATTCCTGGTACCTTTTGGAGAAACCTTGGCCTTGCTACCATGCACTAAGACTTAATAGAGTCATGTGTCTGCCAATCACCAGGACATGGTCTCTGCTCTTGGAGCACTTAAACCTATAGATGGAGTAGGACAGGAAGAGGGCAAATAAGTATGTCAACATAATAAGTGCAATGATGGTGGAAATGCACTTAGAATCCAAAGAAGGAAGCCCGACACTTAAAACAAGTTCTAGCAACTTCTAGGTGCATGGTTTTGGAGATTTTGGAAATAACTTGCTTATTTTAGGTCTTAGTTTACTTAACTGTGAAATGGAGGAAATGTTTCATCTTGCTGCACTGTTCCAGAGTTAGGAATAATAGGCATGAAGAAGTGAGGGGTGTTGAATAACCATCTTTCCCCATGGGACATATATAAATACCAAATAAATATAAGGGCTCCCAACATTATTAACCATCACGGAAATGCAAATCATAGCCACAGTGAGATCTGGATGGTTTGGCTTCCTTGCCCTTCATCCTGTCATATTAAACAATAGCACAACATCCCACAGGGCACAAACATAAGGTGATACTTGCTGTGTGAGAAATCCTACAAGACTACAAATTGTGTATGCAATCCACAGGGGGATAGGAAGCTCCCCTGAGGGTGGGCTGGGTGGTCCCAGAGAGGGTTTGCTAAAGTGTGTGGTAAACATAAGAATGCTGGTTACATTACTTGTGTGAGTGCATAACTCCTCTCTATAACTCATCTGAGAAATGACAATTGTGTATCAGGTAAGAAATTCTAGTTAGGGCTCAGTATCAGGCTACCTTCTCAGGTCCCTCCTGACTGTTTGTTTTATGGCACCCGCTCTTTTATTTTATGACCCTGAAAAGTTGAACTCTGGCTGATACGACCCTTGACAATTGAGGGTACATTGATGGGCCAAGAAACAGGTCCCTAGGGAGCACTGGAGCCAATGAAAAGTCTTAGTTTTGTCACAAGGGTGATGCTTGTCATTTATCTCTCAGTGCCTTTCCAGGCCTCTGATGTTTTAAATAATGAGTTTGGTGACTGCAAGACTTCCTGCCCCCACCCCCATGGATGTCCCTGGAACTGCTGGATAGTTACCATATACAGTAAAAGGACAGATGTGCGGACCAGAAGGACTCTGGGAGGAAGCTCTGCCGTAAGTCATATAGTTGGACAAATGTAACCACCAGGCCTTCATGAGGGAGTGGTAGATGGCTAAAGTGGAGGGGCAGAGCAAGGGTAGAATGAAGGAGAAAAAAGTCTTTCCGACTAGGTGGGCATCCTCTAGGAACTGAAACAGGCAAGGAGATATGCTCACATCTTTTCTGCTGCCAGTGCTGCAAAACAAGGCACTTTGCAGCTTTATTTGCATCTTGCAACGGTCCTCACAAGAAAATGAGGGGCTATGGTCCAGAGCCGGAGGGGTGAAGCAATACCAATTCATCATGCTGAAGGTGGTAAGTTTATTACACTTTCTGGGCTCTGAAATTAACTTGATAAACTTTCTGCCTCGACAAACTGCTGCTCTGTGTCTACTGAGACCCAGTAGGTATTTTGCAATTTTTGCCCATTCTCCTGTTCCTCCTTTTTTTCCTACATCATCATCATCACTATCAACATCATTACCACAGACATGGCATCCTCCTGCACCATCTAACAAGGTGCCGTGCCGGCTCAGCAGATAATCCTTTCTTGAGGTCTTGGCAGAAGAGTTTCAGAGGGTGGGCCAGAGCACAGCAGGTCACAGAGAGGGGATGAGAATTGCCACCATTTACTAAACACCTACTATGTATCAGGCACCATGCTCCATTTACATTCTTAGGAATATTCTCAGAGCAATCCTATAGAGTAGCTATCATCCCCACTTTATAGATGAGCCTACAAAGACATACACACATTGCCCATCTTGCTCATCAGTGAGGGGAAAGGCCAATGCTGAGACAACAGATCCACATGATATCTAAGATTGCAAATCAATCATCCTTATGCTCCCCAGCTTCTGGAAGGGTAGGATCAAGTCTGATGTTTGAGAGACGCTATAAGAGATATGTGAAAGCACCGACTCCTTCCAGCTTTCAGAAGGCTGGGATGTAGAGCTCTGGTGCACAGCAAGCCTGAGAGACTGCCATGATATGGTGTGGGAGTGGAGTGGTCCGTGTGAGCACCTGCCATGTGCCACCTGGCGCATGACCCTGTCTGCCTGGAAAGATACACATGGCGAATGAATTCAGTTCTAATTCCCTCTCTTCACTATGCTATCATGAGCTGAGTTCTGGAAGCCACTGGGAGTACTGATTGCTTCTGTAATGATAGAATCATCTTTGCAGCAGAGCTGAGGCACAGCCTAGGAGGGTCGCAACTGTCACAGTGAGTCTGGTAATGGGCAGAAATGAGGCAAAAGGAAGGTATCAAGCAGAGCTAAGCAGCTCCAACCAAGAAGGTGACAAGCTAGGAGGATGGGAGGGGTGTCACAGTCACAGAGCTGCAAGCATTAGGATGTACCTGAGCATGCCTAGTAGTAGAAGTGAGGTGAAACTGGGCAGGGGGGCAGTGAAGAGGGAGTGTGCAGGAAGCTGTGATGCTCACACTTGTTTTACCATCAGGCTCAAGGGCCAGTTCATCCTCTAACACTGTTCCCCTTGGGTGGACCATTACCCCCTCTCTCTGCCTCTCTCTGAGAACAAGAAGATTGGAGAGCATTGGGGAGATGATTCAGTTGGTAAAGTGCTTGCTGTGCAAAGATGAGTACATGAGTTCAAATCCCCAGCATCCACATAAAAGATGGGTGCAGTATTCAGGGAGGTTTGCTGGATAGCCAGTTGGTGAGCTCCAGGTTCAGTTAGAGAGCCTGTGATAGAGAGAGACACCTGACATTGACCTCTAGCACACGTGCGTACACACACACACACACACACACACACACACACACACACACACACGCGCACGCACGTGCACGTGTGCACATGCACATACATCTGCATATGTATGCGCATACACCTACATTAAACACATTGTACATATGCCCGTATTACATAATACACATGAAAATACACACAGACGTAAATGTGCCTATATAAATATGAGCATGCTCCTATTATAAACACATTGTATACATGGCCATACCACATATCACACATACACACATGTGCACACAAACAAATGTAAAAAGGGTGAGTCAGATGTTTCTAAACATCTGGGAAATAATATGGCTTCTTTAAAATAAGCACATAGTTAAGACAGCAAGAATTGAACTCAGGTTGCTTTTTATGTGATTTCGAATTCTGGATTTTTAACTTACTGGTTCTGAGCCCATCTCCTTTCCTGTACACAATGAGAACCACCACCGACACCAGCCTTGTAGAGCTTTGAGACGCTTATGCCAGCCAAGGGTGAAGTCAAAGCTGTGTCTTGAGACCATGGGGTAAATGCAGCCATGGTGACAGTGGCCAGGAAGCCATGCTGTGGGTGTCAGATCTTCCCGTGGGGGTAGGAATGACTGTGTCTGTGCGTTCCCAGAGCCTGGGGAGTAAAGGCAGGCAGCACCTGGCTTTCCTATTCTCACTGATTGGAGCTGAAAATAAACATGGAAGTCAGCTGGAATGGAGGGAGCCTGTGAGTCATGGGAAGAGACCCCTTCTAGCTACCGAGTCCTGGCTGCTGTCCCTCTATGGCTTACTGCCTTTGACACCATGATCTGAGAAGCTCCTCTTAGTCTCACACAGACTCTTCAAACTGATCTCTGTTCTATACACAGGTCCCTGTTAAATGTAGATGTCTACCATTTTTCCCAGGACTCCTAACCGTTCCTGGCTCCCAGGCTTTTAAGTAGCTTACCCTGTATTTAAGTATTTCCAGGTTCTAATCCCAGGGTTTCAGTTGCAGGGTCCCCCACACTTCTTATCTCTGACTATCCAAGCTGGCCTTCAGGATCCTTCTGAAAGGGCCAAGTAGCCTCTCGCTTCCTGCTTCAAATCTTTCCTCTAGATGCCTCATTAAATAAACAGTTCATAGTGGGGAACGGGAACTCATATCTTTGATCCCGATACTTGGGAGGCTGAAGCAGGAGGATCCTTGTGAGTTTGAGGCTAGCATGGCTTATAGAGCAAGCTCCAGGTCAGCATGGTCCACAGAGGGACACCTTGCCTCTCAAACAACAAAAGTAACAGCTCACTCATTTATTGACTTATCTATTCAGCAAATGACAACCCGATCTCTAAGAAGCACAGTGTCTCAGAGGTGTGGCACAACACTGAGAGCCCATAAATAGATCTCCTTGATCTAACTAACGCCCATGGCAGACACTACTAATATATAACAGCTTTCTTTTCTCCCCAATTCCAGCTTCTCCTCCAAAGCACTCCAAAGTCATTCATTCATTCCTCATGTAGCCTTTTTTTTTTTCACCCACAGGATTGATTTAACCCTTGCCACATCTTTTGGGTAGATGAGGAAGGAGTTACCAGCACATCACTTGCCCATCATGAACCCAAAGAATGTACACATTCGTTTTTAGCACTTGTATTGCCAGATTAAAATAAAGACCCTTATCTTTACTGCACAGGGCTGAGGGATTGGTGCTAATGAGTGCTGACAGATAGTATTTGGGATCTTTCTGCTGTCCTCCAGCAGCTCAACAGCATTCCCTGCCTTGGGGATGATGTGAGGCAACAGGAAAGCTAGGGAAAGAGTTCCAGGTTATTGAGCTTCAAGAGTTGGATCTCTGAAGATCATTTTCTTTTTGGGGGGAGAGTTGGAACAATAGATTTCAAAGCACAGAGGAGGAGGCAGTTTGCCCTTAGATCAAATAAACCCCCCTTAAGTCATTCAGTGGACAAAGAGAGAATTTGGATGCTGAGGATTACGTGGTATGTGTGTGTGTGTCTAAATAGCTTGGAGATGAGTGTGTAAAAAAAGCAATGTAAACTCAGGGATTTCTCTATGCTTAACACAGTGTAGAAAGTACAGGGAATCCCCTCGAGGCAGGTGGGCCAGCCTCCAGCCTGTGAGCCCTTTCCTGGCAGGGCAGTGGAGCCCTCCACCCACAGTTAGAACCTTCATGTCCACTGTAAGCTTCTCAGTTCTTCTCACTTCATAACTTCTCAGGAGTTATGTGAACTGACAGCTTTCCAAGTTGGTTGTTTGCTGTTTATTAAATGAAAAACTGGGGCAAAGCAGACCTGGGAGGCACCTGCAACCCTGTAACTACATGAACAAGGAGTGGAGGGTGAAAGGGGCTGACCTTAGCTTCTGGCTTTCCTCCTGGGGCTCTTCTCCTCTGTCATCAGCAAAGCTGCTCTTTTTGAGGGCAAGGCTCTGAAAACTGGCCACATTCCAACAGTCTAGGGTTGATGACTTATGTTCCAGAACTGCCTCTTTGGGTATCCGTGATTGCTAACCTTTGGGCATCCTCAAAACAGCACCAACACACAGGAAAAGGAGCAGACACGAGTCATTGAGTCTCATGGTAGCCTTCGTGGGGAAAACATTTCTCTCAATTTAGAGACTAGCAAAAGACCTCAGAGAAGCAACCATTCATGACCATTATGCAAATAAAATGAAGAAGAGGGCCATCTGTTATTCTCATAGCCAGTCATTCAATCCATCCACACACCACATACCTCATCCCACCCGTGTATGTACTCATCATGCATGGTTTTATATATTTATATATAAATATATATAAATATTTATATATTTATTTATTTATTTTGATAAGAGATCACTAGATCTGATCATAATCTTTTCAGTAATATTAACGTCATGTCTACAGAGCCCTAGTTGTATATGTGAAAAGTCACTGTGATAAACTCTCTCACGGAAGACAAGTCTTTCCACAGTGGTAACTCACAAGTGAGTCACAGAACTCATTTCTTCTGGGTCCAGATATGCCTCACAATCTGTTTAAGAAGTATCCCTTAGGACACCATAACCAGATAGGTTATGCACACTTACAGTCACAGCCTTGAACTCAAGACTCAGAGCAGAAGCATCAACTATGTGTTCAAAGTGGCTAAGAAGGAAGGAAAGGAGGGGAGGGGAGAAAAGAACTGGGCCTGGTGGCACAAATCTGTAATCTTAGCTACTCAGGAGGCTGATTCAAAACGATTGCAAGATCAAGGTTGGCCTGGGCCACACACACACACATGCACACACACACACACATGCACACACACACACACCCTGTCTTAAAGTGTGTGTGTGTGTGTGTGTGTGTGTGTGTGACTGAGTGAGTGAATGAGAGAGAGAGAGAGAGAGAGAGAGAGAGAGAGAGAGAGAGAGAGAGAGAGAGAGAGCGCTAAAGAATTAAGTTGATGTGAATCCTATGGTATTCAGGATGAAAGACTACCCACCAAAGAATCATTCTGTTCTCACACTCTATGAGGCTAGAGGTTGGAGAAATAAGGGTTGATTTCAGACATGGGAGCCCAAGACACACATGACTTGGCCAGTGGCTAGCTCTGTGACCTGATATAAGTTAGTTTGTTTGTGTTAGCTTCAGTAATCAGCAGTTCCATATCACCTGATAAGGATGTGTGCAAAGTACTCTGATACGGTTCAGGTAAGTACTGCAAACAGGCTCAGGTGGCCTGGTCCCCATTGTGCACAACTGGGAGGGGTGGGACTTAAAGGGAGGGTTTTTAGAACACTGGGCATTGTCCTGGAAGGGGGTTTGTCCGGCCTCCTGCCCCCCCCCCCCCAGCAACAGGGCTAACCGACTACTAACTGAAACTGTTCTAATTATAAGTCAAAATGAACTTATCACTTGGTGAGCAGATGACCTCGGGCATTTGTTATGGTGATAGAAATTGACTATCAGTTGCTTCCACACGTTTTGTGTCTTGATGCCAAAGAAACATCATCTTGGAGTCATGGGGCTGAATTTGAGGGTTGTGCAGAAAATGTTGCCTCAGACATTCTCATGACCTTGCATAGACCTACCTGAGCTACAGCTCAAAGGAATCATGAGAACTGCCTATTCTCAGGATCAAAGGGGTCTCAGAGGTTATTTAGCTTATCTGCATCTGACACTTGGGATCCTCCCCATTCCAATTTCACAAGAAGATGCTTAACTTCTTCTTGAATGTCTCCAGGGAGATTCCTACTTCTCAAGACAGGAATATCCTTGTTTAGACATCTCTAAGTAAAAGCTTTCTCTCATAGATAGATATTAATTTATCTCAATGGATTTTGAATTCCCAGGCTCAAAGAGGGTCAGCTTTTGCTTCTTGATAGGTCTTTAGGTACTTAACATTGGAACCCAATGTCAATGTCTTATGCTTCTTCATCCTGCTTGACTCCCCCTATTTGCCTTCCTTTTTTCCATGTTAAATCAGCCTCCCAGCTAGGCCTTATATGGTTCTAAGTTTCCATGCCCTGGATATTCCTAGGGCTGTCTATGTCAATATCCAACCTCAACAGAGCCACTCAATTCTGCTCTGCTCAGTGTAGCACATCACAGGAGCAGGGGACTGGTTGGCTCTTGCTCCTGGAATCAAAGGACTTGGATTTAGATCTCAGCTCTGTGGAAACATGCCCAGGCTTCACCTGGAAATCAGAGCCACTAACAGTTCCTGACTCATGAGGTTATTAAAAGGATTAGTCTGAGAGATGCATTCAGAGTGCATCCAGGTAGTGCCCAATTAATGCGAGTTCTAATCACTCAGACTTGCCAGAGATGGTAATTTTGCTAATGTGTCTAAAGAAGCAGTTTTGCAGTGGAGTCTCTAAGAAGGCTTGAACCCTGGGAACAGCTTCATGTTATCCACAATGGGACAAGGACGACTGAGTGATGGCTCAGGACAGGCTGAGAGGAAGGAGGACTTCCAGGGACTAATGGCCTGGAATTAATGGAGATTGAGTTTTCTTACCTTTTTATTTTCTTAAAGACTCAGAGAATCAAATTTAGAGCAGAGACGGCTAAATTCCATCCTGGCACAAAGCACTACGCACATCTATGAACTTGCAAGAAAACTCAATATTTTATTTTTATTTTTATTCTTTCCCATTTAGGACTGTTTGTCTCAGGATGTTTAAGTGCTGATTTGGGGGGCAAAGTACATAAGCCAATAACGAGCTCTTGGCATTGCCTCTTCCCTGTCAGGCAGGGATCAGAGAAGATGGAGGCAGGCTGTGGGAGAAAGGTAGAGAAGGCTAGCTTTGATTCTTTCTGAGCTACCATAATCTCCAGCCCAGCAGGTCTTCCTGCCTCCAAGCAAAGTCAAATCCCTCTCTGAGCTAGGGATAAGAAGCTTTTGGGTCCCAAGGGATCCTTCAGGGCTGTTTGAAGAATCTCTCTCTGCTTTGGTTCCCTGGTGCCTAAGGATTTAGTAGCTCTCAGCAGGGAGCAGGTTCTCAGGGGAAGCATGCTACAGCCAGGAGATAGCTTAACTCATGCCCTTTCAACTGTGTTACCTTGAGGGGATGAGCACTCTACTAAAAATGTCCAAGGTCTTGGCAACACTGGCACCTGGGAGGTTGGGGAGTCTAGGGCTAACCTCTTTATAATGCTGAATGGAAAGACACAGGGCCATTGTCTGGTCTGCCTGAGGCTGTTCTTGGCAAATGTTCTATCGTTATTTCTCCAAGTGTCGCCCACAGACTGCCTTTTCTACTTTAGGTGAACTTTTAAAATGCAGCCCTGTCCCCACTGTGCTGAATCACTGTCTGGGGTCAAGATGCAGCAACAGTTGCTTCTCAAGGTGACAGAGCTTGTGAGCCTTGAGCCCAGGTACAGATCCATGTGTTCTTCCTCCCTGTGTTCTGTTCTGAGGTGGCTTGGAGTTTAATATAAGCAGTTGCCCAAAGGGAGGTGGTTGAGTGTGAGTAGACCGAGGACAGAGTTTAGAGAGAACCATATCTGGCTCTAGTGTCAACTCAGCTACTTGCCTGCAGCTGTGTTTGGTGACAGCTTGCTGCACAGAATGAGTGACAAGTGCTATTTGCTACCCGGACTCTGGCCATTTTTTCAAATTCCTCACTAGGTACCTGGCAAAGTGCCATTTCCCCATATCCACTGTGCCCCCACCTCAGGTGACACTGTCCCATACTCACTGTGCCCTCACCTTAGGGTGACACTGCCCCATACCCACTGTGCCCCATCTCAGGGTGTCACTTCCCCATACCCACTGTGCCCCCATCTTCGGGTGACATTGCCCTATACCCACTGTGTCCCCATCTCAGGGCTGTTGTTTCTGATTTATCACTTTCCCCTAGTCTAATCCTGACAGTCTTCAGGATTCAATTTTCTACTCAAGCCTCCTTCCCTTCAAGGTTCTCCTTGCTTATTCTTGGGTGACTCTTTCCGTTGACCCCACATCGGTGTTTTGTCTGCTCATGGTCCACCCACATCTACTTTAAGACCTTCCACTGAGTACATTCATTGCAGCACCATCAGGCCTTGGGCAGAGCTGGACAATGTGGTTACACCCTAGTTGACCACTGTTGGATCTGGGCTCAGTCTTTCTCCATCCCTGATGACCCCTATTTTTGCTGATTTCTCCCAAGAAAACCTTGCTCATCCTAAAGCTCCTAATGTGCACAGCATGCTTGACGACATTTCAGGGAAACAGAGTCTACAGCCTGTGGCTATGGGTAGGCTTCCCAGGGAGATGCTTTCTCCAAAGCACTTTCAGCCAGCTGGTTCTCTCAGTTCCTGCCCTCCACTTCTGTCCCTCAGGAGCCAGCTGTCCGCTTCTGTCAGGCTATTTCCTGAGCTCTGGAGCTCCACCTCAATCAATGTTATCAGAATTATAGCGTTTCTCCCGCCCCAGAGTCCTCGGCTCTGCCGCTGTGTGCCTGTCCAGTTCCCCTAGCTTTCTTCTCTCCCACGTCATTTTATAAAAATGAAAACCTTTCATCAATCATATAGCTTTCAGTGATTAGAGAGCTTCCTCCCCGCATGTGGTGGATCCTTAGGCCACATTTGTGATGCGGTGAATAAACATACCCCATGCTGAGCCCCAATAATTCCATGTCTAACAATTTATTGGGAAGAGGAATTCAGACCTGAACAAAGTTGTTCGCTGAAGCATTTTTTTTTAGGATAGCATAACACTGCAAACAATTTAAAATCAATCAATGAGAAATTAGAGAAAGAAGATATGGTGTAGATTCACAGTGAAAAATTTTCAGCCTTACAAAAACATAAGGTTCTATTATTTATGGCAATGCACTTGAAACTGGAAGATATAATGTTAAATGAAATAAGCCAGGAGTGGAAAAGACAGATGCTGAGCGTTGTTACTCATATACGGAAGCTCGAAAAGTTGAAATGTTGAGAAGCAGAGGACAGATTAATGGTCATCATACGCTAGAAAAGGAAGCGAGAAGAAGAGACAGAGGGAGGCCAGGTAACAGGTATCCAAACAGACAGGACAGTAGATTTTAGTGTCCTGTGTCATTGCAGGGGTGACTACAGTTTACCACAAATTAAGTCTAATCAAAAACAGGAGGAGGGGGCGTTTGAAAGTTCCTGATACCAAATGAATGTATGAGGGATTGGAAATGCTAATTGTCCTAATCTAATAGATCATTATGTACTGCATATATATATTAATTTTCTCAGAACCTCATAAGTATGTACAATCAGTGTGTCAATTAGGAAAAGTGATGAACCAAGATGTTCTGTGAACTCATAGGGCCTCTGGAGTGTTGACTTGGATGCATCCACATAACTCTCAATGTTTTGTTTTTCTTCGCTCTATAAATAACAGTATTGAACATCCTTCTATCCGTACTTATCTCTTCTGTGTCTTTAGGATAGGATCCTAGAAGTTGAGTTACTGTGTTATTTAATATAAACTCTTTTTAAAAAGCCTTTCTCTTTCAAATTCGCAAAGCTATCTCCCCAAATTTATCAGCAGATTATTTTAAGTTCCTGAGATTACACAGGGATTTTTGTTTGTTTGCTTCTTTAACTTATTTTAATCAAACAAAAGCAGAACTGCCCTGGAGTGAGAATTAACAAGCAAGACATTCCATATTAAAAGATGCAATTAGAAGGAAGACAGAAGTATCGTATGAGCTCTGACACTTACATGCAACAGACACGTAAATGGATTTCTCATAGGCTCCAGCTTTTGACTCGATGTATCCAGGCAACAGAAGCCAGGATTTAATAACAGATGTTCGCTGCATAGCAATCACCATATAATGCCAGGGTAGACTAAAACAGCATTTTATCAACCAATAAATGTGCTGTTTGCTTTATTTTACCATGTTGTTCTTCAGTTCTCTTCAAAGCCGAGAGGACAGATTGAGTCACTCGGCATCTGCTGGGAGCAATATGCTTGGCTTCATTTAAAATGAAAAATCAGGTCTGTGTTTACATTTTTCACTAAAGCATGGGATCCCATGTGCTAACACTCCCAACTGGGCAAGCCGGAAGGGCTTTCAGGAAATTCTCAGGGAACCTGGGATGGACACAAGAAGTCAGTCACCTTCTGGGAAAGACATATGGTGGTCCTTTTACTTCAATCAGGCCCGGTAGAGGGAGGTCTGCTTCCTTCCCACTCGCCCCAGAGACCTCAGCTGGGCTCCTCTATAGACCGGAGTTCTTAGACTTTGAAAATTCTCTGGGAAAGACTCATTATTCAGCAACACTCGACTGTTTATGTTTATGACTACAATGACGTTAATTTCTAGGGTCAAATGTTACAAAGTCAGTAGCCTAGGATGCCTTTTCAAGTTGGTCTAGGCAGAATATGAAACTGAGGGAGAGGAAAAACAGGTGATATTGGTCCAGGATGGTCCGTCAGCCTCCCTATCTGCAAACACCCACATATTCAAACAATAGAGAGTCAAAATGAATTGAAAAAAAAAATTGCATCAATACTGAATGTGGGCAGACTCTTTTCACATCTATATTAACAACATAGGGTTACAATTGTTTACATTATTTTTTTTTATTTTAAAATTCTTTTTATTTTTTTAATTTTTTTAATCCTCCCCACCCCCCTGCCTTCCCTCCTCCTAATCCCTCCCAGTCAGCCTTCAGTCTCCCCTTCCCCCACCCCTCCCCTAAAAGGACAAGAAGTCCCAAGGTGGGTCAGCTCAGTGTGGCACATCCACTCCAGGCAGGTCCGATTTCCTCATCCCAAAGTCAAGACTGGGTTAGGTGTTCCTCTGCAGGGAATTGCATTTACGTGGCTTTAGTTATCACAAGATGTCTGGTGATGATTTGGAGTATACAAGATGTTTTCAAATTTTATGCAAGCCCTATGCCACTTTATGTAAAGAATTCCAGCATCTGCAGATTGGCATCTGTGGGAGATTCTGGATCCAGTTTCCCATGGGCATCCAGAGGCAACTGTCCTATGTGCCAAACAGCAGGCTAGTTTGCTATACATTGTCTTATTTGGTGATCATAGCAGTAATCTGACCTAACACGTATTTATTACATTTGAGGCAAGATAAAGGACTGGAGAATTATTGCCACTTGTCTAATCAGCTAATAAATTATGAGGTGTGGGAATTAAGGAGAGGGTTCAAACCTGTGCTGGCATTGCCTATAGCCAACTGCATTTTACACTGATGCTTAAAATAATATCTCCCTTATGATCTTAGAACCTCAACACTTCATTAAGAATCTAATCTGACCCTAGGGTTAAGGAGACAGCTCAATTGGTAAAATACTTTTTTTTTTTGAATTTGATTCTTAGAACCCAAGTAAAAATATGAAAATATCCAGGCATGGTAGAATATGCTTGCAATCCAAGCAGTGAGTAGGTGTGGAGATGAGGGCCAGATACTTGGAGCTCACCAGCTGGACAGTCTTGCCTACTTGGCCAGTTTCAGACCAGGGAAAGATTCTGCCTTAAAGAAAAAAGGTGAACAGCACTTTAGGAATAATGTCCAAAGTTGCCCCGTGGTCTCTACATGTATGTACATCTATACACACACATGCGCACACACACCTGAGAGAGAGAGAGAGAGAGAGAGAGAGAGAGAGAACCATATCCTTATATGCTTAAGTGAGAGGGTACTAATCAACCAATAGGTATAGGAAGGTGTTATGGTTTGTCTATGGCTTATCTCCACCAATATTCTTGTTACGATTTGACTTCCAGTGCAATGATGCTGGGAGGTAGTGGGAATTTTAAGACAACTAAGTTTTAGGAGCCCCACTTTCATGAATGGATTAATGTCTTCCCAGAGAGACTAGGTTATGTCTCTCAAGACTGGATTAGAGCTCTTGGACCCGGATTAATTACAAGAGCAGGATGTTATGAAGTGACATTATCCCTGGCATTTTGTTCATTTTCAAATGCGCTTTCTCTTACAAAGCCCTTGCCAGAGCCAGTGGATTCTGGCTTCAGCATCATGCTCTCGGACCTCTAGAATTTTATTCGGTACCCAGCGCTTAGTGCTTTATTTTAGCAACAGAAATGTACTACGGCAGGAAGCTTCACGGCTTCTGAGGCTAGGTCACCAAAGGCATTCAGATCTTACTAGTTTCCAGCAATACTAGCTGCAGAAGACTGCAGTTACTGTGTAAGTACTTTGATTGACATGAGATCTCTATAAACTGTGAGGTTCAGATAAAGAGGCTATTTGATGTGCATGCAGACAGTATCCAAGTTTCTGCGGAAAGCCATGTGAACAGCATCATCTCTTTTTCAGTGTTAGGAAGGAATCCAGAGCCCTGTGCACGCTAGCTACATGCTCTATTATTTAAATTCACTACTACGCATTCTCAAAGTGGATCTTTTTTATAAACCACTTGCATTACATCAGACAGACACAAACCATCACTGCACAAATTGTAGGGCAGTGAGCAAAAGAAATGATTCTTGCTGTTTTAAGGCATTGAATTTGGAGTGATTTGCTAGGCAGAAACAGCTAACACCGAGGAGGTTGGTACCCAGGTAAAACTTTTCAGTTAAAAATGATAGAGAAAACCATGTAAAAGTTGCAATACGGTACATTGCTACAGAGAATAGTCTGATGCTATTAGCAGCCCTGTCTGCTTTCAAAATGAAAAGTCTAGCCAGAACTTTGCTACTGAACGCTCACTGAGAAAAGTTGCACCTCCTCCACCCAGAGGGAGAGAGAAAGAGAAATGGGAAGAGAGTCAAGAAAACAGGCTAAGTGGGGAGGAACTTGGACCCTTCAGGTGATGGTGCTTAAGGAATGAACGGTTCTGTACACACGAGTGCAATATAGAGGTGTGTGTTCGTCAGCTTTCTGTTACTATGACAAAATGCCTAAGACAAACCAGCTTATAAGGAAGAGAAATTTACTTCAGCCTCAGTTGGACAGACATGGACCGGTTGGTCTGTTTGGAGACCTGAGATGGCATACCATGGTGACAGAGGAGACCTATTTACCTGGTGGTACCCAGAAAGTGTTAAGAGAGAGGAAGACCAGGATCCTACTATCACCTTCAAAGGCACACCCCACTGACCCGACTTCCTCCCCCTTCCCATTAGCATTTGTGAGTTTGTGGCCAAGGTTTTAACATGGAGGCCTTGGGGGAAGCACCAAGCCATAGCGACTGATATTAAGAAGCAGCCATGAGCCCATCAGAGAACTCAGTCTCAACTTAAGATTGGGTTTCTTGTTTGACAAGCCCTCACCTCCGGCTGCAGCAGAGATCCCCAAATTGCTGACACTGAATTTTCTGCCAAGGTGGCAGGTAGTGACCGCTCAGGACATTCTAAGAAGGACAAAATAGAGATAATGGCCCCTCTACCTGTTTTTCCTCCTTAAATGTAAGTAACATGTGCTTTACGAAAGAGGAAAATTTCACTGAGCATTGATTTAAATTATTTTTTATCCTAATGTTACTTAATATATACAAACATAAAACTTAGGTATAAAATCCTTATGCTTTTAGTGCTATTCAGCTATAAAAATGAAACAAATTTCTAAATTAAATACCAATAAGACTGTAAAACCAATAAACTTCAAATTAACAACATTAGTTGAATATGAGGCTGGTTGTTGGAATGGACTGCAGCTCGCAACATGTCTCAAGTGTGGGGTTCATGTTTTCATATTCTATTTCAGCTTGACTCTGAGACCTGCTGCACCACTCTGCAAGGTCTCAGGGAGTTACAATCCTTCTGCTGTATATGCTCTGCTGCTGGAGCCTCCCTCTATCCCTCCCTCCTGCCCCCCTTCCTCTTCCTTTCCATTTCTTTCCCTCTTTCCTCTCTCTTGTCTCATTAGCCCCAACAGCAGTAAACCCAACTATAAAAAAGACATCTGGTCCCATTCCACTGGAAGCATACATGTGGGATGCTAAAATCACATCCCATAGGGTGGGGCTCAGCAAAGTTTATTTAACACCAAACAGTAAACACTTCCAACTAGTGGGCCATACAGTCTCTGCTGCCCACCTCTACCATGCTATTTGCATACAGTTTCAGATGTGCTAGTGGATCCTCCATATCCACAGGTCATTAGTTGGAGGACAACCCACAGGTATCATCATCTGTGGATGCTCAGTTCCTTCACACAACATGTTACATTGTTTGTTGATGAGCCATGCATACCCTCTAGTACACTCTGATCATCTCTAAATGACTTATGAATCCCAATATGCTAAAAGCGCTGTATGAATAGATGTGATACTGTACTATGTGTGGGGATCTTCTAAAACTGTGGGCAGCTTCAGCTGAAGGTGGAGAGTCAGGAAAATGTGACCATGGTGACAATTTTCTGAATGTGCTAACAACAACGAAAAAAAAATCACTCAAAATCAAATATCTAATAGGTTTGAGGTGTGTCTGGTAGCAACCGCCTACACTGTAGTGTGTGAATGTACCAATGATTTCTTAACACACACACACACACACACACACACACACACACACACACACACCTCACAGTATATGCTATCACACCACCCAGCCCCATGAACGCTGCCTGATTAGAGACTGTGTGTTATGAGCATAGTGGTTTTCTGCACATACGGCCTTGTCCGCTCTTACAGAAAAGTAATGAATGAATTATGGAAAACAAGTCTTTTAAATATTTTCCCACTGTTATTCCTCAACAGGTAAGTCTTGTCAATATGTCTTTGGATTGGATCACCCTGGAATGTTTGATCTTAAAGATTACTGTTTGAGCTGCGGCTTCGGTTTCATAAAAATTCCTCTGTGAATTTTGTTTTGAGATTAGGGAAAGATATTTTTATATTATTTTTTGAAATGTTTTTCTAAATGTACCTCTGAATTTTTGCTATGTATTTATGCAACATGTCATCATTCTCAGCAATGATGATTATAAAATTGAAAGGTTGATCAGTTTTGAAAACTGTGGAAGATGCTCCGCATCCCAGTCCCAAATATTTGGTCAAGAGTAAAATTTTCATGTAGAAACACACAACTACATCCATGTTATTAGTACACAAGTATCCTTTCATACAGAAGAAATGATAACATATATACCAAACAATTGTTTTAAAATAAACTTCTTTACAATTTAATATCAGTAAATGTTTAATTTGTATATCTAGTTTACATACACAGGGACCTGTAAATTTTTCTTTGGCAAAGAGTAGTAATGAATGGAAAAAGTTTAATAAACCTTGGCTTAGGGCATAATGATAAGGATGGGCAGTCTTTCAATGTTCAGTAAAGGCTAGCTGAACTGAGTACTAGAACCCTGCAGTGTAGAGATCTAGCTGCACACAGGCGAAGGAAGGCTGCTGGGCTCCCATAGTGTGGATGCTGCAGCTAAGCTTAGACTGAACACTCTATTGGGGGAGATGTGTTTGTATTTTCACTCCGAGAACGCCATGGAGTGGACCATAGAGTTTTTTGGTGGAGTCAGAGGAGAAAGAAGAGAAGGAGAGGCTAAAAAGGTGTGCAAAAGATACACTTCTTTCTTTCTTTTTTCCTGTCAGAGAGGTGGAGAAGAGGGTGATCTTTGCTCTGTTGCTCCATGGATCAGTCAGGTTATTCCCTAATATTTGACTCCTGAGTTTTATTGAATAATAAAACATTAAAAGAAGCCCCAATTCTTTTGATTTTAAAAAATATCTCAGTGATTTAAACTCTAAAATGATTCTCAGTGTGTACAAAAACAGACTGGGGAATGGTTGAGTAGTCCTTGGCCTGGAGTTTGTTGATTGCTAATGTGGACAGCTAGGACTGGCAAAGTATTAAGAGAGTTGATATACTATCTGACTGCAAACTAAAGACAGCAGCCACTCTGGAGGAATCATAGACTGTGGGAATCTCTCTCAGGATTTGAGTGTGAGCACTATCTGGGGCAGCCAGAGAGCAGTGGTCAGTAGGGATCCAAGGAATGTTTGAAGGCTCCAGAAAGAGGGGGATGTCTTTAGATGGCCACTCAATCTCCTGACTCAACACCAGCACAAGCCACACATTGGGAAAACACTAGCAGGGTACTAGATAAATAGTTCAGATGTACAAGCATAAGGACCTGAGTTCAGATGGATCCCCACTCATGTGACAGGCATGGTGGCACACATCGGGAACCCTAGTGCTGGCCTGGGGCAAGGGAGACAGGGAGATCTCTAGGGGCTCTCTTGTCAACTAACCCAGCCAACACATTGAGCTCTAGGTTAACTGAGAGACCTTGTCTCAAAAAAAGGTGTGGAGAGATAGATGACCATGACTAAAGTCAACCTCTGCCTCTACACACACACACACACACACACACACACACACACACACACACACACACATATACACATACATACACACATATACACACACAAACATACACACATACACACATACATACACACACAAATACACACATACACACACATACACACATACACACATACACACACATACACAAACACACACATACATACACACACAAATACACACACATACATACACACACAAATACACACACATACACACACATACATACATACACACACAAATACACACACATACATACACACACAAATACACACACATACACACACATACATACACACACATGCACACACATACACACACACACACATACACAAACACCAGCAAACAGAATCCCAGACTATTCATGAAAGATTATAGTAACTTAAGTTTCTGAAACAAATGAATACAAGCAAAAGCTCATCGCTTGTTGTCTATTTTGTTGTTGTGATAAACACCATTTCAAAACACATCTTGAGTGGAAATTGTTTATTTTCTTTAGAGGTCACAGTCCATCTTTAATGGGAGCCAAGGCAGGAAGTTCCCACATATGTCAGTGGGTGTTAGAAGCCTTGCTAACTGGTTCCTAGCCCTCAGATACCCCAACTGCAGATTAGAAAAAAAAAATCAGAAAAAATTGCATATGTCCTAAGCACAGATGGATTTATTCTTGTCTTTATTCCTTAAACAATACAGTGTAACAACTATTTACAAAGCATTTGCATTGAGAGTAGGAATTAGAAGTCATCTAGAGATGATGTAAAGTACCCAGGAGGATGTGCAGATAATGTACCATTTGTTTGATAGGGACTTGAGCATCTGCAGATTTGATGCCCTTGAGGATTCTAGAAGTAATTTTTGGGTAACAAGGGACAGCTGTGTATGTGGTGTGCTTGGTACAATAATAATAATACCTCACAGAGCTTTCAGCAGAGTAACCATTAGTGAAGCTGTATTAATGGTTGTTGTTGAATAGCTGAGTTCCATTAGCCTCAGAGGTTAAAGTGGTCTTGGGTGGGCTGAATTGGGCAGCATAGAAATAGTGTGCAGCTTGCAAGCCCCGGGCAAGCATTGCCTCACCCCAGAGCTTTCGTGTTCAGCAGCGAAGCTGCACAATGAATATATCTGTTCAGTCAATAACATTGTACAATTTGTGAAAACCAAGAGGCGATTAATCATTAGAACGGGAAGCGTTTGATCCCTCAGCAGAGAGGAAACAGGAATAGGTTGCCAGCGAGTTCAGCTCTCTATGATCTTTCAAGAGTTGTTTGTTGGGCTTAGAAATGGTTTTCCTTTGGTGTGCGGTTTGCCGAGGTTTCAGAAAGGTGCTGGGAGCCTAAGAAAGGATGGTTTGTGGTTCAAACAAGTACTCAGAACCCAGTGAATTCTGGGAGTCAAGGATTTCTCTTGAATCCACCTGCAAGGTGATTTTTTTTTTCTTCTTGGGAAAATTTATGTAGAAGGTATAATCTGAAAAGCCAATTCCCTGAACAGATGTTTGATTGCTTATTTGATCTCTCTCTCTCTCTCTCTCTCTCTCTCTCTCTCTCTCTCTCTCTCTCTCTCTCTCTCTCTCTGTGTGTGTGTGTGTGTGTGTATTTAATGAAGGCAAATCTCTTTTAAAAATTGGGACATTATACATATGGTCTGTTTCTAGCTTCTCTTGAAAACTGGGAAATCTGGCCACATGGCTCTACTACCCAAGGTACACAGGCTGGAGTTGAACAGCAGATGCTCCCTTAGAGGGTTTGCAAGCCTGAGCCTCCCCACCTCTACTCCTTGCCTCTTTCTGGCAGGCACACCCCCTGTCTGCTTGCTATTTATCACTGTGCACAAGGTCTATTTGTCTTGAAAGTAGAAGTTAACTTTCTGTATTCACATCTCTATTAAATGTGAGGAAAATCAAAGATAAATCAAGAAGGTTACATTTTTCAAGAAAAATCATGGAACATAATACTTTCTTGTGATATTGAATAATATTCTTGGGTCTTTGTATGCAAATGAACATCTTGCTCCTCTTGCTCATGACCTAGAGTTGAAGACTCTGCCCTGTTTCTTAAGCTTCCAGATACCTCTTTGAGGAGGTATGAACATGACAGAACTCAGTCAATGTCTGCTGAGGGCTAAGTACTCTAACTCAGATGCGTAGCTTAGGTACCTTCTCTGCCTTTCTCTGCTCTGGCCAGTAAATCAGCTTCTCCTACAAAGGGTTGATAGTCCTATTGATGGAAAGCTACAGTCAAATGGTATGAACTGGTCGGGTAGAGGAATGGCTGGGAGTGGACAGTGGGGTAGATAATGAAGACCTGGCATCTTTCCAGGAAAAAGTGCTGTCTTCATGGAGCCAGCTGTTCCAGATGAGGAAATATGTGCCAAAGCAGAGGGGCAAGAGTGAATAGCTGGAGGACCTGAGGAACTGGAGGAAGTTAGCTCGGGCTGTGTGAAGTATGCAATGAGTTCTGAGATGTCAACAGCTGAGCCCAGAAACGTAAAGGGCAACTAGCTGTGGCAACCATTATGAAGGGCTGATAAGCCATCAGCGTTCAGGAATGAATGGGTAAGTCCTAATGCAGAAAAGAATTAGAGTTAGCTAGAGCCCCAGAGACAACCTTATGAATGGGGAGATAAGTTAGGAAAAGAAAGAGAAGTGAGTAGAGAGTGGACATAGGGCTGGGGGGTGGCTCTGTGGGGAAAGTGCGTCCTGCTGTGTAGGAGGACCTGAGTCTGGATCCTCAGCAGGGCATAGCAACACTTATCTGTATGTCTCGTGTGGAGGTGGGATTGGATAGAGACAGGCAAACCCCAGGGGCTATCTTAAACAGTAAGTTTGAGAGAGATCGTGGAGGGTACCTGAAATTGACCTGGCCTTTAGATATGCATGCATGGACTTGCATGTGTATACACAAGCATACGATGCACATGCAAACACACACACACATGCACACACACACACACACACACACACACACACACACATGTTCACATAGATACACACAGGTTTGGGGCTGACAAGGGATGCATGGTTCTAAGGGCAGCGGTCCCTTTAGCATATTGCAGGAGATCTGAGGCTGACCAAGTCTTGGGAAAGAAATCAAAAGGCAGAATAGAGCAGGTGCCTGGCTTTAGGATGCCACTGGACACTTTCCAGCTTCAGTTCCTCTGTTTATAATCAAGATAATGATGGATGCCTTTCAGAATAACTGTGAGGTTAAATTCAATATAAAGCCCCCACACTAAGAAAAACGTTAGGAGAGTAAGTTACTTTTCAGTAGATTCTGGTGTACATTTCCATTCTTGACACCTAACCCGGGATAACTTAGCTTCATTTCCCCCCATGAGGCACCTCCTGCTTGAGCCCCCACTGGGAGGAGGCCTCCCTGGTCGCTACCTGCCATCTGTCGCCGGTGTTCCAATGCCGACCTGCAGCCTGGCACAGGGCTGCAGTCATAATTACC
Source organism: Phyllotis vaccarum (assembly GCA_033318265.1). Taxonomy (NCBI): domain Eukaryota; kingdom Metazoa; phylum Chordata; class Mammalia; order Rodentia; family Cricetidae; genus Phyllotis; species Phyllotis vaccarum. The sequence continues at coordinate 61,950,027 of JARWLC010000016.1, read as the reverse complement.
ACTTCTGAATTGATTCCTCTGAGCCCTTTTGAGAAGGCTGAGGAATGCTGTGATTAAAATGATTTAAAACCAGCCTCCTCATTCACAGCTTTTAATATTTGATAAGATTTTGGAGGGAGTGAGGGATGAGGGGCAAGCTGGGAGGTCTGGAGGTTTGCAATCCCAACTATATCTGGGTCTGTAACCTATGGAGGCATTCCAAACAGGAAAACAGGATTGGGGAGGAGAGAGTATGGAGGTGGAGGAGGAGGAGGAGGAGGAGGGGAGGATGTGGGGGTAGAGAGCAATGGTATATTTTGTTCTCCAAAGGAGAAAATTCTAGAAAGGAAAGGAGAGCCTTGTTCTTCCAAGCTGTAGGTGGACTTAAATTCCAACAGCAATTAAAACTGCTATTATGGAAATAATAATAAGTAAACTATAATAACAGTCACTTAACAGGGACACAAAACTTGCCGCGCACAAGTGTTAGAAATATATCTCTTTTAATTTTCCCATACAATAGTCAAAGAAGGGGATTTGTTTTTCTTAGACTCTAGAGAACTCAGAGAGGTAAGGTGGCTTAGTAGTATCAGTCAGCCCATTGCAGAGAAAGCAGAAGTTCACACTGCGTGGGGGCGGGGATAGGGTAGAGCACCAGCCACATCATCCCTCATACACCAGAACAGAGCATCAAGGTGTACACTGGAGAGAAGCAGGGCACCCAGAGATCTCTTCTGCTGCCAGACAATGTGGTTATCTCAGGAGCCAACACCTCCCACTGATGCAAATGTGCAGGTATGTGGTACAGTCTTACGTTCTAATTTCTTTCTTTCTACCTGTTTCTAGCACTTTTCAGGAATCTATGCTCACTAAGGATGATGTCCTTATGTGAATCAGAATGATCCTGGTAAAGCTTACTAAGTACTAGCATTATTAACCCACCCTCCTTCCCATCGCTCAGCTCTGGTCCCTTCTTAGTTTTGCCTAACAACCTGCTGGTCTAGGACCATCACCATCTATTTGGTGCCTGAGGAGACTAGGACTCAGGAATGCTGGGAAGTTTATATATGTAGGGCTCTCTGATGTAGAAGCGATCTGGAAGCTTCCCAGAGCAGGTTCTATAAGTATCTGGGAGAGCAAAGGACAGCCCCTCTTCTGCTGTGGCCCAGCCTCAGATTCCAGGCAGCTAATCTGGGTCAGCCTGAGATGCCCCACTTGGACTCTTGATCTCAGCAAGGTAATGCTAGATCTCAAGTTACCGCTGAAGAGCTGTCTCTGTTGTCCTGGGCTCACTCCAGGTCCCCGGAAGAACTTGGATGTTAGGGGTTTGCCAGTGTGGCAGCTGTGTGAAGGGAAATGTACCACGGTCTTTCCCGGGAAGGCTCACCCAATGATGGAGGAACCAAACACCTGTCCATCTGTCCTGCTAACAGAAAGGGAGAGACAAGAAGGACATGGCATAGAATACCAATGGTATGGGAAAGAAAACCAGCAAGTTTAGACAATTTCAGAGAGAGAGAGAGAAGGAAGAGGAGGAGGGGGAGGACGGGGAGGAGGAGGAGAAGGAGGGGGAGGACGGGGAGGAGGAGAAGGAAAAAGTTGTTAGCTTAACACAGGTGTGTGTCAACTCTCTTCTGGTCTGAGTGATCTGTTGAAATAGCCATGTGTCTCCAGAGAGGATGAGTGTGGAGCCACTGGAAACACACGAGACTTGACTATTCCAGAGGAGATATACTTTAGTGTCAGAACAAAGTTCTTGAATTTAAACATGTCTTTCAATCCCCAGGAACTCAGTAAACAAAGAACAGAAGTAAATCTCTCTTCAGCATGGTTTTTGAGATATACTAGGTGCCTCCAAATGCTGTTGACTGACTGAATGAGTAAGTTTTAAATATTTATTTTGTGTATACGTGTAATGTGCATCATGTGTATATAGGAACTTGTGGAGGCAAGAAAAGGTGTTGGATGCCCTTAACTGTAATTATAGGCAGTCATGAGGCACCATGTGGGTGCTGGGATCAGAACCTAGGCCCTCTGCAGAAGCAGCAAGTAAGTGCTCTTACATATTCTGAGTCACCTCTCCAGTTCTCATTGCTCCCGGTTCATAGGTGAGGGGACTGATTTTCCAAGGGAGGCAGCTACCTACAAAATGTGTTTCCTGTTGTAGGCCGTGAACCTAGACCTTCATGGATCTAACTCTGTGACCCATGCTCCACACACCAAGGCCAGCTTTACCTTGGCTGCCAGCTCCCACTTTGCTGAGGGCAAGGCCACTGGGCCACCTCGAGCTACTGGGTTCACAGTAGGAGCGTTGTTAGGGCCAGCTCAGGAGCTGTGCAGTGAGCAATGGCCTCCAGTAATTTTGCCTGAAAGTCTTACTTTTTCTGCTTGGTAATGATTGGTAGAATCCCTGCTATTCTAAGAGCACCTTCCGTCTCCTCTTCTTCCTCTAAATTTTTTCTCTCGTGGATCTCTCAGTCACTGTAGATGACCATTACCCAGTAACTCTGCCCTGACCCTTAGAACCTGTGGTGGAAATTTTAAAACCTAAATTCATCGTTAGCAAAGTATCTGGTAGCAAAGTATCTACATATTTATCCAAATTTCTGTACAGGACACCATCACCTTGAATCACATCTGCCACAGATGTTTCCCACCCAAGCTCATTATTGAAGGCCTTTCTTCCTGGCCCTGGCCCCAGCTGACCTACACTGCAGCCAGGCCTTCTTTTCTTTAGGGACAGGATTCTGACCATGCAGCTAAACTCAGTATTTGTCTCTCCCTTCTGAATTCCTGCCCAGTTTAGTCTAGGACCCGTTTTAGTGATTAAGTGTTTTGTTTTCTTGTGGTCCTTTTCCCTCCAGACTTCTTATTGGGTATTTGTTCTGACACCCGATCTTCTCACTTCCTGTATCCCGCTTCTAAACTATTCTTTTTATTGACACTGGTTTTTGTGACGTTTTGTTGTTTTTACTATTGCAGTCTGTAAGGCCTGGAAGCATGTAGCTCAGGCTGACTGACCTCTCCTGCCTCAGCCTCCCAGTGCTAAGATTAAAGGTGTATATACTACACCCCGTCTCCATTCATTCTCAAATCAGGGTTGCTATTTAGTGACACTAGGCCCTTGGAATAATGTTTTATAGTTCCTAGTGGTTGATTAAAAGCATCTTGGGTATCTAGGTAGTAGATATTAATGGCAAGGGATACCCTAGCCAAACAGTTGATACACAGTGTAGTTACACTGTACGCTGCAGCATGTGTGACCCCAGGCAATGTCTCACTCTCATTCTCAGGGGCAACTGGAACTCAAACATTCCTGTTTCCAGATCTTCTGAGTTCCAGCTCTTCCCAGTCCCCAAGCTACAGAGCCCTGGATCAGATGGTTTTCTTATCACGTGGCTGCTGGCTCTTGGTACTTCATGCCACATCTTGCTTCTTCCTGTGTTTGTTTTCATCCTTTTTTCTATTTTATGATTTTACATTTTAATAACCATCTCAATTTCCTAGGTGCTCTGGATGGGTCATTAATTTCACGGTGCTCCACTCTTAATAAGAGTGTTGGCCCTGGCAATCAGAGGCCCATTAACCCCTGCCTCTCCTCCCCCGCCTTCCTTTCTGCTTCTTTGTAGTTCAGCCTCCAAGAGAAACCAACACTGTGGTTTGTATCATGGGAGGTCTCCCAGGGCATAGCAAACATGTGGCTTCAGCCCTGTATGTGTCCTGCCTTTTATTATGTGACCTTTGGGAAGTCACTGAATGTCTCTGGAACTCTATAGAAGTCAATGTTTCCCTTCTCTGATATAAGCTTAAATGAAGCACATATCACTACAAACAGCTCAAGACTCGGAGGGGGAGGAGCACCCCCAGAATGGCCCTCTTCTATACCCCATCCATACAGTCAACTGGATTCTGCTTTTGCTTCCTATTCCTCGTTTCCTTACATAGCAGATGCCTCTGCCCTTCACTGTGTCATGTGCAGATGGGGCAATGGGTTTAAATACATTATCTAATGACTTCTGACACAATATCCAGAAGTAGATATGATTTCTTTCCATTCTCCAGATGAAGATCTGAGGTCAGAAAGTCCATCCCGCTAGGAGAACAACACGGGATTAGACTTTACGTTTTAATTTTCTCTATTTAAAATACTCACTTTTACATCACATTGATCCTCATATGAAACTAACAGATTTGAATACAATGATACATGGATAATAACGTAGAAAGAGAGACATGTCTGGCCCATGAGAGGTGCTATCAAATATTAGTCCCTTTTCTCTCTTATTTGGAGGGGGGTGAACACATTTGGAAGTCCCTACAAAAGAGCCATGTTTGGGAAATTCTCCCTTCTTCCCAGCCACTCTCTATTGGGATCTAATTTCCTTTAAGATGAAGCAGTATCTGTCCCCGGGCTTCAGGAAGGACTAGAGACAGAGTTTAACAAATAACTATTGATCCTGACATTAGTTAAAGCAACACCGGAGGAAGCAAGTCACCTCCACAGTGACTCTGGGGAGAGAAGAGACTGGTGTTTTGGCCTGTGGTTGCTCCCAGACAAGGACATTTGTGTATCTGGAACGAGCTGTCCCCATCTCTAATAGAGATCCGAACATCACTAATTGGCAGGCAGAGGCTATATTCTCTCTATGGGAATCAGAAAGGAGTTGAACGTGCCTTGAATGTTAATTTCTTCATCAGCCTTTTCATGGGGGCGGGGGGTGGAGAGAAAGAGAGAGAAAAAGGCCCAGGGACCACAGAGGCTCCACACAAGCTCCGATGCTATACATTTTGCGCAGAAGCAGAAGCTCCATTCCATGTTCCTGCCCCCACATACTTGCACATACACTCGTGGTCATAGAGTGAAATGGAAAGGGCTCAGAATTCGGAAGCTGGCAACTTAGAGCAGTTTCTTACCATCTCAGCCAGAAACAAATCTCATTGCCTACTTGACCACAGTTCTGTGTCTGTTAAGTGAAAATTAAATGGGGTACAACCAAAACCACTATATGTTGAATAAATTGGGAAACTTTATAGACTTCTCAAAAGGATGCGGTAATGGTTATGAACATTGTTCTGCAAGAACACGAGCAGATATCCAAGTGTCATAAAATTCAAAGATCCTCAGAAGCCACATACAGGTTTCTGGAGATCATCAGACAAGATTCACTCCTTTAAGAAGAAGCATGGTGTACCAGCGGACTGATATCCAGGCCTGGATGGGATGTTTGGATGCTCATTAAGAATCCAGACTCACAGGACACATCTTTGACCAGAGTGTGGCTTAGCAGCTGGGAGGGCAAGCAGGATCTAGGCATCAGAGGGCTCCTTTCCAGTCTGTACCAATTCTAAAAATGCTGCCAGTTTAGGACCATGGTCAATGCTGCAGTCTGTTTATTGCCAACTCCTTTTTCTGATCATCAGGAAGACTGAATAGGGCACCACGGGAAGAATGCTGTTCAATAAGTGTTGTTTGGCCAAGGTTACCTTCCCAGACTTTTGAAAACATTTCAAATGCACGGGTAGTATAATCAGATGTGTAGGGCTACAATTTTTAAATACTTCCAGCATACTATACCACATAAGGCACACTATATCCTATGATACATACACAATTACAGAAATTTAAAATTAGAAAATGAAAATTTGTTACTGAGAAACCCAATGGCGTCTTCCTAAGCCTATGAAGTCCATCAGAAGGCTCATTTCACACAACTGGTCCCTGACGTCTTCTGCAACACAGTAAGGAAAACACATCAAAATGGAGCCAGGGTTCTCTGCGTGAGCACAGGAATGTGTGATAGGAGCATGATAGGAGACTCTTATGATTGTGCCCAAATTATGAAATGTCAAAGCCAGTGCACACATCCCTCCTTAAGATGTGTGCATCTGCCTTTGCTTTTTATGCAGAAAGAAGATAAAGGAGGCAGTGAAGGGCTTGCAAGCATGGTTCAGTGGGAGAATCTTGACCTAGCAAGTGTGTGGCTCTGGGTTCACCTCTAGTGCCAAAACTAACAAACAAGCAAACAAACAAAACAGGGTCATACGAGGTAATTTTTAACCACATATTTTACAACAAATACCCATACTGTATATTTTTTGAATCCACAGTGGAATCCCTCACAGTGAAGCCTTAAGCTAGAGTGTAAGGTAAGGTCCAGGGAAAGACAGAAAGCCCTCTATAGAAGAAGATACTATTCTATAAAGCTGTGACAAGGATGATGAGCTTGGGTCCAGCAGGCTGTGGGTACCAGGCCAAGTAGTGCCATCAATAGCAGGCCCTGGGATGTAATTCTAATCAACTGAGCAACAGATTGATCCAAAGTCAGGACAATCACAAGCCTCCTCCACTTCCTGCTGAGCTTGTGAGCCTGGGTGGTATAAACTGTGCCCCAAAGGAGGTGGAGAGCATCAGTGCCTGCCAAATCAATAGGTGAGACACTGCACTCAGGGAGGCTTCCCATTAGAAGTTGGGATAAGAACATATCGACTGGTGGGTGGAGGATGTAGGAGATACGGTATTCCTGGGTCCTAGCAGGCTCTGCAAAGGGTCTAAGATTGGAAAGGTGGAGTGTAAAGGGAACTAGAGGTGTGTGTGTGTGTGTGTGTGTGGGTGTATGTGTGTGTGTGTGTGTGTGTGTGTGTGTGTGTGTGTGTGTGTGTGTGTGATATTTCTAGATGTCAGACTCGCTGCCCAGGCGCTCCTTGGGAGGAAGGAAGATGACCCTACCTCGTTGCTGTTGTGGCTGGAATGGCAGGGAAGCTCATAGGTCTGGGCCCTATGTGCTGCTATAGAGCCTGTATCCCATTCTGGGTCAGTATTCTCCTTGCTGGGGCTTAGCTCTCTAGCTGCGGCTTATAGCCCTGGGCTCTGGAAGACAGATCTCTCTGTACTACAGTTCCAGTAAATGTGTAATGCAAATGTGTCCTGGCTGGAAGGGCTTTTATAAGAAAGTGAACATGACATGTTCAGATTTGAGACTGGTGCAGGGGTTGGGAGATGGTATGCAGGAATCTAAGGTGCAGTGCTAGGCGTAGGGAGGGTTCTTGCCAAAAAAAAAAAAAAAAAAAGCTTTAGGATCTGGGAAAACAGGAGATTTTTCGTGTGCTTACTGGACAAACATTTACCAAGAGCCTTTCATACATCAGGCAAAGAGCCTTAGAAGGCTACAGTATAGAACTGAGAAAGCTTAGATCCCCACAAAGCTCATGTGTTAGCTATAGAACTTTGTGTGGCCACATGACGTTTAAACAAAGCTTTTACAATGAAGCTGCTGTGCTCAGAACTCAGTCTACTTACCCACCAAGGCTCACTCCTGCCTCCACATGGGTGAATCTTCTATCTAGAAATTCCTCAGCCTCTCTTCTGCTTCACAAATGCATATTCATTTGGAGGATGTCTCGGCTTCATTTAACCTCCCCAAGGATGCTGCCCTAAAAGTTGGCCTGGAATGATCTCTGTTTATATCTAGCTTAGTGTTTGCCACTGATCTGTTTTTCTGCTTGTATAAGGGCATCTTTATAATTTGCACCCTGTTTCTAGGATAATCCTGGTACACCAAGACGCTTTATAAGTATCCATCTACATAATGAATGCAAGTAAATAATGTGCCACTCCTGGAATTCAGGTACATGGGTGGTCCAGAGGTTGATGAAGCCTCAAGAAGCCTCCAGTGTAATGGGCGATGATCAGCCATAGACAGCACTTGTTAGGCTGAGTGTAACTTATTCCACACACACACTACAGAGACATTTAATCTTTATTATAAGGTGGGCCCTTTGGGAGGTGATTAAGACTCTGCCCTTTATTCATCTTTTCAGGTGATTAGCAGATATTATTGATTAATGGGGTTACTTCAAGAGAAAGTTTGGTGAAAAAAAGCCAGTCTAGTTAGGTTTCCCTCATGATCTCTGGCTCTCACTATTCTTTAGGATTATCATCACTAGGATAAACATACTTGGGGAGGAGAGGATTTATTGGCTTATCATATCACTGTTCATCATGGAAGGAAGTCAGGACAGGAACTCAAACAGTGAAGGAACCTGGAGGCAGGAGCTGATCTGGAGGCCATGGAGGGGAGCTAATTACTGGTTTGCTCATCATGGCTTGCTCAGCTGTCTGCTTTCTTATAGAACCGGGACCACTAGCCAGGTATGGCACCACCAACCGTGGGCTAGACCTCTCTCTTTAATCATTAATTAAGAAAATGCCCTGATATTAGGGAGGCATTTTTTTTTTCTGCTGAGGTCTTCTCCTCTTGGATGACTCTAGCTCGTGTTAAATTGATACACAACTACTCAGCACACCATGTAAGACCCTGAGTAACTTCGGGACTACGTTAGCAAGAAGGCTATTACCAAATGGAGGCCTTCAACCTTGGACTCAAACCACTAGGCCAAGGAAGCCTCTTTCCTCAATAGCTTAACTGCTTCTGTTGTACTGTGTCATTGGCAACAGGGAATAGATGGAGACAGCCTGGGATGTGGGAAGAGAGGCTGAAGGTCACAGCTGCTTTTAAATTCATCTCACATGAGCTCCAGCCAGCTCTCCACACCTACTGGTCCTGGCTATTGGCAGTTAGTATCCTACTATTCTCTTAACTATCATGAATTATCTGGCAAAAGCAACTCATAGAAAGAAGGGGGTTTGAGGGACCAGGGTTGGAGGATACAGCCCGTCACAAAGGGGCAGGTATTCCAGGAGTGTGTGATGGCCAGCTGCAGTTCCATAGTCAGGACCCATAGGCTGGTCTCCCTCTGTTCTCCTTATCCAATCCAGGACTGCAGCTCACAGACCCATGCTGCTCACATCCTTGGGGAGCCTTCTCAGTTAACCCCCCCCTGAAAACACTCTCAGATACACCTGGAAGTTTGTTGCCAAGGTGATTTTAAATCCCATCCAGTTGGCAGGCGAGATTAAACACTGTGGGGAGTTAAGTGCACAAAATGAGTCTTATCCAAAGCTCTGAAGGGCTGCAGGAAGGGTTCAAGGCCATTGCTGCCCCTCAACTCCCACATACCTCATCCAGTCCCCCCCTCCCCCTCCCCGTTCTGTCTAGTGCCACTTATACCAGCCTGGACTCTCAAAGCAGCACAGTCAGCTCAGACTTTGGTCATCTCTGTTGTCAAGGTCATGGTGGCTATTGTACGATCTGCTTGCCAGCCCCCGGTGGGGCTAGTGAGGCAGGAAGAGACAATACTCAACTAAGGACCTAGGGGCCAACCAAGCAGAACAGGGACTTTTTAATTGACATTTAAATGTCAACACGCCACATTAAATGTTATGGGTGTTTCATCTCAGCCCTTGAGGAGCATAAACACGTCTCTCACTCCTTAATCACTGCCCACATTCATTACAGATGCCCTTTGGTAAGTGGAAAGAAACCCACTGCAGGGTCATGCTCCAGCCAGGAGGCTGAGTCCCACCCATGGGTAAGTGTCCATCTCACTAGGGCTTTATCCTAGCCGCAGGGGCTACAAAAAAAAAAAAAAAAAAAAAAAAAGAAAAAAGGATGGGTTAATAGAAGGGAAGGTAAAAGAAAGAATGGAGAGGTGGATGAAGGTGGGAGAGAAGCCACAAGCACAGAGTTTGAAAGGGTCTAGGGACCAGGATGCAGGGGAGAGAGTACAAGACAACAGACAGAGCAGGACAGGAGAGGACAAAAGATGAGAATGCACATCTTTTACAGATCACAGCTGCCCAGTCACTGTCCACACCCCCCAGCCCCGCCCCTGTTAACCTTCCTGTGGCAGTCTGAGATCTGACCCAAAGTACTTACATTTCAGGCTGACAGTAACAAGTTCTGGGTCAATGCATGCCTTTGCTGGGGCAGCCTGTGGTAAGTGAGCAGAGAATTGTCTTGTACTTACTGGAAGCTCAGAAGATGGGAGAAGGACCCAACAGACAGCTATATATGCTGGTGTGGAAAGCATTGCCCACAAGGTACAACTCACTAAGCCCAGATCAGTCAATGTTTAATGAAAGGTAGGATTTTGCAGTCAGACTTTGAAGGAGAAGTCTACCTAGAGGCCCAGGGCAGTATAGAACCATCTACAACAGCGGAGAAGACACTAAATGGTTAAGTCTAAGAAATTAGAGCACATTTATAAATAATTTCAGTGCTAGGGTTTGGAGAGGAATCAGAACTGAATGGCTTCTATTTCTGAATGGCATCATTCATAACAGCAGTTTAGGACTAGAGAAGTGGAATTCTGGAATGGAGTCCTTTTTTTCTATACTGCTATCAAATTTGCAGAAGGAGTGTTAGGTAGGAAAGAGAGAGTTAATTCAGTCTAGAGAGTAAGTAGATGCTGTCTTGAGGGCCAGTGCTTAAACTAGGCACTTGAAGAAGGCTCACAGAGATGGTCTCTAAGATCCCAAGATCACAGTGCTGCTACCCAGGGCAGACTCAACTAGGAACAACAGCGAGTCGATCCTGTTAGGACAGATGGGAATAGAAAGCCTTTTCCCTTTTCCTCTCCTGCTCTGTCCATCCATCTGTCCCTCCCTCCCTCCCTCCCTCCCTCCCTCCCTCCCTCCCTCCCTCCCTCCCTCCCTCCCTCCCTCCTTTCCTGCATCCTTCCTTCCCTCTCTGTGTTCCTGAATGTGGAGCATGCACATACGTGTGTGTGTGTTTGTGTGTGTGTGTGTGTTTGTGTGTGTGTGTTTGTGTGTGTGTGTTTGTGTGTGTGTGTGTGTGTGTGTGTGTGTGTGTGTGTATGCATGCACGTGCGTGTGCGCGCAGAGGCCAGAACAAGACATTGGATATCTCCTTCTGTTGCTCTCTATCTTTCTGCCTATAGACGCTCTCTCACTGAACCAGAAGCACACTATTTCACCAGGCTTTTGGGATCTACCTGTCTTCACCCCCAATGCTAGAGTTATAGCATATTCTGCCCTGCTGGCTTTTTACACGGGTGCTGGGAATTTGAACTCAGTTCTCCTTACCCACTGAGCCATCTCCCCAATCCGAGATAATTTCCTTTAATCCTAGTATTTTACAGATGGAGAAATTGAAACCTGGGAGAAGATGGGAAGTCGTTCAGGACCACGGTTTCTAGAGGCTAATGAGAATGCAGCCTTTTATGCCAATCTGCATTTCCTGGGTTTTGAGCCATATTTAGGTTTATAAACATTTTGTTTTATTTTATCAGATTTGCATGTCATGGCTGATGCCTTCAGGGATCTCTGTACATTTCCAGCTCATTAAAACATAACCATAGGCTGGGGACCATTTTGGGTTTCAGTTCCCTGAGTCAGCAATCAGATGCCTCTTCTTAAAGATGTGCAGGTGGGCTGGATGGAAACTCTACCACTCCTAGCTGGCCCCAGGGTCTGTGAGATGCTGGATGTAGCTTTCTTAACAGCTCTAAAGGCTTTGAGTCTTCAAGGCCTTGGATGGATTTGGGGTTGCTTTGCCTATCTCTATCCCAGCTTTTCTCTAGAAGTGGGTACATCACCAGACCCAGTAGTGCTTCTCTACTGGACAGATACATCACTCCCGGTAGAGAAGCAGGAGTACATTGTCTCCTGAAGTCCAAGCCACCACCCTGCCTTGACTGGCAAGAACAGTTTCAATAATAAGAACCTAACCATTGGGCCTCCTCTTCATCATCACAGCCACCTCGGGTGTGCTGCTGCTACTTTGTAGAAACGCAGAGAAGGAAGCTGACCTGGATAGGCCAGGGAGTGATGGAGTTGAGGCTTGCTACCCAAACCTTTCTAACTTGAGAAAGCCCTCCCTCCTATGGTAGAAAGTCTGTAACCTTCCCAGAGGACCCAGAACTTAGTGTGGGATAATGGAAAGGGGCAGACGTGGCAAAGGCCGGCTGTCCTCTGAGACCCACCCACATGCAAGATCAGCTTTAAACACTGTCACTGAAGAGACCCGATTCCTCTCAATCATCGTATGAGCCCCATGCTAAAAGCATCAGGCTAAACATCTCGCTGTGGCTCCAAGCCCTCTATGACTGGACCCCTGGCTACTTTTCAACTTTATTTCCATTGGATTATCCCTGCTTTCTCCTAGCAAATTCCTTCCCATCCCTCAAACTTGCTTTCGCCTCGGGGCCTTTGCACAAGCTTCTCCTTTTGCTAAGAACTGTGCTTCCTACTGATGATTAAAATATGTTATATAAGGCCTTTCCCTGGCTCCCACTTGGTACCACAACACCATCCTGGTTGTTACAGGGACTCAGGCCCTGTCTCTGAGAAGATGGGGTGCTTGTTGTTCTTATTCATTGCTGTGTGCCTGACCCACCAGTTTGAGGCTTGGCGCACAGCAGATGTTAGATACTGGACCAGCCACTGCCCAGGTCTTATTCATCTGCAGGTGTATCTCACCAATCCTCATAGCTGATTCTGCACAAAGGCTCCAAAATAACAGATTCTTTCTCTCCCTCTGCCTCCAGGATCTGGAGGATCCTGGTACTGATGAACGACTGAACTGCTTTTTTCTGTTTGTCATTTTATTTGAAAAAGACAAGTTTTCGCCATGTGGCTCAGGCTGGCCTCAAGCTTACAGGGATCCTCCCGCCTCTCAAGTTCTGGATTTTAGGTGTGAGCCACCACTCTCTGCTGTGAACTACCTCTTTAACACTAAATTTAGCAGAGAGTTTAAGGCAGAAAGTGGGACAGGCTGCATGGGCCTTTCATAAGAAGATCAGCTCGGACACTCAGAGATGAGAACTGATGGGTATCTAGGGACTAAAACTGTGGATTCGGATTCCTCATCAATCACATGGCACAGAACCTTCCTGTTCCCTCTGAGACCTAAGAGAAAGGACCATCGGTCAGTCACATGGACCTGAGCCCTCCTTAGATCCCCCACCATGCTGCTGTTTGTCTGTTTATGACACCAATAACTTTTCTGTATTAATCTCTTACTCCAAAGGACAACCCACATCCATGTCCCTCTTGAACCCCAGACCCGAAACCTTTCAACAGGCAGTTCAGGCAATTTTTACAGTATGAAGTATACAAAGAATGGCTGCGGAAGCCAGGAAGAAATTGAGAGGGGAGAAAGGCCACTTCTTCCTTGAGCTAACCTCACGACGGACACATCTTTGCAGAGTGAGTGTTTGACTGGAGTCTGTCTGCTTGAAAACAGCCACATGCTCTAACAGCAGCTAACATGTCTGAGCATTTCCTGAGAGCCTGGTCATTAAATGAATGAATTTTCTCTGTCCCATCAGCCTTCTGTGATGGATTGCATTATCAGTCTGATTTTATAGCAGGGAGGATTTAGAGATGCTCGGAGAGCTTGGGTCTGGAACTATGGTCTTAGCTGTAAACTGCAGAACCTGTCATTTCTCACAGGAGTTGAGAGGTCACACAGACAACACCTAAAAACTGTGAGTGAACATTAAACAGGAAATAGCAGCATCTACAATCTAAAAAAAAATATTTTCCAGTCTATTGTGAAATGGGGGCCTAGAAATACTTCAGACATTGAGGAAGGTGCCCTTATAAGAATGCCTGACTTTCCTAACCATGGGGGAAGATTTTGGGTAAAAACCCAAGACTTCATTTACAAGCAGTGTCTTCTTGAGATGGGACTAAATTAAGACAGATGAAGATGTGATTCAGACTGCCCAAACTAGAGCTGGCTAGGGATGTCTGCAGTACCCTCTGTCGTGGTCCCACACAGTTAGCCCTGTCCCTTTGCCTTTGCTCATGCAGAGAACATTCCATCTAGGGGGACAGGATTTACACAGCAGTGGAGCTGGGAGTTAAACACACTCCAGGTGTGAAAAATGGAGTTGGGGGTTCTTGAACCCAACCAGTGTAGAAGAAAGTTTTGGCATGATGGTGTAGACCAGTGGTTCCCATCCTGTGGGTTAAGAGCCCTTTGGGAGGGGGTACAATCAATGACCCTTTCACAGGGGTTACACAAGGCCATCTATGTATCAGATATTTACATTATGATTCATAACAGTAGCAAAATTACAGTCATGAAGTAGCAAAGAAAATAACTTTATGGTTGGGGATCATCACAACATGAGGAACTGTATTAAAGGGTTGGAGATTAGGAAGTTTGTGAAGCACTGGTTTAGACAGTGTTCTGCCTACCTGTTTGGTACCTGGCTTGGAGAACATGATCTGATGAGGTTCACCTTATTCTCCTATCAAATGGGGATGACATTGCCTATTTCACAGGCACTTGCGAATTACATGTGCTGATATACTCGGTGTGCATTACACTGTGTCTGCTATGCATTAAACAGTCAAGCTGTTTTTATGGTTCAGATGGGTTGTGTCTACACCAGCTTTGCCTTGGGGTGGGCCAGGAAGTAACCAGGCTGAACTTGGATCCCCACCTTTTTATCATCAGCTGCTTTCTCTCCTGGCCTGTATCCTGTGGCCTTAGCTTCCCTGAGTCTCTGACCCAACACAATGCTCCAGCTACTTCACTGTCTAGGACTTGAAGATATACTTCCTCAATGAGGGGCAGGGGGGTTGTGACAGATGAGAACAGTTTCACCACAGCCACGCTGCTGCCACCACAAAGCAAGAAGTACTTGGTCTGATATAGCCAGAACGTCCCAGAATCTACTAAGGTCACTTGGGACAGCACTAGAACAGGTGTGTGTGGTTTCCTGGGAAATGATGCTACACAGTAAAAATGACAGAATCTGCAGAGCCAGCAGTTTCCTTGTTAAGAATCTCAAAGCCTCCTCAAATGACCTGGTGGCTTCTTCCCCCAGGGCTTCAATTTCCCTATTCATAACATAGAATGATAATGCCACCAGGACATTTACTGAGAAGGTTAAGTTTATTGAGAAGGTTAAAAGTTCAACCCTTGACAGGCATACAGTAGGTGCTGCATATATGTTGACTCCGGAAGGAGAAAGAACAGTCTTGGAGGTTAGGGGAACCTCCTTTGATCCTGCCCTAAAGATTCCAGCGAGAAGATTCTTGGGTCAGGTACTGAAAGGAGGGGCAGGGATGCTGTTGGTAGGTACGTGTGCATTGTCTCAGCCCTGGGTGGGGCTCTGTCCCACCTAATCAGTGAGCACAAGCCGACTATAGGTACAGCCACAAGGAACCCAAGCATATTCTTGTTCACAGAAGATGAGGTAGGAAAGGAAAACGACTCTGCCAGCCAGTGCCGAAGGATAATTACAGTGCTTGTCAAAATAAGATGTGGAGATGGAGCCTGCTCCTTGCCAGCCGGCTTCTCAGATCCCCTGGGAATCCCTGGTTTAATTAAATACCTGGTGCAGATGCCGGCCGGCTCAGTGCTGGATGTGGGCAACACTCCTGGACTAAGAGTCCATCTCACACAGCCCTGAGCTCTAGCTCTGTGGGACGGTGCAGAGGAAGGGATAGAGTGAGGGAGGGAGAAAAATGATAAACACTGGAAAGAAGCAAACAGAGTCAAATGAGGCTTCTGTCTGTAGCAGAAGGAATTAAGAAGGACATAAAAAGAATTTCCCAACTGGGAAGCCTGCCTGCAAAGAAAATTTCTGTCTTGATTAAGAAAAACCAAACGCACATCCTTGTAATTGGCTAAGGGTGTTAAATCTCCACGTGGGGAAGGAAGCTGGGCCTTGTATCTGTGGCTGTGGCACTGATGCTCCTCGGGTGCTTGAGAGTCCTTATCTTTTCCAGGTCCCCTCTACTCTCAGGGCTCTCCCCATCAGTGCCTTAGTCAGACTTTGTACACAAGACACGTCCTTTAATCCCCTTACAGAATGGCAAGCCTGGCTGCCACATTAGACAAGACTTAACTAAAATCCTGGGGTGACAACCACAAAATACACAGTGAGCACATCTCCAATCCAGATAAGCTGGTACACAAAACGCAATTTCCTTTTGGAGGCTCCTGGGACCATCATTTTCTTCCTAGGTTTCTAAATGTTTCCCAGCCCCGGGCCAGTGCCAGCCCACCCCTTCCATTTCTCATACTACCGAGACTGGGGATCTCAGACTACTGGCCTGTAAGCTTGTCCCATGTTCTAGATATAGTTTTCTGGGGACATACAGCCTCAACCCCCACAAAACAAAACAAAACTTTGAATGATATCTGCATACCTGGGCATTCATAAGCAATCAAAGACCTGGCCTCATCAGGGGACATTTCCACAGGTATAATTAGTGGAACTTCTGTTCTCAATACTGGCTCTGGTTAGCATCTGACATCGTCCTACAGGTCCCAAACACTAGAATGTGGGAGCAAGGGATGTGGCTCCATCACATCCGCATTGTTCTCTTTTCCTGAGGTAGATATAGGATTAGGTGTAAACATCTCTTCCCAAACACTCTCTTAGGCAAGTTACCTCATGCTCCTTCATCTACCTGCATCAAGAGGACTTCCTCTGTTTCTGCTAGTAGCAGAAGATTAAGCAAGGCAGACTTCCTGGGCCCAACCCTTCCCATAGGTGTCCTCACTTGTAACTGGGAGTGGCTGTGTACCCTATCCTTCTAGGTGTGCAGTGCCCTCTCATACCCTTCAGTGAAATCCATGCCATGGAACGTGAACTCTCCTGCACCATCACACTCCTGGAAGATGCAGAGAGCATTCTATCTTGCTGGCCCATGGACAGTAGAGGGACAGGCTATGTAGCAATGTTAGATAACAGCTTTGTGATGCTACCCTGGACCTAAATCCGATTTATTGTGACTTAGGACAAGAGACTCTGTGGCTTCTGGATCTCAGTGATTGTTCCCACTGTATGAAGAACATTGCTCTCTATAAAGTGAGTGAGCACGGTAAACATTTAGTTGAGGATGTGATAAATAAGTCACTGTGAAGCAGGGGTGTGTGGCCTCTAGTCTAGGCACAGATCACAGGAGTTCCAGGTAGCCTCCTGTGTTCAGGATTTGCTGAGGCCACTGAGGTGTCCTTTCTGTCACAGTTGTGTGGAGTCCAGTGTCTAGACTGCGGAGGGCAGAGTGTTCACCTGAGCTTCTTCCCTACCCACTAGGCTGACAGCTTCAGGCCGAAGCATTTGGCCTTTGCATACCCCTTGGAAGGAATTCCTTATATTAAGTAACCCAGATCTGAGGATGACATCATTCCTGGGAGCCCTCCAAAACCAGCTGGACTGAATGTTTTGAATCTCAGCACATCTGAGTGCTGGCCCTGTTTCTGGCCGGCACTGCTCCGACCTGTACAGCTCCTGATTGCCTCACTAGACCATGTCAGGCACCAGTGTCCTTTCCCACTCAGCTGATCTGTGAAGTGCATCAATTGGAGAATGTCATCCATGCTCGGCATCCTCTACCAGGTTCATGTTGCACTTGAGAACACCTCTCTCTCCTTTAGCTCCAGAAAGTCCTGCAGGATCTGTTTCTTCTGATACCTACCCCTTGTTTACTGTGGTGCAAGTACTGCTGGACTCTCCCTTCCCCTTTACCTGCCTAGCCTGCAGAAACTCATCATCTCCCACATGAATGTGCTATATTTCGGGTCTTCCCTGTTACTGAACCCTGAGTGCAAATGCCACCCCCCCCCCCCCCGAGAGTTCTCCAGGATTTTCACATTCAAAACAGCTCCTTGTTCTGCATATATTTCCCTCCTCTGTGTGCTCTGGTTTAACTTTCTTTGCAGGGCTTGTCATTGCCTGAAATTATCTGACTGATTGGTTTACTTAACTGTTGCCTGCCCTCCCCCAACTATTAGAGCAGTAGAGAATTAATTCCATGGAAACAAGAGCTTGATTTTCCTCAGTTACATTTAGATCTGTATCCCAGCTGCCAGCACAGTGCCTGGCACACAGCAAACTCTCAATAAATATTTTAGGAATCAATATGTGAATTAATGGATTCATTTCTTTTCAATGCCAAGAGCTGCAGCCTGGTCCCACCCAGGCCTGATGCTGCACAGAGATTTCTTTTGACAAATGGTTCTAATTTTACTAACTTCCTAAAGGCAGAGAAAAGGCAATGTCTTTGCGCAATATAGCAGAGAGACCTGGGCCACTCTCCAGCCCATCATGACTGTTACAAGCACAGGCACATGCGCACATGCATTCCCTTTTCAAATATGAGTGTGTGTGTGTGTGTGTGTGTGTGTATGACTGGAAGTCAATGGACTCTGGCTTCAGGCTCTGTGGGATTCCAGGGCTAGCTAACTGAATCCTGACCTGAAATTGCTGGGAGATGAAGGGCAAGGCTGATGCTGCTATGAGTGCCACATGGTTGTCATTTTAGAGGGGTAGGAAAGGGGATTTACCTGGTGTATTTACAACAGTTACCCAAGTGTCTGTGATATCTACTCTGGAGAGGGGATAGGAACAAACTGTGTGCACGTCCAGTCCAGCAGCACTTCTCAGTGTAGACACAGATGATAACAAGATCTTGAGTGTGGTAGAGGTCATACAGACAGATGCAAAAAGCATTGCAGAAACCCAGGCAAGGAATACTACAATCATCCTAGGGAAAAGGCTCAGACAAGTGATTCTAATATATATAATGTATATCCAGACAAGGAGAAAAGACACACAGAGGTAAGTGGGCAAAAGAAAGCATGATAGACTATTATTACCACACCACACCACCACCATCATTGCTATCACCATTATCATCATGATCACCATCTTCAAAATCATCACCATCATGCTCACTGTTACCATTTTCAACATCATTACTACTACTATGGTCATACCATGATTTACATGTACTTGGACCACATTAAACACTGTTACACAGATTGTTTGAAGAAGAATCCTCAGAGCCACAAAGACACTGTAGATATTAAAACACACAGATTTACTTATGTCTTAGTTACTATTCTGCTGCTGTGAAGAAATACCATGATCAAGGCAACTTATCAAAGAAAGCATGTAAGTGAGGGCTTGCTTACAGTTTCAGAGGGTTAGTCTATTATCATCATGGTAGAGAGCATGGCAGCAGACAGGCATGGCACTGGAACAGTAGCCTAAAGCTGATCCACAAGATAGAAGCAGAGAGTGAGACTGGGCCCAGCATGAGCTTTTGAAACCTTAAAGCCCTTTAAACCCCCAGTGACACACCTCCTCCAACAAGGCCACACCCCCTAATTCTTCCCAGGCACATCCACTAACTGGGCATCAAGAATTCAAATAAATGAGCCTATGAGGAACACTCTCATTTTGACTACCACACCTAACCATCTTTCTCAGACTGCCTTTCCTAGGTTCTCTTGCATTATCAAGGATGTTTCTGCTTAGCCTTTCTGATGGTTTTTGAGAATAGCACCCTTACATCCATACATTCTCTTGAGAGACCAAATGGCTATTGCCCAGCTGTGGACCCATTCTCAGGCTATGGTCCAAAACCTTGAGGTGATTGAGTGTTCTAACTACTTCTTAGTGCTGTCCATGAAAGCTCAGGGTTTCTCTAGTCTCAATGAGACAGAAATAATACCTACCTTACATCCCAGTAGACATCATAGTTAGCCACAAACAGGGCTTTCAACAGATATTTGCAAAGGAAATGATGCTTTTGCTATAAAGCACTTTTAGGTGTTAACTGATAATAAAAATCCACCAGTGACAATTGTGGATGATCACTGTTTTGAGGTCTCATGTTTCTGTGTTCACAGATGGTTTGGAGACATTATGTCAGATGATGATAAATAGACTTTTTCTATTGCAAGATTCCTCTGAGCCGTCAATGTGTAGTATACATTGTGAAGTTCTCATCTTTTAAGAGATATTTCAAGACAATATCATTTCCTACGCATATTTAAGAACAAAGAACTCTTCTCAGTATTTTAAGTCATCCTTTCAGAAGTGCTACCGCTAAATTGCAAGTTCAAGGTTTCTGCTAATGGTAGACCAGTTGTCTTTTCCTCTCTAGTACCAGGAATTAAAACCAAGGCCTTATATATTATAGGCAAGCTTCTACCATTGAGCAACACACCAACTTTTTTTTTTATTATTATTATTATTATTATTATTATTATTATTATATTATCATTATTACTTGAGATAGTGTCTCATTAAGTTGCCAGGTTGCCCTTGAACTTACTCCACCATCCATGTAGGCTCTTAATCAGTGATCCTGGTGTATCAGCCTTCTGATTAGCTGGGACTACAGGCCTGGGTTAGCAGGCCTGATCCTTAAGTATATTCTTACTGTTGTTAAGGGGTAGATAATAATTTTATCAACTGGTTTCACAAATAGTTCATTAGAGGAGGTGTTCTCTGAATATTGTCACAGTCTAATACATGGTCTAAAACCACCACACTGAAAAAGAACCAACGGATCCACTCTTTGAAATGCTCATGAAAGTTTAGGTGAATCAGGATGATATGTGTCACATGCTTTTACAGACCATGTGAGATTTCCCTTCATTAGAGTGAAAAGAGCTAATGATGACAGGATTTCTAGTTCCAGCAGAATTGGAGTGAAGGCAGAAGGGCACACTTCCAGGAGTGTGAGTCTCCTGCTGCTCTGCTTGCTTTTCCAGCCCTAGCCACCATTCTGTAAGTATCAGAGTCAGGTTTCTTCTCTTAGAGGTACAGGGCAAATTAGTGACTCTGAAAATGGTGAACTTGTGCAGAAGACCCACTTCCTGGGTATATTTATCTATGAAGAATTACCAGTTTACTTACAGGTCATTTCTAGTCCTGCCTGAGATTATACTTAGAAACCTGGAGGTGACATTTATGTTCTATCATGTAGGTAGCTCCCCTTACTCTGTTCCACAGAGATCTTGGTGTGCCAGATCTTTATGATAAATGTGAATGAGAAATTATACCTTTAGTATAAAGAAGGAAGAGGTGAAGTATCACAGAAAATCTGCCTGCCTTGATTTTGGTCCTATGATATCCTGGGAAAATGAAGAATCTCTAAAGAGATGTTTATGCTCTCTCTTTGGCTAGTGGACTATTAAAATAATGGTCCCTAAGAAACTAGAATTTCCCCCAGGAATATAATACTGGGAGAAGAAGTCAGCTGAAGCCTGGTACCAGTCAGAGAGGAATCTTGTTTTTCAGAAAGTTCACATAGCGCTGCCTTGTCAGATCACTATATAGCGAGAGATTGAGATTGAGCAGAGATGATGCTGTAGCAGTAATGGTGAGATCACATCTTGACCTGCACTGCTAAGCTGTGCACACCTCTGGCCTCCTACTTAAATGCAAACCTAATGTCAGGACCCCTGAAGATAGGCCTGGAGGGGGACTCACTGGACCTCTTCATCTCTCTTTCCCCACTGAATAAATCTCATCTTTCTGATTCTTCCCACTAATTTGTCTCTTTAATGATAAGCAGATGGGTTTGGTTCAGTTGGACTGCCAGGGCCCACACTCTGATTCTGAAATTTCCAGAAATCAGGTAAGTTGGAAAGAGAAAAGATTCATGTTTCATGAGAATTTGTAACTGGGTGCAAGAACTCACCTGGGCTTATTTTCTGAAGAATAAAAAATAAAAAGTAATTGAAATGGACTTGAGTTGGTAGCTCAAATTCAGTCAAATCACTGAAAAACCCAGTAAAATCTTTATGGAGGAAGTGAAATCTCAATGTTCAACTAATTCTCAAGGATAGGGTTCCAGGAATTATTCCGTCTAAAGTTCTCACATACAAAGGGATGGTGTACCAAGAGAGTGAGCCAGAAGGACCAATAGACATAGAATCAGATCTGTAAGTCTTCAGATGCTAGAAATTTATGAGATACAACTAGAAAATGATAATATATATGTGTTCAAAGAAATAAAAGAGATATGAAGATTTGAACAAGCAATAAAGATAATAGAAAAATTATCAGGTTTTATAAAGGACAGTATCTAGAAATAAAAGTATAAGTTTCTGTGGATGGGTACAGATAAGTAAAAGAGCAAATTTCTTAGAATAACTAAGGAGTGAATTTACAAATCATAAATGAGATATGGGTGAGCTGTCCAGAAAGCAGGCTGGAGAGACAGAGAGAAAACCATGGAAGATTATGAGACATGAAAGCAGAGAAACTTAATGCTGGGCCAGGCTCATGACTGCTCAGGTACAGTTGTACAGTTATACACAGCACAGTTCTGAAGGTCCAGGACACCCCGCAGCCTATGACAGAGAATTCAAACTAGCTAAAATTAACAGCAGTTGGGCTAACAGCTGTCAGCTCAGCAATAACAATGGAAGCCTGAAGATGGACCATGGTTTGTCCATGTGTCAATAGAAAGTTATTGACCACCAGCAAATGCATACTAGTGAGGTCAGAGCTCAAAAATAAGAATAAACTAAAGATATTTTTTTAATACAAAATGAAATTGAAGGTTGACTACCAACGAGCTTTCACCAAAGAAAATTTTTGATTTTGCTTAGTCAGGAGGAAAATTAACCCAGACTAGAGGTTTGCAATTCAAAACACAAATACATGTTTAATATGCATGTAGACATAACCTGAGCTCACTGCTGAAATTAATGATACTAAGGCCCAACTTTCTGAGTTAAAAATAAGACAAGGAATTGAGTTCACATGTGGCTCAGTAGGTGGTGGTTGGCCAACTCCCTCACAGCAACCACTGTGGGTAAAGCAAAAAGAAATCCTTTAAGCAACAGTGAAAGAGCAGATTAAATGGGTAACATCAGCAGAATTCTGAGAACTACAAAATAATGTTCCTTTAGAGATGTTTTATGAAGGCTTATGCTAGCCCAGAGAGAGGTTGCCTCCTAAGGGATGAGTGGAGCTTTTGGTAGTTAGGCAGGGATGGTAAAATGTCAGAACACAGAGGGTCATGCAAGGTTGACTGGATCTCACAGGCCAGATCTAGGCACTAAGGCAGCACTGGTAACTGGGAAGCTGGAGTGGGTGACTAGAATGATCTCCTCTGACTTCATGGGGCAGGCTGTAGGTTACAGAACCTCAACAGACTTATATACTTGACTGTTTGTCCCTTAAGACATTTGACAGATCTTGAAGGAGCCAAAGCTCAGAATGTCACAAGGACACTGTAGTTCAAATATTAATGTTCCATCTGCAGCCTATGTTGGTTACACTAGTGACAAGTAGCAGGGCTTTTAGGAAATGGAGCTAAGCGAGAGGTCTTTAGGTCATTGAGGGTGCACCTAACCCACTCAGCCTTTCTCTTTAACTTCCTGGCTAGCAAGACAGTTCTACCAGAAGCTCTTGTCATGATATGATGCTTCACCACAGTACCAAACAAAAGAGCCAACCCTGCATTTAATTGAACCCCAAAACCAAGTCACAATAAACTTTAGTTGTTAATGACTTAATTGTCTTTAGTCATTCATTATAGAGATGAAAGGTTGGTAGACACGGGGTAGAACTGAACCTGTTGTCTTTTAAGACCAAGGAAACTGAGCTCAGCCAGGTCTTCAGTGAAGTCATGAAGACCCACAAACCTGGAGGTTTAGCAGGGAAGCTCATGAAGTTCATACAAAGACAAGATCTAGTATGCTATCACAATTCCCAAGCCTTTAAAAGGCAAGGAGAGAAAGAAAAGGAAGCAAACAATAAAGGCAGACACACAGATGATCCCCGAATTATAATCACCAGAGAATTATAATCGCCAGAGAATGACTTGAAGCTATGATTACTGTGTCAAAGAGATAGAGAAAAGGTAGACGGGGAATAAAAATACAGCCTTGTGCTCAACAATCAGCGGTTATTATCAATCAGGGAAAAAGTACAAACTTATTGGATGGGCTTAAGGGCAAACTGGATACAGCTGAGTAGGAAGCATCAGTGACTTCGAGTCAGAGCAACAGACAGGAAACAAAACCAGAGAGGAAAGAAAAGGAGATGCTAAAATCGGTGTGAACAGCACATGGAGCACAGTGGGGGACCAGCATACTCAGGACTGTTATCCTTTGAGCAGAGAGAGAAGACAGGCACAAGGAACACTGCAAAAAACACCACTGGGAGTTTCTGAACTAGCAAAAGACACTAACCTGCTCATTTGAAACACCCAGTGAACTCCTTCCAAAGACAAACACAAAGAAAAATCATTGTTAAACACTCCCCAGCCAAAATGTCTAAAACCAAAGACGTAGAATAATTTTAAAAATCATACGGAGAAGAGAGACAAAGTATTTCAATGATGGACCAAGGCCATTAGCTTGAAATTCCAACAAACTTGAATAAGACTTTCAAAGCAGTTTAAAGGCTTAAACTAGAAGGAATGTCCCTTCCAGTACTACCTATACAGTTAACTAGAAACAACAATTTCTGACCGTTAGAGCTGAGAGCTGAAAACTAAGTAAAAAACCCCAAACACTACCATACTAATGGCAGAAAACAAGTTGGTTTTAGAGTCTCCAGGATGAGGGAGTAGGAAGGATTCTAGAAAAAGTAGAAGATTACAAGATGGGAGGAGGACGTATCACAAGGTAAATACGTACGTTAATCTAAAAGAATATTGAGTATTTGAAATGAGAAAATGCTGGTGACTTATGAGATCCACTGGAGGAGCCAAATGTTGAACAATAGCACAGACATCAAAAGGGGGCACTGACATGCAACTGTTGGAGACTCTTACATTGTTCAGTAAGAGTGCTAGCCTAACAATGGACTACAGCCATCACTCAAGAGCTGAGGCAGGGGGATCACGGATCCATGTTGGGCTGAACCATGAAAGACTCTGCCTCAAAATTTAAATAAAAAAAAAGGAGCATAATGAGCTGAAGACATATATTTCAACTTTTAGGCTCATCCCTGAAAAGAATTCAAGAATGTGAGCAAAAAGCTAATATTAAGAAAACATTATAATAAAACTGCTTGCTTAGTTAAATGCAAATATATGAAAGAAAAGACAGTGGGAAACAGCAAGTGATCATGTGGTTCAGTGGCTTGCCTCTATGTTCAAGACCCTGGGGTCAATCCCCAACACTGCAAAAAATTCCCCTTGTAACTCAATCATTGCTGAGGTATAGCTTCATGGTTGAGCTCTTGTCTAGCAGATTCAAGGCTCTGCATTTTATTCCTTCCTGGCATCATGAAAACAAAATAGCAGGGTGGTAGGATTAAACTCAATAATGTCAGTAAATACATTAAATATAAATGGACTAAAAATAATTACATAAAAACCAAACTAGCAAGCAATAAATAGTCTGTGCATCAGATGGAGGTAATCACAGTCCAAATGCTAGTTATCATTTCAGAGAAAGATACAGTTATTAAGGAGATTTATATTTTAAGTGCTTAAGTATATATGAGCATCTCTATTCTGAACTATGTTGGAAAGTCTGATAACTCATTCTGAACCTGACAATTAGTATCATTTTTTCAAGTCTTCAGCTATAAGTAGCCTCTACTTAAGTATCACTCTTTGCTAACACTGTTTTTTATTCCTATTTATCTCACCCATGTGTAGCCAGAAGTTTCTCTGTCTTTCCAAGCTAGCTCAGATGGTAGAGCATGAGACTTTTAATCTCAGGGTCTTGGGTTTGTGTCCCACATTGAGTACCATTTGTAGTCAGAAGTTTCTCTGTTCTACCTGGCTGGTCTTGCAGCCTTTTAGTCCCAAATAATCCCACAATGGCTTATATTAATTATAAACTGTTTGGCCTATGGCTCAGCCTTATTACTTGGTAACTCTTACTCTTAAATTAACCTATGATTCTAATTACGTCTGGCCATGTGACTTAGTACCTTTACCTCAGTGCGGCATTCTCATTTTCCTTCCTCTTCATCTCCTGGCATCTTTCTGACCCCACCCTTCTCTATCTCTGCTTGAATTTCCTGCCTTGTGATAGGCTAAAACAGCTTCTTTATTAACCAATGGTAGCAAAGCATGTTCATAGTGTACAGAAAGACTTCCCATATCACCCATGGCCTTTTTATGTTTTCTTCCTTGTTGGTTGCTGAGACCATCTGAGGAAGCAGTAGAGATTCAGAGGTAATTGATGGAGAACGGTGTAAGTCCCACTAGAGACTCACAATTTCATCAAGTCAGTCATGTGCTGTTGAATGATTTCTCTACTCACATTTAAGCCACAGACAGCCACACTAAGATACTTAACAGAAGAAGAGAAGAATAGGAGTGATGCCGGATGCATCAAAAGAGAACACTATAGCCATCCAATGACTGGAGGATGTACAGGGGACACTGACAAAGCTCTGGAACACCCGTCCTAGTGGCCTCATTGAATACGCTGCAGACATCAAGCAAAGTGAGGTAAACCTCCCCCATACTACTTAAGAATGAAACTCCAGCTCCTTACACTTTTACTGTTTTATACAGGGTATCTCATTGGCCTCTATCTTTACCAAAAAGGAGAGGCTAGCTGTGTAGTAAATTTTAGAGATCCTTTTCCCATAACTCCTCCCCTGGTATAATATGCATGCAACCATGCTTGGCTTATTATGAGGCTTCTCAGGGACTGAACTCAGTTCCCTATCCTTGTGAGGCAAACACCCTACCACCAAGCCATTTACTCCGCTCCAAATGGTATCTACTGGACTAGGTGGTTCTGAGAATGATAAATACTGCCTGTTTCCTTTTTTCTTTTCTTACCTTAGGATACAAGAACATATTGTGGTCTGAATGCTTGTATCTTCCCATGTATATACTGAAACTCAAGCAGTGTTGTGAGGTGGGCCATCTGGGAGGGCATGATGTGGCAAAAGCAGGATCCTCACAATTGATTCGTGCCCTTATAGCAGAGTTACATGAAAGTCCATTGCTCTAGATGCCAGGCTCTCTCCAGATACTACCAGTGCATTGACTATGGATTTTCCAGTCTCAGAACTACAAGCAACAGATACCTACATTTTATAAATAACCTGGTCTAAGATTTTTTTTATAGCAACATGAATGGACTAAGATTACCTGTGTCTATATTCTTCCCTTTGCAAAACTAAACCTTGGCCCTTGACAGCTGTGAACCAGTCACATGTCTCAAGCTACCCTGTGAGTGACTTATCTGACAGTTAGATGGAGAAGCCAAGGTCTAGAAAGTTCATGTGATGAATTTTCCTGATGCCTCATGGTGTAGTATTATGTTTCTGGCCTGTCTGGCCCATGGTCCAGACCTACAGACCTGCAGTCCTGCAGTCCCACATAATCATACAGATGCATATATTAACTACACTCTGCTTGCTGATTAATCTGGGGCCTAGGCATATAACTTTCTAACTCTTTACTCTTAATCTAACCTATAATTCTTCTCTTGTTCAGCCATGAGGCTTGTACCTTTTCTCAGAGCAGCATAGTTGTCCTCTGCATCTTCTGGCTTCTTTGCTGGTCTCTTTGGCATCTCTGTTCTGCTCTTTCTGTTCCCAGAGTTTTCTTAGTCTGGTAGCCCTGCCCACACTTCTTGTCTGTCTTTGGCCAATTAGCTTTTTATTAAACCAGTAGGAGGGACAGATATTTACAATGTACCAACATAATCCCACTACATCATCACAGGGAGTTTATGATGACTCAGCCCAGCTTTACAACCCACATGGGTTGGATTTTTCAAACAAACTTAAAATTTTGATGCTACAGGTTATAATTTATTTTTCTCTCTATGGGATCATAGTGGATCTTTTTGCACAGTAGGTGTCTAATAAATGCTGTCAGGATTGTACTGTTGTTCAAATTCGGCCTGTGGTTCAGTGTGATATAGCTACATAGTATTGTTTTCATCCCTCAGCCTGATTTTGGGTATGTGGTAAGGAGCCCTGGGGGCTGTAAATCTGAGGTGGTGACACCTCCAGCTGTTCTCATTCTGATCCGTAGGCAGTATCTCTGGGCTTGAGGAACTGGGAGGGAGTCAGAGGAGACTGGACTCCTCACACTGCCGGGCATCGTCTGGGGTGCTTCAGACCCATCAGCTGCATCCCCCAGAACTTTTCAGAGGCATCATCATCTCACTTTAGGTTGGCGTGCAAAGGGCATCTCAGAGAGGTGAAGGCTGGTCCAAGGTCAAACAGCCTGTGAGCCTCCTTCCTCTTCCCCAGAATCACTGTGGCTTTCGCTGTGTTGAGAAAGCATTCAAGAATCTCAGACATGTGGGAGGGGCTTGACTGGGGGGGGGGGCATTGTCACTGCTCTGAGAAAATGACAGAGTCACTCAATCACCTGCCTGGCTGGGGTGTAAAGTCTCAGGCAGAGAACTCTCTGGTGACAGGCACAGGGTATCTCGTCTTCCATTCCTGGGCAAAGCTGAACATCACTCATTCAGCTAAGAAAGATGAATCTCTCCCTGGGGATTGATAAAGCTGGTAGCACTCACTGTCGGGGGCTGGTTAAAAGCTTATTGTGAGTTTGGATGGAAGTCTGCGGTCAGAAGGCTGGAGAAATGATTGAGACAGAGTTCAGGAGGCCAGGGTGCAAACAGATCCTCCTGAGAAGAAAGCTGCAGGCCTTGCATTCCAGAAGAGGGACACGGGTCTTGTGGAGCATTGGGTTACATGCAAACTAGAATCGCTTAGAGCAATAGAAAAGGAATTCAGAAAAGATTTGTTCCTCGGTTCTACTACTAGTCAATTGAATGGATGGAGAAAACAAGGACTTATCCAAAGTCACACAGCCTTAAAAGAACCATGCTGGAAAGAGACTGAAGGCCAGAAATGAGAGACTTGCCTGCGATTACCTATGGTATTATCTATACCCACAACCCATTCCATAGGTGGGATCACTGAGGCAGAGTGAGTCAGAGGAAGAATTTCAAGGCAGACACAGAAATGGCTTGGCAAGCAGCATTAGGCTTTCCAGCTCTCACCCCTCTTCTGGTGTTACCCACCAGGCCCTGGGCTCCCATCTCATGACCACACAGCTTAGGCTTTTTGCCCTCTAGTCCAGTTGGGCTTTTCTGGGACTCCATTTTCTTCTTAGGTTGAGAAGGGTGGGTTTGAAAGAGTAGCTACGAAGGATGGAGGGAATTAGAATTCAGTGTGGATGGGGTGGTTTTGATCTTGGGAATGCCCAAGAGCAAGCACCATTCATAATAAATGACTGAAGAGGAGCTTTTGGGCTTTCTGGGGAGGGGAGAGCAAGACTTCATGTTTTGAATTTCCCATTCATTATTATCTGAGGAGCATCCTGGCTGCCAGTGAGACTGTGGGTAAATTACAGTCCTGGGAGGCATATAGCAGGGCCGGGAAGAAGCATAGGTGGACGGGCTATCCATAGTGATGCTGTCTGAGGACAGGTCCCTTTATTGTTTGGCTAGGGCAGTGCTCAAACGTTCACAGCTTGCTTCCTCAGGCTGTAGGAAGAGCAGCACTTGGAGAGGGTGTTAGGCTTGCAAGGAGGCCCAGCATCTATCTGGTCTGTTTGCAGGACACAGGCTATGGGAGCCATGTGCTAATCGAGTTCCTAAGCCCTCCATTTAAATATGGTTTGTCTCCATGAAAACTCATGCTGAGACTGGCCCCAGTAGGATAACATTGCCATGGGTCCTTTAAGAGGCATCTGAGACCTGAGGGTGGATCCACATCAGTGATTTAGTGCCTTTCTTGTGGGAATTAGAACTTCAGTCATTTCTTCCTCATGAACCTCCCATCTCTCCGGCTTCACCATCATGCTTGGAAGCAACCCCAAACCCCCACCAGACTCTGGATTAGATTCTGGTACTATGCCTTCTATTTTCTGAAAGTAAGCTTCCTCTTTATAACTGATCCCGACTTCCATGTTCCCTTTCAGCAAAAGAAAGAGAGCTGAGCCATTGGGAAATCTTGGTCATCTTACATTTCAGTTTTCCTGGAATTGTGGGAAGAGATTTCCTTGGAACTCAGTAGGGAAGCATTTAAAAGTGGACAGACCCACCTACACATCAGAAAATGTTGCCTTTGGGACCAATACCGGAGCTGGAGGACAATCCCTTTATTTCTGTTGTTAAATCAAATCCCATTACAATTTGGGCTTGAGGGCACTACAGGGGCTATGTTTCTGTTCACCAAGAGGGCTAATATCCATCATGCCCAAGAACACACTGAGCTGAGCTCTGAAGCTTAAAGTTCTAGCAAAGACTAAACCGTTTAACAAAGAACCCAGTTCACCCTGCTAGTGCTGGGGACTGGCTGCTTGCCATATCTTGAATGTCTTATCATGTGTTAGAAACTTAATCTCCCAGTTCACAGGCTGAATGGTATTTTAAGGTGGGCCTTCAAAGAGTTATACAGTTGAGATGACGCATGCAGGCCCTCTGTCAATCAGGCACTTTATAAGAGGAAAGGGGATCCTGTCAAAGTCTGATTGCTTAAGTGTTATCCTCCAGAATGTGTGGGGCAGGAAATCTCGCATCAGCACCACATTCTTGGACTTTTCGGCCTCTAGACCTGTAAGCTCCACAAGCTCCTAAACTAATGCTTATAAAATTCTCAGTCTTGGTATTTTGTTATTGTAACAGAAAATGTACCAAGATGCCTGTCACTGAGCTACTTGCTAGGAACTCAAGCTTTGCCAGAGACAGTGGGAAGCAAGGATGATCAATACCTGCTCTTCTGGGGCACTGGGCAAGTAAACTAACAGATTCAGCTGATACTTAGTTTGGGATATGTGCTGTGGGAAGAATACAATGGAGTTATGGAACATCAAGGGATGCTTCAGCTGGAGTAGTCAGGGAAGGCCTCCTGGAGGAGGGGACATTTTTTTCTAAGACCTAAACAGTGAGAAGGAAGGATAGCTAGGGGGAGGATCAGCAGGCTGAAGCAAGGAAAGAGCCTGCTATCTGCAGAGAGTTGGGAAGTCACAACCACAGGAAGGAGGTGGGCTAGGGAGGGGTGGGGTCTTGAGCTCA
The DNA here is from genome assembly GCA_033318265.1 of Phyllotis vaccarum. Taxonomy (NCBI): domain Eukaryota; kingdom Metazoa; phylum Chordata; class Mammalia; order Rodentia; family Cricetidae; genus Phyllotis; species Phyllotis vaccarum. The sequence continues at coordinate 61,919,437 of JARWLC010000016.1, read as the reverse complement.
TGTGGCCTTGAGGCCTGGGGTGGAGAATATGGATTTTACTCATCTGAAACTACTGTTAATGATCCAGAACAGAGGTGAGAAGTAGGAGAAGTAGAGAGAAGTGGAGGGACAGAGGGAGGTTGAGATCAGGGCCACAGGATGTGAACTGTCAGTGAGTAACATTTAAGGCAGAAAGAGAGGACGGAAAGGCAGGCCAGAGTCCGGGAGTTCCTGCCATTTAGTGGGAAGCAGTGGATGAGAACTTCACTAAAGATGGTGAGAAATTGTGGCCCCAAACTGACTCATTAATGGTGAGTGAATAGACAAATGAATAAAGAAATTTGGGCATTTATGGTGGAGCATAAGTGTGTAAGTCTTCCCAAGGAACGAGGAAGGAGAACATGCATTTGAGCGAGCATTGAGCATCCCGTGGCCACTGCTTGAAGCCCATCTCCTCCATGGATTCAGAGCATCCCAGGGAAGCACACAGGTCATATCATCAATCTTCTGGCCGAGGATGGAGCTTGGTGCAAAGAGGGTTTCTGGAAAGTGCACTGGGTATGGGTAAGGGTAGAGATAGATTTGAGGGAGGAGAGGCAACTGTGGATGGAAAGACCTATGGTTCTCAACCCGGAAGACACTAAAGTCAGGGTTGGTGCACTGGAGCAGTAGGAACAGAGGCTGATAAGGCCACAAGGAAGACATCACCACTCCAGTTTGTCCCCAGGATCTAAAGTTTTGTCTCCAGAGTGATGATGTTAAGACTTTGGTGGAACCTTTAAGAGGTCATTAGGTCATGGCGGGTATGTCTTTAGAAGGAATTAACATAACTTTTCCTGACCCCTAAGAGTCTTACTCTGGCTTCCTACCTTGCCCCAAGCCATCTCCCTTTCATGTGCATTCAGCTTTGGTGTTGCTCATGATCAGGTGATACAGCAAGGGAGGCTTCTTCAGAGTCAACTACCACGCTAGCTGTTTAGATTTTAGCCTCCAAACAGGAAACAAAGCAAAGTTCTTTAGTAAGTTTTTCAGCCTCAAGAACTATGTTGCAGTAACAGAAAAGGGGTTACCACACCATCCGCTAGGCGTCTGTTACATCAAGCTCTGTGGGGTAGACCCTGTTTAATTATGAGCTTAAGCTGATGAGTGTCTCAGACTGGTTATGGAAAGGTCACTTAGAAGTGAAAGTTCATACCCTGGGGGTTGAAGTGCTCACCCTCAGCTTCTCTGTTCTCACAGAACAGGTACTGAGTATATAATTATTACAGCCCGTAGGCTTAGCCTCAACTGAGAATCATTCTCAAAACCTAAGTTTCTTTATCCAAAAAATGGAAAGGGCCATATTAATGGCTACTTGGGACTGTCTGGCCAGGTGAGGTGCCCACAGAGCTAAACTCAACACAGTTAGTTATTCTTCCTTTAAATGGTGCTACGTTTAGCCAGAGGGGACAGCTGCTTCAGTCTGTGTCCCAGCAAGACACAATGGCCCCCCTCAGTGGACAATTTGAGGACAGTATAATGAAGAGACCGTGCAGAGGTGATGGTGTGTGAGTGAAGCACATAGAGAGTGTAGCTGCCCCAGATGGGAAGATTAGATGCTTGAGTGTTCCAATCAGAGCAGCGGTAGGAGGCTATCCACAAAGAACCATCGAGAGAGGAGCGAAAGATTCCGGCAACCCGAGTAGCCCACTGGAGCCCTTGGAAGAGCTGACAGTGCTACACTCCCAGCTTCAGACTGCTGCTGGTGGTTTTGTTTAGTGAACAGCTACAGAAGACAGAGGGCTCATTGCCAGGCCCCTCCCAGCTCGGTCTGTCCAGCTCAGCTTGTAGGAAGGAAGGTAGCATAGAATAGATCCCAAGGACAAGCAGAGAATGTGCAATAGAAGGGGGAGAGGAGAAAGCTGCCACTTAAGGCAAATCCATGTCATACATGGGGAAACTGAGGTTCAGAAGGGTGACATTGGTTGCCCAGAATAGAACTTGAGTAGCAAGCAAATAGTCACTCATTGAGCTATACCCTCAATTTGGTGTCATCTCCTTCATTTTATAGCTAATAGATCATGTACACAGAAAGAGGTAAAGTGACCCATTCAAAGTCACACACACACAACTGTCAGAACCAGGACTCTAGACAGCAGGTTGTTTCCACCACAGCATCCCGCTTTGTTAGGACTGAAACACATGCAAATTATGCCTAGAGGTGGCATCTCTGAGTGAGTTGAGGTGAGGTCACATGTGGCACACGGGTGGCCCTGGGGACGCATCTTCTCTGGTAGCACTGGCCTAGGAATGAACCTTCATCTCAGTTTGCAAAGCCACCTTCCAGGGAAACTGTGGGAAACAGCTGCTCCTCCAGCAATGATTTCTTTTTCCACAGCAGGGCTGTTCAGGGTGGCTTTCCTTAATCCATCCTGCTGATCGCCCTGGAGACACGTCTCTGTAACTACCCCCTCCTTTGCTGCCCTCCCCGCTCCAGCAGCCGTTCAGACTTCAGAGTGGGTTTTCTCTGACTGCTTTCTGCTCTAGACAGATGATATACAAGGCTGCTTGCCAAGGTCATTTTTAACTCTGCGCACTGCAGGTGAGGAGAGATGGAGAGTTAAATCACAGACCAGACCGCAAGGGCAGCATATACCTTAGGGGCTCAGCAAGTGTGTGGAGCAAGAAGGGGCGCTTTGCCCTCCTCCCCTCTTCACATCAGCTTGACCGGAGTTGGGGGACCTGTGCTAAAAGCAAGGACATGCTTGGCTTCATTGATTCCTTGGTAGAATGGAGGAGGGAAGGACATTAAGGAGAGGGTGATGTTGAGGATTGGGGAGGAAAGGCTGTTGCCATAGCCTGGGCAGGAAATAGTCAGTTCTTGAGGGACAATGGATAGGGGCTCTGTTTTTTCTAAAGGTAGAACATTGTGCCTTTATTCAATAACATACCCATTCTGCTGCTGGGAAAACTGTGGCAGGGAAAGAAAGTAAGGCTGTGTCCAAAGCCACACAAGACCGTGGATGTTGGAGGAATGAGATGGACAGCCTAATATCTCTTGTCAGAAGCTGGGAGAAAGAGCATGCAGATTAGAACCCAGGAGGCCTCAGATTGAGTCAAGGCTTAGCTCTGGTTTGCTGTGTGACCCTGGAGAAGCCATGGCAACTCCCAGGCTGGCTTGCAGCATCCTCACTGAAGGCTTAGCCTCTAACCTGTCTAATGTGTGTAAGGTACAACGGCCCAGCACGGGACAAGCAAGATCCTGCCTTTGTGCATTTTATATTCCGGGCTGTGAGTGAACTGGAGACAACACATGTGGTCTCCGTGACTAATCTTATTTCATGCTGGACAAGATTGAACTTCATGCCTGTGTGGGATATTGAAGGGTAGCAATCAGAAGGATTCCTTGGGTCCCCTCTCACCCTGGTGGTCTGTCTTCTCCATGAGAAGCAGCCCAGCTTCCCCTACCCACTCTAGCCCACAGCTGCAGATCTTGGAGTGTTGAAATCTTATTTATTTGGTCTGCAAATGAGTGATGAGATTTTTTCCCCCCTCAAAAATAGATTTACCTTCTTAATTATGTTTGAGTTAGATTTAGCAAGATATTAATTCCCACTTCTTGAATAAACATGGAAAGCAGGTGTTTGATTTGAGAAAAGCCTTTACAAGTGCATGGGGCTAGGGAGGGCTGGGGTGCTAGTGTGTCCTGTGGGTTCTTCGAAAGTGTCAGTCACTGAAGAAAACAAGTGAAGCAGGGCCAGATGCCAACCTACCCAACCTGAGCAGTGGAAGAAAGGATACTGAAATAGTCAGCTCTTGAGAGATGATGGGACAGGGCTCTTGTTCCCAAGAAAAGAGATTAGGCCTTTCCTCCAATAACACATTCTGTCCTCAATGGGCCTCTGGAGAAGCCAGAGCTAAAGGTTAGGGTATGGTCTGTTCCCTCAGAAACTCCCCATTCTGAAGCTTTGGGAGAATGGAAGATTAATTTGATTGTGGTGCTTAGTGGTGAGGTTTTAGTGGGGAACTGAGACGAGATAAGTCACCAGGATAGGGCCTTGTGATTGAATAAAAGGAGAGAGAGAGACAGAGAGAAAGAGAGAGAGAGACAAATAGGAGATGAGGAACACATAGAGACCCCTTACCTCTCACTATATGATTGTTTGTGCCACCTTGGGACTCTCTCGGCAAGCAGGCCATCTCCAGAACTGTGAAATAAATCATCTCTTCTGCTTATAGAGTATCCCTCCTCAAGAATCCGTCCCAGAAACCCCAGATGGTCTAATGTAGGCAAGCTTAATCTGGGCTGTTATGTGGGGACAGCCTCCGAGGCAGAGCTGGACAGGCACCCCTGCCCCTGCCCCCTGCCAAGTGTCTGGGACTGCAGTATTTGCAGCCACTGGGATGATTTAGCAGCTAATGAGAAACAGAAACTAGAACAAACAAAGGGAGCGGCTACTGCCTGAGGGGAGAAACACATTCATCACACAGTTAAGAAATGGAGGCAATCGGTACAGTCACTGTATACAGGTGCTGCTGGGCGCTGGAGTACCAGTGCAGGCTGGCGGGGGGGGGGGGGGGGGGGGGGGGGGGGGGAATGCCACCTGAGACCCGACTCCCAGAAAGTCCTGCCTTACCCTGTAGGCTCAAGTCCCCTCTACCTCATCTCTGTAGCCTCTCTGAGACAGGGCCAGGCTCTTCCTGATGTTTCTGAGCCAACATCTAAGCAGCTACATAGGAAAACACTGGAGGGGGTGAACCTGGTTAGTCCATTCAGCCCAGTGAACTGCCCTCGTGCCACACTCGCTACTGGAACCACAGTTACTTACTCTTTATCAGAGGGCTTGGGTGTTCCTTGTTATCGATAAGGGATCTGCTTTGGGGAGATGAGTGTGGTTTCTCAAGACTGGCAATCCAGGAGCTGGAATGGGGACTTGCTTTATAGCAAGCAGTCATGGGATGCAAACTCCAAGACCTTTCAGACGAAGAGTTTAGACTTGAGTTACTCCAGGTCTTGGTCATGGCAGACTTCTGTAAAGGGCTTCAAACTCCCACTCTAGAGACAAGGAAATCTGGGCTTAGCGGTATTGTGTGACTGATCCATGGCCACACAAGATGATAGATGGCCATCCCACCAGGTTCAGGCACTATCCTGAGTGTGTAAAGTACAAAGCCAGCTGCTTGAACTTGACTGTTCTCTTTTGGTACCTGACACCCAGCAGGGAGTTTTCACAGTGACCGTCCTCAGGAAGTAGAGCTCACAGAAGGGCCCATTGACTTCTGAGTAGATGTGGACAACTGCAGGTTTAGCCCACAGCTGGGGAGAAAAGGCTTTCGATTTCCTGGGTGGGTTTTTTTTTTCATCCCAAGGACCAGGATGTGAAGGACTTCTATAAAAAGCAGCAGATTCTAGAAAGCACGGTAGTGGGAAAAACTTCCAACTCTAACCTCTGACCCTCAGTCTCTCCTCTGACCCTCAACAGAAATGTGCCCGGATTGGGGATGAGGAAGAGGAGAAGGCCAAAGGAAGAACAGAGAAGAGAGGAGAGAATCATGGAAAATCGAAGAAGGAAGAGGATGAGGAGGGTGAGGAAGAAGAGGAGATGGAAAAAGAAGAGAGAAAGAAACTGTCTGCTTGTTGAGGTCTCTGGAAAACTTACTGGCTTTTCTCTCCATCTTTGACCTCATGGCAGGATGAGGCAGATATCCTGTGTGTTATCACGTAACAGCACGGAGGCGTCTACAGAGGTATCCATGCCAACGGTCTGAGAGGTTCCAGCAGATCATCCTGCAAAAGCTCAGGATCTCCTTAGGACCAAGAGAGTCAGATATGGGGATATGAAGAGATTAAAGGAGTGTTGAGTTGAGATGATGAGACTTCCCTAGAGGTCTACAATGAAATGGGTCAAGGTCATCTCTGGAGATGCCAGCACATATGTGCGCCACGTTTTGTCAGTTCCTGATATGGCAAGACATTGTCTCACCTCAAAGTATAAACCTAGAGAAGAAAGAGGGACCCTGAATTGTCTAGGATTCTATTCATGTTTTGACAAGAACACACATTTGATGTTGAAATTAAGTTCATATATTACTTGTATACCCAGATCTGGATGTGCGGTACATGAGCAAAGAAAAAATGAGGTGCTAATCTCTAGGATGAGAATCACTTAAGGATCAGAAAAAGGAAGATCAAGGAATGCTTCTTAGAGTGGGTGACCAGGAACTCAGCCCCAAAGCCGTGGAGGAACTGAGCAGATGGAGAAAAGTGGAGGTGGCAGGGATGTTCCAGGCTGGAGATCTGCCTGTGCACAGGCTCGGCAGTGAGGCCTCAGAGAGTGGAGTAGGGCCAGGAGGCTGTGAAAACAGGGTGAGGTGGATCTAGAGAGAGCCAGGGCCAGTGTGGGGTTGCTTCTAACTGGGGAGGGCTCTGGAGAATGATTCCGCTTTCAAGTGCCTGCTTCCCCTGTGAAGAGTGGGGGTGGGGAGCTGGGGCCTCATATATTGTTGGCTCTCCTGAGCTGAGATATGGGCACAGAAAACAAGCTGAATTCCTATCATTTTGCTCTACAGGGTAATGGAACTGATCCTGCTTCTTCACAAAGCAAGTGATTAAAATGCCCTGTTAGGAGGAGGCAGGCATCACAAAGTGTGCTGATTGTGAGATCTGAAGCTCCTATTGCCTTAGGATTGGTTCTCCAAAGATGGGAATAATTGATACTGGTGGACTTGCCAGGGGACAATTTGGTCTCATTATGTCATAAAATTGAAGCAGGCATTTCTTAAATGTGCCAAATTTTGCCGAGGTGTGAGCATCCCAGCAACTTACCACCTCAAGTGGTCCTCATTAACATCAGAAAAATCTGGAGTGAGGAAGATGGGGTTTTTATGGAAATGCAGGATACCAGGTCCCAGCCCAAACCCAGTTCACCTATAGTACCTCACAATGAGCTAGTAAATACATTGGTGATGCAGATGCATCTCACCCAGCAGAAGCCCTTGGAGAACCACTCAAGGACATCAAATGGCCAACGAATAAGGTATAGGACAGGAGTACAAAGGAATGGATGGGTGAAGTAAAACTGTACAGTTTGGAGGCCAAGAGTCTCCAGTGTAGAGTCTTAAAGATATGAGTTCAAATCCCCTGTCTACCATGTATAAACTGTAACTCTGGGCAGCATTGCTAATCTACTATGTACATCTGAGGTACAACAGAACAATCTCAGGGGTTCCCTAAGAGAACAAATAGGGTGCACTCACTGATGATTAGAAGCAGGTGCCATGTGGCAGCTACTGATGATTATTCAGATTAGAGAAACATGTACTTGAAGAAGACCACAACATGCTTAGTTTCTGCTGGCCCAGCATCCATTGTTCTTCTAGCAAGAGACCTTACTTCTCCAAAGCTCAGAAAAAGCCTCATCAGTCACTTAGCTAATTTTTGATAATTACCTTCTGGAGCGATTCTGGGAAGAACTAGTTTTCCTGAGCCTATATTATGCCCCAGCACTCAATACACATCATATTTATTGTTCAGACATGCAGGGCAGCCACATCCCAACAGATAAAGAAGGCTTCCACTGAGCTATAGTATGGCCAGCAGCTCTTTGCTCCTATCTTGTTGGGGCTGGGGAATGCTGTGAGGTTCTTGTGGGCTTTCCAAACACTATCCAACTCCCCAGAGAAGCTGTTGACACATTGAATATTCCTTGAACGCAGAGCCTGCTGACTGGGATATAACAATGGAAGGTTGAGAAGGATTTGGAGAAAAGAGAGTAAGGGGTCCTGAATCTTGGTTTCCTGAGCCAGTTTGGGGAGACTGTCTAGTGGGATGCAGGTGTGCTCCAGGACAGTCCTCAGGCAAAATCATCAAGTATCTCTGGCAGTCAAACCCTGAAGCTCCCAGAGGACTCCCATGCCATCTCAAATCCTCCAGCTCACAAATACCATTGCAGCATGCCCTGACCCTGATGTGCAATGAAGGGTAACTGAAAAAAATAATATGACCCTTTTAGAATGTTCATGTAAATAATTGCAAGATGATACTCATTTAAAAATCTATTAATATAAACTTTGTCCCCCAAAATAAATGCTACAATGACATTAGATTACATCAAAGTCTTAAAATAAATGCATTTGTTTTGTTTAAAAAAATATTTTCACAGTTACTAGGAATACAAGGACACATAGAGGGAAATATAGTTGTCCTGAGATGTGCATGCTGGAGGTGAGTTTGTGAGTGTGTCTGAGTTATGTAAACTTACAGCTTAGCGGGACCCTCCCACACGAGGTCTCTAGGGGATACTCTCTGAGAGGGTACTACAGTAACATAACCAATGGCCACCTGCTATGGTTACAGATCATTTGTAAATAGTTTAAAGGCCAATGACAACAGAGCTGCCTCTTTCTGCCATGACTATGAACTGCTGCTGGTGGTAAGTGGCTATGCCGTACATTGGGTCCTCATGAAAGCTGCCGGCATTAATATCCTCCTACGCCTGCCTGCCATGAGCTAATGGAGGATTTGCAACGACAGACATTCTACTAAAGCTTCACAAAGGTACAGGGTCAATGTCAAAATTTTCATCCTTGCTTTCTTGGTGCTCGGATCCATGTTTTATCTGGCCCAACTATTGTGGAATATTATTTTAAGATGTGTTATTTTTTTTATGTTGCAGAACAATTATTTTAATGATGCAAAGATATGTTGCATATTTTTAACTCTGTCATGCTCTGTGTTACTTTCCCTGTCTAAAACACCCGATGGTCTAATAAAGAGCTGAATGGCCAACAGCAAGACAGGAGAAAGGATGGGCGGGGCTGGCAGGCAGAGAGGATAAATAGGAGGAAAGATCTGTGAGAAGGGCAAGGAGAAAGAAGGAGAGGAGGACGTCAGGGGCCAGCCACCCAGCTACACAGCCAGCAACGAAGTACAGAAGGAAGGAAGGAAAGAAGGAAGGAAGGAAGAAAGGAAGGAAGGAAGGAAGGAAGGAAGGAAGGAAGGAAGGAAGGAAGGAAGGAAGGAAGGAAAGAAGGAAGGAAGGAAGGAAGGAAGGAAGGAAGGAAGGAAGGAAGGAAGGAAGGAAGGAAGATACTCAGAAACAGAAAAAAGTATAAGCCCAGATGTAGGGGGACATGCTGTTCCATTGCAAATCATTGTCCCACCCACTATTTTAATAAAAATGCTGATTGGCCAAAGGCAGACAGGAAGTGTGGGTGGGGCTACCAGACTAAGAAAACTCTGGGAACAGGAAGAACAGAGCAGAAATGCCGCAGAGAAGGCATAAGATGCAGAGGACACCTATGCTGCTCTGAGAAAAGGTACCGAGCCACATGGCTGAACAGGATAAGAATCATGGGTTAGATGAAGAGCAAGTTATATGCCTGGGACCCAGGTCAACCAGAGTGCAATTAATGTAAGCATCTGTGTGTCTCTGTGGGGCTGTGAGAGTGAGGGTCTACAGGTCTGTGGGTCGGTCTGTGGATCCAAACCTTGAGGTTAGGCCCGAAAGTCCAGTCCAGAAGCCCGTACAACACCCAGAGGCAAAAGAGAGATGGGATAATTTAAGAAAAGCTGGCTAGAAACAAGTCAAGCTAAGGCTGGGAATTCATAAGTAAGAATAAGACTACATGTGTGTATTTATTTGGGAACTGGGTGGCACCCCCCCAAAGAGCTATATAAAAAAAAAAGTTTAAAAAAAACAACAAAAACCTACAGCCAAAAGCCTGGGCAGACTCAGTTTACTTTAGCTGTGTAAGCATCACCTTCCTCATTCAGTTGCTTCATGCCTTTCATTAAAATAATTTTAAACATTGATTTATTTGGGGAGAGGCAAGATAGGGAGTTGTGTGTGCTGCTGAGTGTGTGTAGCATCCAGAGGACAGTTTTCAGGAGTTGATTCTCTCCTTCTGCTGGTTTGTAGCCATTGATCTCGGGCCATCAGACTTGACTGTGAGTGCATTTACCGGCGGAGCCTTCTTGCTGTCCTCGGGTCTCATTTTTCATAACAAAGCAAAATATTTGCAAGTAGGGACATGCCTAGCTTCAGCTCCTGCCATATGTTAGACATTCTGCTGTAGGGGCTCAGCCTTGGATGTCAATGCTTCATGGTCTAGTGCTCTATCTTCGACTTCTTGTGAAGGAGTTTGGGACAAGGAAAAAGCTCACCTAAGTTAACTTTGGGACAAATGAGGAACTTACCTGTGCTGTATTCCAAAGTACAGGATGCATTGGGCATATGGAAGGTATGGGTACCAGACTGGGCAGAAGTGTTACAAACAGTAGGGACCAGTGAAGAAAGTGCTGGAGTGTGAGAAGCAGCTGATAATAGCTGAGTTGTCTCTCTCAGATGCCATTCTCCAGGTTTTATTATCAATTTCCAAATCTAGCAAAGCTTTAAGGCTCAGCATTCCAGATCCCCAGTTCCTAAAATGTATAACCTGAGTGTGATGCATAGGTGACATGGAGGAAAATGCTCAACCTTTCAAGCCAGCCAGTTATATAGAGCCTGGGAAGATCAGAAAGCCAGACTGAAACCCATCAGGCCTATTGAGAGCCTACTCTGTGCATCCGTCTTCCTGGCCTGGTGCCTGGCTGTGTTCAATTGTAGAATTTCTGCTCCCAGGAAGAGTGTGGATAGAGACAATAGTTTCGGCTGACTGAGTATGGCAAGGTTCTGTTCTCCATCCCAAGGGTGCCTTCCCACTTTGCAGTCACTGAGATTAACAACTGAGGACACAGAGTCCCTAGACATTGACCCAGAACTGCTGGGGTGCACTGCCAGCTTTTGCCCCTAGCTGTGGCTAAGATTTACACATTAGTGAGACCACTCTTGGGAAGCTCTACAGACTGGGCTGGGACCTGGTGCATGTGGATCATCAAGCATGCTGTGAAATGTGTTACCCCAGAGAAGCACCCTAGTTGGCTCTGACTTCTCAGAAATCCTGTTTCCCTGGAGACTCTGACACAGAAGCAGGGTACAGAGATGTGGTTTCTAAGCCACAGGCCCCAGAGGGAGGCTCAGCACATATGATCTCAATTATCACTCTCTCCCCTGACTAAGAGAGATGTGGTACATTTCAGAATTACTCCCTTGACAGATCCCATGGAGTCAGGGGTGCTGTCCCCGCTCCACTCCCACTTCAGAAGAAGCTTCCAGAACACTCCTGCTTCTCCTCAGTTGCCTGAGGAGAAGGGGCTTGTCACATGTTTGGCTGGCACTGCAATATTGCAGTCTGAGTCAGAGACGCACACGACAGGAAAGGTCACAGGCTCCCAAATTAACTCGAGGAAAAACTGCCAATCAGTAAAGATTCACGCAGAGTTTGCAGGGAAGTCTTTTTTCCTGCCTCTGCACTTGAGGTAGGGAACACACACACACATCATGCTCAGAGACTGAGCCCCAACATACACTATGGCACTTCCCAGAAGTTCATAGAACCTTTGCTAAACTGCAGGCACTTTTCACAGGCTACTTCCTCATGCCAACCATAAGGGCAGGGTCTTATGAATCTCTCCATTTTACAGGAGAGTAAACAGGCCTAGCAAAGTTAAGGTTAAGGCGCTGGCTCAGGGTCACCTAACTGCTCAGTGATAGAACTGGGTTTAGCAGCAGGCAAATTGCAGATGTGAGTCCTTACACCCTCTGTCTGAGGCCCTCAGAAACCAGAAACCACAAACAACATGCAACAGCCTGGCTCTTGGTCTTGGGTTCTTAATTCAATCTTGAACATATAATGGGGACCCACTACATCAGATACTTCAGACCCAGTGCCGATCCTTCATGCTCAGCAAAGATCATGGACAGATGTGGTAGTACATTTAATAAAAATAGCCAGAAATATCAGAGGACAGAGCCAAGCCATGAAAGTCAGGGAGTGGTGACCCATGCTCTTAATCCCAGCACTTGGGAGGCAGAGATCCTCTGGATCTCTGTGAGTTCAAGGCCAAACAGAGCCAGGTGATGAGGCACCCACCTTTAATCCTAGCTCTAGGAAGTAAGATAGCTAGGCAGGGAAAAAATATAAGGAGGAGGAGGAGGCAGAAGTTATGCCCTTTTGCCTGTGTGCCAGTCAGTCTGAGGACTCATGGAGATAGGATCTCCCCTATTTGGCCTGAGGAGTTTGCTGGGTGAGAATTGGCTGTGGTTTGTTCCCCGTGTCTGTGATATTTCAGCTTTTCCGCAATAGCTGGCTCTGGATTTTATTATAATACTAAAGAGGATTTGTGTTATAGACAGAAGCGCTCACCCAACCACTCTTGCCAAGAGAAGGGCTTTTGCTGGTACCAGACAGAGCCAACTGAGGTGCAGACTCTTCCTTCTTTCCACGATCTACTTCTTTTGAGTCAAGGGTTCTGAAGGAGAGGAATCCCTGTCCCATTTGGCAAAGTCAGAAAATGGGGCCACCCAGAGACAGCAGTCTTCACTATATCAGGCCAACCAGGCCTCAAGTGGTCCACACCAGACTAGGATGGCCATGAAAAGTTCTTTCCCATCTCACACCTCAGTGTCTCCCCCATGGGAAATAGACTGGCTGGAACTAAATTTGTTTTCCTCTGGGCTTGACATTTCTTGAGCATCTACTCAGGATGTGTGGCAAACACTTGATGGCATAGTTACCATGCACTCATTACGTTCTAAGTGCTTAACATGAGTTATGTTACTGAAGCTTCCCAACAGCCATATGTGATGGGTTCTTTCATTGCTGCAATTTCTATGTGACAGAAAGAAGCACAGGGTTTTCAAGGTCAACACTGTCAGCAATAGTAGGAAGCAAAATATAATCACCTTTAGTCTGGCTATAGAGCCTAGAATGTTTACTCTTAGAGCCTTCTACTCTATCTTTGGATCTTTGGGCCCATCATGAGAATCTGGGTAAGTAGCATCCAATAAAGTGAACGGAAATGATTGTAGCAGCTGGGCCGGTACACAGGCGGATGGAGAAGGGCCTTGAGCATAGCCTAAAAAGGTAAATCAGGTGCCGAAAGTGACAGGTGGTACCGGATGATGGACACAGGAAGAGACAAGCAGGTTTGCATTCAGCAAGGCAGGTCTGGAGTCACTGGGAGGCTGATCTCTAAGAAGGTGTGGACAAAATGAGGAGGCCACTGAAAGAAGGTCATGGATGCCCAAGAAGCCTGAATGTGACCCTCCCTGTATGTGGAGCTGAAGAGACAGAATGAGATTTACAGGCATAGACACAGAATATTATATATATATATATATGTATATGTATGTATGTATGTATGTATGTATGCATGCATGCATGTATGTGTGTGTATGTATGTATGTATGCATGTATGTATATATGTATGTATGTATGTATGCATGTATGTATGTATGCATGTACGTATGTATGTATATATGTATGTATGCATGTATGTATGTATGTATGTATGCATGTATGTATGCATGTATGTATGTATGCATGTATGTATGCATGCATGTATGTATGTATGTATGTATGTACGTATGTATACACACAGGGGGTGAGGGAGAGATGATATAATGCTATAGTGACCTGCCTTCAGTGGCAGCAGAGGAAGAGAAGGTAAGAAAGACTCTTGGGTCCTAGCTGATATTCTGAGAGCACAGACATGGGCCTGATGAACTTGAGAGCATCAGCAACAGACGCCTAGTAACACTCAGTGATGCACAGCTGAAGCCCAGAGGACAACACTGATGCTCAAGTATTTGGTATCAGTAGCATCCAGATAAGGCCTCCCAGGGAGAGGGTGACTGAAACACAGCAAAGAAACTGAAGCTTGGGGTTACCGTTCTGGGGACTCCCTCTGGCCGAAGAATGGTCAGAGGAAGAGAGAACGCATCCATTCTCTGCCTCTCTTTGAGTCTACAAGCCATAGTGCTAGCAGGTGGGACTCCTGGGAGATGGGGGATTACGCTCCTCTTTCACACTCAGCTCTGAGAAGCAGCAAGCAGCCCAAGTCCCAGAACCCTGCCTCTTTGCTCTGGCTCCAGCCCAGGGTTTTCCAGCAGGCTCGGAATTGTGTAATTATCCATACAATAATTATGCCTGGCAGAAAGCTTTCCTGGGGGAGGGCTTCCCAGCCACCACCAGCCTATTCTGCCTCACTCTTGATCTGCACAGGATCAACCAACAACCTGGGTGGGAGGGAACCCAGGCAGCTTGTGCTAGGGGCAGGTGGGCACCTGTCAGACAGAGGTTCCCAGAGAGCCTGTCAGCACAGCCCTATCCTGGACGACTCCCCCCCTTACAGGGGTCCCACCATCTCCCACAGCCCTATTTATGACCCAGAGGGAGGGAAAAAAAAATCCATCAACTCTGCACAAGCAGCTAATCAGTTTATTTGGTTGCCTGGGGTCTTCCAATGTAATTATAATTCTTACTAAGGCGCTGGCAAGTGTCAGAGGCATTTCAACAACTGCAGCAGATACGATAATCAAAGCACCAGCATTCTTTGTTCCAAATCTTGTACAGAGAGGCTCTCACGAGATATGCTTTGGAGGGAAACTCCAGGACTGGGTTCTGTTTCTTTTGTTTCCTCCCCATCCCGCTTTCTTCTTTCCAGAGCCATCAGAAAGCCCTCCTTGCAGCTGGAAGCAGAGTTGAGCCATGCATGTGGCTCCTGAGTGCTTATAGCAGGGCCAGGAAAGCCTCATGGGGAGCAGGAGTGTTACACAGGAGAGGATCCTGGCTGCTTCCCAGAGACCTCGCAAGGTGGCATTTACCTTGGCGAATTCCCCAGCCTCTGGCAGACAGCCGGGAGATTCAGAAGCCTGATTTTGCTGGCACATCCAGCAGGGTCCCATCTGTTAGGAGAATACTCCTGCTAACTCAGATCATGAGACTGTGCTAGAAAACACAACGTACAGAACCAGGATGTCAAGGCTGCCAGGACCAGCATCACCTCTCTCTGAGGCAGTATTCAATCTTAGACTCACGGGGCTGCTGGGTGAACCACTGGGATGCTTAATGGCATTGGGCTCTAGCCATCTGCTGCCTCCTCTTCTGTAGAGAGAGGCATTCAACAATAAGATCACACAGAACTTTCCTTCCCAAGAGGTTTGGTGTGAACTATTAGCTTCTGCATCCTGATATATCCAAGCTGACCCATGACACATGGATTCATACTTTGGAGAGCTTCAACAGCACCCAGTTGACTTAGTGGCCATCCCTCAGTTAATGTTTGTGGCAGACCCGGATGTGTGGTCTTGATCACTTCTCCTATTGCATGCTTCGTCAAGATGGGTTGTTCCAGGGCTGGGCACGGATTGGTCTTCTCCCTTCTTTGCAACTAGATGGGGCTGGGAAGTGTGATTCCTCAAAAAAATGTGAGCCTAAGTAACGATTACCACTGCTAGGTTACAAAAGCGATTATAAACTGGAGTGCCATTTCCCCACCTTTTCCTAGATATAGAAGAGGCCATGGGCTGACAGAATGATAAGGTGGAGGAGGCTGGGTCTCTGGGTACCATGTAGAAGAAAGCTGCTTGCATCGGGAAGACCCACACTGGCTCATCATAGAGAATGGTCAGTGTTAATTCTGTTAATTAAGCCACTGAAACATTGGGATTTATTCATTATGGCAGGCAGGTCTGCTTAGTCTAAAGTATAAATTATTCTAAGCCTCTCTCCTGAGAGGATGGCTGTCAGGCAATCTGAGTATTAAATATTTTGAAAGAGTTCAAATTCACATTCGAACATCACCTCTCATATCACTCCCAACGGTGGCTGAGGGTGTGTGTTATGTGTGGATTTCATTTTTTTTTCCCCAGCTCTAATTCCCTCCCAGATGTAAACTGATGTTACTTGCAGATCCCAAGTCACAGAGAGGATGTAGTTGGTGGGATTCTGAAAGGCTGGAGATTTGTACAAATAAATCAATTCACAAATGACTAGAATGATTTTACAGCATTGAAGGACAGTTTTTACACACTGCATGCACAAACACATGCATTCATGCATGCATATATGCACACATGCACATGAGAGTGGGAGCTTCAGAGAGCAACAGACTAGCCTGTGCAGAGCTGAAGGAATTGAGAATGTGCACAAGGTCAGGGCAGGAACACAGATAACGTTGCCCTATCTCCCAGCTGGCAGCATCTGCTTGGGATGCTGTCAAGAAAGATCCCAAAGTCACACTGTATGCAGAAAGAAAAGGTTCTGTGATGGGTGATCAATATGTGCTGTGAGTAATGGATGAGGGGTGACAACACAAACCAGGAATTGTCATATTTGTTCCAGTTGTTAGAGATGTGACTGTAGAGGAATCTGACTTTGTCAAGCCTGGAGTCCGGGCCAACCTCAGCAACACAAACAATTCTTAACCCTCAAATGCATGCTGGCTATTGAGGAGATATCTTCCATCACAGCACTCCAAAATGGGAGATTGTATCTTTATCTTATGGATGATGAATCTGAGGCTCAAATATAGTGGGCATTTGCCCAAGATCACACACTCAATGAAAGCTTCCTGTCTTCTAAGTCGGTGTGTGTCATTACTCAGAGAGTCCTCTGAATCAGGAGGCAAGGGGCAATGGTAGCAGCCTGGAGTGTCTGTCTCCTGGCATAGTAGAGTAATGGTAGGGACAGGGCAGCCATGGAGACAACGTGTAGATGCTAGGCTCAGGGGGGAGGTCCCTGAATCTTTAGAGTTGGTTTTGCTCCCTGAAGTTTTTGAAAATTAGCCAAAATTGTGTGTGTGTGTGGTGGGGGAGTTAGAGAGATAGAATATTCTTGCCTTGGTTTAAATGATGTTTAAATGATGTGTAAGGGCCCAGGGGGAGGGAAGTATGGAGATATTTTCAAATATAATAAAAGACAGTCAGAGATATCAGAGAACAGATCCACCCCCTCCTCTCTTCTATCTGTATCTGGCTGTCCTGGAACTTGCTTTGAAGACCAGGCTGGCTTTGAACTCATAGAGATTATCTTGCCTCTGCTTCCCAAGTCCTGGGACTAACAGTGTGAGCCATGGCTTTTCTATTGCCTGCTTTGTCTTTCTATGCCTGCTTTAAATACTTTCTTTGCTCAGTTAAGGCGTGGCACTACCACTGCCTGCCTGGGAGCCTAGAACTCCTTCTGTAAACTAAGATGACCTCAAACTCAGATTGGATTAAGGGTGCAGGTCACCATTCCTGGGATATTCCATGTGCTGGGATTAAAGGTGTGAATTACCTCTGTCCGATCCTCCTAGACTGTGGGTAGATCCCTCTGATATCCCAGACTGTTTTTATTATATTTGAAAATATCCCCACAGGGAAGGAATGGGAGATCTGGCCATCAGAGCTGGCGTTTGGCCTCCTGGTCCTTCAGGTTGGCTGTGAAACTGGATGGAACACCATTCTAGGGCCTCAACTTCCCCAAAGTCAAATATTTGGTGGTAGGTACAGAATCTCAGACCTAAGGGGACAAGCACTGTTTCTACCCTTCCCTGCTAGGTGATCTCAGATTCCTTTCTCAGATTCGGAAATTCCTTTCTCTTAGCTCTGAAATAGGGATGCCAACATGCCGTGCCTCACAAGGTAGCCTGGCAATTAAATGAGATAACGCAGGGGAAGTGCCCAGCACCATCTATTGTTATAAATGCAATAACATGTGTTGTCTGTCCTCACATGTGCATGCAACAAATTCTCCCCAAAGAACAACTTCTGTTTGACACATGAAGCCTCTGTGTGTTATTAAAAGTGTGAGGGCTTACCCTTCCCCAGTTTCCACCCTCTGCAGAACGCATGTTGGTGCTTTGTAAATTGTCCACGTCTCCTTTCCTCCCGCACCGGATATTTGCTGGAGTTCCTTCTACCTGGCTCCTGTCTTCTGCATCTTTTAACATGTATGTTCACAACATGTCAAAAACAACAAGCAATTAGCTCTCCCCATGTGAACCACTTCACTGGCGTGGGCAGTGGCGACACGCACTCCCCATGTTTACGTCTTCCACACTCTTCTTCCCCCCCCCCTTCCTTGTCTTCTTGATTTTGTTCCAGGGTTTTAGGGGAACAATACATCAATTCCAGGGACGTATGAAGGCTGCAGGCAGCTGTAATCCCCAAACCACTTTGGCCTTACATTTCCTCCTGTTCTGAGCTGCCTGAGAGACAAATTCTCACCCCCACTCCATTTACACTTCATTTTCTGTACTCTTCCCAAGGAGCCCATGTGGTCAGTATAACCAACCTCAGGGGACTCATGAGAATCCGAGGCCCAGCCAAAGCAGTAAGCTAAGGTTACATAGACGGGAAATAATGCGGTAGGATTTAAGTCTAAGACCAGTTAGTATCCAAAGTCTACTCCTTGTTTGGAAGAATAGCCTTTGTCCAAAGATCTAGGCTTATTATTATCCTTCTTAATAACGTGATATATTCAAAGGGTCCCCTGGGCTCAGAATTCTGGGGTCAGATACCCAAGACAAATGACTGTAATGCCTATTGGACCAGACACACAAAGGTCTAGTTTGATTCATAAGCTGGTGCCTCAATCTCTCCAGCAGGAATAGAAATAATAACAATTCTCAGTATTTGTAAGGGCTACACTTCATTGTATCCTTACTATGTATCAAAAAGCCATGCAAATGTTACACTATGAGCATGTGACGGCAGAAAGACCCCAGATTATAACAGCTTGACTCAGTGATTTGTCAGCTTGGCTATGGGACAGAAGTGATACACATTCAGAAGAAACCATATTTTGAGTTTAGAGCTTTCCTGAGCCAGTGAGATGCAGAATAACACTCTCTCAAGATGTTCCCAGCCAGCCCCAGAACATGGGAGGAAACCACCAGCCCTGTACTGAGCTGTGCTGAGCTCAGATGTTTGGCAGGCTGGGTGGATTCAATACAATTTTGATGTTTATATCATTTTCAGTTTAAGATAGGATATCAGGGCATGGCTTCACTGTAAGCTGAAGGGCATGTTTTCTTTTTCTGTACACAACTAGTAAAGGGTTTAGGGCCCTCTAACTTGTCTAACAGTGGGCTATGAAGCCAGTGGCACTTGAAGGCACTTCTGCAGTGTCTCCTAAGATGGTATGGACAAAATATGCAAAAAAATACCATCTCTGGCCAATACATATCTTTTGTTCTTGTTGCATAGCAAGGAGGGAGCCAGTGACTCCCCAGAAGTGGCTGGGATGAGATGTAATCTCTCCATAGGTCCTTGTAATAAACTATCAAAGAATGAGAGCAGAGAAGTAATAGTGCTGGGGGCAGAGAGGGGGTAGGGTTCAAGGAGTCTGGCCAGGCCAAAGAGTCAACCTAGGGGCTTCCAGGGCAGGTCTCTCCAAACTTGCCCAAAAAAGAGTTGTTGCTAGACCCATACTGCCATGGTGTTAATGCAAATGTATTCTGAGGTGATGGGGCGCTGATACCAAATAACCACTGTGTAGTCCTCAGAGATGAGACACTTCACACTGATGAGGATTTTTAAGAACATGGCCTGCGTCCTTCTGCAAGCATCGTCTGTCACAGAACTGATATTTGCTGCAGTCATGACTGCATGCTGGGTACAATACCGTGCTGTGCATTGGGTTGCAAGTATTAATCCTTATATTACAGCTATCCTAAAAGTACTAACTATGTAAGGGAAGAAATATCAAGAAATGGGAATTTGTCTTACTATTTCCTCCTTCTGATGAATACAGATGGGGGAGGGGCTCAAGTTGTGGAAATCCCATGAAGCCCAAGATAGTGTAATGCAAGAGCAATGAGTGTCCCGAATCCACCAGTGCCACTGTTAACACTAATATCACTCCACCAACACTATTACTCATACTTGCTTACTACCCACATTAACTGTGTAACCACCACCATCACCATCACTACCGCCACCTCTATTGTCCACAGCATGGACCCTACGGCAGTTATCTCCATTACCACTGTTACCCTGTGTCAACACAAACAGTACACATTTCATCACCAGTCCCATTAACGCCATTGCTATCATTGTCACTAACACTTATACAGTTGTCAATAACATTATCCCTATAATACTCATCAATATCTCTGATAACACCACCTATATCACCACCTTCACCAGTACCTCCATCACTACCGTTTTTTTTTTTACCAACATCACAACTATAACCATCATTAACAACCACTAGCCAAAAGCATCATGCTCATCTTAAAAAAATCATTCCTATGCTGTGATTGTTAATCTCATATCAACAATCACCACTTGACTTACAGCTTCATAAGCACATTAAGTCAGTCCTTGTAACTAGCTGGTGAGTTAGTCCCATGATTACTATAATTCACAAACGACAAGACTGATGTACAAAGAAAAATCCAACAGTTCAATTAAGCTGCAACTTACAAGAATGGGTCTTCAGTTCTGCCTCACCCAACATGCTGTACTGGATGGCCTCCAGTATGCTCTTTGGCCTTAGACCAGCAGTTTTCAACCTGTGGGTCATGAACCTTTGAGGGCCGAATGACCCTTTCACGGGGGTCATCTAAGACCATCAGGAAACACAGATATTTACATTACAGTTCATAACAGTAGCAAAATTACAGTTATAAAGTAAAAATAAAAATAAGTTATGGTTGGGGGTCACCATAATGTAAGGAACTGGAATAAAGTTCTATACAATGCTCTGTGATGTCTGTATCTATATATATGCTCTGGGGGCTCCGAGTGATGCCAAATGTCTTTGCTATATGATTGCAATTAGGAACATGGTCCTTGTGCATCACTCTGAGCTATGACTCCAAGTCACTAAGTACCAACTCTGTACCTAGAACTGTGTTAGGCTTAGAGGTGCTCCGAATGGCAGAAAGAAAAGGCCAGGTCTTTGAAGAAAGGAGGCTAGTGTTAGAGAGGCAAGCATGTTCACAGGGATGCTATACAACAGGCCAGGGCAACCAATGGCTAAGTCTAGTGGATAACTAATTGATAAATGGCCATGAGGAGAGAGGGGGAAGAAGAGGTTGAGAACAGTGTGAGTGTGTTTGGGAGGCATGATGGGAAATAGCTTGGGTAGATGAAAGACCGTCGTACTCTCTCCCTCCACAGTCCTTTCTTCTCCCTTGCTATCTGCTGCCTTCCAGGACCCACCTTCTTGAATATGAGGAACGTGACTGTGGTCTTCGCTTCCTTTTCTCTTCCCACCTGTTTCTGGCATTCATTCCATTACATCCTCCAAGTCCCCAAGCATAAGCTATCTAGTTAGATTCCAATTCCTTTCTTCCTGTTGCCTCCTTCATCAACTTTGCTCACATTGTTCCTTCTACTCTGACCTTCACTAACCTACCTACCCTCTGGGCTGAATCCTGGCTCTTTCGTTCCACTTTCTTGCTTTGCCCTCTCCCTCCTGTGAATAATCCCCACAGTGGTACACATTCTGTAGTGCAGCAGAGTAAGATGTCAGATGCAGCCTAGCCCTGCTGACTAAGTATATGGGTACTTGAGCCTAGCCGCTGGGTCCAAATCCTGACTCAGCACTCATGAGAAACTAGTGAATTACATACCTTTGACTCTATATCTTGGGGCAATGGTTCCAGGACCCAGTGATGAAAACAAATGGAGAATGCTCACGTCTCTTATTTAAGATATGTAATATTTTCATTCGGCCTTCACACACCCTCCTCTACTCCCTAAATCATTTCTATGTGACTGCTACCTCAGAAGGTGTCAACACATCAGTTTGTAGATGTACTTGGTACTTTGGCATAGTGCCCAGTGTGTTATCAGTTCAAGTATTACCTTTTAAACTTTTATTTCTGAATATTTCTCACATGAGGTTGGCTGAATATGAGGAAATAGAGCTCACACATATGGAGGGATGACTTAACCCTTTGTTATCCTCTTTCCTCTCTGGAAATAGCTTTTACGTCCTTGGGTGCCACAAGGCTTAAAAAGAACCAAACTGCTGGGGTATTATGTACATACTCTACAGAGTGTCTCCCCCTCTGTTACCACCAAAGTGAGATCTTCAAAGATAAAGGCTTCAGATTCATTCAGATCTGGTGGCAATTCCTAGTCCTTCAGCCAGAACCAGGGGAACCTGAGAAAGTCATTTCTTCCAGAGCCTCAGTTTCCTTATGTATCCTCACCTACTTCCTACTATATTAGATGACATCTATATAACCCATGTCTCTCCTCTGGTTGCTATAATGGAGTCTTTCTCAACCTGTGGGTCATGATCCCATGGTCACAGTGGTTGCCCAAGACCATCAGAAAACACATATGTTTACATCATGGTTCATAACTAGCAAAATTATAGTTATAAAGTAGTAACAAAAATATTTTTATGGTTGGGGGTCACCATATATGAGCAACTGAATTAAAGGGTCATGACAGCATAAGGGAGGTTGAGAACCACTGCCCTAAGGGTTAAAGTGGTTTAAAGCATCAAAAGTATTTTTGCATAGTACTAGGCACAATGAGCCATGTAAACACGTTGGTTCCTCTGGTTTCTACTCTAAGGACCATTTAGCTATCATTTTTCTCTGTATTGTTATTTTGTCAACACTTTGCACAGCCTCTGGTATACAGTAGGTGTCCAAAGCACCTTTCTTTTTGTTCCAGTTCAAGGCATTTCTACAGCATCAGCAAAGCAGAGGCACCAGACATTGAATAAATGTGTTTTGACAATGTGTTGCATTCAAAATTTGTTACCAATGTAGTCATCATGGAAAGGAATTCAAATATTCATAGACTTAAAAAATGTTTTTGTCTTGAATTGTCTAAATAGCTGTTAGTGGGGAGGTAAGAGATGAGATCATTTGAGCATTAGAAGTTCTAATCCAGTCCAGTTCTCATCGTGTATAGGAGGGAGGGAAGGCAATGGGCCCCTGAAGCCACTTTAAGAGATGCCTGCTGAGCATGTGGCGTGACTTTCCTGCAAGGCTAACCTCTTAAAAACAAAAGGAAAATGGAACCCTGTATGCATAAAGTCCAGTGCACTGGCCTCCACTGGAAGGCTGGAACGGTATCATCTCTCTTAGAACCCTCACTAAGGCTAAAGTCAACATGACCAGCTAAGAGGATGCTGGTTCCTAGGAACCAAAACTGGCAGCAACGGTTAGCTGGACAGAAGGTGCTGACTTGGAATCAGTCCTGGTGCAAGATGACTTACTGTCTAATCACCAGCCAACCAAGATCCCCTCCAAGTCCCTTGTCTTTTACAAACAATAATACTGTGACTGTAACAAATAGCACAAATGTGCAAAGTGATTATGGTACCTACCCCCACGGAGAGGTTGTTCAAGACCCTGCAAAAAGAATTTGGCTTTCGTGCTTCAGGGCATCTCTTTATCTGCTCAGACTCCACTAACTTTTATTAAGTTTTCTGTCTTCACATCCCAACTCAAAGGCTTTGCACATACATCCAGGCTGCCAGCCTGCTTGAGGGTTCTGGGTAGTCTTAATGTTGTCTGCTGTACAGGAAAGTCTCTTGTTGCAAATCACCAGGCTCCGCTGTGATCTCTGTCTTAGAAACACTCCAGAATCTCTCCTCGTCATATATTCAGGTAGCAGAAAACATGGAGATAAAGCTAATGGATGGCTGGTAGAATCAGGATTCATCCTCTTGGTTGGCTGAACTAACAGATTCAGTCCCCAGCACCCACATGGTGACTTACAATCTACTGTAACTCCAGTTCCAGGGGTTCCAACACCCTCTTCTGGCCTCCCCAGCCTCCTCCGTGCTCATGGACTACATAAATTCTATGCATAAAGTTTTAATGGGTATGCCTCATCCTGCACTCCTGTTTTATTAAAAAGAAAGTAAATCTCAATTTCAGAAATGCTAATCTTGAGACATTCTGATAAAATGATTCATATGGAGACAAGCAGACCCAGGATAGTCAGCCAGGCTGACAGTCAGGCCATTTGACCATGGACAACACATTTTCCTTCTTCATCATTCATAATAAGAAGCTCGAGCCCAGGGGATCCCAGAGGATCCCAGAGGTCTTCTCCAGTTTGATATATCACCTTAGGTCATGTAACCCATATATTTCTATGATGCCTGTGATGGTCCACTGCTTCTCAAGGCTTAGCAGGTATACAAACCATCTGGGACTCTCATCAACAAACAGCTTAGGATTTTCTAGGGCTGAGTTGGGGCCTGAGACTCTGAATTCTAAAAAAAAAGCTCCCATTTGAATTGAAGTTGCTGGTCTGAGACCATGCTTTGACCAGCACAAACCCAGAGAGTAATGAGTTACTTTGATTGCGTTCTTTCCATGGCTGACCACACCTTAAACATATAATTGCACTTAATTCTCAATACTGGAGGGAATTATTATCAATGCCCCAGTTTTCTAGAATCTGTGGCAATGAAGGGTTATGGATATAATGTGACTTGGCCAAGGTCATAAAACTAGTACGTTGCAGAGAATTCAGGTCCGTCTAACCATAAAATCATGAGTATAAGCTCAGGGTGACTGTGTCATATACATATATGTGATTTGACTTGAGCTAAGGATCCCTGAATAAAAAAAGTGTAGAACAAAAGGATGCTGTGTATTTGCAAATAGATAGCAGTCTTTTGCACCTACCTGCTTAACATGGATAACACTCATAAATAACTGCTTGAGCCCTCCTGCCCATCCAGACCATGTGAGAGACCCTGCTCCTGGCTCTGAAGGTCTGAGATCCTAACAGACTTGAAGATGCTTAAATGATTGCTTGATCTTTCCCTGACAGGCCATGATGGCTGTAACAAAGGGAGAAAAATCTAGCTCACATAAATGATTAGAGGAAAGAGGTTTAATCTTATTAATGAATTTGCTAATTGGCCTTCTGCCCCCAATCATTTCAAACTCTAGCTTTCATAGTGTCTGATGAAAATGGAAGCAGATTCAAAAGTGGTTTGAGACTCACTAAGACTATTTTTCTTGGGGCCTGCAGGCAGCTCACTAGCTCAGTATAGCTAATGAAAGGCTTCAGTCTCCTTGAACACTACTTCCTATATTCATGCCCCCATTTTGAGTGCCCCCAATCTCCTCCCCCCAGGCCCTGATATGAGGCTAGGAGGCAGGAGATTGACATGGGGCTTCAAAACTTGGTCTCTGCCACTGGCCAGGACCAGGTTCGCCTGTCTTCTGGCCCTAGAACCTCAGCAAAGTACTTCCCTTCTTAAAGTCTCAGTTTTCTTGCCTGCAAAATGGAACTGCTACAGCATCTTAAGCCACAGGGCTAATGCAAATTAATCCAGGAATGGGAAGAGCCAGGTGCCTGGCATCTGGTAGAGGCTGGGCCAGTTTGGGGTACCATTGCTATTAGTATTGGCCCTGGAAGCTGATCTATGTTTTTATTCTTCATGGTTGGGACTTTCTGTTACTGCCTGAATTTCCCATAGGTGGGAATGGTTATGAAATGATTCAGAATATCTGTGGCCATGGCTATAAAGGCTCTAAGTCTCCAGGATATAAAAATCAGAGGCCACAGCTGAGCAGAGTAGAGCATCCCTACTAACAGAGTGACAAGAGAAGAAAGCCTTTGTGACCTTGACCCAGTGGACCCGACCATATGTGCCCCTCTCTTGACACTCTGATTCTAATGAGGTCTCGTTCTTGCTTCAGAACAGGCTTTTAATAGGACTTAGAATAATAAGAACTAATTCAAAGTATTACTGTCATGGCTAGCTAGCACATGGGAAAGAGCATATCCCACCTGACTACAGCTACTTCTAGAAGGTGACCTACTTAAGAGAGCACCTGGAGGGAGCTGAAGAGCCAGAACTAGTTTCTCTGAAAGCTCCAGGACCCTTGGTCTCTCTTTCTCTCCCTTTTCTTTCTAATTATGTTCCTTCCCTGCTTTACGAATGGGAGCTTCAGCTCCAGGGCTATTATGCAGAATGTTATAGGCTTTTTCCCAGGTGCAGACTTGGATCTTGGATTTCGCCTCTGCACCGGAGGGCTCCTGTGCTCCTTAGTCATCTTGAGGCACACACATATACACACACACCAACCCATCCATTCTTTCCTCCACACAGCCAACATCCATCAAGTCTAGACCAGGTGTCAGGCTTGACAGGAGTTCTGGAATACAAATCAGCCCTCGGGAGCCAGGCAGAGGGATAATTGTGTAAACCCCAAATCACCTCGATGTGTACAAGATTGTGTGTGTGTGTGTGTGTGTGTGTGTGTGTGTGTGTGTGTGTGTGTGTGTGTGTGTGTGATGCAGCATCAGTAGCTATTGGGGATAAAAGAAGGGAGATGTTTGTTCTGTCTATAGGAGTGTGAGATTATGTTGGATGGGGCTTTGAAGTATATGTAGGAGTTCACCAAATGACTTGGGGATAGAAATAAAGTGAATTTTTAAAAAAAATGAAATAAAAGGCAAAGGAAAGGACATGACTGGTCCTAGGTATGGTGGAGGAGAAGGTTTACTATAGATAGGTGAAGGAGTACAGCCAGAGGCAGGGACATCTAGAAAAGTTCAGAGTGCACATGGCCAGACTGAGATGTGCCATCTGAGGAAAGGGGGAAAGGGAGGGGAAGGGAAGAGAGAAGGGGACCAGGTGGAGCAGCCAGGAGGCCCAAAGGCACCAAAAAAAAAAAAAGTAGATAACCAGGATGGTTGGATTATATAGGAAAGGGCAAGAAAGAGAATGTGCTAACCATCCCAGCCCTGGAGAAGGTTAGGGTAGGGGACATGGCAAGGAATGCTAACCAGGGGGGCCTGGTTACAGGTAGGGACTGAGGGATGCAGAGAGCCTGGAGGCCTGGTCCACTTTTATTATGTTAAATAGGCCCTTGAGCCATTTGTCCCAGGTTTGAAACCAAAGAGGAAAGAGGTGCAGGAACTGGGGTTGATCTTTGCAGAAATGACACCAGGAGCAGAAATGTTGGAGCATGATTATGGGTGGACATGCAAACCAGGTAACACTGAACTTGAAAAGCAAGAGGTGATGTTGGAGTAGAAGCCAAGAGACATGCTCCTCTCTCTCTCCATTTTCCCTACAGATACCACATACTATATTGGTAACCAAGCCCTTCTAAATTGGGTTCTAGAAGGTACTTTCTATAAGTTTTGTTACTAACACTCTGCACTAAAGTTTCCTGTGCCCATTTTCCTGTGGGGGTTGCTATGATTTGCCCCCTCTGAAGCTGATGTTAAGAGCTTAATTTCCATCATGAAGTATTAAGAGGGTGGAAAATTGAACTATGGTGCTTAGAATCTTAGGAGATTAGTGATTAGGATTCGATAAGGTCTTCAGAGTGGAGCCTCATCATTGAGTGCTGAGGGCTTTAAAGAAACACACTCCAAGGGTACCTCTCACCCTGGGATGCCTTGTATGTTTTAGGGCTCTGTCAGAAGGATACTAGTCACTATTGGCCTATTTTCATCTCTGATCTCTAGAGCTGTAGACCAAAATAAGCTCTTTGTCTTGAAATTACCCAATCTGTGTTCTTAAGTTGTTAGCAGCAGCCATGAACTGAGACAAATACTTAGGTACAGGACCTAAGCTGTACAATCACTACTGTTCTTTATAAAAAGATAGTCTTCTGCGACAGTTTTCCCAGGACTTCATCATTCACTCACTCGTTCATTTATGGATACAGTCATGTAATGGCATACTCACTTATTCAGTCATCCTCTGCCATTCATTTGATTACTTACTTGCTCCTTCATTCATTTTTCTTGTTTATCGAATCTCTTATTTGTGCAATCATCCATCACTCACTCATCCGCTAATGGATGCGCTTGCCTACTCCCTCACACCTTTATAAAGCATTTACTGCCTAAGGTTCTTCCAGGTAGACAAAGGGGCCCTACTCTTCCTCATGCTCCCGGAATCAGACAGAAAGCATCTCTGGATTTAGGTAGCAAGTGCCTTTCCCCAATCCTTCTGGGAGTATCAGGAGTTGAGGAGTAAAATCACTGTTCTCAGCGCTTCCTTGCTGAATGGTAAACAGATTCAGTACACTTCATAGACAAAGCTAATTCAAAGTCAACAGAGCAAATAATAGCATTCATGCAGGCAGAGGGGCTGGTAACTGAAATTGCAGTGATAAGCTAACTTTTCCTGTGGAGTCTGCCATTCTTAGAAAAATCAGAGACCACCATCTCATTGTTTATAGGTTCCACTGGAAAATATTTACTGAGTTCCTACTATGTGCAAAGAACCAAGTCAGGGACTTTGAAAAATGACTCAAACCCATTTCTGGCCCCTCAGGGAGCTTATTCTAGGGTGATAGGGCAGAGAGGATTATTAACATATCCATTGACTGTCTGATTCCTAGCAAGACTTGTGAGTTAGTAGAGCATACACCTTTAAAATGTTAGGAATTCAGAGGGGAGAAGTCACTTCTGTCTGAGGCATGGAGAAGCCTTCTTGAATATAGAAACAGCTGAGTAAGTTCTTGGAATTTGGGTAGAATTTGAATTAGTCAATGAGATGGAGACTGGGGGTAGGAGTCTTATAGAGTTTAAATGATCTACAGAGATGCCGAGGTGAGAAAAGCCCATGGCACACACATGTCTGGTACTCCCCTTTCAGAGATGAAGAAAAGGATATTTCTAAAGCAAAGTGATTTGGCAATGGTCTCTGAGCCCAGGGTAATGTGATATGGGACCACTGTCTCATCATGACTCTATGCCGATTGCTGCCTCTGGGGCTCTCTAGGATTAACACACCACCTCATCCATCAGCGTCAAGCCACACTTATCAGGAATTCTATGCCTCTACAATTTTCCAAAGGACTCTCCAAACTGGGATCCACAAGACCAGTCTTATGTTTGGCTCTGTCTTGCCATGTGACCTGATGAAAACCATCTGATAGCCATGAATTTTTCTCAGCGACTCAGTGGGCACCATGGAGGTCTAAAGTTCAGACTCTCAAAGTCCTCAATGTTACACTCGACCACGGAGGAACTAGAACCCAGTCACCTAAGCAATATGGGGCTATCTGTGAACAGACAAGTCTCTTCTAGATGGAACTGATCTTGAAAACCATAGTGCCTGCAGCTGCACCTGCATGCCTCTCGTTTTAGCCCCCTCCTATAAACCAGCCTT
Source organism: Phyllotis vaccarum (assembly GCA_033318265.1). Classification (NCBI taxonomy): domain Eukaryota; kingdom Metazoa; phylum Chordata; class Mammalia; order Rodentia; family Cricetidae; genus Phyllotis; species Phyllotis vaccarum. The sequence goes on along the minus strand of JARWLC010000016.1, from coordinate 61,890,529 downwards.
CCTCACACATTCAAACCTAAAAGCTGAGTCTTTGGAGGGGCTTGGGTTGGGGGGAAAGGGATTTCTTCAAATTGCTGGCAAAAGAAACTCTACCAAGGACTGGGGACAGAGCCTGGAACCCCCAGGCAATGATTTCCCTATTTTCAATTAAAGATACACCAAGATCCCAAACAAATGGCAGAAAGTGAATGCTATGCTTTTGCTCAGTGGCAAAGCTCTTAAATTACTTTAGATTTCTGCTGCCTTTGGGGAGAGCTTCCCAAGTAGAGGTTAGGCTAGGTACATTCTTTTCCAAGCACTAATCACACCAGATCGCCACTCTGTTTAAAGTTGTGCATGCATTTCCAAGTTGTTTTTGAACACTTGGGGCTGTAGCCGAGTCAGCTGTGATGCTTCCACAATCAGCCACAGTGCAGAGGTTACTAGGCCATATCAGAGGCTCAGCATCCCAATGCCTGGCTTCTAGTCCTGCTTACCTATCCAGGGATTGAAAAGGCTTGAAAGGCTACTTGCAGGATAACCTTATTCTGGCCATTCCCATGGCCTAAACAGTGCAGCGATGCACTGAACAGGGCCTAAAAGTTGTCGACCACTGATCATGGTACAGGGACTGTGCAAAGCACTTGCCTTCCATCATCTCCAAAATGCAAACAACACATCAGCTATTTTAAGATGGTAACCATTACTGTCCCTGATTCACAGTGGAAGAAAGAAAACAAGGATTAGTCATACAGCTAGTGAATGGTAGAGGCTGGATTTGAACCCAGCAGGGAGACAGAGTCTTCTGCTGCAAATCCCCACCGCTCTCTTCTGACTGCATCTAATTAGTTCTGAGTCTGACATCTCAGTGGTTCCAGAGACAGCACCTACAATAGAACCTTTAGAATCTTAGAACCAAATGAAACCTGAAAAACAATGTTCAGGAAAATGCCTCCTATTTACGGAGCTCAAGTGACCAGGCAGGATAGGATTCCTGGTCACGGGCTGCCTACAGGAGTCTGGTCCATATTCTTAAACCTCCTTTCTTGGAAGGGTTTTGTACTGATTTTCATTGCAATGAGCAAGATAATGAAGCTGGCCTCTGTTCTAGGGGCAAAGGCCTGGGAAGAAGATATATAGTTGTACCTGTGGACAGTCCAAGTGGATATCTACTGATCTGAATAGAAGGACTAACCAGCTGGTGACCCTGGATCTTCTAGGAGCCACAGATACTCTCAGAAAGAGAATGCTCAGATAAAACACTGGGCCAGGCACTCCATCTTGGCACACAGAGTGAGTGTGGATACACCCTCCTCTTTCTTAAGGAGAGAGAAGAAAGTACTGTGGCCTCTGGATTCCTGCAGGTACTGACACCAGGTCACCTGGATTTGAGACAGAGAGACTGGAACAGTAGAAGGTAATATCTGAGTCCTACAGGTGAATGCATGTCCACGGCCATCCCCCATCCCCCCTATTGCTCCTACTGCAATCTCTTCTAGTGGCTTCAGACAGCACAGCCTATGAGACGAGATACTCTCTCCCTCTACGTTTCCACCTTCTTGTGGAAGGTAGCATTCTCATCCATTTGCTGTATATGAAAATTGAGACTTACAGTAAGTGAGATTTTCCCAAGGTCCAAGACTCAAGTTACAGGGAGAGATTACCATCTATACTACACTGGATTACGGAGCCCCAGGTCTCTCTCTGCCTCTCAAAGAGAAACAGACATTGTAGATAAAAGAAACCTAAGTTAACTGTACCCTACAGTCCCCTCCACAACCTGTGGGACCTCATGTCCTTGTCCATCTTCCCCTTCATCATGGGACAGGAGACTTGGATTTGATGCTGAATACCATCCCAGTGAAGCAGCAGTTTGGAATCCAGAAAAGACAGAGCTCAGAGCACCGGGACTCTGGGTGAAGGTCTGCAGACCTGCCTTTCTCTGGACTGCTGAATGGTGATCAGTGTCTTCCTTACAGAGCAAATAACACAGCAAAAGAGCAGAAGCCCCTTCCGATTCTGGCCTGTCATACCAGACTGGGCTCATTGCCTAGGACCTGTGCCTACAGATGTCTTTCTGTGGTGTTCCGTTAGCTTGTCTCCCAGGACTGGACCAGAAACCTGATCCTTTCTTCCTGGGTAGCTCTGTATATGAATCCCAACCAAGTTGACATAAAATGGGTCCTATGAGGAGACTCATTGCGTGCTGGGGCCCACAATCTCCCTAATACAGCTCTGGTCACTATCTAGCATCAGGTAAGAATTGTGTCCCCACCTGTGGTCAGATGTTAAATATCAGAACTTGAACATTACAGTGTGAAACTATTAGAATCCTTCTGCTATCTGCGATGGCGTTTGGGCACTAAGCAAAGCCCATCGTTATCTTTCTTTGATTGTTTCTAGTTTTCTTTTATCCCTATAAGCAACTTTCTGTCTGTTGAAAAAGAAGCCTGCATTGCAAGCCTTGGCTCAACAAGGTCACCCAACTCCACACAGATATCTGACAATGTCCCACTGGTGGTGGGCATGCCACAGTGGAGAAAGGCAGTGGTGGAGCAGACATCTGACAAGATCACAGGACATATGAAACCCCCCCCCCCCACACACACACCTCCCCAGCCACCTCTTCACAGCTCTTGCCATTCCCTCAAAGTCCTCGGACCTTAGCAGTACACACACCTTAGGCATGTTGTGTTCTTTCCTATGGACTCTTGATGTCCCAGGACCTGAGCCTGGGGGTTCCACCACCTGAATGCAGCTGATTCCTTTTGGCTTGCAGAGGTTTTAATTGTGGACAGGCAAAACACTGTCTCCCTCATGGTTAGACTCCCAGGTCAGCACCTGGCAAAGTATGGCCATTCCCAAGGAGGCATGCATGAATGCAAGCACCCTTGCTGGATGCTAGAGGTTGCACCAACATCAGACCTCATGGGAGCGGGAAGAGCCTCCCAACATTTGCACCCAGCCCAGAGAAAGCAGCTTTTTTCCACCTGTGAATTCGCTTCGTCCTGCTCCCATATATTCCGCAGAAGAGAAGGTTCTAGTTTTCCCTGGAGGGGTTCAGCGCCCACCCTGGCTGCTGCCCCTAGGTGTTCACACCAGCCCTCCCACGAGGTTCTTACTGCCTTGGATACAAGAGACTGTCCAGAATCTTCAAGGCTAGGGAATTTGGAACTAAGAGAGACAGATGTTGCATCCCAACATAACACCCAGTATCCTCAAAACCTATCCAGGGGAGCAAACGACAGAGTGCTTACCTTTAGAGGGTCGCCTTTGTTTGGTCTGCAGGGATGAGAAGGTGCCCATGACGGCCCCCATGGCAGCGAAGACTTGTATGCGACTTGGGACCCCAGGCCCTGCCTCTCCCCTCCCCTGAAAAAAAATCGGTGTGGAATGTTCACTCTGAATTGGAGGAGAGGAAAAAGCAAGAAAGCAAAAAGCCCCGGGCAGCTCGCCTGCAGCTTGGTATTCAAAGAGCGTGGGGCCGGGGTGCCAGGAGCTTCTGGCTGCTGCTGTCTTCAGCCAGGCACATGCACTGACTCCCAGGGCCAGCGGCTCGCGGGAACCTTCGCAGGCGCCCCCCTAGTGCTGGCACCCAGGAGGGCCTCTGGCTTCGCTGAGGGCCGAGCCCAGAGCCCCGAACCCCGAAGCCTGCCTGGTGCTGGACACGGGGCCGGCGTGCCCGCCCGGCCGAGGCTGCCGAGCCCGCGCCGCGTGCGGTGCGGGAGCTGCGCTCCGCCCGCCCCTGCTGCCGCCCGGCCGCTCCGCCCCGCGCTCGGGCTGGGTCTCAGGGGGCCGAGTACCAATCATGAATGAACGGCGCCAGGGACTGGCGCGGAGTGGAGCCGGGATGCGCACCGGGCGAGTGGGGTGGTGGAGACAGCCGCGGGGGACCGCGGAGGGGCGGGGTGGGGAACCTGGCCCTGCTGCCTGCACTGCTCTGCTCCCGGTTGTGCGGGACGCCGGGGAATGTCCTCCTGGGCAGATAGAGCTGGTCAGGAACCTGGTTGGTGGATGCAGCTTGGGAAGGCGTCCGCAGGTGGTCCCCAGGATGAACGTGAAATGTGTGTGAGTGTGAGATGTGTGTATGGGTGTGTGTGTTTTGGAGGACGTTGAGATTTCATTTGACTTCAGAGAAAATCATATGTAACCACTGCCTTTCCTAAAGTCTACACCACCCAGGAAGAACCCCCCCCCCCAAACTCTCTATGAGGTGTCGGGGATTGCAGAGTTCCCGGAAGGCCAGGGTTCGTTTCTACTGACAGGAAGGAAGTGGGGAGAGGGAAATAGCTGCAGTTCCCTTAGGCCCTTGCTGCCCCTCCCACCTGGGTCTCCCCTTCCCCTCACCATTTGCTCTCTAACCTGCAGTGAGAACAGTGGGCTGGCACTTGAGTTAGTGCCTATAACCTTTGAATTTAGGAAGCAGTCTCCCAGAATGAAAGGATCTTCAAGCCCCACTGCGGATTTCCAATGAAAAGGCAATGATTGAGGACCTGTGGCCTCACCTGGTGGCAATTGATGGCAGGCGTCTCCCTAGAGGCTCAGAAATTTCCTCTTCCCCAGCTCAACTGCCTGTCTGTCCTGTCTCTCTGGACCTCCACTGAGAATTCCATGTGCGTTTGTACTGAGAATCCCCAACCCAGGCTGCTCCCTGTCCAGTCATTTCCTCTGCATCACGCAGACACATACTGTGTTTGGAGCTCACAGCATCCCTCAACATATGGCTTCATAGACACGAATACATATATACTACCATGAACATATGGGCACAAGTCCCTCAAGCCTACACAGACATTGCTGTGCTGCACATAGACAGACTCCAAATCCATATTGCACCCAAGGGGGTGCATTAAGACCCCAGCCAAGACCCTCGTACGTGCACAAGATACAAAACGCCATCAGCTCTCACACACACATAAACTTGCAAAGACAGGAATGCAATCTGGCTCCAGGCATATATGGCTTCTCTTTACCCAGCCCATCAGCTGCCCTCTAGGGCCACACGTGGCCTATAACTTGGCCCAGGGAATAGCATGCTTCACCTCCACAGCATCTAACGCTTGCTCAAATTCCAACGTGTGTCCTATTTGAGGCAGCAGGGAAGGTTCACTTAGAACTGTATGCTCCTTCCATTTGTCTTGTCCCTTGCTGTGGCATCTCCACCCATGTGACACACACAAATGCCCCATAAGCTAGTTAGGTCAGGCCTGCCATCACCATGGAGAGAAACTGAGGCTTTTCCCTAAAGAAGAACTTGCTTGAAGTTGTCCAGCCAGAACTTGAGGTTAGAATTCATTATCCAGGGCTCTGTCACATTCTCTGGGGTCATTCATGTTGGCAGATGAGGCCAGTAGGACTCTAGGCTGGAAAGGCCTGCTCTGGCTTCCACCGGATTCAAAGCCTCAGCTCTCCACCAGGTGTTTTAGGCTTGCCTAAGCTTCTTCCCCTGGAGAGCTGGCTCCTGTCTCTTTCTTGTCCTTTGGAGGAAAAAGAGGAAGGACTGAAGTTAAGGTCCCCAGATGATAACCAGTCTAGTGTGACTCGAGGAACAGAGAGGTGCTCTTTGCTGAGGAGAGTCTGGTACTGCCCCAGGGATCTTTGCCAATTTCTTGGGGATGTCATGTGGGGGAGTACCAAACTGCTCCTCAGGGCTCTGCTGGTCACGTGATCTAAATGCCCATAAGCAAGGCAGTATTTGACTGGTTACCAAAGGTCAGGATGCTACTCTCTCATTTCCTCTCTGAAGAAGCAGCCTACAGACTGCTTTACAGTCCAGAGAAGAGACTAAGCTCCTCTACAGGTGATGCCTTTGGTTACCTCTGAGCCATGGGAATAACACGACATCACTAATACAAAGTCCTACATGCTGAGCCTTTTGTAATCTGGCTTCTTCTACCAACTCCTCTTTCTCTATTTGGCATCCTTTGGGGGATAGGCACACAAGCCTTCACTATTCCTTAGAGGAGCTCTCTATGACCCCTGGCTCAGGGCCTTTGCATATCCTCTGCCTAGAATATCCATCATCCCTTTCTCAGTCTGGTAATCTGATGCCCATCTTTGATCAATTCCGCGTCTTATCTCCACCAGGAGCCTCTCCTGGACTCCAGCAGGAGCCTCCTTTGGAGTTTCCATGGCACTCAGACTTCTTTTCCCACCTTATAACCTATCTCATTGTCTTTTTTCCTCTCTGGCTTTCTCTATGGACTGCTTTAGCTCAACCCTATCTGTTCAGTGAGGGTCACTCTGTGTGGAAGGGAGTGAGGAAGGGAAATGGAAGAGGGGACTTTTCTTTGTTCAGTGTCGTAGTTACTTTTCTGTCATGGTGAAGAGAGAGTTTACTAAGTGCTTGCTTGCTGCTTCAGAAGGTGAGTCTATGCCCTTCATGGTACAGAACAAGGCAGCAGCCAGCCAGGCAGACCAAGTAGCTAAGAGCTACACTCTTCTGTACAAGCACAAGACAGCGAGAGCTAACTGGGAGTAGTGTGGGCCTTTGAATGCTTGAATCCCAACCAACCCCTGTGACACACCTCCTCCAGCAAGCGCGCACCCCTTAAACCTTTACAATTCGACCAGGTAGGGAGCAAGAAACTGAGTATCCAAACTATAGGGGACATTCACATTCATCACCACCACACTCATTAATACAAAATTGATGACTTCTAGATTATTCTTGACCATTTAAGAAGCACACTTTCTCAAGCGAAGATTCAGTCACTCACTCATCCAACAACCATTTGTGACTTACCTGCCCTCAACCAAATGCTACACTCACAATAGCCAATTTATTCATGATATTACTCTAAGGAGTAGGTATTTTCTGCAGATAAACAATGACAATAACAACACCCCCCCCACACACACACACACCGCCATGTAACAGAAGAACAGACATCAGGTGGGAGATATTCACCAAGAAGTCTGAGGAATACATAGACAAGAGAGCAGAAACAAGAGAAAAGGGAACATAATCAGTTCCTCTTCTGCCTCTTGGAAATTTGCAATATAGCATCAGACTGTGTGGGGAGGGTAGATGTGCCCAGGGCCTGCCGAGGGAGTGTGCTGTCAGTCACTCTGGCTGAAGGGGTTACCAGTCCTGAAGTCTCTGACAGAAAGTATTGGCTACCATGACAGCTCCATCTTCTGGATCTTGAGTTTTGGTGCTTCATGGCCCTCTACACTTCACATAAGCTTGCCTGTTTGTGCTTCATTCCCAACTCTGACTCCCTCATCTGTCCTTGTATGAACTCAATTTTTCTGTTCCCCATATTCATCACATTAAAATTGTAACCCCTAGCCTGGCTGAGTTTGGAGACTGGGTCTTAAGGAAAATAGTTCAGATTCAATGAGGGCATATCCTTCCCTCCCTCCCTCTCTATCTCTTAGAAAAAAATAACCATATCCACCCATGTCCCCAGCATGCACAAAGGTGAGTGGGCATACTGAGATCCAGTGACCATTTGCTATCAAAAATGGAGACCTCACCAGACTTTAGCTCTTGATTGTGGACTTCCTGTGTCTGGAACTGTTAGGGACAGGTCCCTAATGCCTGAGTCACACTGAGCATAACCAGACTACACCCTCAGAATGCTCTGGAAACAGGCTTGTCTTCAGATATAAGTTTCTAACTAGTGCTCCATTAGGGCATTCCTCTGAGGCTGTTCCGGGTAAAAGGGTGAGGTGTAGCTGCTTATCTGAGGGTATTTACCCTCCCATCCATTCGTCTCTCCTCTGCCCACTCTCCTGCTTGCATCTCTGTCCACTTCACCTTTCTTTGTCCCATTTCCTACTCATCCCTTCCCTCATCCTCACATCTTCACATCTACCAGGATAGCGGTAGGCCCTCCCACTACAGACAGAAGTAACAAGGTGTCGGGAGTGTGGAGGCTGGTAGGATTGGGTTTGGATCCACCCCGCTCCTTGCTGTGAGACACTGAGCATGAGTGCTTTCTCTGAGCCTTACTTTCATATATGGCCACTTCCCTCACCCATCTTCTGTGATGTTGGCGAGATGCTTCTCACAGGCCCTCAGTAGGTGCCTAACACATAGACTAGCCCATGACTGAGGGTGAACACCTACTGCTCCTGCCATGGTGGACGAGGCATGACGCTGCACTAATGAGCACGGACCGAGGAAGCCTCAGTCTCCCCATGGCTCCATCTTTGCTCTTCATCTGTTGGGTAGGAAATCTATTCTTGGGGTCCCCATCTGGTATTAAAAGATGGAGATTAGTGAGGGCAGAGAATGAGGTTGGCACCTGATCATGTGCAGTTCAGTGCTAATGCTCACTGCTTCTTGTGCCATTTCCCAAATGTTCTGTATACATAAGTCGGGCCTGTCCTCAAAGAGACTGGGAGTTTTAGAAAGCAAAGGCTTTGCATACATCACCACACCCAACCCACCTTCACCCTCACCTATGAAGCTAAACCTGGTCCAGAGCCTCCTCAGGATCCACAGATTTTCAACCTGCCGTTACTCAAAATGGAATGGTTACTTTGTCACCTAGCTTCTGGGGTCCAGATCCTTCTAACTGAATGTGTCTCTGGGTATCCACTTCCTCATCTGACACATGGGTTGACATTAGGACCAGTCAAGACCAATAATGAGAAAGAACATTGGTTCCCTCTCCAAAGAACTCAGTGGGCATGTTGTCATTTACTTGGGGACTCATTTAGTTATTTAGTCACTGACTCTGCACATGTCCACTAAGCATCATTCGCTTGTCACTCCTGATCATGCAAGTCCACACTGAGTAAGAAAAAACAAGAATCCCTGAGCTCAGAGAGCTTTAAGTGTGTGGCTGCAGACTGCCCATCCAGCCGATCAATCACTCACAATCTCAGGTCATACTAGATGGGAAGAAGACTGCGTGGGATAGTGAGTACTCAGAGGATCCTCGCTGAATCCTGAATCCTGTGCAGACTGATGCTACAGACACCACAGAGCTTCACAGGTCAGGGAAGTGAACGCAACTTTCAAGCAAGGTTGTGAGTTCCAGATTTGTTGTGTGACCTTGGGCAAAGTATCTGACCTCTGGGAGACCCCCCCCTTTTATTCTGCCAACATCAATGGCAGGAATGGGGTGAAGCTGAAAGTGACTGATTATCAGAGTACCTGGTTGTGGGGGGGCAGTCCTGGAGCTGGATGGCAGTCCTGACTTAAAACAAAACATCACCCTATGCCTCAATTTCTCCGGCTGGTCCCGTTTGCTTATATTTTCTGTATCCTCAGGAAAAGGAAGAGATCTTTGAATAGGACTTGGGCTCAGGAGGAGCATTCTCTCAGCTCATGTCCCTGTGCATCAAGCATGGCCTCATCTGTCGGAGCTGATCATGTTCTCCTGGGAGCAGGACTAATATGCTCTGCAAGGGAAGGGGGGAGGGGCCTGGGGATACCCAAACTCACAGTCTCTGCCACGTGTCCTGACAGCTGCACTGCCCCAAGGGATCCCCCTTCATGCTCTAGCACTGGCACAGCCTCCATCAAGGCCGGGTGAGTTCAGACAGAGTGCAGCCACCCACACAGCCTAGACTCTGGCAGCAGAGTGCAGCGGAGTGCTGAGTTACCCAGATCCTGCGGGGGAGGGTGGATTCCTGGAGCCCAGAGGCTTGATGCCCACACTACACTAGGAACAGGGTAGACACTTCATGGACCTTGATGGAGTGGGTCTCCAGGGATGGGTGAGGGAAGGTGGGTGGATTCAAATCTGTTCAAACAGTAAAGTATCAGGAGACACAGTAGCCTTTTCCCCCTAGAATATCCATCAGCCACATGTGTGTGAACACATACTCACACAGTACAAAATCCACAGCTCTCCCATAGAATACATTTGGGGCATCTGGGTCAAGAAACGCTACTTGTGGAAGAAGGGAGGGACACCATCTATTTGTCTCTGAGCTGTATGACTTCAACTTTATAAGGTCCAGTTTGCACATCTATAAAACAGGCATGGTAACTCCTAGGGTTAACTGAGGGCAGCATGTAGGGCTTCCATGGAGGTTTTGGAGGGCTTCAAGGCTCAAGGTCATTGTAACATGGGTGCTAACCTTCCTCAGTCATCAGTGACAACCCAGTGAGGTGCTGAGTTAGCATCTTCGGCTTGTTATTGCCTGAGCCTGCCTGAGGGGTTGACAGGTATGAGCTTACTGTGCTGCTCACAGTCTCAGGAAATGAAAAGGAGGTGTCACATCCCAGCTATCCTCTGGAGGCTGTCAGAGTCCTCTGTCTATGCATGTGCCATCCAGGACACAAGGCCTAACTGGCCCCTGGCCAGCCCCACTCAAAGTCTTAGGATAAGTAAAAGTTGAAACTATCAAAGTCAGAGGTCTAGGTAGCCTTGGAAGGTGAGAGTCGGGGTAGAGGAGTCACCACAGAGGATGAGTCACGGGGAGAATCAGGGATGAGGTTCTGAGCGGGGATGGGGTGAAGGAGAGGGAGGCTATGGCTCGTCTTCCCTTCTCTGCCTGTGGTATCGAGCTTCATGGCAGACCGTCACAGTGCTCAGAATTTGTCTCTCTCAAATGTGTGCAGAGTGTGGCTCCCTCTCATCTCCTTGGACAAGTGTGTTCCTTCCCTGGCATCATTCTCTTCTGGTTATGTAATCATTACTTTAATGAGGGCAGCCACCCTCCTTGCAGTTCTTACCATGTTCCAGTCACATGCCTAAAGTCACTTTATCATTCCAACGGCCCCCGTGCGGCCAGCACGTTCATCCACTCTCATTTAGTAGATAGGGCACCTAAGGTGCAGAGGGGGTGCCAGTCTGCCAAATATCATATAGGAAGTAAGTGGTGGAGCTACCCTGAAGTTTAGTCCTTCTGAACTTCTGGAGTCCCCAATTTCCCCCCTCCTGCCACTCTGGCAACTGTCTCACACCCTCCCCTCAGGGGAGGCAGAAGCATACTGGGGACTGGCAGATGTGGTATATTTTCTCCGAGGTGAAAGATAGAAGTTAAGTGAAGGTGTAGAGTCCTGGGCCCCTTGAGTGACAGAGCCCACTCTCAGGGTATCCCTAGTACTCTGGAGCTGCAGCCATGTCCACTGCCTGATAGGGCACATGCAGGATGTGTTTCTTTCCACAGCTTTTTACAAATGAAGACCCAGGAGGAAGAGATCAGGGGCAGGCAGAGGCAGCCAGAGGGCCTGCTGATTGGTAATAATGTCAGCTATAAGTGGATGAGTGCACCCAGCACCCCACCACAGCACTAAGCCTGTCAGCACGCTCTAGTTCTCAGTATACCCAGCTGCCTGGAAGCAAAGCAACTCCAACAGAGGGACAGCAGAACTCCCATCACTATTGTGGTGAGGCCTGACTCTGAGACAAGGTCTGCTAAAACAAGGCAGTATTAAGCTGGGAGATACTCATGGACTTTTTTTTTTTTTTTTTCCTGTGACCACATGCCCACATCCATGTTTGAGACCTATGGCTTCTACTGCCTAAGCAGACATGACCTAGAAACAGAGAGTCTCTTTCTTGGGTTTTGAATCATGAAGGTTTAGCATGAGATAAGAAGGCCTGGAACAGTCTATTATCAGTTGGTAAGAAGGCAGCAGAGGGAGATTTCATTGCTGACAGTCTCAGGAGGAGCCTAGGGGTTGGCACTTGCTTAGCATGTTGGGAGCACAGCCCCCAGTGGGATATGGAAGCTGAGAGAAGAATCTCATGGCTAGAGTGATCTCCCACCTCCAGCCTCTCTCTGTAGAAATACTTCACAGATGCTGGCCTCATGCTAATAGGAAGCAAGAGAGTTTTGATCTGTTCCTTTTGGATGAACCTGGCAAGAAGAGTCATGTCCTTGAAGCCAGAGATGGATGGCTCAGAAGTTATGGGGGCCAGCAAATGTCTAGTAGAAGCCTATCTCTACTGCAATGCTCTGTAAGTCCACTTCAAATGTACAGGCAATGTTGGAGACCGGGTATCTTGATCTAACTGAGATTTCCCTATCATTGAGAGAAATGGGAACGTGAAACAGAAATTAAAGTTCAGCCATTTGTGAAATAGGCAAAGCAACACTGTTGGCACACCAGAGTGATCAGAGATTCCAGCGGTGTTCCTGTGGCAGGTAATGCTCTCTTCTCCATTTTTGAGATTAGCAAATTGAGATGCAGGGTGATGATGGCATTTGCCCCAGACACAAACCTAACATGATCTATAGAGTGAGGCTCTGAACTCAGCTCTGTCTGGGTTCAAGGTCCAAGCTCTTCTCCACTCAGATGGGAACCAGATGAAAATCAGAGGGAAACAGGGGGCTACAGAGAAAGTGGGAGGTAATGACATTATTAAGGAGAAGTGAGGTGACAAAGAATTAACTTGTCCTTCTGTACTTGAGAATGGCTATTCTAGATCACAGAAGAGTGGCTGGGGCAAGCATTTGTCTTGGGTGATAACATAGAATCCATGCACATGGCCCAACACATCCATGGGTGGGGATGGGGAACCAGTAGGAGGAGCTCCAGCAGCGCTAATAATCTTGGAACAATTGCTGCCTGTGTTCCTGAGACTACCCTTTGCCCCAACAAAGCTGAGGGAGCGGGTAGAAGGCATAGGAGTACAGGCTGCTCCTCCCTCTCTGTATTTTATGTGACATCTCCCATCCTTGTTTCCACAAGATGGTCCACTGGGTTCTTTCTCATTTTTGTTGTCCCATCTTGCAATGAGCTGTCCCACAACACCTGAGTGTGTAGGGTTCATTCTGGTGATGAAGTTAACTGATAGTCCTGGGCTCACTTCTAGGCTGAAATTTTCATGGTGCATTAATATTCATGTCCATAGCACAGGGCTGTTCCAGATGGGGGAATGCCAGACAGAGGAGCCTCACATTCAGTGTGCAGGGTAGAAGAGATGCAGTTCATGAAGAATTAATAATACCGAGTGAGAGGAGGCTTGGAAGGCAAATGACCTGAGGCCAGATCCCTACAAGGAGCTTCTCATACTTTCAATTCTGGGTATCTGCTGTATGTGATGTGTGACCTAACCATTGCCTCCTCCAGCAATCTCATAAGCTTGGGGCACTGCTGGGGTCTTTCTTTGGGGTCCTGCTTGGCCTCACTTGTCCTAGGATGGTCTCCACCCAAAGATGCATCGACAGGTAAAATAGGCATGAGTCTTTCCCTCAGGATGTTGACAGTCCTGAAGAGAACTTTTGAAGACAAAGATAGGCCAATGGCATCCAGATAAGAGGTGACATCAGCTTGGGGGGGATATATAATTTAATTTAGGAGAGAGAATTGAAAGAGTAAATGGACTAGGCAAGGCTCTTCCAAAGAGATGCTTGAGCTGAGCCTTGAACGACAGTAAGAATTTACTAACCAAAGGCTATTGTCAACAGCTGATTTTATTCATGGACCTGTCCTTTCTTCAGCCACAAAGGAGTCAGCCTGTTTCAAACTCTGAAAGAGCCTGCTGGGCCAGGCAACAGTGCATCATGAATCCCATTTATGGATTTCCCAAACCTACAGCTGGAGAGAGCAGATACAAACTTCCTGAGTGGCTTAATAAAACCTGTGATTCATGGTTGAAATGGGGGGCTGAGTCAGCCAGATACAACAGGATATTCCAAAAGCCTCCAGCTCCTGTATGAGCCTGTATCAGTCAGCTCTCTGTCATAACAATACCTGAGAAAATCAATTTATGAAGACAAAAGGTTTACTGTGCTTTGGGCCTGTGGTGGCACACTGCCTTTTTATTTTTCCTGTTGTGAAATAGCTCAACAAAAGCAGCTTAAATGCAGAAGGTTTTCTTCGGATTATTAGTATCTACCCATTATGGTGGTAAGCAGCTTGAGGCAGCTGGTCACAATACACTTGCAATCAGGAAGCAGAAAGAGACTAATGATACCACTCAGTTCATTTTTATTCAGTCCAGCCCATGACATGTTGCTTTCTACATTTAGGGCGGGTCATCTCATCTCAGTTATCCTAACCAGGAAAATTTCTCATGAGCATCCCATAGTTTTATTTCCTAGGTGATTTTAGGTCCCGTTAAGTTGACATCAACACAAAATATCAAAAGTCTCCTGTAGTAAAAGGTTTCTGGCCTGGACTTTCAGGCCTAGCCTCAAGGTTTAGACCACAGTCCCACAGACCTGCAGAGACACATAGATGCTTACATTAATTTTAGGCTGATCGGCCTAAGGCCCAGGCATATTAACTTGCTAACTCTTTACCTTTGAACTAACCCATGACTCTTATCCTGTTCAGCCATGGGGCTCGGTACCTTTTCTCAGAGCAGCATAGTTGTCCCCTGCTTCTTCTGGCTTCTCTGCGGCATTCTGCTCTGTTCTTCCTGTTCCCAGAGTTTTCTCAGTCTGGTAGCCCCGCCCACACTTCCTGTCTGCCTTTGGCCAATCAGCACTTTTTATTAAACTCATAAGTGGGGACAATTATTTAATTTAACATCATAAATCCACTACAGTCTCCACCTTGTCAACTTGTTACTCAAACATATTGCTTTAAAATCATAACATTTCATCCTTTGTCCCCAGAGGTTCATGCCCATCTCATAAAGCAAAATGTATTTCAGTCCAACTTCAAAACCACCTATATCTTTAGCAGTTTCAACATTGTCTAAAAGTATAAACACAGAGTCTCTTCTGAGATGTGAGTAATCTCTTGACTATGAACCCCTGTACAATAAAAAAAGAAATGTTACACAGTTCGCTATACAATGGAGCAAAGCAAACGTTCCCATTGCAAAACAGAAGACAATAGCAAGGAATGGTTAGATTAATGCAACACCGAAAGGCAGCTGGTAGAACACTAGTCTTGCAGTTGCATGTTCATCCAGCGCCTGAGAGGGACGTCTGATGAAATCATCCGGCCTCCAAATGGTTTAGCTATATCCCCTGCTTCCAGATCTGCTGTTTGTAACACATATAGCCTTGTTCATGGATAAGCTTCACTACATGTCCACAGCTTGCCCCACTAGATGCTCCACAGTTCTGGCATCTCCAGCATCCTGGGGTCTTCATGGTCTCCCTCTTGAAGTTTCACACGATGATCTTTGAGAGTCTCCTTGTAGAGATTCCAATTCTGCCATGCGTGATCTGACCTCAGTTGCTCCCTGAAACCACGGGGGGGGGCACTCTGTGACCCTCTTCACAATCTTGCATCTTTTATGGCAATGCCAGTAGCATATAGGTAACGCAGCCGACTTCTGCTAAGTTCTCAGGAGCATGAAGGATATGGATTAGTACAGACAGGAGAATGATGGAGGCTGATCCTAATCAAGCACAGGTTAGTAGCTTTGTCATGTGATCTTAGGATAACATCTCCCTAAGTAATTGCTTTCAAGGAAAAGAGACATCCTGTCACTGAGTTCTCTGTTCAAGCTCTCTTTATTCAAATAAATTTGAAATTTAAAAAGTTAGAGCCTTGCTTGGTGGTGGTGGTGGTGCATGGCTTTAATCCCAGCACTCAGGAGGCAGAGGCAGGTGGATCTCTGAGTTCGAGGTCAGCCTGGTCTACATAGTGAGTTTCAGAACAGCCAGGACTGTTTCACAGAGAAACCCTGACTACAAAAAAAAAAAAAAATTCCAAACCAACAAACAAAAAGATAGAGCCTTTGATGGGTGAGCTCTTGCACCCCGTCTCCAGGCACACTCCTTCTGTCCCAAGACAGGGCCCCATACTGATCTTCACTATTTACACCCTCCCTTGCGGTCTCATGCTGTAATTTTTAACTTGTTCAAGCTCTTACTCTCAATAAAGTGCATATTTTACTTTTATTTATTCTTCTTTCATACATTACATTCTGACTACAGTTTCTCCTCCCTCCCCTCTCTCCCCAGATCCACTCCTCTTCCACTTCCCTTCAGAAAAAGGCAGGCCTCCCAGGGCTATCAGCCAAACATGACATATCAAGTTGCAATAAGACTAGGCACATCCCCTCATATTATTGCTAGATGAGGTAACCCAGTAGAAGGAAAAGGGTTCCTAAAACAGGCAAAAGAGTTCTTCCAGCCCCCACTGTTAGGAAGCCCACAGGAACACTAAACTACACAACCATAGAATATGTGCAGAGGCCTAGGTCAGACCCATGCAGGCTCCCAGATTGCTGGGTCAGTTTCTGTGAGACCCTATGAGCACTGGTTAGTTGGTTCTTCAAACTGCATGATTTTAATGCGCCCAACTTCATACTATTTTCACTAGAGACTTGGAAAAGTGCAGGAAACAGGAGCCATATCATGGCCTAAGTGTTTCCATGTCTTGAAATTTCCTCTGTTAAACTAATTAGCCCATTTTTTTTTTTTTTGCATTCACTTTCATGCAAGTTCTCAGGTCATGAGCAGAATAATGCCAATACATATATATTTGCCAAAACATCACACAAATGGACCTTAACCCACTTCCCAGTAAACCTCTTGGTACATTTTTCCATGTTTCTTTCAGCATTTCTGCAACGCAGTCTCCCAATAGAATGATCCATCAAGCTCTACTTTCCACACGCTAGCCTAAAGTACTGAAAACACATTTCCACATTGAGTCACAAATATCACCAGAGAGTTACACCATCAGGTTTATCACCGTGACAGCCCAGTCTCCCACTCAAAGCAACTTCAGAGGGAAAGTGTTAATTTTTCATCCCTGGAAAACAAGGTCTCTGGTGGAGATAACCTATCCAATGCTAAATGACTTGGTGTGCCACACCAGGCCTCTTGTTTCAGAGGAATAGAGTACTTGAGAATTTGGGAAGATCCTGGCAGGATTTAAAGTACTGAGACATTTCACATCCATGACGTTCTCTCTAGACTAAATTTTCTGTGAGGCACAGCATCATGGGTATGTGAAAGGGCTTCTGTCCCAAGAACATTCCTCCTTTCTTTGATTAGCTTTTATGAGAAAATTGCCACCAATGTAGAATTCAGTCTAGAATATAAATAACTGATCCTGTGTTATGAGCCATAGTGTCCAGGGTAGTGAGTAACAATTGTCTAGAGAAGAGTTTTTCCTAAGGTCAGCACACAGAGGTCACTTAAGGTAGGAGACGTGGATCCTGACAGAACCTGAAGGCTATTACTGACGAGGGAGGTTTCCACATGTAACCTGGAACATAAATCCTGGCTGAGGATTTGCACCAGACTTTATCTTGACCTCTGTTGGAATGTTATTTTCTATTGTGCAATTCATTCATTCATTTGTTCTTTCATCCATTCACTACTGATTGCTATCCACTACACACCTACATATACCTATCTGTGTTGTAGGCATTGGCACACACCCATAACTAGCCCTGACATTTTCCCCATTTTTAGGAGCCCAGGAGCCTGAATTCTGAAAAGGATACGAATTTCTTCAAGTACTGTATTTGGGATGCACAACTTGGCAGGGGGTTGAGAGAGCAGGGATCCTGGCAGTATGGAGAAGTGGGTTTGATACATGCAGATGCAGAGAGAAGGGTCATAAGGCAGGGCCACGATGTCAAGAGGACGTAAAAAGGTCAGAAGGCACAGAGTCCTTGGGGGCAGGGTTGGAATCTCATTCTTGGAGCAACGAGAAGCCCTGTGGAATTTTCTAAGTTGTATTTTTATTTTGAAAGGATCCCAGACTCAAAGGCAATGCTGGTAAGTGGTGACATCTTGCATACCGTTGTTAAATACTCAAATCAGGATCTGCCATTGGCACCGACCACATGCCAGGCTCAGCTCTCACTGGCCTGGCTGGTTCCCACTTGGCTGTGTATATAGTTCTGAGCTGTGTCTCTGTGTGGATGTGGGTAATCAACATCAGTTAAGATGCATGCATGCATGTCTTTCTGTGCACAAAAGAATCCTCGTGCTGCCTGGTTGGTCTCCTCTATCCCTTCACAGAAAAACAATGCTCAGAAAAGAAGCCAGCTAGAGGGTTGAGAACATCCCCTGAGCCAAGACCATGGCCTCCCTGACTTCCATTGTCCTAAGAGGCCCTTGAACAAATAACTTCCTCATTAGTGTGAGTTTGTTTGGAAATCTTCACTTTGCAGCAAAAGTGTGAACAGAGAGGCTCATCAACTCAACCACAGCTATGCAGGACCAGTCATGGCTCCCCAGATGAACCAAGTTAGAGGTTCCTAACAACTGTCAAATGCCCTGTCCTTAGTGTAGAAGAACGGCCTGTCACCTGTTTCAAACAATCCTGGTAAGGAATTGATTGGCAAATGCTTAGGAAATGCCAAGTGTAACAAAACAAAACAAAACCCCGAAACGCCCACATCTCATATGTTGGTATTGGCCCAAAGGCGGTTTAGAAAATGTCTTTGCCTTCACTTTTTCCACCAGTGAGGGGAGGGGGCACAAGAACTCCACAGTAATGGGCAAGAGCTCTCAGACCCCTGTCTTCCCCTGTGTGCAACTGCTTGGCTTGTGCTTCCTAAATATTGCATCTGTCTCAGGACCTCTGGCATGGCTTTGGCGCAGCGGGAGAGGAGACCCTCATCTTCCCATCATTCTGGAGAGATTCAGTGTCTAACCTGACTTTCTGAGGTTGGGTCTTGTTTTGGGTTCTGGCTCTCAGTGGTTCTGAAGGTACCTTCCTCCATATTTGAGCCTATCTGCCTCCAAAATGACTCACAAGAGAAGCATGCTTGGGATTGTTCCAGGAGCAAGCACAGCGCTGGGTCTGGAATCCCTGTTTCAGATAATGGAATGTTTTATGTAGTGGTCTGCTCAAAACTGCCCTTGAGTGGAATATCACATGGGATAGAAGAGCAGGCTATGACAAGCTGGAGAAGAAGATCCAGCAGTTTGGGATCTTTGTCCTAACAGCAACCATTAGTACAGGTGGCCACCCCTACCATGCCCTGACCAGGTCTTGGCAGCTACCAGACACCCTCATTCCTTCTCAGCTAACAGACACATGCCCCTGGATTTTTTTTTTTTTTTCTCACAGGGCATCTCTGCTGTTTCTGTCAGGGAGTCTCATTTGTTGGAGCCACTGCGGAGATGATGGATCGAACTGTCTCACCTCCTTCTCACTCTTCTGAACTCCCAGGCTGCCCCATTACTACGGTGGAGCCTTGAGATCAGTCTTCTGTCTGCTCTACCGCTGCTCTCCAGGCTCGGGGGCGGGGGGAGCTCATGAGATTTTCTTGCTAAGCTACTGTAATTGTGAGCCTTGGCACAGCCATGCAGGCTTGGTTGGCTCCTCCAAACACTGTCCACCGAGAAGTATGGTAAGTCCTCAGGGGGCCATGAAGCCTGATGATGTGGGTTCTCAAAGGTGTTGTCCGATCACCATGCAAATGCTCTTTCACCCCCAATCCACATACTCAACACACCTGTCCATGTTGTCTACCAAATGCTTTTTCTGACTATGGATTCTACACATTCCGGTGCACCTCCGTTCAGAAGCCTTTTCTGTGTTCTATAACACATTCCTCTCCAGCCAGAGATGCAGAATGCTCACAGTGACTGCTTAATACTGAGCTGAATATTGGCTCCTGGGCTTAGTGTCTCATGGGATGCATACAGTAAACTGTGAAGGAATGGATGAATGGGAAAATTGCACACCTACAGTCCACCTTCTTGCACACATAACCATATGTTGTTTTTTGTTCCATGAAAAAAACATTGGGAACTCTTAAAGGAAGGAAGTCTTCTTTTGATGCTATTTTTCTATCTCCCCAAATTTAAGTCTTGTTCAGTAAACTTTCACCTGTATCAGGCAGGTAATAAAGGAACTCTCCACCTCAAGAGAAGCCCTTCGTCAGGTCATGGCTCTTGACACTTCTCAAATCCCTCTGAAAAGTTGATGACATCTGTGAACCGTGTCCCCAGAAACACACACAGGCTAGTAAGCTATGATGTCAATTTCAAGAACCCCTGCCACCCCAGGATCTATGATTGTGAGAAAGAAAAACAAAATAACATATTATTATTATTATTATTATTTGCTTGTTGAGGTGTATCCTAGAAGGCAGATGTTGCTGGTATTAGAGGTCACTGGATATAAAGAGATAAAGAGATTAACTCATTCCGTGAGAGATTGGGTATCTTGGGGTATGGAACTCAAGGAATCCAGTACATAAGAGTGACTTCTGGGAAGTGATAGAGCTTAACAAATGGTCAGGCAAAGGGAGAACACAGTGGGCACAGAGAGGGCACAGCAGGCACAATACACAGGAATGGTAGGCACAGGGCGCTAAAGGGTCAGCATCTTTGACAATGACAAAAGTTTCCTGCAATTCGACACTGATCAAGGTTGCACCACCCTGTGCCCATGTGACTATGTATGTTAAATGGCAAATTTTTTCCTGTGGCTTGTAGACTGAGATGGTTAATTTGGTGTACCAACTTGCCGCATGTTGATACACAGCCATCTGGTCTCATATCAGCTTATATGGTGAGGATAATGTTTCAGATGCAATTAGTCAGAAATCTCTAAGTAAAGTAGATCACCTTCCATTATCTGTCTGTCTGTCTGTCTGTCTATGGATGGATGGACTGTGGGCATCTGCAGAGCTCCTGAGACAAGACCAAAATCTGTCTCTAGGCTCTATCATTGAAAGAAATCTCTCTCTCTCTCTCTCTCTCCTCTCTCTCTCTCTCTCTCTCTCTCTCTCTCTCTCTCTCTCTCTCTCTCTCTCTCTCTCTCTCTCTCTCTCTTTCATCAAAAAACATCTCTCTCTCTCCCTGGTTAAGATTTCAATGCTGGCCTCATGCTGAGTGTTCCATGGCTGCCTCTGGCAGCTTCGACACCCATTTGTTCGGCAGAGCTCCTGAGTATGGCTCTGGGACACTATGCCTAGTAGGAAGGCTGAAGAACAGCATCCACCTTTCCCTTCTGCTCAAATTCCTGTCTCTGCCTCTCTCTACTCTCCCAACCCCATGGCTCATCTTGGCCATATTCTAAATTGCATTTTATGTCTCCATTTAAAAATGCTCGTTAGTGGGGGTTTAGGCACACTAACAAATGATCTATTCCAAGGGCACAGAGTGACTCCAGTGTGGCTCACTCAGACCTCAGCAAGACAATTTGATGCAGCTGCAGTATGGTGGGAGCTGAGTTGGGCTTATTTAATTTTTTTAATTGCAAGCAACATAAATTGAGTCTAGAAATGATGAGAAGATTTTTTTTTTTGGAGGGAGGCCTCAATACATCAGAAAATGCATAGCAATCAAATCCACAAGCTGCCAGTACATCTAAGATGTCTTGGCAGCAGGAACTTGCCAGCTGCATTTCCAAGAGGCAGATGAGCTGCCATAGCTCAAAGCACACAGTATCCCCAAAGAGAGTAAGTGCATGCACTGCTCAACCTTGGAGCATGAGCAAAAGCTGGGGCCTGCCCTTCCACCTTCCTTCAAGATACAGTGTCCGGGGAGCATACTCAGGGGCTTTGCTGGGCAAATGGGGGTGACAGATGGTAGGGGAGCCTTAGGAATACACACCATGGAACACATTGACATTTGGCCAACCAGCCAGTGAGTGTAGGCCTGGACCACTGAGTTGACTGTATCTGTATCACAGTAAGGATGCTGGCTCCACCTCTAGTGTGTAAGGGTGTTATCTTGCTAGTACTCTAGGAAGCTCACACTTTGTGCTGTGTGATCTTGATCAGTCACTTAACCTCTCTGAACTTCACCAGCCTCACCTTTTTTTTTCTTTTTTTTTCTTGGAAGAATAAAATAAAGAGACAGAGGGGAGACGCCTAACTCAGGGTCTGCTGCGTTCCAAACACACGTTCTTCTCCTTCCTTCTAGATGGGAAGATTCCCAGTCTTGAAAATAATGCTGAATCTGGAAGCAGAGTGTGAGGAATCTTTATCAGTCTGTTTCCAATTATAGTCATGAGTTGAATGTGGATGTTATCATTAACTGTAGACCACGTATAAAATAAGACCATCAGAGAGCTGGAGCCAACATCATAGTGAAGCTTATTGCACACATGTGTGTGATGACACTGGTATGGGAAAAAAAAAACCCAGTAATACTGTCTACCATATAATAGCATAGTGCCCTTGGTTATGAACAGTGCACAACACTTGATAGTCGTAACAAACATTCATGTCTGTCTAGTGTATTTACTTACTGCACTTTAATCATGATTTTAGCATGTATTCCCTTTACTTATAAAATAATTTATGGAAATCAGTGTTCTGAGTTATGGAGACAGTGGCCTCATCCATCTCCTTTATCACATCTTTTGACAGCATCAAGAGGCCACATTAGATGGTTGGCCTATCCCATCCAGGTTCGTGTAAGTGCATGCTATTATGCTCACACAATGATGAACTTTCATAATGACATAGCCCTCAGGGGACGTCCTAGCATTGAAAAATCTATGCCTGTGACCTGAGAGCTGAGGCTGATATTGGAGCCCAGCATGTGAGTCCTTGGACTGGGTTGAGTTGCTCTTTTCTTGAGTTCCCCACATTCTCCTCTTCCTGCACATAGAAGGTGCAGAAGCAGTGCCTAAGCTGTTCTCCGTTCCCTGTAGAACTGCATTCTCAGCTGCCCCCCTCCCAGACCCATGAGAAGGGAACAGAAGCTCAGCCCCTGAGAGGCGGAGGGTGGGTCCCATGGGGAAGCAGACTTGCCCTAGCTCCTTTGTATATTCCTGGGGGTGGTTTCCAGAATAGTCTTAGCCAAGATGGGCAGGGTAGTGTGTGTGTGTGTGTGTGTGTGTGTGTGTGTGTGTGTGTGTGTGTGTGTTTACTGACTGGCAGACCTCAACTCTTGGACATCAACTACCAGACGTGTCTATACTCTGGGCCCCCAGCTAGATTCTGTAGGCTGGAGTTTGGAATGCAGAAGATGGGGGCTGAGAGAAAGAACAGGGCAGTCATCGTGAAGGACGGTAGGATGGCAGGATTCTTCAAGACTCTGGCCAAAGGTCCTATCAGACTATGCATAGTCATATTATGAGGATGTGAAGACCCAGCTCTGGTGTCCCCCACCCCACTAGTATGACTTCAGAGGAGGGGGAATGTCAACAGAAGATGTGGTTGAGCAAGTAAAGTAAGTCAGAGTCAGAGAGATGGAGCACAAAAGAGACAGAGAGAAGGGAAAGGACTGACACACAGGGCGTAGACAAGAAGAAAAGGAACAAAGAGAAAGAGGGAACAGGGTGACAGGGGTCACAGAGCAGGAGAACCCGTGAGCAGGCCCCTCCAGTATTGGAGACAGGGAGAATCCTTGCAGAGACATAAGGAGGAAGCCAGTGCCTAGTTAGCATCTTTTGACTCTCTGTTGTGTGACAGGTTCTAAATGATCTACAAAAGCCACCGTGGATTCTACAAATGCCTCCACCCACCACCATCCCCTGGGGAAAATACACTATATTTGTGAGGTGACTCATCCTGGCTGCCACAACCTCTAGAGATCTGAGGCAGAAGGCTTCTCATGAGTTCACCTTCAAAGGACCACAAGGAATGGGTCAGGAGAGGTAAGCATGCATGGACAAAGAAAACTGGAAGAGTGAGTTTGTCAATCAAGTTGGGATTGCTGCTGTTATCAATGGCCAGGGAGACAGTGGCATGATGGCAGAATGTTGCCAACATGTCAATAGGGGACCTAATGCCCTCTTCTAGTCTCCATTGGCACCTGCACTTATGTGCACAAACACATATCCACACACACATACCACATAATTTAAAAATATAAATAATATCTTTTTTAAAAAGACTTTAGATATTGTTATAACTTGTAGGTCATAAAAACACCCTACTCTGAGCCTGACTTTGTACCTTGCTTGAATTTCATAGTGTGATAGATGGTATATGGGTACTGGAGATTCAGACTATCAATGTTTATAAACTACACCTGGCCTCCTGAGGCCCAAGAATCATTGCAGAAAGAGTGTAAGATCCAGAGGAAGTGGATGACTACAAGGGGACATCTGGGCACAGCAGAGTGGTCACACAAATGAACCCACAGTGGTTGAAAAATAAAAACAGGCCACAAAACCTGGGCAAGCCAAAGCATGACACAATCCTGAGTGGATGGAGAGGGGAGTTTGGCACACAGTTCTACCCTTGCAGTCACAGAGAATTGTTAGCTTCCGGGAGGGAAAGATGCAGTTTTCTCTAAGAACATTTGAGCAGCACAAATTCAAATTGGTCTTAAAGGACTTTTTTTTTTAAAAATAATAAAAAAATAAGGGCTTAAAGTTGGGTGGGTAGAGAAGGGGGTTGATCAGACGTATCACATGAAAACTCTCAAATGAATAATATTTTTTTCCAAAAAAGTTAATGCTCAAATTCCATCACAGAAGTCTTACACAGGAGTGTCTGGAAACTGTGGCATTGGGGTACCTGGTCTTTAGAACACTGACAGCATAGATACCTGGCTCTGGGTTTTGCCACTTTCCTGCTATGAGGCAATGAGAAGTTATCTTAAATCCAATCATGAGAGCTTTTGGTTACTCCAAGCCCCAGAATGATATTTGCAGTATCATACTAGTGGGCATCTTGTCTAGGAGGTAGCTATTATATATAGCATGAGGGGTCTGGCATGGGATAGGATCCTTAATACCCTTTCTCGCCAAGAAGCCCGCACCTCCCAGGACTATGAAAGCTAACTATCTGGAGAGTTTCATTGGTCGGTTCAAGACTGTCTTTTATCTATCTATCTATCTATCTATCTATCTATCTATCTATCTATCTATCTATCTATCTATTTCCTAAGAACTTTTTTTAAGGGGTTTTGACCTCCTAGGTTTTCAATTGGCCTGATACACCACACTAGAGTAAATACTAACTAACCCAGTACATTTGGCGTAAGAGAGAGAGATTGTCTAACAGCCCATCACTGCAGCTACATTCTGGTAATCATATTAGTGGGAAGCAAAACGAATTATCAGTTAATAAGGGGCACAGATTCAAGGAAGTCACACTATACAGAAACAAAGAATAAACTTATCTTTAAGAGCTCAGAGGCAAGAACAGCTACTTCAACCCTGATGTGCCTGTTTCATTCATTCAGGAAAGCATCCAGTAGGGATTAAGTCTTTCTTGTCACCATAAAATAAATATCTAGCATCTTAGTGGGTGGGAGGGCTATTTGATATGGTTAGATGTTGGCTGCCTTTGCCAAGGCAGACTGCTGTCACTCTTACACACTCCAAAGGCCTGAGGATTAATGAGAAATGTTGAGCATTTTAAGCATATTTAGTTCTTGAATATAAAATACAAGAAAAGTAAATCATAATGAGCAGTTTGAATGAGGGGTTAAGATGCTGCCTGAGTAGGCTGCAGGCAGTACAGATTGGAACTATTCACGGGAGAGAAGCTTGACTGAACAATGCTGAAGTTAAATTATGGACACTAACATGAACTCCTCAAGTTAACTGTTTTCCCATCCCTGTTACAGAGTGAGCCCGGTATCAGAGACAATGGTATCGATGTCTATTACCAATCCCTATGTGCTTCTAATGCCCAGATTTTCTAATACTTTCCCCTACAAAACAAAAACAAAAAGCCACAGAAAAGATATACATAGGGTCAAGTCAGATCAGAACATCATACCTGGAGACTCTTCTGTAACTAGAACACCAAAGGGATCTCAGGAGTATCCAAGCGAAGCCATGGAACGCCTAAGAAACTAAGCTGAGGAGGTTTTCCCTGACCACACTGACAGAGTATCAAATATAACTGATAATTTAATCAATTAAAACACATGTAATCTGTGAGGGGCCATAATTTCCCAACCAGCCCCCAAGAGAACAATCTCTTTAAATGATTATTTCATTTTCTATCACTGTAGTATCATATCTGTATACATGGATGATGCTAGTCCTTCCATTAAGAATGTGGTAGGTTGTTATACCTGGGAAGGTTCTATGCTCTGTCTTGTAAGGAAGAGTGCATTTTGAATACATTTAATAGTTTGGGAAGAAATGGAAAAGAGTAGTTTTGCCCAATGGCACAAAAAAGAAATGAATAACACAGCAGGAGAAGTAGTCAAATGTTCTCATGAGTACAGCAAACTGCTGGTTTCCTAGGTGATAAAATGCGTTCAAAGAAACCCTCTGTGCATGGAAAAGAAGACCCATGTGAAAGAGACGTCTGCGTTCTTAGGCAGGCCACATTACAGCTTAAATCCAACAACATAGAGAGACCTTTCAGGATTGCAAATAAGAATACATAGCCCCTATCCTACAGATGATACTATTGTCCTTTACACGAAGAAATTTGTATTTGTAGGACTGGATGATTTGACATCCTAATTCTGGGTAACAATCACATAAAATGTAAAATAGTAACTTGTAAATAACCTGCCTCTTATATATAGCCATGATCTTCCCACGTGCCTGGGCAGCCTCAGCGTTAAGTAGAAGTGTGTATTTTTTAATCACTACGATGTTTTGTGTGCACTTGGATGGTTTTTAAGTGTTGGAAGCATTTAAGAGAGGCTGACATACTAAATTTATTATTTTAATTAAAAGTGTTGGGGAGTGTTAAATAATTTTGTAAGCAATGCTTGTAGGTTTGTGAGATTTTAGTTGGTTCAATTTTTAATGTCTTGACTTATCAATTATGCACATAGTATTTGAATGTCAAGAGGAATGCTGTTTAATAGCTTCATAAGGTGAGGAAGTTGAACATTAAAGCACAGATAGAGTTTTCCTCTCAATAAATGTTTTGGAAATTTAAAGTATCCATCAGTGCATCACAACCCAAACTCCTGGGTGGGCTTCTGAGCAGACAAGATGAGATATTACTCCGGGCCTACCCTAAGAGCATAAGGGAGGCATGTTTACTTTAACTTTTCTATATGTTGTACTGTTTTATGTGCATGTTAATCTGGAGATTCAAATGGATAAAGTATGCGTATCTCAAAGGAATTGATCTGGGGAATTTATCCAGATCCTATGCAAAAGATAAGAGAGATAGAGAGAAGTCAGTTCGCCTAATCTCCCACTCAGCTGAATCCAGTACCTTCTACAAGCCTAACCAGACCCCACATTCACTTCCCACCCAAACTCTGATATCTTTGTATTAGTTAATTTTGTATCTCCATGAGGAAATTCTTCTCCCAAACAACTTAAAAGAGAAAAATGGTTGCTTTGGTTCAGGGTTTTAGAGCATTCAGTTTAAAGACACCTGGTCCCTCGTGTTTATATAGAACAGTGATGGTGAGGACAAGTGGCGGGCAGAGGAAAGCTATTCCCTTCATGGCAGAGAGGACTTAAAGGTCACAGAGACAAGGGCCACCAGGGAACTCGAACCTTCCTCCAGGGAACTCCTCCCTTCAGCAACATCTCGCCTACCAAGGTTTTCAGAACCTTCCAGAATAATATCACCAGCTAGAGATCAGATTCCTAACACATGAGCCTTTAAGACAGTGGTTCTCAACCTTTCTAATACTTAGACCCTTTAATACAGTTCCCATGCTGTGGTGACCCCCCAACTATAAAATTATTTTTGTTGCTACTTCATATTTGTATTATGCGACCCCAAAGGATTTGTGACTCGCGGGTTGAGAACCGCTGCCTTAAGGAAATATGTCATATTGAAACCATAAGATGTGTGGGTTTTCTTCTCAGCCAAAAGAGCGGTACTTATGAATCAATATGCAATCACCTTCACAGACCCCCTGCTAGTGGTTTCCTAGGCACAAATCTCAACAAATGGCTCTCTGAGAGCTGGCCTCCAGTGGGACACCACTCATAAGTGGTGGGGACACCATTCATAACTGAGCCTCCTCTGCTTTGCTGTCTCCCTCACAGGTGGCTTGAACTCTTCACTTTTCAAAGTCCACTAACTGCACTGAGAGACATGCACAAAACCCAGACCCACAGCTCCATGCGGTTGTTGCTTCTGTAGGCAGCACTCAGCTGTCCATGCCTTTTCTGCTTACCCTTAGCACTTCCTGCTGCACTGCAATCTCAAAAGTTAACACCTAGCAGGGAACCTTTTTCTCTGGACTTCAGAGCTCATAACTGTGCCTTAGTTAAAAGAAACCCAAGGTGCCAGCATTTTAACCTAAACGCTCTGACACACGGGCATTTTAGCTTATAATGGGAAACTGATAGGGAGATGTTTTCTCCTGGAACCTGATTGGAAGAATAGACCTGAGACTCCCGCAGCTTTGTAGGAGACAGTCAGCTCAGGCTGTGTTCAGTGTCCAGGGCCACCAAGAGTGAGACTCCCTGGTGAGAACGGCTAAGGGGGGGGGGGGACCCATGTGTGTGAGGGTCTAAAGCAGCCCCGGAACAGTCCTAAGTGATTATGCTTGTGGGACTTGCACCAGGACAGCTGGCTGTTGCTGGGTCTTCTAGTCCATCAAAAGGAGCCAAATAAAAGGAGCTCCTATCTCTTGCATCTCTTCGTGATCTGTCTGACCTGCAAGCCATCAAACTTTCTCATAGTTTCACAATGAATAGCAAAGAACTTATAAAAAAGTATCCAAAGATCACAGCTTCCAAAAGCATACTTGGACAAAGGCTTTATTGTCACCTGGCTCACCAGGACATCTGTCATATGGCCACTGCTGCCTTGCTATCCTTAAACAGCTCTCCTAAGCTTCTGTCTGCACTAAAGACTCAACCTGCCGGGAGGCTTGAAGACCCCAGCAGCTCCAGTTTCATAAGCTGTCCCGGCAGGACGTCCCCACTCACATCACCTCCACAACCGTCCAACTGTGCGTTTGACATTTTTTTGTCACCTACTGTTCTAAGTCTTATTTTACAAAGCTGTGAATTGAAGATGTAACTGCTCAGGACCTGGCTGTCAGATCCACTGCCATGTCTCCTTGTGGACTATAGAGGGCAGCATTCAAGATTAGTCAAAGAAGAAAAATGGTTGTGACTGATTCTAATCTAGGCTCTCAAGGAAATAACTGAGCCAAACCATGGAAAAAACGTCATTGGAAGTCACCTATCACCCTGATTTTTAGAAGGAGATGTTTACTTTCTGAGAGATAGAAGCTTTAGAGTGAACTTACTGTGGACGTACAGAAAATGACTTCGTTTCTTATCGTAAGATAGTATGCAACTGATTTGTTTTATTAAGCAGTACTCAGTTCGTAGGAAAAGAGATTGGAAAATAAACAGGTTTGTACACATCCTGTCCCCACACAGATGCCATCTCTGGCACCAGAGTGGCTTATTTCTACCGTCTAAGAGTTTACATTTTGCACATCATTATGGCTCAGTGTTCATGGCTTACTTTAGAGTTTGTTCTGGGTGTTGTAGAGAAGCTACTTTTAATTAAACAGTTCACATGTTACAAGTTTCTTTTCTAGCTGTTGTCGCGCGCACCCTTGCCCGCAAGGATGTCGCGACACCAGGCTCTTCTTTCAGTGGTTTATTCAGGACCTTGAAACTTCTTCTGCCTCTGCTCTGCCTCTCCTACTGGGGAAAACCCGCTCCCAGCTATATACCCTCTGGACTGCTAGTCACGGGGCGCCACGTGGGCCATGCCAATAGATCCAGGTGCACGGAAGCAAGCCACACCTGGAAGCAAGCCACGAGCTTAGCCTTGGCCAAATGAGGAGTTGTTTATCTCAGAGAGCTCTCACCTGGGGAAGGTGAAAGGCGGAAGCCAGCATCATCTTTAAGGTACCGCCATGCGGCTCTCTACAAGCTGTAATTACATTGGTCATCACTGTTGGGGGGGAATATTTTCATTTATCTGAGAACATTCGGTACTTTTGCTTCGTGGTGGTGCGTGCTGTGCTAAGTTGTGAAATAACAATACTTTTCCTTGAGAAAAAGCCAAATCCTGATCCCCAAAGCCGAAGTCAGCAGAAACAGTTTATCTTACTTAAAAGAATTTGCCTTAGCAGTTAGAATTTCAGGCTAGTAGCTTTATCAGCGAGCCATTTTACCATCCAAGATGGTAATTTTCACACACACTCCAATAGTTAAAACAAACAAAAACCTCCAACAAGATAAGCAAACAAGCACACTGAGTTAAAGCCTGTTTTCTAAAAAAAGCCACATAGATGTTTGATTCCCGTTGTGACTACCAACTTTGTGTCTGCAACTAAATTAGTCTGGAAAGACAGGGGTTGGGCTGCAGATTGGAGGCAAGTCTCTATCCAAGGTAGGATGGACACCAAGACCCCAAGTCTTACTGCCAAAGCCCAGCACCAATGCTTCTCCACTTCCTGGGGTAATTAATCTGAGATGAGAGTACCTATTAATCTGAACACGCGACATTCTAATTCTCTGTGTTTGTCCCCTAGTCCTCAAAGCAGGGACCCACTTGCCACCTCTCAACCCATCACTGATTGAATCACTCAGGATTTGGTCTTGAGTTGAGAGTCAGGTCTATTTCCATGCAGAGTTGATTCCTGAATAAAGCTGGGTCTGCCAGCAAGGAAGGGAGGGGGGCAAATGGGAATGAACTAGATCAATGGTTCTCAACCTTCCTAAAGCTGAGACCCTTCAATACAGTCCCTCATGTTGTGGTGACCCCCATCACAAAATTATTTTCGTTGTTACTTCATAACTGTGATTTTGCTTCTGTTATGAATCACAACGTAAATATCTGTGTTTTCCAAAAGTCCTATGTAATCCCTATTAAAGGGTCATGTTGAGAACATCTGGCCTAAATCATCACAGCTGGCATTTGGGGAGCTATTGAAGATCTACAGGCAAGAGCCCCTCAAAGGAACCCTTGCTCCAGTTATGTGGGGAGAAATATCCAAAAGAAAAGGATATTTTGGGACTTCTTATAACTTTGTGCCTTTCTCCTTTTGTTATTTTTATCTCCTTTGTGTCCTTGTCTTACTAACAGTGAGAACCTTAACTTAGAGAAAGAAAAAAAATAAGAAAGAAAGAAAAGCTGTGTGTTTGTTCCTGGGACACGTGTGGAAGACCACCTCCCCATAATTACAGGTGAAAGTCAGAGGCTCTGTGTGGCAGGGAGCCACTTTGGACAGAACAAGCACACAAGCTCACAATGACCTAGTCAAACAGCCTTTGGGCCAGTACCTGGCATATAGTAGATGGTCAATGTGTTATTGTGGTAAAGATGTAGGTTGAGTGCTATAGAGAAGCTAGGGAGAAGTGGAAAGAATTCGGGGCTGGTCAGACTTGGGTTCTGCTAATCCTAATCCTGCTGGTTCCTACTTGCATGCCCTTGGGCAAGTCACTAATGTCTTCTGTCCTGGGCCTGCGCATTCCAAATATTTAAAAACTGAACATGCCCTGCTCAGCCATGTGTCAGTTACCATAATACCACCCTGGCCTTTTTCTTACCTCTTGGCACAGGACACAGGGAATGACATTGGCCAAGACTCCAGGACCATAACGCCAGTTGAGGATTTGTAGATGAACCAGAAAGAGTGAAACTTGCTTGTGGATTTCCACAAGTATGGCTGTGTCAGGACTAAGTGTACCTCCCAAGTCCCACATCAGGCTGACAGGGCCCATGCTCAACTCACTACTTAGAGATTTCAGAGAAAGCACACATAGAACGGAACAAGGCCTGATTCCCACTCTGGTTTTCGCAGGGCCACAATCTCATCATTAAGCAGGTGGAGTCTGGAACTGGTCCAGTTCTGTAACTTTAGAGACCTTCCTCTCCCTTCCCTGGGCCTTCGTGCTTTTATTTATAAGAGAGGATAACACAAGAACTGATTTTTATAATACAGGCAATGATGAAGGAATCTGGGATGTTCAGCCATCTGTGTACATCAAGCCTTTGGCGCAGAGCCTGTGTTTTCAAAGCATTTAGGAAATATTAGCTATTATTTATTGTGATTATTGAGGACCCCTCACTTATCCAAAAGAGCAGCCCCTCAGGCCTATGGGGCTGATAGCTCTATTCTTCCCTGACAGTTGGTTCTCATCAGCCTGGCAGGCACTTCTCATCCCCAGGGTTTTCTTCCACCTCTCTGCGCCCCTGTCAGGTTTAAATTAAAACTAGTCCCATTTTGCAGACTCGAGAGCTGGGGCTTAAGGGACATGCATTTCCCCCCTTGAACTCCATGTAGCTGTCTGCTAGAGCAGGGGGCTTTTTGTCAGGACTCCTGACCTGTGTTTAGTGCATTTTGTGTTCCGCCCAAGTGAGAGAAGAGCAGGGTAAGAGGGTTGGCAGGGATGAGGCCCAGGGGGCTGCTTCCCCAGCTAACCTCCTTCGGAGCCCAGAAAGGCCTCTGACACTCCCTCACACAGCAGCCTGTACTCTCCCACCTGGCTGCCAGGAGGCCTCCAACAGAGAAGTGAAAAATGAGCCACTAAATGTATTATGACTCGTGAGCCTGTCTTAATAATTAAGCTGTATTAAAATGAACACCAAGAAATTTCCTGACATGGCCTGCCTGGCGGAGCCCATCAAGGGTGATAAATGAGTGGGGTTATTGAGACAGGGAGGATCCAGAGTGGGGAGAGGGGATGGGGAAAGAGACCTCTGTGGGAAAGCTGGTAGGAGGCCGGAGTCTCAGAACCCTGAGCGAAGGGACAGTCCTGGCCAACTACTGCTTGCTGGTTTTCCTCCAGATTACAAGGAAGGCAAGCAGCCTTGCAGAGTGGCTGTTGACTACAGCTTTCTAATCAGCTCTGGCTTTAGATCGTGACCAGCTATTACTCATGCCACGCCCCTCTGTCTTCCTTGAGCTGGAAAAGTGCCAGAGAAAGAGGCAGTCAGTTATGCTTGTGGCAAAGTTGGCTCCCTCCTCTGTAGACACTGATGAGATATGAAATTGGCACTGCTTTACTCTAAAAAGGCCCGGTGTGTGGAGATGATGCTAGCTAGAGCAACTCCATCATTTAAATATTCTACAATCACTCTCCACTGCTTGAGTACAGAAAATGAATAAGCATTTCTACCTACTCTTTGTAGAGACCTTGGGTGAGGATCCATGCAGGGTGGAAGATACAAGCCTACTGAGAGACCATCCTAGCCGACGGAATCCCAGCATGTGGCTGTCTGGGTGGGAAGGGGCTAGGAGTCATTGTGTAGGGGGTTTAAGTTATTTGTTTATATGTTCTAAGAGGTACAGCAGAGGCGAGTCCTGGGGTGGTTAGCCAAGGGCACAGAGAGAAAGGACCTCCAGTCTCCTGAGCAAGCAGACACCTAAATTGAGTGTTGCCTATGTGGGACTATTTAGTATGAGAAAGTCAGGATAGGACACCTGGGCCCACAGGCCTGGACAAGCACCAAGAGGAATGCCGTCTCCCAGCAACTGGATAACGATGGGCCAGTCTTTGACTGGCTCTTCAGTTTCTATACTCAGAGACTAAAGATTTTAAGCTGCTCCGCTGATAACCCTGTCCTCCATCAATAGCCTAGAATAATGACATTTAGTATCTTTCCAGAATATAGTCGTGAACCTCTGTCAGCCTCTTCTCCCATTAGGAAAGAAAGAAAATCTCTCTTGATGGAATTCTTGTTTGTGGAAGATTGACTGAAGGACATTCGTTTCCCAGGACTCTGCATTTTACCCTTGAATCAAGTCAGAAAACTGTACTCAAGGAAAGTGAAATCAATGGAACCAAATGGACAAGACAGAAATAGCCCTCACTACAAATGGGAATTAGCCAGGGGTGCTGTGCGGGGAGCTCACCAGCTACTTGGAACAAATAATCCTGAAGCATTGCACCTCACACATAAGCACAACTGAGCTAACATTTACATGTGAGGGGAAAGAGAGGAAGGAATAAGACAGATGCTTTAAAATATAGAAAGGAAACAATAGATGATGATTTTATAATTGAGTATGGGGGGAATCTCCTAAGAGTGAACACAGAATCCACAAAAGAAACAGTGACAAGTAGGATTATAAAAACAGAGTCGTTCTTATTTGCCAGAAACAACCATGACAAAGTTAAAAGGGCCAGGGTGGGAGAAGAGGCATCCATTGGGAAATTAGTGATGGGACAGAGGTTTGAATGAGATGCCTCTCATAAGTCTCGGGCATCTGAGTACCTGGTCTCTAGTTAGAGGTTGTTTTAGGAGGGTTAAAAGTGTGGCCTTATCAGAACTGGGGTGTAATTGGAGGTAGGCTTGAAGGTTTCAAAAGACTCTCTAGGCTTTCTGTTTGTGGTTTGAGATGTGAAGTCTCAGATGCTCCAGGATCATACCTGCCTGCTGCCATGCTTCTCATTGTGATAGTGACTGACTCTTAGCCCTCTGGAAGCATAAACCCCAATTAAACCCTTTCTTCTCTGGTTGCCTTGGGCATGGTGTCCTATCACTGTAAAAAACAAAAACAAAGTAACTAAGAAGTGTTTTAAGCAGAGGATGGAATCTAGAGCATGGAATAGATAATTGTCATAGTTTTATATTTTGAAAAAATAATCCTGAGTGAGGGTTGTGGTACATCTCATGGTTTTAAATTCTCAGAGTATAGCAAAGACTTGTCTCAAAACACAAATCTTTCCAACTATATTGAGATTACATAATTAGAGAAATCCTGTTGGAATTGGAGGAGGAAGGCAGAGTTGGTGGGAACCAGAGAAAGGCTCTTGGCAATAGGTCAGATGGGAAACCATGGCCGCTGGAGACCAGGCATGTGCTAAGTAGCCTGACCGTGAGTGAGGTATACCCAAGGAGTTAGTGGTACACTGGATAAAGAAGTCAGAGGAACAGATGACTCCCAGCTTCCAGGATTACATAGCTGGCTATTGGTGACTCTATCCATGGGGACACAAAAAAAGAGAGAAAGAAAAGAAATATTTAGTGGTATGGGTGGCGGGGTTATAACTTCTTTCAACCTACAGCATTTGAGATGCCTTTGATCAAGGTAAGCCTCATGGGACAGCAACTTGAGCTATCCAAGGGGCCCCATGCATGGTTCAGTCTCCTCTGCCACCATCTTAAAAGCATCTATAGCTTTGAAGCAAAGTGACTTGTGTTTTCATTCCATGCTAAGCTCAGCTAACTATGTAGCCTGTCCTCCTTTGAGCTATTTTTGAGGAGATACCGATCTGAATCTGGATCTCGAAGGAGCTCAAAGAACCTTCTTGGGATAGAAGTAATCACTTTCAGAAAATGCCAAAGATTACAAGCAGATTGCAAAGGATCGAGTTTAGACATCCTTGTAGATGGCTATAAGGACCTAAGAGTTAGTTCATAGAGTGGCAGGATAATGCAGGATAATGCAGAAAACCTGGGAAAGAGAATTTATAGGGAAAATAGCATCTATTGTAGCTTGAATAAGACTACTTATATGAGTCTCCCAAAGGCTCATATATCTGAATGCTTAATCTCCATGGAATGACACTATTTAAAAGGATTAGAAAAATTAGGAAGTGTGGCCTTCTTAGAGTAAGTGTGGCCTTGTGGAGGAAGTATGTTACAGAAAGAGGACAGGCTTTGATGTTTCAAAAACCTAGGCCATGCCCGTTCTCTCTCTCTCTCTCTCTCTCTCTCTCTCTCTCTCTCTCTCTCTCTCTCTCTCTCTCTCTCCCTCTCCCTCTCCCTCTCCCTCTCCCTCTCCCTCTCCCTCTCCCTCTCCCTCTCCCTCTCCCTCTCCCTCTCCCTCTCCCTCTCCCTCTCTCTCTCTCTCTCTCTCTCTCTCTCTCTCTCTCTCTCATAGCTCTTAGTTCCTACTCCATCACTGTGCTCCCTACCATGATGATAATGGACTAAGTATCTAAAACTATAAGCCAGCCCCCAATTAAATGCTTTTGTTTGTAAGAGTGCCTTGATCATGCTGTCTCTTCCCAGAAATAGTACAGTGATGAGAGATAACTTTCAAATAGCCATAGATCAAGAAAAATGCAACTTGAGAAGCCTAGTGGGCAAGTTTAATGGTTAATTCTCATTGCAGCTTAGAACACAGAATTACCTAAGAAGGGTGTCTCAATAGGACATCATCTAAGTTAGGTTGGCCTATGAGCGTGTCTCTGGGGCAATTGTCTTGATTACAGTAGTTGGGATGACCTGCCTACTGTGGGGAGCACCGTTCCCTAGGTCTGGGGTCCTGAACTGTATGACAGAAAGTGAGCTGAGCACTAAGTATGCATGTACTCTATTAGCTCTTGATTGAGGATGTGATGTAACAGTTACATTAAGTTCCCACTGTGTTGCGTTGACTTTCCCTGCCCTGATGGACTGTAACCTGGAATTGTGAGTTAAAATAAACCCTTTCTCTCCCAAGCTGGTGTTTGCCGGGGTCTTTTAATCACAGCAACAGAAACAGAACAAGGACAAGATCACCAGTGTGTGTGTGTGTGTGTGTGTGTGTGTGTGTGTGTGTGTGAGTGTGCATGCACAATTCACTCTTACTGAGAGTATTTGTAGTAAGAGAGAGTCGGTGTGAGCAGTAACTTGAGAGGTTGACCATGATCGATCACAGGGATGAAGCCATGAACCCCATCAGATGTGAAGGGTAGAGGGAGGGATTTTAATATTTATTCTTGTAAGAGACATGAACATGTTACTAAGTATCTTAAGTAGAGACACTGTAGAATAGCTGACACTAGAACAAGCTCTATAAAAGTAGAGCAAAGGTTATGTGTGCATGCCAAAAGAATTCTGGGAAGATGCACAAGAAGCTTATAACACTGTTCCCTCTAAGAAGTGGGTCAAAGGGTTCACTGTATTTCTTCCCTGGAGTTTTTTCAACATAAGCATATGTTTTTTAAATAATGAAAACTATTAATTTGATGCCCTCAAGGGCATTTCTTAGACACCAAAAGAACTGGTCAAAGGTTCCTCTGGCTTTTAAAATTAATCCTCAATTTATTAAAGTTACAAATTTATCTAGACCTAAGTTCTTCCATAAGCTTTGAAATTTAGCTTGCAAGTCTTATTATTTATTTATAAGTGCAGCAAATTTTAACAGTCACTTTTAAGGGGACCTTTGAGAAATGTCGCTACTCATTTACAAATGTCCTTAATTTAATCGCTGTAAAGATTGTAAACTGCATTTGTAAACACTTAATATAGTTGGATTCTTTTTTAAATACTTAAAAATCTCCTCAAGTATCTAAGTAACTGCCATTTTAAATCTAATCTGTTGAACTTACAAATACTTATAAAAAGCTTAAATTCTTTTCTAAGTTCCAATACTTAAGTGTAGTAAAGCTTCAACTTAAAATCTAGTGCCATAATTGATTTGCCAAATACCCCACTCTAGACTGGAACAGTCTAACTCAGAAAGAGCACATCTTCATAAATCACAAAGATGGAAGCATAGCTTATTTCCAAAGCACAAGTGTCTTAGTGAGTGGCTTGACTCTCTTCCCATTTGTACGTTTAATTCTGATAGATGATCACTCAAGCATCTATCACACATCTCCCTTATCCTGAGACACAGGCATGGGCAGGATCTTATTCTGTCTGCTTTGGCATGCCTGCCACCTCTGCCTATGCACCTGCTTTCTTTCCACCTAGCCTCCTAGCTTTCCTTGCCCTGGCTAATTGACCCTCTTATGTTTTTAAATATCTGCTGGGCATTATTCTTTTTGCCCAATGTTTTTGAAAATTTTCTCTTAACTTGAAATTTCCACATCAGCATTTCGTCTATCTCTTTATTAAAGGAAAGTTAAAG
Source organism: Phyllotis vaccarum (assembly GCA_033318265.1). NCBI lineage: Eukaryota > Metazoa > Chordata > Mammalia > Rodentia > Cricetidae > Phyllotis > Phyllotis vaccarum. Next base: position 61,853,188 of record JARWLC010000016.1, on the reverse strand, counting down.
GTGTTGACTTCCCACCAGGAGTGATTGACATCGGAATCATTTCTTAACCTCTGCTTATTAAACACATCCCAGAAAAGCTTCTCTAATGTTACTAGTGACATTCATGTTGGGGCATCCACCAACAATGATTGAGTTTTGGTTTTACCCAACTTCTCAGTTACATTAGACTCATAACTCTATTTGGAATGTTGAACTTCCTTGCCTACTGTGGAATCATCTTTGCCCGATTCTTGTGCTTCATTCCTGCATATGAGATAAATGTTTGTGCCTTCATCTCTTACCTCCACATATTGAAAAGTTACCTTCTAAGGTGAGAGAAGTGACAAGAATGAAGTCTCATGAATAAGATCAGCTTCTAAATGACCTATGCAGTTGTCTTGTCCTTTACACCATGTAAAAACATATCAAGAAGTAACCATCTATGGACCAGAATGTAGACCAGGTACTAAATTTTTTGGTACTTTGACCTTGGCCTTCCAGCCTTCAGAACTGTGAGAATTAACATCTGTTATAAGTGACCAACCTATAATGCTATATTAGCTCATCTCCCATGGACTAAGACAGCTCTTTGCTTCAAAGACCGGGTTTCTTCAAATCTTTCTCCTAGGTCTTGGATTTCCACCCCACCCAACCCCCACCCCAATCTTATTGATAAACTCACCTGCTCTTTAAATTAAGCCATCATGTCTTTGCAGGTGACACCTACATTTGAATTTTCACTCTAGACCTTCCCTCTAAGCCCCAGACTGATATGTCCACCTGCTGACAGGGCATGTGCACATGGATATCAGTCTGAACTTGAACTTAGCCCTGTTTTGCCAACCCTGTCCTCTTGGTGAATTATGTACAGTTACACAGGCCATAGTTGATGTCTTCTTGGCACTTTCTTCTTCTCTCTCTCTCTCTCCCATATGTCACCACAACTGGAAACTACCATTCACTTTTTTTTTTTTTTAGCAGACTAAAGTTGCTCTCTCACTGGTTTTTAGCATCTGCTCTGCATTTCCCACTGCATCATCACCTGTTCTCCAAAACTCTTCTAAGATGTGAAGTTATCACTTTCCATGACCTCTTCGTGGTTTGTGTAGCTTTAACAAAATTAGAATTTATAGCATCATTTTAGCGCTTTCCCTTTTGTCATGTAGTACTTGATTGTGTTATGACAAATAGCACTCGCTTGGAGTCAGAGGGTAGATTGAGCCACTAGCTGGACCAAAATTAACCACAGAGGCTTTGAAGAACTGTAGACAGGCAGGACAGGAATTAGAGTGGGCAGAGAGGGATCTTAGCCCGTTAGGAGAAAGGAACAGAGCAGGAAGGCGAAAACTGGTGGCTTCTCTTCTTCTCTAAACCCAAGCCTGCTTGTAAAGGAAAATCCAAACTCTCTGTCTCATGCCATCTGATGTGAGACAGGAAAAATCTCCAAACTAAGGGACTTTTCTATTGCCACTAATCTCATAATTCTTTGCTTTTATTTTGACTTTTTAAATTTTTATTCAGGTGTAAATATTATTTCAAGATTTATATAGTTAATATATATTTAAACTTTTTGTCATGATATTAATGGTCATACAAAGTAATAGCTGATTCTAGAAAAAGGCTTCATCCAGCTTTCTGTACATGATTTTGGGGCTGAGTCTCTATCAGATAACTAGAAATTAAGACTTTGTACTTGTACTCTTTGAGATATGCTGCATATGATATTTAAAATGCTTAAGTTTTCTGCAGTGATTCATGACCATTCCTAAAAGTGACCTTTGAAGGCCCCACAATGACGATACAACCTGGATATTGCTAATGCTACCAAGCAGACAAATAGCACCTAAAGATTGGCTTTGGGCTACAAACATCTCAAGACAGTTTCAAGGTATCAAGCTAAAATGGTCCAGCCTCACAGACTGCTCTAACAAGGACTTGAGACAAGCCCTGCGTTTTCCTGTTACAGAGACTAGACAACAAATGACGCAGGTTAGCTCTCTCGGGACTTGACAATTAGCCCATTTTTTCAGGGTCTCCTAAAGATGCTGCTGCCTCCAGACAACAGGAAGCAATTATAAAAACATGATGAGCATGTTCCTAAGAGGTGGGAAAAGGCAGTTTTTGGTCATTCAGTGGATTATGGATATTTGTCATCATTTAGGGGGGGGTGGTTAAGAGTTGTCATTGGTCATGGTCAAGAAAAAAAGTTGAACAAAAGAGATTAGATTCAGAGTTCTCATTCTAAAAAGAAAAGGGGGTGTATAGAAATGATAGAATAAAAATGTAGATTATTGAATCTACTTTTAAGCCAAGAAAGCAACTATTAGTCTTAAATATTTTACATTGGTATGGGTTTTTGTATATTGATAAAATTTGAGGTTATTTTTGTTATACTGTATATGTTCCACTCTTTTTAAAGATTTTTATTGTATATTGATACAAATTTAAGGTTATTTTTGTTAGAACCTCTTTGTACCTACATTTCTACTCTTGTTTAAGGTATTGTACCTAGATAGCTCATTCAACAATGTAAGGTACATTTCTAATCCTTGAAAGTTATTAAAGAATTATAAATTATTAGTCACTTATTATCATCAAAATTGTAATCATGTTAGGTATATTTTTAAGGTCAAACGGATATATTTTAGATAGACAGGTGGTCTTTAAATACTTCAAAGATCTATAGAATATTGCATTTAAGATGTTTTAACAGCATAAGGGTTTTTTTTTTTTATGACAATGAGACATGTCTGTTCCTGGCATCACCAATCTACTTCAGAGATGGTGATGGCACTGAAGAAACCCCATATAGAGTTTACTTTCTTTGTTTCAAAAGCTTTCCACTGGGCAAGGAACTGCCCTTGTCTCAACTTCTTACAGGATGCTGTTCAAATCAGACAAGCAGGACACACAAAAAAGTGACTTCTGACTTTGCCAAGACAAGGTGGGACAGTCCTTCAAAAGTCCTGTTTCACAGAAAAGTCTGTCAGATATTCTAGACCTGTAGACTGAAGATGGATGTCCCAACATTATAGAGAAAGCTTGGATGACTGTCCAGGCAGCCAGCTATTTCTGACATTTCTTAGTTTTGGAAGTTGTTTGCTCTGCACTTCCTGTTTACTCATGTAATATATTCTTCTCATGTCTCTGATGGAGTTGAAGACTAGACAGTTATAGTTATAGTTTTCATTGTTGCCAAATTCAGAAAAGAAACTAACAAAAGAAGGGTAAAGTGTATAAGGTTGAGAAACATAAAAAGTTTTGGGTTGGCAATACAAGTTAGGATGGAAAGAAAGCAAATTAGGTTCAACACTTCAGACTCACCAAGATAGGATAATGGAGTGTTTTCTCTGAATTTGCAAATCCAAATGGACTGGACATTATTAATGTAACTCCTGCATATACATATTCATATATATATGTTGTTGTACTTATTGCATATAATTTTACTATGTTAGTTAAACTCTTCCCCCTTTTAAACAAAAAGGGGGAAATGTGTGATATTTTGATTTTGTTCTGACAAGTAAAGCTTCCTTGGAGTTAGAGGGCAGAGCTAGCCACTAGGCGATCAAAATTAACCACAGAAGTTTTGGAGGACTGTAGACAGATAGGACCAGAGGTAGTAAGGTGGGGCAGAGAGGAATTTCAGCCATTTAGGAGGAAGAAATTATTGAGCAAGTGAGAAAAGACTGGTAGCTTTTCTGCTTCTCTGATCCTTCAGGTTCTTATCCCGATATCTGACCCCTGAATTTTTATTGACACAGAATAATTAGAATAACAGTTCACTTTCTTCTTCCCACACCTTGCAGCCTAGAGTCATCGACCCTTCATTCACAAGCAAGGATCACTTCTTGGAACCTTGCATGTGCTCTATTTCTAGAGCCTGGAATGCTCTCCTGAATGTCTCATACCTGCATGAGTAACAAATTCCTACTTATTTTTTAGATCCAAATCCAGGACACCTTTCTGCTCCTCTAGTGTGATGAGATTCATATCATCATCTCCATTACTGTGTGTGTGTGGTCTGTTTCCCTCAGAGAATTGAAATCCCCGAACATGCTTTTCTGTCTCTGCTGTTTCTGCAGACCTCAGCAGTGTTTGGTCTATAGTAGGTGTTTGAGAAATTAAATGGAACCTGCTGAGGAGGCCCAAGCCTGGTACTTGGGTTTCTGATGAAGATATTTCTCTGAAGAGCAAATGCAGAGGGAGTAACCGTTTTATCTACATAATTGGTATATGAGGAAGAAAGGGGGATAGGGTGAGGGAATGAGAAATAGCCAGGGGTGGTTTGTAGCCTTAAACCAGAAGCTAGCTGTTTTTCAAATATTTTCTGGAGGAATGTGCAGAGTTATGTCCACATATTAATAAGAACTAATGGGTGTGCTATTAGATATCTCCTAAGGGATTGATGGTCATAAAATTTTCATCCTCTGTCCCCCTCCCACAAGTCTCCTGACAGACTTGTTGGCTCAGATGGTTTTGCTGGCTGCTTTGTTATTTGGCTCCCAGTACCTTCCACTGCTCACATCTCACAGGGGCCACTCTGAAAGGCTGCAGAGCAGATCATCAGGATGGACCATGTGAACAGTAACTGATGCAACACCGATTGGTAGATGGCACTCAAATATGGAGCCCTGGGGTTTGCCTCCATACGTATATATAGACACTCACCTATAGAAACACAACTAAGGTTTGACATGCCCCTAAATGGGATGTGTGCAGGAGACCAGGGTGAATGAAGACTTTACTATTTTACCCCTGTGAGGTTAGAATTCTAGAGTCTCCAGCTTCTTGGCTTCCTGCCCATAGGTACTATGTAGAGAAAGCTCAGGAGTGCTATAGACATGGGGTCAGTGCATGCAATGGAGAAGATGAAATCGGTACTTCCTGGGATCTCTAGTCTTGAGTAATTCACCCAAACTTGCAGCTTGGATTCTATACTTGAAACACCAAGATAGCTATCCAACTGAGTCCAGCAGAGTTCAGGATGATGAACACTGTGCAGTTGGTTTGAAGTCAGTGTGCCTGAGACAGAGTGGGTGCAGTTTTGCTTTCTGTCAAGATTATTTTGACTCTTGGTAGTCAATTTCCATTCCTCTTCAGTTGCTATCAAGGACTGTCCAACTGTATTATCTATAACGGTAAAGGGTTATTTGGTTCTCAGTTTTGAAGATCTAAGAGCATGGTGACAACATCTGCTCTGTGTCTGCTGAGAGCCTCTTGCTGAAATGGAGAAGAGCCAGAAGAGCCTGTGTGGATGAGAGTGAGGGCAGGGCCCAGGTGCACTTGACACTGACGGGCTCTCATGGAATAGCATGAATCCCTTCAGCAGAGTGTCATACCTATAACCTAATTACCTCTGGAAGGTCCCAGCACTGCTCAACATTACCACATTTGAGATCAGACCTTTACTATAACACAGGTCAACAAACCATATTCAGACTGTGGCTGGGTCTCTTATAATGCACATGCATCCCCTGCAATGGCTTTTCCATTTCCGTAGCAGAAGAAAAAGGACCCAGGCCATGGGATTTCAATTGGGTATAGTATTGAAGCTATAAATCATTTGTTATATTATGGATTGCCATATTAACAATGCAATTTTGTTTCCTTTACTTGAGCCAGGGCTTTGCTAGGCAGCCCAGTTGGCCTTGTATTTGTAGCCATCCAATGTACATTACCATGTTGAAATCAGAGGCACCGAGTATCCACAAGAGATCCTTGCCTAAGATTCCAGCCACTGCCTCCCTCTCCCTTGTACCCCTTGTCCGCTTTACATGACCACAGGAGGTGCTAAAACACATAAGAGGTGGTAAGTGAACTGAAGGGACCCAGTAATGCATCTCTTGAAGGTCACCACCCATGCTCAAAGGACTTTACTAAGGTGCAGCTGCCTTCACCTCTCATGATCCTGGGAGTAACCTTGACCTGTGCTCCTGGGAATAACCCTTGGCCAGTGTTCCTGGGAATAACCCTTGGCCTGTGCTCCTGGGAGTAACCCTTGGCCTGTGCTCCTGGGAGTAACCTTGACCTGTGCTCCTGGGAGTAACCCTTGGCCTGTGCTCCTGGGAATAACCCTTGGCCTTTGCTCCTGGGAGTAACCCTTGGCCTGTGCTCCTGGGAATAACCCTTGGCTTTTGCTCCTGGGAGTAACCCTTGGCTTGTACTCCTGGGAGTAACCTTGACCTGTGCTCCTGGGAATAACCCTTGGCTTGTGCTCCTGGGAATAACCCTTGGCCTGTGCTCCTGGGAGTAACCTTGACCTGTGCTCCTGGGAATAACCCTTGGCCTGTGCTCCTGGGAATAATCCTTGGCCTGTGCTCCTGGGAGTAACCCTTGGCTTGTACTCCTGGGAGTAACCCTTGGCCTGTGCTCCTGGGAATAACCCTTGGCTTGTACTCCTGGGAGTAACCCTTGGCCTGTACTCCTGGGAATAACTCCCACTTGTGATTCACAGAGTAACCTCAAATAAACTCATCAATATACCACATTTAACTTAGATTCCTTTCTTTAGTCTATCCTTGGTGTCCTGTCTGGAGCAAACAGACATTTGTTCCTGTCTCCCCAGAAAAGTATCTCACATCTTGTTCACTTCACCCCAGTCTTTGGAGGAAACTTTCTTCTTCTTCCTCCTCCATCTCCCTCCCTCCCTCCCTCCTTCCCTCCCTCCCTCCCTCCTCACCCTATCATTCTTCCTTTTTGTTTTGTGTGAAGGGTTAAATCCAGAGCCTTGCTTCAATTTTAGAGTATACATTCTGTATTTGTGTCACGATCATTCACTAGGGCTTGGAGTAAAGCTCATTGAGTAGGATGCTTGTCTAGTGTTCATGAGGCCCTGACTCAATTCTCAGCAGACAGGAAGTGGAGGAAAGAAGTCACTTTGGTTACACAGTGAGTTTGAGGTAGCCCGAACTACAAGGGACCCTGTCTTAAAAAACCAAAATTAAACAAGCAAAAAAGATTATCATAAGGATTTTGTTCTTTTCTTACTGTTTTGTCTGAAATTACTTTTACAATTTTATTTTTGGCTATTTGTTGCTAAAATATAGAAATACATCTGATTATATATTAACTTTCTATCGTATAACTTAATGAGCTCCTTTAGTTCTGATTATGATAATGACATCTTTGGACTTGTCTATATATGAGTCCTAAGTGTCTACAAACTGAAACTCATTTCTTGGGGTGAGGATGTTGGAAGATGTTATGTGCTATGGGAGGGAGGGCCCCAGAAATGGTCATAAGATCCCTAAGGAGAAGGGGATGCCCTCAAAGCTTATCACAGGGTCCGGTCTCCTCCTTTCTCTGCTTCCTGGCTCAGGATGTGACTGTCATTTGGACACTTGCCCCATCATTGCCACTCTTAACAGAAGTATAACTTCAAATCACCCAAAATTGTTGCCAAATAAACATTTTCTCTTGATATGCAAATTGTCTCCAGAATTTCACTTGTGTGTGTGTTAGCCCAAGTGCACATGTATGTACACGTGGTGCAAATGTGCATGTGTGCACATGTGTGTGGAGGTCAGAAATCAGTCTCACTTCCTCTTCCTTGGATGTCATCTCACCTGTGCCTTCCAGACAGTGCAACCTTGTCCTGGTACCAACCAATTACTTTGTGCGAGCTGAACTGTGAGCCTCACAGGCCCTTTTGCCTCTGCTGCTGATACCGCTTGCTGGCATCAAAGAGGAAGGTTGGATTTGATCTATTAAGCGGTTTTTCTGTATCTATCGAGATGACTACCTGGAAGGTTGTTTTGTTTTGATTTTATTTTTGTCTAGCCCACTTATATGGTGTTGTAAGTCATTTTTATGTTAAACTAACTCCATATTTTTGGTGTAAGTCTTGTTTTGGCACAGAGTTCACTTTCTAAAATATTGTTGGATTCAATTTGAGAGCATTTTGTTAAAGATTTTTAGGTTCTCAGTGTTCATGAGCAATACTAGCTGTAATGGAATTATTTTTTTGGTAGTTGCTTTTTATGCCTTTGATATGAGGGCATTACTGACCTCATAAAAGCTGGGAAAGATTTCTTTTTCTGTTTTTTAAAAGGAATAAAATGTGTGAAGAATGCATAAAATTTTTCTTAAATATTTGGCAAAATTATATAGTGAAGCCAGCTGTATTTGATTTTTTCCTTTGGGAAGACTCAAAATTACTAATATCTTAAAATGCCTGTTTAGATTTTGTGTATTTTCGTAAGTCCATTCTTGAGAATATTCCTACCTCATCTGTTTTTGATCCTTGTGCCATGGTTATTCATAGTATTCACTTTCCCACAAAGACGGAAATCACGTCCCTTCATCTGCTCTTTACCTTTAGATTTGTTTCCCCTCAGCTAGTTTAGATATAATGTGGAAAGTGTTTGGTGTGCGCTTCAGGACAACAGGTATGCTTCCAATGTTGAGTATATTATTCTACAGATTGGTGTACAGTCTAGACGTTGTTGGTATTGTCTACATAACTATATTCTTGTTTTCTATGCACACTATTGAGCATAGGTCACTAAAGTTCTGAAACATTATTGAACTTTCCATTCATCTCCTCATTTTTTTTCGTTTGTGTGTTATAGTTGTTATCTTATTAAAAGGTCATACGCGTTTGTACTGGTCCTAACTTTCTGATATTTTGACTGTTTTTCCTTCTCTTTTGTCTGTTAGAACATCATTTAACTCTCATCTCGTCAAAATTGGCACCATCACATGTGCAACCACTCAAGTTTATAGAAGGGAGAAAGATAATAGAAACATCAATGGAATATGAAAATTAGAAGATCTATTTAAAAAAAAAATTCCTATTTTTTCCTAGAAATTCTGTTGTAGAGATTCCAGGATCATGTGGCTTAAAAAGTTCTGAATCTACTAAAGCATTCATAATTCTGAAATGCTTCTGGCTGCCTACCTTTTTTTTTTTAAATCTACAGACAAAATGTCCTGATTTTTTTTTTTTTTTTTTGATCAGGTAAAGTGTAGTGTCTTTCCCTAACAGTAATCAGAAAGTTTCCTAATCTTCTGACCTGAATCCTTAGTTCTTAATTTATGTAAGACAGCTCCCAGGAAACGGTTCAAATGTGTCCCAGATTCCCCTGACTCATAGGTAAAGCTTTCCGATAAAATTCAGTAATCTCTGCTCAAAGCCACTTGAAGTCTGCTTAGGTTGGGGGACAAGCCTTGTTCTTTCCTTAGGCTTGTTGATGGCCTTCTAAGATGACTCATCTCTGTGGTGAGGGTACAATTTATTCCCTCCAGAACTCACACTGGGTCTTAATGCCCATTGTCAGAGAGAATATCTTAATCACACTATGTATTTGGAGGTCAGACTTTCAGGAAAGCATGGGAATCAGCCAAAGTCACAATGCTGGGACCTGTGATTGTGTTAGAGAGACTGGAAGGCACATGACTGTTCTTTGACCCCCAGTCTATAACATCTGGATTCTCTTAAGATTCTACTCACAGTGAAACCATCTGAAGACATGGGCCTTTGACCTTGGACCAGAACTGTGACCCAAATAAATTTTGCAATTAGTTAAGGATACCATATTATCAGCAGCAAAAATAGACTAATACATGCATGTTACTTGGAGAAGTCTCACGGCTATGTATAATTTGTTTCTGATTTTCCTGTTCTATGAGTTAATTAGTCCAGTTCCCTAAGCCAACCACGATTAAAAACAAGCAAAAATAACTGAGTATGGTGAAAAAGATATACTCTACTCTTACTTTAAAAATGAATAATTCTTGTAGGAATGAAGATAGCTTTCCTGGGACTTAACGGAGTTCTAGATTCAGCCAACCTCCCTGTGATACCATATATATACATATATATATGTGTGTGTGTATATATATGTATGTATATATATATATATATCATATTCTTCCTGTCACACAGCGCCTTTCCAACTTCATGTTCTTCCCCTCTCTTAAAATAATGACAATAACATAAATCAAATAAAAAACCCACTAAAAACATGGAGTCTGATTTGTGTTGGCCAGCTATTCCCAGGCAAGACAGGGTATTGTTATGTTATGATAAATCTCCAGTACCTTTAGCTGGTAGAAATAGCCCCATGCAGCTGGGGTGGTGTGTGGGTGTGGGCCTAGGAAAGAGACACTCTTATAGGCTGTACTCACATGAAGAGGCTTTATTAGAATGAGGAAAGTGGGTAGACATGAGGGAGGGATGGAGGAAGGGAGAGAGAGAGAAAGAGAGAGAGGAATTGGGGGAGGGTTCAGAGGTATACATCCTCTGGCAAGGGAGAGGTGTGTGGGGGGGAACAGAGATAAAAGAAAGTGAAGGGCAGGGGTCTTCTTAAATGGGGCTTGATGTCAGGACACTGGGCAGGCCAGGTTAGTCCTATTGGCCAGAACTCCAGGAAGTGGGTTAGAATACTAACTAATAGTTATCACTATGTAGCCCTGGCTAGCCTGGATTTACTATGTAGACCAGGCTGGCCACAAACTCACAGAGATGTTTCTTTCTAACTCTCAAGTGCTAATATTAAAGGGATGCACTACCACAATGCCTGGCCGAATCCGAGTCATTTCATAGTTTCTGTGTGTCAAGAGTATGGGTACTGTTTAGATATGTTTTCTTAGGTCTCAAGATCATAATCAAGTACTAACTGGCCTGTCTATAGTCTATTTGATAGGTTCTATTTGACGGTACTGTGATGCCAAGCTTACCTGAGAGGTTGGCAGAACTCATTATCCATGGCTGTACAACTGAGGACTTCAGTTTCTTCCTGTCTGTTGAAAGCCCACAGCCTCTCACTATGGCATTCTTCATCACACCTGAGTACTTTGTCAAGGCAACAGAAAGACTCTCTAGTTTACATTATCTAGCATAAGGGTCATGCAAGTTAATGTAACCATGGAAGAGATGTGCTTTCTCTGGTCACGTTCTGGTTAAAAGCAAAGCCATGTGTCTCAGTTACCTTCAGCTGGAGAGGATCTTATGGGAACATGGATGTTATATGGTAGAGATCTTAGACAGCTAATCTGCAATCTGTCTACTTGTTGGACTTGAATAATCTTCAAGAGAGACGTCCCAAAGTTACCTCAAGGTCCTTTAAAAAGCAAACTAGGCCCAGGAGGTGATTCCATTCCCAACTAATACCTGAAAGCATATCTGTCATCACCTGTGTGGTGTGGAGGAGGCTGCAGATAACCACACAGTCTTCCTTCATCCCTCAGCATTAAGCAACATGTAGAAAGAAGTGACAAAGACCATTACATGGAAAAAGAGGCCACTTCCCCTAATACAGTAACTTTGTTTCAAATCTAAATTGAGAAACTAAGTGACTGGATGATGTCCTTTTAATGGTGGCTGGGTTGTAAATGCCTTTTGAAAGAAAATGCTCTTTCAGGAAAGATCATTTCGAATGCTCTTTCAAATCATCAGTTTGGAGGGAAAAGGGAAATGTAATTAGAAGACCAAAATAATAAAAAATTCTCAGACCAGTAAAAACGTTGACTGTGTGAATGTGTAATTTAAGCTTCCAAAGGGCTCACACATTTTTGATGCCAAATATACTTAATCAGTAATAATCCTGCCCCGCAAGAAGGCTCCTAATTTGTTTTATGGCCATTTTAGAACTGTCGCCTTTCATTTCCTAAAATATAATCAGAGTTCAGCGACTCCATCTGTGAGTGATGCAATGATGAATTCTGGGTGGCAGTGATATTCCTTAATCATGTCGTTTCCTCGATTTTTCACCTCATTTGAATTCACGGCTTTCAGGAAATTCAATTATATTTACAATGTCATCAGGAAAATACGCAGATGAAGGACTGACAGAGAATCAGTTCACTCACTCGTAGGCTTTCAGCTGAGGGCCAGAGAATGGACAAGAAGTGGGAGAGGACAGATTTGATCGTCATAAAGTAGTCCTATAAAAGGGAGCATGTTAGAGCCTTGAGTTTCAGCTCACCCTGTGTGTATAGGATGTGGCAGAAGCCATCATTGATCAAGCCTAGCCTGAAGCTCTTCCTCAGAGCTGTCAGTGGCCTTCACCAGTATCTGTGATGCCTTGGTCTTTATTCCATGAAGAAACTAATGATGAGAGACTGGAGATTCTTATTGCCACCTTTATCACCTAGGATTCCTGTTGAGTGTCCACTGTCACACACCAGGGACTTCTTTTGGCTGACGAGAGGCCTTACCTGGACTTTAATCTTGTCAATAAAGATTCCCTGAGAGGAGAGACAATTTATCACTCTTCACAGCTAACATCTGTTGGCATTCTGTCAGAATGATTTGGGCCATTAGCCAACGACTGTCAGAGAAGAACCAGTCTACAGAGTCTCCAGCCCACATTCATACCTCGAACCTGCATTTCTCAGGCCCCCAGGGTCCCCCCAGAATTTTTCCATGGGAAAAAGAGTGGAGAATGGCAATCTCTGGCAATTCAGTGGTGTTTGTTGGCTTGGAAAGGTGGCTTGTGAGCTCCATTGCTGATTTATGTTTACAACTACCTCTCAGAAGCAGGGCAGGGAAGTTGCTGGGATAGGCAGCATTTGATTTGTGCCCCTTTGGGAACATGTAGTCGCCCAACTAGAACATTCTCTTTTTCATGGTATGTTAGCTGATGTTCCTTTAGATAAAACATGGTCACAGACATTCAAGAGTGAAGAGACACTCTTCTCCACTCAGGCCCCCATCATGGACACAAACAGAAGCATGAGTAGCCACAGGATGAGACAACTCCCCAGAAAGCACACACAATGGCATCTTACTATACACAAGGAGATTGTCTCCAGGAAACCCTGTGGCTACCAAAAATCTGCAGATGCTCAAGTTTTTCATATAGATGTAATAGTATTTGCATGTGACTTCTACAATCCTCCTGCATACTTTAAGTCATCCCTAGAAGACTATTAACGGACAACTCAATGTACATGTTCCCACAAATAGATGTTATATTGTATTGTTCTGGAAGAAATGACAAGAAAATGGTCAGTGTATGTTCATGCAGAGACAATTTTATTGATCTTATACTCCTCCCCTTCCTCCCCTTCATGTCAAAGTCATACCATATAGCTTTGGCTGAACTAGAATTCACTATGTAGACCAGGCTGGCCTTGACCATAGAGAGAACCATCTGCCTCTATCTCCCGAGTACTAGGATTAAGGTGTATGCAATCATAGCCAGCCTTATTGACATATTTTTGATGTGTGGTTGATTGAATCTGTGAATGCAAACCTGTTAACATGGGCAGAGCACCTTTATTCAAGATTATTTATGTCGGCCACATGTTTTCCATCAGAAATATGTTATCACCATCAGTTTTTTGTAAGTCATTTATAATAAAAATTCAGGGTTTACAGAATTAAGTGGTGCCAATATTCTTTAGCTAAAAAGCTCCAGGGACACTAGTTGAAAAGAACTATATCCATTGGCCTATTGCAGTGAGGGCCACATGCATCATAGGAGTAATGAACTGACTTCATAAGAAGTGTTAGAAAACACCAAGTGTGCTTTGGTAGGTGATTTGGGGCAGACTGGATCCTATTAGGTGACAGGAGGTGTCTACAGCTGCATGTCTTGAGGAAGTGAGTGATACTGCAGAAGGAATAACCCGGGGTGAATGTGGCCATGGGAACATAAGTAGTAGTTACCTATTACCACACTGGGTGAGCTGTCACCCTGGAGTGCTTTGGATCATGCGCATGTACTGACATCCTCTCTCAAATGTGACTTTACAATGTTTTTGCTCCATCAGTCTTGGCTTTATCTGATGTTACATTCTGTGAAACATTTAATGTCCAACAGGAGAGCACAAGGCCCAGCTGTGAGGTCCTGCCGATTCCTATTTGTAGGAGCCATGAGGACCCTTCGCAAAATAATGGGCATTTTCAAGGCCATAAAACCATCATCCTATACATGTTCTCAATAATTTTACTCTCTTCTTAAAGTGATTAAGCACCTGCTCTATGACAAGTGCCAGGCAATAGGATAGTAGTCACAAGATGAGATGCCTATTTTCCAAATCCTCTGGCCTTCAGGGGACACAACTATGATCACTACAATGAATGTGTAAGTTGAGAGTCACAAGATGTTCTCAGCTACAAGTGGATGGGACTCAGCCCAGCCAGGAGAGAATTCCTATAAGAGCTAAGCCTCACATAGCCTAAAAGCCAACTCAGAATGCCTCATGGAAAAGAAGGGGACAGCATTTCCCCGAAGTGACACCCGTTGTATAGAAAGCTGCAAGTGCTCATGGAAGCAGACAGTCATGGTCAATCATGGTCATAAATGTGATATAATCAGTTATGTAAAGATATACTTTCAGGGTGACCAAAAGAAAGAAAGACTAACATTGGCCTAACTAGACACTTTTGGAGCTAAGACCTAGGACTCATAGCTGCTTCTAGTTCTTGGATCCGGAGAACAATGCACATGAAAGTTGAGAGATCTGGTTCATTCCAGAGCTCCTGGTACATCGCTACTTCTAGGACTGGCTGGTGCCTGTCTGGCACTTGACCCCCAGCACTAACCCCTTAGTGGATGACTATATTACAATGGAATCGCTATTTTTGCTTCCAAGTTACAGATAGGAAATTAAAGCACATACGGGTTAAACAGTTTCCTCCCTGTGGTCCAACTAATCACCGTGAGAGCTGGAGCTGGGACCTGTCATTTCTCTCTGGGAATCCCTGAGAGGCCCAAGTGCCTAAGTTATAGTCTCAGTACTTTATAGTGTGTGGCTCATCTTGGTTTCAACTGTGGTTCAAGTACGTATTCAGTGCAGGGTGGTACAGAGGAAGGCTGTTCGAGGAGCCGGGAAGGAACTGAAAGTCAGGTATCTTTATTTGTTTTCTGCTGCAATCACAGAATACTTGAGCCTGGATGCTTTATAAGCAAATAAAAAAACAAGAACAAAAAATTAGAATCTGTTGGATTCATGGTCCTGGGGACGAGGAAGTCCAAGGTCAGATGGCTGCAACTAATGAGGGCCATGTGATGCTTCAATGTATGGTGGAATGCATGGCAGAGCAAGTGAGCACGTGTGAAACAGGAAGACTGAACTATTGAGTTAGGCGTCTAGATCCAGTGAGAAAAGCACCCATTCACCCTGGAGGGCTCCACACCATGATTCATAAACCTAGCCTTGTGGACTATCTCTCAACACTGTCATGTTGAGGAGCTGAGCCTCCATGTGACCTTTGGTGGCAAAAAGAAAGAAAGAAACCTCAAACCACAGGGCTCAGCAAATACAGAACTATTTTGTAGCTTTGCAAGTGTGCCAATTTTGGGTCTAAAGTGCCGGATTTGCTATAGATGTTCATCATTGTTATAGATGGATGAGTTGACCAACCAACCATCTCTCTTCTAAATAGATGGCATCAGAAACACTGTGGTGCCAAGTCGGAGAGAGGCTGGAGTCTCACCTCTAAGGAAGCTTCTGATGGAGTGCCATGACTGCCATGTTAGAAACACAGGGGAAAGTCGCTGCCCTGACCTAAGCATGGACTTGTGCACAAGGTTGACCAATGGCTTGCGACTCTCTTAAATGGCATGGACGTCAGCATCCCCAGCTTCTGAATAGAAACAACAATGCTCATTTCATAAAATGTCTGTTTTTAAAACTCATTTTAATTTTCATGTGTATTTGTCTTTTTCCTGCATGTGTGTTTGTTAATCATGTGCACATTGCCAGAGGGGGGCGGGGGAGAATAGGGCATCAGATCCTTAAGAACTAGAGTTACAGAATAAGTCACCATGGAGAGTCTGGGTACTAAACTCGGGTTCCCTATAAGAGCAACAAGTGCTCTTAAACCCAGAGCCATCCCTCTAACCACTGTTCTGTTTTTTAGCCAGGACTCATCATGTAGCTGTAGCTGAGGATGGTGAGCATTGATTTGCTCCTCCCCCTTCACTGCTGTCATACTATAATTACAGGCCTGTGACACCAAGCTGGAGATCAAATATAGGGCACTCTACCAACTGAATTGCATCCTGAGCTCTAGATAGCCTATTTCCAATGTCTCTCAAGTACACCATGGATAATGGATGTTGGGCAAAGGACAGCTTGTATCAAAACCAGGCATGTTAGTATTATGAATCACTATGTGGCTCAGCTTTGTTCCCCCAATTTGGGGACAGGCCTTGCGTTGGCTGCAGAGTAGCTCACACACTATTATTTATGTGCAAGGTCCTTTCCCTTGTTGCTTTACATCTTGCCTTTTCTCAGAAGCTATCAAAGAAATGGGTGTTGCTTTGGGAAATACTCCCCATGGTGGTCTTTCTATTAAGGAGTTGTCATGGCAACCTGCCCATTCAAGGGGCTTGCAGGTGGCTCACTCTTCTCCCAAGAAGCAAGCAGTTGTTCCTCTAAACGCAGGGGGATCTCAGTGCCTGGGCAGCAACAGGGGAGAGGAGTTCTTTTCCCTGAAGATCTAAAATGTGGGTCTAAGATGATGTAGGACCTAGAATTTGGGAGACTCACAAGAGATGGAAATGGAGCAAAACAAGTCAGCACAATGCTGCGGATTCTGGAACAAAGTGATCTTCTTGAGAACAAAAATGTAAGATGTCTTATTGTAATCAGACATCAATAGTAGGGACTTTCCTGGAGACTGTGTCGTCCTAAAATAGTTCCACCTAACCATCCCTCTATCCACCTACTCATCCACCCACCCACATATCCCTTCATTCACTCATCACAATTAATAGACAAGACACAACATAAATGTAGTTTACATCTTAAATTTGGACACAGAATCATGGGCCAGGTATTACTGTGAAGTGTATATGGATTTGAGGAAATCTGGGAGAGTTCTCAGGATAGAGAGGTCAAGCTTGGCATTTGGAAGGCTGGGTGGACATTGTACCCAAAAAGGTAGGAGAAAGGCTCTTCCAAGTAAAACCAATGGCAAGTTTTAAAAGTTTCAAAGTGAGATGAATATAGTTAACTCCAAGGAGGAACTAAAACCACCTGTCTCAGTCAGGGTCTTCATTTTATGCAACCAAGACAAGTGTTGACTCATCTAAGCAGAAAGGGGAATGATTAGGTAAGGTAACTCTGCTCACTCATCTCTGAGAGACACTCTAATTAACAAGCCTGTGAGCCAGGAGAAGCCCATGAAACATCACCATAGAACTGGTCCTGTGAAGGCATTTCTACCTGGTAGCTGGCACTGTTTTGTGCTGACTGCATGACCTACATTTCTGAGTCTGATTCTGGGTGTTGCTTCTGAGAAGTCCATGTGGGAGATCTTTGGCTACCCCTTCCACAAACACAGACCCTGTGTGGCTCCTAATTCTTTAGGTCATTTCTTCCAGTTCAAACCTTGGGGTACAAGGGTTTGTTCAACTAGCCTAGTTCATTAATGCTTACTATAGCTGCAAGGGAGGCAGACATGGAGAAAATTTGACATTCTAGCTTTATGGTGAGAATGGGCCCTGATCTATAAATTGTGGAGTAAAACACTAGAGAAATGCAATGATGGAAAATTTTTTTTACTCATAAAGTAAGGCATGGTAAGCCTTAGTTTCAAAGGTAGTTAAAGCTTAAAGCAAGGCACAGTGTTAACTGAAAATTATGTGAGACAGTGCAGAAAATGCAGGAACTGAGCAGCAGAGAAGAGAGGCGAGAAATAGAATGTGTGAGCATTAAGTTTATAGCTTATGGTATGGAAGGGAGATAATTATTACCCTGTGAGAATAATGCTAATCCTGATACCTCATTGTCTCTCTGAAGGAATAGAGGGGCCTTCCTGTGATGGCCTTCCTCCAACATCTACTTCCCCTCCATCACCTATTAGTCTAAGCCCTTCCAGGAACAATTTCTACTTCATTTATAATAACATGTCAGCTCCACACATTCAGGGCTACAACTACAAAATTAATTTCTTCAAAGTCTCCGACATCCCTTCCAATATTTCAGACTCTGTCATAATGAATATGACACATTGCTTAAATCCTGATAGATTTGGGGGGTCTTCAAAGATCTGTGTCTAAGAAAGTGCCAAGGGGACTGGAGGAGGGGGATCTTAACACCCCAATAGAACAGGAGCACCAATGGAGGCTGGACTTACAGGATAGAACATTCAGATTACAGCTGTAAGCTCTTTATGTGTCACATAGGCCCCAGGGGATACTGTAGTCTTTGTTTTTTTCCCATGACATCCTTTTGCCTTACTTCAACTTTTGCTTATTTGTTTATGTAAATTCTGCACTTTTGCTTTCCTGAAATTAGTGTGGGTTTTCGAAAACATCCACATTCCTCTGAAATTTGGTGCTTACAATATATAGAATCTTAGCTTTTGTAAGATGCCAGACTCATAGTCTGCAGAACCTATGGCTGTCGTGGGAGAGCTATGGGGACTAGGCTTGTAGACAGGACTAATGATGCTGATCAGTTGACTTTAACCCAAGGGCTCATCCTAGGTTATTCATGCTGTCCCATGTCCTCACTGTAGGGAAAAGTGGACAGTGAAAGAAACCCACCCTGGCTCTGAACCCAGAGCTAGTGAAAGAAAACCACCCTGGACCTAAGTCCTGAGCCAGTGAAATACATTTATCCCTGAACTCAGAACCAAAAAAGAAATGTGCCCTGGCTCTGAAACCAGCACCAAGAAAACACACTTTGGTCCAGGAATCAGAGCCAGTGAAATAAATGTGCCCTGGTCCAACAAATTAGAGCCCAAGAGCCCAAAAGAACCAGTGAAAGAAATACATTCTGGCCCTGAAACTAGAAGCCAAATCTGTTGTAGTAGGGTTTCTCTGGGTCCCGGGCGGCCAGAGATTTGAGACCCACAGACCTGCCGTGCCAGACCCCTCAGCTGCCCAGCCGCCCAGGTCCCCAAAAATAACTCAGAGGCTTATATTAAGTCCATGCTGTTTGGCCTATGGCTCAGGCACATTGCTAGCTAGCTCTTATATCTTAAATCAACCCATTTCTATTAATCTGCGGGCCACGTGGCGGCCCGTAGCTCACCCGTGCTCCTTACATGTCCTTCCTTCGGCGGCTTCCGCGCGGTCTGCCTCTAACTCCGCCCTGCTTCTCTTACCTAAGCTCTGATTTCTCCTCCTACCTATTCTACGTACCTGCCATGGCCCAAACCAGCTCCTTTATTTAAAGATACAGCACTCACAAATGCCTGACAAAGATTAAAAAGAGTTCTAGATCGCAGAAACTGATCAAAGGCAGCTTCCAAATTGTGTATGTAAATCGGGTCTTTGTACAAACAAAGCATGGTCCGGGTCACACTCAAAATAGCGCCAGCGGCGGGCTGGCGACAGGCAGTGTGAGCTACAATCAGGCGGGTTCCTGAAAACTAACAAAAGACTCAGTAACGTGATTGATTTTAGATTTCTGCTTATTTTGAACAAAAGAGAAACAAATTTTCTTCGTGGCAGCATTTTCTTAGGTGTGCTCTGTTTACGGTCTGTTTAAGAAAACTTAGTGATTCCGCCTAATTTGCAAAAACTGTGCTTCTTTTTGGAGAATGTATTTTAAAAGCTCTTAAGGTTAAAAGATGATTAAGGATTCACAATAAAACAGATTCCGATAAAAAGAAAAACCTATAAACGGGTTACAATGTTTGTAAAAGGTACATAGGCTTCAGAGAGAAAAAAAAGAGGTTAGAAAAAGTTTTTAAAGCGAGAAATAGAGAAATAAAAATATAATAAGCCACGTAAAGATGGAAAATAGACACAAAATCTGGATTTTGGTTGTTATTGTGTTTTCTTTTAATTTTTTAACTGTTAATGAGCTAACTGCAAAAAGACAATGGATTGCAAAGGCTACTAAGTTAAACAAAAATGTATATTTTAAAGGTATTTTGATTTTGAAATTTGTGTCTAAGGATTTATTGCTTTGGAAGAGTTCTGTTTCTGTTTCCACAGATGAGAACCTGTGGATTGCTTCCAGGCAAATGTGGTTTCATCAACCAAGACCCCCTGAAAAAACCTCTGATGAAAAGAGATGGCCAGAACAGCTTCAGAGCTGCAGACTGATTCAGCCTCAACAACCGTGAGACTTTCAACGCCCCTTAATCAGCAGGAAGTAGTAATAGAAAAACAACGCCCAAATTCCCCAAATATTATTTCTAGATGTTTGTTTTCATTATAAATGGTTAATGTCATAGTTAATCTCTTTCTAAGGAGAAAAAGGGGATATGGTATATAAATGATTTTTTAAAAATTAAATTATTAAATTTACTTAGATCAGGAAATCAGCTGTTAATCTCAAAATGCTTTACATTGGTATAGATTTTGGTTTATTGATACAAATTTAAGGTCAATTTTGTTATGCTGTATATGTTTTTCTATTCTTGTTTAAGGTATGATGTTCATGTAACTGTTTTAAAATTGTAGTGTATAATTAAGAAATAAAGGTTAATAGTCACTTTTGATAATCAAACTTATAGTTAGGTTAGTTAGGATTTTTAAGTATACAAAGATATATTTCAATTAAATAGATAATCTTCAAATACTTCTAAGACCTACAAAATATGGCATTTAAAATATTTTAAGAGCTTAGACTTTTCTAGACAGTGAGACAGGTCTATACCTGGCAGCACTAATTTACTTCAACAGGAAAATGGGCATTGAAGAAACTCCATATAGAGTCTCATCTATTTGTGGTAATGGTAAGCCACTGGAGAAGAAACTGTTTTTATATTGACTGCTTGACAGTATGCTGTTTAAACTGGACATGCAGGTTCCATAAGAAGATGACCTCTGGACTTTGGCAGAGCAAGCCAAGATCATCATTCGGGTTCCTGCTTTACAGAGAAAACTGTCAGACATTCTTCAAGACTCAAGGAAAAACAACGGATGAACTGTGCCAAAATGGGCAGAGCGGATTTCCTACTTCACTGAAATGAAAAGAGACTTTGGGCCTGTAGGCTGAAGATGAATGCCCCAACTTTATAAAAGAACTTTGGGTGACTGTCCAGGCAGATAGGTGTCATCTCTGTCCTTTCTAGATTTTAGAAGTCGCTTGCACTTCTGGTTTACTTGGGTAAATATGTCCTTCTGTGGTCTTTGATGTAGTTGAAGATTAGATAGTTATATGTACAGTTTTTCTTAGTCATTTGAAAGGTATATTAGATATGAAACTTTAGATTCATAAAGATAAGATAGATGATAGAGTATTTTCTTTAATTTTGCTAAATACAAATAGACTAGATATTGTAACTATAATTCTTGCTTGATAGCTATTTTGTTATATGTAATTTTGCTATGTTAAAATTAAAACCTTCCTTTTTGATTAGAGAAAAAGGGGGAAATGTGGGAATGCATTTGTGAGTGCTGTATCTTTAAATAAAGGAGCTGGTTTGGGCCACGGCAGGTACGTAGAATAGGTAGGAGGAGAAATCAGAGCTTAGGTAAGAGAAGCAGGGCGGAGTTAGAGGCAGACCGCGCGGAAGCCGCCGAAGGAAGGACATGTAAGGAGCACGGGTGAGCTACGGGCCGCCACGTGGCCCGCAGATTAATAAAAATGGGTTGATTTAAGATATGAGAGCTAGCTAGCAATGTGCCTGAGCCATAGGCCAAACAGCATGAACTTAATATAAGCCTCTGAGTTATTTTTGGGGACCTGGGCGGCTGGGCAGCTGAGGGATCTGGCACGGCAGGTCTGTGGGTCTCAGATCTCTGGCCGCCCGGGACACAGAGAAACCTAATACAACAGATCTCCGACATCCCTTCCAATATTTCAGACTCTGTCATAATGAATATGACACACTGCTTAAATCCTGATAGATTTGGGGGGTCTTCAAAGATCTGTGTCTAAGAAAGTGCCAAGGGGACTGGAGGAGGGGGATCTTAACACCCCAATAGAACAGGAGCACCAATGGAGGCTGGACTTACAGGATAGAACATTCAGATTACAGCTGTAAGCTCTTTATGTGTCACATAGGCCCCAGGGGATACTGTAGTCTTTGTTTTTTTCCCATGACATCCTTTTGCCTTACTTCAACTTTTGCTTATTTGTTTATGTAAATTCTGCACTTTTGCTTTCCTGAAATTAGTGTGGGTTTTCGAAAACATCCACATTCCTCTGAAATTTGGTGCTTACAATATATAGAATCTTAGCTTTTGTAAGATGCCAGACTCATAGTCTGCAGAACCTATGGCTGTCGTGGGAGAGCTATGGGGACTAGGCTTGTAGACAGGACTAATGATGCTGATCAGTTGACTTTAACCCAAGGGCTCATCCTAGGTTATTCATGCTGTCCCATGTCCTCACTGTAGGGAAAAGTAGACAGTCAAAGAAACCCACCCTGGCTCTGAACCCAGAGCTAGTGAAAGAAAACCACCCTGGACCTAAGTCCTGAGCCAGTGAAATACATTTATCCCTGAACTCAGAACCAAAAAAGAAATGTGCCCTGGCTCTGAAACCAGCACCAAGAAAACACACTTTGGTCCAGGAATCAGAGCCAGTGAAATAAATGTGCCCTGGTCCAACAAATTAGAGCCCAAGAACCCAAAAGAACCAGTGAAAGAAATACATTCTGGCCCTGAAACTAGAAGCCAAATCAGTATAAAAAGAAAGGGCAAAGATCTGACCAATCCCCATTCTGGAGGTCTCCCCAGAAAGCTCTGCCTCCCCCCCCCAAGAAGCCCTATATAAGTCCTGAGCCCACAGTCATCACTCCCCACCCCCGCTGTTGCTGTCCTCTCCCACCCTGGGCTGAGGCAGCCACACTCTCCTGGACCCTTCCCACATCCCACCAATAAATCATTTGCATGAGGTTTGGGTGAGGACAGTCTTCCTTCACTGGAGCAGGAGCAATAGGAACAAAGCCTGGATGGAGATCATCTGAGGGAGCAGTCGAGTTGTTACATTCCCTGAGCAGAGAGCAGTGAGCAGCAGAGGAGCAGAGCCTTCAGCCAGCGACTGTAGGGACTTTGGCTGGGAGCAGAGCTATTAACACCAGGGAAGCCTTTCCCTGAAGCAGGGCTGTAAGCTGCTGGCTAGGCTTACTGCAGCCTATGGTTTTCATTGGCTCCTGGATGCCTGAATACTATCCATCGAGCTGTAACACTCAGTATCCAATGGTTCCTGATTGTCTGAATACTTTTCCATTTGAGCTGCAGTGCTCAGTATGCCTGGATTCCTGACTGCCAGGATCTCTTTCCATCTGAGCTGCACTGGACTGCACAAACACCCGCACTCACTAATACCCTTGTAGGAAGACAGACGCTGAGACTCAGGGATTTCCAGATCCTATGTTGATTTGGGGGTCACAAATCACTGGTGACCCCTGAACATTGTAACAAGCAAATAAAATAAAATAGAAATGTGTGGTTAATCTTTATTGGCAGCTTTCCAGGACTTAGGAGACATAGCTCTGGGTGTGTCTGTAAGGGTTAATATCAGACAGGTTTATCTGAGGAGAAAGCCTTCCCTCAAAGTATTGTCATTGCAAGGAGCTGGTCCTAGAGTAAACAAATGCAAATAGGGCAAGGAGGGAGCCAGCCAAGCAATGGCCACCATTTCCTGTTCCTTCTTTCAGAGTGCAGAAGCAATGTGACCAGCTGCCCCCTGCTTTCCAATTTTACCTTCACATTCAGTGCTAAAACAAACCCTTCCTTCAAGTATTTCGTCACAGCAGTGAGAAAAATCAACTAATAGAAAACTAGTACCAAGGCATAGGTAGACTGTTAAGATAACTCAGGCTGTGTGATTCTAGGCCTTTGGAGCTGTTCTGTGGGAAGAATAAAGAAGCGTTTGGAGGAGCAGACTACCGAACCACCCCTACACTGCTCTAAGTAGAGCTGAAGAGACCATTTTTGTAGGGAATTGAAAGATCAGAGTGCTGAGGGAAAAAATGTAAATAGTGGAGGTCAGGCTCCTAAGGTTTCAAAAGGGAGTAAGAACTTCATTAATGAGGAGAAGCAGAACCAAATGGGCCCGGTGCACATGGCTCTTGTGTCGGGCTAGAGATGCGGAGTCAGAGTCAATCTCCTCCCTCCCACTCCTGCGCGTGAGTGTACACACACACACACACACACACACACACACACACACACACACACACACATATGCGCACACGCGCACACACTCCTGCTATCCTGCACCCAGGCTGCAGCTGACATCTGCAGTGGCCATGCTGGGCTGCATGCTCAATGAGGGATGACATTGCCAAGCTTGTGCCCCCCTCCCTTGCCGTCAGCCCTGCTGCTGCCCTGGGGGAGCCACAGTGCTCAACTCAAGCCTGAGCCTGAGCTCTGCTGTGCAGCAAAAAGGAGTCTGCAGAGCCCGGAACATCTTTGGAACAACTGAAAAAGGAAAGTCTGATGGGAAGATGCTTTTAAAAAGTGGTTTCATTCAAGTGGATGAGCCGTGCTGGGCTGGCCCACCTTAGGACTTCTCCCCCTTTTGGGAGAGGGGCAGGGAAGCAGAGGGATACATTTTTTTAAATGAAAATAAAAGAAAAAAAGTGGGTTTCATGAAATTGGAAAGAAAGATGGAGGTACATAAGAGGGCCAGTGCACCCAAACGTGCTTGGCAGAGACCACAGGGAAGGATTTGGGAGTGATCTGAGAGGGCACAAAGGCAACAGACAAGAACATGGGCCCTCAGCATGGAGCAAGTGCTGCTGCTTGCCCTGTTGGAAGTGAGAGAGAGAGCATCTTCCTTGGAAACATGTCATTCCTGACTAGGACCGGGCCCTCCATCTGCAAGCTGGCCCCAGCATGGAGCTGCCACTTACAGCCCATGGAGCTCTCACTGCTGGGAGGAGGTGGGGAGCATGGGGCACAGGCTGCAAACACAACAGTAGTGCCCTGTGAGCCGTGGGTTGCCAGGACCATGGGTAGGGGTGTGAGTGGGTGATCTGGAGCTCACAGGGATCCTAGGATGCTTTGCCAAGTCATAAGATTTCCCCGACTCTGGACAACATCAATATATCTGAGATGAGTTGCAGTGATGGTCCATTATATATAATACTAAAAACCTTGTGCCAAACCAATGACTTGTAATGCGTTATCTGCATGTAAAGCTGTGTGGGCAATACTGCTTTAAGTATGTGATGGAGAGGTGGGGAAGTTGGAGGTGAAGAGAGATAGAACTAGAGATGTAATAGTAATAACAGGTGTCTACTACAGTGGACGGGAGAGCGTGGTGCTGCTGAGTAGGGCTAACAGGGTGGTGTGCAGCAGCCTGGAGCTTGCTCAGGCTCTGCCCCCAAATACACTGCCCAGCTCTATGATCACCCTGGCTCTCAGCAGCAACAGGATGTGTGAGATGGAAAACAGTTTATTTTATGAATTGGGACTCCTCAAAAGACATCCAAGGTCCATGCTGCCTCTGAAGGCCATGTTGGTATCTGTGATCCATGCTACAGCTGGGGGATGTAATGGTGTCCACGATACATGCTGTAGCCCCAGGCCTTGCTGATGCCTGAGACCCATATAGATGCCCACAGTCTGCATTGCTGTGGGAGGCTGTGTCGATGCCAATGGCCTATATACTACCACCAGAGGCCAGGTGACTGCTCATGGTTGGACTACCACTAAAGGCCATGTTCATATCTACAGTCCGTGTTACCACTGAAGGCTGCGGTCTGTGTTGCTGCCTGAAATTATGTTGGTGCTTGTGGCCCACATTGCATCCGAAGGCCAAGTTGATGTCCATGCTCTGCACCACTACCACTGCCAGAAACCATATGGACGTCCATGATCTGTGCTGCCCCTGACTAATGGGCAAGGAAGCTTGCAGACTCACAGCTTATAATTAGAGGTATAGAAGGCTTCTATGACACCTCCCCCCCCCCAAAAGAAATAATCTAGAAAATATTAAAGAAAACTCTTTAATATTGTGATAGGGATGCTGAAGTGGAGCTCATCATAGATGATGGTTTCAGGTAGGGGAGGCATTGAGGAAGGACTCAGGTTTCCTTAAAGGGCTGATCACTGGAAGTTTGACCACGCTTCACTGAATATGTGGACAAGACAGAATTAACACAGAATGGACTTGGTATATTTTATTTTATTTCTTCTTCTTTCTTTGGGGGAGGTTACCAGGGATGAAATGTGGATGTGGGAAGATGGGGAAGTGAATGGGATCAGGGTATATTATGTGAAATTCCCAAATAACCAATTAAAATATGTTGGCAAAAAAAGAATTCCATTGAAAACATCATGTTGCATTCTGCAAAAATTAATAAATAAAATAAAATAAAAAATAAAATTCTAGCTACTTTCTGACTGGAAATTTTGCACTCTGTCCTGAAAATCTGAGTGAGGCTACATTCCAAAATAATGGACTAAGTTGTTTGGAAAAGGGAATTTCAAAACAACATGCCTGTTAATACAGGCTGTAGCATGGTTACTGTTCACTACTGTTAAACAGAGTTACAATGAAACAGAATGTACAGTTTGGGAATAGTGAGTAAGAGGTTTTAGTTTTAGATCAAACTCCTGTGAGGAAAGCACCTGCAATTGTTAAATATATTTGCACCACTAAACAGAAACCTTTTATTCTATATTGAGACTTTAGGAAAGATGCCCTAAAGGCAAGAACACATCTTTTAAATGCACCAACTTATAAAGCCATTTGCAAGGTATGAGCTTGATATAGGAATGCCCCTGGATACATACCCTGATTGTAAACAGCCTTCCAGAGAAGTTTTTCCCCAGGTTCAATCGACAAAGCACACAGAGGTCATCACAGTTAAGATAGAAGAGAGACAGACTACATCTCAACTTGGTAGCAGAACTTGGTTGGCGACATTGTCCACATGGTTTTGTAGACATGCAAAATCCAGCAGTAAGGGGTTATGGGGACTTCCAAGAGGTTTCTGAAAGTTGTTTAGATCAGAAAATTTGTAGCAGAGCTAGATTCTTTGCAAGGAGGTCCAGAGAGACCATTGCATGGAACTGTGAATGTAAAGTTTCTGTGGCAACCCCAGGATGCAGAAGACAACAGACCCATGAGATGTCTGCTGAGGAAAGTTGCAGGCACTGAGAGAAGCTAACCCAAGAGTCTACAGACCCTACATGTAGCAGAACTACAGAGGTGAAGCTCTCTGAGCTCAGCAGAACTACAGGGGTGAAGCTCTCCAAGCTCCGTGGAACCTAGATGAGACCATCCAAAGCCCCAGGAGCTGAACGTAGAGATTCAGGATTTGGCATTTGCCCTGCTGAGTTTCAGTCTGACTTTGGTCCTGTCTTTTCTCATTGTGTTCACTTTCCCTGTTGGAATGTGTTTGTTAATTCTGTGCCGCTGTACATTGGAAGTATGCAGCTTGTGTTTTGATTCCGTTGGAGCTCACAGTGAAGATTTTGCCTTGAGTCTTCAAAGGCAATTTGGATTTTTCAGCAGTGTTAGAACTGTTAAGACTTGAAGGATTCTTAGATGTGGATGAAATTTATTTTGCACTTTGGAGGTACTCATGAGCCATCGTGGCTGCTGAGTGGAATGTTAAGATTAAATATAATCTGCCCAACAAATGGTTGACACATGATGGTGAACCCTGATTGTTAACTAGATAGGATTTAAAGTCAGTTAGGAAACACACATCTGGGTGTGTCTATGAGGGTGTTTCCTCATAGTGTATGGCACTTTGTCCTAGAGTTAAGATATCAACAGGAATCCATCTCACGCTGCTTCTGCCTAAATGGTGTGTGACTGATGGCCTAGCCATTTACTGCCTTACCCTCCTCACTGTGCTGGTACCCTCAAACCAGAAACCAGAATAAACCCTACATTCTTAAGTGGCCTTTTGGTAGAAATTTAGTCACAACAGAAAGAAAAGTAGCTTATACACACGGATTCTCCTCTAGCATCTCCTAAGGGCCTTCAGCCCCACTGAAACCTTGACTTTAATTCAGTGAGACACACTTTGGACTTTTGACCTCCAGATCACTAGATAATAAGAGTGGTGTTATTTTAAGCCGGTTACTGACTCATAGTTTGTGACAACAGTGGCAAGCAAAGGATAATTTCTGAATTGCCAGGACTTTTACATAGAACAAGAAAACGAGAAAGAGCAAGGACCAGGCACCTGAGAACCATAGGTCTGAATGAGGAACAAGGGCACGCTGGTAGACCCCTCCCCCACAGCTCTGAATGATCACAGTGACTTGTCGTGCATGGAGTATTAGACTGCTGTGGTGATGGGATAGAGTTGGTCTGAACGGGAAGAAGCCATTTTTATAATTAAGGGAGAAAATCTTAAACCATATGCTCTTTTGACTGGGTTCCGAGATGCTGTGTTACTCCATCACAGCAGACTCCGAAGGCCCCCCGGGATTTTGTCAGTCAGATGACTTTCTGATTTTTGTCCTCCAAGGGTCATGTCTTAGTTACAGTTTCTATTGCTGCGACAAAACACCGTGACCAGAAAGCAAACTGAGGAGAAAAGGGTTTCTTTGGCTTATGCTTCAACATTGCTGTTTATCACTGAAGGAAGTCAGGGCAGGAACTCAAGCAGAGCAGGATCCTGGAGGCAGGAGCTGATGCAATGGTCGTGAGGGAGGGGGGAGGGGAGCCGTTTACTAGCTTGCTTGCTCTGGGTGGCTCAGCCTGCTTTCTTATAAAACACAGGATCATCATTCTATAGATGGCACCACTTCCCATGGGATGGGCCCTCCTGAACAGATCAATAAGTGAGAAAATGGCTTATAGCTGGATCTCATGGTGTGGGCGCCTACAAAGAGTCCTTCTTGTGGCCTGTTTCTCTTTTGACTCCAAGGTCAAAAAATCTGAATTTGTTTTTCCCCTGCAAGACTTCATAATAGGATTCTTTGGCCAAAGGTATAGTTACCAGGTGTCTTGTGTTTGAGTATTGAAGCTCACTGAATCGGAAATTGCCACTGGAGATCCATCCCCAGAGGGAGCTGGGCCCTCCGGGGGGGGGGGGGGGGGGGGGGGCGGGGGGGGGGGCTTTTGACTGGCATGAGCAATGTGTGGAGCCTCGGGGTGCGATCAGACAGTGTTTCTGTGCGTAGGCTGGCACCTTGAAGTCCATTCTCTGCAGAGGACCACCCAGCCCAGCATTGACTTTGGGATGAGTGAATCATATTTACCTGGAGTGGATGTGCAGCGCTGGGCTGGCCCACTCTGGGACTTCTTTTGGGGGATGGGGAGGGGCGAGGCTGAGGGTTGACTGGGAGGGATTGGGAAGGGGGAGGGGAGGGAGAGTAGAGAGATACATTGATGGAGATGACATTTTTTTGTAAATGAAAATAAAAAAACAAAAGAAGTATTTACACCTGTCTGTCCTTCCCCTCTCCCTTTGCTTGGTATAAAAAGCACAGGGGAAATAAAATGGAGGCCACTGAGTATTCATTCAGTGCCCTCCTGACTCTGGCTTTCTGTCTCTAATTTTTCTGCCCCTGTAATTTCCTATCTATCCCCCTCTCTCCAGGACTGTACTAAATATCGGAACAGCCACCAACATCATTGAGGAGGCATTCCTCAGCTGAGGCTCCGTCTCTGATGGCGCTAGCTTGTGTCAAGTTGGCACAAAACCAGCCAGGACAGGTCACATCTGCTGCTCCTGGAAACAGGGATTGACAAGCCCGGAAAATAGAGCTGAGCAATTGGGAAGAGTAACTTCTCTGTCTAGGACATCAGATGCTGATGTTTATCTAACAGCGTGATGCCAGTGTTGTGACTTCTGCCACCACTAAAGGCTTCTCCACCCTTGGTCCTGGAGGATGAGAGCAGTAAAAAGTGGGATTTGCAGACTAAAATAGACCCTAATTAAAAATGCAGGCAGGAAAAGCTGAGCATTTGATGCGAACTGAATTATGCTAAATGCAGCAGCTTCCCCTCAAACCAATGAACAGGAACAGTCATCTTGTTATTTATATTTGTATTATTTTTTCTTTTAGCTAAGAAATCTTTCTCTATTTCTCTTTCAAGAAGCTGTCCTTCCATCTCTCTATCCTTTGGGCTAAGATGAAATTTAATGAATCTCCTCACTCCAGACAAAGGACATACTTAGAACTGGCCAATCATAGCATCTATTCTTGTGGTCATGATGATTGGCTTGCGGTTGGGAACATGGCAGAGGTAAAGCTAATCTGGGGGCTGCTAATGACTGTATTGGTATCAACCTTCAGGACAGCCAGGCCACCATGGAGATAGCAACAACAGAAAACAGATTTCCAAGCACTCTTTGAACATCTACTTCAAACTCTACCCTAAGCCCCACCTAGTCAGTCAAAATGCCTCTCCATCCATTCTTGCATTTTGTGCACTTTGGGGTGGATTTATCTCCCCTGACGTTGGAGTTGGAGCCCATGGAGAAATTCCACAAATTTTGAATTTCTAGAATGTGTGATGCCAGTCATGGAGGAATATCCAATTGCATTAGAAGATGGAACATAATTTTGAATTTTGACAAGAATAAAAATAAATATAAGTCAAATCATGGGTTAACACAGGAACTCTTACACCTTGGACATACAGAGAAGGAAGCTCAATTAAATCAAGAATTGGGAAGGTTCACATTTTTGGCTTAGTTTTGTTTGTTTTTACATGTCCTCAAGGAAGGACATGCGGGCTCATTTCCACCACTGGGCTGAGAACAAATGGAAATTGGACATGTGGCAGGTTCCATCCCATCTAGACCTGTAGATGAGACAGAAGTTAAAGGGACAATCCTCAGGAGCTATGACCTGAACTGCAGAGATGTCTCAGCACAAAGATCAAAGGCTAAGATGCAGGTGTCACTCAGTAAGACCTGGGCTTAGGGCACAGGAAGAATGTGATATGTGCCTAAGTTCCCACAGCCTGCAGGGTCTTCTACACCCCAGGTTTCTCTCCCTCCCCCAGGCCCCATGTTAGCTTCAGAAATGGCTGTTAGTCAGAGGTTCCTAGACTAAAGAAAGGAGCAGAAAACTCCAAAGTTCTCCATCCCTGTACATTAGTGAAGAATGACCAAGCTTCGGGGAGACTTGCTTGACTTTACTATGATGGATGTTCAAAGATAACAAGGGGTGTGTATGTGTGTGTGTGTGTGTGTGTGTGTGTGTGTGTGTTCTGCAATTCTGTTAAATGTCAATTTCTCTGTGTCAAGCTGTGTGCTCATGCAGAATTGAACAGGGAAAATGACTGGCTGGCAATACGTCTGGTCTTGGCATCTTTTTCCCAGATGCTGGGTAAATCAAACACTTCTTCCATCATCTAGGGAAGGTGGAAATGTGCAGCAATGGAGCTGAGTCAGGAGCACCAGATTTAAACATTGTCTCCCAACCCAGTCCTTTTACTTACTTCGTCATAGTATAAACTGCCTTGGAGCCTTTGCAAATTAGGCTCGAGAAACTCTTTGAAAAATGAAGGGAGCAGAAGAAAGTGGGATTAGAGAACATAATGACAGCAAATCAGGGCCTGGGAGAGAGTATGATGCACCCATGACTAAGAAAGTCAGTGGTTTACTTTCTTCTGAGTTCAAGTTCAAATCCAGACTCTAACACTTATGTCCAATGTGGTCTTAAACAAATTCCATCCCAGATTGTAATGATGTTTAATCATTTGTAAAGTGGGGGAGATGATAGGAATCAACAAAAATGATTTGGGGATGGAAGAGAAAGTGAAGATTTGGGCGGGCAATAAATACCAGCAAAGAACTTAGGAAGGAGTAACAGCGGCAGCAGCAGCAGCAGTTCAGCCCCAAATCCTTCCCTTTATGTGTGTCAGCTTTGACTATGACAAGCCTGTCACAGAGTCTTGGTCCCCAGCTGACGGTGATGATATTGCGTGGCAACTGTGGGAGGCAGGGTCTGGATGTGGGCACATCTGTTTCACGCTGACCTTCCCCTTCCTTTCTTCTTTGCTTCGTGACTGTTACAAGGGACGGAACACTGAGAAATACAGAAGGAAACAGAATAGGCCAAGGCCTTGCCCTTGTAACAGGGCTCCTTCCTGACCATTGCATATGATTCTTAAGAACATTGAGCCCGAGATTTAGAGAAAGGTAAGCTTCTGTTGACCAAGGCAGAGCTAGCTAATGACAGCTAGTGTCCAGTCATTATCCAAAACTGTATTTTCTACTTTCACTTACTACACAGCCAACCAAATTCTGAAAACAGAAAATTCCCAAAATAAGGAAGTCCTATGTTAGAAAGTACACGTTACTATGGGCATGATGGAAACTCTTCCCGTTCTGTTTCATCCTCCCTGGGATGAATCGTGCTGTTGCTGAGCATGCATGGTTGTGTACACTTCCTGTTAACTGGTGGTTGTTATCACATCTCAGTTATCAGATTGGCTGTCACAGGATCAGAGAGCTTGTCTTCAAGTAAGCCTTAGGTAAGAGCTGACGCTGTCACTCTCCAACATCATTTACGTTATATCATCTTATTACTTGGCATTGTACCACTTCACACCATCAAGAGAAGGATAAGTATCAGATAATTAAATCCAGTTAGACAAAGGGCCAGCTCATTTACAAACTATCTTACAGTAGATTGTTATAATTGCTCCATTTTATTGTGGTGGTTATTAATTTGTTACTATTCCTAATTTGTAAATTAAAATGTATAATGTGTATAACTAGGAAAAAGAGTATCTTCTGGGTCGGGTACAATTCATTGTTTCAGGAGTCTGCTGGGGGGTCTTGGGATATGTTCACATAGATAAAAATGCCATGTCCTACTCACCAATTCTACACGATTGTTAAATTGATGAATAAGTGAATTAATAATGCCCAGCAGTGTATCATTCTAGCTCTGGCCTTCATGAGAACAATTGAGAAGTAAGGATTTGTGAGGGAATGAGGTCAGTCTGTCCACTGTATGACCCCAATTCAATTTTCCGTCTACAAAGGACGGGTCAGGGAAGTTGGAATGGGCTTCATTTCTTCTCCAAGAATATTACATCTGGAGCCAAAGTGACATATAACACCGTCAATCAGAAATGCAATTGCCTGTGCCTGGCTGGCTATCATCTTAACGCGAATAGCCCCAAAGCATATGGGAAGTGGACTCTGAAGAGAAGGTTGCTGCTTTGATTTTTCTTAAGAAAATGCAATTCTCAGACTCTAGTGATATTCCTTAAAGAGTTCAACAAATCCTGTTTGTGTAGTCAACCTTAAATTTTTTGCTCAATTAAAAGTGTGTGTGTGTGTGTGTGTTGTACACATGCATGTAGAAGTCAGAGGACAACATCATGTGCCATCCCACCTCAGGCACCATCCACCTTGGTTGTGTGTGTGTGTGTGTGTGTGTATGGGTCTTTCATTGGCTTAGGTTCTCAGCTGCTTAGGTGAAGCTTGCTGGCAAAAGAGCCTAAGAGATCTATCCATCTTCATTTCCCCAGAACTGAGAAAACAATCATATGCCACAGTGACCAGCTCTCTCATGTGGCTCAAATTCAGGTGATAAAAACCCCCCAAAAACCCAACAACCCAAAATGGCCCTAGGCAGTGGCACTGTTGGGAGGGATGGCTGTTGGAGTAGGTGTGACTTTGTTGAAGGAAGTGTGTCACTGTGGGGTGGGCTTTGAAGTCTCCTGTGCTCAAGCTATGGGCAGTGACACAGTTTGCTTCCTGTTGCCTATGGGTTGAAATGTAGCACCCTCAGCTCCTCCAGCACCATGTCTGCTTGTGCACCACCATGATGACGATGGACTAAACCTCTGAAACTGTAAACCAGCCCCAGTTAAAGGTTTTTCTTTATAAGAGTTGCCTTCATCACAGTGTCTCTTTAAAGCAGTAGGAAGCCTAAGACATGTGCCAAATATTTTACAAACTGAGCTATTTGCCCAGGCATATCTTCTTTTTATTATGACAAAATAGCTGTAATACTCAACTCCTTGAAGGAAAGTTCTAAGGATGAAGCTGAACTTCTGCTGAACCTTCTGCCAGTCTGATTAACTGCTAAAAACGTCAATGATCATGGAGAAGCTGGGTTGCTGCAGGTTTGGAACTTGATTACAATTATTTTAAGTTACCTCTAAGTCACTTAAATAGGCATTCCCTGGCAACTTCTGTGTTTGAACTCACATCCTATAAATAATAGGACAAACTTTTTGGAATACAACAGCTTAACAACCCCAGGTTCCAGCAACCCGAAGGCTAAGCTACCATCAGATAGCATTGAGGCCTATAGCTGAAATTTCCCTCTCTACTGTAACCTGCCTACTTAATGTTCCCCAATATACTTGAAAAGTGCTTTGACTTTTTTTTCTTTTACCATAAAAAGTTCGTCAAGTTGGTCCTATATTGAAATATGGAATTTGGGAAAACCTAACCCTGTATTCCCAGGCCATGGTCAAAATAAACTCTTATCCCACTGAGGTGAAAAATGTGTTTTTTGTGTGTCAATTTATTTTGTCTCATATTTTCAAAGGCTCCAGTCTTGGCTCAGTTACCTCTATTACTCGTAGACCTTCGGTTAGAAAATGCATCAGACAAGAGCATATGTCAAGGAGGCTGTGTCTCATGGCAAGTGAGAAGCAAAGAGAAAAATGAAAATCAGATGTCAGCAGCCACTTCAAAGGCTTGTCCCCAATGGCATAACTTCCCCCTCCTTAGGTTCTGGCCTCCTAAAAGTTGTATTACTTCCTGTTAGAGCTTTTGTGTATGAGCCTTTGGAGACATTTAATACCTAAATCCTAATATTTTTCTTAGCCTCATCAGGGTACAATACAAGAATACATATGGACGCTGTGGCAGGCACAATCGCTCTCTAAAGATGGCTACATCCCAACTCCCAGATCCTGTGAATATGTTAAGTTGCATGGCAGAGGGTCTTCTGGGGGTATGAAGAGTTAAGGTTGATAATGTGCTGACTATTTGCCTTACAGGACTGTTTAAAGTGCTGTGTATGTGTCCAGTGTTACTGCAAGGATCCTAAAATGTAGATAGAACGGTGGGAGAAAGGACAACAGAAGAGGCCTTATAAAATATCTTCAGCCATGAAGGTGGAAGAAGAAGGGACCATAGACCCTCACTATGTCAGGTGAGAAGCCTCTCATATCAAGAAAAGTCGGAAAACAAATTCTATCACCAGAGCCTCCCAAGGGAAGGGAGCTTTGAGGTGAATAAGTCTCCCCGACGTCCCATGCTATTCCTTCATCCCCCAATGTAATGGTGCTGAGAGAGGGTGGGCGTGCTGAAAGTCATTAGTTGATGTTAGGAACCAATGCCTGTCCCTCAAGACTTGGTTAATTTTCGTAGTAGTGAGTGAGTGCCCAACTCAGTCTTCTGGGACTTTGCTAGTCATTGTACAGCAAGGCTAACCCCCCGTGTTTCCTCTTCTATACATGCTCACTTGTCCTGCTTTTGATCAGGACTTGAAGCAGCCGATGGTCTTACTGAACTCTGAACAGGCGTAAGTCACTCTGAGAGGTCTCGGCATTCAGAAATGGTAGCCAAAATAAGCTGTCCTATAAGTTACCAAGCATCTGATATTCTGCTGTAGCAACAACAACAAAAAAACCCAAATAGATCATAGCAAGAGGCACTACAAAGGCAAAGGTCATGACAAATCTATGGGCATATGGAGGACATAGAATTGGTCTGGATGTTTTCACCATTAGACACATGACCACATCAAGCAGTTGAACCTCCTCTGAGAAGCAATACTCAAGAATAGGAGAAATGACCATTTCTCAGGGGGTTTGAAAAGGATTTGTGCACACAAAGGCATAAGAGTCCATGTTCTTTACAGCATGACTACATCAGAAAGCCTTTGCTCACAGACTAGCCCCTGTCTATACCTTTCCTCTGCTCTGAGTTTTAATGATCCATGTCTGGGCTGGAGATCTCATTTGAAATCTGCCTCTCTCTTCCAGCACAAATATCTCCACCCTAGGAGTGCTACTGAGGATGTCACAGGACTCAAATGGATGATGTCAGTTCTTGATCATCTAGGAAGAAATAAGGAGCTGCCGGGTAGGGTAAGCAAGCACCCTGAGTGTCCACAACCCAACTTGACCAAGCTAGTTGATCCTTCCTTGGAGAAATTCTTCTACACATGAGGGAGGTGAGCAAGGCCTTTTGTTAACTGGATATGCAGGCTTGTGATTAGACTCATCAGTCCTGGAAAGGTCAACCCCTGAGCTCTTAGCAGAAGACAGAGCTGCAGCTGAGTAGGACATTGACGTGTCATCACTGCCATTGTTAATGTTCCCCTTCTAGGAGCAAGAATCACCACCAGGTTCCTGGACCCTGGGGACATGGCCCTGGTGACTTCCCCATCTTTAAGGTTGGGATTATGACCTTCTTCCTGGTCTTGACCAGACCATGCAGCTCATTCCCTAATGTCTTCCCATGCTGTTTGCTCTGCAAGACATTCCCCAAAACAGAAAGCATTGAAAGAATGGATCACATAGCTTGCAAATTGCCAAATTAGGGTGGACATAACCACCTTCCTATGCATGCCCACTGGTGACAGTGCTCAGTAAAGGTTTGGAGAAAGGATGAAATCTCCAACTCTAATGAGTTGCTTCCTTTGTCAAGACAGAGTGGCAGGCAGTGAGGCTTGCTGTAATTCACAGTAGTCCATCCTGTCTTGTTTATCTGAAGATCTCATTTTCTCCTTGAAACAACCTCAGGTGTTCAACCCATGGTGGTGGTCATGGTGGGGTCCAGACGGGGTTTCAAGGGATGCAGATGCTTCTGTCTCTTGTGAGTTTTTGCTCTGCTACCTGAGTCCTTAGCCAGGAAAAGAAAAATCACCGATGGCCTACCACTAACACCAAAATGAATTCAGGAACAAATTCCATGCAGGGTGGGCTCATCAACCCTGAGGCTCAGAGGCTGCCTCATGGCTCCCAGCAGGGGTATGCACAGAGCTTTCTCTCAGACTCTGAGGTCTCCTTTGCTTTCTCGGCTCAGAGCTAGCCTGTTGTCTGAATTACAAAGCTTCCCTGCAGAGGTGCTCTGTTCTGCTCTGCCTCTTACAGACTTCACACAGGTATGTATGTAACTAGCCACAGAGGCACAGAGAAGCTAGGAGATCTGATGATATCCCAGCCAGTGTCCTCAGGCTACCGCTGGCCCTGAATGGTACCTGGAGGAACAGTTATGGAAGCTAATGTTTAGGTGTAGGAAATGAAGCAAGCCACTTTTTCTTACACAACGGTAGGTGCAGGCTGAAATCTAGACCCAGGGCAGATGTGCCGTTTCTGAGGAGGAAGGGGAGGCAAGTGGAGGGGAGGAGCCCTGGACAGTCATGGAAATAGGGGACCAGGCTGGAGGAGACTCCTTGGAGACTGGGCACTGGCTTCAGGGGAGTGGATGCCCATAGCCTGAGAGGTGGGATGGAGTTTGAGATAGAGGAACTCAGGCTCTAAATATCAAATTCCCAGTGGCCTGACTCATGGGTCCCTCTTTACCATCCTGGGGGAGTCTGATCCAAAGACAAGCCCTGCCACTTCCTGTCATTTTGGAGTTTAGAGCTTTCCTAAGCTGGTTTCAGTCAATTCTGCCAACTCTCCCTGAGGTACCAGTAATTTCTCTGTATTAGAGGAAGTGAGCAAGGTGGGGACCAAGTTTCACCACAAATCCAAGACGGTAGCAGAATCTGAATGTTAAACTTTGGTGTCCTTTTTTTATTTGCCCAATAAAGTATCTCTATGGTCAGATTCCTCCTGGTAATTTTCTATCCATAGACCCTTGCGTCTTGGCTGCAACCTCCGCTTGTCCATGCTGGACTCAGGGTCCACTGTTATTGTATCTGTTGCTATCACAGTCCTGCTTGTCTTGGTTACCTTTCTATTGCTATGGTAAAACATCATGACTTAGGCAACTTACAGAAGGAAACACTTAATTAGGGCTTATGGCTCCAGAAGGATAGGAGCCCATCCCATTCTGGGTGGGGATCATGGCAACAGGCAGGCATGGTGCCTAACTGAGAGCTGAGCGCTCACATCTGGATCAACAAACAGAAAGCAGATGGTGCAGTGAGGATGGGGGGTGGGGTGGAATTTAAAGCTTCAAAGTTCACCCCTGTGACACACCTTCTCCAACAAGGCCACACCTTCTAATCCTTCCCAAACAGCTCCAGGGACTGAGAACAAATATTGGAACTTATGAGGCTGTGGGACCATTCTCATTCAAATTAGTCTGACCCCTGAATGAAGTAATATCCCTCTACAGGCACCTTCTACTTTTTGTGGTTGCAGTTGCTCATGGTCTAAGAACATTAAATGGGAAATTCCAGGAAGGACAGATAAATTTGGTGTTTCATGACATTCTAGGAAGCACAGTATGAAATCTCTTGCTGCTTGCTCTGTTTTAACTGGGTTGTGAGTCATCAATTTGTCCATAGTCTCCATGGAGTGTATGCTACCTGCCTATTAAGTCATCTAGAAGCAGTTTTGGCTATCCAGATTTACTGACATGGTATCACAGTGCTGTGTAATGGCTGACCTAATAATAACATCCCAAAACAAGGGTGGTGATTCTTGTAACCCAGATACACAAAGAAATTTAGTTTTGTTTTGTTTTGAGTACCGTGTAGCCTCTTTATTTCTTTTCTAAAATTTTAAGCATATTCCCCATATCTACCAGTGCCCCTCCCAGTCCTCCCTCAGTCTCCTCCCACCCCATCTCCCCATCCATTCCTCAAGGTGGGCAAGGAAACCAAAGGTGAATAAGCTCAGTCTGGCATATCCAGTTGAGGAAGGTCCGAGTCCCTCCCCCAGTATCAAGGCTGAGTAAGGTTCCTCTGTAGGGAATGGGCTCCGAGATGTCAGTTCATGCACAGGAATAAGCTCTGGTCCTACTGCAAGAGGCTCCACAAACTGCCCACATTGCTTGACTGCTGACTGTATTTGGAGGGTTTAGTTCTGTTCCATGAAGGTTCCTCAGCTGTCATTTCAGAGTCAGTGAGCTCTCAATAGCTCAGGTCATCTGTCTCAGAGTCTCCTCCTCATGATCCAGATCCCTTTGCTCATATACTCTCTTCTTCACCCTTCAGTTGGACCAGGAGCTTGACCTGGTACTTGGCTATTGATCTCTGGTTCCTCCATTCGTTGCTGGATGAGGGTTCTATAATGACAATTAGGGTGGTCATTCAGTTGATTATAGGGGAAGTCCTGTTTAGGCACCCTCTCCACTGTTGCTTGGAGTCCTGTCTGGGACATTTTGTGGGTTCTTGGATGTTTTCTTAGCATCAGGCTTCTTTTGAACCCCACAATGACTCCCTCTATCTATTTCTTACACAAAGGAAAGTTAAAAGTGCTTTAAGCTAATAAGATATCTTAATATAGACTGTATGTATAAAACTCATATTACAGTATATTATTATAACTGTTCTTCATGTTTGTTTTTTCAAGATAGGGTTTCTCTGCATAGCATTGTCTGTCCTGGAACTCACTGGCTTGGAACTCACAGAGATCCACCTGCTTCTACCTTCTGAGCGTTGGGCTTAAAGGTGTGTAGCACTACAGCCTGGTTGTTCTGATTAATAGTTATTGTTAATGTGCTACAGTGGCTAATATATGAATAAAACATTGTGATATGTACACATGTACGTACAGGAAAAACCCCAACACACATAGGATCCTGCACCACCTGTAATGTAGAAATCCAGTGGGGTCACGGAGTGAGTGGTTCTATCTAGAGACAGTGTTGTTTGATTTGTTTTTTTTTACAGTGAGGGGATAATTTTATCTCAGACATTAATTATCTTCTTTTACATTATGCACACTCAGCTGCAGCTTGTCATTTGAACAAAAACCAACTCTCTAGAAGCCATGCCCACCACCATGTCTGTTCAGCGTCCTGCTGCCCAAGGGACCTCCAAAGGTCTCCTGGGAGAGTCGCGGGAGGGTCTCCCATCCAAGTGCCAGTTTATGTTTTCTTCAAAGCTGCTATGAGACTCCGGGGGTCCTCAGCTTCCAGGCCACACACCCCCAGTGTCCTAATCTGTGAAATAACTGAGCCACGATAGATACAGGGTCTCTGTTTCTGTGTTATTTGACCCTTATGATAGGTTTTTCGGGCTGACATCACAAACACCACTGTAGGATGGCCTAACAAAAGCCATTGCACTACCTCACAGCTCAATGCATGGGTGAGTTCGTTCTGAGGTCTCTTTTTCAGCTTACAGACATCAATCCTAGGGTCTCAGGGTTTCCTCACTCTACATTGCCTCCTAATCTGTTTGAAAAGGTCCCACTGGAATGACTGCATTTTAACTTGATTGCCTTTACGTATATCCATGTGTATGTGCATGCGCATGTGAGCATGTGTATATATGCTCATGTTGCAGGTACACATGTGTGTGCATGTGGAGGCCATAGGGCAACCCAGGGTATTGTTAATTAGGTGTCATTCACTTTGGTTTTTGAATCAGAGTTTCTCACTGACCTGCAAGTTTCTGAATAAGCTAGGATGGCTAACTAGTAAGCCCCAGGGAATCACCTGTCTTCACCTCCCTAGTGATGAAATTATAAATTAGTGATGAAATTATAAATGCAATCCCCAACACCTAGCTCTCCCTCCCTTTCTGGGGATTGAATTTGGGTCCAAGCTATCCATGGAGCTATCTGCCCATGCCTAATTATCTCTTTGTCAACACTATTTACATGATCACATTCTGAAGTGTTAGAATTAGGATTATGATGTCAACAGAAGACTTTTAGGGGAGATACATTGTAGCCTGTGACACCCTGATCATTCTCTATGGGTAGTCAGGTAAACCTTAGCCACATGAAATAAGGGAGGGGGCTATTATTCAGGCCTGTTTACAGACTGGTGGATTGTCTGTCAGGCTAGGCACCTGGTAGACTGCTTCGGGTGGGTGCCCTTCTAAGACACAACTATGGATTGGAGATGAAAACCTGCTAGGATAAAGTATCCATAAGTCTCTGAGACTTGCCATATTACTCAAGCTGATCCAGCCCATAAATACTGAGAAGTATAAAAATATCCCCACACTTCCCCAGACCCAGCATCCCCCTTAGCATCCTTTGTTGCTCCCATTGTAAGCTTAGCTTAGGCAGGCCTCTCAACACAGCCAAACTTGACTCTCTGCCTCTCACACCACCAAGCAGTATGTCTCTTATTGAGAATCAGCCAGAAGTGACAGATGGATAGAAGCCAACTGTCCCCTGCCCTCACATATCATGCCCAGTTTCCCTGACGTGGTCTGGGAGTAAACAGTAGTGGCAGGTGGCAAAGGAACCTTCCCTCAAGGCAGCCCAAGGCCTGGGCATATGGCCAAGACTACAGCTTCATCCCTCACCTACATCCACCTGATTTCTGAGCTTCACAGAGCTGCAGTTTGTGAGATTAAAATTTCTTCTTATTTCCATCTGGCAGCATAGGGTCAGGGAGCAGAAGAAGGGGAGGGGAGACCAGGGCTCCCAACTGGTTCTTGGGTCTACACTGGAGATTCTAACTGCCTCCTTCCCAGCTCCCACGGCTCCTATGAGGAGCAGAGGCAGGGGAAGGAGAGCTACATAATGCAGGGAAGCACAAGCAGCAGTGATGAGTGACAGTGGATGGGACCCAGTGTTCCAGAAATCACCACCATTGCCTCATGTTGCTCAAGGATGCTGCACTATAGTTTTCCACCTTGAAGGTAGGGAGGACACAGATCTAGTAGCAGGCAGGTATAGTCATGACATACTCTCTACCTTCGATCTGGGTTCCAGGACAGGCTTTCTAAGTTTTTCCCTTTTGCTGATAATACACCACCACACTGTTACAAAGATAAGAGGCTTATTTCATCTGATGATTCAAAGGCCAATAGACCTTATATGGTGGCAGCTGTCTTGTCGATAAAGACCTGTGACTAAGCACCACACGGAGAGAGACGGAGTGTTGGGGGGAATTAACCAGATTGTTGTAGCATCCCCACACAGCCCATCAATCACAAGAATGATTAGTCCACTCATGAGGACCTTTTTCTAATCACTTCTTAATGGCCTCACCTGATCCTGACATGTCATAATGGGGATTAGGTTTTTAATGCATTTTGGAGGAGATAAACCACCCTGGAGCCCTAGTACAGCCCCTGAGTAGAGATGCTGGGCAGTGGTGATTCGTGGACAGAATGCTTCCAGCAGAAGCCACTGAGTTGCAGGAAAGGACACAAGGTGTGTGATGCAGGCAGCCTGAGGATGGAATCTGACTTTTCAGACTCCAGGAGGCTCAGTGGCACCCCAGGGTTTGGCTCACCTCAAGACAAGGTCTTCACACTGCTGTATGATGTTTGTGGTCCCCAGGGGGCTTGACTGTGAGCTCTCAAGGCTCCAGGTGCCAAACAGTAAAAAGGCAATGTCCTATCCCAGGACAGAGTGTGATCGACAGTGGGAAGACCCTGAGTTAGCATGGAGGTTATTTGAAGCTGAGGACATGGACCTCTGAGGT
The DNA here is from genome assembly GCA_033318265.1 of Phyllotis vaccarum. Lineage (NCBI taxonomy): Eukaryota > Metazoa > Chordata > Mammalia > Rodentia > Cricetidae > Phyllotis > Phyllotis vaccarum. The sequence continues at coordinate 61,810,968 of JARWLC010000016.1, read as the reverse complement.
TCCCTTTTTCTGTTCAGGGTGGCACCTCTGCACTGTTGCTACACCAGGGTGGAACTCAGCTGCTGCTGTTCTTTGGATGTGGCTGTTCCCCAATGACTTCATGTGGTGGAAATTTGGTCCCATGTGACTATGTGAGACCTGGTGGGACCTTTCAGGTGTATTAACTGGGTCATTCAGTGTGCTGCTCTCGAAAGGGATTTGAGGTAGTTCCCATGGGACCCTGGGTTTATTTTCTCATGAGAGTTGGCTTAAAGGGAACAAGACCAATAGCCTTCTGCCTGTGTTTCTCTGCCTGTTGTGCCTTATAATCTCTCTCTCTCTCTCTCTCTCTCTCTCTCTCTCTCTCTCTCTCTCTCGTTCTTATCCTTTAATCATCTATCATGAGGTGACACAGTCAAGGACCTGCAACAGAATCAGTGCCATGCTGGGACTTTCCACTTCTAAAACTATTAGTGAGTTAAAACTCTTTTTCTTAACACAGTAGCCAGCTTCAGGCATTTTGGTTTAGTAACGCCATAATTCCTCTTCTAGGACATATACCATCAAAAAGATTATTTTAATACTTGACCTTCCAAGAAACTTTGGTAACCAAGTCTTAAACTATCCTACTGAAATCCTAATCCCACCTCTTTTTCATCTAGCTGATTTATAAGCTTCTACCTCAGCTCTTCAATCTCCATAATGCACGTGAACAAAACTGGCTCCAAAACTGTTCATCTGTCTGTGGCCAATTAATTCACAGCAGCTCATCCCATCACTAGAACCTAGGGTGACAGGAAGTTTCCTTTCACATAGAATATTCGGACATAGATGAGAAAGTAGGTGTGGGTGCTGGGCATAGTGAAAGGGACCCAAGGGCTCCGTGCAGTATAGATCATGTCCAAGAGTGTACAGAAGGACACTGCAGACATGTGAGGCCCCGTGCTATACTGCTCAGTGCAGGGTGCTGATGGGAGCAGGCAGCATGGGATATCAGAGAAGAAACAGGCGGGAGTGAGGGGTAGGGATGCTCAATAGCAAGGGGCAAAGACCTGGGGTAGGGACAGGGATGGGAGCTTGCAAAGACCACTTGAGAAGAGGATGCAAGAGCACTGTGAGGCTAGTGGGATTGGAACATGGTCACCCATCATCAGGTAGAGAAGGCGCTGGAGCTCATGTGGGAGTCAAGGCAGCTTTGCGTCGGGCAGATCCAAGAACACTGAAAAATTGAAAGAGTTCCTAATTCAAAGGAAGCAATTTCAGAGCTGGCTGAGTAGCAGAGGCCTGGGGAGGAGAGGCAACATATAGTCCAACTTGATAAGAACCCCACTTCCTCTCCAGTGTGCTCTGCCAGTCTCACTGAACCTAAGCCTGTTTGATCCAGCTAAGAGAGAGAGGAGACAGAGAGAGCAAGGGGCAAGGGTAAGGGAGCCAGTGCTGAAGGAGAGGCTGTGGTCTCCCTAGCCCCCTGTCCCCAAGTTTGCTGAAGTTTGACAGCTACCTTTCAATGCTTTTTCAAGAGCCATGTCTGACGTCACGTCTGGACTCTATGTCCTCTGATGGCTGTGTGCTTTTTCTCTGTGCCATGCCTCTTAGCTCTTGAACAGGGCTGTTCCAAACATCTGTTTTGAGGATAGTCTTATTGAACATGTACTTATAGCCACGAAGGGCTGGCATGTGGGAAGCCCATACATGGGACATTATGCAGGATGCGTTAGCCCAAGTACACCACCTTGGCATTTGAGAAAACCCGCTTCTCCCACCCGCATCCTTGGAAGCCATAAGAGGATTCCCGGCTCTTACTGTGAGGTGACTCTTAATGTTCTCGCTGAAGAATCACCTTTCTTTTTAGTCCCCAGGAAAAGGTCTCCATCATGGAAGATGCAGGGACCCAGAAGTACTATGCCTTCTGTACAGCCACCAAATTACAGCCCCTTTGCTCAGTCATAAGTTCTCATATCATGGTTTTATCATAAAAACACCCTCCCTGCTGCTTCAGGTCTTCATTTCTGGAGACTCTTGAAACATTAAGAAGCTCTGATTTTTCTCCTACTTACTCTGATGCCTTAGCTGTGAACCTAGCCAAGGATGAAGAAACCTCTCTTTCCTCCCACAGACGCATTTTGAAAGCAGGCGTATGTTTGTGTGTGTTCATGTGTTGAAGGAACAAGGGCCTGAGAAGCTTGTGGATTCTAAGGAGCTGGCCAGGGGACAATATTCTTGCGGTCTAGTATAGTCCTCTGCCTGAGAAGGAAGCCAATAGGCAGATGTATGGTTTGGAAGTCTTCCAGCACACGTATATGCTCACACTCACATGTGTGCATGTACCTGTATGCTCACACATGTCTATATGCCTTACATGCCCAGGAACCTGTTGACATGCATCTCTCGGCCTCCCAACCAGATGTATCAGTGCAGCAAACTTCCCAGTCCCACGAAGAATCACTGTGTGGGACAGGTGGACTCCACAGTTCTGGCCACAAGCCTAGTGACTGCTCCTGTGACCCATCAGGAAGCCTGTTGACCTTTGAAGATGAGGCTTCTGCCCACTATTACAGCATTCTTCACCTGCTTCAGACATACCTCCTGGTCCATTGTCTGGAATGACCAGGTGTATTTGCATAATGGCTCCCCCTCCCCTTTCGCTTGCCTTAATTGTAGAATTGTTTTCCCTTCTCTTTGCCTACAGCAGTGACTATAACTCTGTGGCCTTCCATATCCACCAGGGGAAGCCTGGGAAAATGCAGGCACACACCCTTACCCCCTGCTAACTTCAGAGTTCTACAGTGCAGTCGGAAGCTAGAGTCTTACTTTACATAAGACTGGAGTTCAGCCAAGGCTTCGGCAGTGGAGAGTGAGGGCCAGGGCGGGGGCAAGATTGAGGTGGGGGATCAGCCCTAGCCCTCAGAGTCTGGTTTAATGTGTGTGTGTGTGTGGGGGGCAACTGTGGGAGGAGTGACAGTCCACCTTGGACAAGGGTGCCCTCTGGAGGTAGAAACATGTAGGGAGATAAAGGGATGAAGGAGCCTTCCCAAGTATCCTCTGTGGGACATAACCTGAAACCACAGCCCTCTGAGCTTATGCGCAGAGGTCCTTGCTTAGTTCTGGAGCCACACATGATGTGGGAATGCCTTTCCGTATGCTGTGAATATCAATCTTTAAATAAAAGAGCTGTTTTGGCCCATGACAGGCACCATAGAAAAAGTAGGAGGAGAAATCAGAGCATAGGTAGGAGAAGCAAGGCGGAGTCAGACAGACCGAGCCAGAAGCCTAAAGGAGCAACATGTAAGGAACACAGGTGAGCCACGGGGCACATGGCAGACAGATTAATGAGAATGAGTTGATTTAAGATGTAAGAGCAAGCTAGCAATGTGCATGAGCCATAGGCCAAACAGCATGAAGTTAATACAAGCGTCTGAGTCATTTCTGGGGCCTGAGCAGCAGCAGTGGGCAGTTAAGGGGTCTGGCGCGGCAGGGTCTGGACCTCTGGCCACCCGGGACCAAGAAACCACGATACTACACACACAGGCAGGTCAGGTGGGGAAGGCTTCTCACCTCTGAGTCTACAGGGTCTAGGTAAGAAGAATCTAAGCATAGCTTGTCAGAATCTGAGCCTCACATTTCCTTCTTCTTCGTGGTCCACCCAGCTCAACTCCTGACCTCCCAAACTTGCCAACAGGAACAGTGAATCCCTTCCAGTCTACCTCACAGATGAGGCCACAGGAACATAAAAGGGAAAGTTGTCTGTTCTTTGAACAAGAGTTCAAGGCTCCACTCTGGTTTGAAGCAAAGTTTTGAAGAAGGCTAAAAGATACCCTGAAAGATACCCACCTGGGGAAATGTATATTAGGGGCCTTCAGCATTATTGCCCTACTGCATTTGCTACACACACACACACACACACACACACACACACACACAGAGAGAGAGAGAGAGAGAGAGAGAGAGAGAGAGAGAGAGAGAGAGAGAGAGAGAGTTTTGAAAGGTGCCTTGAGTATCATCACTGTTCAATTAATGGTAGAGTCTGTTAATGTAGCTCTGGAACAACACATAGGGGTGGGGAAGGGAGGCATCTGTCTATAATCGATCCAAGATTCTTCCCATATAGGCCAGAGGAAGGAGACACAGAAAACAAAAATCTAAACTTAGCAAAATTTCTCCAGGAAAAAACTCTGCTGGTATGTAGAAGTTGGCCAGTGCGCGGCCTTTGCCTCCCTCTGCTGGTCATCAGTGGGACTGGCTGTTGCTGGCTCTTCCGCCCAGCACTGGCACCGGTAAGGAGCTCTAGGAGCTGAGCACTCTTTTCCAGTCTGTTCTTGGAGGAGGGTTTCTTAACTTCCTGGCCACCCCAGGTTTCTGTGTGTTATTCATTCTGTCTGCAGGAGCCAGCCATGACAAGCTTGCTGCCTGTAAGTCAGTTCATGCCTGAGCTTGCAGGTATGCGATCCACCTGAGGCTTCTTAAAATTTCCAGCCCTGATTTTTGGAGCGAAACATGACTGTCTGAGTTGCCACGTGATTTGGGGGTTGGTTTCAGACCCAAGGGAATACTAATTGAACACTGATGATACCCAAGTCTCCTTTTAAAAGGTGTGTCATGTGTGTGTCGTTGTGTGTGTGTGTGTGTGTGTGTGTGTGTGTGTGTGTGTGTGTGTGTGTGGTGTACAATAATGATGCTGAGTCCTCAGAGTAGTTTACAAACTTAAGCTGTGCTGAGCTGCAAGAAGGGTCTTAGAGTCAGGGTCTCTTACCCTTCCTAGGAATCTTATCAAACACAGGGGAGATTTTGGGGAACTGAAAGTTGTCCCCTACACCTCATGTCCTGGCTGGTTTTGTGTGTCAGCTTGACATAAACTGGAATCATGAGAGATGGAGGAGCCTCAGCTGAGGAAAGGCCTCCATGAGATCAGCTGTAAGGCCTTTTCTCAATTAGTGGTCACGGGGAGGGCCCAGCCCATAGTCAGTGGGGCCATCCCTGAGCTGGTCCTGGATTCTATAAGAAAGCAGGCTGACATCCTTCTGCATCAGCTCCTGCCTCAAAGTTCTAGCCCTGCCTGAGTTCCTGTTCTGACTTCCTTCAATGATGGACTATGATATGTAAGCCAAATAAACCCTTCCCCCCACACTTGCTTTTTGGTCATGGTTTTTGTCACAGCAATAGATACTGTAACAAAGACAACCAAGCAGACATTCTGCCTATTCTTCAAGATTAACTCTGAGTGCAAACGTGAGAGAGTCTATCTATGCAAAGGGCCAACCTTTAGTTCATATCATAGGTTAGGGGGAGTCTTGAGACTCTAGTATCTATCTGCAGTTAACAGTCGGTGGGTAGGGAGAGTCATTTTCTTCAGTGGTGTAGCCACTGACAAACTATTCACACTTCAGTAAACGCCCCACCCCCTCACCATGCTCATGTGGGCAACCCTAATTAACTCAGTGGACCACATGTACAGAGAGACATAAAAGCAGGACAGGGTTTCTTAGAAAGACAAAGGGCTTCAGCGGAAGAAGGGGGATGAGAAGATAATGGAGATATAAGTGAACAAAAATCATTGTATGGAGTTATGAAATTGTCGGAGAAGCATAATGACAGATGTCAGTCTTCACTCATGGGGAAGTACTACTCTTACCTTCCCTGGCTTGTTCACAGACTGATCTTCTGGGGGATTACACTCTCGTACATTATTTATACTGGTTAAATAAATCACTGACTAGCCAGAAGACAGACAGGAAGTATGGGCGGAGCTACAGACTAAGAAAACTCTGGGAAGAGGAAGAGAGAGCAGTGATGCCAGCAGATGCTGAAGAAAGAAGATAAAATGCTGCTCTGAGAAAAGGTACTAAGCCACTTAGCTAATCATGGGTTAGTTTAGGAGCAAGAGTTAGCAAGTACTATGCCTGAGCCATAGGCCAAACAGCACGTAATTAATATAAATTTCTGTGTGTTTCTTTGGGACTTTGGGACTGCTGGTCTGGAGCTCAGGGCTAGGCAGAGATAAGCAGCTGCAGGCAAGTCCAGATCTCAGGACTAGGCTGAGCCAGAAACTCTTACTATGCTGGCCTGTCAAAGTCTAGTCATTCATACATCACCGCCTGGTCCATTAGCTGCTGTGGTCCATCTCCTGCCAGTGTTCTCACCTATACAGGATGCTCTATATAAACACTTGCTGTGGTTGGGATCTGAAATGTTTCCCAGCTGCTAGTGCTGAGGGCTCTTATGAGGTGTGGTCAAGCTGGGGGAAGTGAGTCACTGAGGGTTATGCTGGTCATATCTCCTATAGTCTTCTCTTCTTCTTGGTCTATTATAATACAAATAACCTCTGCCCCATATGCTGCTGCCGCCATGAACTAACTGTTGTGGAATATTATTTTAACTAGGCAAAAATGTGTTACATTTTCTGCTGCATCTGTAAAATGTGTTGTGTGTGTTTCATCTTGCCTACCTAAGGTATCTGATTGATCTAATAAAAAGCTGAAGAGCCAATAGCTAGGCAAGAGAGGGATACACAGTGATGTGGATGCCTTTCTGTATGCTGTGAATTATCACTAAATAATGAACTGTTTGGCCTATGACAAGGCATTTTAGAAGCAAATGGGAAATTTGAGCATAGATAAAGGGGGTAGGGGTGGAGTCAGAGAGAGATGCTGCAAGCTGCCACCAAGAAAACAACATGAAAAGTACAGGTGAACCACAGGCCACGTGGCAAGACGCAGATTAATAGAAATGGGTTAAGATGAAAGAGTCAGCAAAATGCCTGAGCCATAGGCCAATCAGCATATAATTAATAGAAGCCTTTGTGTGATTATTTGGGACCAAGCAACTGTGGGCAGTTTATTTGGGACTGCTGGTCTGGATCTTGGGGTTTGTCTGGGCCAGAAACGAATTACTACAAGGTGGGGCTGGCAGGCAGAAAATAAATAGGAGACATCTGGGCTCAAAACAGGAGAAAAGAAGAAGGGTGATAGGGGAATTTGAGAAGAGGCAAGAAGCCAGGCAGATGCCGGACAGGCAGCCATGGAGACAGCAAGAAATAAGGTATACAGAAAGAAAGGAGGGGGAGGGAGGGAGGGAGAGAGAGAGAAGGAGGGAGGGAGGGAGGGAGGGAGGGAGGGAGAGAGAGAGAGAGAGAGAGAGAGAGAGAGAGAGAGAGAGAGAGAGAGAGAGAGAGAGAGAGAGAGAGAGAGAGAAGAAAGCAAGCAGGAAAGAAAGAAAGGTTAAAAGCAAGCCCTGAGGCAAAACATAAATAAAGGGAAACCAAATAAAATAAGAACCAAGATAAGGTCAAATATTCATAACTAATTATAACTGTCTGTGTCATGATTTGGGAGCTGGTTGGTGGCCCAAAAGAAAGCCTGGAACACTAATCTGTCCCACCCATGTATCTTCCCGGCCATGATGGAAGAAGCCATCTGAAATTGTGAGCCAAGATAAACTTTTTATCCTTTGTAGTTATTTCTATCCGTTGCTGTGGCTACAGTGAAGCAAAAGTTAGCTAGTGTGACATCTGAGCCCCACTGGGGCATTTTCTGACTGTTCTCCTGTGACTCTATGTGCGCTTGATAAATTTGCATACCCTTTCCTGTCTTTAACATATCCACTAATAGCTCATTCCAGGAAACCTCCAGAGGCTCTGCTGCACTAATAGTATCCCTGTGCTGTAGAAGACAAAAACAAGTTCAGATGCTACAAATAGTTTAAGATACCACTCCACACAAGCAGGGTTTGAATTTAGACGGTCTGACTCCTTAGTCCCTCCTCTAATGAATTACCCCACTTAAGGCAGTCTGCAGACCAAAGCCCCAGAACTTCTCACACCAGTCACCCAGGTAGTCTGTGAGGGATGAGGTGGGCGGGATGCATGTCTGGATGGAGGTACAGAGGTCATAGGAAAGAGTGTGGACTTGAAAGTCAGAGAGGAGAATAGGAATCCTCCAGCTAACCCCTTGAGCCATGAGACTCTGAGAAACTGGTACCTTGCTTGGAGTCTCAAATTTTTCATCTGTAAAATAAAGAGTGTCACACTGCCTTCTCTGAGTTTCAAATATAAAATGGAATCAACCACAGCCTTTAGCATAGTGTCTGGTAGCAGGAAGCCTCACCCAAGGGTCAGCTTCCTTCCTTCCTTCCTTCCTTCCTTCCTTCCTTCCTTCCTTCCTTCCTTCCTTCCTTCCTTCCTCCCTCCCTCCCTCCCTCCCTCCCTCCCTCCCTCCCTCCCTCCCTCCCTCCCTCCCTCCCTCCTTCCTTCTTTACCTCCCTCCCTCCCTCCCTCCTTCCCTCCCTCCCTCCCTCCTTCCCTCCCTTCCCCTCCTTCCTTTGAAGTTGGACCCAGGCTGCCATCTGCCCCAGAGATGATAAGAACAACAGTAATGTTGACAGCTTACGTGTAACTATTAGTGACTACGTATTGCCAGCAAATGTGTAAGCTTTGGACTTACAGTTTGTCCCATCTCAGTGTCAAAACACATTTTATGAATGAAGATGCCCCGATGAGAATCTTCACTCTGTATACTAATCTTAACAGTTGCTTTACAAACACCGATGTCATCTAGTTGGACTGGCACATATTCAGGTCATGATTTCCCGGGAAGTTTACCTTCTGTATCTGAGATTGAGAGCCACTGAATTATTTCCTTCTGCCAGCTCGTATCCAGCACTTGTTATCATTGAGATCTCAGATCAATTGTCACTTAAAAAAAAAAAGTCTCTCATCGTGCAACTGATGCTGACCTTGAACTCAAAATCCTCCTACCTCGGATGCCTGAATCCTGAGTTTACCACTTTGCTTTTACCCCATTGCATATCCTGTGTTCTTCAGGAAGAATTTATCTCATATTTATTCACGTGGCTAAACCAGCAATGTCTGTCTTCCCAATGGAATAGTTTTCCCATGATTGGTTCTGGAATCACAGGATTGTTGTGAATAAACAGTATTAACAACAATAAGAAGAATACCAATAACACAGGTGAAGAGCCTGGTTCAAGGTCGTCCTTTGGAATATGACTCCCTGAGCGTTGTCCTAGGAGGTATTGCGGATAAAGCATCATCCTTGCTAGTTAGCATCAAATCATGGCCTTGGATTTGTTCACTCTGGATTTGGACTGGCACTTATTTCGACAGAACTCCCCGATTATATATAGACTCATCATATTCTCTGAAATGCAAATCACTGTGTCCTTAGGTGTCAGCTTCCAGATATATCTACACCAGATGATTTACTCACCAAATACTTATTAAAAGAGGAACAGTCAGGTGCCAGGCATCCTTCCAAATACTTTGCATATATCATCTGCTCTGAATGGTTTTGTTGCAACTAGTCTTTTCCTAGGAAAAGCCTGAAATTAATGTCTGCCCAGACAGATGGGAATTGTGTATATGGGTGCAGGAAGGATTCTGCATTTTGGAAGGGAAGGAGAGGACCTCTCAGATGCTAGAACTTGGCTTCAAAAAAAAATATCTAGATCCCCAGTTTCACTGTTAAGGACTGCCTGTCTACCCTACATGTAAAGGAAACCAATATTCTCAGTAGAAGAATCTTCGCCATTTAGAATAGGTTAAAAATCTTTTAAAGACAATACAACAGTATAGGTAAAAACCTGTACTGTGTGCTGGACCATGTACTTGCTAAACTGCCAGGTGGGAGTGGACAGCCGCTCGGAAGGAAGCAGAGGGAGGGCTCCCAGGACAGAGGCAGGAGAGAGCGTGGGGAAAAGGGAGAGAGAAGAACCTGATACACACAGGGTAAAGACACCGAGCTGTGAGTTCTGTAGGCAAGTGGCAGACCCAGGCAGGAATACCTGGCTCCAATACCCCTGTGACCAGGGTTGGCACTTGGTGCCTTAGGGGAATTCAAGCAGTGTTGCACGAATAAATGAGACTCAGGGATAGATCTCTGAAGAAGTTGGAGATACTAGAGGGAATAAACACCACAGTAAGATCTTACCCAGCTGTCTTCCAGCTTCCTCAGCCTGGCTTCCCTTGGATTGGATTTCCTCTGTGTTTCTATCCTGTCTTAAGTACCCTTTCGGTAATTAAGGCGTGGCCCCACCACTGCCTGCTTGGGAGCCTGGAATTCCTTCTATAATCTGAAGTGACCTTGACTCAGTTGGGATTAAGGGCGTAGGTCACCACTCCCAGGATACACCCTGTGCTGGGATTAAAGGTTTGAATCACCACTCTCTGACTATTCTCCTAGACTGACTATGGTTAGAGCTCTGGAATTTCTGGAGCTTCTATTAACTCCCCACATAGACTGTGGGTAGATTCCCTCTGATATCTCCAAAACTTCTGAAACTTTCATTGAATCCCCACAAAGCAGAACCTCAGACTTCCAGATCCGTATCTTGGGAGCCTGGATGAGAATGCTTGGATCATTCCTGTGTGTGTGTGTGTATGTGTGTGTGTGTGTGGGTGTTTCATTATTTGTGTTCATAGACCTTGCCCATCAGTGATTGGGTGAAGGTGAGATGTTCCCTCCTGGCCTGAGGCAACTTACTGGAAACTTCTTTTCTAGGGATGAGTTGAGATGGTAGGCAGAGGACAGGAGGGACCTCCCCACCTTGCTCTACCTCCTTTCCTGGGATTTCTGAACCACACCACATGAAAGGAAGGACAAGCTGTGTGCCAGGTGTACTGTGCCTTCCAGAGTCCCCGCTAGGGTTCTAGAAGGCCTTGAATGGTTGTCTACCACCCCCAAGTGTACAGAACATGGAAGGAAGCAACCTAGGTACCACCACTAGCAGCAGAGCCTCCTGGCTTACACTGAGGTGGGAAGTATCATGATTCTCTCTCCAGGCCAACTGCCTGTGAAGGAGGTTGCTTTCTTTAAGTGCCTTAATTGGAATCCGTTTCTTTGACTTGGTTGTGGTGGGGTACGGAGTGTCGGGAATGAGGGAAAGCCTGCTTACAGGAGCTCAGCGAGCCTGAGAGAAAGAAGCAGAGACTGAGTAAATTTAGACTCTTCGACATGGATAGATCGTTAACGGAAGGAAGGGCTAAATCCCGTGGTAGCACCATCCAGGACAAATGCAGAAAATGGCTTCAGTTGCCATTTCCAGGTCTCTCCTGTGCACTGAGAGTTTGAAATTTTCTCTTGTAACCCCCTAGGCCACTTTAATAGCTCTGTCTTCCTTTGGAGCAGGGTCTTAGGCTTCCTAAGGTGAGCCTTTGCTTTAGGATATGACAGGTCCTGGGTTCTATTTATCTCAGCTCTGGCAGAGGCCATTGAAGGAAATATCCATCCACTTTCTCCGTGGTTTTATAGATGACTGTGTGAGTCTGTGATGTCTGCAGCTGACAGAGTCGGCCTGTGACTGATGATGTGGCAATAGACAGAACTTGTTCCTTGATGTTGAATTCAGTTGGCATGGCATATTGTTTTCATAAAAATAAAAATCAGAGTTGGAGATGTAGCTCAGTGGTAGGCCTTGGATGTTTGATGCCTGTAGTACCATACTCAGAACAAGGGGTTAAAAGAATTTGAAAATTCCCAAAGGCCACATTGTATGAGTCTGGTTCTATGGTTTGATTGTGGAATGGCCCCCAAAGACGCATGTGTGGGAGGTTTGATACCCAGTCCAAGGGGCTATTGAGAGATGACAGAGATTTAGGAGGATGGGGCTTGGAGGTAGGAAGGTAGATCACTGAAGATGTGCCTTTGACAAAATTTCTAGACCCTCCCCCAGCTTTCTGTTTGTCTCTCTTAGTCCCCAACACTTGTTCTACCTCTCCACAGGCCCTAAGGCTGATAAAATCAGTTAATCATGGGGGTATAAAACCCTCTGAAACCATGTCTGGGAGTCAACCTTTTTTCATTCTGGGCTATTTCAGGGATTTCTGTCAGAGTGGAGAGCCACTCATGCAGAAAGTATGACCTGTGAAGTTTCATGAGGAGGATGAAGCATACCTGATGCCTTAGTTGGAGTTTCTATTGCTGTGAAGAGACACCATGACCACAGCAACTCTTATAAAGGAAAACATTTAATTGGGGAATGATTACAGTTTCAGAGGTTTAGTCCATCATCATCACAGCAAGACATGGTGGCATGCAGGCAGACATGATGCTGGAGACGTTGCTGAGAGTTCTGCATCTGGATCCACAGAGAGCAGGAAGAGAATGTCCCACTGGGCCTGTGCTTGAGCATTTGAAACCTCAAAAGCCTGCCCCCCCCCCCCCGACCCCACTCCCGTGACACATTCCTCCAACAAAACCATACCTGTTCTGACAAGAACACATCTCCTAATAGTGCCAGCCCCTGTGATCCTATGTTTTCATTTACACTACTACACCCAGATACCTGCAAACTCGTCTCTATTCTTGTCCTCACCCCTGAGAACCACACTCTACTGGTACCACCTCCTCCTCAGATGCTTCCATCCGTTGTCTTCCAAAGCCTCCTCCCACTTCCTGACTTCTTATATGGGCCTGTTTGAGCTTCCCCATCTTCTCCACTGAAGAACTGAGAAGCTGCCTGTGTGGTGCATACACTAGAAGGTGGTCATGTGAGGGAATGCATGGGAAGGGCATGGATTTGAAGCATTAGGAGTCTCTGGGTGGAAGAGGAAGGTGGGGCTTTCCAAAAGGAGGAACATTTGTAAGCCTACTAAATCTATTTTATTCCTATAATGCCCTGAAAAATGCTGTATTCCAAGGCGAGCCATCAGCCTCATCTGGAGGGGGGGCCCGTAGCTCCAGGCTTAGGGATTAGATCCAGATGTTGGGGAGGGGGGTGATGAGAAACCATCTAGGCATCCTTTATGGGGAATTAAAGAGGCAGAAAGTGGGGGTCACCTAGGAGTATGGGAAGGGGTGTGGGCATCGTGAGTATGGCCTGAGCATAGCCCTGGGGCCTAGCATCAGCTGGCCAGGAGAATACATGGCACAAGGGGAGCTGCATGTCCCTGTGTGTCTCTGCCAGGAACTCATAGATTTGAGCTTTCTGAGCCGAGTAGAAGTTAATTCTCTTGCAGGCCCTCTAGTCTGTTGAATCCACTCTTATCACACAGTTCTAATCCTTTTTCCTACTGCTGTGATGAAACACCGTGGCCAAAGCAACTCAGAGAAGAAAGGGTTTATTTCTTCTTATAGTTTGGACAAGACGTCAAGGCAGGAACCGAAGCAGAGACTATGGAGGAACACTGTTTACTATATTGTTCTCCAGGGCTTGCTCAATCTGTTTCTTACACAGTCCAGGACCACCTGCCCAAAGGTGGCACCGCCCACAGTGAACTGGGTCTCCTTACATCAATCAGTCAAGAAAATTTTCTCACAGACTTGCCCACAGGCCAATGTGATGGAAGCATTTTCTCAGTTGACTTCCCCTCTTCCCAGATGACTTAGTCATGTTGGTAAAAACAGACTAATGAAGCAAACCTGTACGTTCAATTCTGTGGTCATCTCCTAGTTGGGCAAGCAGATAGTTATTCCACACGACAGTCATGGGTATTAAATGAGATGGTTGAGCTAGAGGTATAAAAGGAGAATAACTATGAGCAAATTGTGCCTGGACCAAGTCTTGCGTCTGGTGATTTTCTGTCCTGGTCCTTGGATGCCACAGGAAGGACCAGCAAGGTAGGAGTTCAGCTCAGTCCTAATACACCAGGCCCTGGAACAGTCTCTCAGCATTTCACTGCTGCCCTGGCTTCCAGAGAAGCTGCAGTTGCTACAGCCTTCGGCAAGTGCACCAGTTCACTGGAGCTATGGGATTTTGCTTTCTGCATTGCCCACAGGGAGCATAGAGCCTGCTTTCTAAGATGCTCATTGGCTTAACTTAGTACATGTCCTAACCAAGAGGAGGACTGATTCTTCTTCCCCAAGAAATAGTCCTTGAGTATGCAAAAGCCGCAGGTGGTATGATTTTTTTTTTAAACCCAGATCCCTTCTCCCCTGAGGCAAAAAGGCCACTTTTTTTCTGCAAGCTGGGATAGAGAGACAGCTCTCAGTTTTCACTTCCTCAGAGCTAGGGAAAGCAAGGGTCTTCTGGGCATGCCCCCTGCTGCTGCACTGGACATCTAGGCAGAGAAACATTTCCTTCTAAGAAATCCAGACACCAGCAGACATTAGCACCTGCATGTCCAGGCCCTACATGTACAAAGCCCTGAAGACTGAAGTCCAGGCATCCTGATACTCAAGTGCTAGATGCTGTTAATAATTCTATTTCATAGACTAATACTAAGTCTCAATGGTCATTGACTAGTTCAAGTGAAAGCCCACAGTGACTTTCAGATCTAGGAGTAATGCACGTGACCTGTGACTCAGCTGGTGCCCTTTGTCATGTCCTCCTATTCACTTCTCCAGAGGCAAAGCAAGAGAAGGAGAGAAGGTCACACTTCCAAACTGAGCTAGAAAATGACAGTGCTATTAATATAGAACGAGAGGCTATGTTACCGGATTGATGCAACTAGTCTAAATCTCCCCCCCTCCCCCGTGTGTGTATGCAAGTATGTATCCTTTTCAATTCCTAAGTACCAACAATAAAAGCAGTAACAGACTGCATGCACACACTGGACCCTAAGGATAAAGTCCCACAAGAGTGCCCTACCCCAGCGAATTTCTGTATCAGGGCTCCATACAATGTAGAGGCACGATTGGACCTTTCAGAAGGAAGGGACTCACTGCATCCAAGGAAGCAGCAGCTTAAAAACTCCAGAGCTGGAGAAGTGACCCAGGAGGTTCTCTGACATGTTGGTATTATGGTCATGAGAGGGATTCTAACATGTCCAGAGTGCTGAGGAGCCACTAGAGGCTGGTATGTATGGTGAAGAATGTGTTGACCCAGGACTAGAGTTTAAGTCACTTAAACTGTCACCAGTCGAAAGGACTTGCCAGCCCTCTGGCCCTTGTCTTTGCCTGTTTTGGACCCATTATTGCCAGCAGGAAGGAGTTGTGTAGAACCCATAGATGTGACACTTTGTTCTCAGTCAGTCTTGTGTGACTTGCTGAGGACAGGCACACACTTGGGTTTCAGGTAGGTCACTTCATTTACAGAAGCCTCAGGCTCCCCATCTATAAAATGCAAATGAGGATGCTTCTCTCTTCTGGTATTGAGTTGAGGTGCAACATACCGGCCCAACAGGACACCTATAAAGGGACTGTCAATAAAAAAGACCCTGCCTGCCTTCCTCTCCTCTTCTCCTCACCTGTGTGCCCAGCATTCCAGTGCAGTAGACACCCATACAGCATATCTGGGAAGTTCCGAGTCATGCAAAATAGCTGCCATGCAGGGAAAGGCATGGTGTGTGGTCCAGGTAATGGTTACATAAGCAGCTGTTACCATTGATGGCATCATGCAAACAATATGAAACATTTATTCAAGTGCCCCCATACTCCTGGGAATTTGATTTAATCAGCCTATACTTCTGTTCTCATTAGAATGAATCCTGACAGCTCCAG
This sequence comes from Phyllotis vaccarum, assembly GCA_033318265.1. Lineage (NCBI taxonomy): Eukaryota > Metazoa > Chordata > Mammalia > Rodentia > Cricetidae > Phyllotis > Phyllotis vaccarum. Next base: position 61,795,600 of record JARWLC010000016.1, on the reverse strand, counting down.
TCCACAACTCTACCTCCGCTCAGCAGCTTACAGCTACTGAAAGCAAATATTTTTACTGTGTGACAATTAAACATTTATGTAGCACCCGGCTCCCCATCTGGCCTGTGGATGAGAGGGGAGATGTGAAGAAGAAAGCCGTTGTCTACAGAATGAATACACCATCTGAAGGGCATGCCAGAGAAGGAAGCAGTCCATTGGTCCCCACGCTTCTCTGATGCTGATGCTGAAGCTGGAGGCATCCAAGAGAAGTCGCTCCCTCCCAGCTCTTCATCTTCGCTATTCTAAGCCAAGTGGGATTTTATGTTTTCAATTTAAATTCTAATCTGTCACAATTTAGAAGCCATGGGCAATGCTCAGAGGAGTCTCCAAAGATGTGTGACTTAAACTTACCCAGTACAGAAGTAATGCAGCCAAAACTTCATCTTTACTTTCTCATGGCCTTTGCAGACTTCCAACTCATCTATGGTCCTATCTGGGTCTAAGTTTCTCTCGCTATAAGAAGCCAGAGACATGAGACTATTTCTGAAAGTGTGCTTCCTGAAACTCATTGAGATCTCCTCAGTAAAGGAGGTTCAAGTATTTGCTGCTGCACAAGTGTGAGGACCCGAGTTTGGATCCCCAGCACCCATATGAAAAACAGACAGTGGTAGAGTCTACAACTCCAGTGCTGGGGCGGCAGAGAAAGGTGGATCCTGTGGGCAGACAGTCAAGGCAAAATTCTCCAGGTTCAGGGAGAGATCTTATCTCAAAACATAAGTTGGAGAGATGGGGAGATGGCTTGCCTCACATGCCTGACACCTTGGGTTCATCTCTAGAACCCACATAAAGGTATAAGAAGAGAATAGAACCAACAAGTTGTCCTCTGACCTGTGCTACAGGTGTCACCCCATCATTGTGACACTACAGTACAGGCGTCACCCCCATCACTGTGATACTACAGTACAGGTGTCATCTCTATCACTGTGACACCACAGCACAGACATCACCCCCATCACTGTGACACCACAATATAGATGTCATCTCTATCACTGTGACACCACAGCACAGACATCACCCTCATCACTGTGACACCACAGCACAGTCATCACCCTCATCACTGTGACACCACAGCACAGTCATCACCCTCATCACTGTGACACCACAGCACAGACATTACTTCCCCATCACTGTGACACCACAGCACAGTCATCACCCCCATCACTGTGACACCACAGCACAGACATTACCTCCCCATCACTGTGACACATCACAGACATTACCTCCCCATCACTGTGACACCACAGCACAGACATCACCCTCATCACTGTGACACCACAGCACAGACATCACCCTCATCACTGTGACACCACAGCACAGACATCACCTCCCCATCACACATGCATACACAGTTTTAACAAATACAAAATAAATTAAGGTGGAACTCAATAGAGGAAGACACCCATGTCAAACTCCAGCCTCTGGTGTAGTACACATGGGAGAACACACAGGTTTACACCACATAGAATGGAGAAAAAAAGATGTCATGGTTAAGTGAGTTTAGGCAAAGAGGTTTACTTTGGCATCTGGGAAAGATATAGACTATTAGAGATTCGGAGAAGTCTGTAGCCAAGAAGTCTGTTTTGTTGAATACATCAATATCACAAGTTTCTACCACTGTTGATCCAGAGGACTGTCAGGCTGGGTTATCTCTCTTTGATTTCCAATTCTTCAAGTCAGCTTATGCCAGCTTCCTGCCTCTGAACAGGAGGCTCATCAACCATCTTTGGAATAAATCCCAGCTGCGCATTCCCTCTGGGTTAGTAGCTCAGCTAGCTTCCTTCCCGTGTTGCCTTGTCCCTGTGCCTGGGCTCAGAGCCCTTATAGCTATGGAACTCCTCCTGAGCTAGCTGCTAAATATTCAGATGCCCATTTTTTCCTTCTCTTGGCTTCCTACCCTAGGAACCACAGAATGTTCATTGCTCAGTTTGACATGATAAAACTAAGGAGCAGAGAAGTAGTGTGACTCAAGACACAGTCACACAGCCACAGATAGCAAAGCTGTCCTCAAAGGTACATGTGTAATTTACATTCTATCCTGGGCTGCAGTTTAATTCCACATTCTCCTATAAAATTATGAAGCTCCTTTTTAAAAACTTTATGACATTTTATTACTCCCAGAAAGGTTATACTGTCCTTAAAGGAATATTTATTTGCCTGCACAAGTCTCAGCTCTGGCCAGCAGACAACATGATGCTGAAACCACCTTCACTGCCAGGCCATTGAACGCCCAGCCATCTCTTATTCCCTCTGCCAGCCCTCTAAGCCAATCATCATGCTCCTTGAAGTGGTTCAGTCAGTCATCCCGATGAAAACTGTGTCTAAGCTCCCCTCAGTGTGGGGTAAGTCAAAGGTGTAGAATCAAGCCATCTCTGACAAGGGCTATCCATCAATCATTCCCTCGGAAAGAGGGCCTTTGTGAACTGGACCCTGTAATGATTGCCTCCCCCAAGAACGATGGCAAGTGAGGGAGATATAACTCGGTTGGCACAAAAGTCTGGCAGCTGGGATCTCCTTTGCCATCTGGGGAGTGTGGCTAACATCCTACCAAAGAGCCCAAAGAGTCCCAGGAACCACCACACCAGGCCAGGGTATAGCAAGACGGCCCTGTCCATGAACCAGAGCAAGCCCTGGCCAGATACCAAATTCCATCTTCTAGAATTATAAGAAGTAAGTCTGCAGTGTTTACCTGCCCCCAATCCCCAGGTAAAGCTGTTATGATAGCTGTTAAATGGACCAAAACAGAAGGAAGCTAATTAAAAAAAAGAAATCCAAAATGAAGAGGTCTTGTCATTCATTTCTGGAGGTAAAATTTTCCCACAACCATGAAGCAAAGGAAGGATCAGGGAATAAGGAACTATCATTTTTTTTTTTTTTTTAACATGACAGGTATAAGAACTAGCTGTATTTCAAGAACATTGAAAATGCTACATCCTTTTTAAAAGTCTCTGAAAACACCCCATTCTATCAAATTCTTTGTCATCAGCAAACAAAAACACACTGTGGCCATGTTTGCCAGTAGTCAGTGACTTGAATTGTTGTGTGTGTGTCTTGGGGGGGGGGGGGTTGCCAGGGAGAAGGTAGGTTTCCAGGCAGATCTACTGATTCCAGATGCAGTTCATCCATGGTTCTCTAGGTGAGAAACATCTGGCCACCAGATGGCAGTGCACTTGTCATGTACAATGTCTGCTTTGAGCAGGTAGAGTCTGGAGTAGCCTTCTACATGCAGGCTGGTGGGGCCTGAAAAGCAGCTAGACTGCAGTGAGATGCCCTCAAGGGATGAAACAGCTACCAGTTCACAGAGAAGGAGGAGGAGGAGGAGGAGGAGGAGGAGGAGGAGGAGGAGGAGGAGGAGGGAGAAGCAGCAAAGTATTTTATGAATTATTGTTCCATATGGATTACAGATTAAATAATATTTTTGAGCATATTGGGTTTGATAAATGATATTAAAAGAATGACTTGTCTTTTCCTCTACAAAATCCACTGTGCTGAGTGTGGCCTCACATCTCCCTGATGGCTTGAGGCCCTATGGGCAGGGGAAGGTGTCAGAGCTGCTGCTGGGGTCAATGGTCCGAGTCCTGTGTGACATGGAGAATTAAGCTTTGGCAAATCTGCCTGGCCGTAAGAGCGTTAGTTTATTTTGCAGTTTTGACTGAACTGTGTTAAATGTTGGCTTCCCCATCTGTCAATGGACATAAGGATGCACCGTGTGGCTCATCCACATACCGTGAGGGGAAAAACAGGGCCACAAATCTTGTGGCCTCCATTCCAGTGTGACTCTGAACAGTAAGCACTTCTTTTTGTGAAGGCTTTCCCAGGAGAAGCAGTAAATTATGGTCTCCCGTGTTAATTATGTTAACACACACCAAGCTCACGCATACCAATGGCAAGCACACAGCCGCAGAAAAAGACCACACAACTCCTATGTGAGAGACATGGATTTTACTTTGTTAATTTCATGTAACATCTAACTTCAACTCTATTTCACCATGAAACAGAACACAGCCTAGTCACTATGAGAACCTTCATATAGAACCTTGGGTAGCAGGCACACTTTGGGGTTGGTATATTTAAAGATAGGAGCATGACTAGGATCAGAACTAGAATTTAAAGACCCTAACAAAATTGATAATAGCACAGAGCAAATAAGGGGAAGCAGGCAAGATACCAGGCCGGAAGCTGGAGAAGGAGTAAGAAATAGGCAAGAATGGAGTTGTTGAAAGACATGCCACCATGCTGGACATCAGAGGCTTTGGAGCACGTGAGAAATAAAAGAAATAAGGGCATATAAAAAAAATAAACGTCTTTGAGGTTTAGAGTGGGTGGAAGAGAAAGGTAGATGGGGAGAATTTAGGTTGGCAGAAGAGACTAGGTTGGCTAAGTGGCCAGGTCATCCAGAGGACACTGTAGACACCACAAGAGGAGGCCAGGCAGGACAGGTCAGTGGTAAAAGTGCATTACTCCAGGGGATTCACACAGGAAGGCTCAGGCAGGTGGGTAAATCCAATGAGCTCATCACTGCTCACCTCACGGGGAGCTGCGTTTATGCTAGGCTCCAAGATGATTCGCTTGGAGTTGCCAATACTCAGAACTCTAATTGTCCTTCTACTAAAGTAAATGGGGGGAGGGGAGGCAGGGCCATCAGAAGGCAGAGCCTGGGGAGCTGGGTGGAGCTGACATCTGAAGGGGCTGTGACCCTCTCTCTGTAAAGGTGACCCATGGATCAGGAGCTGTCTCACAGGCTGAGTGTGGCTCCTCTGTCATCTAGAACAGGCTCGCTGATTCCCCGGGAGATCATGATTGCTGGCAGTCTATTCTCTTATCCAATAACTTTTATTGGGTTTGTCTCTTATTACAAATGTCGTACATGCTCATTGTAGAGAAGCGGGAGGTCATGGACAATTGAAGAAATTAAAAGTCAGGAGTAATCTTGCTCTCCAGAGAAAATGGTTGCTATTCCGTACCATTTTTTTCTGAACTTTCCTCCGATGACCATAGTTCAGTTATCTTTTTCTGCTGGAATGTATGAATAGATATAATTTAAAATGTCCCTTATTAGTGGAATTCTTTATGGTCTGTATTTAAAATAGTTCTGCAAGCTTGTCACAAAAATTTTATGCCTCCCGATATACACCTCCCCCTCCCTCTTCTTTCTTCTAACTTTCTCTTTCCTCCTTTATCCTGCTAATTCCTTCTTTTCTTCCAGACACTTCATGAGGCTGTGGTTTGGATTGAATTACTAAGCTTGGGATGCTTAGAATCAATCCTACACATAGGGAAGTACTCCAAAAATACACGTGTCACTACTGTCAAAAACTTATCCAGGAGCCAGCTGAATGTTCCCCATGTTAAATGTGGAGATCTGGCTCTTCCTAAAGGGCTCCCACAGCATCGGGTTGTAGGATACAACACTGAAGAGGGAGCTGTTTTGACAGGGCTGCATCTGTGCCTAGGCTTCCAGGGTGGCTTAGTTGGCAATGCTCAGGATCTTCCTAAGTGTGAATTCTTTCAACTGCGTTTTCAAAGGAGGACACAGCAAACTCAGTCCTCCTGCCTGGTCCAGGACTTATGGTGGAGCTGACTATGGGGAAGCCTTCTCAAGCTAGAAAGGGACCCATGTTACTGAGATCCAAGCTGCCAGATAGTGTTGCCCCATAACAACTGTCCTCATCTGCAAGGTGGCAAGGGACCATGTCTGCTAAATCTCCATCTTCAGGCTCAAGAGTTTAACTTGGATTTGAGGAACCTGCCTCAATCTCCCACAGAGAGGCCATATCATGGGGAGACAGGAGAACAGGAAGGGGAGAGAAAGTAGACTTGAGGATTTTTAGGGGGATTCTTGAGATTGTATCCCTCAAAGAATGATGTTTTCCCCTCACCTTGGCCCCAAGCTTCACGATCAAGCTTTACTGGCTCTTAGCTGTGGGGATGTGTTTCATATTTAATAAAAATCCAGTCTGAAATATCAGAGGGATCTACCCACAGTCTAGGAGGATCAGACAGTGGTAACTCACACCTTTAATCCCAGCACAGGGAGTATCCAGGAGTTGTGACCTACACCCTTAATCCCAGCAGATCTGAGTTTGAGGCCTTGAGGCCAGCTTAGTTTACAGAGGGAGTTCCAGGTCTCAGGCAGGCAGTGGTGGTGCCATGCCTTTAATCTTAACCTGGATGTGAAACAGCTGGGTGAAGAGGGTATTTAAGGCAGGCAGAAAGACAGAGCAGGCAGAAGAAGCCACGAGGAGCAGGCTGAGGAAGCTGGAAGACAGCTGGGTTAGATCTGACTGTGGTGTTTCCTCTCTTTGATATCTCAGCCTTTCCCTGAGATCTGGCTCTGAGTTTCCTTTATTCATGCAACACTTAGCCCTGCTCTTGTTACTGGGCCACATACAGAACAGTCACAAGCAGAATCCATTCTGGCCCCAGAGCTGTTCCTCTGGAGTGGTCATCCTAAACTCCTCGCTGTCACCATCCTGGTACAGGGCAGCTGTCACCTCTGTAGGGAGGCTCCTCTCTTCTCCTCCCCTGTAGAATGTGCACAATGCCAACTTTGAGGATAGAGGGACCATCGGGACAGGAATGGCTGTGGTTCATAGGGTCAGAGGACACTTTATCAGGGAGAGGCAGATAATAAACAGATATAAGTCAAACATGAGTGGGTTCACCAGAGAGAAAGGAGCCTGGGAGCTCAAGAGGCGGGGGGGGGGGGGGGGGGGGAGGGCTCAAGCTGGTTCAGACCAAATGGTAAGAGGGGCCTATAAGGAGATATCATAAGACCGGAGTCCCCGAGGAAGGACGGCTCCAGGTATGTCTCCATCCACAGCCGTGCTACACTCTGAGTAATTTGTATGGGGATGTTGACAGCTGTCACATGGAGAGTAGTAAGTGGTTTGCCAAGCTGCTTCTGGCATTCCTGAGGACCACTGTCAAATGCCAAGGTGGAGTTAGTTAAGAGGACATGGTAAACGCAAAAATAAGAGCACGTTAGGGGGAGGGCATTCCTCCTTGCTTCCCTGCAGCAGGTCCGTTTGGTACTCAGGACAACTGAAAGTCTACATTGCTCTCCCATAGCAACCAGCATCTGTCTGGTCAGGAAGAAAGGGAAAGATGCCAGCAGGTCAAAGGTCACATCACACGGTGCTAAAGAAGGGACATTTACAAACCACAAACAAGAAAAAAAATGTGTCATTCAAAAACATTTGCTGAGCATCTATTATGTACCAGAAGTGCTTAGCAGACTCGTCTCATGTCTACTTGCCTCCTTGAGACAGACAGACAGACAGACAGACAGACAGACAGACAGACACACACACACACACATAGACACACACACCTTAAAAGTTTTTTTTTTCTTCTAGGAAAGTCCACGACAGTTTAGATATAGTTGGACTTGGATCCTGCTGGCAAAGAAAATACCGAGGTCAAAGCAACATCACTCTGGTAATTCTGAGAGGGGGGGGACTGAGCATGGGTGGGGTAATTGCAGAGTTGCAGCGCTCTGTTGCCTTGCAAGCATCCCCCTCAGTTTCATTGTGCCTTCGCTTATGTGGTAATTCCAGCAGGAGCAACTGAGTGAGACTTTCTGGCTTTATACAGCTCTTAGATTAACGGGCATCTCCACAGGACCCTGAAACAAAGCTCCTGCCATTACTGATCCCATCTTCCAAAGATGCTGATGCTCAGGGAAGCCAAGGGCCATGCTTGAGACAGAGACGTGGACAGGCTTCTGGGAGCTGCTGTCATCTCTCCTGACTTCAGCATCAGAGTCCTGTCTATAACGGCACAGCTGCATCGTAAGCGCTGTGACATTTTAATTGTGCACAGCTATGTTTAGAAAGGTTTCATTATGACAGGAAATGACCCCATTGGGTGACAAAGTAAGGCATGATCAATCTGCAAGTGTGTGTTGTAGCCCTGCCTCTTGTCCCCAGCCAGTCTAGGCAGGTGCAGGCGTGCAAGGGAGCAAGGGGTCCTGGCCTGGCAGACTCCCTGGGCCTCTAGAAACAACTTCAGTATTAAACCATGTCCCGTTTGCACCTTTATACTCTAAGATGTGCCATTTCTTTGTCAAGTGTTTCCACACTGTATGTGTTGCTAACCCTCATATTGAGGTTTCCACGGCCGTGATAAACACCTCAGAAAGAACCTTGGGAAGGAAAGAGCATGTTCTGGTCACAACCCATCACCAAGGGAAGCCAGAGCAGGGAGCTGGAGGCAGGGATTGACTTGGACCATGGAGGATGCTGCTTACTGGATACTTGCTTTCCATGGCTTGTTCAGTTTGATTTCTTATACGACTCCAGGACTACCTGCTCAGGGTGGCACCACCCTCAGTGGAATAGCCTTTTCACACTTCAGTCATTAGTGGTTGGAAACGCGCACAGACTTGCCCAGATGACAGAAACTTGTGCCAAGTTAACAAAAACTAACCACCATGCCGGCCTACTAGTTATGTAGTAATATATCTTTTTTTCAGCTCCTGGTTTTGCTTGTGGTTAAGTAATCATTATTCAGCTAATGCAGGCCTCAAAGAGAATGATGGTAGAGATTCAGACCCAATAATAGCACCCTTTTTTAAAATGCAAAGGTGGAAGTTCTTAACAGAAAAGGGAAAAACAATGACAAGATTGGTAAGTTTCTTGTGCTACTCTCTTGTCTAAGTTGATCTGTGTCACAGGCATACTTACAGGGGTACACAGGACAGCACATAGATGCCTACTGTGTTTTCCAACATCATCTAAGCTGAGACCATGACTCATTCCTCAAGAACAAGGGGCATTATTGTCAGTAAAAGGTAGAGTGTATTCAGAAAGAAAGTAGAGGTGTGTGGGCATGTGAAGCTGTGGGGTGTGTGTGTGTGTGTATTGGTGTGGGGTACCGTGTGGGGTATAGGGACTGTGACGGTCCTGTGAGAAATGTGCAGGGTTATGGAGGTGTGGAGGGCTGTATGGATGCCATGTGGGGTGTGTGTGAAGGACTGTGTGTTTGTGTGACAGCGTGAGGTGTTGTGCGTAGTGTGGGGACTGTGGACTCACTGTGTTAAGAGTGTGGGATGTACAAAGGTTATGGAGATGGTGAGGGCTGTGAGGGTACTTGCTATGCAGAGTGTGAGGGACTGTGAGGGTGCACTGTAAGTGGAGGTGAAGGTCTATTTACAAAAGGTGGTCAGGAGATCTCCCCAGGAAGGCAGCCGTGTGTCTGTGACTGGATGGGTAGGAAGCATTACAGAGGAAACAGCTCTCAAAGACCTAAGGTGAGAACCAAGGCACAAAGGGCAAGAGGTCAGGCTCTGTTCTGGGTCACTAGAGGGCGCTGTACTCCGCTTCTCTACTTTCCACAGCAGCCATGGGTACAGGGGAAAGTTTGAATTTGTTCCTCTGTCTGGTTTTCCTCTCTCCCTCTCCCCCTCCCCTTCCCTCTCTCTGCCCCCCCCCCCCCAAGCATGCACTTGTGCTCACGATCTGTGATCTACTTGAAACAATAGTTCAGAAACCAAACTTCTGGATCAAAGGATTCAAACACCCAAGCAGTAGGAATCTCCTCCCAGCCTCCCCCACCGCAATGCTGGCCTTAGCTCTTCAAATGATAGATCAACCTTTCCTAATTTTTTTTTACATCATCACTGGAATGTTCAGAGACCTCATGGCTACCTCAAACTGTTTGGCTTGGCATTCATTCTTTCCTTGGCCCTGAAGATGTCTCCCATCTCTTTTCTCCTCCTACCCCATTGGACAGCCAACTCATGTGTAACCCCAGAAAGCTAACACCTGAAAGAAGAGACTCTGGCGATGGGAATCAGGTCAAGTAAACCATGCATGGTGGTTGGTAGAGATCCCAGTTCCCACTTTTTAGCAATTTGTCCCTTTCCCCCAATTCCACCTGTGCTCATCCAGTGAGCATAGCCCAGTGCCTCCCGTGGGCCAACTCTCTGCCGAGAACAAGGGCTCACAGTGTGCGGCTTGGCCTCTGACTCTTGGCTACTCTGCCTAGAGGACTTGCCATTCTCCCTGAGATTCCACCTGTCATTGGAGCCTTTTCTGGCCACCCAGAGCCTTTGGTCAGTTCCTCCAATTCCTGGTTTGGACACTTGGTGTTTGTCGACTGCACTATTGCCAAATATTATGTACTTATTTTTATGTACTTATTTTTAGTAATACATGCTTCTTCTGTCTCCTTTGGCTGAGGTTGGGAGAGGCCAGAGATTACATCTCATGTCTGTTTTCAAAATCATCCATGCTCTAAAAATTATCTGAAACACAAAAATTGCTTATCAGGTATTATCATTAAGTGTTGACTTCCTGCAAATTGGATTGTTACTTCAGTTCAAACAAGACAGAGTCTGAATTTTTTAACTTAGCATTTGGGGCTTTGCTTTAGGCCTCCTCTAGAGCCACCTCCTTCTGGAAGCTTTCCAGGAGTGCTGATCTCAAGTTGACTCAGAGTCACTACACACTTCTCACAGCACCTCCACAGTTTCCATAACCCACACAGCACTCCCCCACATTCAATGCCCCCTCCAGAACTACCCATTCACACACCCCTCACACCACACAGCATCCACACAGCCCTCCACACTGCCATAACCTGTGTGCGCACCACACATTTCTCACAGCACCTCCACAGAGATTTTACACGTCTACCTCTCAAGTGCTGGGATTATAGGTAGGGCATGTTGCTCAGTTTTATGTGGACACTAGGAATCCAAACTCTGGTCCTTTGCAGGGCAAATGCTTTGTCCACTGAACAACCTCCCCTGACTGACTTCACACTCCTGTTGTTCCACTAGGAGCTTCTAAGTACAGCTCTGGGCACTACACCACTGGGTCTGTCAGGTTTTCCCTCAGAGCCAATATAAATGGTCACTCCCCTAAAACAAGAACCATATCCTCTACCACAGACAATGGAAGACCCTGTTGATTCTGTGAGGAGCAAAACCAGCTCCGTTGCCCTAGGGAAGCCCCCAGACAGGTCACATGGCCATGAAGAAGGCAGCAGTGAGCTCTTTCTGCTCCCCACAGGCCTGCTGTTTGCTTGTGCTTCTTACCATCTTACTTGAGAGACAAATGCAACCATGATGCCCATTTTACAGGATGGAAAAGTGTGGTGCACGGAGGAAGGGGAACAGCCATAGAGCCTCAGGCCAGGGTTTGTGACTTCAAAGACCAGGTTCTCATTCACAGGGCAAACAGCCTGGTAGGAGTCAGTTGTCTGTCTGTCTGCCCCCCTTGTGTGTGTGTGTGTGTGTGTGTGTGTGTGTGTGTGTGTGTGTGTGTGTGTGTGTGTTCAGGTGTGCTTAACTTGGAAGTCCCCTGCCCACTGTGGAACCTGTTTCACTTTTGCTGTACCAAACCCAGCCAATTCAAAAATCCTCTGGCACATGCCCTCTGACACTGCCAACCTCTCCTTTCTATTTTGATCTGAATATGTTGTATCTTCCAATTATAATTGAATTTTCTCCCTGCCTCCCAAACCGGGGCACTTCGCCCATGAGATGTGGGCCACTGTTTGCATTTATAGCAGCCCTTATTAATCCTGCCCTGACCTCTGAGCTGCGAGCGCAGCCTGGGGAAACAGCTGCACTGTCTCTCCACAGGGCCTATTAAAATGACAGTCTTTTAATTGGTCCAAAAAGAAGATGAGCTAAAAAGAATGAAAGGAAACACACCGAGAGAGGGGGAAGGGAGAGGGAGAGAGAGAAAGAGCATAGTGTACAGGACACCCAAGTGCACCTGCATAACATCTATCATCCCAGTGAGAAGGACCCACATCACCCTGCACTCTGTAAGTTGTCAAAGCAGGGTGATCAGTAGGTGGTTGTGACTCTCTCACGTGTTGAAATTCTTCATGGCTACTCTGAGTTTGGGACAAAGCCTGAAAAACCAGCAGGCAGTATAATCTTAAATAGAGCTATTAGCAAAACTAGCTTTTAAAACCAATAGGTAAGGGCTGAGGGTGTAGCTCAGTGGTAGAGCTCTTGGCTAGTATACACAAGGCCCTGAGCTCTATCCCCAACACATACACGCACAACAGAAGGGGAGGAGGGGGACGATAAGGGTGGGACCCAAGGAAAGAAGGATAGTTAGGCACATTTGGCTAAGAAAGCCTTTGTGTTGTCCTATCACTGGGGTGCGTCTGATGCTCAGTGATTGACCAGTAATTGGATATTAATCCTCTTGAAGCCTCACAGCAACCCAGAGGATACATTATTTTTCCATTTCCAGGCAGAAATATTAAGGCACAATAAAAGTATACAACTCAACCAAGTCTTCCAAATCCCAGCTCTACACAAAAGACAATCCACGCCCAACCCTCGTGGGAAGACAATAAGACATTCTATTTGCAGTGGAGGCCCCAAAGGTCAAAGTGAAAGGAACCCAGGCTGGATACCAGCCCTCCACTTGGCAAATAACCATCACCTAGAGCAGGACCCACCCAGCCTGGCAGTCTGTTCTATGGCACAGGTGGGGAGTGCAGATTGGTTCTGTAACCTGAGCTGTATCTTGCCTCTCCCCACCTTGCTCATAGGCTCTCTCCCTTGAGTAACTGAGCTGAGAGCCAGCCAGAGGAAGGGGTGGCTTGGGCTTCTTGGTATGCCATCGGTCAAGAAAGTTCCCAAACACATTAAGATGGGAAGAGGAGGGAGGGATGCTAAGGGTTGGGTCATCATTGTGAGATTTCAAGGCCTCAGAGTGCTCTAGGGAGTTTTCCCATGAATCCAACAAGTATATCTACAACCAACTCCCGGCCAAGCAAAATGTGACTGATGCATCCAAGTGTCGATTGCCAATCTAGAAGATGTAATGGTAGGTGGCTAACTTACAGCAAAGATTCTTCTTTTTCTGCCCACGTGACCTTGGCTGCACTGGTAACCAGGCTGGCACTGAACCAGTCCAGATTGCTGGGTGCCTAGAACAGTGTCTTGTACCACAGATTCTCCTGCTTCTGAAGCTTGCAAGGCCCATCCACCTCACTAGTCTCTCCTTTCCCTCACAAGGCCTGCAGCCCATGACCAGAGGAGATGACATAGCTCCTTGAACAGAAGCATTCCTGATTTCAAGACCACAAGTGGCAAGGACACATGTGCTGTTGGTGGCCAGAGTTTAGGTGTTCCCGTAGTGAACCATTTACAGAGCACTTGGGCTGCTCCCCATTAGGTTGTACCCCCATCTTTTTATTACCAACCCCATACAGAGAACCACAGCCCACATAAGCTTTCTACTTCTCTTGTCTTGTGCTTCATTTTTTTTTTTATCTTTCAATGGAGACCTCTTTACAAAGACTGCAGGGGTGGCTGTAAGACCAGGAGGCATTTAAAATAATTTTCCTTCCCAAAAAGCCAAGAAAACTGAATGGGACAGAACTACCTACAAAATTATCCCAATTACATTCTCTGTGGGCCGAAAGGGAGATGGAGCTTCCATTGTGGGTGTGACCACTTGCTTTTTGTCTGGCCACTCTGCAGGATCTGCTGAGACTTCAGAACACCAATATGGTCTTGACATGGTGTTTCTATCCCTACGTGTGGAGTGCTGAATGATTCTGTTTGTGCCCTCAAAAAATGCTGGCTACTTGACTTCTGAGGAAATAATTGACAAAGAGTGTATTCTGCAAGTAGGGAGGGGGTACAGAGTACAGAGAAAGGTCTGGCTAAGTTCTAGAGCATCCCTAAGCATCAATGGGCTCACAGCAAGCATCTCCCACACCACACAGCCCTGCTCTAAGCCTTTGGGAGCTGGTAACCTTCATCAGCCAGTCACAGCCTTTCCTCCACGCACCCCCATTTCCCTCCCCTCCACATCCTTCCTCTGACTGATGCCCTGGACTGGATTTTCAAGTTGACATCAGCAACAGCTGGGGTTCTTTTGCTCATTCATCTACATGCTCTATCCGGAGTCTCTCCCTCAGTTTATCTACAGTCATAAATGCTTGCCCTCCCTCTACTACAGAGAAAAATAAAGATTTTTAACATATTTTATATTGAATAAAATCAGCCCAGAATATCAGAGGGCAGAATCACCCACAGTCAAGCATGTGGGTCAGAGAGTGGTAACTCATGCCCTTCATCCCAGCATGGGGATGACCAAGTGGTAACCTACACCTCTAATCTGTAACTCCAGAGACAGAGATCTTTCTGTGTTTCTGTGAGTTCAAGGCCTAATTATCAAACAGTAGTAGTTCACACCTTTAATCCAAACTCTAGGATTATGATGCAGAGTTGAACCCAGAAGTGAAACAACTGGGTAGAGAAGATATTTAAGGCAGGCAAAGGCAGACATTCAAGTATTCTGTAGAAGCGACAAGCCAGGCTGAGGACTCTTGAAAGTAGCTTTTACCCTGAGAAGTTGGCTGGGTGAGAATTGACTGTGGTCTGTTCCGTCTCCCAGATATTCCAGCTTTTCCCCAATATCTGGCTCTGAGTTTTCATTGAATACCAACTAGAATTTGTGCTTCAAATAAAGCCTGACTCAGCTGCTCAGCAGCTCAGTGGCTCAGTGACATTAAGCAGCTTGCCTGAAGCCACACAGCTGAGCCACTTATAATTCAACCCTGCTCACACCAGGGAGGGCCAACTCCTTAATTAGAACATCACTGTGAAGGTCCCTGTCACCACCCTGCTGAGGATGAGGCAGTATTTTGAGTAATCTACACTCTTAAATCTGCAGCAGCATGTCAGGAGCTTCTGCAGGAATAGGATGCAGTGACAGAGTAGGTGCCGGTCCTCAGTGGTTCTGTGAGGTTTGTTCTGCCCTCAGGAGGTGTACAGTCTTGGGGGTGGGGTGAGATAGATAGGTGGATTCTGAATCATGTTCTGTAAATTGCCAGTGTTGAAGAGTATAGCATTCCAAACTGCATTTCGAAGAAGCGTGGCTCCCTAATGTGTTGATGTGGGGTTTTGTTAGGTTTTGTTTTTTAAATCCATTGATCACACCCCAGTGCAACACTCAGCTAAGTGGTTAGTTTTGTTCATCAGGGTCTTGATTCCCCTGATTGCCTCAAGAATCTCCAAGCTACCTTGTATTAATTATGAGATGCCATGGACTACGAGACGAGCCATTTACCTAATAAGTACTTCCCCAGAAAAGAGACATGTCACATTCACTCATTACATAGTCACGCTCAGCTGAGGTTATTTGATGACCCGATAGATTGCACCTTCTAGTGACCACTGCTCTAGCTTTGGTTGGGACACCCCACGTGTTTGCTTGAAGAAGAAATTGTGGCTGGGCAGGACTGTGCAGACAAGATTCCTCCATCTTGTATTCTTGCTGGGCCTATTCCAGGGTTAACTGGAATCTGATCTTAATGAAGAATTCCATGGAAAATTATCTTACTCCATTCTAGGAACCAAAGGCCAGCTGACTTCATCAACTTTTGTTAAAACTGCCTGTGTGTGCAGAACCCCTCCAGCTAACTTCTTATCTTAGCCTCTGCTAAAACTGCTTGCTATGAACAGCTTATTCCATTAAGCACTCTCTCTCCCTTCAGCTACCAATGAACTGCCAGCATGAGGTTTGTAACCTTTAAGGACAAACAAAACAAAGCAAAAACCATGATCTGGATACTCAGGGGCCATAACTGAACACTTTGTTCTGGAATAAAAACCTCCAATTGTCTATGTATTGTGTCTGAGACATCATCTCTGCTGAGCTCCCTGTAACAGTTGAGAGGCCCCATTGAGATCCTAAAGAGAAGAGCCGAACATGTTGGGGCTTCAGAACCCCAAGGAGCATGGAGGAGTACACTGGGCAGTGAGGACACATGGCCTGAGGTATTTTAGGGCCCCAAGAAAGTTCTTTCTGATAAATTGCTGCCAATATTTCCAGAGGCACCCCCAACTCAGCCGCCAAAAGAGTAAATTGAAAGTCATCTGGTCTGCACACCTCTGGAGGTAAGTTTGGCCTGTAGAGGGCACCGTTTGAATAGGGATACAAAGAGGTCAGACATGACTGTAGACCTGTGTTAAGGCTCTGTGTGAGACAGCACCAGAGCGCCCCTGGCTTGTTGGATGAGTTAAATGTTTGGTGGCCTCTGTGATTTGTCTGGTTGTTATGGTGTGTGTCTTGCCTTTGTGATGGGAGGGAAGGCAAGCTGCCTGAGAACCCTCTAAAGTGTATGTTAAAACACTTTCAGAAAGGCATTTTAGATGAGGATGATTATGGTATTCTCCCCAGAAAGACTACGTGCTCTGTGAACATGAGTGGACCTCTTTTTAGGTAGGATGGCTGGGAATCCAAAGATCCCTCTGGTAGTCAGGGCAGTCTGCAATGTTGTAAGAGGTTTTGCTGGCCATCATGATCAATTCTTTTATGCTGATCACTGGCTAACCTTTTCCCTTCATCTACCTCCATGGTTGAAAACTTAGGCTCTTTCTTTGGGAGTCAGGGCTCTCTTGGTCCAGCCAGAACATTTGGAAAGGCTGAAGAGTACCACAGCTTCTCCCTGCTCTGGTTGAAGAGATGGATGTTCCTCCCCCTTATGTTCTTATTGGGCCATCAGGAAAATGCTGGAGGATCCAGAGGAGAAGGAGGTCCCCAATTCCCATTTATGGTATATGTCTCTTTCAACACCAGTGATTTATATAATTGGAAGACTTCCAAGACCTCATTTTTTCAGAGATGCCTCAGGCTTTTATCAGCTGTTGGAAACTGTTTTCTATACAAACCAGCCAGCTTGGGATTATTGGCATCTCTGGCCATCCCATTTACAGATAAGGTGTAAGACCAAATCAGGCTGGAAAGTAGGAAGTTGGGCAGCGGGGCACTGCCTGATGCAAAGTCCAGAGTGTAGCATACTTTTTTGACTACTGAACCCAGTTGGAATTCTAATATAATGAAGCCAAGAGGTCAGTGGACACTTTTCAAAAAACAAGAAACCCTACCAACATGTCCAAGGTCAAGGCTCTCTGAGTTTCTGCAGAGGCTCTGTCAGACATACTTGGTATATATTCCCATAGACCCAAATGCCCCCAGAACCAATAATCCACTAACATGCCTTTGTCACACAGCCCCAGACATAGGGAAGAAACTTCAGAAACTGGAGGGATTTGATAGATAAATTGGTCTCAACTTTTAAAAATGGCTCAGAAAGTTTACAATTGCCGAGACTCTGCTGAAGACAGACAGGGAAAGAATCTCTCCCATGTACTAACTGCTG
This sequence comes from Phyllotis vaccarum, assembly GCA_033318265.1. NCBI lineage: Eukaryota > Metazoa > Chordata > Mammalia > Rodentia > Cricetidae > Phyllotis > Phyllotis vaccarum. The sequence goes on along the minus strand of JARWLC010000016.1, from coordinate 61,778,410 downwards.
TCCCCAGGGAAATGGACAAGACAGGAAGTAGGGGAAATTGACTAGGTAGGAAAGAAAAGGAAGGGAAAGGAAATGTCTAGAAAAAGACCAGTGTGCCTATTGTAGGCAGAGGGGTCATTGAAGGAGTGAATGTTGGAGCCAGAAAGAAAAAGAGGAGGAGAGCCATTCTTTCCTCTGACTAGCCAAATATTGACAAAGCCACTCCATCTGACTCTTCCCCAGAGAGCCCAGGATGATAGCAAGAGTAGGGGAAGAGCCCATTAACTATCGAATAGACACCAGAGCAGCCCATTCTGTTTTGACAGAATGAGCCCCTTGGTCCCCTCACCTCCAGGAAGACAGCAGTCCAAGGGCAACAGGCCAAGCCACCTATTTTTCATGGACAACCTCCTGAACCATAGACCTAGGGGCAAGGTACTGTGACTCATTATTTTCTGGTTTTGCCAGAGTGTTCATATCCATTGACTGAAAAGAACTTAGTATAAAAACTCAGAACAAGCATCTTTTGGGGAAAACTCAACCAGTAACTCTAGACTCAGAAAAAGCACCTCCCAATATTGTGGTCACCTGTCTTCTCTCTGAGGACTACCTCTCATACAAGGACTCAGCCACCAGTTTGGAAGAGATCGCTTCAGACTACCTGCAAGAACCCAAGGTTAGATACCATGATGTTTGGACTGAGGGAATCCAGCAGGATGAGCATCACACAGACCATCATAGTCCAGTTAAGCTCTGCAACACTGGTTCAGGTTAAATAATACCACATGAGTCAGGAGGCCAAGCAAGGGGTTCTCAAACACATCAACCCATTAAGAGAGGCAGGAATTTTTGTCCCCTACCATCCCTCACAGAACATTCCATTGCTTCCTGTCCTGAAGCCAAAACTCAAGACTTCTGACTAGTACAGGATTGAGAGAAGTAATAATCCATTCTACGATCCCAAACCCTTATATTCTCTAAGCTTATTTCCTATATGGTTCTGGATTTAAAAGATGCTTTCTTCTGTCTCCTACTGGCTCCAGTCTGCCTGCCAACCCATGTTTGCCTTTGAATGGACTGACTGAGAGGGTAGGATGTATGAACTTAGTTGCCATAGGGCTTAAAAAACCCTCACCAACATTGTGTACAGATCTGTTGGAATTTAGACAAAAGTATTCACAAATATTCAGCTCCAGTGTGTAGATGATCTCCTTACAGCTTCAACCACTGATGATGAATGTAGATAGGCAGAAGGAGCCTTTTAAAAAAACAATCCGAGCCCTGATATAAAAACTTCAGACAAAAAGGCTCAACTGTGTGTTCCTCATGTTACATACATAGGCTACAACCCAGAGGAATGAAGGCAGAGGCTTTCCCACGACTATATTTCAGCCATCTTGTGCATCCTCACACCCACACACATTGATTGGCACAAGAATTTCTGGAGGCAGTTGCATTTTTCTGGCCATGGATAATGGGATTTTCTGAGATAGCCAGACTTTTCTATGCCAGCACCAGGGGTATACACAGCCTTTAGAATGAGCTGAACATGAGCAGAGGGTCTTTGAAGCCTCGAGAAAGGCTTTAGTGTCTGTCCTGGCCCTGGCTCACCTAAACATTATCAAAGTATTCCACGTGTATGTGGATGAGGCCAGAGGCATTGCCAAGGGAGTCCTCATGCCAACTTGGGACCTTGGAAAAGACCAGTAGTGTATCTGTCCAAGACGCTTGACCTGGTTATATCTGGATTGCTGGCATGTATAAGGACTATAGTTGTCACTGCCCTGCTGGCAAAAGAAGCTGACAAGTTAACTGTAGGACAAAAACTGTTCCTTACATCCCTACGCTCTCTTGAGGCCATCATAAGGGGGACACCAAAGAGACGGGTGTCTAACTGTTGATGGGTCAATATCAAGTCCCATTTCTGGGCCAACCTGGTATCTAGTTTCATAGACATCAGCCCTCAAGCCTGCCATTCTCCTGGCAACAATGATCCCGAGGAAGTCCTGTATGACTGATTAGAGATGACTGACCTGATCCAGTCCATCAGACCAGACATGTGTGGGGGTGGGAGTGACTAGAGACAAGACTATGTGGGCACAATCTCTGAGCAGGGGAACCTCAGCTGGATAAGCTGAGCTTTGGCTTTGACTCAAGCACTCCAATGGGGGAAAGACAAGGCCATTACCATATACACTGATAGCTGATATGCTTTTGTCATGGCCCATACCCATGGGGCTCTATATGGAAAGAGGACGACTAACCTCAACAGGAAAACAGATTAAAAACAGAGAAGAAATCTTAGCTCTATTGGAAGCTATCCGGTACCCAAGAGGGCAGATGTAGTCTGAAGTTCAAGCCTGGCCTAGCCCTGAGGTCTAGACTTGTGGTCCCACAGTCACTGAGCCACAAAGTATCACACAAAGGCGTATATTAATTACAAGCTGTTTGGTTTATGGCTCAGGCTTATTACTTGATAGCTCTTATACTTTACATTAACCCATATTTCTATTTATGTTTAGTCACATGGCTTGGTATCTCTTTTCTCTGTACAGCATACTCATCCTGCTTCTTCTGCATCTTGCTATCATCTGTCCATCTACACTTCTACTTCCTTAGAATTTCCTAGTCTGCCCTCCCCACCTCTGCTTCCTGTCTAGCTACTTGACCAATCAGCATGTTATTAAACCAATATGAGTGACAAATATTTACATTGTACAAAAGTATAGTCCCACATATGTGGTCATTGTCCACTGCAAAGGACACCAAAAGGGATTTTCCAGAAGCCAGAGGCAACAGAGTGGCTGACTTGACTGCTAAAAAGGACCAGTGTGGCCTCTTCAAGTCCTGGTAGCCTTGCCGGAGCCCGCCCATCTTACAGGACTGGTGGAAGTACAGCCTGGGTAAGATTGGCTGAGAAAAATAAAAATTGGTCACACAGGATAAGCAAGGTGGTGGATGCTGCAGGAAGGCAGGCCCATCCTTCCAGAGAGTCTGGGGAGACAACTGGTTGTGGATGTCTACTAAGCCACCTACCTAGTGGCCACAAAAACTGCTGAACTCCTCAGACTTAATATTATGTCCCAAATTTACAGATCCTGATTAAAGACACAACTTTTGGATGTGCTACCTGTGGTCACATAAACCTCAAAGGGGAAAAGAAGACCCCTCACCCTCCCCCCCCCCACACACACACAAGGGATCTGGGCTTGAGGAAATAGGCCTAGGGAATGTTTGGAGTTGAACTTTACTGAAATCAGGCCTACTGTTTTTGCTGTGAATATTTGCTAGTGTTTGTGGACACTTTCCGGATGAGTAAAGGCCCCTAAACTCACCCAAACAGAGACTGCTCCAATTGTTACTAAAAAAACAAAACAAAAAAACCCCCCAAAACAAAACAAAACAACAAAAAAACACTTCTCCAAGAAATAATTCCTAGGTTTGGACTGATCCACGCTTTGGGGTCCAACAGTGGGCCAACCTTCATGATCAAAGTATCTCAGAATCTGACAAAGGTATGAAGCATTAATTAAAATTTATATTGTGTATATAGGTCACAGAGTTCAGGTCAGAGAGAAAGGATAATAAAACTCTTAAGGAGTTCTATTGGTCCTGGAAATTGGAGAAAATTGGGCCAGTCATCTCCTTTTGCCCTACTCAGGGCTCAATGTGTTTCTTACTGGGAGAGTTTCTTTTTGAAACTGTGTTTGGGAAGACACCTCCTGTCCTCCCCAAACTCCGAGATATTCCCCAGGTGGAAATGTCTAATCACTGCCTTCTCAAGTCTTTGAAGGCTTTGCAGGAAGCATGCCAGGCCATTACCAGACTGTGAAGGGATTCCTACCATCTCCCATGTCGTGCCCTCCCACCAGTTCCAGACAGATTGGGTTGATAAGAAGGACTCTACCTGGAATCTGGGACCCACTGGAAAGGACCCTATCCAGTCATCCTCACCATCCCAACTTCTGGGAAAGTGGCTAGTGTCATCCCTTGGGTCTAACACTTCCAGTTAAAGTGGGCCACTGGGAACAATGACAGATAGACTGTCACTTGGATTTTGGACTCCTTAAAGATAAAACTGGTACATGATCATTAGCCAGGAACATTATATTCATCTTTTTTCTTTCTGTCTTTATGGGGACAGGAGCCGGAAACCCTCACTATCCCCCTACTGGACTTGGAACATGATATAAAAGACACGGGGAAGGTAATAGTCTAACTATAGATGAGCAACCCCAGTCCCTAACACTAACCCTAACCCTGACCCTGACCCTGACCCTGACCCTGACCCTGACCCTAACCCCAGTCCCTAACCCTAACCCATGTGTTTATAATGCCTTCTTTTGGAAGATGATTAAACTATAAAAGGAACGGCTGTGGGACCTATCTTTTGGGAGAGAAATACAGAAAATCCAGTTCCGCCCACGTCCTATGAATAGGCTCCCACACTCCTAAGGGCTAGGTAATGGGAGAATCTCTATTGTACTAAATGGGGTTGTGAAACTGAAGTTTATTGAAAGTGTGCTGACAATTGTTTATGTGTAGAAAGAGAGGCACCTCCTCAATACCGTACACTAGAGAACTCTAATCCCATCACCATAAGACTGAGAGGTTGGAGAAACATAGGGATGACCACGTTCTGTGGAACACTGGAAGAACCTGGGAATTAAGACTCTATTGTGCTACCAAAAGAGACCCCGAGCGAGTAAGTTTACCATTCAGAGGAGGCCAAATCCCGGAGCCCCCAGATCTATGGGTCCAAAATGAGACCTGCCCACCCTAAGGGGAAAGACACAAATCCAACCAATACTCCCTCCATGAGATTAACCCCAGCTAGAGCCAAAAGTGTTACTGTCCTTGGCCCCACTAGCACTGGGGCCAAGAATCCTTCTATATTTTCTACTCTTGACAAGGTTCACCATTGGCTTAATCACTCCCCAGCTGGAAACTGGTCAGGATTTCTGACTGTGCCTGAATCTTTGACCCCCTTCATTACATAGGGCTAGGGACCAGGTGGACCATTTGTCCACCAGCAAGTAAAAACAATTGTAATTGGAAATAGCCTAAGCTAATTAACACTGGAGAGCCTACAGGAAGGTGGAACCTGCCTGGTATCCAGGACTTTTGACTTAGAAGCCTCCTTATTTTACTCTGAGGCTTGCAAATCCACTCGCCAGGCCAGCTCTTCTTGGCAGCAATATTGGAGGCTCCTGAGATCACTTGTTGCACATGCTCAAATGCTTTAACTAAGTGCACTTCCTCAGACGCATTCCAGAAGACAAGTCCCTTCTATGTGTGTCAGTGCATCCTGCCCCAGATGGACTTGGAGCACACTTTAGCACAGACCCCAGACTGCATCAGGAAATCACCCCTTCTTGGTCCATTTCTGGTTGGAGCTGGTATTGCTGTGGCAACACTCATAGGAACATCAGCCTCATAGTCAGTGATAAGAACTTTAGAGGCATAAACAAGTGGACCAAGATTAAAGGATGTTAGAGGATTCTGTATCTAGACTAAGGAAGCAAGTATGCTCCTTAGTAGAAATGATTCCGCAAGATCAAACTCTGGATGAAAGAAGGATTGTTTATAACTTTAGGAGAAACCTGCTGTTTCTATGCCAACAAATCAGGTATAATTAAGGGAAACCTTGCAACGGCTAAAGAAAAGGAAGAAGGGAGGCATAGGTCAGATAATAGGTATTAGTCTCTATTCCCATGGCTGACCACCTTACTGTCAGCATTAGCTGGACCATCGATTTTTATCCTGATTGGGCTAGCCGCTGGACCCTGCATCTTCACCTGCATGGCCAACGGCATCAGACAGAAAATAAACTCAGGTAAGCTATTGGTCCTTAGGACCCACTATGCCCTCTAGACAAGGACTAGTTAATGATTTGACTCATGCCCATTTAGCCCATGAGGGAATATTATGGGGTAAGACAGTGAAGAGTTCCTCTATCCTTGCTGAGGCCACTCCAGGTTTAACTAGAATCTGATCTCCTTGATGGAAAACCCCATGGAAAACTCCCCAACTCTATTCTAGGTCAGGTTATCCTAGCTAACTTATCTTAACCTTTATTAAAACTGCCCATTTGTGTGAAATCCCCTCTAGCTAACCCCTTATCCCAGCTTCTGTTAAAAATGCTTGCTTTGAACTGCTTACTCTATGAAGCATGTCCCTCCACCTCCCACTTTCCAAGTGAGATGCCAGGATGAGGTTTTGTCTTAAAAAAAGCAAAGCAAACTCTTGTTCCGGATACTTGGGTGTGGTCCCAGCCCATTGGAATAAAGACTTTCATTCAATTGCTACAAATTGTGTCTGAGTAGTCATCTCTGGTGAATTCCCCCATAAAAAAACTAGTGAGCTCCTTGGAGCCTTTCTCATCATGAAGCAATGTGTGGTTCTAGATATATAAAATGCAAGGCATGTTGATTCCCAAAGCATTAACACATAGAAGCAAACAATCTGTTACTAGGCACTATCTCCCTGAGACTACGGCCAAAGAACCTTCCTTTTCAGGCTGGGCACCTCAGGAAAGTCTTGGAAATAGGCTGGAGGAGCAGACTTCCTCAGAGATATGACAGGAACTTGGACTGGGTCTTCATGTAGGGCAGAAAAGGATGAAGGAAATGGAAGGAAGTGGTGAGATGGAAGCATGCCGCCACAGCCTTCTGCAAAACAGTAGGGAAATAGAGGGTTACTCTCAAGACCTGTTCTCTTAATACCTTCTGGCCAGAGTCATCCTTTGTCCAAAATGAAGTATCTGTAGTGTACCAGGTACTGTGCAGGGGCTTGGAGATAGCAAAAAAACAAGCAACTTGGCTATTACTGGCTACCACAGTCCTTTATGGAATCAGAGAAAAGGGCAGTTTCAGCCCTGGGCCAGCAGGTACCACAAGAACCCACAAGAGGGCGCTCCTCTAGGCTGGGACTAAACCAGCAATGGCTTCTCAAAGGAGCTGCCTTTAAGTGGAAATATAGATAGCAAGAAGATGAAAAAAAAAGTCATCCTGATATTAGATAGAGCATGGGATTCTGGAAGAAAAAAAAAGGGGGAGGGAGGTAGAAATTTTGTTTAGAGAGAGTTGAGGGGCCTGGAGGGAAGTTGCTGGGAAAGGACCATCAAGGCTTGAAGACCATGAGAGCACATTGAGACATAGAGATTAATGGGGTTTAAGACTATGGGCTCTGCAAGCAGGACAGGGACAGCCTGGTTCTCAGTCCCTGCCACCATATTGCAAGACCCTGGATACATAATTTCCCAGAGCAAGTCTCAGTGTTGTGTGTGCAGAATGCTTGCCCTGTAGCTAAGTGTCATTACTAAAAGTCTTGAAGCAGTACAGCTTGGCTGTTTACACATCACCTGAAATATCCCTCTGCATCTCATATGGCCCCCATTTGTCACATAGTCAAAGGAAATGTCCCCTTCTCCTTCTTTCAATTAAGAAAACCAAAAAGGATCTTTGGAAACAAGGGAATTGCAAGAAAAGGGGCTGGGATAGAGGGGAACCTCAAATACAGATGCATCACTGTGTCAAGGAGTAGGTCATAGGTAGTTGCTGCATCTTTCAACCCTTCTGTAGTTTTTTTTTTTTTTTTTTAATGATTACAGTTTTATATTTCCCAACAGAAGGAAATAAAGGTAACAGCTGATATGGATGCTGTCATCACTTTTTATAAGTCCCTGTCTCTTGTTAAATTGGCAAATGTTCCTCCCATCCATACCACAGGTATTAGCTATCACTGGGGTATAGGGTTCTCATCTGGACCATGGCCTGGTGTTCCTCATTACGGGATTGTGACTGTCTTCCCTGGCTGCTTGCTTCCCACTTAGCAGCCCTCAGATCCTGGGCTGTTTTTCCTGCCTCCTCTCATAGCTGAGCTATCCTGAGGATTTCTTCACTGAATTCTGTCACAGGCTGAGTTTGTCATAAGCTAGGAAACAACACAGGTTGTTCAGTCTACAGAACCAAGCAAGAGATGCTTTAAGACAGCACCAAGCTCAGGTCATTGATCTGGTCCCCTGCTCACTTGGCTTTGCATTTGGAGTCTCCAGCCTTGGAATCCTCTGCAGCTGGTTCCTAAAGAGAATCACATCACAGGCTTAGGCAAGTAGTCATGTCTGCTTTCTGGACCTCATTGACAAAGAGAGCTTGGGCTTCTCACACACAGGCAGCAGCAGTATCCTCATTGGGCCAAGGATGCTCCTGATGAGGCATGACCACTGGGATAAGGAAGGAGACTGATTATGAGATAGACTGAACCCTCTGCAGCCAAGCAGGATGAATAGACCTGGAAAGGGGTGGATATAGTTTCTCAGGATAGCAGGCTGGGAGGTTGAGTCTGGCCCTTGCTGAACACTTTCCGGCTATTCCACCTTGAGCAAGTCACTTTTAAAATATTCAGTAGTTGCAAGTATCACTATTTGTCCAATGTTGCAATGTCCTTACAAAAGCCCTTTGTGGCTACAATGACTGTTTGAAGAAAAGTAAGACAGAGGCTAAGCCACTCAGTCAGTCAGCATCAGTGAAAGGTGCTGACACCGGGTGTCTTGGAGCCAAAGTGAGAGAGCCCCCATCACCTAGACTTTGAACCAGTGTTTTCTAAAACATACTCAAGTATGTCTTCTACCATTTTACTGCTTGTGGTACCCTAGCCTTCCCATCTTCTAGCCATCATCCAAAAAGCTTGAAGTTTGCTGTCTGGGAGAAAAACATAATAATCCTGAACACAGCATTAACACCCTACTGATAAGTTCGTGTTTTAAAGTATGAGGATCTGAGTAAACGGGAGACAACTCATCTTTGAGGACATGACTTTGGCTGTTGGGCAGTTGATGCCACAGGACATGGGGAGGAAGCCACATTTAAGATTCAAGTGAACATCTGAAGGTGTGACCCACTCTCTGTTGTCTTTGAGGAGGACTCATCAGTCTGCTTCCTTCCAGCTCCCTGTCCAGAAACCTGAGGCCCCTGGGATGAGGCAGAGAACCTTGAAAGGCCCACAGCAGTGCTCATGCCCAGGCTGCTAGGCAAAGCGTCCCAGTACAGTTAGGCAAAACGCACGGAGAATATGAAAAACCATTTGAGCCCACAGATAATTTCCTTGTTGCATAAGACATAAATACATTTCCATAAATAAACACCACCACAACAGTTTGTTCTTTCTGTCTCTGCTTTTAGAGCCAGTTCCAGGGGACACTCAAAACCACAGAGATAGCTGTGTTCTTTGCCGTTCTACCTACAAGCGGGAGAACGGAAAAACTTCCATTTTGCTTAAAAAATGGGAGATGCTTAAATAAGCATTAGTCTGCTTATCATTATATAAGTATTAAAAATAATGACACCAAGTCTTTGCGTTGATAAGGCAGAGCTGTTCTAAAAGCAAACACTGAACTTGTAGCAGACACGGGGGCTTGTAAAGATGGCTGCTGCATTGTGCAGGTTTTTGGTCAGTTAGTGATCTTCCCTTACTGCAGTAGACCTAGGCTAGCTCTGTGATATACTTAGGCCGATAGATTGTAGTATATGTAACATAACTAAGTTCCAAACTTGGTCTCAAGGGGATGTTTAGCCTCTCCCTCTACTGCTTCTGGGATCCTGTCACCATGAGAACAGCCTTGTCTACTCCAACAAGAAACCCATGGCACAGCCCAGCTGACGGCATCCATTCCATAGTCATAGTAGGGCTGGTCCACAAGAAATGATTACAAGAAGGTGAGTGAGCCTGCTGGGGATGAGCCTCACCCTGATGAATACTCTACCATGCTATCCACCTCCCTGCCCACTATTCCCAAGTAAAGAAATATTTACTCTTGGAAGGGAGCATGGGAGAAGAACCTTCAAGGAAGTGAAGGTAACAGAGCACTGGTGATATAACATGGAAAAGGAGAATAATGGTCAGGGAGATAGATGGTATGGTAAGGTAGTTCATTTTGGCCTGGCTGATCTCAGTGGACTGATTAGTTATTGTTGCTGATAAGTTTTGGGGTGCTCTGTCATGAAGCAATGGATGACATATACTCTGCAATGGTAACCACGCAGACCCAAACTATTTGTTGATGGAAGAATTCCAGAAGGGAAGATTCTAAAATGCACACAGTACATTTACTAAATAGTGGCAGTGTAGATGATTTTTAATTTGTGTCAAGGTTTAAGACTGCACTGAACAATTTATCATGAAAAATAAATGTAGGTTATAAAAAGTGCAAGGGGAAGCTGAGTTTTCTTCTCTAGAGAGCTTTATTTCAAACCTCTCTGGCATGTTTGTGCTCAGGCCTAGGACCTCATCATCAAGCCCTCGCTACAATAGACACTGGGTAGAGGAAATTGGGCTTTGCCTTCCGCTCAGGGTAGGGACACAGCTCAGAGCTGTTTTCAAGTCTCCTATATTTTCCCCACTTAATTCCTACGGTGTTCAGAGACTGAGCAGAGCAAGAAGTCCATTCTTAGAGGCATGGTCGCATTTATTCATTGTGAGACTTGAGATCTCCAAAACGGGGCCAGTGACGTAGGTAGGATATGCCTGGCATTTACAGTGGAATTTACAGAAGGCCATAACTCAGCCTATTTCTTGGACCCTCTCTGCCCCTAGATATTTGGAGATGAGCTAGCCACTGCCTCTTTTCTCCTGGTCTCACATGTGTGAGACACATGATAAAACAGAGTCGTGTGTGTGTGTGTGTGTGTGTGTGTGTGTGTGTGTGTGTGTGTGTGTTGGGAGCCAGCAGACCCCTGCTAGTTTTTCATAAAATATATAACATACCATTTAAACTGTAAGCCTCCCCACTGTACTACAAAGCACTAGAACGTATTCCTTGTGAATCATTTGCTTTTGATTGAAAATGCAACAGGCCTGCTAAAGTGAGCCCAACCTGAAGGAACCCGCCCCCCACAAATCACGAACCATTTTTGTTTCTACATTTTAGAGTTTATCATCACATGACCGGGGATGACTGCTACAGCACTCTACGAAGATATGGTTGAAATCAGAAGGGACTGTGGGGACCTGTGGTCACTCTACCCATAGCTCAGTTTATCTGTTCGGATCCACAGCCAAGAAGCACAGTTAATCCTGCCCGAGGAATTCAAACAAAGGAGAGATTAAGGGATTGTTTTCCCATATACATACACAAAAAAAGACCACACCATAATTCACAATTATGCACCTCATATTTCTCCTCTGCTATTTTTTTTCCTAGTAGAAACTGCTCCAAAACTTTCACATGTCAAACCCAAGAAATTTTTCTAGGACATAGGGTCCACGTGGATTTCCTGCTCTCTTTCAGCTGCCCCCTCTTCGATTGATATTACCTTTCTGCCTCCTGCCTCTACAGCTCAGCTCCCCATCAGTTCCCAGAGGGATGCCTGAGAGCAGGAGGCGAAGCTGGAATCAGAGACGAAGCAGTATTTCTAGAATAGGGGGAGCTGAGAGGCCATATCAATAAATTTCTTTTTCCTAGATTTATTTTCTATTTAAATTGTATGTTTGCATGTGCTCCTGTGTGTGTGTGTATTTGTGTGCGTATATGTGTGTATGTGCACGTGCACGTATGCGCGTGTGTGTATGTGTTTGTGTGTGTATGTGTGTGTTTGTGAGTGTATATGTGTGTATGTGTGTGTGTATTTGTGTGCATATATGTGTGTATGTGCGCATGCATGCGTGTGTGTGCGTGCGTGCGTGCGTGTGTGTGTGTGTGTGTGTGTGTGTGTGTGTGTGTATGGTTGTAACTGGGAATATCATTGGAGTCCTAAAGAGAAAATCAGATCTCTTGGAGCTGTAGTTATAGGTGACAGTGATCCACCTGAAGTGGGTGCTGGGAATGAACTCAGGTCCTCTACAAAAGAAGTGTGTTCTCTTGTGGGGCTGAGCCATCTCTCTAGCCCCACAAGTCAACAAATCTTATTGATTGTATTTGTGACTGTATTTTTTACCTTTCTTTGAAAAAATATTTACCATTGCTGGGGGAGGGGAGAAAGACCGTCAAGGAAGGGGGATAGGAGAACACATCCAGCAGTATGTGAGCAGTACACACTAGATTTGATGGATTATTTACAAAAAGTAGAATAAGAAGTTAGGGATATATCTTAAAGGAGTTAGGGAAGGGAGGGGAGGGAAATATGAACAATATACTGCATACAAATCCTCAGAGGATTAATAAAACATTAAAATAATTATTTTTATATATGTGTATGCTTGCATGTCTGTGTATGTGAGTGTGAGTACTCTCAGAGGCCAGAAGAGTGTTCTAGATCTCCTGGAGTTAGATTTTGAGGCTGCTGGGTGCCACCTCATGTGTGTGCTGGGAGCTGGATTTGGGTCCCCTTCCTTGTGGAGCCAGCCCTCGAGTCCCTAGTTACTCTCCTGGTTGCTATGACCAGATGATTGACAGAAGACAACTTGAGGAAGGAAAAGGTTACTTTGGCTCACAGTTCAGATATAGTCTGTGTCCATCATAACAGCAGAAGTCACATGGTCCTTGGTGCTGATTAGGAAGCAGGCTAAGGGTGCTAAACTTCCTTCTGCCATTTTCTCCTTTTGCTCAGTCTGGGATTCCAGCCCACGGGATAAGCTCAGTGGCCTTAGACAAAAAAATAAAAAAATAAAATAAAATAAAAAAAAAAATCATTAACTTTCTTCTTCTAAAAAAAAAAAAAACAAAAAACAAAGGAAAAATGAAATAATTTGAAATTGAAATAATGAATAAATTGAAATAATGAATCACAGGCACCAGGAAGAAATGGATGAATGTGACTGGGGGTGGCAGGCCAATGGAAGCTGACACCTTTCCTCGAAACATTTAAAAGCACCATTCATGTTGAGAAACAACTGTCAAATCCAGGGCCTACATTACCCAGTTCCCCTTGCAGCTAAATGGGATCAGTGACCAGGGCTTATCCATGGTAGATGAAAATAAGGTCCTGCACCCTATTTTCAGGCCAATGTATGTCAAAGCTTTAATCACCCATGTTTTTTTTCTCTGACTCTCTAGACTCCAGTCAACTGATGGATAGCTCCAGAGTGACTCTAAGGCTGCACTATACAGGAGCTAAAAGATGGAAGGAGTTTGGCTCCTCCTCTGGAGGGGAGACCCTTAGGCAGGAGTGAGATATGCAGGGCAACTGGGCAAAGCCATGAAGTCACAGAGTGGCTGCAGTGCCTCACTGATCTGGTTAAATCACCTCTAGCCTGGGATTGAAACCTAGATCCTACAAAGTGACTATCGTGCCTTGAATGGTGGCCCTTCAAAGGCATATTATGTCCAAAGCCATGAGACCTTCATATACTTTCTCATCCAATATAATGAATGACTTTGAGTATTTTCTTTGTCCTGTGATGAGAATCGAAGTCTGCCCTTTGCAGGCTAGACAAGCATTGTATACTTGAGCTACAACCTCAGTTCTTTGAGATCATCTAGGGTCGCCTGGGTGGACCATTCATTTCATGCTAAGTATTTGTATAAGATACTAACAAGTAGAAGACACTGAGAGAGAGAGAGAGAGAGAGAGAGAGAGAGAGAGAGAGAGAGAGAGAGAGAGAGAGAGCAGGAAGCTATGAGAAGATGTTGGTACAAGTTGAGGTGATGCCGACAGAAGCCAAGGAAGCATAGAAACCACCGGAAGCTGGAAGAGCAGGCAGGACCCTCCGGGTCAGGACCACTCTCACATCCAAGAAGAGCATCCTTTCTGTGGTTAAGCCTCTTGGTGTGTGACCGTTAGTTTTAGTTCTACAGAGAGGAGTGTGCTGGGCCTGGCACAATGCCTGGCATGAGGAAGGCACTCAGGAAATGACAACTTAATCAGACTGTATTCCTGGGCATAAACTGGCACCTTGGAGTCCATTCCCTACAGAGGAGCACCTAATCCAGCTCTAATACTGGGATAAGGGGATCGGACCTACCTCAAATGGATACTCCAGACTGAATTGACCCACCTTGGGACTCCTTGCCTTTTTGGGGAAATAGGTGGGGGGGATAAGGAGATGGGGAGGGGGGTTGAGAGACGACTGGGAGGAGGGAAGGGAGGGGGAGCAGGAGGATACATGGAAAAATACTTTTTAAATGAAAAAGAAAGAATAAAAAAGAAACAGATTCCGATACCTATCCACTGGTCTCCTTAGAGAGGATCCAAGAGAGAAGGCGGGATTCAATTCTGCCTTGTGAACTTCCAGGAAAGTGTCCAAGGAAGTCAGAACAATATTTATGATGAAGGGAGGGAGTGAGGGCTGGAGCTTGCTGAGTGAATTTTATGACTTATGGATCACAGGCAGGAGTTTTCATTAATGTGTAACAAAAGGGATTAAAATGTCTCTCCCTGGAGTGTCTCTTTTGATCATCCCAGGAAGCACTACCAGCCCTACAGATGGCCCTGGGGTGCAGAGCCTGGTTCAAAGCTTAGTGAGAACTATGGGCCAACTGAATTCTACTTCAGACAGAGGTCTGGTGGGGCTCCAGGGACTTGATTGAAAAGGGTCTGTCTCAGTTACTAGGCACATGTTACTGTTTCCATTGAGATGAATTAAAATGGACTCTATTTCTCTCCTCTGCTCATTTCAAGACTCAGTAGTGGCCTATGCCCAGCAGCTACTGGGTTGGAAAGCTTGTGTCCACAGCAAGTTTGCACAAAGAATGTTCTATTGGAGTTCTAAGACAGCAAGGAGTTCTGTATGTCTCCAGCCATTGTGCCCTCAGACAAAAAAGGCTTTGTCTCTGACTTAGTATCCCCATTTCTGAAAGGAAGATCCTTGAAGACCTGACTCCATGGGGTCAGAATGAGTGATGTGCCTCAGTTCAGATGTTTGGAGCAGTGCCTGCCATACATATATCACTGTTCAGAGGCGCAGTTCTCTGAATCTACAGAAGAGATGTGAGGACACATTTAAGGAGTCAGGCAGTCTGGCGTCCCAGCTGGCTTCTGACACTTCCAAGAGGCTGCAGAGTCAGGCTTGAGTTCCCAACCATACTTCAAAGCCGAGTGGCTCTGGTCTCCGTTGGATCATTGGTGAATAGAGTGTGTGTCTTATTTGATCCTGTGCTTACAGAAAAAGACAAGGGGTCAGCAGAAACCAATATTCTGCCTCTGATCCCTGCTGCTGGGAATCTATTAGAGAGAAATGATCAAGGCGACAGCTTGACATTTTAAGATTGTCACCGAGGAGTATACAACAGTAGAATTCTGAAAATAGAATGTCTCACGAGAGAAAAACAGCAGACTATCGTAGGCACACACAGAAGGCCTCCTCCAGATGCGCAAATACTATTTTGTAAGATAGCATTGCACGAACGTGTCTCTATTTAAACCGAGGTCACATTTACAATTATGCAATCTACTATATACAATATATTCCTGAATCTGTTTCTCGAAAGGCTTTGTACATTTAATCCGAAACCCACCGATGTTG
This sequence comes from Phyllotis vaccarum, assembly GCA_033318265.1. Lineage (NCBI taxonomy): Eukaryota > Metazoa > Chordata > Mammalia > Rodentia > Cricetidae > Phyllotis > Phyllotis vaccarum. Next base: position 61,763,032 of record JARWLC010000016.1, on the reverse strand, counting down.
ACAATGCTTTCCTTGGTCGGAATTGATTAATTTTTATGTTCTTCTTTTTGTTCTGTGTCTACCAAATTCCCCTGAAATGGGCACCTGTTAGTTTTGAATGCAAACACTACAAAGTAAAACACTAGTCAGCCCCCACGCTCTTGAAGGACCTGCCCAGGGCTGGCATTTCACAAGTAGATAGTAAGTGTCTGCAGAGTGGCTTGCTGGGTGCCAGGGGGTAAGGAGCCTGTCTTTGGGGTTTTCTTCTTTTGGATCGTTAAAAAGAAAGAAAGAAAGAAAGAAAGAAAGAAAGAAAGAAAGAAAGAAAGAAAGAAAGAAAAAGAAAAAGAAAAAAGAAAAAAGAAAGAAGGAAATTTGTGCACAAATGAAACATTTTCCTATTGATATGCAGATGAAGGATGGGTGCTAGTTGCTTACAAAAAAAAAGCAAGTTTAATCTGGCATGTGATAGCTGTTATTCTTTTAAAGTCAATAGTGTCAAATGGAACCATCCTTCAGTGTACTGGGGGATTAGCCCCAAGACCTCACTGATAGCCAAATCTGCAGATGCTCACACTGCACTTTGCATATGCTCTGCCAGTGTGTTTCACTGCAGGACTATGGAAAATGATACGCATCCACGAGGTTTTATTCCCCAAATATTTCTGATCAGCCTAGGTCCCTAGATGCAGAATCTGAAGGTACAGAGGCCACTGTTGTGAGGAAGGTATGTGGTATTGACCCATCTCATACCCGTGCTGTGAGGACACAGTTTAAGGATATTGGAAAGGACACATGGTATCTGCTTTAATCTGAAAATGGTAGAAACCTTTTGTCCTAGAATCTTGGCATCGTTCGCCTGTTTGTTTGTTTGTTTGTTTGTTTGGTTTTTTTCTTTTTTCATTTTACATGCCAACCACAGTCCCTACTCTCTCCCCTGCTCCTACTCATCCCTATGTTTCCCCTACCCACCACCCCATCCACTCCTCAGAGAGAGTAAGGCCTCTCATGGGGAGTCAACAAAGTCTGACATATCAAGTTGAGGCAGGACAAAGCCACTCCCCAGTATCGAGGCTGAGCAAGGTATCCCTCCATAGGGAATGGGCTCCAAAAAGCCAGTTCATGCACTAGGGATAAATTCTGATCCTACTGCCAGAGACCCCACCAACTGCTAAAGCCACACAACTGTCATCCACATTCAGAGGGCCTAGTTTGGTCCCATGTGGATTTCCCAGTGAGTTCCCAGTATTCGGGTCAGCTGTCTCTTTGGCTTTCCCCATCATGACCTTGACCCCTGTGCTCATATAGTCCTTCCTCCCTCTCTTTGACTGGACTGGGAGCTCATCCCAGAGCATGGCTGTGGACCTCTGCATCTGTGAATGAAGGTTTTATGATGACAATTAGGGTGGTCATCAATTTTATTACAGGGAAACAGCCTCGTATTTATTATTTTTAAAAAACCTGGAATATGTAAACATTATGTGGATATCAGTGAAGCCCTGACTTCCTTAGCTCTCTCCCACCTCAGGCTACAAAGGAACAACTTTAATATTGAATGTCAGCCCGCAGAACTTTCAGCCTTTAGTCTCTGGGGCTTGCAGATTCCCCACAGGCTCAGTCTCTTTGATCCATCCTGCTTGTAGGTTTTCATGCTGCCAAAGCTCACTGGGGAGTCTGGCTGTTAGATGTGTGTGCTCTGGCAGTCTCTCAGCCCTGAAAGCTGAGCCGAGAGGCCACAGGAGAAGCTATTGTCTACTTGGCAGTTCCATCCAGCTAGTAGGATCAAATGATTGGGAGAGGAGTCCCAGGAAGAGCTAACTCGGGATCAGGTAAGAAAGAGAAAGGTCCGCAGGGGTAAGGCCGGGCAGTTATTCCTAACTTTCCCCCTGAGGAACAAGGCATCTGCTCTCAAGAACCTCCTGCCAACTCTGGACTTAGCTCTTCTTCCTTCATCCCCTCTGGCAGTCTGACCAGCACATAGATTGCTCCACTATTCTCTTGTTTCCCTCCACACCAGCCTCAGAGATTCCCATAGACCATATCAACTCGTGGCATATATCAAGCTCAAGATGACGCCCATCAAGTGGTGAGATGACGAACCAGCTCTCCAAAGACAGGAAAGAGAAAAGAGAATGGAAAGACTGCAGTTGTACTTTGTGTGTATTTCCATGCTGTAAAGCTACAAATTCTCCTTGTCCTAGATTTCCAGCTTCTGATGATCTCTTACACTCCAACATTGCCTCAAGCTCTCAAGGGATCAGCACGACCCAGGTGCAGCACACCAGCCCTGCTTGATGTAGGCGTCTCCAACCTTTGCCACCACAGTGGTTCGTTTAAGACAGGAGAATTCCCTGTCCATGAGAGGCACAGCCCCAGGCCTCTGCCAAGCAGAAGTATAAAGAACTATTTAGTTGTCTTAGTCCCGACATGGCATTGCTTGTGATTTGAGCCCTGCAGGCCATCATGACAGGTGAATTCCCTCAGTTTCTAGAAAATTCATGCCCTGCCCTCTCTAGCCCAGGTCAGACTGTGGCAGGGCTAAAAAGGTTCTCTTAGGCCTCAAACCCGGGACAAATGGCTAATGAGATGCCTATTAAGATTAAAGCAGACTCTGGCCAACATATCCTCCCAGCATCCCTCAGTTCCTGCTCTTCACAGGGCCCTCTTGGCTGGCATACCCTGCCCTCCACCCTAAACTTCTCCAGCCCAAGGACTGGGTGGTCTTTCCTCCAGCTGCTCTTCCTTATATAACTCGGCCATTTTGGCTACACAGGCCCTTTTATCTTTTGACCTCTTTGCCTCCTGACTCCTGGCTCTCTCCTCTCCATCTCCCCTCTCCTCACACAGCCCTGTTCAGTTTGCTGGTCATGTCCACTCTGGATTCTTGCAGAGGTCTCTGCATATACTGTATTCTTCCTTATCTGTGTAATAAAAGCCCCAACCCCTTATGGGCAGGTATGCCCTCCTTTTATTTATTTTGTTAAATTCAGGTCCCACCCGCTGTAACTTGGATATGTTTTCAGTGTGTTTCCTTAACGGTCTTGGAAACCTAGTCTTCCATGTGGATGCCAAGGTGATAGAGTTTGTAAGAGGTAGACCTGGGGGGGGGGTTATTAAGTCACCAGGGGCTTCACAGTGGAAAGAGACTAATACTTTTCTCTACAAACCCCAGACAGACCTCACAGGGCAGGCCATTATTTAAAAAAAAAAAAAAAAAAAAAAGTAAGCCTGGCCCCAGAACTTCTCTGGGTTCCTATCTATCTATCTATCTATCTATCTATCTATCTATCTATCTATCTATCTATCTATCTATCTGTCTGTCTGTCTGTCTGTCTGTCTGTCTGTCTGTCTGTCTGTCTGTCTATCTATCTATCTATCTATCTATCTATCTATCTACCTACCTATCTATCTATCTACATATCTATCTACCTACCTATCTATGTGATATTTCTCTCTCTCTCTCTCTCTTCCTCTCTCTCATCCTGGCTCTCTCTCTCCTCTTCTCTTTTCCTTCCTTCCTTTCCCCCTGCTGTTTTGATGCTACCCACCGTGTTATAATGCAGACAAGGAGGCCCTCTGATAAACTGTCAGATGGGACCACCCAGTCTTAGGCTTCCAGCTTTCAGAGATATAAGCCCCTACTTTATAACTTCCCACCCTTAGGTGCTTTGTTAGAACATCAAAAAAAAAAAAAAAAATGGGCTAAGACTCCACTGTATTGGCTTCTTATACCTCTATGGTATTTTCATTTCTATGCCTGAGTTGGACCCTGAAATTGAATCTTATAAATTCATTGTAATTTGTATTCGTCAGTTTATGAGAAATGACATATACGTGTGACTGTGACCTGGGAGTGTACATTAAATACTAACAGGAAAGAAAACACCATCATTCTCAGGATAATTAATCTTCATGGTTGATTTGACTGCACTTAGAATCACGCTGTAACATTCTATGAGAAACTGAGCAGGAAGGACTTACCCTTAATATACATAGCACCATCCCATAACCTAGGGTCTCAGATGGAATAAAATGAAGGTAAACTGAACACCAGTATTCATCTCTCTCCAATTCTTGGTTGAGGATACTATGTGACCAGCTGCTTGGTGCTCCTGATGCCACGCCTGCCCTGCTGCAAAGGACTGTAATCCCTCAAACTGTGAGCCAAAAAACCCTTAAGTTGATGCTGTCGACTCCCGAAGTCCTTAAATATCCACCAATACAGCATGGATGACGCCTATCCTGGGCTGGTCATATAATGGAAAATGGGCAACTTCTTTGGGAAGATGTTTTTGGTACACACACACAAATGATGACAATATTCTGTGACATGAAACAAGAGAATTTTCTCATATCAAATGACCATTACTATTGAAAGTTCCAGAGATCTCGATGTATTTTTCTAGGAGCTCAAGATCTGATACCCAATAAGAAAAGTGATGGTCTCTAATCTTGGTGAGGTTGTGCTCTGGGGGAGACATGGTTATGGAGAATGTACACTGATCAATGGGCCACTACCCAAAGAAAGAAGTTAGGAAAAGCATGTGCCATAGGAGGAGAGGGCATGTGAATCCTTCATACATGTATGAATGGACATGCCACCGAGAAGTAGCCATCACACTAGTCTTCCCAGTCTTTGTTGTTCAACTTTCCCACAAAGACAGGTGATTTTGCCACAAGGGGCAGCCATTGCCACACAGTCAGCCTGCCTGAGCTTTGGCCATGCTCTGCCTGTCTCAAAGTGGGTGTTCAAGGTGATGGACAGCATAGTGTTGATAGCACCACAGGCTAAAATACCTGGTCATAAAGGGAGGAAAACGAGGTTGAGGCATATTTGGTTAAACAAGGCAGGAAAAAAAAGAGGCTCTTCCTCCTAAGGAGTGGTTGCACCAGGCTCTTTACCTTTTCATGATGTTTAATTCTCATGCCTACATTTAATTTTGCTGCTGCGCTATTTTGTCTTTCCAATGCTATAAACTCTCTCCCTTTTCTCTGCTTTTGCTTATGCAGGTAGTTGTCCTTATTTGTGGGGAATGAAATGCAAGACCCCAGTGGAAGTCTGCAATGGCGAAAAGGACCAAATGTTACACACATTATAATATCTTCTATTTACACATATCTATGATAAAGTTTAATTTGTAAATTAGGTGCAGAAAATATAACCATAACTAACAATAAAATAGAACAATTATGATGATGTAAGGCAATGAGAGTAATTTAAAACTTATGCATTATTTATCTCTGGAATTTTCCATGCTATGTTTTCAGACTCCTGTTGACCATGGAGAAGCAAAGCAGCCAAGACTAAAACCATGGCTAAGGAGAGACCATTGTCCTCTCTTTTAAGTACATCTTTTTTTTTTTCTTTCGTAATTTTAGCAATCTAACCTCCTACAAAGGATGAGGCTGATCTGACCATTTGCCTCAGCACGATGTACTCAACACCTAGGCACAGTGGGCACTGAGATGTCTGTCCTGGGGCTGCTGGTTGACTCCCTGCCACACTTAGCAAATGATACACACTGGGCAGAGTCTCCAGACCTGGATGGTTTATGGAACTCTGTAGTGGAATTATGTTGTTACATTGTAAATAATTGTCCTGCCTACAGGCTTAATAAAAATGCTCATTGGCTGAAGACAGACAGGAAGTGTGGGTGGGGCTACCACACTAAGAAAACTCTGGGAACAGGCAGAACAGAGCAGAAATGCTACAGAGACACCAGAGATGCCACAGATGCAGGGGACAACTATGCTGCTCTGAGAAAAGGTACCGAGCCACATGGCTGAACAGGATAAGAGTCATGGGTTAGTTTAAGAGTAAGAGCTAACAAGTTACATGCCTGGGCCCCAGGTCAATCAGTGTAAATTAGTTTAAGCATCTGTGTGTCTCTGGGGGACTATGGGGCTGTAGACCGGAAAGTCCGGGCTAGAAACCTTATACAACAGGACTCAATCACCAAGGTTGTTGAAAATTAGATGCTGATTCAAAGATACATAAATAAGCAGATACCAAATTGGAAGTGGGACTGTGGAACAATGAGGGGGCACTGAACACCTGCTTCAGTAAATACCACAGAGCAGTGATTCTCAACCTGTGGACTGCGTGGAGTCCTTGGTGGGGTCGAATCATAGGGTCCGAATATCAGATATCCTGCATGTCAGATATTTACATTATGATTCACAGCAGTATGAAAATCACATTTATGAAGTAGCAATGAAAATAATTTTATGATTGGTGGTCGCCACAACATGAGGAACTGTATTAAAGTGTCGCAGCATTAGGAAGGTTGGGAACCCGTGCATAGAGACACACTGATCTTCTTGGAACTGCTACCATGGGAGTCATGGGTGACAGGGCCTTTGGAGTCAGATCCAGGCCCCATTACATCCCATTCTGGGGCAGGGCCCTAGGAAAATAACTGGTTTTCTGTGTTGACAGAAAACACAGGTGGGAATTGTTGAGAGGTCTGGGTGTAGATTTGTGTACTCTACAAGACTTTTCTTGGACACCTGAAACCACAGAGATCACCAAACCCCATGTAGACTGATTTCTCTGTACATGCACACCTATGACAAAGTTAAATTTATAAATTATTATGCACCGTAAGAGATAATAACTACTAGTAATTAAGACAGTATACCATAATTAAAGTTATTTGCACTTATGAATTGTTTATTTGTGGAACATTCTATTAAGTATTTTCTGGCCACGGTTAAACATATGTAATTGAAGCAGCAAAAAGCAGACTCGGTTCTTGTTGGATTCTTGAATGTCTTTAAGGGTTAGATGGCTTGGTCACCAGCAGATGGCGCTACTGAAAGGTGGTAGCAATGTTAGAAAGCCTGTGGAGGAAAAAATGGGAGTGTGATTTTGAAGGGTGTGTCTTCCACGTGTCCCTGGACTCTTTCTCTGTTTGTATAGCATCCTTCATGAAGTAAGCAGTCCCCTGAAAAAATGGGTCACTGGGAATGTGATTTTGAAGGGTGTGTCTTCCACGTGTCCCTGGACTCTTTCTCTGTTTGTATACCATCCTTCATGAAGTAAGCAGTCCCCTGCACCACATGCTTCTGCTTTCAGTGCTCTTCCTTACCACAGTCCTGCAGGCCACAAAGCCCCTCTACCAGAGCTGAAGCCTCTGAACAAACCTATCAGCCATGAAAAGCTGACCAACAGCCCACGCCATGGCGCAACGAAGATGCTCAGCAAATACAAACACCCTCTCTTGGCTGCTTTTTGGTTCCAATTGTACAGCAATGTGAGTCGATGGAAGGGTAGAGCTGGTATTTCTAAGCTCTGAACTGTTACTCAACACAGTCATCTCAGGGTTTGATTCCTACCGGCTTGAGCTTCCCTCAGCAGCAACAGGGACCACCTTGTTTAAAATCACTTGCTGTATGCTTGTTACAACAGCTGTGTAGCAAATTATTTCAAAGCATACCCCAAGACATGAGTAAATGAAGGCTTTACTTTTCTTGGATTTGTAGATTTGGAGTTCAGGGAGCCGGAGGGCGAGTTTCTCTCTGTTCTGTGCTCAGCTTGAATACTCTGCAGTTCTAGACTGGAATCCTCTGTGGGTGTAATCACTCTCATGTCTGAAAAGAGATGCTAACTAACGCAATCTATATTTGGCTTCCTGTAATAAGGGGGCTTTTTCCAAGGGGAGTGTCCCAAGAGAAGATGCTCAGTGGATGCTGTATCCCTAAGCAGAACTTAGCCTTGGTGATCAGACAGTGCCCCCACCAGTATACTCTGTTGTTTGGGTGGGCAGTGAGAGAGCTCCACCCAGGCTAAAGGAAAGTCATGAGTGTTCTCTGTAGGGATCATGGATGGTATATGGAGTGGTTGTCTCTGAACCATACAATTCCAACACTATGTGCCAGGTTCTTAGATGAGCTCCCATCCTTAAAAGTTACACAAAGTGGGTGGTGCAATTATCTCTCTCCTGGAGATGGACAGAATAAGGCTCCAGGTGGCTTGCTTGGCAACTCAAACCCATGAACCTCAACTATAAGATGGATGGAAAGCCTCTACCTCAGAGGACCACTGTGAGCTTCATACTCTTACAGAAGTTGTTTGAAGGATAAAGTTGGAGGTACTTCATGATTTCTAACTGTCTTAGTTAGGGTTTTATTAGCATAAAAGACACCATGTCTATGGCAACTCTTAAAGGAAACATTTAACTGGGTCTGGCTTTCAGTTTCAGAGGTTTAGTTCATTATTGTCATGATTAGAAGCCCAGCAGCATGCAGGCAGACATGGTGCTGGAGAAGAAGCTGAGATTTCTACATCTTAATCCACAGGCACCAGGAAGCAAACTGTGATGCTGGGTGTAGGCTGAAATGGGAAACCTCAAAGCCCACCCCCACAATGACATACTTCCTCCATCAAGGCCATACTTACTCCAACAAAGCCATATTTCCTAACAGGGCCACTCCCTATGAGACCAATTTTTTTTTTTAAACCACAACACTGACATACCAAGAGTCATCAAAATTTCCAGGCACAGCACCACTGTCTCCTTCACCTGTAGCTACCAGTCACATATACTAGCGCTAACGCTCCCGCACTCAGCCATGATCAAGACTTCACTAGCTTTTCCTAGAGGGAGATCGAGGCTTGCCTTTGCATTTTGGTTGTGGCTCAGCTGAGTGCAGCAGGTACTGTCCCTGATTCATTCCATCTTCCAAAAGGAAAAACAAAATCATTGAGAACCTCATTCGTGTTTATAAATTCTGATTGTGTAACCTTGCCTTGACCATTGAGTGGATTATCAACATTTGCTCACACTCATAAAGAACTATCTATTGCCCACATATCTCTCCCAAGGGAGGAGTTTCTAAGTTACTTTGTATATTGCAGGACTTCTCCTAAGGATTTATCTCAGACTTATATTTCCCCATCATTATCAATTTTCCTGTTCCCTATGCTTTAAGAGGTCTCTGCCTATGGGCCAGGGTGGCTAATAATCCTCACATGCATGAGGACTGAGTTCACATCCCGGGTTTATACAAAGCCTGGTGCAAGCCTAGCACCATAAGAAGCAGGGACAAAGAACTGCTGGGAAATGCTGCCTACCCTCCTAGATCCAGGTCAGTGAAAAATCCTTCATAAGGTGGAGCATGATGGATCAGAACACCCTGCCCCCCTCCAGTCTCCATACATGCCGCATGTATTAATATACCACAAAATACACATACACTGTACACACATAACACACTATAAGGTGGAGTATGGTGGATTCCTGAGAGCAGGAGGCGAAGCTGTAGTCAGAGACGAAGCAGTATTTCTGGAATAGGGGGAGCTGAGAGGCCCATGTCAATGAATTCTTTTTCCTATATTTATTTTCTTTTAAAATTGTATATGTGCATGTACACCTCTCTCTCTCTCTCTCTCTCTCTCTCTCTCTCTCTCTCTCTCTGTGTGTGTGTGTGTGTGTGTGTTGTTTTCTTGCTTTTTCAACTGTCCCTTTTAAAAAAAGTTTTGAGGCAGGGTTTCTTTGTGTAGTCTTGGCTATTCTGGAACTCTCTCTGTAGACCAGGCTGGCCTTGAATTCACAGAAATCCTCCTGCTTCTGCCTGCTGCCTGCTGCCTGCTGAGACTAAAGGCATGGGCCATCCTCCACTCTAAAGTCTCTATTCAGGAGAACCTGGAATGCAGAAGCAGGCTTGCCCCTAGTACCTACGTTCAGTTGTCTCATTGGTCGTAACAACTGTCTGCCTATGAGACAAAGTCAGTCTGTGGGAGGTCCCCAGCATGTCACTGTCCCTGGACCTGGGTGATTGGCTGGAAGCAGCTGGGAGATCCCACTACTTCAGCATCAGTTAGTAGATCCTTAACCGATGGTGGAGTTTCCTCCCTTCTCTGGACTCTGCCATCTCTCACTTTACCACAATCCTGAACAAAGTTAAGTTTTCAAAAATGCTTATGACAGAAGGGAGAAAACAGAGGCCCGAGAGATGCTGTGACTTGTTCAGAATCACACAGGATGTCAGTGACAGAGGCACGGAGGCTTTGGCTGCTCTGGGTTGGATATACCAGGGTTAGTAACAAGCCCAACCCCTATACCTCCCTCCCCTGCACCACACAAGGAAAGACATTTTCTATTCCTGGCTTCTCTGCCAGCCTGAGAGATGGAGTGTAGAAGAAACATTTCCGTATATATAAGGATGGTCTTGTGAGGGGGGCAATGGGTTTCACTGTTTGACATCTGTTTCCCAGGAGACTCTGAGAAATGTAGCGGCTGAGTCCCCAACAGTGGCTGAGGGCTTTGGGGCTATGTACCTGCTTGTGGAGTTTTTTGTCCTGAGGCAAGCTGTGTGCTCAGACGTGACCATGTTTGGGCATGGAGGATCGACCCAGATGGGACTGGAGACTGCTTCCCTGGAGACCAAATGGTAGACCAAACTTCCTGTTAAAGCCTGACTTGGAGTGGGGGTGGGGGGCCGGGTAGAGAGAAACCATCTGCCAGCGGAGACCCAGGGAACTGTGAGTACTACATCCCAAAGAGCTTGGGAAGGGATTCTGGGAAGCAGGGACTGAGGGGTGATGGTGGGAAGCAGCAGCCTGCAATGGTACAGATAGAGTGGTGGAAACCCTAACTCCTCAGCTGCCCATCAGAGCTCTGGCATCAGAGAGCCTGGCATATTGATCTGGGTCTGAGAGTCACTCAGTGGACAGACTGGAGATGAGGACCAATCTTGTTACTTGTCACCAACAGAGGGACAATAGATATGCCTGGCAGAGTGCTCTATGTATTTTTTCGAGTCTCCAGTTAATGGTCGCTACTGTTTATTAAGGGCTACCTTTGTAGCAAATTTGTGATGCTTGGCAGTGTTGGTAGGCCCACATTGTTTGTTTACAGTCACGTGGTTGCTAAGCAGCAAAGGCAGGACTTGATCTCATGTCTGATGACCTCAGACCCTCTCTTCTCTACACTCCCCCAAATCCCTACACATTTTATCCTCGGCCCTTCTAAGGAAGAGGTTGTCATCTCAATGGTTAAACCACACAAGACTCTAACCCTTTTCCAACTTTTCTTAATCCAGTTCAGGCCTAGGGTGATTTTTCTACACGAACGTTCCATCCAAGAAGTCCTGAGAAACTTAACATCTCACACCTAGAATACTCTCCTAACAGAAATCTCATCTTTTATAACCCATTTCTTCCTATCTAGGCCACAGGAGATGTCAAAGGCTCTCATTGCGTTCTTCCTGCTCAAGAGCCTCTTTAAGCCTGCTGTATCCCAGATTCCCACCTAACGGTCTATTTAAATGTAATCTATGATGGGGCACAGCGATTAATATTTCCTTTAGAACTCGCTTCATGAGGCTGCTGAACCATCAGGACCTTGCAAGCAGGCAGGATTAGGACCAGTCACAGAAGCTGAAGCATCCCTGCTCTAGCCTTCACCAGCCTCCTCACCAGTCTTGAGAATGTCCAACAGTCTAGGAGGGCTCACTGGAAGAAGCTACCTCCCACCCTCACCCACACACACAAGGGAATCCCTGATAAGTGTGCCCAGCTTCTCAGAGAGATAATTGGTGATAATGGATTCTGAATATTTATGAATTAACCATAGGCATTTACTAGAAGGCCTGGGCCAGGGTGGGGCCCTTATGAGGTCACAGCCCTCTGGAAGCTGCAACCCCTTCTCACTTGACCTCCCTTCTTTGGGAGTCTGGGAAAGTCTCATTTCTCTTTGCCTCCATGGTGCTAGAAATGATTGCTGTTCCTGGTGGTCATGGGGAAGAAGTTGGTGATGGCCCAGAAGCGTGGCGAGACAAGAGCGCTCTGCCTGGGTGTGACAATGGTTGTGTGTGCCGCCATCACCTACTACATCCTGGGTACCACCGTGCTGCCTCTCTACCAGAAAAGGTATGGACCTCCTCCTCACTGCCAGGATCTCTCCACAGACCTGGGAAACCCCAGGCTTCAACCTACCCTACTTTTGACCCCTCACAACAGGCTGGACAGACTGGGCATCCCTCATCCTTAAGTTTAGGGGTACTAGTGCTGGAGAAGCAGAGGAATAAGAGCCTGTTTGTCTGGGACCTGGTGATAACAGATGCAAGATGCCCTTTGTCATATGAAACAGCCTTTTGGTGGGAGTGTGATTCTTTTAGGGCGGGGGAGAATTGAAGTGGCAGACTGGCAGAAGTCTGCACAAATGACTAAGAGATGGGAGTTTCCTCTTTGCAGAGCACGGCTTTCTCTGCCTGGGTTTTTCCAGTAAGTAGGGAATCTCTGTAGCCGACATCTGTTCCCCCAAACTGTAGACAGGAATCTTAGAGAATGCTCAATATCCCTGTGCCTCACTCACTGGCATGTCATCCCTCCAGCTTTTAAAAAAAGAGTTGTGAAGTTCCTGAGTGCTGTTGTCTTTGGAACAGACCGGCCTACCGTTTACTGAGGCAGGCCTCTGGGGACATTATGGCTCCTGACAACTATCTCCTGTCTGACAGTGGGTCTCTCACAGGATACAGGGACCTAAGCCACAATCCATTTGCTTAGGAGTGATGAATCTATTGGTCTCTCATAGGCTTGCTCTAAATTCATGCTTTATAGTGCCATAGCTATGCCAAGACCAGAGTGTCACCCAAATGAGGTGCTGCTGAGCAGAGATGTGCCTCTCCATCTCTACACTGCCACCCTCCAGCCCTGACCATACCAAGCCCCTCATCTAGTTCCTCATTTTCAGGGAAAGGAAATGCCAGAGAATCTGGAGTTACTCATCTCTTGCTTCAGGTAACATGTGTATCCCCTGAAAAGTCACTTATCCCATCTGAGGTTTTCATCTACACCTGTGACTTGGAGATACTATGGATAAGAAAGTCTCAGGCTTGGCTGCTGCTCATCACAGTCCCATTATGAGCATTCTACACATCTCCAGAACCTGGGCCCAAGCTCTTGAGAAAGTGAGACTTAGTCTTTTAAAAAGTTCTCAGTGTAGGCTGGATAACAAGATCAGAGAACCATTATGTAGAAAATTTCCAAGAGCCACCCACTTTGAGATTGCTGTGCTTTATCTCAGAGTCCAGGGCTCTAGGGTCATGGACCTAGTTCGCATTTCATGCTCATGGCAGAATGGAGGTGCCACTCCTGGGCCTCTCCAAAGACTCTCAGGGAACAGGGATTCCAAGTGGGTGTGTGTCACCTTTGTTCTGAGGTGTGTGTGTGTGTGCATGTTTTCTCCCCAGTGTGTGGACCCAGGAATCTACCTGTTACCTGATTGAAACCAGCATCAAGGACCATGATGAGCTGGAGGGCAAAAAGGTGTCCCAGTACCCATGCCTTTGGGTCAATGTTTCAGCTGTGGGCAGATGGGCTGTGCTGTATCACACAGAGGACACTCAGAACCAAAACCAACAGGTAATGAATGGGGGCTGAGCATATTAGCCCTGACAGGTCTGTGAGCGTGTCCCCAACTATCCACATCTCTAAAGCCAAGATATATTAACACACTTGCATGGAGTCTTGTGGCTGAAATGAGGTGAGTCAGCTTCAGACCTTCAGTGTCAGAATCAGACAACGGTAGGTGTTTTGAATTTGCTCCTCATTGGCTGTGAAACTGGGGGAAGGCCACTGAAGCTGTGAGCCTCAGTTTCCATCCTTGGAAATGGGTGCTAATGCCATCCCCAGAAGTGCTATACTAAAGTCCAAATGTGACGAATATGCAAAGCCCCATGTTGGCAAATGGTGGGCCCTCAGAGATGAGAAGCAGCCATTAATAGTTACTTCTTACACCAACTGAGTCCAGCAATGGAGCTTGGTGAATCCATGGACCATCTGGGAGCCAACAATACAGCAACCTCTATAACGTGTAAGAGAGTTTCCCCAAAACCACATCCCCACCCCACCAATCACCATCACAGGCCCCTACTGAAGAAACATGTAGTATGAGGTTTCTGGCCCGGACTTTCGGACCTAGCCTCAAAGTTTAGGCCCGCAGACCCACAGACCAGCAGAGACACACAGATGCTTACAGTAGTTTTAGGCTGATCAGCCCAGGCATATAACTTGCTAACTCTTTACCCATAATCTAACCCATGACTCTTATCCTGTTCAGCCATAGGGCTCAGTATCTTTTCTCAGAGCAGCATAGCTGTCCTCCGTTTCTTCTGGGTTCTCTCCGGCATTCTGCTCTGTTCTGCCTGTTCCTAGATTTTCCTTAGTCTGGTAGCCCTGCCCACACTTCCTGTCTGCCTTTGGCCAATCAGCGCTTTTTATTAAACCAGTGGGTGGGACAATTATTTACAATGGAACAACATAATCCCCCTACAGAAACATGTTGGCCCCTTTCCCTCTCTTCCTTTCCTTTCTTCCCTCCATTCATTCTACAATCACTGCACCTTCCCAGTCAGATTCACGGGTCTCAAGAGGAGAAAGTGTATGTAGGAACACTAATTTGTTGTTGTGTGTGTTGTGTGTGTGTGGTAGAGAATGCCACGGAGACCAGCAGAGAGAAATGGGACCCAAGGAAGCAGCCAATATTTTCCAGCTGGCAGTAAGTCCCGGAGCAGAGAAGTGATGGGCCAGGCTTTTCAAAATATGTAATTCCTATAGTGGCATAAACATAGGAGGAGGGGCATACAGCAGCGGTGGCACCTAGCATAGGCATAGGGGAGAAGGCTACGCAAAAGCAGGGACTGGAAGACAAATGTCACTGAACAGAGGGGCATATGGTCAGAAGAGGCTGAAGGGTACTAAGGTCTGTTTCCTGAGAACCTCTTCTATATAACTATGGAATTAATATTAGCATATAAATTGGGGCATCTCAACTCTGACTGGGTATGAGAACCATCTAGGCTTAACAAAATTAGAGTTCTACACCAGACCAAGAGTGGCAGAACCCTTGGGTATGGATTAGCGGTGGAGCTCCCCAGATGACATTGGATGTTATTGCTATGAGCTCCTAGAGGCCCACTATTCAAATTATGTCTGGAAGACACAGAAAGCAGCCATGTTAGGTTAGCTACTGGATAGTAGATATGCCACAGCAGTCCCCAGGGTGGGTGTGTGGACCTGTCACAAGCATGATACTAACAGTCAGAACTGAGGCTGATGGGATGGGAAGGGCAAGGTGCTAGGTGTGGTGTTTGGGGGTATGTAGGCTCTTAGGGGTCACAGAAGCAAGGCGTGGCAGTGCACAGACATCAGACTTGTGGCCATTATTAGCCTGACTATATGGGACAAGAACATGAAGGCCCATCAGGCTTAGCTCCTACCAATGGTTCCTGCTTTCTCTCTGGAATCCAGCAACCACAATTTACCCCAGGCTTGAGAAAAACATTTTCAAAGATCAGAAGCTGTGGCTATGGTGCCATTCTCCTGGAACACTGGATTAAGGCTGCCTCTTAATCCTGAGGCTGCTATCCCAGAGGAGCCAGAACCTACTGCAAACCCTGCTTTAGTTGTGAACAGTGTGTATTACTTCTTTTCCAATGAGGGAAGGAGGAGGCTGTTAAACCACCGGACCCCAAAACGACAGAGAGCAGAGAGAACCTGCCGTGCTGTGACAGTCAACCACATTTGTTCACTGGCCCGGCATCAGGATGTATGACTGGCTAATGCTCCGGGTTGGTAGTATGCCTCTAGACAGTCCTGCCTTTCATTTCTCCTCCATAACCTGCTCTGCTCGTCTCATTCCATGGACCTCAGTCTAAGGGGAAGAGGTTCTGCACAGCCTATGCTAACAAGAGTGAACCCTCAGATTAGCGGTAAGGGCTGCATCATCTCAGCTCATGCAGATAACTCAGGAATGGTTGTACCAAGACAGGCAAAGAGAGGTAAAAGGTCTCAGGCTTTGCTTTGGCCTGGAAAGGGAAATTGTGATGAGGCTCTTGACAAACATCTAGAATGTAGAACCTAGAGGAACTGCAAGCAGGCAAAAGACACATCAGTGTCCTTGGATGGCTGCAGATCCCCACATCTGAGTCCATGCTTTAAATATGAAAGCAGCAGTTACTCAAATTTCATAGGGAAAGCAACAATATTAGTATTAATAATAATTCTTCCACTTTTTGAACTTACGAGATCTGGGATCTTGCTAAGAACTTTACATAAGTTTCCTAGTTTAATCCCCAGGGAAGTTCTGGGCAGGCACCACTACAAATGACTTCAGAAGGTTTAGGAGATTGTACCAGTTGCCAAGGTCACACAGTTTGAAAGCCATGGTTGAACCTGGGCCTATCTGACTCTACAAAGAAATCTGTGCTCAGTGGGCAGCGTAACACAATGACAGTCCTGCTACTAAACACCACACAGTGGTGACGTCTCTGAGGGCCAGAGTCCCCAGGAGCTTTGGTTCTCCCTTGATCACTAGGATCTTGTACCTGCCTGCAGCTCCTCTATTGCCCTACATTAGCATCATGATGAAGCATCTCTGCACTACTGGACTGGGTGCCCATGGAGCATGCAGCTTGAGAGGTAACTGAGTCATTGGAAGATGCCAACTCAACACCTGCCCATTGGGCTTCAGATTTACATATTTGACATTGGACATGACTTAATGGGAACAAGGTCTTTGAATGTCTATACTTCCCTGTGCCTCAACCCTACAAGGTGGAGTCTATTCTGAAGGATACCCTAGAGGTATTCTCCTGCAAGCCTGTAGAGAGGTTCATCCTCTCTCTTGATACCGGTGGCACCCAGTCCTTCTGGCACAGAAAGATAAAAGCCAGGTTTTCACTCTGGGCTGTCTCTGCAGAGCTTTGCAGCTGGGTCTCATCATCACAACAGGCCAGAAGGTTCCTAATAGCAACTATCAGTGCCAAAGTTTAAATCTGTGCTGTCCTCTGCCTGCCTGGATCTCTTTTCTGCACTTTCTCTTTCCTTTGGATTTTGTCACAGACTTACTTGCCAACATATTTTCTTTGGTTCACACAGGATTAGACTTCAAAGAGTCTTATATTTGGATTTTAGCCAGGATTTTGAAATCCTGGGAGTTTGCAATAAAATTGGGGTTCCTGGCTTCTCTGGATATGTTGGGTTGGTGTGGTATCTCTTGTCCACAGGAATGATGACTCCCCTTCTGGATGTAGCTGGCTCACCCCCTTTCTCCAGGCCTTTACCCCTCAATGTTACGTGCATGAGCTCGCATATAGGAACCCCTTGTTCCTGGACTTGTGTTAGTCATGATTCTTTAGTCCACCACTGTGACACTATTAATCCATCTCAGTAATGAAGTCATGAAGGGTCAGAGAGGGTGAGCAATTTGCCTAATATTTCACAGCAAATCAAAGCAGAACTTCATTTGAGCCCTGCATCCAGGCGTGCAGCATCATGGTAAGTGTCGCCAAGGCCACCATCCATACAGATACCAACCGTGTTCTCCAGGGATTGACTCCCAAACCAGTGTTTTCTGTTTTCATGCTTGTTTGTTTGGTTTTTCCTCACCCTAAAGCCTCACTCTGGACTTTCCGAAGTGAATATCAAAAAGCCTAAGCACAGTGCTCCTCTTCCACAGTGTTCCTATATCCCTAACCACCTGGACAGCTACCAGATGGCCCTGGCAGATGTGAAGCAGGTCAGAGCTAATTTCCATGAGCACCAGACTTTCCACTGCTTCTCCGCCCCTCAAGCCAACGAGACCAGCGTTGTGTATCGTCGTCTCTACGGGCCCCAGGTCCTCTTCTTCTCCTTCTTCTGGCCTACCTTCTTGCTGACTGGTGGCCTCCTCGTTATAGCCATGGTGAAGCTCAACAGGTCGCTGTCCATCTTGGCAGCTCAGAGGTAGACCAGTTTACTCTGGACCACAGCATGGGAGTCACCAGGGATAGCAGGGGTCATGGGCAGTTCCTTCCTCTTGTGTCCTCTTGTACTGGTTCAATATCTTTGGGAACTCATTTCCTACTCAGGAATGTTTAATAGCTTCCCGGTGCCCTTAGAGGACAAAGGGAGAGCTGGTTACAGCTTCCTGCTCTCTGCCCTCAATTGGTTCATGTCTGTTAACTACTATGTCACTATCTACTCCCCAGACGATGAATGTTATCACCTCTGTTCCTATGTTCTCTCTCTTAGCTCTCCTACCACATCCAGCATGTTGTTCTTGGCCAAATTCAGCTTCTTTAAATTGTCACAAAACCAAGAGCTCTCATTAATAGGGCAATTTAGTGTATTGCTTTTTGGTAAGGACATTGTCACATATATTATTCTAAAATTTAAAATTCTGCTGTCCTTCAATATTCATAGAGACTAGGTACTGTGTGTGTATGTGTGTGTGTGTGTGTGTGTGTGTGTGTGTGTGTGTGTAAAACCTCTGCACACCTTCCTATGTGCCTCACACTGCCTCCAGATGACTAATAACACCCACAACAATGTCAATGCAGTAAATGGCTTTTATTTTCTATTATTTAGGGAATAATGATAAAGAAGGGTCCATCCATCCATATTCACTACAGATGCAATTTTTCCCCTAAATACTTTCAATATGCAGTTGATTGAATCCAATGGGGCAGAACCTACTGATACAAAATCCGAACATATTCACACAGTAACAAAAGTCTTTCAGAAAATAAACACAAACACATCAAAATATTAAATGTAGCATGGTGGTTAATTTTAATTTTCTCCCTTACCAGGCCCATTTTTGTTATTTTTATTTTTTAATAATAGGAAGGTCATATACTGTTTTGTTGATTTTAATCAAAAAAGCAGTACGGAGCTGTTAATTTGGAGAATGTCGGAAGGGGGCCACCCTCAGGGAGATGAAGTTGGGCTGTGGGGGCTGTGTCTCCTGCCAGACAGGCTGAGAAGACACAATGTTAGGCTCCCTGGTTGGGATGCAAGTTCTTCCTACAAGGAGAATTTGCCATTGATATTGCAGATGATTCCAACATGTCCCCTATAAACACAGGGTTTGGACATTTAATACATTTAATGTTAACAGTATTTGGGACTGGTGCCATCAGCTGTACAAGAACCGGAAGAGAGACCTGAGGTAGTGTTCTGCTCTCTTGCCAGTTTGATGCTTTCAACATGTAGATACCTAGTGGGCAGATGAACAGCATCATTCTATCCATGCATCCGATATGCTAATTCTTCCCAGGTTGCCCTGACATCTACTGTTGCCCTCCAGTTTCTTCTCCGTGGCCCTCCGTTTCAAGGACAGGCAGCTCATTGTTCTCCAGAGCATCTCCATCTGGGGGCCAGCAAAATCTTAAGAGTCTTCAGGAAAGCCCGCATTTTGATACTATAGTACAGTTTACAAGCTGCTGCCACTGGGGGAGAGTCACATTACATATGAATTTATGATTACCCCCACATACTCAAATTCAATTTACAAAGAGAAAGCAAGTGTCCCAACAAGGAGTCTGACTTTAAGGGGTTACTTTATACAGGTTTCTATCAGGAGAAAACAGACACATTCTTCCAGAAGAATTAGTATGTAGGATGCCTGGCCTCCCCTGCTCCATGCATTAGTTATGATGACCTTCATTTTCTTTTGAAAAAAAAATGTTGCCCTCCTGTCAACAGGATCTGGCCTGCCTCCATCAAAAGCTACACCCATCTGTGTTTGCGGAACTGTATGGCCAGCATGGGTGTGAAATAACAGGCATTTGAGTGTGATGAGGTCAGATGTAGAAGAGAGATGATTTTGGCAACCATGGCTGCCTAGAAAAGAGAGCCCTTACCCATTTTGGATAAGTCACTGCTGATGAGTGTGAGGTGCTTTCTGTACTTTGGCATTGGTCCTCACAGGCCACCACTCATTCCTGCAGAGGGTGTCTGCTCTATTCCTTGACGGCCTTTCCCTTAATTCAGACACCTCATAGAGATCAGAGATAATAGGACCCCTGAACTTCAGATCTGTAAGTAGAAAGAATCCTCGTGAGACACCCTAGTAGTGTCAGAACTCAGATGGCTTTAGCTCTCCAGCCAAGGCTATGATTTTTTTAAAAAAGTGGGTCTCTTCCATTTTTGAAGGTTCCCAAGGGAAAAGTTTCCTCTGCTCTCTATAAAGCTGGAAGGCAGGGAGATGACTCTGACACAGCCTTGCCTTCAAGTAGCTGTCTGTCTTCTTGCTCTGTCCCCAACCACTTTACTACCATTATTAAGGGTGGGTAAGGAACCTGAATAGTGTACACTTAAAATCATGCACTATAGAAATCTTTATTTTTGTATTTGGCTGAAATCATCCCTGTTTCCCTTTAAACCAACTAGTTTCAGCCAAGTTTCTCCTGCTGTCAAAATCTCCTTGAGTCAGGAAATCGCTGATAGAACAGGTGACTTGTCAGACTATCCAGTGCCCCTTTGTTTCCTCTTGATTTTGGAGAATTTGAATTCTGTGAAATAGTTGGAAAGGTGCTGTTTGAGCAAGTGAAGCTGTCCAGGTCCTTTACTGGCCAAGCTCCTATCACAAGTACATGAAAGAGAAGCAACAGATGTAGGTTAGAGGCATGAAGATCTTCCCTACAGTGTAGGGCAGCTGTCCTTACACTGGAGATGCATGAGGCCGCAACCCTTTGGTAAGGATACCGAGACAGAATCACATATCTCTAACTTGCTCTCATGTGGTCAGAGGTTCCAGGTCAAGAGCGTGAGGTATACCTATAGCCAATCAAACATAGAGCATTTATTGGACGCCAGATGCTTGGTTAGCTAGACATTAAATACAACTTCAAAAGATATAAAATAGAAGCCTGAGAGACGGTGCAGTGGTTAAGAGTGTGCGTTGCTCATGTAGAGGACCAGGGTTTGGTTCCCAAGACCCACATCAGACAGCTCAAATCTGCTTGTAACTCTAGCTTTAAAAGGGGGGGGGAATCTAACACCTCTGGGTTCCAGGAGTACCTGTACACATGCCCACATTCAAATACACACACAATTAAAAATAAAAATAAATTTTTAAAAATGTAAAATAATGAGATTTCTCTTGATAATATTTTGTAAGATAAAATTATTTTCCATAAAATGTTTTTGTAACATGCATATATTTACTATTACTAAATAAATAAAGAAATTTAATTGAAATATTTTATAGTTCCTAGTTTTAATTTGTAAGATGACAACTACTAATAGCTATAACAAATACCCATCAACACTCCTTGGGTCCTCAATATTTTTCAAAAGTATAATAGCTCCTGAGCATAGATAGCTTTGGGGGTTGAATTAGTTCTTTTATAGGTAAGGCTGGTGTCTCTTCCCACCACACTCATGGAATATAAAACTATTCTCTAAAGGAGTACTTCAGATTTCCCACTGAGACACAGAGGGGAGCTTTTAGTTCTTTGGACTGTCTCTGTGTCTCAGTTCATGATACTACAGATAGGTCAAAGGATGGGTTATCACTTTACCTACAAACACTTTCCTGTATCATTTATTTACATGTCAGATCAATGGACAACTCAGGGTCTTCCCGGGTTACCCAGCCCTCTTTCCTTCCCTACTGATATAAAATACGTTGCCATCAGCCAGCTTTCCGAAAGGCTAGTGGGGAGATGGGGAGGGAGGGTACGTAGGAGCAGTGAACTCTAGACTGAATTTGAATCAATTGTATGATATATCCCCAGGCTTGTTTCTTCTCCCAAGCTGCAATCAAAGGTGGATCATAGGGACTTTGATTCCTCATAATCTCCATCATTCCATACAACCCACATTCCTGACAGGACACACATGGAAGAAAATCAGAGGCTCATTAGATCAAAACGGGTCTTCTATTCCTATTCACTGTGAAGGGTAATCTTGTGTGAGTGCACCAGAAACCTGGGGAGCCTCTTACTAATTCTTTGTAACATCAAAACTTCATTACATTATAGGAAGCTCATAGTGTCAGAAATGGTTGGTGTCAGAGGAGAAATAATTTTCCCATCTTCTGTCAGAAGCATCGCCAGGGAAAAAACCCTCATATTTCCACAATTCTCTTTAGTGACAGTCTATATCAACACCTCTGATGAATAACTCACCGGATCAAGCTCTAGTCCTTCCATTCTGGGATATATTTAGCTAACCATTCCCCCAAGCGACAATCTGTCATCCCTAATAGTAATAAAAACTCACTTTTGCAGAGCACCTGTGTGCTAG
Organism: Phyllotis vaccarum; assembly: GCA_033318265.1. NCBI lineage: Eukaryota > Metazoa > Chordata > Mammalia > Rodentia > Cricetidae > Phyllotis > Phyllotis vaccarum. The sequence goes on along the minus strand of JARWLC010000016.1, from coordinate 61,741,032 downwards.
GATGTGGGCCAAGCTTTTCCATGTATGGCTCATTTAACACTAACAGCATCCTTTGAGGTTAATATTGGCATCTCCATTTCATAGATGAGATAACTGAGGCATGAGGAGGGGGTCTAACTTGCCCTAGAAGTTAGCAAGTAGAAAAGTTGAGATAAAAACAAAATACTAGACAAGTTAGCTTCATATGGCTCTAACCACTGAGGCCCTGTTCTTCTGTCTCTTCCCTTGCTAAGTGTGCAAAGGCCAGATGTTGAGATCATGTTAGCTGCCTCCAGAGAACCTCTGCAGAGCCCAGACTTCCACAGTGTCTTCATGCTATTCTTCAAAAGAACTAGTAACTGAGAATATTTCCCAAATATGAATGCTGAAATGTGGGTGCTGCTGAGGATAATGAGCTGTCTACAATCTGCCAGAAGCCACAATTTCTGGCCCATTGGGTTCATTTGGCCATTAGAAACCCAGGCATTGTCCAATCTCCCAAATCCTTGCATTGCTGCTACTGTTCCAAAGCAGAATAGATAGGCAACTGGTTTGATGGGACTTTCCCAATGTCCCCCCTTCTCTCAGTGGCACTTTCTTTCTTTAGTCAGTGTTCACAAACCACAGACTTCATAAATCACCTCTAGAATTTTCCCAGTAGTCCACAGCATAACTATTTATATTTATCTTTATCATTAATAAAAATTTGTCCTTGAGACATCTTCTGGCATCCAACTAAATTTTCTGTGAATATACTGGTTATAGTTCTTCAGGATCTTGCATTTTCCCTAATTTTTGAAAGCAAGTTTTCTGTGTCATCAGGAAAAACACTAGTGTGCAACAGTCAGGATCCTACATGAAGCGCCAGGTTCCATCCAAGATTCATAGACATGCTGGACCACTACAGTCAGCCCTTGGATCTCACTTCTTGTCTGGAAATGGGAAGCACATCCAAACAGAATTGGGTCTTGTTGTGCCTTACTCTTGAGCTATTGCACCAAGAATGTGCAGATGGAAGTTAGTTTAACTTCCCAAGGCTCAATTTCTTCAATTTGGAAATGAGAGAAGCTTTATTTGTTTTGTAGGGTGCATAGAATGACTGAGTGCAAACACTCAGTGAGTCCCTGGTGCATTGAATATGCTCCATATATATTTGGCCCTTTCTAGCCATCCAGCCTCCCTACTCCAACCATGCAGACTCTTTTCTATTGAGAGTTCTTGGGACTCTTTATTCAGTCTCCTGTTACTAGAACTTTCCATTGTCCTGGAGAATATCACCAAGAACTGCCATGACCACCTTCCTTTTCCTGTTCATCTTAAAAATGCCTGCCACATATCTTTGCTTGAAAGTTCTTGACTATCTGCAGATGAACTTAGATCTTGAAGGAAAGCTGTCTTGCCCTTGGGACCCACACTGCTGTCTTGTCATATCATTTCAAGAATCAAGAGACTTTTTCTCTGAGAGTCCACCTCATGGCAGAATCATTACCCATAATAATGATAGGTCTGGACAAAATAATCTTCCCAGTGTGAGGCAGCCAAATCCCTTGGCTCAGAAATCAGGCTTAATTGGAAATTAAATTGCATTTCCATGCCACCTGCAGGATGCCTATATCCACAGCTAATTTATCAAGGTGATGCCTTATCTGGAGGAAGCCCATGGGAATGGAGTGGCTGCCTCAGCAAAATTGCAAGTTCTTACCCAATGAAAGAATTTAACTTGAATTTTTCAAGTTTCTCATTTAGAGTTTTGTACCCATTAGCCATTTCTCTGCAGGGAACCCTGACAGAACCTACAAATGTGGGTATCAGTGGAAAATGGCTCCACATTCTAGTGTCCATGGCCAGTGGCAGAAAATTAGATAGGCGAAAGATCCTAAAGCCACAGCATTTAGTCATCTGGGGCTGGGTAGCGCAGGGAGATGGAGCATACAATGAATGGACTCAGATAAAGGATTTGATGTCATCTTGAGCACTGATATAAACCGTTTGCAGTGACTTCATGAAGTTCTGAACTATTCGTCCCGTCCTTTGAGAAGAAAACAGATATGCTTAGGTTCTCATCAACTGTGGAATATTTGCTGTTGAAGAACCCAGAGCTTAGAAGGCGAGTCACTTGCCTGAGGTCACAACTTTGCATCGAAGAAGCACAGAACCAAGACTCCAGGGGCTTCTGCAGAACCTTTGCACTCTGTACCCCAGTGTTCTCTCATTTCCATCAGCTTTTAGATTTGACGTTGTCTAACTATGGCTGCCATTACTAGTATGTGTAGTGCTCACTCTATTTCCCGGAGGAACATCAGTACTTTGCTAGAATTGTACTTTGTCCCTTTGTGTCTTTCTTTCCCTCTATGCATCTGCCCAGCCCCCGTGTGTTTGTGTGTGTGCATGTCATTTGAGAATTAGATCGAGAAACATAAAACATGGGATACAGAGATAAATTGGACTGGACAACAATATGAATGTAGGAGGGACAGACGGTGACTGACTTCATGGGGTTGGGCAGGGAGGACAAGGCCTATCCTCGCATAGAGTGGACAGCATATATTCAACAGGATCATAACAGAAGATTTCTCATATCTAGGAAAAGGTGGTCATCCAGACCTAAGAGTCTTAGAACTCCAAATGGATAACACTAAAGGACACCCATTCACATGTCATCATTAGAGTACTGAGGGTATAGAAGGGAGAAAGCATATGGAAAGTGACAGGAGAGAAACTCCAGGTCACATACAAAGACAAATCCATCAAAAGAACAGAGATTTCTCAAGAGAAACTCTCAAAGTAGGGAGGGCATGGAATGATGTATTTCAAGATTGAAAGGGAGTAACTGCCAGCTTTAATGACTATATCCAGCAAAGCTACTCTTAATAATAGAAGAGGAAAGACTTTTTGTGATAAACACAAACCAAAAGACTCTATGACTACCAAGCCATCACTATAGACTGGAGAAAAAAAACACACCCATTTTAGGCCATGGGAGAATTAATAACCCCAAAGCAGAGCAACTGAGGGTTAAGAAAGTACTGACCGATATAAAAACAACAAAATGATAGAGACAAGTACAGACCTTTCAATAACAACTCTTAATGACATCAGTTCTCAGATCAGAAGTTACGGAACAGCAGATTGGGTAGAAAATAGGGTTCAGCTGTTGGTTGTCTTCAGGCTATGTACCTTATTGGCAAAGACAAACAAGCCTTAGAATGGAAGGCAACATATCACCACAAGGATGGAAAAGTTATTCTCATCAAATGAAACAGGAAAAAAAAGTTGTTGGTATAGTTATACTACCATTTTACAAAATAGACATTAAATTAAAATTAGAAGATATAAGGAAGAAATTTAAGGCTTGGGCTGACCAAGTCAGTTACCATCTGGGCCCAGACTCACTGCTTTGAGGCACGCAATGTCCAGTCCATCTATGAGCTGCTGTGTGGAGGATCCAGTGGTGTGGAACCAGATCCAGGAGCACTTCATCATTACTGAATCATGGCTGTGAGTGAAGATGGTGCCAGCTACCAACAACCACCACAGACCCCAAGCATCTCTGAGGAGCCTGAGAGACCAGTAGAGGCAATGTAAGGAGGTGTAATGGTGTCTACAGAGTCCACAGAGCCCACACTATTCCTGAAACAACTGAAAAATGAACATCCAGTGGGAAGACGCTTTTAAAAAGTGGACTTATTAAATCAGAAGGGAAGATGGTAGAACAGAGCCTTGGACCCTTGGGAGAGAATGTTGAAACAAATGTGGCTATGGCAGATATGGGAGCATGGCCACAGTGAGCAAAGAACATGTTATTACTGAACAGGGCCACTCCTTGGCCAGAGGGCCAGCCTATAGCATGGAGTTACTGCTGCTGCTCATCAGGCTAGAAGAAGGAGCGCTCAGGGATGTGGTACTGCCTGCAGACTGCAAGCACTGTGGTCATGCCTGGTGTCTCTTGGGGTGGCCCACATTGAGAGTGGGGAGGTATGAAGTGGTCTTGAGCTTGTTCAGGTCCTGCTTCTGGATGCCCTGACCAGCTGCAACATCACCCTGACTCTAGGCAACAGCAAGGTATCCAAGATGAATTTCAGTATTTATGGTGCTTTAGAAACCTTGAACCAGACCAATGACTCATTTTGATGAGTATTCGTGTATAAAGTTGCTTGGGTACTCTGTGTGTGCATGTGTGTGTGTGTGTGTGTGTGTGTGTGTGTGTGTGAGAGAGAGAGAGAGAGAGAGAGAGAGAGAGAGAGAGAGAGAGAGAGAGAGACTGCAAGTTTGCAATGCCACTTTGATGAATAAATAAGCAATGAAGAGGTGAGAAATATAGGGAATACAGTGGCATATGGGTGATGCTGAGAGGCAGAACTAAGATACAGTGGTAGCGACAGATGTGAGAGAAGGCTACTGTGGACAGAAAAGCATGTCAATGCTGAGCAGAGTAGGGGTGTTAGGATGGTGTGAAGCAGCCTGGAGAGCTCATAGGCTCTGCCCTTCAGCATGCTGCCTGGCCACATGAATACCTTGACTCTGAGCAACTACAACATGTCCTAGATAGAGAATGGCCCATTCTTTGGAATAGGCCTTCTCAAAAGACCCCCATGGTCCATGCTGCCCCTGGAGGCCATGTTGGCATCTGTGGTCTATGCTACGGCTCAGGGACATATTGGTGGCCCAGGCTGCTGCTCCAGACTATGCCAAGGCCTGAAGTCCTTGCTGTCTTTGAAGGCCATGCTACTGCCAGAAGTCAGGTGGATGCATGTGCTCTGTGCTACATCCTGAGGCCATGTTGAAATCCAGGATCTGTTTAGCCTCCAATCGTCATGTTGATGTCCATTGTGGTCTGTGCTGTGGATGGAGGTTATGTGGATGTCCATGGTCTATACTCTCAAAGGAGCCCATATTGATGCCTATAGTCTATGTTACTACCAAAGGTCATGTTACTACCAAAAGTCCAGGACTAAGATGCCTCTGGAGGCCATGTTTATATCTGTGGCCTGTGCTGCTATTGAAGGCCATGATGCTGCCCATGTTCTGTGCTCCATTGGGGATTTTATTAATATCCATGGTCTGTAATGGCACTAGAGACCATGCTGAGGTCTATGGTCTGTGAAGATGCTGAAGGCTGTGTGGATATCCATGGTTGCTGCTGTCACTAGAAACCATGTGGAAGTTAATGATCCATGCTGTCACTGACTGTAAAGTGCAAGGGAGCTTCTTTTGCTGGGGTTTTGATGTCTGCTGACATTGAGATTGACATTGAGATTGAGGACAGAAGATTCTGTGACCACCCCAACCCTAAAAAAATATAAATAAAACAGCAACAACAAAATAAAAACAAACATGAAACCACTCTAAACCTTAAGCTACTGAGGAGAACTCCTAACACTTGTGGTAGGGAGCCAGGCATGGTAGTTCGTGCCTTTAATTCCAGCACTAGGCAGAGGCAGATGGAATCTCTGAGCTCAAGGTGAGCCTAGTTTACAAATCGAGTTCCAGGGCAGTCAGAACTAGATAGACTGTTTTTAAAAAGCAAAAGAAAAAAAAAAAAAACACTAACAAATCGTGAGAGGGAGGCTGAAGTGTAGCTCTACACACAGTTGATGGCTTCTGTCAGGGGTGGAATTGGGGAAGGGGGCTGAACACTGTGGGGTTTGACCTTGCTCCAGTGAGTATATTGGCAACACAAAATGGACTAAGTATTTATTTTCCTTTTTCTTCTTTTGTTCTTTTTTTTTTTTTTCTGGGAGAAAATCACAAGGGTGAGGGTTTGGCCTAGGAGAAGTGGGAAGAAATTAATGAAATGAAAAATGAAAATCACTGCAAAAATCAGTGAAACAGAGAGATCATCCTTGAAAAAATAAGACTCACAATTATACTAAAATAAATAAATAAATAAAGAGATTGAAGACCCAAATTAATTAAAGAGGGAAGGGAGAACGTTGTAACAAATACCAATGAAACATAGATGCCCACTGGAGCAGACTCTGAAAATCTGTCTTCCAATAAGTTGGAAAAACCTAACAGAAGCTAATACATTTCTAGATTAGCCTATCAAAATCAAGTACTCCGACAGACTTACAGAGAACTGTAAGTTTGAAGCAGTAGGAAGATAGTCTCCCAACGGAAACAAGCAAACAGACAAAAAAAGCAAGCCTCCTGCGGTAGGAAGGGGCTGGACCTGTTTCACAGCTGGATTCTACAAAATCTTTAAAGAAAAATTAACACCAATGCTTTTCAAACTGTTTTATAAAACCAGATAGTAGGGGATATGCTACTAAATTCATTTTACAAAATCACAGTTATTCTGCTAATCAAGTTGGATATGGGCAGAACAGAAAGGGAAATTATTAGCAAATCTACTTGATGAACATGAAAGTAAAAATTATTAATAAAATCCTTACAAATTAAACTCGATGGTACATCAAAGTATCATTTGCCATGTTCAAGTTTCCATTTATTCCAGCCAGTGATCAAAGATTATTTCAATGTGTTCAAATCAATAGACGTACTACATTACATACGCAGAGTGAAGGATAGAAATCATATGTTCATATTAACAGGAAAAGAAAGGCCTGGGACAAATTCTAATACCCTTTTCATTATTAAAAATATCCTCAAGAAACTAAGAATATGAGGAAGCATATCTCAACACAATGAAGTCTATATGTGATGAACGTATAATGTGACCAACCTATATCCAACATCATATTACATGTGAAAAAACTCAAAGCCTTTCCACCAAACTCAAGAAGAAGGCAGGACCATCCACTTTCTTCTGTCTTGTTTGATATAGTTTTTGAGTTCTTGGCTAGAGTAATAATAAGTCAAGAGATGTAAATAACAGGAGCACAAGGAAACCATATAAAAATGAATGTTAAATAGTTCCTACTCCCAACCGTTGTTTTAGTTTATTTTCTAATTTACATTTTTCACTGATTGGTGTGGCTTTAATAAAGCTTGTCTGAAAATCAGAGGACACCCTCAAACCCTTAAGGTCGGGAGTGGTGGCCCACGCCTTTAATCCCAACTAGGAAAGTTAATGGAGGAAGTGAGGTAGCTGGGCGGAGACAGAGGAGGGAGGAGCAGCCCTTCCGCTGAGACCACTTTCACTTTTGGGGAAGATTGAGTCTGAGGATTCCTGAGGAGTGGCTGGGTGAGAAGTGGCTCTGGATTGTTTCTCTGTCTCCCTGATCTAATAGCATTTCCTCCATATCTGGCTTCAGGTCTCTATTAATAATGCCAAGTAGAATTTGTGCAGTAGATTGGAAACGTGTAGTTCACTCATCATTTCCAAGTATTATGTAATCAAAGTAAATGTTCAGAGGTCCTACCAGCAGGTGAAGCAAAATGTGTGTATTTTGTGTCTATTTTTACTGAAGTATAGATCATCTCCAGCTTTCACTTTAGTAAATAATATGACCATACCATGGCAGACACCTCTGAATGAAGGTCTATAGCAGTACTCATGTCTTATGTAACCCTAGAAGAAATTTCTCCACTAGGGTTGGACGGACAATCTCCTTTCTGGCCCATGTTTCATCTGGCTGTGGTGTGAGAAGAGAGAGATGGGAAAGAACCCCAGGGCTACAACAGCAAAGCTAGGGAAGTGATGAGGGCTGGACTTCAGGGGTAATTCTGGGAATAACGCTGAAATGGCAGAAAGAAGATGATTCACAGTTCCAGTCAGGAACATCTAAGAGAAATAGTGAATCTGGGCATCAGAAAGATTGGTTATGGCTTTATAAGGGTTCCGTAGAGGTTACAGGCAGTCATTCAGATAGAAAGGTCTAATGGCTTCCTCCACCTCTCTCTTTCTCCCTCCCTCCCCTTGTGCAGAATGCTGAAGCATTCTTAAATAACTAAGGCATGGCCTCTGCCCTACCACAAACTTTCTGTCCAACCAATGTAGTCACCTGTAGGCCTGGAGCATAAGAGCCCAGGAAAGGGGAACTTGGGAGTCCCTTCTCAGGTAAGTTCACCAGACAAAGCTGGAGAGGGAGGGATCTTGTTGAGTCTGAGGTGGGAAGAAACTTCTTCTGGACAGCTACCACCTGTGGGAGGAGCAGGGTGACATTGTCCCTGTACCCCAGTCACTTTTAAGAGAAGGCTCTGCTTTGAGGGTAGATAGCTCAAGATCTTGCTTATTTTGCCCTCCACTTCTTCACTGATAGCTAGAAGGCTGATGGTGGAGTTATCCCTGACAGTGTTCCCATGGCCTTGACTTCACTCTCACAGACATTTCAGGTTCTTAGTGGAATGTAAGGGTTTGCTTTGAAGTCTGAGATATGATCATCATGGGGACAATGTCTCACACCTGCTTTTTGCCTACATCTTGGTGCCCTGGGAGGCAGAAACCCACAAGGAGTAGCAGATGTTCTTCTGGGTCCAGCCTTCAGTTTGCAAATTGGGCTTGTTCTGTGTCTGCTCAAGAGACTTCATGATGTGAGGCTGATTTCTCATTTGCTGCTGAAAGAGTCCTCAGGGGACATTAGCCCAGTCACAGGTGATTGGCCTAGCATTACATCTCAGAACTCTCCTGCCTACTTCTATGCCTCACCCTGCTGAAGGAGTGGGAAGAGCTGGCTGAAAGGTACGACAGAGACAGGAAAGGTTCTGGATGCTAACTAAGTCACTGAGCGGACCATTACCTTTCCTGCTCTACCTAGCAAGGGTGAGCTACAGATCCACATAGGGAGAGGGAAGATGAAGAGAATGGTGGGCAAGTCTCTGACCAGTTTCTGCCCCACGTGGGTCATTTTGGTCAATCAGTTCTTTTCCAGAACCTGGGAGCCCCTGGTTTGACAGTAATACAATATTAGAGAACTATATTTAGTTTTTAATAAATAGCAGCAAGATATAAAAGCAAGAACACGCTGTCACTTATGAACCTCAATGAGGCACAAGCCATGCACTCTACTTTTGTTCATTCCTTCATCCAACATTCAGGATGGGCCTCGCTCTACCCATTATATAGATAACAGAACAGAAAATTGAGTTCTGAAGATGTCCCTGTGTAATATAAGTTGAAAATGGTGGTATATGATCTGGAATCTAGTGAATTCCAAAATCATGCTTTCAGAGGGGTCTGGACAGTCAGTGGATGAAGGGAACCTGAGCAAGGGACATTCTGTGCCTGTAGTTCACTTAAACATTTGCAGATGATTTCATACCTCCAGAGATGAGCTGCTCATCCAAATGGAGCGGAGAGCAGAGTAGATATTATGCCAGTTCACACCCAGCTTCAGAGACCCCCTCTTCCCATACGGAGGTAAATCAAACTGTTACTGAGGAGGTGATGGCTCTCAGGATGATGGGCTCAAAAGCCAAATGCCAGGCAGTTTTGCCAGGGTAAGTGGGGATGGGAAGATGGGCAAAGAATAAGACTGGGGCCTTTAAGCAGCATGCTGGGTAGAACCCACAGGGAATGAATGGTACTTTGGAGATCAAGATTCCAGGGTCAGCTTTGCTAATAGCAGAAAGCCAGCTGACTGGGGAGCGACCTCTAGATCTTAGGCGTCTAAACTGCTTGGATAACCTCCACTTCCCTCAGGGCCTATGTTCTAGGCTTTTGGCCAGATGCACAGAAGCAGTGATGACTACCACACAGTCCCTACGCGATAGACCTGAACTCCAGTGGATAAGCATGGATAGAAAGGAGATGTAAGTCAGGGGAACCCTGTGGGTTGTGGGGATGAGCAAGTTCTAGAGACCTACTGAGTAATATGGGCAATGGTGAGTCATATTGTCTTGTATCCTGTGGGAAAGACTTGATATCCTGAACACACAAAGGTAATGGTGTGGTGGGATAAACATGATGACTAGATTGAATCCTGTAGCTACTTCACTATGAACACACAACAAAACATCAAATATTTCTCTACACCAAAATGCAAATGATTTTAATGCTTTTTTTTAATGTGTATAAACGTGCTGTGTAGGAACACAATGGGCCGTGCAGGGAAACGAGGCAGCTTTTGATGACAGGATATGTCAAAGAATGCATGGCTGGCTATAGGAGGCAGCAGAGAACTGAATGAAGCATAGGGAAGGGTCTCCGGAAGGGCCAGAACTCAGCCAGGAGAACAGTAACCATGGGTACCCCAAGGCTGAAGAAACTGGTTGATACTCCAGCAAGAATAGCATGGCCCAATTTACAGGGTACACCATTCAGGGTGGTTAACAAAAGGAAGAAAACAGAAATCTACAGAACAAATCACAAAATACCCATTCCAAGATGTCTGCCTTCAGCTTAAAGGATGTCTGTCAAGAACTGGGGGCTGGAGAGATGGCTCAGACGTTGGAAGCACTTGTTGCTCTTACAGAGGACTGGGTTCAGTTCCAAGCACCCATATCAGGAGACTTACAGTCACCTGTAATTCTAGTTCCACGGTCCCGAAGCTCTCTCTGTCTTACTTGGTCACCTACATCCATGGGGCACTCAGACATACAAGCAGACATTCATAGGCACACACAAGATAAAATAAACCTTTAAGAGGTTTGTCAAGAGTCCACTGGAGGCAGTTTCTGTTTTGTAATTTTAAAAAGTTTGGATGGTGCTCTGATAGAGGAACAGCTAAGCACAGCGTGGCACAGCCACACAATGACATAATACTCCGTTATTTCAAAAGGAATGAAATGCTAACCCAAGCTACAACATGAAAAGATTTTGAGAAAATTCGAAGTGTACAAAGTCAGACACAAAAGAACACTAGTCTACTCACCCAAGGCACTGAGCATAGGCAAAAATCCTAAGACAGGCAGTAGAATGTGATGGGTAGGGGATGGGAGAACAGGAGTTTGTGTTATAAAGATGGAAAATGTTCTGGAAATGAACAGTGGTGACAGCATAAATGTACCCCAACCACTGAGCTATACACTTAAAAGTGACTTATTAAACATAATTTTAATGGATATTTATCACAATGGAGAATATAAGAAAAGACACCGAGCCACCTTAAAATACCACCAATCAGGAATGCCTCGGTAACAAATTAATATTCTTTCAGGTCTGGAGGTCAAAAGTCAAGGTCAAGCTGGAGAAGTTGGTGTGGGGTGAGGCCTCTGTCCCCAGCTTGTAGGAGACTACTTCCTCATATCCATACTGTGCCTTCCTTTTTTGATGAGGACAGCAGTCATATGGGATCAGGGCACTGGCCGAGTGATCTCATTAAACTACCTCTTCCAAGGTCCTATCTCCAAATATAATAGCATTGGGGCTAGAATGTCAGCGTGTGAATTTTAATGGGGGGCACAGTTTAGTCCACAACAGAAGGTGATACTGTTGAGAAGCTTCACTGGAGGACTGTCCCTCTAAAAATAAGTCATGGCTTTGATCTTCTATGTAACGCTGGCAAGTGCTTCAAGCGTTGGGGATATAAACAGAAAGCTCCTAAGGGGAACTGGGTTAAATGTGGAGCTCCTTCTAAAGCCACAACACTCAGGGATGATGGCAACGATTGGCCCTCTTACATGTGCCACATTTGGGATGGCAGGCCATCAGTTCTGTTCTTGTGAGTTGTGGACAGAATTCACTAGCACCAGTTTATGAACTCCCTACAAATCCACTATGCCTCATGGCTTAGAGATATCCAGAGCTCTGAGTGACCTTTAAGTCCCAGGCTGATACGTGCAGATCCTGAGCAAGAAGCCTGGGCTTGTCTTGACCTGCTAAGCACAGATGACTTGAAAACTGTCACTCAAACTCACTCAGTTTAATCAAAAGATTACATAAAGAAAATTGGGCTAAGCTAACCCTGGCCTCCTTGAGAAAAGCCCCAGGGTTGTATCTTCCCACTGACTCTTCTTCAGATCTCTCCCTCCAAACAACTTCATCTAAGCAAGAACCAAAAATCAGTCAAGCTCAATTCATGGCTGAAAATATTGTCTGAGTGGTGTCTTCCTCCCTCTCCCTGAAGTCTTGGCTCCTTGGTCAGTTCTCCCCCACCTTCTGTTACTTGACTACAGAAGCTAACCGGAAGGTACTGGTTTGGAAAGCTCGAGGGTGGGAATCTTCCCTAGGATTGCGCTTCTCTCGTCTGAGTGAAGCTCTCGACCACTTGGTTTCTAAAGTAAGAGTATGTGTTCCCTCTTGCTTTCTTCTTTCAGATGTGTGTGTGTGTGTGTGTGTGTGTGTGTGTGTGTGTGTGTGTGTGTGTGTGTGATAGAACTAGGTGACCGACAGCCAGAATCTCAGCTCTGGCTCTGCCCCTTGCTCACAGGCAACTCTTTTGTGTCGAAAGCAGAGCTTTGTTTTGAACCATGGTGGCAGAGGTTTTACTCCATGCCCAGCTGGCTTTGTCGCTGTTAGCCTGATGAGGCAAAAGGCATTATGACAGAAGGCTGTGGAAGAGAAAGCAACTCTTGTCAGGAAGCAGAGAGAGACAAAAGGAGCTGGGACAAGATAAACCTTTCAGATCTGTCCCCAGTGACCTCATTCCTTGAACCAACTGAACCTCATTTCGACTACTCCCTTACTGATTCTATTAAACTATGAATCTATTAGTGGTTTAGGCCATCAGTACAGCTAACAGTCCATGGCCCAACCACTTCCTAATGGCTAGATGCGCTAACTGGGGACCAAGCCCTCAAACCTGGAGCCATTAGGAGAGGGTGCATTTTATATCCAAGTTATAACACCTTTCTCTGCAGTTTGCATCTCCATTTCTATAAATGGGGCTCAGGTGAGCTCTCTACCTTGGGGAGTTTTGTGCATGGTAAGATGGTAGGTGGAAAGATGGGTGCAGGAGACACAGGGCATGATGAGCAAACAGCTCATGCACAATCTTTGCCTCAAGTATAGCTATTAAATATTAAATACCAAAACTGGAATAGATCTTAGAACCAACAGTTCCCTCATTTGAAAGATGAACACATAGAAGCCCCAAATAGGGAAGCTACTATTCAGTAAAATGGATTGAAGATTTATCTCCTCATATAAAAACATACATTGTAGTTCTACCAACCAATTGTGATGGTATTTAGTGATGAGGTCTCTAAAAATTATTGATTTATTTTTATTGGAATATGTGTATTGTGTGTAGTAGTTGGTTTTATGTAGACATCTTAATTGTATCATGTACATTGACTATATTCTCTCTTCCTATATGCTCTCTCTCCCCCTTCTCCCTTACTAGTCCCCTTCTCTTGATCAGAAAGGGTCACATCTACTTTATGTCATATATATGTCAATACCTCCCCACATGAGTTTTATCGAGCTATAAAGAGCAAAATTACATCATTTGCAGAGAAGCAGATGGAACTTTAGGCAGGTCTTTGGGAGGTAGCTAGGTTGTGATGGCAGGGCCTTCATAAAAGAAGCCGAGCAACCAACTCCCGTTCACTGATGTCAAAACACAGATGAATGAAGAGAATTTGCAACAGAACTGTGGGTCATCCTGTCACCCTGATTCTCAGATATTAGCTCCAGAATGAAGAACTAAATGACTTCACAGCCACTCAGTAGGTGGCATTCAGTACAGTAGCACTAATGAACTAAGAAAATACGATGATAATTCAAGACCACACCTGACTTCACCGTTGTTGCTCTTTGTACTCCAAAGGACACAAGATGCAGTCTTGGTTGCTCCAAGCAGAAAGGAGCAGAACGGGCCTATGTTCACAGTCTTCTGCCCCCATCCAGTAGAGGACAAAGGCTTTCTTCAGCCTGCAGACTGTAGATCTGTGGCACTCAGAAGGGTTATCATCGGTGCTGATTGGCTTCCCCTGAGTTTTTTCCTGAGGTCTTAGTTTCTTTCCTTCCCCCATTCCAGTCCTGGAGCCTATAATATTTCCCATTCCTGCTTCTTCCCTGTAGGGAGAGTATGTTGTTCCATTGTAAATAATTGTCCTGACCACTGGTTTAATATAAATGCTGATTGGCCAGAGGCAGACAGGAAGTGTGGGCGGGGCTACCAGACTAAGAAAACTCTGGGAACAGGAAGAACAGAGCAGAAATGCCACAGAGACACCAGAAGATGCAGAGGACAACTATGCTGCTCTGAGAAAAGGTACCGAGCCCCATGGCTGAACAAGATAAGGATCATGGCTTAATTTAAGGGTTAAGAGTTAGCAAGTTATATGCCTGTGCCCCAGGTCAATCAGTGTACAGTTAATATAAATGTCTGTGTGTTTCAGTGGGACTATGGGACTGTGGGTCTGAAAGTACGGGCCACCAGGCTAGGCCGGAAAATCCAGGCCAGAAACCTAATACCACACTCCCCCTGCTAATATCTCCTTAGTGTCCTGGTTTTCTCTGTGATCCTCAGGTATTGGGTCCCTCAGGCTGTGATATAGATGGATACCAGAGAGACTCTAACCCTACGTGAGCTGTAATGGCCATATCTTCAAGCACAATAATGGACAACCAGGGCAGACTGCTGCCAGGAGGTTAGGAGTGGGACCAGGCTTGAGAAAACGGAGGTGAGTACAGGCAGGGTCCATGATCTTGACACCCTTTCTCCTCAAAGACATGCCACTCATTCCTTCTGCCAAACCAACAGAGAAGTTAGGAAGCCTGTGGAATTGGAATGCTGAGAAATAGACAAAGACCAGACCTTAGAAAGGAACTTTTGGTACAGGTCCTAATATTCTACCGCCTCATCATTTGAGGCACCTATTATCACTAGTTGAGTGCTTATGTGGGGATCATATTTTCCCACAGTGGGTGGCCAGTAAACAAACATATCCAGGTAAAAGGAATCTGTTCAGCTATTGGAAAAATCTCAGGTACAGAACTTGATTGGGGGCAGCTGAAATGACTTTGTGGAACTGATCGAGGAGCCAAGAGAACCTGGGCCATCTACCATTGTTTCTTCCAGCTTGGTTTCATATCTCCTTGCTATCAGCCACAGCCCAAGTATGTGAGGAAAGAAAAGTGGCCATCTTGAGCTTTACCAAACCACTGCTATATGCCAGGCGCTGTGTGTGTGTGTTGTATACTATCCCATTCCGTCTCAGCAGCAGCTCCAGGACGTGAGCATCCCTGACCTCATTGAATAAATGAAGAAGGAATTCAAAATGGGGAGTGGCTTGCCCAGGAGTAGCCTGTCAGACCTTGACACAGTCATCTGACATCATATTTGTGCTTCCTTCCATGACCGCATCAGCATTACTCTGCTCTTAGGAATCAACCATTTTAGGGAACTGAGATCTGAGTTGACAGAAGCATTCAGGGAAGATCCTGTAACCCTAAGAAGATTGGGGAAGGTGAGGGTTATAATAAAAGAAAACAGGCTGTGGAGCCTCAGGAGGGCCAAACAAGAACAGGTTTGCTACATTCTTCATCACGTCATGACATTGCAGCCCACAGTGCTCTCCTGCTATATAATGGCCATTTCCAGCTACTTTTTAATTTGGAACAAACTAGCCGCTCCCTTGTGTTCCTGAAGTTAATAGGATGTCTGTGCAGCATCACCAGGCTAAGCATCCCTGGACAAATTATTCTTGCTTGTATTAGGGTTCTTTAGGAGGGAGGCCAGGAAACTTAGGAGAGACACCTTTAACAAGTGGTGGAGTTAGACTTTCATCTGACTGTGGAGACCCAAGAGAGCATCTGGCCAGCTGAAATGGGTCAGTGGAGTGACAGGCCTGTTAGAGAGGAGCAATGATGGAAAATCTGACAGTTAGGATGAAAGCTACTGAGTGTGGACAGAGCCAAAGCAAGGACAGATCTCAGTGTGGTAGTTCTGACCTGAGCCTGGCAGGTAGGTAAGATTCAGGGATCCAGTGGTTGAGCTTTCTGCCTATGGCAGGGCGTCTGCCCTGAGGAGTGCCTGGAAGAGACAGGGAGTGGAGCTGTCTAACATGGCTCTAGTGCTGGCTTATCCTGTACTGCTGGGACAATGCACTAACAGGAGGGTAGTGGAGGGGTCTCTCTTCCCCCAGTAAGGAGCTGGGCTTCCTAAGGGAGAGGTAGTGTCCTCTTCACTAGAGGCCATTGTTATAGTGTGAAGGCCATTGATTTCCTGGACAAGTCCTAGCTGCCATCTCAATGCCAGATGACTGACTACCTCAAATAATCTGTTTCTCAACAGATCAGAATTCTTTTCATTGTTTCTCTATATAAAGAGACAGCTGTGAAAAAGACCTCTCATTGGTGTAAAGTTCACCTAACATCTGCACGTGCCTTAGCCCTGGCCATCTCTCCAAGAGGTAATAGGGATTTTGAAGGATTGTGAGTGTGGCTATCTGTCCTTGGCCTATGAGTGACCCCCTATAAAGCTAGTTCTTTATTCAGCTCATGTGTCCTTCTAGAATTTGTCACAACTCCTGAATGGCAGGTGGCTGCCCTGAAGAGATCCAGGTACTACATAAACAGTTCTCAACACATGCACCAACACAATGAGTAGGAAGCTGGGGTAGGGGACCCGCTACCTGACAAGGTGAGGAGTGGCATGGGTGGAAGCATCTTCTACAGCTTCCTAAGTGAAGAAAAATGTGCCTGCTCTTGCCCCACGGGACCTGGTGTCTAATGCCAGCTCTGCCATGTGGCCTAGCTAATCAGTTTCCTTACCTTGTAAAACATGGGTAGAAACTTTGAGGGTTGCAACTAGAGCCAGAAAACGGAGATGAACAAGAGCAAAAGGTGGACCCGTCCTTAGCTCTGTGAAGCTGAAGGAAGAACATCTGCCCTATTAACTGCCTACCCTTATTTTATGATACTCAGTCAGTCAAAAAACAAAAACAAAAAACAACAAAAAAACAAAAACAACAACAAAAAAAACCAAAACATGGTCTCTTGGCCTTGCTATTGTCAGATCAAAAGCAAGGACCCTCCCACACTCAGGGACCTTCTACCATTCACTCACACAGCTGGATGACAACAAAATTGGGATAGGTTCCCAGCTGGCCTAAGGCAGATCCCTGCCAGGTCCAAGGTCAAGCTTGTGAGGATCTGGAATAGCAGTGGGGGGAGACAGGGAGGAACAGTGTGTCTTCAGCTCTATAGTCAAGTCTGTCCTTGCTTAGACAGGAACATCCTGGACTAACTGGGAAGAAGGGTTAAAACCAAAGCTTTGTCCTTGACCCAGATCTCAGTTCTCACAGGCTCCTCTTGTCCCATTGCGGCATGGGTGGCCTACAGTGTGCTGCATGCTCTCCTGGAGTAGGTCCCTCCTTCCTGATTACTTTGGCTTTGTTTTCTGTGCCTCCTGTGGCAAATTAGTTCCAATGCACAAAAGGAGATGATCTGAGCTTCCCCCGTCAGAGTATGGCCTGCACCATTTCTGGTCTCCAGTTCTTTGTCAAGAGCTGGGAATGAAGAAAGAGAGGCAGTTGCCGTGTGTGTGTGTGTGTGTGTGTGTGTGTGTGTGTGTGTGTGTGTGTGTGTGTGTGTGTGTGTGTGTGTGTGATTGACAGTCATTTTTTGGGGTCAAATTCTCTTATAATCTGGAGTTCCCTCATTCAACTAGATTTTCTGGTCAGCAAGCTCCAAAGATCATCCTGTCTCCACCTCCTTGGTGTTGTGATTATAGACAAAAGCCACCATGTCGAACATTCACAGGGATCCAAACTCAGGGCCTCATGCTTGGGTAGCAAGTACTTTTCCCACCGAGCCATCTCTTCTGCCCAAGACTTATGTTCTTAGCTCTTACAAAGGGGTCAGGTAAGAGAGGAGCTCAAGCATCGTTTGACAGGCCTAGTGAGATGGCTCTTCAGGGAAAGACACTTGTGAGGCTACACACACACACACACACACACACACACACACACACACACACATGCACACACACATACACAGACACACATGCACACACACGCACATACACACATACACAGACACATATGCACACACACACATATACACATATACACACATTTTAAGTACAATAAAAAAATTAAAAATTCTTGTTCAGGGAAGGCCTTTTGGAGAGAAAGCTGGACATAGATTAAATATCATCTTGTGCTTAGGTGCAGGGCTAGTGCTATCACAGCCTATTCTTAGGGGACTGTGCTGAACACTAGTGACATAGGGATTGGGAGAGAGGGTGTCCCTGCTCTGAGCACACACAACCCTAAGAATATAGGCAGTTAATAACAGCCACATTCATTCACAACTGAGTGCAGTGATAGAGGGTACCGACTCCATTTTCTTGATTAAGAAGCTGAGGCCAGAAGTGTAGGATCTAACCCAAAGCTTTCTTGCCTGTGTGGAGGATCCTGGGATGTCTCCCATTGTGTTTGTGCTTTGTGATTTTTTTTAAATTACCTACTTTGAGACAGTGTCTCTTACATTACTCAGGTTGATCTCCAATCCCTACAATCAAGTCATCCCTATGCCTCAGCCTCCCAAATAGCCAAGTTCATTAGGCACACACCACCACATCCAGCTTGGAAAAAAAAATTTTAAGCAAAAGCAAATCGTGGAAGAGAGATCTAAAATAAATTCAAATAGAACTGAAAGATGGGGAATACCAAAAGTCTGCTTACTCAACTTCTCTCTGAGGACATTTGAGACCATATGAAAGTCCAGGCAAAGCTCCGAAGGCTTCTGTGTGGTCAAGGCTTCTGCCCTACACAGAGTACAGCTAGTGTTATCCTTCAAGTGTGGGACAGGGGAAGCACAGTGATACCCAGAAAGGACCGATGTGAGGCATCCTCCCAGACCAGAGGCTGTATAACACATTTACTTAATTCTGCTGATGAGCCGGGCTCTGCAATCACCCTGCCTATAGTGAGAATGGAGTATGTGGTTTGCCCTCCTATGGTGTTAAGCTAGTGGTGAAGGCAGCCTTTCAAATCCCACAAAGAGGAACATAGATCACGAATTATGATTAGGCCTATGAAGACACTCATAACCAGATACATGTGCAGGGAGACCTGAGCAGTTGTCTCTACAGCAGGTAGGAAATCTGGGTCTCTTAGTATCTTGAAAAGGTAGGTTTTGGCATCAAGGGGAGGTAACCAAGGACCAAAAGCTGGTAGAGGGGCTGGGCTTGGTCTCTCCTCATTTCCCAGTCATTGGAAATGACACAGAGAAAGGGGGAGGTTCCCCAGACCAGAAGAGGAACGTGGTTGATGCATTCATTTCCCAACTTCAGAGGGTTGGATTGTTGCAAATCTAGACTCGGTTCAATGAATAACAAACAGATGAAACCAGATTGAAAACTAGAAACCATTATGCAATCATAATGTGTCCACACAAGATGGAGTCTAAATCATACACATCGTCTACACATTCTAAAGTGTTTATTCTGGACTCAGGGAGACCCTTTCTCAACTCTCCAGCTCAGGTTTGGCTCAGCTCCCATTCTCATCACTGACTTAACAAATATTTAACCAACACCTGGGGTCGGCAGTACTCTCCCTGCACATGTCTGGCTCAGGGCCAGGGCTGTGTAAACATTTGGTCCTTTCTGCAGAGCTGAGGCCGAGGGTATAGGTAAAGTTCAGACACAATCTTCCCCCCTGCCTGCTTTGTGCTGCTTCCCGGAGACCTTGCTATTGGGAACTTGGTATTGTAGCAGCTCTGTGGAAGGCCAGGCAGCTGCTTAGTCCCCAGTGTAAGTTTCAACCAAGTCCCTTCTACATCAGGTGGATCTTAGTTTCTGGGATTCTGACCCGGTGTGCACATGTCTGTGTGCCTGTGTGTGTTGTGTGTCCTGCCTTTACACAGCTGGCCTCTGAAGTGATTGATGGCCATTCTAGACCCACTACCTCTCTGCCGACATCAGCCTCTCTCTCCTGAACAGCCTTATTTTCTCTCACCTCAGTTTAGAAGCTATAGTTTAGAGAACCCCCTCAGTCTGCCCTGGTATCTGTTTTCTGTTCTTGTCCCCACCACCACTCCGGTTTCTGTACATCTCAGTACTCAGTGTGATATCTAGGTGAGATCCATGTGGGATCTGCATGGATCTCACCTAGACATCAAGAAAAGACTCTACTTTTCTTGAAGGGGAATTTGCATTCATAAAATAATGTATAGTATTTGAGCATGGCACATGGGAGGTAAGTGCTCAACACA
Source organism: Phyllotis vaccarum (assembly GCA_033318265.1). Classification (NCBI taxonomy): domain Eukaryota; kingdom Metazoa; phylum Chordata; class Mammalia; order Rodentia; family Cricetidae; genus Phyllotis; species Phyllotis vaccarum. The sequence continues at coordinate 61,721,099 of JARWLC010000016.1, read as the reverse complement.
TATTGAAAAAATATCTCACACTCACTTATTCAAATATTAATCTTCCCTCTATTCAGAAGTCTGTGTCTCTCTTACACACACACACACACACACACACACACACACATACATGCACACACACACACACACACACACACACACACACACACACTTTAGACACACTCTTTCCTTTGCTGACTCACTTCCTCATACTTATCTGTTCTGTGCATAGTGTTGCTCTGGGGTATATAGACCCACTAAGCTAATGAGTTTCAGACTTTGGTTCTGGGGAGGGCTTGGTCTGGGGCCTCCACCATACATTCCTACCCATCTCAACCTCTGACCCACTTCTTTATATCTAGATACAACCACGTATTCCGTGAAAGGATTTCACATGGGGATTTCCTGGACCTTTTCAACAGCACTCAGCAGGAGGTAGTGAATTCATTTTACAGATTTAATAAAACAAAACAAAATAAAACAAAAAACAGCCACAGAGAGACTATGGCTTTCCCAAGTGGCAACACAGGAGCTGAAACCTGGGCATCTTCTATCTGGGCTACAGCTGTTTCTAGGGCATCAAGAAGTGGAGGTGGGGTAGGATGCTACCTTACCTGTCTGTCCCTCAGGCTCAGAGGTTCTAGAACACCCTCACTTCTCCTTGGACAAATGGAGAACTTTTAAAAGTCTCATCCCCCCCCCCCCTGCTTTATCTTTCTGGAATGCAGCCACTGAGCATCGCTCAACTGTGCCCTGCTCATGACCAGTTCTCTGCCCCATGCCTCCTAGTTCCAACATTAGATGCTCTGTCCCTAGGATATCCTGGAAGGACAATGTCAGGAAGGGGCCACAGAAAGAACTGGAGTCTTTAAAGACTCAGGGGAGAGAGCAAGAGGCTCTCATAATCCTTGTCACAACCAATCCTGTGCAGCTGGGTACCTGGGCAATGTCATGAGAAATGGCCACCTATATCTTTTGCTCCCTCAAATTCTAGAGTTTGTGGGCTTCCTTCCTGAATACGAAGTCTGCAGTCTCCAGTATCTCTCTCCCCCACGAAAGACTTATTTTTCCAGTGAGAGGGCATGAATATTTAAAGATATTTTTCCAGCCACTGGAACCACACCACACTGCTGTTCTCCCTTGAAATGTATGCCCAGAAAGTTTGCCCAAGTTGCTCGTCATGTCCCACCCTCCCTAACACAGAATATCAAATAAAGTCCCTGAGAAGTTAGCCTCCCTTTTGTCAGGAGGGTTACCAGGGATGCTGGCTGGGTTTAGGGCTGAAGAGGTGTGTATAGTCCTGATTCTTCACCATGGCCGCACAGAGTGTACATCTGCAAACCTCCCAATACTTCAGTACTTGAAAAAGCCAGAAAATCAGACATGAGGAGGAACAGTCACCAGACATAACAGATCACTAGGCAGAGTCCAGGAGAACAGGACCCACAAATGCCAACAGAGCATCCTCAACACTGACTGCAGAGCTGATGAGGATTCTGAGTTTGCCACTGCAGAACTACTCCAGCCCCAGGGCCACCTCCTGCTGCCCCCCTTCAGCATCTCTGCTGTGCAGAATTACTTGTAGCCCACTGCGTCAAGTCTCTCTCTTATCAGCAAAACACAACACTCCCAGGATAAGTTTTTTAAAACTCCAGTCACGCCAAGCTGCTTCCTAGAGGGTTCCATTTCTCTGCTCATCTATAACCAATCAGCCACACATCGCCAACTCCATTTCTGAAGTTCCAGGCAATTACAGCCTTCTGAGCTCCCTGGCAGGGCGCCTACCTGCCCAGGTCCAGATCAGGTTGTCAGCAGCCTCTAGTCCCAGGTGCTTATTTCCGGGCCCTCCTCAGCGACTCAAGACACACACTCTGTACAAAGTGACTATTTGGGTCACATTAAGGCAGGACACAATGGTGGAAGTCGGTCTCCCTACCTTTGCTGAGGGTCCCGGTGATGAGTTTAAAGATGGTCTGGGCAAATTTCACGAACCCGAGCCTGCATCTCTTGGAGCAGCCACTCATGATGGCAAAAGTGAGGCAGGATCTTCAGTCAGCACCCAGAAGGGATGGCACCCACCTCGTGTGCCTATGGATCTGGAAGCCTGCCTAGGTGAACCCTGTGAGGTGGAGGCACCCCAGAAACCAGTCTCCGGGAACAGCACAGCTGCCTCTGCAGTGAGTCCAGCTTTGCATCCGGAGAGCCTGCAGGGCAAGCCCTCCCTCCCTCCCCACCCCCTCCTTCTGTCCACTCAAGTCCTCACCACAGAAGCACCTCAGGATGCCAGGGATGGGACGGCATTGCCAGAGTACCTAGCGTTCGGAGATTCGAGTGAAATTGAGCAGAGCAGGAGGGGAGGAGCTGGAACCCTCCCAGGCTTTGCTGACAGTCTTGCCTACATGGCAGCGGTAATGTAGCAATTAATACTCCAGTCAGAAGGGAGGAACCGCCACACAGAAAACACAGCCCCACAGCTCCTGGGCTCCGTAGGCTCACTGGATAGCTCATTCACTCTTCCACACTGTCCTTCCCAGTAAATCCAATAGATCAATTCTTGGAGCCTTGATCTAGATCTAGGAGAATGGCCCCACAGAGCAGGAAGCTGTAGCTACCCCAGGCGCTCAGTGCAAAGTTTGCAGGCAGCCTGGGACCAGCATGATTTGTATCACAGAAAGGCCAGGCTAAGAGGAGAGCCAGAACACGCAACCCCCACCATATTATTGCTACATCTTGGATGGAAAGACCACCAACAGCAGGTACTATATGCCTCCTGACCCAGAATGGTCAGTGGCTGCATCTCCTGGTTTCAGAGGCCCCATCTCCAAAGGTACTGCTTGATCCTAGCCTCTGTACCCTGCCATGCATGGATACCAGCTGCCTTACAGGGTTGGGAGAATGGCACAGTTAACCTCAGAAAGACACAAAGGGGTGACAGAGGCTTGAGTAAGTTGATCACAATGCAGTACTATGAACAGAAACTTCAGGCCTTATGTAAAGTGTTTATTATGCTTAATAAACACTTGGCTAATACTTTGTATAAGAAGACTGTGTGAGTTTGAAGGGGCCTCAAGGGACATCTCATTGCTCTACTGTGGCTCCACTTCACTTTCTTGGTGACTCAGAAGGTCCATGAGCATCGTCTACAGATGCTGTGCACCTGCATCTGCACAACAGTTAAAAAGTTCACATCCCCTGAATCTGGCTTCTTTCTGGGAAATCTCTCCCTCTACACTGGTTCCTCTTTCTGTGACCTTCCCCTGTAGGGTGATCCAGAGCAATAGGTTGTATAAGAGCTTATGAATGGACACCTAAATTGACAGAATTCCAGATAAACCAGAACCTAGAGCTCATGCTCTGTACCATCTGTTCTCATCTCTCTTTCCTGAGATTGACAGGGAAGTAAATCTTAAAGAAACAGACCTCAACCCTTAGGGTGGCCATAAACAAAGTTTATCCCCAAGAAGAGGCCTGGGAGACAGTCTGCAAGCTTTTCTCTAAGCCCCTAGTCTCCCCAGATTTGTTAACAAGCTACACCACCATTTACACATCAGTGCGGGCAGAGACTAGCCCATTGTTCTCAATGTCTTAGCTTCCGAGACAGCTACGTTATCTATCCTTTACCATTGGGCATGAAAAGACCTGTTATAACACACATTAGTTAAAACCTGTCTGGGAGTGTAAATGGTAATTAATCGTTTGTCCACCTATTCACTTGTTCAATATTTACTGAGCTCCCAGCGTGCAGAAAAGAGCTGGTAAGAGTCTGCACTCAGAAGCTGAAGCCAGTATCTGATGTCAGCAGCAAACACACTCCCACTGAAGAAGAGCTTGCATGTGCCATTAAGAATAATTGTTCTTCTACCTTTAATTCCTTCTGGGGTACCTGGTCTGTTGGGCAGCCACATGCACAGTAAGGTGGTCATCTGGTCTCTCCACATTCCAATCATTTCTGGAGGTACCCTCCATATGCACGCACACTGGGGTGTGTTTTGACAATCCTCTGTGTCTCTCAATAGAGACAGGCCAACAACTGAGATTCTCTTCCACACTTAGTCCTGACTGCTTGGGCTCTGGGATCAAATCGAATGAACAGGCTCATTATAGTGTCTGGTGCAGTGCATGGTAAAGGTTACTGGGCCAATGGCAAGGAAGGCTATTGCTCTTGCTTCCATTCATCAGCCTGCTTCTGCTACTGCTACTGTTCCCGCCCCTGTCCCCAGATCATCTCCATAATGTCTATATGAGAATGTTGCTCAAGGTCAGTATTCATAAGCATGTGCAGCTTGCCCCTACCGCTGGAAATGCTGTGGGAGGCTACAAAGAAGGTATAAGATGAAATCAAGAAAGACTAAGAGAATTACAGAAGAGGGAAAGAAATTTGAAGATAGTGAAGGCTTGGTGAATAGGAGAGTTAGACACAGAAGAAACAAAGCCATCCCGGGGAGAGAAGGAAGAAAATAAGCAGGGTATACACGGGCGGAGCCTCAGAACTCTGGGAATTTCCAGGCTCAGGTTTTTCTCTTTCCCAGCAGCAAGTCAGACTCCAGCATTTGAATTCTTCTCTGTTCTCTACAAGGCATCGTGAATTTGAACTCTGTCTTAGATAAATGAGGCAGGCCCAGAAAAGTTCGGCAATACCCAAAGTCCCGCACCGCATCATCCTATAAACATAAGCGTGTGTTCATTGAGCCAAGAACATTAGTAGAGAAGGAAGCATTGAGTTCATGGTAGGAAAATACAGGACAAAATCATGCTCAAGCACCATGTTGTTCTGTAAGCAACAGGAGACAACGATGGGAAGAATACTTCCTGGGCAAATTCAAGGATCTGAGCTCAGATTGCAGCATGCAAGTAAAATGCTGGGCATGGCCACATGTGCACCTATGACCCCACCACTGGTGGACAGAGACAGGAGGGCCACTGGGGACTTTCTGGCTACCATGTAACTCCAGGTACAGAGAGAGATCCTGTCTCTAGGAATAAGGTGGAGAACGATAAAACAGGACACTCAGTCTCCTCCACTGGATGCTCTCTGCATGTGAGCACAGATAGATATGCCCTCCACTATCACATCACAGAGGGGAGGGGGAGAGAGAGGGGGGAGAGGGAGAGAGAGAAAGAAAGAGAGGGAGATAAAGAAAGGAAAGAAAGGAGGAAGGAAGGAAAGAAGAGGGAGGGAGGAAATTAAGAAAGAAAAAGAAGGAAGGAAGTCAAAACAGGAGCCAAGCACTCAGGTAGCGTAAGGGACACTAGCTCCGCAGCAAGCTTGTAATTAGCTCTGTACCACCGCAGATGTGCCTTACCAAAGGAACTCAGGAAGTCGGATTTACTATCTACCTGACTCCACCCCTGAGAATCTTCATACAACAGCTCCAGGAGGAAGTGGGGATTCTATGGAGTTCAAAAATCACAATAATGATTCACCTCCTAGAAGCAGGACCCACTGAGGGGGTGCTAGCAGGAGAGGGCAGCCTGCAAGAAACATGTCCCTCCCTCCAGCACTTCTTACGCTCTGTTTGGAGGCTGGCATGGGGCCATTGGCAAAGCAAATATGTGGTTCTCGGTTGTAGCTTGCACATCTCAAGTCCAGAAGGGATGGGGGAATTTCTGACTTGGTGGAACCCTAGATAACCAGCATGAACTAGATATCTCCTTTCCCCATAATCCCTTTCCCCACTTTCTTTTCTTACTCAACAAATATTTATTCAACACTATCTGTAAGCCAGGGAGTGAGTGCCACAAAAGCTCTTCCTATATGGAACTTGTGTTGTAGAGTTTGAAGGGGGCAGAGGTGTTAGGATCACAAACAAATTTAAAAAAAAAAAGAGTGGGTAATTTTGGAATAAAAATACTCTACACTTTAAAATCAGGAGGACAGGAACCTCCCAGAACTTTCTGGCTAACTCCTACAAGAACAGATGTGAATAAGAAAAAGATAGATTCTCTGGTGGTCATAGTCATCATACAAACACCAGCAGGATTATTTTTTCCTTTGGCCCAATGTGGTTCAAGGTATTGGATTTGAGGGGAATCTCACTTAGTCATATCATAAGCTCACAGAGCATTTGGATACCATTATTTACCATTAAGAAAGTGAAGGCTTAGGTGGGATTCAGTGATTGATTCATAGAGAACAGAAAAAAAAAAAAAAAGGTGGGATCAATGAAGGTAGTGACTTGATGGGGTGGGGGGGGGGGGGAGAGAAAGCCTCCAGGAATTCTGGAAGCAAAAATGGTAGCGGTGTTTGGAGGATGAGGTGTGGGAGAGAGTGAGCTCTGAATTCTAATTGTCTTAGAGAATTGGCACCATCCCTGGTGTGTGGAATGCGAGTAGGCACTCAGGGGAGTCAGTGTGGACTGGAATTCTCATAAGTAAATTATTCTCATGGCTACTAAGGGAGAAAATAACTGTACCATCCCAGTAGGCTTCAAATATTAGCATTTACATATAGGCTTCCATAGGTGAATTTAAAGAAAAGCAATTTCTTGAGATTTAAATCTGATTTTATTTTTTCCTCAAAGCTTTGGAAAAATTAGTTCTGCTTGAGTATGGGCCTCAGAGGAGGAGTCAGCTTGCCCCAGGGTGGATCAGCTCCATGTTTTCTATGGGAGTTTGTAGCTTCTCCGTGTTATAATTGTGAACAAATGATGCTTGTGAAGCCAAGGGCAATTCATCAGCACTGTTTGCTGAGTGTTTAGGGCTCATTGCATTGAGAGCAAAGCCCCTCATCTCGGGATCTGCATGCACACTGCTCTTGGCTGTCTGCAAATCCGTACCCCCACTAGGCCCTCAGGATGATGGATGCTGCTGCAGGACCAGAGACGGAAAGAGACCAGTAGTTCCCGAAGCTTCCGATTGCCCTTCGATACTGAGTGGCTATGAGCCCCACATTGCTGTGAGCAGCATGTCCTGTCGAGATTCTCCGTCCACATTTGTATTCCGTGCTAATGGACTCACTGTGGCAGTTCATGGATGGGGAAACCCTCGTTTAAATGGAACAGCAAAGGCTACCAAATTGAGTGCTGGCTGATCCTGCCTGTAACCTATTCCAAGCCTAATAGAAGAGACTAATCCCCACTCCCCACCCCCTATCCCCTTCTTTCTATAGCTACTGGAAGTACAGCACGCTCTACAAATACAGGGCCCTAATTCCTGAATAAAGTTTGATTCTGGATGTTACTTCACTTGTTCCCATATTAGCAACGTGTCCTGTGCCCCAGGTACTTGGGAACTTGCTCTTCTTGAATGACCCTGTCGTTTCCTCACATATTCTGTATCTTGACCAACATCTGCAGCCACTGCTTCTAGGGCTCAATGCTGGAAGCTTCTCCACCCCCTCCTTTTCCTGTCTAACTCAGCCAGCCCACAGCAGTTCCAGATACACCTAACTCCTTAGGATCTCCGGGCCTGCCCATTTCTCATTAGCTTCATGTACATGCACAAACATCTCAAAAGGAAATTCACTGGTCTGAATGATGGCCTGAAAGATGGTATGCATGTCCTAGAGCCCCTGAAAAGTAGACTTACTTGGAAGAGAGTTTTTGCAAGTGAACCTAAATGAAACAGTCTGGAAAGAGACTATCTTTGTCTATCCAGGTAATTCCTAAATCCAGTGACAAGTGTTCTCATGATTGACAGGAGAAGGTGGAAAGAGGAGGGGATGGAGCACTGGACAGAGGTGGAAGTGATGCAGCCTTAGTCTATGAACTTCAGGTCTTTGGACACCTGTCCTTCAGGAGAGAGAGAGAGAGAGAGAGAGAGAGAGAGAGAGAGAGAGAGAGAGAGAGAGAGAGAGAGAGAGAGAGAGAGAGAGAACAAGAGAGAACACCTTGTCATTTGAAGTCATTCAGTTTGGAAAGGTTCATTACATAGTCACAAGAAACTAATGCAGTCCATTTAAGCAAAATTCACTGCAGGAATTAACAAAAGTGTGAATTCTGGAAGCCACACTGAGACCATTCTGGGACCTGCTCTGCCACCTGGGAAGAGCTGGGTAAAATGGGCTCTGAAATCTGAACTTTAGTAATTTCTTCAGCCATTCTAAGGTGCAGCTTACACCCTCAGTGGGCTGATTGCCCTGTGCCTGGCAGAAGCTGAGGGCAGAGGAGATGCTGAGGATGAATGGTACTTGCAGACACAAGACTCATTTAGCAGCCACATTCATGCTCTCTGCTCCCTTCTGCAGTCCCCTGACCAGCTGGACCACTCAACTCATGGAAGCATGGGATGATGGAGAGGTGGTGTCTGTGTACCTCATCTGTGTTCAATTCTGGGGTCTGCTGTGGTTTGTTCCCTAACAGCACACATTGGAACCAAGACCCCACTGTGCACAGAAGTGAGGAATCATGATCTGAATTTGGTGTTTAAAGGTACGATTTGAGAAGGAAGCCATAGTGGAGCTCCCACTGTTGAATCTCAGCAGCTTTGCAAAGGAAGAGAGAAGCAACACAGGACACGCACACCCCCCTCACACTTCTCACCAGCAAACAGCCATCATCACATGTGGCCCCTGAACAGATGCTGGATCTCTCTGTTCTTACTCAGTCTGTGCTATTACGCTATCATGACTTTTTATTCTCACCAAAGCATTACCCGGCCCATTATACAGTTGAGAAAACTGAGTCACCGTTGACATGACACATAACACCACATGGTTGAACCACACCCACCAACCTTCCTGACTCCTTCTGCAGAGACATTCTCACACTCACTCAGCATCTGTTAAAGGTCTGATTTAAGTATCATTTTTTTTTTCAGGTGGTGCCTTTGGCTTTGGAGATAGTAATGATCAAAGAAAGCTGTCTTCTCCCCCTAAGAAATATGATCTCTGGATGTGTCCTTGTGATCCCTTTCTTTAATAGGACCCCACACATCTGGAGCTGTACACATGAAGGATGGATTTAGAGAATCTAGTAAGAAAAGTGAGTTCCGTGGGGAGCAAAGAGGAAGCCAGGGGACCTAGACAGAGCAATCCTGACACGACAGGACAGGACGTAAAGGCTCCAAACCTCTGGCAGAGCTTTGTAGCATGGGTGCTAGACATCAGACCCTGGAAAGTCATCAGTAAAACAGCCTATACGATCTGCCAGAGAGATCTCTGTATGCTCTTCCCACACAATGCCTTTCCTCTACCAAATGGGGTGATATTCCATCTCCATATGTGTCCTTTTTATTGCTGACCTTTCCATCCCAAAATATAGACATCCCCGAGATGTAGCAACTGAACACCCCCCAGTCACACACCCTGACCCCCATTTTCCTTCATTGTGACCAGTGATGAAGATACATCCTAACTCAAGGGGGCCTTAGAGATCCATAAAAACGGAATGAAAAGGTGACCGTGTTACCGCCTGCAGCAGGGACCCCACATATGGGGAGTGTCGCTTTGAAATCTAAGGCCTCCAGTCCAGCTATCCCAACCGGCAGAAGCCACTCCCTCGCATCACAGGACATTTTCCCTCTCAGGTCTATCCCGACCTTCCTCTCCCTCCTTTCTACCTCTTTCTCCACAACCTCCAGCTTCTAGGCAATGCTCACTAAAGGATCGGTCCTCTTGACAGATCAGCCAGCTTCTCCCCAGGGGTCGGGCCAGCAGGAATATCTCTCTGGGAGGGACATTGATAGGGGTTTTCAGCTGGAGATAAGTGTTCCAGAGTGTGCTGTTGGGAACTGGTGGAGATCACAATGGATGGATGTTCAAGTCCTTCTATAAAATGATATGGTGTCCACACAACCTCTGTCTACTCTAAGTCACCTCTGAACCCTGTCTGGTAACTACTACTGGGCAAACGCTATGCAAATGTATATGTTAAGAAAAGCATCTATACATTTTCAGTGAAGATGTGTCTAAATTCTTTATTAGTTTTTTCTCCCCACCCATTTATTTTTTTAGTGGTGAACACATGTTCAGGTCAGAGAATATTGCTCAGAAGCTGGATCTTGTGGGCCCTGGGGACCAAACTCAGGTCCTCAGGCTTGGTGGCAATTGCCTTTACCCACTGAGCCATCTCACAAATCCTAATTTGTTGATATTGTGTGGTTAATTGAACCCTGGGATATAGGACCTCATTTGGAACCTGTTGAGAGGGAGGGTGAGTGGATTTGGTAAAACATAATCCACTCTGTGTTCATAGATCCCTCTCAGTGCTCTCAGCCTGAGTTCCAAGGTCCCCATAGCCTAGCTCTGAACAAGTTCACAGGAATATGCTTGGCATGCTGATATTTGGGGTGGGGGGGACTTACTTTCTTAGAGCAATACCAAGCATGGATCATAAAGGCTTGGCGCCCATGAGAACTGAATCAACTTGCTGCTGTGCTGTGGTTTGATGCATTTCTCCAAAGTTCACAGACCCCAAATTCACTGCTAATAATATTGGGAGGTGGGGCCATTTGAAGGTAGTTAGAATTGGATGAGGTCAAGAAAGGGCTCAGTGAAAACATAAGTGACTTTATAAGGAAAAAAAGGGGGGGATGGACCTGAGCTGGCACAGCTGTCATCGTGGAGTACCCTCTCCCATGGCAGGATATGGTATGATGCCCTCACCACATACTGGAGAGATGCCGGAGCTGTATTCCTGGATCCCATGACCTAAATAAACTTCTGATATTAAAGATGACCAGGGCTCAAACATTTTGATGCTGAGACAGAAAATAGCTGAAGACTATTCATTATATACAATCACATAGCTCAGTTTCTCCAGTTCTTCACACTGTGAATTTCTTTTTTAAACATGAAAGCAGAAGAGGCACTGTTTGGGAGAGGGAGGGAACCATCCAGAGGGAGAAATTGGAGATAGAAAAGGACAGTGGTAAATATCAAAGGACAGTGATGACACAGGCACCGCCATTATAGTGAAACCCATTACCTTACATGCTAACAAAAGTAATAAACGAGAGCAGACATGGCCAGCTCTTCCGGTTTCCAAGTGCCTGGGGGTTTTCCAGGGACACGGGACTTCCAGTTCTAAACTGAGAACAGTCCTGACTCACAGTGTGGACGCGGAATAGACAGGGCCTTGATCAGAGTAACTGCATGTAACTGGCTCATTTCTATCTTTGTGAAGGTTTTTGGCCTTTTACGTTGTATATCTTGCTGCACACCCTGTCACAAATGGCCCTAGTTCTTCAGCGATGCCATAGATGGTTAAGGAACATGACGATAAGGGCCCAACCCTTTTGGCCTTTGTACTCAGAGGGCCAATTGTGCAGGCTGGCTGTTCTTCTCCACCCCTAAGGCCACTTGCCAGGAAAGGTTGGGGTGTTGGGGGGGAATGATGGTTACATGAACAAGGTCCAGGCACAGGGTAGCTCCATGTTTTTATCAGAACACTGCTCTCGAAAACCACTCAGAGACCCCCTATAAAGAGAACTTGGTTGGAGAGGTGTTTGCTTATTTGTCAGGTGACTAAGAGGTTTTTTTTTTTTTTTTTTTAGATATTCATCTCATTTTGATACATCAGTGCTTGAAGGCCTCAGAATCCTGGGCAGCTGATGGGCATCTGGAGACAGTGTGAGCTTACATGGATGCTATTCAGGCACCATTTCCCAGACTCTGGTTGATTGCCCACTACAGATTTGAGAAACCTGCCCCTTGTCATGGTGCCCAGTGCCTCAGATGGTGAAACTTACTAAGTGATTAGTGGAATTCAAGCTCTGTGCCAAGCTGGTGTGTTCCAGGAAGGGCCAGCTTATGAGGGAACGTGAAGGTTTCTTGCTCTCAGTGGCTCCGTGTCAGCTTTTTGCACCCAGCCTGTAGCTTCATTGATCACAGACACGTCCTGAGTGATTACAGACATATATCCTGTTTGCAGAATACAGATTAGAGCCTACTTCTGTGTTAACCAAGGCAAAGCTTGTCATCCAGGCAAGCCTTTTCCTCTTCCTTGATAGACTTGTCTACCAGATGAGAAATAAATCCAGCACACAGGGATTTGATTTCTAAAGGCAGATTGTTATATAAGCATTAAAGGATAGGTCCTGAGGATGGCAGGCAGCTCACTTTCTAGACATTCTATCCCTATGAATTCAGACAACTCTCATATGCCTCTGTTTCCCCATCTGTAAAATAAGGGTGGTGATAGTTGCTAATAGCCATATCATCTGGTTACTACATTTGATCAAAAAATGAGTGCTCCGGTAACCACAGCTTTTTATTATTACTTTTATATCATTGCCTGGAGCCTTTAGACAAATGAAGACCTTTAGGCCCACAGATGACCTCTCCAGGGTGACATAATCCCCCAAGGCCTTATGAGTATCAAATACCTGTGACTATTCCTTCCTTGCACATAAGCTAACTCTGAACATGAGCTCAGGAGCTGGGTCTCCTTGCACTCAGAGTTCAGAGTAGGCCAAGGGATGGAACACAATTTTCCAGATTTCTCTTGCCTTTTGGCTTCAGCATGGATGGAGAGAGATGTGAGCTACCTCCAAAGTGTCACTATATGACTTCACATGACACACCTTCATCAAGACTTTTCTTGAGTTTGACTCAGGGCCATCTGGCTTTGTCAGCTGTTAATTTCCCTTCCTTTATGTCTATTACATATATGAACAGGAAGACCAGAAATAGGCTTTTAAAGATGTATTTATGTTCTATGTATGAGTGCTTTGCCTTCATGTATGTAAGTACACCACATACATACAGTGCCTGCAGAGGCCAGAAAGACGATGTTGAATCACCCAGAACTGGAGTTAACAGATGTTTGTGAGCCACCATATGAGGCTGGGAACAAAACCTGGGTCTTCTGCAAGAATAGCAAGTGTTCTTAGCTGTTGGACCCTCTCTCCTGCCCCTAGAAATATACTTCTTTAAAGGGTAGAGGGAAGGCAGAAGGCTGCACCTGAACTGCTTTTTGGAAAGGGTTGGCTTGGTTGAAGGATGGGTCCTGTGCATCCTCTTCATAAGCAACAAGAGTCAGAAGTGATTTTCCCCTGTTCTGGAAACTCACAAAGAAAACTTCCTATGAAAGAAGCAAAGAGAGAGGAGATGGAGACCGCCCTCAGGCTACTGGGAACAGCTGGTGGGCTTTGAAGAACAGTATATTTAATACTAGACTTTAATTTGTCTACATGACTCCCATTCCCTTATGCCTCCCATGAGGTAGGCCACACACAAAGGACTTGTCAGGTTTTCCATTTTAAAAGTGGAAATTAAGGAATGTAATTTATGCAGAATAGATGAGTTCACATAGAAGTTGCCAAGTCAGTGAAAGCAAATGCTCAGACCTCTGGGTGACTGAACAGCCCTTAACCCTACATCCCCATGCACCATGGCCCCCATACAAACCACCATGGCCCCCACACAAAGAAAGAGAGAGAGAGAGAGAATAGCAGAATGATCGGGAAAGAAGGCACCCATACATGGATGGGGTCACATTCTCACAAAATCAATTTGGCTCTAAGCAATGCAACATCTTAGCTGATTTTGAGCTTTGAAAATAATAAAAACACTAACGTCAGCTTGTACACTGTCCTTCCCAAAAGTACTTCCCTGTATGTGTCTGTTTAACCACAGAATTCTGAGTCTCCACTTTGAGACAAGGAGAGTGAGGACTTAGGAGATCACAAGACTGTCTCAAAGTGACCCTTTGCAGGGTCTGTGCCCACTTCTGTTGGATGTCTGTTGACTCAGCAGAGAAGCATCTGTTTGCAAGAGTTTCCTAATCATTAGGGTATTAAGTGGTTCCAAAAATATAATGAAATGCCTTCTAGAAGGTGAAGCTGAGCCGGGAAATTGGGTTGAAGACCCAACTCTGTCTTGTTTCTGGACAAGGTGAGAGGTGAGTAGAGCAAAGTCCAGCTCATCAGGCCAGCAAGTGGAGTGATGTGCGTTTGACCTGCAGGAGGAAAGTTGGTGAGGTTAAGTCTCTTGGAGAGGTCTGAGAGGAACTGTGTACAGCCAGACCCCTAGGGATCTACGTGTATACAGATGGAGTTAGAGCCATGGCCCTCAGAAGAGTGAGCATTCTAAGACAGGTTGACCTTCTGCCATTGGGGACCAAAGAGTGGCCATTTTGTACCAAGACCCTACAATAATCTCTGTGACTGCAGAGGTGACCTGTGGGCATTTTCTGAACTGCCCTACTTCATCACTATAGGGAGCCCATGTTCCCACTCCTTTCTGCTCCAGAGAGAAGTTGATTTCTTTCTAACCTCTCAGGAGAAGTTAGGGAAGCAAGCAGCAGATGCCATAATACATGCATCTATAAAAATGATTGCTGTTTCTAACTTACGTTGTGAGACCTGAAAAACCACCCCATCCCTGGATTCAGACTCTTCTCACCAACAAATGCAGGATCTAGGGACCCCAGAGACAGGGGACATAGAAGAAATAGAAGTCACTCCGATGGACTCAGTCTCTATTGGAATGATCTGCCTCTCTGGAAAGGGGAGGGCAAAGCCATGGTAAAGCAGGATTTATTGAGCCCTTTCGGGTTTTCCTGGCTACTCAACCCTCTCATGGATTTCTGCGACCAAGGTATGTGACCAACAACAACAATTAGCCCACCACTGATCAAAGAGGCAGCATGCAGGGAGAATAGATCTATGGGCTCTGGATGCAAGCAATTTAGCTTCCAACCCTTACCAAACTCCACCAAACTGCCATGGGTCCAGGAACTGTGTCTATCCTCTGTACCACAAAAAACCCCAATGCTTAGAATAGAGCCTGGCACTGGAGGACATTAAATATTTTATGAAAAAGCCAAGAACTCCAATCTCCAGTGGTTTTTTTTTTTAACCTTGGACTAGTTATTTTGTGTCTTGCTTTGTTTTATTTGAAAGAGAACAAAGGGTGCTAGGCTGACAGTGGTACAGGGGATAGGAAAACACACATGAGGTCCCTGCTCTGAGTCAGTGGCCAGGTAGGTAGACCAGTGCTAGCAACTGGATCTAAGCAGCCATTCATGTGTGTGTCTGAGGCCTAAGGTGATCCTTCTAGGGACCGAAGCCTATCATTATCTTATTTTACAGCTGAAGAAACTGAGGCTAGGGAGGCTGAGTGATGTGTTCAACTTTATCTTGCCAATGAGTAGTAATGGATCAGGTATTAAGAACCAGCATGAGGGCTCTATGGTTTTGTTCCTATGATTAGAAATGGCTTGCATAGCATCCTTCTGGTACTATATTCCATAAATGGCAGTGCATGGTTTCTGGCTATCTTGTGCAGATTTCTTGTCAACCATTTCTGCATCTGGCACTCATTCCTGGTGCCTGCTAGAGCAGGCATCTAGTCTAGTGCATGTGCCAATAGAACCTTGGCCCACAGCATGTTCAGATGCTGGTTTCCATGGGTCTGAGACATTGGGATCCACAGCTCTATTGAGTTATGATACATCTTACATATTCCTAGGCTAAAAATGTGATGTTAATTCATGTCTAATTTATGTAATGTTCAAATGAGGGTGATTAACATGCATGTCGCCAACACTCATAACATTCATCATTTCTTTACGATAAGGACATCCAACAGCCTCTCACTTAGCTGTTTTGAGCTATGCACACCATTACTGTTACTCTTCACCATCCCTCTTAGATAAATTTGAGCAACTTCTGCTTCCCCTCTCTATCCTCAGACTACAGAACCCACCATTCTGCCCTTAACCACTAGACCAATTTCAGGATTCCACATTTGAGAACGCTAATCCATGATTTGTCTTCCTGGGCCTGGCTTATTTCACTTAACATACTGTGCTGCCTCCAGTCCAGAAGGTCTGCCTTCTTTTCTATGGATGATGAGGAATTTAATATTTAAAACTTATTTGCAAGGGCTCTCCCCACTTTGGAAGTTCATCCCCCCACCACACACACACACACACACACACACACACACACACACACACACACACACATACACACACACACACACCAGGGGATGGTACCATCCATATGGCCTGCCTTCCAAGGACAGTGATTAGTCGTCTCCGAGGCAGCCACCCAACCCTGCAGAGAACACTACAGGGAGGGAAGGAATAGGGGGTTCAAACTCTTCCCCATGACTCCCTTCATCTCACTCTACTTCCACTTTGTGGGGGGGGGGGAAGGAAAACTGCCAAGTAATTGCTCCTTGACAACCCTCAATGGTCCACAGCAGTTTGGTTTTGCTGCAGTTATAGTGAGAGATCAGTGCATGTAAGTGGGAAACCCACTTAATAGCAGTACAGACTCTGTATGTTAAAGGCACTCTGAGAACGTCACTCACATTTGACTTGGATAAGGAAAGTCTCACGTCATGTATAGCCAGTGAGGTAGAGAGAGCAGCCCTGGCTTCTCTGCAGTGATCAGGAGTGACGGGTAACATGGCGTTGCAGTGGCCAAGCTGTGCACTTTCTCACTAGGCTCCTATTCCATCTGCAATTGCAGGAAGACACTCATTTGTTTCTACTTTGCAAATGAAGAAACTCAGAATCAAGAGAGATAGTGACTTGTCCATAGCCACACAGTGGCTGAGTGACAGGGCAGGGACCTGAGGACCCCATGCTGCCAAGCCTTTAGTGTCTGTGTTTTAGGTTGAAATGTTACCCCCTTTCCCAGGAAGTGGAAGGCATGGCTCCAGACTTACGGAGATTCCAAGTTATGTGTGCATTCCTTGTTCCTTTACAGAGGGTGTCAGGAAGGTGCCACAGTCAACCTTGGGCTTGGCTTCTCTCTTGAGAATCCAGGCTCCACAGGTCAAGGTGAGGCCCCTGAGGAACTGGGGGAGGGGAATAAGACCCTGAAGCTCCCCCTTGGAGCTGTGGCGTTTTTCATTGTTGATTTTAATTAATTTTGGTTGGTGTGTAGAGAAATGTCATCGGAACCTTTTATAATTCAGGTATTGCTATGGTTGGTTCTTATTTGCGCTCCACTGCCTTCCCTTCTGTTCTTTGATTTCCTTCCTTCCTTCAAACAGATCTTCCTTCTGCTTTTATGTCAACATTCACAGGAAAATAGACGGAGCTAGAGATTATGTGAGGGAGTAAGTCAGATTCAAATATGGAATAAACGAGAGAGAGAGAGAGAGAGAGAGAGAGAGAGAGAGAGAGAGAGAGAGAGAGAGAGAGACTGGTTCTGGCTAACATGGAACTCACGATATAGAACAGGCTAAGAGACATCTCAGTGACACCACCCTGCAGACTTCCTGAGTCTCCCCTCTGCTCTGAGATCAGGCCCTGCTTGGGGTCCAGCTCAGAGCCTGGGAGAAAGTAAGGCCACCGTTTATCACCACAGTTTTCCATTCTTGGGAACGCTTAGCTAAGCCAGTCGGTCTCTCCTGGTGGCCTAGATGTAAGTAAACAGGGACGGATGGGACGACAGCTGAGAAGAAGGGGACCACCAGTAAATCAACTGAGTTTCTACAGCGCAAAACCGCTTCCTTAAAGACGCATTGCAGCATCTCACCACCAGAGGGAGCAAGAAGTGACCTAGGAGAGGGAACTGATGAACGAGCCTGTCTCCATCTGAGACTTAGCAGTCATCTTCTAATAAAGACAAACTAGGCTCATTCCTGTTTATGACTAAACCTCTGTTTCCCAAGGACTGGGCTATTCCCTATCTGTAACCTAACTATGGATGGTTCTAAACAGCCTGCTTCAAGAAATGGCAACCATGTCTTTATTTCAAAAAGTTGTTCATAACCATCTTGCAGCCCTACCTTTGTTTCAAAAGGTTCTTAGGGCAACCTGGTCATGACCACCTTGAAATCATGTCTTTGTTTCAGGAGGTAATTATGACTAACTTGGTATGCTTAGGTTCTGCACCTCTCATGCCCTTCGAATACCTCATTTGGAAACTCCCTGCCCTTGAGCCATAAAAGCCCTGTCTTCCTCATATCCGATGGTGACCTCTCAACCCTGATTTACAGGGAGGCAGCTACGTACAAGAATTTGCTTTAATGAATTGTTTTCTTTAATTAACTTGGTCATGATGATTTAGATCAGTGGTCTTTCTCTTCCCATGTTTGGGACTAACAGGAAACCAGAAAAGTAGAGAAAGAGCCAGCAGAGGCCAGGAGAGATGGAGACAATGTCAAAGAAAGAAGCATGGCCACAGAGGGTGTCTCTCTCATTCCACAGGAGAAAGAGTTTGGCGGGAGGCGTTTCATCCCCAAGACAGATAAACTGAGGGGGTTTTCTGGCAACCCTAGAAGAAGGTAGGTTTTCTCTAAGAGGGGGAAGCAGGCACAGTACTAGTGTGCTTTCTAAACCCTGGAAGTGAAATTTAGAATCCTTTCCTCGTCCTGTGTAGGAACAGACCTAGTCTGAGCCTGAGACTGCTGTGTGGTCCTAAACATGTGAGGTCCAAACAGTGAATATGGTATTTCCACAACCCATGTTAGGATCCACAGTATGGGCAGCACCACACCTTCACTTTATTCAAAGAGCACACATTGATACAAGGATCTTCACAGCAAATAACCAAAGAGGCTCTAATCTGGGCCAGAGGTGTGGATTCAGGGGCCTTCAAGACTGCCACGGGGCCCTTCAAGCTCAGAGTACATTCCCATAATCTCTGGGCACATCCCATGATGTGATGGTATAGTCCAAGAATAAACATTGGAGTCTTTATCACACTGACACCAGCTGAAGGCTACAAGACTAACCGTCTAATCAGCTGGCCAACTTTCTTCTCCCAACATTTCCTTTAGCTGTGGACCTAGAGGTAAGGAGAATGGAGAAGCTGCTCTGCCCTCTGCTGGGAAGAAATTTCATAATCTCACTTAATAACAGCCAAGGAGCTGCCACCTGGGTTTGCAGGTTATCTGTGGGGATAAACCTGGCATGGCCAAGCCTTGTTCTAGAGGTATCTTCCTAAGATCTCCTGCTCTCTGTTCTTCACCATGCGCTTTGTCGGATCACAACCAAAGAGTTTCTGCCAGCTGTAAGTCAAAAGGAAATGAAGCGGGCCGCTGTAAGGTCAGGTAACAGTGAGTACAACACCGTTAGACCACAGCTTCGAACAAAGGCCACCACGACCCTATATATATATATATAAAAAAAATTTTTCTCCAAAGATATAGGCTCAGCCACTTCCTGTCACCCACAGGCACCCATTGTGGATATTAATACCCATGGTCAAAGTGGGCTGTATTATAATATCATCTGTATGTACCTTCCTCTTGGGTTGCCTTTAAAAATCTTCCTTTGCATACACAGTGGCCAGTGCACTATGGTGTCTGATGCTCAGCTGTACGTAAGTAGCTGCCCTTATGTAAAGGAGGCTGTCTGCCACTAAGGGTCTCTGATGGTTCTCATGTGTCTACACATAGATAGAGTTGGGAGAAGTCTCTCTAGAAGTCTCTCTTTGGCTGAGAATATCTATTTTCAATGTTTCTTTCTCCCTCAAATTAGGCCCAGGTGTCTGTCTGATCTCCATGTCCAAGAAGGTGTCTTATGTTGGCTGGTGACTGAGTTTCTGTCTTCCTGTGGTTTCGCCAGAAGGTGGTGTTGTTTTGCACTATGCTGTTACTGGGATTGGTGCAATGTTCTCAGCCCACCCTGTGATTCGGTGGTGGAGGAGAGAGGGCTCTGCTTCCTCAGAGAGGTGCTGGGAGTGTAGGCCAGCCTCACTATCACTAGGGAATCTCTGTGGTAGACTCCAAGCGGTCTAGGAGGGAAGCTGCCAGCAGAACTGACCGCTAGGGGCAGCGAGCATGGCCAGAGCTGTGGCTGCTTTCCAGACTCCATGATCTTCCCTTGATCCTCCCCATCCCACGCTGTGAGTTGAGGAACTAAGGTGTCAGGAGGAACAGGAAAGAATTTCTACTTGACAAGGGAGGGAGAGCAGAAGAGGTCTGAGCAGAACTTTCATGACAGTTCATCTTATCTCCCAGGGAATCATAGGACCAGCCCCGATAGCCTGTCACCTCCCCAGAAGGTCACCTCTTCTCCCACCGTGATTCAGCTGAAAAGAGGGTGCCTGCTCCATTCTCTTCTCCTCTTCGACTGCTCTGATGTGGGCACAGGAAAGCTCTGAGTGACAGTCCTCACCACTTCCTTCATGGCCTGAAGGGACAGGATACAAGGGTGGCAGAAGACTGGCAAAGTGCTATGGGGTTCTCTCCTGCCCTCTCTCTCCAAAGGCTGCTGCTCCCGGGAACGCCTGGAAGCCTCAGAGCAACTGTGTCAGCAAATGGCCTGCTTCCCTTCCCATGTCCTAACTTTGAAAGTAGTTACTAGTACCTCCTCCTACCTGTGACCCTGCCGACTCTTCTAAAGGACCCCATGTTGCTCACACACACACCCCTCCCACTTCATCAGCTGTACACCATGAGCCCCAGGCCCTGAAGATTTCAAGACCTTGACTGGGGACACAGCGTCCTTCCTGGGAACAGGGACTGTGTTATTCCCAAGCTGTCATACAATTGTGGGGATTTCCCTTGAGGTTAGGCCCACATCTTCTCAGTAACCCCCTTTGGCCCCAACTAGTAGGAAGTCTTGTGCCCCAAACAAAACGGAATTGCCTATGACTCATATCCAGCCCTAGCTTTTGAGAAATCTACTTCTTGAGAGGCTGGGCGTGGAGTGAAACCAGGTCCCACTGAGAGTGTAAGTGAGTGTAAGTGAGTGAGGGAAAGGGTGTGCTCTGATGGCCTTCCAATGAAATACATTCTTAGTTCTGGGCCGGGAAAAACTATCTCTAAACCATCCACCTCCTTACCAGGAAGTACTTTGGTACCATCCAAACCAGTTTAGACATTTTACCTTTCTTTTTATTATTTACCTATTTATATATTTTTGGTGCTGTGTAATTATGTTCCTGTGTGTGCAGATTCACAGATGTGTGTAGGTATATGTGAGTGTGGGGGGGAGTACAGACACATGCAGTACAAATGAGAAGATCAGAGAACAGCTTGCCAGTTCTCTCCTGCCATGTGAGTCCTGGGGACTGAACTCAGATCATCAGGCTTGGCAGCAGGCTCTTCTACCCACTAAACCATCTCACTAGCCCTGTATCCATTTATTTATTTTCTGCTTTATATATGAAGGTTTTTCCCTCATGTATATATGTGTACCATGTGTGTGTGCCAGATGTCCATGGAGGACAGAAGAAGGTGTCAGATCTCCTGGAACTGGAATTGATTGACAGACCACATTACACAACTGTCACCCACATGCAGAGAGTCTAGGTCCGTCCCATGCAGACTCTCTAGCTGTCAGTCTAGTCCGTGAGCTCTCACAAGCTCAGGTCTTCTGTCTCTCTGGGTTTCCCTGTCATGATCTTGACCCCACTTGCTCATATAATCCCTCCTCTGTCTCTTCAGCTGGACTATCAGAGCTTGGCCCAGTGCTTGGCTGTGGATCTCTGCATCCACTTCTATCATTACTGGATGAATGTTCTATGATCATCATCTTTCTTAATTTAGTGTCAGAAAAGGGGGGGGGGGATCGTGTTCACCAGCATCTTAACAAGAATCTTATTGAATCGATGTATCTAATCTTCGTCTCCCAAACTCAGCCCTACTTGCCTCTTCATTTCTTGGAAACAGGATGAGAAGTGTCTTATCCTCAGATCTGAGATAAGGAGCTAACATTCCAAATCTAATGTGATCATCACCAAACATCATGAGTTTACCACATCCTCTCTGCCTTCCAGCTCCCTCAGTCTGGTCCTGCTTCTCTGCTCTAAGATGATTTTCCGCTTAGGCCTTCCTGCCCCCTTCTGTTCAGCTGCGGGTTTTATTTTTAATGTTTCCTTCTTGTCTGCTTTTTTTTCCTCCTATCCCAATTTCCTTTTGCTTTCTCCCATTTTATTATTATTCTTTAGATATCTGTGTTTTCTAAGAGAGAGATATATGGATTGAAATGGGAGGGGAGGTGAGGAGAGTCTGGAAAAAGTTAGGGGAGGGGCCTAGAATCAATATATTGTATCGAAAAATCTGTTTTCAATAAAGGAAAGAAAAAAGAATTGCTAACTATTGCAAAATCAGCTGTGTTCAGCTTTCCTGATAGATGTGAACGGTATCCAAATAAAGTGGATAGTCAATAAATATGTTAAATAGTTAAATAAAAATAAATATATGAGGTAATTGTCTACATGGAGTCATTGGGTGAGATTTAATCACATACAATGTGCACAAAGGGCTGAGACTAGCCGGTAGTTGAGTGCTCAGTCCTAAATAAGATGTTGATACCATATCATTTCATAAGGGAGTAGAAAAAATTGTAAGAGCTGGAAGACAGGAAGAAGGACAATGAAATGTCATTTTCTGTGGGATGGCGATGACATGACCATTGTAATCACAGACTCACTGGAGCTGTGGATGCCTGCACTGGGTCTGCACAAAATGGGCCTGTTAATAGTCAGGATAGAGAAAGGCCTCTGGAGGCTCATCCACTCAGTGGTGAACTGTTTGCTACTGATGGATCCAGGGAGAGAAGAATTCATTGCCTTCGGTTTCATAGCCACCAATGACTTCACTAGGCTTTCATGGGCAGCTCCATTCCAATAGCCACACCGCCCTGGTTAAACTAAATGAGTCACAAAACCAAGCCAAAACTCATGAATTTGTCAGATAACAAAATTAACCAAGAAAAAGGTGAAGAAAATCTTAAGGACACCACTGAGTTATTCAATTCCAAATGGTCAGCCTTTTTCAAATACAGACATGCATCTAAGTAACACCATACAGACTGAGCATGTTGTATTTAGGAATAAATAAAGTTATGCACATTTATATTCATGTAACAATAATTAATGAAAAAGAGGCTGAATTTGAAAGAGAGCAAGGAGAGGTACATGGGAAGGCTTGAGGGAAAGGGCATGGGGAAATGATGGGAATGTATTATCTCAAAAAATAAATAACAAAAATTTTCCTTATTAAGAAAAGGAAAATCACCACCAACAAAGCAAGTGAACAAAACCAGCAAATACCACCTTCTCGTCAGGTGATCTGGTTTTCCTTTTAAAGCAGCCCTCTGGGATACCACCCTGTTTGCTTTGTAAGCCCAACACCATTACCATCTCCATCACAATACTGTGACTATATGCAGAGGACCTTCTGGGTCCCCTAGACAAGAGGAGTCATCAGCCCCACACCTGAGAACTCAGCTACTCCTTCTGGAACCTTCCAGGTAGCTGGCTATCCCTTTCCCCAGTTGTATATGGTCTCAGGAGGCAAGAGTATAGCGTCTGGAAGGGGAAGTGTCATCTCTACAGCTGTGGTGAGGTTTTCATTCACTGAGAGGTGAGACCTTCAGATGGTGTAGCTTCATCCACTCCTGTGAGTGAGCTCTCACCCATGCTTTGCCAAGGAGCCCAATACACTCATTGTCTCTCCATTCAAGACTTGGGTGGACTTCTTACTATGGTGCCATGTCTGCAGTGAATAGATGCTTCTTCCTGGGGAAAGCTGTCTCCCTGGGGAAAGCTCACACAGCGACTTCTCAGTGGTTCTCACTCACGAGCTGGCCTAGTTCCATGATGCCCACAAGAAGGTATAGTTAGTGAGAACAGAGACCCCCTTTTTTTTTGTCTTTTCTATTTATAGAGCCTAGATAAAGGAGATAATGAAGACACTAGGAAGAATTTTCTGGCTGGTTAGGTGGGTGGATGAATGGATGATGGATGGATGACGGATGGATGAGTGGATGGTTGGATGGGTAATGGATGGATGTATGATGGATGGATGGATGATGGATGGTGGATGGATGGATGGATGGATGACAGATGGGTGGATGATGGATGGATGGATGGGTGGATGGATGGATGACAGATGGGTGGATGGGTGGATGGATGTGTTGATAGATAGGTGGTGAGCAAATAGATGGGTGAACATATAAGTATATGTATGAATGCATATATAAATATATAGGTGAGTGTTGGATGGATGCATGAAAAGGTAAAAAGTTGGGTGGATCTACTGATGAATGGATGGATGGCTTGATGTGTGGGTGGATGGATAGATGAGTGGATGGTGGTTAATGCCCTGGTTTCCTTTGATAATGGACTGTAAATTGTAAGCTAAAATAAAGCCTTTCCTCTGACAAGTTACTGTTGGTCATGGTGTTACTGACAGTAATAGAGATGTAAACTAAGGCATCTCCTGGGCTCCTCTTGACTTTTCCTGTGTCTGATGACCTTGCCAGGTGGAGGAGCACTTACACTGTGTTGTGTAGAAGGTTTGTCAACCAGAACTGGGGTTTATCTGCAAGGTTTTCTTAATTAGGCTGAAGTGTAGGGTTGGAAAAGAGAGACCACAAAGGGAAAACAACCTCCTCGTCTGCCCACATCAGGTACTTCTATGATGCTGTTACTGTTAGTGGTGACCTTGATCACCTCATTAAAGTAATATTTGCTGCATTTCTTCAAGTGACCCTCTCCCTTTCCATTTGTGTTGTTTGGAGAGAAAACACTCTGCATCCCACACTTAAAGACTAGAGAGTTCCACTCTACCTCCATAAGGACCATGCAAAGCACCAAGCGTTATTTATACTAGGTCCTGGGTCTTCTGGCAAGGTTAATCTTCAGCTGTAGCCTTTTTCTTTGTCTTTACATTTTCCTCTTTCCCCATAAGCAGCCCTTCAGGAGCCCATGAAATTGAGGTTCACGGTCTTACTGGTGTGAATCCTACTTTCTTCCCCAAGGACACATTGATTCCTGTTGCTGGACTGTTTTCCATTTAAATGTCCATTAGCAATAAACATGCTATCTCCAAGAGTGGGCCATGAGCTCCTTTTGATTGTAACTGCAGCTTGGTCTGGAAAAGTGGGAACTTTCAAAGTGCAGGGCAGCTTCTTTGAGGCCTCCTGGAAACATAGCGATCATTTCATGCTGTTGTTATGTTACAACGAAGCTCCTATTTCTGGCTTTCTTTATTCCGTCCACCCCCTGGAATTAACTAATACACAGATCAGACACAGTGTCCAGGTTGGGCATCCCTAATCTGAAGACCTCCAATCAAAGACGATCCAAAATCTAAAACTTTTGAAAACAGATCTGATACTGAACTTCTGTGACGGTTCGCAGTCAAAATTGCAAGTGTGGTAAAATATTTATAAAATTATCTATACCCAAGCACATACATGTGCATAATTAACGATAATAAAAAGAAATACTTACAAACAAGGAGGACCCAGGCTCAGCTGTTCATGTGCCTGTGGACTGTAGCGGTTGGAGCTGCCATGAAGCCATGGCAGCCTGGCTGGCAGAAGTCCCATTATGCTCCCCATTTCCTACATTCCAGCCTACTTAAGCATTCCCCCAAGTGTGTGAACCTCTTGCTTCAGGGCTGTTTGTGGAATTAGTTATTGGATGCCAGGTTGCAATCATTTTCTAAAGGGGAATCCTTTTGTGTGGTTGCAAAAAAAATCTCCCATTTGATCTCCATCTCTGGGCATTGTTGCCCCATTTATAGATAAGGAAGCTAAACTCTGGGTTAGGGAGGATTCCTGTGTTAAGGTTGGAATGGGCTGGATGTGGATCTCTGGTGTCCAGAAAAGATGATGGTACTTCTTTTTTGTCTCCTGACTGAGACATACACACCAATTATGCACTACTCACAAGTGAATTCAGACTGGAACAGCTAGAAATGACATTGAGTAGAGATACACTGGCAGGTGCACAAAGGGAGCAGCTATACATGCCTTACAGATACAAGCATGTGCCTGCTCTTCTACCTACACGGCTGTGTGCTAGAGGAGCACCATGAGATGATGTAATTCATGATCTCCTGTGACTCGTTGCTCAGAAAATGGAAAACAGCATTTAAAACGTATCGATTTATTTGGGGTGGGGTGTTTACCACCATGCAAGTATAGAGCTCAGAAAACAACTTACAGGAATTAGGTCTCTCATTCCACTATGTAGATTCTGGGAATCAAACTTAGGTTGTTGTGACAAGTGTCCTAACTCAGTAAGCCATTCTCCTGGTTAGATGGGGTTTAGAAGGCTTTATTAAAGCCAAGCAGTTATTCAATTTAGACAACATGTTAGCTTTAGTGCCTCTGTTTCTTTGTCTATGAATAGCAAATAGCAACGCCTCTTTAGACAGAATAAACATAAAGAGAAAGAGGAAACAATATCACATTACTTTTTCACACTGTGTGTGATCTTCGCCCTTTCATTTATCAAGGGACATTATGGTTCTTTACAACCCTTGGCTTTTGGGAATGACGTTGCAGTGAACACGGAGGTGTGTATGACTCAGCTTTGAAAGTGGAGATTCTGTTCTGTTCGTAGCATGGAGGAACTCTGAGGACCTTTTAAGTGAAATAAGTCTGTCTCCGAAGGACAGACACTCAACAGTTTCACACAGATGGGTTCTTCAACACAGTAATACTCATAGGGACAAAACTGGAGTGACAGCCACCTGGAGCTGGAGGGGGAAGGAATTACCATCTGGGGGTCATGAAATTTCAGCATCAGAGAGAAAACCTCCTAGATGTACCATACAGCACATGGCTAGCAGAACCGTATGTACACACTCATGAAGGACACAGACATCATACTGTGTTTTAACTATACAGAAAAGGCTTAAGCAAACATTTCTACACGCGTGCTTTATGAATATTTACATTTGTAGAAAATGGATAAACATGGGAAGGATGAAGGCCCACTAACGTTTAGCAAATATTTGTGTCTAGTAGTAAGAAAATAAATTCTGCAATATCTGTAAAATTTTATTTCTTTGAACAAAGAGATCTGAAACAAACAGAGGGTGGAATATTAACTTCAAGTAAGACAAAAATGGGTGTGCATGGCTGTTTATCATTTTTTATAGTTTTTGAAATATTTAACAGTAGTGATTAAGAATAAGCTCATGTTTAACAGAGTGTTTGGCATAGGGAAAGGCTTAGAATATTCAAGCCAAAGGACACAAATAAAAACCCAAAGCTTATTCTGAAGTCCAGAGCCCAGAGAGTGTGCTCTGACTCACACACAGCTCACAGCTCCATGGGCTATGTGGGAGGCAGATAACGAGCTAGGGGTTGGGGAGGGAGCTGGGGCACAATTAGGAAAAATTACCACATCCTCATGTTGTGTGCTACTTGGGATATCTGCTTTGAAGAGACAATAATGCTCCCTTTTATTCTGAAAGTAATCAAATATCCAATTTATGATCAATCTAGCGTTTCCAGTGTCCACCTGCAATCTTAAGCACATCTTTCTTATAAGAATTGCCTGGCAAGTCGTTTTATGCTTCAAACACCTGGAATTCACCTGAGCTCTAAGTGAAATCATGGGATGTGCATCCCCCAGGACCACCAGCTGAAAGCCTCTGACCTGCTGGCTAAGCCTGGACTTGCCCCCACCCCCCACCCCTTGACATGCAGTAATCTCCCTAGAACAAGCGTTGTGAATACTATGAATATGGAGCCTAGTGAGCCAAATAAAAATTCCCAGGAAATGTAAAGAGGCATTGAGTTATAAAACACAAGCACAGTAAACACTGTGGGAAGTTAACTAACACAGGCATCCCTTCCTCTGAGATTAGCTGTTGTACTGGGCACAAATCACCCTTAGCAGTTTCATGGGCCTCTTGAGGGCCTCAAATAAAGTTTGCTGTGTTAACTCAAATTATTGCCTATTTCACGAAAATCCTAAGTAGTATGTGCCAAAGGCCTACATTGGACTCGCTCCATGCTTTAAGTTTGTACTCCCTAATCCTATTTGATTTCCAACGACCCCTACCAGGATGTGATATAATGGTTCCATTTCCCATCTGGGAAAACTGAGGCTCAGGGAACTCTTGCCCAAGTCAGGGTCACTATTCCAATTCAGGCTGGTGTGGCTCCAGGGTCTATATGCCCCTGTGCTGCCTGTATCAGGAGTCATATGGGTGACAATTCCTTGATCATACAGGATCTTGTTTCACAAGCATTTATACTGGACATGGCTGGTAGAGACCATATGCATGCTAAGGTTTGACACCTGGCAAATTCATGACTTTCTGTTGTACAGTGTTACCCTGCCGGACATGTGGTGATATGTTTCATATTTAATAAAAACCAGCCTGGAATATCAGAGAGATCTACCCACAGTCAATCCAGGAGGATCAGAGGGTGGTAATTTACACCTTTAATCCCAGCACAGAGAATGTCCGGGAGTGGTGACCTACGCCTTTAATCCCAGCAGATCTGAGTTTGAGGCCAGTTTGGTTTACAGCTAGAGTTCCTGGCTCCCAAGCAGGCAGTGGTAGTGCCAGGACTTTAATTCCATATCTCCAAAGACAGAGGAGATCCTTTCTGTGCTTCTGTGAGTTCAAGGCTAACTACCAAATAGTAGTAGGCCACACCTTTAATCTTAACCTGGATGTGAAACAGCTGGGCAAGAGAGAGTATTTAAGGCAGGCATAGAAAGACAGATTAAGGCAGTAGAAGCCTTGAGGAGCGAGGCTGAGGAAGCTGGAAGACAGCTGGGTGAGATCTGACTGTGGTGTTTCCTCTCTTTGATATTCAGCCTTTTCCTGAGCTCTGGCCCTGAGTTTCCTTTTTGTGCCACATGGACAAACTGTCGTCTTCATCAGATCAGTCGTGCCCGATTCAAAAGATCACTGCAACTGGGTTTGTTAACTGTAGAACCTTACAGAAGGAGGGTCAAGAAGGACATAGAATCTTGACCAGAGTACTCAGACCCTCCTCCCAACCAGCTGTATTCATTTCTGCCCTAATTATATGCTATCTCAGAGACGGACTAAAAAATACAGGCAGGGAAAGCAAACGGGGTATAGTTTAATCTTTGCAGTCTTGGGGTTCATCCTTCATGCTGGGTGCAGATTTTCCAGTGTAGCTGTGTAAGATTACCTATGCTCATAACCCCTTAGCCATTGCTCTACAGATAAGCCTAATACACTCCTATGTTTCCCAAAATGAACTTTGGTGGAGTTACATCTTGGTTTGCCATTGGGACCATCAGAGGAGGAGGCTGTTGTTCATGTCTTCCCAGAGAAGGGATGTTAGCAATACCTACCCTCCATCATCCCCATGGAGACAGGTTAAATGGGCACCTAAGGAAGTATGATAGGAGGAAATGTCATAAGGTGACAAGACACACCTCTGAGATCAAAGGGTAGCAACCAAATGAAAGCCTCCTTTGTCAGAGAGCAGTGAGGTGAGATGTAGACAAAACATAAAAAGCTCATATCCTCAACCTAGTATGTCAACATCTAGCAATATACCCCGAAGAAATAATCACAGCTGCATGTAGCTGTTGAGGTAAAAGAAAGCTTGTCTCTGAGTTACAATAATGAAACTCACAGCCAACTTAAATACCCAAGCAGAGAGAATCGTTGGAATAAATCCTGGTACCTGCATTCCGCAGAGCGCTCAGCAGCAATTAAAAAGCTGCTTTGGGATGGCATTCTATCATGAGAAAAAGCTGTGCACAATATGCTGGGTATATGAAACAACATTTAAAAATGGCCCACAGGGGTGCTAAATTAAATAAGCAGAGGCCTTTAGCTGGAGGCTGCTTCTGTTCTTTGAGTTCCTATGAAACAAACTACACTGTAGCTTGGTACACAGACAAACTGAAGCCCGAGTGCTCCAGCCAATCATAAACAGCTGAGCTTTAGCCAATCATAGACAGCCACTATGTCAGGCCATGGCAGCTGCGGCCCAGTCAGGTAGCATCTCTGCTTTACTTCCCTATACAGCTTAGAAGAGAGGGCTCCTCACACCTCGGGTTCTGACTCTCATCTTGTTCTGAACTCTGCAGACTCATGAGCTGTTGTTTGCCTGAGTTAATGCTACTACAGCTGTCGGAAGTTGTTTTTATATAGAGGCCATAAAGAAAGGCATGCAAAGTTTGATCTCATTTGAAAAGTGAGAAAGTTGGAGGCCAGAGAGTGGGTCAGCAGCTAGAAGTCTTTTCTGTTCTTCCATAGAACCCAAGCTTGGTTCTCATCACCCATATCAAGAGCTTACAGCTGCCTGTCACTCCAGTTCTATGGGATCCAATATCCTCTTATGACCTACACAGGTATCTTCATAGATGACATACATATACACAAAAAATCATTTATAAATAGAATGTTTTCTTCTTTTGATAAAAGGAAATGTCAGCATTTTATTATTATATTCATTTCCTTACCCATATTTTATGTTTTCATAATGATTATGTTTTACTTCTGTAGGTAGAAAAAATATATAATATAGTTCAAATAAAATAAGTCGAAGACAACTAGGAAGTATTCTACTGATGAATATACATGAAGCCAGGTTCCTCTGCTAATTCTTCTGCTTTCTGACAGCTCAATGATCTTCCATAGGGACGACAGGGATTCGCTACATTCTAGGGGGGCATCTCAG
This sequence comes from Phyllotis vaccarum, assembly GCA_033318265.1. NCBI lineage: Eukaryota > Metazoa > Chordata > Mammalia > Rodentia > Cricetidae > Phyllotis > Phyllotis vaccarum. The sequence goes on along the minus strand of JARWLC010000016.1, from coordinate 61,690,893 downwards.
AGGTTTTCCGGAAATTCAGAGATCCCCATGCCATGCTCTGATGTGCTTTGTAATGCCAGAGGGAGTCTTTTCTCTGCCTTTGGGTACTCAGTGGGTGTTTTAAAACTCTCACTTCTGAGCCTCTAATCCTTGCTGAACCCACAGATATCCCTGGGTCAAAGCTTTTTCAGAAGACAGAAAAGAGGAAATTGAAGAAGCACCAAATCTGGGAAGATTCTACATGCTAAGAAGTCAAAAGAGGAAGTGAATTTTCCCAGAGTCCCTAGCTGGAGGGCTGTAGCCCAAGCGAGGGAGTGAGTGCAGCTAAATGGCAGGGCTGAGGTTTGTAAGTGTAAGGCTGTGTGCAGAGGTGATTGGTGGACAGGCAGAGAATGAGAGATTACAGGGAGCTGCAAGTGGGGTCTCTGCTGTGACTACAGGCCTTTTGTGTCATTAGGGGAAAGGAGGCAAAAGGGAAAACTAGTTTCTGTTTGGGGTTTCTCCAGAAGAAGCCACGCCCATCTCCCTTTCCTGATGTCCTCTCCTTCTCCATGGTACTTCCTGATCCAGACACAATCTTCCTGGAAGCGTTTTCATCCAGCCATATGATCCCATCAGCATGAGGGAACATGTCTCTATTGTCCAATCAAGAAAGCATCACCCTGCTTACCTTGGCATAGCCTTCAGTCAGTCAGTCTCCTGCATAGCTTGATGACACAGTTATTTCTTGTTCAGCTCCATTTTTCCCCATTGCCTGAGTAGGAAGTCAGTTCTCAGAGGGTGGAACCTTGTCTGCCTGTTTATTGTTATAGCCTAGTGGTTAGGAAAGTGCCTTGTAATACAGTATGGTTCAACTAAAATTTGCTGAAAAAAACCAAATGAACGAATGAACAAATGAATGAATGAATGGGAAGTGTATACCAGGAAAGAAAATCTCAGAGTTAGATTCAGACACTAGGATTGAGCCCAACTTCAGTTCCTACTTGAGGGCCTACCACTGAGTCTGTGTTCTGACTATGGAGAGAGCATAGCACTGTGAATTTGCAAAATGCCTAGAGTCCAACCAACATTCTAAAGGGAACTTTACTATTTTATTATTCAGAATAAAAAGGGAAATGTTTGCTGTGGGATAGAGTGAGAGAGACCTTGATGGACAAGTTGAAATAGCACACTCCATTTCTCAGTAAGAGGCAGCAAAGTGGAGTCACCAGGTTTAAGAATCTCTCTACCAGATGGGAAGAAAGCCTGAAGCTATGTTTAGACATGATTCCAAATTTCACATATGGAAAACATAATCCTCAAACCACATGCTAGTGGATTAGAGACCTGAGGCCTTTGGGGGAAGATTGGGTCTTTAGTGGCCTGATGGATCTATGAATTAATGAATCCACAAGTTGCTACAGAAGCTCCCCTGTTGTAAATGCCCCCGCCCACCATGTTTTGCTTTATGAAGTGATGTCCCCTGCATGCTTTGATGCAGCCAAGAGGCCACCATCAGTTACCAATGCCACAGTCTATCCTTTATAGACCACCCAACAATGGGAAATGGACTATGGCACCGTGTTACTGGGTCTTTCTAATCATGAAGACAGATTTGCTGAAGTTTCTGCACTTGATCCCAGCATTGATCCCAGCGTAGGGTACCAGAGCAAACTGCACACCCACCACCAGCCCTCAGCAGCAACTGTGGCCGAGAGAGGATGATGATCTGACTTAGTTTCCCCATCCTGTATTCCCGGTCACCCTTCTACCTGAAGTCGGTATCTTTGCATCTTATCAGACAGATTTCTGGAGTAGAAAAACCAGGTTAGGCATCTTGACATCTTCTTCCTTTTCCTCCACGTGATGCAGTAACTCTCTGGAACTCACACACAGTTGGTCAGGTTTGCAGAAAAAGAAAGCTCAGCTGAACAGGATGGTACATTTTAGGGGAAGACAGTTAAGAATAGCTGAGCAGAGAGGGTTCACGGAGAGCCCCAGCAGTAGAGAAGAAACTTATGTGAGGTACTGAGAAGCATAGGGGAGTACAGGGTGAGGGCTGGAAGGCTGGTGTCCAGCATGACTCTGCTGCCCACTCTTTGTGGCTTTAGGCCAGTGACTTTCCTCTCTGAGCCCCGTGTCTCAGCACCTGCACCCTTGCTTCCTCTGTGCTAATCTTTCATTGGTTCATTGATTAATTCTACAATATTTTGTGAACGCCTACTTTGTGGTGATGCTGTAGAATTTGGGGATTCAACAAGGAACAGAGGTGACAAAAACCACATTATTGTATCATATTAGTCCTTGATCCGGAAGCTAGTAAAATATATTATAAATTAGTTTGGGATAAGAAGAAAAAAAAAAACAGAAAAGGAAAATAGGAAGCCTATTCTGAAAAGGTGATGGTGACAATTCATTTAGCTATTGACATGATACAATCTAATCACCCAGGACAAGAGTCTTAATAAGGGATTGGCTAAACCAAATTTGCCTGTGGGCTTCTGGGAAATCATCTTAATTCATTAGTTGAGGTAGAAAGACCCAGCCACCATGGATGGCACTATTCCAGGAGCTTGGGTACAAGACAGTATAAAAGGACTAAGCATGTCTGCATTCATGCTCTCTCTCGACTAAGTGAGACTAGATGTTTCCTTCCTCTTGATTTTCCTTAAACAATGGGCCTTAATCCAGTTTCATGAACTTTCTCCCTAAATTGCTTGGTCTGAGTATTTTGCAAGAGCATTTAGTAATGATACTACACACGAAACTAGCACAGAAATCTCTGAGTCAGCATCTACGGAAGTGAGAGAATGAGCCAGGGGGGACACTCAGCCACGAGCTTCTGGGAGACTACAGAATGAAAAGCTGGCCATGAGATGAAACTTGGGAGTCTGTATCCTTTATGCCCTCCAGCGGAGCATCCTCCAAACAGGGTTTCCCGCTTCACCTCAGCTCTGTGGTCTTTCCCTTCACACATAGCTGGTCAAGATGACTTTCACATGTGAGCCAGACGCCATCACTTCCTGTTTAAAACCACCAAGTGCTCCCCATGCTCAGGATAGATGGCCAAGTCCACAGTGTGGTTCTTCAGTGGGTATTCAAGCTGTGCTTTTGTTCGTTGCCCCTTATACCCTTTCCTAGTCACTGGCTTCATGGGAAGCCCTGGACTATCCTAGAAACCCTTAGCCTTGAGTCTGGATATTTTTCATATGCTAATCCTGTGGAACTTCCTAGCCCCTTTAGAGGCCACCCATACAAAGCTAAATCTTGCCTTGGATGGCCCCTCCTACTTTTTATCTTTTTGCTGTGCCCTATTTCCACCTACCATCAGTTTATGAGCAATGTAAACAATTATTAACTATACAATTTGGGACTGTCCATGAGAAAATGGGTCTACATGTATGTACACAGATTTTATTATCTTTTGAGTGTTTTCAATCCAAAATTTGTTGACTCTATTGACACCAGCCCCTGTATAAAGAAGACAGAATACATATATATGTACAAATACGATGACATAATCACAAAATATATAAAGTAAAAGCTATAGTTCTATACACGATAAAAGATTATATATAATATATAACACACACAGCTTAAGGATAGCCTGGCACACAGTAAATTCAAATGCTAATTAATTATCATCACTTGCTAGACCTTTTAGAGCAACATTGTTGTTTATTTCTCTTGCCCATTACATTCTTTGGCACAAAGCAGATGATTAGCAAGTATTGGCTTAATGAGTGGGTAAGTGAATTAAGCACAGGGCTTTACTGAGCAAGGTTACAGAGACACAATGGCAATGGCTCTTTTGGGGGCCCAGCAAGAAGGCCAGCTGGGTGAAGAGTGCTGATAACCTCATGGTTCACTGAAGATTGAGACAAGTGGAGGAGAAGACAGTTTCAAAAGAGTTTTCTTGGGATGGGGCAGAAAGGAGCACCGTGGTCCACAGAGAACATCTATTACCAGAAGTTGGCTACGGCTGTCACTGTGGGGCCAAGACCCTTTAGGACCCCATCTGTCTGTCATGGAAGCCTCTGGATCCACTTCCCAGGGTTCGGCCCTAAGCGTGACACTGTGTTGATGGGCATTGTTGGTGTGTAGACAATTTAACGACACTGGTATGGGAAGTGGGTGACAGAATGGACAACAGTGACAAGCAAAGGGCCTAGCACGATGCCCTGTGTCTCTGTTGGACAAGGTCAAGTTTGAAGAACACACCCACAGTTAACCTGGAGTGTGCCGTACCACTCCCGTTCCTTGAATAGAAAAACAGGAAAGCAATAACACTGAAGTTGCCCTTTCTTCCTCTTCCAACCCATGTTGAATGCGCTTATGTCTCTGTCAAATTCATCTATGTGACTACCACACAGCCAGACACTTTACTCATTACCATTTGCCTCCGTTAACCTCGCGGAGATTCGGTTGTGAGCTTAGCACTCCGAGCCTGAGTCATCCTGGGTCCTTCACTGACCAAGTAAGTCATGGGTCATGAGGTTCCTGTTCAGGATTTTTCAAATCATTCCAACTTTAAAAAAAAAAAGAAAGAAAGAAAGAAAAGAAAAAGAAAAAAGAAGACTTCATCTTTCAGCAATCCTGTCAGAGTGGGATGAAGTTCCTGCAACCAAAAGTTATGGTTTGTTCAGCTTACATGGTATTTATCTATCTATCCATCCATCTATTGGGTCTGTTTCGCTGATTGCATGAAGGCCATGTTAAAAGTACACCAACCCCAAATGGTTATTTTAGACAAGCTGTGGAGTTTCTGAGCTGTGACAAGGGACATAAGGGAAACTCTTCTCACTGAAAGGACATGCTCACTTCAGCTTCGGAGAGGCACAAGCACTTGGAACTCAGAAGTGTCCAGCTGATCACCCTCTGCCAGCCCAGTCTCTGTCAGAAAGGGGCATTTGTTGCTCTACTCACCTTATAGATAAGTATTCTGGATACTCAATGGCAGTACTACTGCAGGCAAACCATCTCTTGGACAGTAGTTTCCTGATGTTTCTCTGCTGGATTATTGTATGGATAGAATCTTCATTGCCAGCAGAAGCAGGCCATTATCACCATTGCCTGTATCAACAAAGTGTGGAGGTTCCAGACAGTAGGCATGGTGCTTGTGGAGGTGACTCTTGGAGAAGCGCCCTGTGTATCCAGAAACTAGGATATTGAAGAGAAGATAGATCAGTACTTAGAAGTGGCTCAGTGACAGGGGTCATTTTGAATTTTGTTTTTAAGTTAGTTGATAAATTAGTTTCCTGTTGCTACTGTAACAAATTACATGATCTTAGAGCATTGGTTCTCAACCTTCTTAATGCTGTGACCCTTTAATACAGTTTCTCATTTTGTGGTGATCCCCCCAACCATAAAATTATTTCAATGCTACTTCATAACTTCTAATTTTGTTACTCTTATGAATCAAAATGTAAATATCTGACATATAACCCCAAAAGGATTATGACCTACAGTTTGAAGACCTCTGAGATTTACAACAATACAAACACATTGCCATACAGTTCTCAGATCAACAGCCAGATGCGTATCCTTGAGCTAAAATCAAGGGCTCTCTTCCTTTCTCAGGGTTCTAAGAGAGCAGCAAATTCCAGAAGTCACACATTTGACTGTGACCCTTTCCCCATCTCCAAGGTCATCTCTGTCTTTTATCAGCCAACACAGCTCCCTTTATTTTTCGCCCACTTTCCTTTGAGGACTGAAGAGAGAGCTCTGTGCTTACTGTTTCATTTTACTGAGTCCTCACAAGCATAAGGAGAAGCCAGGACTGTTATGTAGGTTTCCCCATTCTTATGGAAAACTAAGGCAAAGAGAAAGTAGGGTAGGTTTCCCAAGGCCACTGAGCCGAAGTATAATTGTAGAGGGATTCTATGGTACTATTCCAGAAGCCTGGTCTGAGGCTTCACCCTTATTAAGTTCTGTCTTTGGAAAGAGATGATAGTTTGAGCTTTAAGACTTTCAAGGGAAGGGAAGCTGAGACTGAGAGGCTGATTCTCTCAGAGCGCTGTTCGTCTTGTGGTCTCAGATTCACTCTGGAAGCTGCCAAAACAGGAGGAAAACCAAAAGACAAAACAAAACAAAACAAAACCCTCTCCATCAGAGGATGTTTCAATTTGGGGAATGCTGGTCTTGAAGCTGTCTAGGCGAGACTTCCTGAATCACAGAGTGAATACACACACAAAATGGCCTGACACTGTCATCCATTAGTCATGGGGTGGAAAGGGGAGCCCGTGAGGCGAAAGGGGGTATTGAGGAAGTGGGGATGTGAGAGAATACATCTGACATGGACCAGAGAGATGGCTCAGAGGTTAAAAGTTCTTTTTCTTTCAGAGGACATGGGTTCAGATTCCGGCACCGACTTGGTAACTCCTAACTGTCTATATAACTCCAGTTCCGGGGATCTGACACCCTCTTCTGGCTTCTGTGGGCACTAGGCATGCATGCAATGTCCATGCATATCTGCAAGCAAAGCACTCCTTCACATAAAAATACAATTTTTAAAATGAAAGAGTACACGTGGCATGAGAGAAAAAAATGGAATTAGTGGAATAAGAAGGTATAAGTTGGGGAGCAAGAGTTGGTGGTGAGAATCAAGGAGAGCAAATCAACTAAAAAATGTGTTATTAAAAAATGCCATAATGAAATACTTAGTATGTGAACTGGAAAACTAGCCTGTGTTTTAAAGAGAAGGTGAGATAGTAGGCAGCAAGTGGTTGGAGAGGTGGAAGCTTGCTTATGAGAACCTGGTGCTTTTATTGGCCTATCCCAAGTTTTACTTAGCGTTGGGAACCTATGTCATCTCCCTGGCTAAATACCAACAGAGCCAGTTCTGCTAAGGGAAGCAGTGATCTGAAGGGGTCTCATTTCCCAGCAGCTTTGCAACAGCAGTTACTGAGCTCCTGAGCTGAGTATGTGGCTGACACCTTCTCACGCACTCTCCTGCCTGCCTTGTGTTCTGCAGATGGATCCTGATTTCTCACTAGAAGCAAATAGAGTTACCATTTACAGGGGATGAGTGAGGAATTGAGGTTTTGCAACTGAGACAGATGAGACGTGGCAGAGAAAAGCGATCCATCAACAGAAGGGGAGGGAACAGATATTATCCTCTAGGTATGGCCCAAGATGCACTTGTTGCTCAACATTGTATAAACAGAGCTCTTCTGTCCTCAGCAGCATCCCTGTTCCCTGGTAGCATGCCTGGTCATCCTCCAATGTACTCCACGGGAGCTTTGCAGAGTAAATCCTCACTACAGAATTGTGTGTGTGTGTGTGTGTGTGTGTGTGTGTGTGTGTGTGTGCACGTGTATGCATGCTTTTTCCTTCCTTCCTTCCTTCCTTCCTTCCTTCCTTCCTTCCTTCCTTTCCTTTCCTTTTTTTTTTTTTGTATCTGTCTCTAAAGTGAGGCAGATGGAATTACTCAGATGCTGAGAAGATCACGCCATTGCTTGCACAGAAAGGAAGCACTAGCATTGTCCAGGGAAAGTAAATAAACTGGAAACGTCTGTACGTTTTATCAGCTATATCTCAGGCATGTAATACTAACAGCTTCACAAAAGCACCACGAAGGATATTAAGTGTTATTTGCACCCTGCTAGAGACAAGAAGAGCCAGGGATGTAGCACGTGCAAGGTCTTAGGTTCAGTCCTAGCTCTACTAAATAAAAATACAAAGACTGAATGAAAGGATGTCAAAGTCACACTCCACTGGTGGGGCTTAGTCACCTGCCATCCTAGGGTCCACCTGTACTTACTCTAGGCTGCCTCCTTTATTCCCTCTGATACTGTATGGAAAAGTTGAACAGTGATGTGCACCTGTTCTTATAGAGTTAGGATCCTGAGGATGCAGGCATCAGAGTTCCTGACCAGCAAGGTAACCCACCTAAAGGATCCGGGGCCCTCACATACTTACACGCAAGGTGTCAAAATCAAGTTTGGGAGGTGAAGAGCTGGGAGGTGAAGAACCAGGTGGTGACTCGGCCTCACTGGGGCCCCCAATGGGAAGGGTGGGATTCGACGGTCTTTTTTCTCTCTCGATTTCCCCTTCTTCTCCAGCACCTCGCTTCCATATCAGTCTGGTGCATCAGAGCTGTGTCTCTCTGCAGTGCTGTGTCTCTGTGTGCAGTGCTGTGTCTCTCTGCAGTGCTATGTCTCTCCGAGGCACACATTTAAAGAATAGCTTGCACCACAAACACAACATCAGACTCACTTAGCATGCTCTTCCTTCCTCACTAGGGAACAACATTTACAAACATAGAGACATCATATTAGGGGAACCCAAAGGAAAAGGATTTCCAAGCCTGGCAGATGTGACTGTTAAGACTTGTTCTGGGTGAGCCTGGTTACTTAGCTGTAGGAATTCTACCCTTGGAAACCGTGTCTCCTCAGCATCAGAGCCCACATTCTACCTCTGGCTTTCTGTGGGGCTTTCACTAAGCAGGTACTCTTCCTTCAGTCTTCCTTTTCATTTGTCAAGTGGGTACACATGCCAGAGCCCCCTCTTGTACAGTGGATGTGAAAGAGAGTTACATGGTATAATGAACAAAGGCCCACCTACCGTTTTTTCTCCCCAATCCTTGGACGTCCCTGGGGAAGCCATGGTAGACTTTCTTGATGGTTTGACTTCACCTAAAACATACAGCAACCCCCTACTCTTGTTATCTTTTTAACTTCACACCTTCCTTTCATAGCTAGAAGCGGCTGCACTAAGTTTTGGTTTTGTTGTAAGGGGCTTAAGTCCTTTTTGCTTTTTATTCTTGTGTTCCGCTCTCCTCCCCCAACTCTACCATGTTCTAGCTTGTCCACAGAAGAAAGCAGAAGTGTCTCATCTACTAGGCAGAGAAGGGTGCTCCTCTGTCTTGCCCCTGCCTACAGCCACCCACCCTTCCTGACACTTGGGGGATTTTCTCTCTACAACATTCTTATCTGAGTTCAGGAGACTAAGGTGAAAAATAGGACAGAGAAGAAGGGGAGGTTTGACAGGAAGTCCAAATAAGCACTTCCTCCCATTCACCTTGAACTTCTGAGGTACCTTAGTTCAACAGCAAAGCAAAAAAAAAAAAAAAAAAAAAAAAAAAAAAAAAAAAAAAAAAAAAAAAAAAAAAAACAAGATTTAAAAAAAATAAAGAATGAAATAGTCAGCCACAAGGAAGTGGAAAATATTACTGGTCCTCGCCTTGCCTAGGGAAGCTCACTCATATTTTCCTCCTGTGTTATCCATGGATGGGGGAAGTGAGAACAGTGTCCAGGGGGGCGACAGGGAGACAGACAGAGTGAATGTTATCTGGAGAAGGGCTGGGATGGGGCTGTGAGAGATCATTTTCGCCATCTCCTCTTTGGTCCCAAGGAGTTCTAGGAAGTCCTGGGTCTCCTCAGGCAGTGGTTGCTGGGCTCCTGCTTTATTCTCTGAACTTTCTGGAAAGTGTAGGGTGTCAAGTATCATGCAGGACTCTCTGTGGCTTTCCTCCATTGGATCATCCAGAATGATCCCATGAATGGGTGCTATCTCTACTGCCTACCTCTAAACATGGTGGTAGTGACAGTGTGTGTGTGTGGGGGGGGGGGCTTACTTCCCTTAGCCTCTGCCCCAAGAAGGACAACATATTCTTTTGCATGAAGTGTCTACTGTTCTCTCTTTTCTAGTCCTGATGTGTCAATTCCCCAGGATCCTTCCTCCTCAGCACACAAAGGAGCAGCAGCTCACAGTCTATTTTCTCACCTTAAAACCAGTCAATAAGAAAGGTGGTTATCACCTCTGCCCTGTAATTCTGCTGTGGGGTAGCGGGAAAGGAGGTGGGTGCTGTAAATCTAGGCTTGGTGGAGTGATGGGGGAAAGGGTTCAGCCTCCACTGTCTGTCCTGTTTCAACAGTCAGGCGTGCTGCAAGCAGGCTTTCTTTCCACAGCTTCTCAGTCCCTATCCCGTGAGCCCCTGCCATGGCCGCTGGCTCAGGGCTGTCCCTCTGTTGCTCTTACCTTGAGATATATGGTTGGTCCTCTGTGTCTGCAGATTCTATATCCATGTGTTCAACTAACAGCAGATGAGAAATGTTTGTAAAAAGTGAATCAGCACTGAATGTTGGTAGCGTTGCTCTGCCATTATTCCCCAAACATCAGAGTGTCACAGCTACACATTGAGCATTGGAGTTCTTAAGTATTATCAGTCTTCTAGAAAGGGCTACGTTAGAGGGTGTGTGCATATTATATATAAGAACTACACTATTCTATATGAGGCACGTGGGCCCTGACAGATTTCAGTACCTATGGAAGATTCCAGAAGCAGCTAACCTTTCAACCTTTTTCCTTCAGAAACACTGGGTTTCTCTACCTGAATGAAGTTGAAAGAGATGCGGTGGGACCAGTTGCCCCATCAAAGAGGCTTCTTTGCTTCCAATGATGGACTTTAGCTGGTCCCCACCTGCTATTCTGCTTCATGCTCAATGCCAACAGGATGACACCTTGATAATGCAGTGAGTTCTTACCATCCTGATAACCACTGCTGTCTTGGAATAGATGCAAAGGCCTGCCCATGTGACATGTAAAGAGACCTAGTCTGGAACACGCAAGATAACATGCCATCACACCCATCATCCTGGATTTCTGAGAACTGTTTATGCCTTTTGGAATTTCTGAAAATTCTGAAATTCTTTAGCCAGACACAGGAGATGTGAAACCTAAAATTGTTGGGAAATCACCCAAAGATAGGAAGAGGACAGTCTTCAAGCCTGAAGCAATACACTTCCCCTTTTATCACTTGCTTTTTCTGTCCTGATGCTTTATCTGAGGCATGGGTCTGTAGTCCAGTGGGCAGAGGGCACAATGTGAAAGAGATTTCAGATCAGCAACTCACTAACTTTGTGTGGGCTACAGATCTTAAGCTGTCCTCATGAACATGGCTACTATACAGGCTCTGCACACAGGCCTAGTTTGAATCTGACCCCTATTCTGGGCATTTTTAAAGCATTCCTGAACCCTGAGGAAGCAAATGGTAAGGAATAGTGGCTCTGGACTCAGGTACATTCCTGACAAGACTGGGGTGCACAGTCTACTTGGCGAAGTAGGGAGAAAGAAACCAGATGGCTTCTCCATCCTGACGCCATTGCTCTCTTGAGTGAAGGAGGAGTAATGACTATACCAGCCATCAGGGACAGTTGACGTTAAGTTCTCTGCTCATCCTCTGACACACTGGAGGGGCCTTCTGTGGCCATACACCTTCATTGCCTTCATTGCCATTATCCTGGTTTTTGGCTACTGCGGCTGCCTTGTCCCTGGTCTCCATGGATTGTTCATCTCAGCCACTTTCTATTGGGTAATATTTTTTCCCAAAGATGCATAATGTTCAATAATATTTTATTCTACCTTCTGCTTTTCTGTTGCTGCTTTTTTTTTCTCTAAGTTTGGTGAATAAGATTAAAAAACACAATGTTGACTCAAAAAAAAAAAAAAAAAACAACCCACTATTGCTTTTAATTTTAGGAATGATCTGAAATGTTTCTTTCCACAGAAGCTTTCTATTTTAAGAGATTTTGATAGATTAATTGATTAATTGATTGATTGATTGAAATTCAGAATCCGCACCTATCCACTCCACTCTCCAAGGCCCTGCATAAAGCCCAGTTCACCCCACAATGTCTTCTTTACAATAATAGTTGAAAGTGATTTGTCTCCTGTGCTGCTGATTGAAAAATGAAGTAATGTCTCTCACTCACTAGTCAGGGAGCTTTGGAGCAGCAGGGCAGTGGTCCATTGAGCATTATCAGTTGTTGAGAACTTAATGTGAGCTACCTGGGTTGATGCCTCCTGCAGATCGCCATCATGAACCACTTTCCAGGTCTGGGTCTGGTACTTCATCTGTACTTCATTTAAGCTCTGAAGCAAGTAATAAAATAGCTCCTAGAGGCAGCAGGGCTTCCTGCAGTGTGTATAAAATGGAAACCATACATGACTCAAGCTACCCTTTAAAAAAGCCTTCAGGAAGAGCATCTCAGGTACCAATAGAGCATTATTCAAACACTGGAGCTGGGCACATGTGCGAGTATGCGGATTCCTGTATGTGCAGGCTAACTAGGATTTACAGGTTTGCACATTGTACCAGTAAGTTTGTTTTTAACCTCAGGTCTCACTCACTGCCAAGGATTGTTTCAGTCTGTGAGATCTGTTCAGAGTCTGAGATTGAAGGAGAATGGAACAGATGCCCGTCTCCTATCTCCAGGGAATATACTCTTTGGCTAGATATATGGTAGGCTCAAATAGTAAACAGAAGAAACAATAGTAGACAGAATATAAAGTGAGGAAGCACAGGGTATAGATGCCATCAATAATAACAATTCTTTAAACTTTTTATCTTTTCATTTGCCTAGCAAATGCACCGGAGTTGTATGTGTGTAATCCCTGTTTTTCCACCTTGCACATATGGAAACTATTTTCCTAGACTGTCCCTGAAAAGGCTCTAGCCAGCCTGAGCATGGCAAACATGGCCTGGCAGGCCTTGCCCTTCATTACCATTGCCTCTGCCTTGCTGCAGACTGTTAGATTACATCCCTACATCTAGGGCTATTTCCTCCTCCTGAGGCCGACTACCATGGTCCAGCTATCAAAGTCATGAAGTTCAGAAATCAAAAGCCCCCTTTGGCTCATCTAATTAACATGCCCAATTAAAATTAAACACCTCATCCTAACACAGGGTTTCCCATTTTGCCTTTACATATTGAAATTTTTCTATGGCCCAGGTCTGTCTCCACTCTACCCAGAGACAGTCCTTTGTCCTCCTCTGTGATAAATACCCCCTCCCCATCCCTCATCCTCTGTCTCCATCTTTGCCTCTTATTCCCTGCCCCTTGTCCCTCTGTGGTAAGTAAATATCCTTTTTTCCTGAGTACTTGGTCTTGGGGTGTCCCGAGCGGATACTGGACCCTTCTGTCACTCCATGTCCAAGACTACAGTGCAGAAACATTCATATCGGAAATGTACTGGTCTTCTGCACCATAGCACCCTTCAACACCCGGAGCCTGGCTGCCTCACTCACCAGAGACCCATTCACCATAACATACCAAAGCAACTGAAGATGTCCCGGCTTCCAATAAAAACCAACTGGTGGGGAAGAGGGTTGGAAATATCTTCAAGAAGATCAAGAGATTATCTTCCTTCCCCCACAGTTCACTAGTGGGCAAAATTATAGATAATTTTAGGGAACTGTCGAAAGAGGCTTTTATCTGTATAGACCTAGTCATGCGGGAATGTGGTATCCAGCTTTGGGTGTCTAGAATTCTGATGAAAAAAAAAAATACTTGAACTGAGTTTAAGTCCCACTGGCTGAGATGTCTGGGCTAATGGGGAACTCTCTCTCTCTCTCTCTCTCTCTCTCTCTCTCTCTCTCTCTCTCCCTCCCTCCTCTGCATTGTGAACCCCGAGAGTTGGCCTTCCTTGTTTACTTATTTAGAAGTCAGCAGAGGAAGTGGTAAAGGAAACTAGCTGAGTCGTTTTCTGAGAAGAGACCATATTTGTTCACAAGGGAAGCCACCGCTTCTTAGGATCTGGCTACGGCAGCAGCAACGCCTGTTCAACACCCGTGTTCTTGAGCATAGTTGGGCTTTGGAAGAGCCAAGGACACCTCAGAGCTCTGAATTTGTTTGTTTGGTTTTTTTTCCTCGGTTCATGGCTTCAGCAGCTCTCTCCAGCTTGTGAACAGCAGCCATGGCCTTGAAGAATGTGCCCTTTCGTTCAGAGGTCTTAACCTGGAACCCAGACAGCCTCGCTGATTATTTCAGGAAGGTGAGTTTTCATTCTTGTACTTCTGGTTGGGTTGCTATGCCTTCAGTGGTGTGGGGCAGAGAGTGGAGGCCGAATATGGAAGGTATACAAAATAGCTAATGTGGTATTACCACTTACAGCTGCTACCGTACTGAGAGGCAGACAGACTACTGAGCTTTTGGGGCAATGTGTCTTGTAGAGAAAGATATAGGGGGGACCCTCATGTGCATGCACCCCTAGTACATATAGACATGCTTCCAGAGCTCCCCAGACTGTGTCTACTAGGTATGACCCACTGTAATATGACTTTACTGTCATCATATTAATGATACGCACTGACAGTGTTGCATTTCAAAGTCAATATTTTGATCAGCTGAGAAGTCAGCTCAGGGAGTTTAAGTGGTCCAAAGCTCGAGAGTCTTATTTGACTGCGTTGGACTGGAGTTGCACCTATTTAGTTTTAAAGCACATGCTCTGAAATGCAGAAAATGGCTATCATAAATTCTATTTACTAGAAAATGAGATGTGGAGTCCTGGGGTAGGAAAATGAACAGGCAGGGCTGGAGGGATGGACAGAGGACTAGAAGAACAATGGTATTTGAGCATCCATTGTTCATGATCCTGGAAGAGGGCTAGAGTCCCTTTATTGGCTGGAGTCTCACTGGAGCTTTATGAGCATCCTTAAAAGCAAGGCAGGAAGCAGACATGAACCCCAGGATAATTAAGGACACAAAGGATGAGCTCAGCAGACTCAGAAATCAAGATGGACCACAGAGTTAATGTTCTGTCTTCCAGCCTAGGAGGAGATAGTCGAGGGTTCTTGTTTGATTGTCTAATGAGGACCACATGTCTGCTTAGGCACATCCAAGACACATGACTCCTCTAAGGTAAAGGTCTTATGAAAGATGTGAGCATCCACATCTCTGCAGATTGGCCTCAAATTCCACTGCTATTCCAGGCAGTGATGAAGATGAGGCCCTAAAGCTAATACCATACAAATCATTTACTTTGCCTTCTATTTTTTCTGAAGAAACGGAGACCCAGGGGGTAGAATAGGCTCTTTGGATGTAAAATAAAACCTATAATATATACAGTGGTTCCTTCCCAATTGACAGAAGAAAATGTGAGCATTCTGTACTAGATAAGGCATGGTAGGAGCACTGTTCCACAGATTCTGCTATTTGCCACTTTGCAAATCTTATTTTGGTAACTTTCTCCCCATAAGTTCATTATACACTTCTCTTTTAACACCGTGGGTGGAAATATAATTTTTGAAGGATGTTTACTTAAGTACTTTTTAAAACTCCAAATGAAGTAAGCTAGGGCAGAAAGGTAAATTTGCCATGATAGAATGCAGTAGTGAATTATTTCAATAGAACATTGAGTATGGAATTGAGAATTAAGGCAGTTAAGTCTAGGGAGGAACCAAGAGGCACAGAAAAGTCCCATATTTGTATGTAACTACAATATTATGTAATCCCATGGTGCCACAGATAATGTGAAGGTTGAGTTCCCTTCAGCACAGAGTAGGCCTTAGGTAGGCCAAGTAGACGTCACTCTGCTTGAATTAAGGAAAAGGGGAGTTTTCTTGCAGATCATGGACCTTGGTAAAAGCCACGTTCCAGAGACAGGCCATACCTTCTGGAGGGAAAGATTCAAGGGTAGGAATATGGAAGTTGCGGGGTGGATTAGTGATCCTAGAAGAACCAGCCCTCTGCCACCCACATATTAGATGATGAGGCCCTTCACAGCCCAAGCTCATTGGTCCCCAGAGAAAATACTCAGTGAAATGAACACAGAGTCGCTTAAGGATGCTCTTGGAGGTCAGTGTGACATGTAAAGGATAGGCCAGAAAATATAATGTCTGCAGAAACAGTCCAGTTGGGCCACCGAGACTTCTACCAAACTGTAGTTATGCCCATTCTGGAGAGCTTAGAGCCTTACTTTCCTTCAGTTAGTTTGCTTTTCTGTACCTCAACTTACCTAAACAGCAAAATGGAGGTATTAACAATAACTAACCAGATGAAATAGAGGTGAGGTTGAAAAAAAAAAAAAAAGTCTGAGGCATCGAGTTCCATGTTCTCCCTCAATTTTATCCTGCTCTTCCTACCAGAACCTGACTGAAGAGTCTGAGGCAGGCTAGTGAGGCTTTTATTGCCATATTGCCTTAGCCCCTACTGAGGATGGAAACCATGAGAATTAAGACCATAGTCTGCATGTCCCTAACTCCTCCAATTGGTTTAGGCCTAGTAAGAGAGCATTTCTAAGCCATGCAGTATAGTCACTGGCTCATAGCTATGTGTTATAGCCCTGTTAGGTTTCTACCTCACTGTGTGACCTTTTCTCTGGGCTTCAGTCAACATCATCTACAAAGCCATATAATCATTGGTCAGTGCCAAGATTAGTATCTTGGGTGCTAATGAAAGTTATTTAGGGTGCTTGTTGAAATACAGACTCTTTTCTTAGGTTCCAAGACTTAGATTTTACTGGACGACAACTGTCTAGGTGCAAGGCTAGAGCTCTAGCTATGATTCTGGGTCAAAACTGGTACTCTGCAGAACTGACAATTCATCTGCTGGTGATAGCTGCACAATGAATTAAAGCTGATAGTTCCAAGAGTCCACTACACACCTGACATGTGGGTCAAGGAATCAGCAGAATGCTGCAGATACTGCCTGCCCTTGACATCGACCTATAAATCAGCTTCCCAAGTGTGATAGCCACCCTGCCCTTCTAGACTAGGAGGTGACCACAATTATATTTTAAGAAAATTATTATTGAGACGGGTTCTTGGTGTGTAGCCCAGGCTGCTCTTGGACTGACAGCAATTCTGTCCTCCTGCCTCATTCTCCTGGGTGCTAAGATTAGAAGTGTGTGCCACTGTTCCCAGCTATATTTACATTTTACATTTGGGGGTGTCATAAGATAAAAAATTGATTTTAAATTTTTCTTCAAAGGAGGTTGAAGTAACTCTTTGTGAGAAGAATATAAGGTACTCAGGGAAAAAAATTATCTTAGACACACCAGACCTCAATCTTGGAGATATTTCTGATGCGAAGTTTTATGTTATTGAGGACAAGATGAGGAAGGTACACCACAGTCATAGGTTATCTTTAAAAAAATAACTGAGATCTCACAGACAGTTATCACTCTGTTCTGAGAATTTGACTTCAACATTTTATCTTGCACAGAAAAGGTTATGCAAAAGAATGTCCACTGCACGGTATATGCTATCTGGATGGTTCATTCGAATGCCCTCCTGATGACTCACTATATGCACTTATGTATGTGATGTTTTTATAAAGACCATTCTTGATGGAAACATTAAATCCAAGTTCTGAAGCTCAGCTGTCATCTCTGTCACCTTCTACCTATGCAAGTTTCTTAGCTCTCAGCCATGAAACTGGAATACTAAGTGACTTACAGCTGCCTTGGGGTGGGAGCAGGGCCTGTCATCATGCAGGACATCCAGCTGCTAACTAGCAGCTGCTGATCTCACTGCTGAGATAGCCACCAGGGAAATGTCCCAAATGTTTATGGTTAAAAATTATAGAAACTATTTAGTAAACGAGGTCCTCAACAAAACCTATAAAACAAGTTTGTCATAGAACCAGACAGTGTTTATGTTGTTGTTTTAGGTCATTTAATAGGGGGAAAATGTCATCGTAACAAGACCTAATGTCAGTGGATTCCTCCATCACACTCAGAAATGGGCATAAATGACTGATGTGGTCACTGAGATTTTCTTGTACACAAGACAGGGGCTGGTCTTTGTTTCTCCTGTCAGTTCCTTTCGGTTTTCCTCATTACAGTGTGGCCACCCTTCTTATGCTTTGAAGAAAGCGTGTTTCCAGAGGTTCTGGTCCCAAGGACTAGAGTGCACAATTTCTCCATTTCAGACAGTGCCAAGGGGTTAGTGAAAGTAGGGCTGAGCTGGGGACCTGGCCACCCTGTTAGACAAATTATCATGAAGAGGCTGACTAGCCACAGGTACCGCAGATTGCCAAGCTCTGAAGGAGGCAAAGGAGGGGAAACAGGTGTCTGTGTCACTGATGGCCCTTGTGTTTCTCTGTGCAGCTAAACTACAAGGACTGTGAGAAGACAGTGAAGAAATACCACATTGATGGCGCTCGGTTTTTGGTAAGCTCTGTCCAGTCCTATATGCTGAAACTAAAAATGTGCTGTGTTATGCCCACCAGCTGCAGGGCCAACTGATATACCTGGTCCCTGAGGCTACCTATGGTCAATGTCTGTGGTCAATGTCCCACAAGCTCTTTGCTTTGATAAAAAGAGTGGTAGGTCTCCTCACCAACTCTCAGTGTCTTGCTCAGGAGCCTTGTAAGCTCTTACGTAGACAGCAAGATATATTCTGAAAGGAACCAAGATGTCATATGCTGCAGCTTACTACACAGCTCGCCAATCCATTTCTTACACTGCATTGCTGCCCTACTCTGCTTCAGCTTCTGCACCTGGAATTTTCTTTTCCTTCCTGGAAACCTCTGAAGTCTCATGCTGAGATGAGTTCCTTGTCCGTTCTAGATAAAGTCACATACTGGAGACAGAGAAATCATAATTTATAAGATTCCTGCCTTTATGAAACCATTTTTGGCAGGACGATGCCTTTATGAATACCTTGAACCACCTCATTTACAATTGAGGAAACATAGGCAGAGATGTGGTGATTTTTGTCTTAAATTGAAAATCTAATGATTGAACCAAGGCATGCCTTTAGCTCAGTCCTGTACTGTGTAGGTTTTGTTGCTGTTTTGTTCATATTAAGCTCTGGATGAATACAAGTCCCTAAATTTTATTGTCACTATTCTTGCAACTACTCTAAACCTGCATATTTCATTCTGATGCTTTAGCCCTGAGAAAAGAGCCACCACTTTGAGTACAGTAGGAAGATTGCATATTTGAGGTCTTGGTTGCCCTGTTATCGTGGCTAATCTTGAGTAAGAATTTGTGCCCTATTCCAGCTTCATCCTCTGCTGATGAAACACATTGTACAGGGTCACAGTCAAGGATAATAGTGGCACTTGCCAGCTATGTGACTCTCCCCCAACACTCCATGTGAGTGTCAGGCCTGAACTGATTTGATTCTTGGTTGAGAGATGGTATCTGAACAGCTATCTCCTCTGTTCCGATCTCTGGACCCTGTCAGCCTTTCAGTGAAAGCAGCATATCTCTACTCACCCTCACAGGAAGGAGAGTAAATGGGGCAGGAGGAGGCAGAGAATAGAGCGGAGAGCACAGTGCCCACCCCAGCAGCTGGGGTACTCTGAAATGCCCTGCTAAAATGCCCTGTGCTCTGGGTACACTTTGAGCCAAGCTTCAGTTGCTCATCTTATACCCCTGCAGGCTCTGGAATATCCACAACTATTTTGCCATTGAAGGCAACAGTGCTTACTATCTTTATTCCCTCTTTCTTCCCCTCCCTCTTTCTGTTTTCTCCTTTCTTCCTCCTTCAATGTGGGAGCTAGTACCTTCCCCTATGTCCTAATGAGGCTTTTGTTTAACACAGAGAAACATGGAGTCTTTTCTGTTGAGAAATGGAGATGCTGTATTTTGAAAAGTACAAGAAAAGGAGGGATGTATTTGATGGGCTAACTATGGTCTTTCTCAAGCAATAAGACGTGTACAAGTATACACTCAGGGCTGAGCGATTTCCAGGGGAAGCCTTAAACTTAGGCTCCATTCAGCCTATGGAAAGTTTGGGAGTTTTGTGCTAATTACTCCAAGATGGCTACTACACCTCTAGGGTATATATATGTATAATAGGCATAGGAAGAGGGAGAGGCAGAGAGTAAAGGGTGCATAATGCATGCACCCTTGTTCCCTTTATTTGCAAAAATAAAATAAAATAGTGAAAAATAGCCATTATTCTGGAGTCCCAAACCAGTAGAGTGCAGATTATATCTTACTAGCCACAAGTGGGTCACGTGACTCCACTATATCCAAGGTAACCTGGAGAGTTAAATACTTTGCACAAACACATTTCCCACTCTGAACTACATTTAGGTCCTTTACAGTAAGGAAGATGGAAAGGACAGATACTGAGAGACCAGTAAGCCTGTCTGACACTTTGCTTCTCTGCCAGGTTTGTAGCTTTCCTCTCTATGGGCCTCTTTTAAACCCAGCATATAACCATGCTTCTAAAATCCATAAATCTAACTCCAATAAAGTTTAGCCCAGGCTTGCTGGACGGTTTTGAAAGAAGGAGGAAAAGTGATATCACAGAGCAAAACCCCCAAAGCCAGTTTCAACATTTCTCACCTTTCCCCACTGTTCTCCATGTTTTAGAAGCCTTCTCTCTTTCCCAGCACCCCCTCTTCGGTCTCCAGTCATGATCATGTGCACCTTTTCCCCCGCCTCTTCCTCATCTTCCTCAGCCTGTGTTATCCTCACAGCTACTTCCAGAGTGTCCCTCTGGGAGATCCCAAGATGCCTTAACATATCATGCCACACTCCGCAAAAAGCCTTGGTCTTCCACCTTCCAGGTATATGGCTGTTCCTGCATCCCTTCACTATAACTCAGGCAGCTGATGGGGGTCTGGTCACAAAAGTCACCATAAGTTAGTAAAGGTTGTATCTGATGCTCCAACAGGAACCTTGTCACGACACCTCAGTCTCAGCTCCTCTGATGACATCAGACCCTGACTGCCCCCTTCTCATGCAAAAGTAGGGAACTGAACCATGGGGTCAAAATTTTGCCCATGAAACAAATTCTGTTTGGTTTCACAGATTTTTCCCTCTGTTTTTTTTTTTTTTTTTTTTTTTTTTTTTACTAAAGTCACTTTTATTTATAATTCAGGAACTTTTACATAAGATTCCACTTTCTGGATTCCCTTTGGAACAGTAAAGCTGAGAATGTTGTGGGGACCATGGTTCTCTGTCATTTCCTCATTAGCCACCTGATCCGGGCCCCTCCTGTGTGTTTAACCTGCCTGCTCTGTCTCTCTTCTTTCCAGAACCTGACAGAAAATGACATCCAGAAGTTCCCTAAGCTGAGGGTGCCGTGAGTACACTCTTGGTGGGCAGCGGAATGGGGAGCAGATTGAAATAAGGGCCATTCAGGGGAAAGTGGGCCGGGTGTCTATGGATGTAATCTTAAATGGTAAAAACAGGGAGGGAGGTTGGGAACAATGTCAGGGTCTGGGGAAGAGGAATTACGTGATGACCCAGAAGGAAGCAACAGAACCAGTCAGTCGTGTTAATAGCTGGATGCTTTGGCCCACACATACTCCCAACACCGGATTGTGTGTTTTCACTTCCCATCTGTTTGCTAGGAGAGCTCGGGCCTATGGACCCAGTACCAAAGCCCTGAGGCCCTACCTATATCATATCAGGATTCATCATGACGTCTTTTCAAAGATTTATTTCATGTTAAAATTGTGTATCTGTGCGTTTTCATATGGGTATATGCACGAGAATAATGGTGTATGTATGGCCAGAAGAATGTGACAGAGCCCTTGGAGCTGGAGCTATAGGCAGATGTGAGGTACCTGATGTGGGTACTGGGAGAAGAGTTTGGGCCCTCTATAAGAGCAGTATGTCACTCTAACTGCTGGATCATCATGTGGCTCCCCATGCCATCTTCATTGACTCATTGGTTTGAGATTTCAAGACCTCTGTCTCTTGGTTAGTAAAATGAACATGGACCCAAATAAATAATGGCAAAGGAGACCATTTTATCTGTCGATACTAAATTTTTATGATGGCTGCCATTGGTCTAGTGTTAAGAAGAATGTTGAGGAAAAAGAGCTATTATTGATTAGTAATGTCTACCCTGGATGCTGAAATGGGAAGCAGCAGTAGTGCAGATTATAACATGTATTTTTCATCATCCTCGGAGAGGCCTCACATGCACAAATATAGAGGTGCAGGTGATATAAATGTGCAGGTTGTAAATATAAATCCTCGTTGATTTATCTTTCTTTGCTATCCTTGAATATGAGCATCTCTAGAGAAATATTTTTACACTAAAATTAAATAGAAAATTATGATTTTAGAGATAACTGTACAAAGGTTGATTGGAAGTGAAACAGTAGGGGGTAATGTTTGTTATGGCAAATCACATATCACATGTTCCATTCTGAGAGCCTTGCAGCCACTCAGCTCTAGCCAACATGGATCCAATGAAGGCTGATCTTCAAATTGATCAAAAATTAGCTAGAAATGTGAATTCACGTGTTCTATATCTCAATTTTTCAATACTGACTTGAATGTTTTCTATTACCCATGATCAACTGCATCTGAAACATAGTACAATAAAATACAGAGGAAGAGTGAGAAGAGAATGAGACAGACGGACAGACAGACAGACAGACAGAGTCCACACAGCTTTTATCTTACCGTATTGTATCAGTTGTTCTATTTTATTTTCAGTTATTGTTAATCTCCTGCTGTACCAAGTTTATAACTTGGCCATTTTCATAGGTATGCTTTCCTAGGCAGAATCATCACATATACTATATCAGGATCGGTATCACCCATAGCTTCATGCATGTCTTCTGGGGGACCTCCTGTGGACAAAGGGTGCTGACTTTATGTACAGGCAGATTACAGTCCATTAGCTGTGTGTCTGAGAGAAGAGAACTAGGTAGAAAAATGTCCTGGAAAACGTTTTAGGGTCCCTCTCTAGTACGGTGCTGGTAGCCTATGCATGGGAGGAAGCCTATGTCTACCTAACCCTACCCATCATAGAGGTACTAAGAGCCAGACGGTTGAAAATGGCACCCGTTTTTACCAGTCAGGTGTCAGGGTGCCCATACTCAGTCACCAGTCACCATGGAGAGTGCACAGGAAGATCTTGCCTCTGATTGAAGAATGATCAGCCCTAATCTGAAATCTACTCTGGCTCAGCCCAATAAATCTTTCACACAAGACAGAGATTATGCAGACCATTTCCAAGAAACTTTACTACATTTACAAATAAAACCCGAATATGCAAAAACATCCATGATCAAACAAAAACATAGTGTGCCATACCTAATCAGTAACAACAGGCAAGGATGTTAACAAGAGAATATGATTCACAGTGGAAAAAATAAACATATCAAAACTGACCCATGGCTGGCTCAGATAGCTGGATCTATCAAAGAGGGCTCTGTAGCTTGGCTCCAAAGTCAAGCTGAGGCACAGGAAACAGATCTGCACAGATCATTCTAGAGATGAGAGTATCTGGGATTGGGTAAACTGCTGTGGTTGCACTAGGAACTAGATTTCACAGGCCACTGTATTTGTTGCTGTCATTGGAGTTATAATTAACAGCAGCTTGGGAGAAAGGGGTTTATTTGACTGGCATGTCACAGCTCATTATCCAGGAGCATCGAGGAAGGAGCTCCTCTAAGCAGGAACGCGGAGGCAGGAACTGAAACAGAGACCTCTGAGGAACAAAACATTGCTTACTGGTTTGCTCCCAGGCTCACATTCAGCTACCATTTTATACTTCTCAGACACATCTCCCCTGGGGAACCACTGTCCATGGTGCACTGAACCCTTCTCCATCAACTAGCCATTAAGAAAATGCCCCACATTCTTGCCTACAGGCAATTTCCTGAAGATGGTTTCTTGGGTGAGGTTCCCTCTTCTCTGGTACCTTTAGTTTGTGTCAAACTGGCAACTGACCAACCGAGTCATTGACCATGAACAAGAGAAACTACCCAAAATCTAATGGAAGAGAAAGTATCACAGAGTCGAAGATCATAAGGAGCTGGGGTGTGGCTCAGAGGTAGGGTGCTTGCCTAGCACTCATGAGACTCTGGGTTTGCTCTCCAGGACTAGAAATGGGCAGAGCATTTGGCAACTGCAGGGCCACTTCAACTAGCTGAATGTGCAGTGTTACGGTTCTCAAAAGATGTGCCTGCTGAGAGGAGATACAGAAATAAACAACACAAAAGCCGAGAAACTCCCAAGTTGGATAAAAATTGTCAAGTTCACAGATTCAAGGGGCATCACAAACCCTAAGCCTAAAAAACAGACAGACCGCTGCTCTGTGATGCGTCACCATCAAATTTCCCAAAAACAACTGACTAGAGATAAGCAGAGAAGAGAAAAATCACCCACGTAGTCGGTGAAGAGAAATCACATCACACTCTGAGGAATGACTATGAAGATGGGGGAGGGGTGTTCTGTCAGAAACAAAGTCGCAGAGAAGACTTCTTAAGCCCAGAAAGGGGAAAGAGTTTCAAGACTAGGCCCCAGCAATGTGTTATTTCAGAAATGAAGGTGAAAACCCTAACCAGATTGCTTTGATTTAGCCTTTATTATATTTACCACTATTGCCCAAATAATCAGAGTGATATATCTTAGTAATTAATTGTGAGAGTCATAAGAAGGTCAGAGGGCACAAAAGATGCTTCTGTCTTTGGTCAAAAGACAAGCATGCTGGGCGGGGGGGGGGGGGGGGGGCGGTGTGAGAGCAGAGCCTGCTTTTGATTGTGCTCTGATGTGGAGTTTGCTGCTGCTTCTCATCAGCTAGAACTGTGCCCAGCACACAGTAGGCATTCAATAAATGTGTGTTGTTCAACAGCTGTCAAATGCGGGTAAAGTAAGACTTTTCCAGACATAGAAAGTCTAAAAGAACTCATTACAAATGATGAACAGCACCCCAACTGTAAGAGAGACCCTCCCAGGAGGAAGGAAATGGCACCTGCTGACAATGTGCATCTTCTCAGGAGAATGCAATGTGTCAGAAATGGTGGCCATGTGCTTCAAAGGCACCTGCATTCCATCTCTCAGTTTCTGTACAAATTACTACTTTATGAATACTTCGTTGTTTTGGTGAAATGCTGCTAGATGGCTGTAGCGTTTCAAGACTTGTCAATGCAGGACTTCAAAGATGAAAGGCTCCTTCTTCACATAAAGAGTGCTTTTTTTTCTAACTGAAAGAGCAGGAAATAACCCATTTATAGGCATAGTGGTATATGTTCCTATAACCCCAGCACTTGGGAGGCAGAAGCAGAAAAATTAGAGTTCAAGGCCAGCTTCAGCAATACAAAATGTGTTAGAGGTTAGCCCAGGCTATATGAAACCAACCCTATTGCCAAGAAGAATAAAAAAAATGGAGAGAGGGAGGTAAGGGGAAGTGATAGAAAGGGGAAGAACTGTGGAGCATTCCAGGGGAAGGAAGGGTACTGTAAAAGCACAGGGGATAGGATATTCTGGGGCATGCGCAGCAGGGCAGAGAAAAGCAAAGAGGCTAATGAGGCTAGTTAGTATGTGCATCTCAAAATTTATAAAGGTCCCGTGAGCTTCCTTAAGAATGAGTTAGTCAAAAGAGGGTACCAGGCAGGATATCAAAGAAGACTTACATCTCATCTCTGTCCAGGGAAGTATAAAAGATGGCTTAGAGAAAAATCATCTGGGCCATGAGAGTGCATTAGGCGTGGATGCCCTCACACCTGAAAGAGGTTGTGAGAACTCTGGGCACTCTGTAGCAGTTCTTGAGCCTCTGTGTGCCTCATCTGTGAAATGAGGCTAATAGTTGACCTGACCTCAAAGGGTCAGTGGGGGGAATGAGAAGAAACACTGGGGAAATACAAATAAAAACCAAAAAAAAAAAAACCAAACAGACAAAGGCACCAAATAAGTAAAGCTTGTCTTTTATGTAAACCTATCACCAGCACAGTTTCCCATTTTGACTAATTCTATCTCACTGGAAGAGAAGGTTAAAGAACAGCGGGAGCACACAGATATGGAGTGAAGGGAATTGCTTCTAAAGCTGAATTTGCCTCCTGCCTCCATTGGGGTCCTTGGAAAAACTACTCAAATAGTCCGAGCCTCAGGAAAGCTACTCAAACAGTCCCAGCCTCAGTTTTGCCATCTGTAGAAGGGGAAAGTAATAGTTCTTGAAGAGAGCGTACTATTAAAGGAACATAAATTCCTTGGCTCTTTACAGATATTTAATCATCTTGTGCAGAGATTGGTTTGTCTTGACTATCGTCTTGAAGGTCGATGCAAAAGAAATTGTAGTCAAGCACAGAAACAAAATAAGATCACATGTCTCTGGATATTTCCGTGTCCTTCCCTACTGCTTGAAATATCAGAGTTAAACAAAGACTCATACCTGGACAGTGTACAGAGAGTTAGAGACTTTTGTGTACTCAGTCCTAAATGGGATGTCTTTATCCAACCCTTCTCCTCAGTAATCAGGGAACTATGCAGAAGAGGGAGCAGCAAAATTGTAAGAGCCAGAGGTGATGTGATCCGAAGGAAGCAGTGTCTTCCAGACACAACAGGATTGAGAGACATATGAACTCCAGAGGCTGTGGCAGCGTGTGTAAAGCCTGTACAAGTCAAGCCAGACAGGGTCTCAGTTCAACACTGAGCAGAGGAATTAGACACAGGCTTCTGCTCATAACCATAAAGCAGCTGGCAGTAAAGGAGAATTCAGCTTTCTTCAGTGGAGTTCCACTGGGTATCTTAACCACACTTCAGGGCAGACCCTGTGCCCAGGAGTAGTTGGCTAACACAAAATGAGCTCAACAGTACTTTGTAACGAAAAAGTTAGAGTTTATTTAGAAGGTTGATTCTGTAATGGAAATCTCTTTCTGGGCATGGTTGCTAATCAAGACACCCTGAACATTTTAATGGTGAGGGGATCTTAGAGAAAACAATGGAATGTCCCTTTACAGAGCCTAAACTAAACCTCATGTTATAGCTGAGGATGATGGGAACGGCTATGAGAATAGTGCAGACAGTAGACAGGCGTGAGCTGATGCCCTTCATTGTTAACGTTCACTGTGTCCATCACACATCGTGATTAGATCTATCAGAGGAGCAGTGCAGAGCTCACATGTCTCAATATAGCTGCAAGCTTCCTAATAGCAGAGACCACCTTCTATCTCATCTACATAGTGCCTATCTCTGTATCCAAGGAAGAGAAGGCAATGAGGAAGGAGAACAGGGGGAGCCAAGAACACTCTCTACCTACAAATAAATAATCAGCTCCCAGCAAAACAGAAGCAATTATGAGTTGGAAACCTCTCTCCAATCTTTCCTCTACCACCAAATTGGCTAATCCTGGTCTAGGCACCCAGCCCCGCCCCCCAGTCCTCAATAAGGGAGTGTTTCCTCTCAGATACCATTTCTTTTCTGCAATGCAACTTGAGGAAAGTCCACTTAAGGCTTTTCTGCATGAGTCCAACATTGACAAAACAGAGCTAACTCTATCTGCTTGCCACTCAAGTGGATGTAAGGTCCAAGTAAAATGCAGGCAGGAAGGCCATTGAGAGAGAAGCAGGGAGGTCATGCTGCTCCCAGAGACTTTCCAACCTACATCCAGGGTTCCACTGAGATCTAAGAGAATGTGAAAGGCCCTTTCTGAATCTTCAGACAGACATTGCGACTCTTCTCTGGCTAAGGAAGAATTATGGAAGGCCTGCCTCTTGGTTTAAAAAAGTGGGTAATTTAAAGCAGAGCACTTTGTTTCCTTAAAGAACAATGAAATTCAGAGCAGAGGCCATGATGTTCTGGGAGGAGGACTGCGGCCAGGCTTGGAAGAGACCCCGACAGTGCCACTCCAGCCTGTACAGACGTCTACCCTGTCCAAGGCCTGAAGCATGCTGTTCTGGAGGGACTCCTAGGCATAGAACAGCCTTTCAAGGGAACATCTCAACCAAATAGGATTAGGAAGCACTTTTACTGGCCAAGCTGTGACAATAAATAGCCTTCCCCTCACCCTCATTGGCTACTGGACAGCTATATGGGACAACAGAGGCAATGGAACTTGAATTTGCTTGAGACACTGCCTACTACTCTTTCTGTGTGCTGATGTTCTGACATCCCCCCACTTCCTTCCTCCCTCCCTCTTCCTTTTCCATTTCTTTCTTCTTGAGGAATAAACACATTTGACTCAAAGTGTATAAGTGAGATATAGTTGGTACACTACGATGGAGTGTTATATAAGATATGTAAAACACACATATATATTAATATATATCGGGTAACCTAGAGTGGGCTCTTGAGAAGAGAGCGTGGAGGTGGATCCCAGATAGACCAGGCCCTTTTCATCTCTTTCATTTTGCTCCAACTTTATTCTGTTTGTAATTACAAAGATCCTCCTCTGTTTTTCTTCATACACTCATACACACACACACACACTCACACACACACATACACACACACACACACACACACAGACACACACACACAGAGACACACACACACAGACACACACACACATGTGAATCTTCATTGAAATCCAGAGTGACAGAAGTTACCTCACAATATTTTCTGATCACTAGACTCACATCAGGGCTGTTGGGACTTACTCCCTATCCATTGTGAATTCTGTGGATCCCAGGGTAGACCTGGGAATCTATCTATGTGACAATTGCACCCAAGTCATCCTGATGCGTAAGCAGTTAAGTACTCAGATGTAGCCTATTTATTACAAAAATTAAAACAAACCAAATATTTGTGACCTTTAGATGGAAAATGCCTTGCTGAAGACAAGTAGGTACTGGCCTTGGGGAGGGGCATCATGGTCACAGTCTCGTGCCTGCCGTTTCTGTCCCTTGTACGTCCTTGGGGATGATCTAAGAATGTGATGATGAAGACTGGCACAGTCACAGCAAGGCAGGGACGCTACTGGGCTGGGACCCAGGTCATTATGGGATGCCACCGTCCTGCAATGGCTTGACTTCCTTTTAGAGGTTCAGTCCCTCCCCAGGGGCCAGCACCACCCTCAGATAAGGGGAAGCAGAAGAGCTACTGTTGCAGATGCTCAGGCTTCTCTTCCTCCTTCCCTGGTTGGGGAGAGAGGGTTGGGGGGTTGTGGGAAGACTGAGAGGGAGTCATCTCTGCCATTCACTGTCATTTGATCCCCTGGGGGTGGGGTGCAACTTCGTAGGTCTGCACAGAGACAGGCAGTCACTTCACTGCCCTCTAACCAGCAAATCAACTCAACAGCCTCTCAGAAGCCCTCCTCAGCAGCAAGACTCTGGGAGATTAAGTTTTGCTGCCTGCTTGTGGACTGCCCTTTCTGAGCTCTTTGCTGTTCTGTGTGGGGCCTGTGGTTTGGCATTTCCTTCCTTTCCAGCTAGAGCCCCAGCAGCTTCAGCCTGGCTGTTAGAGATACCGGTGAGAACCACCACAGCACAGAGTGGGCGACATTTATAAGACTCAAAGCGTGCCATGCGGGAGCTTAGTTCAAGCCCAGCTAAGCTCTGTGGGACTGGAGCATTGAGATGTGGCTCAGCTCCACCTTCCTTGGGCCCTCGAAGAAATGGTACCTAATTGCTGAGTGCTGTAGTTTTAAATTGTAACCCACTGTCCTCCTGCTCAAGCTCCCACCACAATCACGTGCACATACCTGGTACCTTCTTGTTTTGGTTATTACTTCCTTAAGTATTCATTTAATTCCATTTCTCAGGAAATAAGAAGATTTCAAATTTCAAGCCAGTCTAGACTACACAGTAGGACCCTGTCTCAAATAAACATTTATTATTATTATTATTATTATTATTATTATTATTATTATTATTATTCTCTCTTTCACACACATATACTTGTTCTTGCTTTTTTTCTTATTTTTGTGTATATGCATATGTATCACATAGATATGTGTGTGTGTGCATGTGCCTCATGTGATCATGTGTGAATGTGTGTGTGATATGTATAACACATACTTCAAGTTAACTTCAGTTTTGATTCCTTAAGAGGAAGCCACCTTGTTTTGTTAGAACAGGGTCTTCCACTAAGATCTGGGGCCTCAGCTGGAAACCCAGTGAACCCCAGGGACCTGCCTCTTTTAGCCTCTCAGTGTTGGGATCACAACTACGCAGTACCGTCCCTAGCTTTGATGTGGGTGATGAGGATCAACTGAACTTAGACCTCATGTCACCACGCTGTGCCATCTCCCCAGTCCCTCTGTCTGCTTCTCTCTACAAGCCATCACACTGAAGATCAGAGCTGCTTTTGGTGTTGAGTGCTCAGCAGGGTTCTTGGCCCTTAGAAGGCCTTTAATGTGTGCTCTTAAATAAACAGATGACAGAAAAGTGGATGCTGTAGCTATTACCACCTACCCTGGCAGGATGGAGGATATACTCTCCTCTGACCGCCCTGTAGGAGACCTTTATCATGCCTGTTGTCCCTTCTAACAACCACTGCTGGGTCACATGGGATAACAGTCATGTCACAAAGGTCCTGATGCTGTGTTTAGAGAGAACTAGGAAGTGCCCTCCACCCTCACCGCCACACTTTAAAGCACCTCTTCCTCTGGAACAGTGGTTCTCAGACTTCAAAATTCTTTGACCCTTTAATACAGTCCCTTGCATTGTGGTGACCCCTCCCCCAACTATAAAGTTATTTCATTGCTACTTCATAACTGTAATTTTGCTACTGTTAAGAATCTTAATATAAATGTCTGTTATGCAGGATATTTGATATGCCACCTCTGTGGAAAGGTCATTCAACCTCCCAAGGAGTCACAACCCATAACCTCTGCTTTAGATGATGTTTAAACTCTGACCTTCCAATAATGACATTATTATGGAGGACTTACCATTGCCTTATTTGTCTTTACTCTTGAGTATCTAGGCTCATCAAATTCATCTGCTCTGTCACTTGCATGAGGTAGAAAGGTACTGAGAAATGAGTTGGGAGCCATTGCGAGTGAAGAAGAAGCAAACATTAGAGTTGTTAAGGATTACCTATGCTAATCTAGCAAGTATGAGACCAACATGCCCCCATGAGCTGTCAGTTAGCAGAGGAGACACAGGCTGAACGTCACTTTCATAGTGAGGATGCAACTCAAGAGTGCCTTCTCCCAGAAAAAGGACAACACAGAGAATTGCACAAGGCTGTGGTTCACTGAAGGAATGTTCAGTTGGAAACTAGAGATGGTGGCTTTGTTGTGCTGCTGTGTGTGCTGTGGGGATAGGTGGCCCTCATCATTAACCTACAATGTCCCTTCCTTTGTCTGAACCTCTGTCACCTCCTGCAAAATATAATTGGGATGATTTTTGAAGTTCCCTCAGTTACATAATATCCAAAAAGCATGGAGTCTGCTTGCTAGGGAAGGCTCTGTTGGAATCTAGACCGTGGGGTCTTGTGTTTTGGGAGTTTGCTGATTGCTAGAACCTGCTTGAGTTCTAGCCCCAAGAGTCAATTCTTCCTGTGCTGGGTTTAGAGACTTGCAGGTACTGGATGGATTACCTGAGCACACCCTATAGTTAGTTATTTTGACCAGAATTTGGTCCCAGGGGCTGGATGATTCAAGAGTCTGTCCCTCTTTAAGATATACCTTTATTGAGGATACTTTTCTAAGTTTCTATAACAATTCATGTGGTAGGGATAGAGAGATGGCTCCATGGTTAAGAGCTCTAGCTATCCTTCCAAAGGTCCTGAGTTTAATTCCCAGCAACCACATAGTGGCTCACAGCCATCTCTAGTGGGATCCAATGTCCTCTTCCGGTATAAAGTTGTAGATGCAGATAGAGCACTCATATGCATAAAATAAATATAAATAGATAAATCTTTCTTAAAATTTTTATTTATTTATTTATTTATTTATTTATTTATTTATTTATTTATTTATTTATTTATTTATTTATTTATTCATTTGTTATTTGCTTCATGGCTTTAGAGGCATGCTCTTTGGTTCTGTGGCTTTGGGCCCAAGGTGAGGCAGAGAATGATCATGGCAGGGTGTGGAAGAGCAGGAACACAGGAAGAGGCAAGAAAAAACACAAGGTCTAAGATGCTCTTTGGGTACCAGCCTCTAGAAACCAAGGTCTTCCCACCCAGCTCTCACTTCTGTAGTTCCTATGGACAGTCTACTCAAAATCCCAGCACCTCAGTGTGTCTTCCCCCCCCCGCCCCACCCCCACCCCGGCCTATGAACTACAACAGTCCCCAGTGGCCTGAAGAATAATGGATCCTTCATGGGATCTCCATTCAGGTGATGCCCATCTTTGATTTCACTACAGAAAAGAATTTCAGAATGAGCCAGTGTAAAGCAGAGTTTCAGTTTATTTTTAAAATGTTTAACATAGATTTAAACACAGGGGTTCCTAGAAGGAAATGCCCTCAGAGGGAGAAGATACACAGAGAGGGTGGCCAGGGGCTTCGTATCCCGTAAGTGTCTGAGCAATCCCTGTATTGGTTTCTCTCAAATGACAGCTCACCTGATTACTAAGAGCAGACACCGCCCAGTCCATCTCTTTTTGATGAGAGATTGTAAGATGATGCCATAGGATTATAATGTTATAAAATAAACTATGAGACATAAGATTGTGCATAGAGGTGAAGACATATCTTTCACTGTCTCTAGTGAGATTCCTAGAAAACTGGAGGTTTTCAGATGGGATAAGAGGTCATAGACACATAGGTCTTAAGCATGATTTGTTGTTGTTCAATGTTTTTATTAAAATATCTTTTATGTAAATGTGTCTTTGCTACAACTGTTCTGGAGTTCTTGACTTTAAGCTGACAAGAGTGTCTGAGTAGATTCTGGGTGATTCTCTCCTATGTCAGCATAATTTGCCCATTTTTCTGTCCTGCTTCAAATGAGTCAAATCACCACTTAAGTGAGGGCACTCTCAATCTGATCAACTCAGGAAACACTAGCACTGCAGGAAATGTGATGTTCCAATCTCTTAGGTGACTCTCAATTAAACTGCTAAGCAAGGTGGACCATCTCATACCATGACACATAAGCACAGCTGATCATCATACCATGTCACTAAGCAGATGCGAAGAAAGACAATGGGGGAAGACAGCATGATAAATAACAACTCATTGGAGGTTGTAATAAGAAGTACACATGGGCCTCTGGGTCTAGCATATGGTTTGATCACATGTGTGAGCAAGATGTCTGTACAGGAATGATCAACTCAAGTGACCGCACACTGAATGACCAAAGAGTCAATGATACAGCCCCAGTGTGAGGATTCTAGGGCCCAGATCTTCAGAACAGGGAGGAGGCAGCTGACCACTTTTAAGGAGAGCTCAGAGCCAGATGTTGAAGGCTCAGAAGATGTAGGTCAGCAGATGATGGGAAGCTTCATGGGAGCAGAGGTGGTACTGGGCCAGGTCCTGAGGAAAAACGGGACAAGTTCTAGCTAGGTGGGAGCAAGACATGAGTTGAAGGTGGAGGATGGACACTAGATTGATGAAGCTTGACCTATGTGCTTGGAGAGCATGCGGATCAGAGCAACAGGAAGGTGGGGGCTAGGAGGGAGTATTATGTCTCTTCATGTGTATCTTTCCCTCGCAGGATTCTCAGTAAGTTAAGTCAGGAAATCAACAAGAATGAAGAAAGAAGGAGCATTTTTACACGCAAGTGAGTGGGCAGCTCCGGACTAAGCATGGCTACAAGGGAACCCAAGAATTAAAATCCCAAGTTGAGCCTTTAAAAGAATCTGTAACACTGGTGTTTCCCATTCTGCTTCACCTGTGGTGGTCCCTTTAGTCTTAGAGGTCATGAAGAGAGTGCCTAAGGAGGGGAGGGAGTTCCTTCTCCCTGATGGACATATTGCCCCTGGGTCCAGGACATCAGGGTAACATTTCCTAGATTGTTAAAAGGTCACATGTTCCCGGCTGTGCTGTCAGTGTGGCTTTAGTGGTCTTCAGAAACTGAGGGACAGCTCAATTCTGGTTGCTAAATAACAAGGGGACAAGTCTTGGGCAGGGAACCATAATCCCCATTGGTGCAGAGAGCTAGACAGAGGAAGGGGAGTGCCATTAGATCAACAGGCTACTGAGATGCTATTGTTTACCTTTGCAGACCCCAGGTTCCACGATTTCCAGAGGAGACAGGTAAAGGTACCAGGGCTGAGAGATGACTGCTTTAGGAGGTGACTGTACTTCAATTCTGGCCCCCTTGAGTGCCTTGCATAGGGCCTGACTCATTAACTCACTATCCAGGTCTCCATCATAAAGGAGTTTGGGTTCCCACTGAAGGATGGCAGTTTTGAAGTACACAGAAGAACTCTACTTGCTTTGTAGGAGAGCCTAGATTCAGCTTTGAGCACCTGAGCTGAGCCAGTGTCTCATTTGAGCAGTAGTCCGTTGTTTAATTGCATAAAACATCTAGATTCCACCCACTCTTGTTGATTAAGAAACCACCCCAAATAAGGCCCCAGGCTTACTCTGTGAAAGCAGTCCTGGATAACTTTTATATACACCCGAGAAAGATCTGAATGAACTCTTCAGATAGAAAGGATATGGCCAATAGTAAGTTGCTCTCTTCATATATTTTCTGTTGCTATAACACTGCTCCTGGAGCTTATTACTTTATGAAGGAAAGAAGTTTATTAATTTCAAAGTTTTAGAGTTTCAAGAGCATGGTGCTGCCATCAGTTCAACTTCTGGCTAAATTCTACTTCATTAAAAATAGCATGTGGAAAAATGTGAGAATCATAAGGGGTATGTGTAGAAGTGAAATACCAGGAGTGTGTTTTTAACAAGTAATCTAGTGCCAATGCCCAGATGACTCCTGTGACATTTACTTCAGTCTGGAGAGACTTCCATCAGTCCCTGGAGAAAGATATCGATCCATTAACAAGATCCCTTGACCTGATTATCTCTTAAAGATCCCTCTACTTCTCAATTGCATTACATTATGATTTGACATGAGTTCTGATGGGGTAAATTGTACTCAATACAACAGTTGCTATCCCCAAAGCATGAAGGATATACTCGGTGATTGACAGGGAGGGGAAACTGTTCTGACTCTCTGTTGGGTACTGATGGTGGTGTTATCTCCTTCACAGAAAGCCATGAAGAAGACAATGGTGGCTGGTCATCCTTTGTGAGTACAGTTTGGGATAAAGGACCTTTGGCTTTACATTGATTACAATGCTGAAAAGGAAGCAAGCCCCCACCAACAATGCATTGAAACATTCCATTTCAGGGCCCAGAAGGGGCCAGTAAATATTTCCAACTTAGCTCTGCCACTGCCCTCCCCCCAGGTGGCATAGAAGCAGTCATGGGCTAATGAGCTGGTTCATTTGTGACAGCAGAGCTTCCTTGAAGAATACAGGGGTGGCGTTGTAACTTGCTAGACACGCTGTTACTCACCACAACCAAGCCCAAGAGCCATGCCACCCTTCATCTTTCCCAGAAGTCTATGCTACTATAACTTTCCATTTCATGGACTTCAGTCACCATTGATAACAGAGGGAAAAGCAGTCCAGAATGAAGCGTTGGCACTGGAAAGGTGCTCCCAATTTTACATTGGAGGGGTCACAGTGACAGCACCTTTCAGAGTCTGATGGATTGTGTGTTCTATTTCCTCAAACTATACATTGTCACTGTGCAGAAAGCCTGGTCATAGCTAAGAACTCTGGGATGGAAAAGAAAGCCATGGAGCCTTCTGGACTGTGTGCGGACTGTGTGCCTTGTGCAAATCCCTTCGTCAAGTAGAGGCAGATCTGGGGTCCAGGCTGCCCAACCCTCAGTCTACATGGTCTATTTCTAGGTCTTTTAAAAAACATTCATGGTGGGAGTGTTCCTTGTCATATTGGGATTCTAGTAACTGAAAGCATTTAAGTGAAAAGAAATGGCTTTTGTTAAAAGTATTCTTTAATGGAAAAACAAAGACACGCAACATTTATTTTATACGAAAGAAACAGGAGAGTAGGTTTCCCCAGATGAGTGTGTGCTTCAGCACAGCAGCTGGATCCTTGCCATAGTTTGCAAGGTTTGTCTTAAGCCCTTCTGTGCTCAGCCAGAGGTTAGTAGTCTTCAATCCTATCCCAAGGCCACCACACTTTATAGTTCCCTTCTGTGACAGATCTGTTGGGAGGATGCTGGGATCCTGGGCAGAGATTTCACAGAATCCACACTGTAAAATGTCATGCTGTGACATCCTACACGCTGTGCTAACCCTCTACTGTGTTGGCAGGAAGAGGATGATTATGAAAGTCCCAATGATGATGATCCGGAAGGGGAGGATGATGGTGACTATGAGTCTCCCAATGAAGAGGAAGAGGCGCTGGTAGACGATGCTGCTGATTATGAGCCTCCACCCTCCAATGATGAGGAGGCTCTGCAGAACTCCATCCTACCTGCCAAGCCTTTCCCCAATAGCAACTCCATGTACATCGGTAAGAGTCTCTTTGCAGCCTGCTGGCCCTGGCAGCCCTGGGACAAGTTGCCCATTGAGCTTCTCTGGGTTCCTTCTTAGCTTCTGGAAAACCATGTGGCTTGGGACCAAAGAATATGCCCCTCTTCTTCACAAGTAATGATAGTACAAATACTTGTCACAAAAAGGGCAGCTATGTGGCACTGCTATCTCCAGATCATCACAATAAATGTGAAGGTATTCAGAGGAATTGGTTCTGCCGTTACAGTGAGACAGTTTTTAGGATATTCCTCATCAACCTGTTTCTCTTTACCTATATCTCTCCTTGTTCATTCATTCATTAATCCATGAAGTCACAAACGTAACTCATCTCCAGTTGTGAGCCAGACAGCATGTATTAAAAGCCATCAGGAAGGAAGATGTACATTTGTCTTGTGGGAATTTCTTTCTAATAAAGGAGGTGACATAAAATGAACATAGGCACACTTGGCTTTCTCTGCACCCAGGGAACGATGTGTCTAACACTGGGGGCTGTGTTGGACTCTGCTTCAACTCCACCCCATCACCTCACTTTGTGCATTGAAGGACAGAATGCTAAAGCTAACAGGCAGGGAGCTTCAGCCATCATCAAGGCAGAAAAGAGAAACCAGGTTGCTGAGTGTCTCTTACATGGCAGAGTGAACAAGATAGGCCTCATCCTCCGATACTCTTAGTCTATTGGGTAGGAAACACCCCACAATTACATCATGTTATCCCATCAAGCCGGCATGATAAATGGGCTTGCTCCCTCTGGATGTGATGTTTGAGTGGTAGTCTCTGGCTGATATTAAATAGTGTATTGAGAATGAGAGAAAGTTAGTTAAATGAGGCTGAGTGGGGGAAGGGAAGAAGACCTGAAAGAGTTAAAATGGCTGTGCAAAGGCCTTAAGGTCCCAGGGAACCTAAAGCATCAGAGGAGCCAAAAGGCAGTCTGTGGCATGGAGAAGCTGGTCTTTGCTCTGAGTTCACTCCTTCTGGACTGGGAATGACATTCTTCTCAGGGCTGAAGAAGGGTGAGTCGGAGAGCACTCAGTCCTTTTTCAAACCCAAGTTCCAGACTCCTTCCACATACTTCCTAAAACTAGCATAGCATCTTAGTTAGGGTTTCCGTAGGTGTGATACAGTACAGGGCCAAAAGCACAAGATGCTGGGAGGCCCACTTGCTGCTCGTGCCTCACAGTTCCACTCCGACCTCTCCCAGCCCATGTGGTAAGAAACCCCAAACTTGTCAAGCTGGTCTCGAGCACTTCTGTGGCAGTTGGAGTAATGTATCTAAGGTGAGACCATGTGCTATTTAACTTGGTCACAGGGTTGGGTCCAGGTCCTCCCTTTAAAGGAGGAGACAGACAAAATGAGGAAGTAGGAGGAGGGTGAGGCAGCCCAGAACATTTGTGAAGAGAAGGAAGCAAACAGAACAAGAGGCCCATGGAGGGTAGCAGCTAACTCTGATAAGCACCTTCATGTGCAGTGTGAGCAAAAATATGCAAGCATGCACACATGTCTGTGCATGCATAAATGTCAGCATATGCAGGTGTTTCTAGGTGCACGTGTGCATGTGAATGTACATACTTTATGTGCATATATATGCATGTAGGCTCAAGTGTGCATGTATGTATATGCTTATGCATTCACACCTGTAGAATTGTATCGGAAAACACTCATTGGGGTAATTCTGTAGAAGCTTCTTTTGATTGGCAGGTTCTCAGATATCACCTACTTGTGTGAAGTACGATGAGAATTATTCCCATGTGTATAAAGAGTCAAACCAACTTGAACAGGAAGAGGAATAGACAGGGGCCAAGGATTTTCTGCCTCCTGTAGGACCTAGGCTGGGTCTGACTACTTTTGGGACTCAGGGCTGGTGCAGGGCTAGTGCTGTTGACACCTCAAGCTGCAAGGGCAGAATACAGCATGTTCCAAGAGAACACCGCACTTAGACAACACTCACTTCAAATTTTCATTTCTTCTTCCATTTGAAAATTGTGATTCCACAGACCGTCCTCCCACCAGCAAGGTCTCCCAGCAGCCTCCGGTGCCCCCACAGAGACCAATGGCTGCCCTCCCTCCGCTGCCCACAGGCAGGAATCACTCGGTAAGTCTCCTGTCTTTCTTTTCAGGCCACTTCGTATCCACAGAAATTCTTTGCTTAGCAGACAGAAAAGGAACCAGACATAGTTACCTGATTCTAAGTTTGTTAAAAACGGTTATGCCAGGGAAAATACATCCCCGCACGCTCCACCCAGCAGTTCGATTTTGTACTAATAAATAAGTAGTTTCTGTTTATATCGTAGTGTCTATTGGCATTTTTAGTACCATAAACAATAGCAACTGCGTATTTAATGAGAGGTTCCCAATACTCATCTGTGGAACTGTGGGAGAGCTAAGTCTGGTTCCATCTCGCGGTGTTGCCAAGGTTCCCAGTCTCCGCTGCCCTCCTGCACACAGTATTGCACCACCTGCTGGCAAGTTCCCAAAATTCCAGGGATGAATTTCTTTAGCCAACAAAATATCCAATGCAGTGAAGCCAGAGAGAAACGGGGGTAGCAAGCCCTCTTCTCCTTTCCTTCCAGCTCCTTCGGAACTCACATAAAGCTAAAGAAGTCAGTATCCAGCGATGTGCTCTTTCTCCAAGTGGCCAGGGCACGTTAACAATTGTGGCCAGGTGCCAAAGTGTCCGGACTAGAAGGGAAAATTAGGGCGGGAGGAGGGTCCTGGCAAATATGGAGACCTCACTCACAGGATCTCCTCATAGATGGCCCCCTCCTGCTGGCATAGCACCTTTGCAAAGGGGCCTCATGGGGGCCCCATGCGCTTACACAGGT
This sequence comes from Phyllotis vaccarum, assembly GCA_033318265.1. NCBI lineage: Eukaryota > Metazoa > Chordata > Mammalia > Rodentia > Cricetidae > Phyllotis > Phyllotis vaccarum. Next base: position 61,652,286 of record JARWLC010000016.1, on the reverse strand, counting down.
AGCTTGTTTTTGAAGTCTAAGAATTTCATCTCCACCACTGGGAGGCAGAATTTGCCCATCACGAGGACGGATAGTGATTGGGCAGCTGCTGCACACCAGTGTCCTCCGTGCCAGGGGAAGGATACGAACAGCTTAGAATGCCCTGACTTTCATGAAATTTTGATGGTAGACAAGTAAATAGATGTAAAAATAATCTGGATATGTCATGAGGAAGGCAGAAGACCAGGTAATGTGGCGGAGGGTACCAAACTAGCAGACAAAGCCAGCCGTGTGGAGAGCAGAGAGAATACACCACTCAGGGGGAAAGCGGTCACAGGGATATTCACGAGTATGTATGAGCTTTGGGTTTTATGAGGACTGTAAGGAAAGAGTTGTAGGGATCCTGCAACTGTCTGAGATGAACATAAAAATTCCTTGAAAGTATAGGACTTCAAATGGGCCCTGGGTTTCATTTCCGATATGGCTAGAGCCCCTGGAGGGCTTGGCGGGAGCTTCTGCTTGGTCCTTTACTGTGCAGAAAGCCCTTTGCATGAGAGAGTGAGAGGCCATGAAGTCAGCAGCTGAGCTGACAGAGGCGATGGAGAGCTTGCAGGTGAGACCTAAAGATGGAGAAACACAGGAGCAGATCCAGGCAGATTTGGGGAGACAACGCCACCAAGTCCTGCTGAGGCATATGTGGAAAAGCTTCCTAATCTTTGGATTTTTTTAAAAAATATATTCATGCAGCCGCTATCTCCACCCCATCCCAACCACGAAGAACCCAGCAGAAGTCGAAACCACAAACCAGCAAAGTGTAAGCATAGGGTTGCTGTCTGTCCATTGGTCTACCTACCCCATCCCCAGCCAGTAGCATTCTTCTTTTAACTGAGCTCAGCCTTTCCCCCTTCAGTGCCTCCTCCATCAATAGACAGAAGCACAAAACCCCAACTCGACCGCTCATTGGCGCCTCTTGACCGAGAGCCCTTCACGCTAGGTTGGTATTACTCATATTTTATGCATAATAATGACGATTATTATGGTTACTTTAATAGTGCGCTAAGTACACTTTTCTTTATATGAGACATCTCCTTCTACTATGTTGTGAGAAGCATCTTGATTTGACAGAGAAAGAAACTGAGGCACAGAGCAGCAATTTTCCAACATCGCTCAGTTACCAAATGATGAAGAGAGAGAAATAAACCCAGATCAGACTAATTTCAGATCCCCTGCTCTTCGTCCCTGGGCTGTGCCTGCTCCACCATGACTGTGCTCTGTGTGCTCTGGCCAAGACACAGAAGGAAACATTCTGGTACTCAGTGAGGAAACTGGCTGAGAGGTAGAGCTCTGGGAGAGCTGCTGTTAGCTGTTTTGGCTGCTACTCCTTAGTTTGCTGGCTCAGGGGGTGTTACTTCCTTAGGTCACAGTCCCACTGTAAGTTGGAGGTTCTCCTAGGAGAAAATGTCCTCTAAAATTCTAAGTACTGTTTTGATGTCAAAATTGCCCTTTGCTGTGGATGTGTGCAGTGGATTAAACACTATGGACTTTTCTCATAATTTGCGTATGATCCCAGCTGCCTTGATTCTAGTTACCCTTACATAGAGTTATTTTTTTTTAATTCAACTCTAAAATTTAGCTACCATTTATTGAACACCAAGCATGGTTCAAGCACCATATATCCTTAGGCTAAGCCAATGAAAGGGGGTTGTTATCGGCCCCACCTCTTAGATGATGCAACCAGTTCAGGGAGGTTAGATGATGTGCTCAATTTGCATAGGTAGGCTAATGTAGTAAGAAATCTCTGACATGTCCAGCCCAAGGTTGGGACTGCCACTTAGCCCCAAATAATGACTCAGGTGCTTATATAATGCTGTTTGGTCTATGGCTCAGACTTATTGATAGCTAGCTTTCACATCTTGACTCAACCCATTTCTATTAATCTGTCTTGCCATGTGGCCCGTGGCTTACCTGTACTTTATTATACTTGCTTCTTGGGTGGCTGGATCCTGTTTCTCCTGCCTCTGCCCTCCTTCCCCTGTACTTATGCTTGGATTTCCCGCCTGCTTCTAAGCTGCTCTACCGTAGGCCAACCCAATTATTTTATTATCCAATGGTGTTCACAGCATACACAAAGACATCCCACATGAGGCGAAGATTTTGAACCCATTTCTTTCTGACTTTAAAGTGGGTGCTCCTTTGCATCCTGTCACATGACACTGAGGACCTAGCTTTGAACATGCAAAAGACTAGGTGGATCTGGGCAACAAGCATCTGAGTAGAAATGGAATCCAGATCTTAATTCCATCCTTCCTCCTCTCCAGTGGGACTCTGAACAAGGCCTTTGCCTTTTCTTGGTCTCAATATTCTCCTCTGTTCACCAAATGGCTTTGAGGTCTTGAGTTGGAAGCTGCATCTTGCTGCTATTTCTCTGATGCACGTGTTAGCTCTGCTGAGTCATATAAGAAGCTCTGTTACTCACTGAGTTTATAATTTATTGTAGAGAGCTGTATATATTTATAAAATGGAACTAGGCAGTGGTGACACATGTCTTTAACCCCAGCACTCAGGAGGCAGAGGCAGCAGACCTCCATAAGTTGGATGCCAGCTTGGTCTACAGGGTGAGTTCCAGGACAGCTAGGGCTATTACACAGAGAAACACCATCTCAGAAAACAAAACAACAAAAAAAAGTAGATAGACTTGACTTTGACTCTAAACCTGTTCACTGCCATGAGCCAGGGTACCAGAAAATTGGAAACAGAGATGTTAGTTCTTCACAGTCATCTCCAGACACACAACTTACTCCTTTAAAAACCTTACCCTTTTCTATTTTTATGGATATTTTAGAGATATTATTTTCTGATAATACATGTTTGACTTCTGAATTGTATCCTTGTCCACGATGCTGTGGAGAAACACACTTCTATTAATGCTTAGACATTGACTATAAAACTCCTAACATGCCCAGAGCATTGCTGTTTGCTTATCTGTTTCTTATGAATCAAGTATCTTCTGAAAAAGGAAAATCTACTTTGGTCAAAGAATGTTAGTTTACTTTGGGGGTACTCCTCTAAAGAAGATGTCCAACCTCAAACATCTTACCATGAGAATGTCCTTCCCTTGGTCAGGAGCTATTCAAATAGGACAGTTCTATTAGACCTCCCTGGGTGTATCATGAACTCAGACCTTATGGGCTGCTGTGAATATGTGACTCTAGGTAGACAGCATCAGCATGCACCTTAGGGTGCTAAGTGTGGGAGGGTGGAAAAGAGAGAGAAACTAGCCAGAGTTTGTCAGCACCCACTCTCTGGCCCCTGACCTTGCATATAAATTACCATCTGACCCTCACAGCAAACCTACACTGACTTCACAGCCGTGGAAACTGAGATCCAACATGCACTACCGGGTACTGTCAGGCCTGCTTTCTAGATCTATTAGAACCTCATCAATAATGTTTTATCTCTTAGAAAACAAAAGGGCTACCTAGCCCACAGGATCTCAGATAAAATAACCTAAGTTGTTTTGAATAACTTGGTATTAAAGAGCCCTCAGGTATAAATGTATGGCCTCAATGTCATCTGTTTTCAAAGAAATCAAACAAGTGAGCAAAGAGAAATCACTGCACCACCATCACCACTACCACCATGACCACGACTATCACCATCACTGCTACTGCCACCACCATCACCATGGACACCATCATCACCACCAATCCAAAGCTCTTGCTCTTAAGTTAGTAATTTTTTCAGGAACCAAATAGAGTTCTTTACATAATACCAAGAGTACCACAGGACTAAGAGGAAAAGTTTTCCTTCATGGCCCATGGGTTTATTTCAAATATCAAAATAGGCTGGACAACAGATGCTTAAGCCAATGGGAAAAAAAAAATCCCAAGAAGACATTCATACATTTGACGCTTAGTTAGGCTAAGTCACATATTGGAAAGCACAGACCTCAGCCTACCGCCCCGCCCCGCCCCTCCCTACCACAAACACACACACATACACACACACACACACACACACACACACACACACACACACACACACACACACACACACACATATACACAGCTGTGTGACTTGGACAAGGCAGGCAGTATTTTTAAGCCAAGAATATCAGGTGCTCATCCTTCAAGATCTGAAGCTCAGGCTTGAAGTCAGTCTACCCCCAAAGACCCAGACATGGCATTCACCAGAATCTGTTTATCAACCTCACTTGTCCCAACTTGAATGTTCTGCTCTCTCTTGTTTCCAGGAAAGAAACCAACATTTTCTGACAAGGTAAGCTGTTTCTCTGGTTTGTTTGTGGTTTTAGCTTTCATTTGTTTTGATTTTGATTTTGTCTCGTCCTTATTCTTTGGAAAGTGCTAGCCCCTCACATGTCTTCTCTAATGTCTTGCAGCCACCAGGTCCCATGGGAAGGTAAGCCTCTATTGTATTGCATCAAGAGTTTTCCTCTAGATCTTTGCCCAGTTAAAATGGTTTCTTACAAATCGATCTTTTCTCTGCACACTCAGCAGGGCTCTAGGGGAGCATTTACCCAAGATACAGAAGCCTCCTTTACCCCCAGCCATGGACAGACATGAAAGAAGTGAACGAAACGTACCCTTGATAGCAAAGAAGCCACCAGTTCCGAGGTAATGATCCTGGGCCTCTTGAGTGCCCGGGCCTTTGAAGCACTTGGGAGGGCTAGGGCTCCTTTCTTTGCTGGCTAGATGAAAGGTACTGAAGTCTGTGAAGAGAATGGAATCTAGTTGGGGAGTAGAATTGCTCAGTGGGAGAACAAGGTAGCCGCTGTGAGAGACCATGTTTTAAGAGTGTCTCCTTCTTGTTGGGTTTTCCCTACCTTGTTAGACTGAAGCCTGAACAAGAAGCTCTATTTGTCGGTTTGTTTCATAAGGGAGCCAGAGGAAAGATGGAGCCGAGGGGTGTTTCTAGGCCAGCCTTAGCCTCTTTCTTGCTGTTCAACCATTTTTACAACCGCAGGAGACTGGGCTCTGGAAATCATGTATGGTCTATTTACCAAATGACACAAGTATGCCCAGGTTTAGGGACAGCTAGACTGCTTAGGGAGGGAACAGTGAGGTTCATTATTTCATTTGTCTGTCTATCAAGACTCATAACCATCGCCCTGGCTTGGCTGTCGTGAGAATTTACTCAAGACTAGGGCTAGGGTGTGCCAGGAAAAGCCTCTGTTGTTGACTTTCATAACATTTTAATGCTCTATTTGTCAAAATCAAAATATATAAAAATAACCATAATTGCCAAAATATCAAAATTTCCAATGAAACGAAGAACTGACATGAGAAACAGCTGGTGTTAGCTTTTCAACCAACTGTTCTTCTTTTTTCTCCCTTATTTCCCTCTCTCCCAGGAAGTGCAGATGCCCCTGTAGCCCTTACACAGCTATTGTCAAAGCTGGTGGACTGTCTTCTTCATCTGTGCCAATGGCATCAAGGCCCTATTGGAAAAGCCCAGAGCAGGGACTTTGCCAACTGTTTTTCTTATTACTTGAAGGGCGAACCCTGTGGTGGCTGGTTTAAAACCTCAACAAAGAAGAATATTACTGAAAATGTTTTTATTTGCTTGGGAAAAGATATACTCAGTGAAATTTAATAGCTCCTAAAAGCTGACTAAACACATATATGTGTATAATTATGTAATTATTTGCTACAGTAGCTCTGTAGAACAAAGGTTTGCCTAGCTCAGCTTGCAATGCTAACAGAGCATCCAGCGGCCAAATCTCTCTTCTCTCCCCCTCTCTGGAGTTTCTGCTGGCATTTGCAACTTCCCCTTCGGCCACAGCTCAGTAGGTTTTATTTCTCCTTATGCAGTTTACTGAAATTATATTCTGGGGCTGGCTCTTTGGAACTCTTGATGCTAACTCCTCTGCTCCTAATTCATTTCAGGCATGGATGGGGACCAGACAGAAGAGAGAATGTAAGTGAGAAATGTCACTTAATGAATGCTTGGCACAGAGGCAACCAGTGTAGGGTCTGGGGAGGTGGGACTCCATCTGCCCTGCCCTCATCTGAAGTCAGTTAATGAGAGCAAGACCTCCAAAGCATCTGTTAAATGCCAGTGTCTGAATCTTCCCTTAGAGTTCATCAGGCTCAGTTGCCTAGCTCCTGCCACCCTGAGAGGTTCCTGGTGGCTGGCTTCTTGCAGTCTCCTTCCAGAGGGTAATTAGCAAGGAAACTGAGGGTCAGGATGGAGGGAGGAAAAGGTTAGGGAGATGCTGCAGAGTCCAAGTCTCACACGAAAGTTCCCAAGCATCCCTCTTCTCCTTTGAAAAGCTCCACAGCTTATGAAAGAGGGGGTTAGTATTGATCAATGCTACTTTAATGATGAATTAATATCTCTTATCGTTTATCCCTTACAGGATGAAGATGATGGTAGGTCTAGAGTTTTGTTTTGTTTTGTTTTTACAACCTATCATCATTTCTTAAAACTTACATTCTCTCATTTTTTTTTCTGACCAGCCATTTAAATAGAATTATTGAGTATGGAACCCTACATGTTAAATTAACACAATCAAACATATACCAACTGCTACACGTCATGGCTATAGTAAAATAAAATCACTTAGTTAGTTTACCAAGGATAACCTAGGTTCATGTGTTCAGAATACCCAATTGCACAGAAAATTGCATATATGTGTTGATAGAAAATTTTCTAATATTTATACCTCTTACATACATGGGATCAGAATCAGTAACTGTGAATGAACAAAATAGTATATGGCTTTCGTTTTCAAAAGACAAATAAAAATGTAAATCAGCTCTGAACTACACAGGTTTCCCATTAACACTTTTCTGTCATGTAAGCAGTTCAAAAGTAAAATTTAAAATTTACTATAGGGAACAACAATTTTAAGTGCATTCCAAGGTGGGAAATTATCTAGAAAAAAAAACTATGAAGTAAGTTATCTTTATACCATTTGCTAATTATATCTGAGCTTTTGGGTTTTTGTCTCTCTGTATCCACTGGCTTGGGATTTGGGTTTGGTTTAAACTGGGGAATACTCTAAATGTCTCAAGATTAGCATTCTGACTATTTGGTTTTTTTTTTTTTTCTTTCTTTTTTTCCCCTAAGTTCATCAAAGACCTTTGCTCCAGCCATCATTACCTTCTATGAGCTCCAACACATTCCCTTCAAGGTCTGCCAAGCCCAGCCCCAAGCACCCATTCCCATTGTCTCACATGCCCGGAGCCTTCTCAGAAAGGTTGGTTATGTTATAATGTCTGGGGTCCTGTGTTCTGGCTTCGTATCTGTTGCTGTGACAAATATGCTGAGAAAAAGCAGCATATTGGAGGAGGAAGGGGTTGTTTCCATTTACACTCTGATTCTAGTCCAGCATTTCAGGAACACCGAGGCAGGAGCTGAAGTCACTGGTCACATCATAGCTACAGCCCAGAGCACAGAGACAATGCACCCATACTACTGGCTTGCTTTCTTTTGCAGTGTCTGGCTTTCTTCATTAAGATACAGTTCAGGTCCTAGCCCATGAAATGGTGGACTGACAGTGGGCTCCTAGCCCAAGTAACCATCCAGACAATTCCCCATAGAGCCACCCATAGGCCAATGTGATCTAGATAATTCTTCAGTTGAGACGTCTTCCTAGAAGATACTAGATTTGTACCAGATTAATAGTTACAACTAACTAGGACAGCTTAGCCTTGTGGCCCATGCCAGGTAGCTTGAGGAAGAAGGAAATGAGCCACTGGGCAGAAGTATCTTTCCTTACAAGTAAAATGAGCTTAGAGAGAAACCTGGAAGCCCAGTGTTCTCTCAGTTTCTGAGCTTGAGGGGAGTGGGGACTGACTTGTCTCACGATTGTCTCAAGAGATGGACACGTTAACAGAAAATGGTGGGTGTTTTCACTTGCTTATTTCAAACAAACAAACATCATTAATAAACCTAGTTAACTGAAGTTCTTGGAGTCTCTTTTCCATCTTGGATGGGGAAATAGAGAATGTACCTTGCACATGACAGAGGCCAAACACTCATGCTCAGGAGCTGTCCTCAAAAGATTATTTTATTCAAGGCTAGAATTCCTCAGTTATGAGACCATTCAGAAACAGAGGCATGGCCAGGAGAACCAAGCAAGACTCAGATCATCCCTGCCCAGGCAAGCCAATGGGCTGCCTCACACTGCTCCTCAGGGCCTCTGGTCTGCTGGCCCACCAACACTTTAGTATTCAAAAGAAGCCCAACTTCTCACCCTCCATAAATATGGAAAATGGAGTCACAGCACAACCCATTCACCTCTGCCAACTCTGGGGAAAATTTTAAAGTCTTCCCTTTGCATCAGGGTCTTCATGCCTTCAACTTTCTCTGTTCATTCCCCCAGCTGGCTTCCCTTGCTGCATGTCCAATTATGTGCATTATCTCACATAGGGCTCTAGCCCCATCCTTTGCTCTTGAAAATTGCCAACCAGAAGATCTGGTTTACAGAGCAGATGTTTACTATGTGGGCTAATGGCTGATGTTAGTGCTTAGTAGAGGGAACAGACAGCATTCCAAGGCCTCCACAGATTTCCTTTTGCACCTCTACCTTACGAATATTTCTCTGATGCAGCAGCACCCAGCACTTTCTCTCCCCCCACCCCCTCCCCCACCTGGACCCACCATGTCTTTGCAGACCTGATCACCAATTAGTGTGTCTTCCTTCTTTGGCCACTCTATAGCACCAAAGACCCCAAACCACAGCCCCACTTTAAAAGTAACTTTTAAATTTATTTTCAAGATTTATTTTTATTGTTACTAGCCTTTGACTTGTGAAGTTTATTAGACTTGGTCCATCTTGGGACACCAGTAAAGTACATCAAATAACCCCCCACCCTTTACCCATCTTCCATTATAGCAGGGTGTGGCTGACTAATACCCCATACCAGGGTGGTGTGGTGGGCATCAGTAACAAAGCATGAAGCACCTACAATCTGGCTTCTTTAACTAACTCCCCAGTCAGGACCCATCACTCCAGCCCAACATAAAGCGCTTTCTTTTTCTGTTTCTACAGTAACACTGGCTTCCAGCAGAGTGCCTCCCTGCCACCATACTTCTCTCAAGGTTTGTTGTACGTGTTTATGACCCCTGTCAGTCCATATGGCTACAGTAGAATGTGTCTCAAAGCCCTTAGGCAAAGGCTGTTTCCTTAAAATATATGACTTTTTCATTTAACACTTAATTCAAGATACCAAGGACTGCTAGAATGAGACATCACATACAGTCTCTCTCTCTCTCTCTCTCTCTCTCTCTCTCTCTCTCTCTCTCTCTCTCTCTCTCTCACACACACACACACACACACACACACACACACACACACACACACACACACACACAAACACACACACACACACACACACATACACACACACACACCCCACACACACACACCAGCAGCAGCAGGCCAGTCTTAATCCCTCACCTGGAGCCATGTCCCTGGTATTTTGATAGAGAGCTCAGAGCAATGCTCAGCTTCTTTGTTGTCTCAGCTCCCAGGTTGTAAATTGGGAAGCATATTTGAAATATAGATTACAAGAACACTAGCTAAGGAGCAAGCTCACAGCCAGCCTGGGCTACATGAGATCATGCCTCCAAAAAGCAACAAAGGTTTCTGATTCAGTAGGAGAGGCCAAAGGCTTTCCTTTTGCAATGCTGTCACCACTGAGTGTCTGCAGTGAGTGTTCTCAATGTTCAGTGTGTGTACAGGTCTAATTCAGGAGAACTGTGCATCACCTGAGACTCTGCACTTCTAACAGGTTCCCATGGGGCATTGATGCTATTGTTCCATATTCTAGCAAAGGTCTTCGAGACTGCACTGGGGTAATTTTAAAGCAAGTGAACAGTTTATGTTGCCCTCTAGCCCAACAGTTCTACACCTTGGGGAACTGCAAAACCAAAACAAATAGAAAAACTACAGCAAACACTGGCTCTAATGTAAAATTATTCTCAAGGCCTTCCCCTTTTCTGTGAAGACACTGAGAACATAATTATCTCTTCAGTGCTGCCTATGTGGGAGCTGTTGGTAAAGCACTCCATGTGTGCTTGTGATGGCAGGCATCCACGAAAGGTCTGCCTTTTGCATGTTCTTATTGAGGCACATAGTCAAATAATGTGTCTGTTTTTTATAAACGGGCCCATATTATATTGTATGCGTGTTTAGGAGTTCACTGAAATGTCAGTGTATTTTCTCAACATTTCACCAGCATGGTATGGAATATGGCCCAAAGAGTCCATGGTTTGAAAGAGGTAGATATTATTTTTCCAGTCTCATATTCTGTTTTGATTAATTAATTAACTTTACATTTTGGCCAAGATTTTCCCTATCTCCTCTCCTCCCAGTTTGTCCCTCATTCTCTCCCTCTGTTGTACCCACAATCCACTCCTCCTCCATTTCTGTTTAGGAAACAGAAGGTCTCTCATGGATCTCAACAAAATATGGTATATCAAGTTGCAATAAGACTAAGCATCTCCCCATGTATTAAGCCTGGGCAAGAAGACCTAGGATGAGGATTAGGGTCCCCAAAGCCAGTAAAAGAGTCAGAGACAGCCCCTGCTGCTGCTGTTAGGAATCCCGCAAAAGGGCCAACCTATACAACTGTAACATATGCGCAGAGGGCCTAGGTCAGTCCCATGCAGGCTCCCTCCAACATCATATTCTTGAAAAAAAAAAAATGCCTCTGCTGTCACGGGGGCATCTGTGATGAATGTGCTATGAGATAAGAAAGCAAAGACCAACAGTAAATTAATTTTCAAAATATTTTGCTTTGAAAGGTCCCAGCAGCAGACCACCTCTAAGAAATGAAGGCAGAACCTTACCCTTGCCAGTTCCGAACAGGCCGCAGCCTCCATCTCCTGGGGAAGAAGAGGTAATAACAGCTGTTTCTAGTTCTGTTTGCCTTTCTTCCTAGCAAAGGGACCAGAAGAAACTCTCAGGGGCTCTGCTGTATCTGTGTCTTCTGTTAGAGGTTTGTTTACGGGCATTTAATTAAGAGGGCATCTCAGTGGTCAAACCCTTGCCTAGCATTGGGTGAAGCCCTACCCTGGATCCACAGCACCACACACAATAAATCAAAAACTGAGGGGAAAATGTAGATGAAAACTAATATTTTCTTTAGTGTTCTTTCACAGTCTTCCAGGGGCATTAAGAAATGAGAAAAATAATCTCATTTTCCATCATTTCTTGGCTTATACTTGCTCCATTAAAACAGATTTTTCGCTAAACGTGTTACTATTGTATAAGAAGCTGGAGAAGTCTGTCATCTCTGACTTTCCAGGTGAAAGTTTCCATTAGATAAGAGAGGCCCATTGCTTTTACAGTCAGCGTCTAGGAGGCAGTTTGCACAAAATGCCTTCATGTAGCCCCCATCTAAGTGATTCAAGTCAAGAAAGCAAATGTTGCAAAGCCCAGAGAACTGAGGTGGTGATTTACTGGAAATGTATCACTTTGCTCACGTAACAACAGAACTGACAGCGCTTTTTAAAATGTCTTATTTGCAGACTTCATTGGATGAACAGTGGTATGTGTCCTATGTTACCCGGCCAGAGGCTGAAGCTGCCCTTAGGAAGATAAACCAGGTATCACTCTGCATCTATTTTTATGCAGTTGCAAATGCTAGTTGGGGAAGAGAAAGAGTATTGATAAACCCTGGGACTCATGTATGAGCTCGCTGCTGTTCTTGCTGCTAGGTGCTGCTCCTTTAAGAGCCTTTAGTGTTTTCGCCCTACCCACTAGCATCCATAGAAGGCTTCCCCCGAGCCATCACTACAAGGCAGTTGGCAAATATTAGACAGTTGCATTAATGAGTGTGTCTCCTTTCGGCCAAAAGAATTGTGCAGCTTTTCAGACATCTTACTAGTTCATCTTCCTCCTAACACTCTGCTACCATCAAGCTCATGTGAAAGACCCGTGTTAAAGGCATGTCTGCAAAGTCTTCTAGGAATTTCTAGTTAGTCTTAAGGTTATAAAGTCTTAGCCATGTCCAGTATGGACCCTTAACCTTGAGTCCCTTAATCAAAGATAAGAGAATAACAACCCTTCATCTTTCTCACTGTTAAGGCTACAGCAACCATTTTCTGTCTCAGCAGCAGATTTGATCATGGGGTGGGGGGAGGTTAAAAATCTGAGTTCCTGAGTTTGGGGGAGGTTGTTTTAAAAGTGAAAGTGCAGGGTGGGCTGAGGGAGTCTTTGGGCTCCCCAGGTGACTATGAATTCAAGTCAAGCCTGTGACTCACTGGTTCCTTTACCAGATATGTTCTGACTGGCTGAATTAACTACAAACAGGACAAAGGAACATCATTACTGCATATTGATTCCTATTTAAAACCCATTCTAATTAAGTACAGAGAGGAGGGAGTGATTTACATTGGTGTTACTAATTAACTCTATTTTAATGTTAGATCTTTGGCGTGCTTTATTACATTGCAATAATTCTTGTATGAAAATTTAAAGTACAGAACAAATAACATTTTACAGTGTTGGGGGAAAGGATGGCAAGGACATAGAAAGCTCACATTTATTTTCGTTCAGGTGTGAGATGGGTAAAAGCTAAATACAGCAAATGTTTGGGGTAAAGAAGGGTGCATTTCACAGGCAAATAGTGTATTCTAAGTGATGATGTGGGGAAAAAAGTTTAGACAATTAACAGAAGTAAGCAGGTGTATAGTGAGACACCTAGGCTCTTTATTCACCTACTGATTGTTTTTATTGCTGAAAAAAAAAAATTGTACTAAGAAGCTTTAAAAGCCAGGTGGTGATGGCCCAACTCTTTAATCCTTGCACTTAGGAATCAGAGGCATGTGGATCTCTATGATTTCAAGGCCAGCGTAGTCTACAGAGCTAGTTCCAGGATAGCCAAGGCTACACAGAGAAACCCTGTCTCCAAAACCAAAACCAAAACAGAAACACAAAGCTTCAAATATGTTAACTTAAAAACTTCAGATACAATCTCAGTTGTCTTTCTTAATAATAAAAAGATCCAGGGTAGCCAGGGTCCCCATCTGTGAGAAGAACTCAGTGTCAATTGACAAGTGACAGCTTTGCATGCCCCTAGAGGCCTTACATGCAACAAAAGACTGACTTCCACTGCCCCCACTAACAAGCACCTACTCTTCTAGGATGGTACCTTCCTGGTTAGAGATAGTTCTAAGAAAACAGTAAACAATCCATATGTCCTCATGGTGTTGTACAAAGACAAAGTTTACAACATTCAGATCCGTTACCAGGAGGAAAGTCAAGTATACTTGCTGGGGACTGGACTTCGAGGAAAAGAGGTAAGGACCTCATGCTTCACTCTTTCCCCCAATTCCAGGCTGTATAGCAAGGATGCAGTTAAATCACAAGCTGAATAGCAACTATGCTGTTAAACTACTTTACTGAAGCCCTCCATTTACTAAAGGAAAGAAGACAAACACTACTACCAGAGACTTCCTCCACTAGAGGGGTCTCTTTTATATTTTCATTCTAAAAAAATCCACCTTCAAAGATGTAACCTACCCGTGGTGCTTGGGACTGAACCTGGGGCCTTGTGCACACCAGTCAGGTGCTAACATCAAGCTCTATATCTGGTCCTTAGTGTAGCTTTTAAAATAAAAAGAAATACATTTAGGAACTATCAAAGGCAGTATCACCTATTTGCCTGCTTTTGGCATAATTTCAGATTATGGTCTGCCTATAAAACTTCATTTAAAATACCATCAGAGGGGCTGGAGAGATGGCTGCTGAGCCCTCACATTGTGGTGTGGAGGGGAGGGGAAGGAATATTTACACCAAGTACAGCTCCACTTTCAGAAACGCCCCATCTGACCCCCTCATTCCTTACACCCCCTAATTATTTAGACTGTGGCAATGTTGGGATACAGAAACTCAAGCAGAAATGAGAACCAGAGACCAATACCAAGCCATGGGTATCATGATGGAAATATTTAGGGTAAATAAGCCACTACAGAGGTTAAAAGTTTATATGTTTATATATAAACAACTTTTATTTTTGTGAGCACCATGGTACATGTGTGGAGATCAGAGGGCAACTTGTAGGTGTAAGTTCTTTCCTCTTCCCATATGGTCCTAGGATTTACTTCAGGTCATCAGGCCTCTAACCACTGAGTTATCTCTTACCTAAAATTTGTTGATTATGAATAAGGAAATCTCTAAAACACTTGACAAATTTTATTTTTTCCCACAATTCTTCCCAAATAGATACAAAGTGAAAAGGAACCTCAGGTATGAAATGAGTACTGTCTATTCCAGTGTTAACTCATCTTCCCATTTGGCTTTTCCAGGACTTCCTGTCTGTATCAGCTATTATTGACTACTTCAGGAAAATGCCGCTGTTGCTCATTGATGGAAAAAACCGAGGCTCCAGATACCAGTGCACACTGACATATGCTGCAGGGTATCCATAGCAAGCTAGTCAAGCATGTCCGCCTTCCTGACTGTCGTCAATACGGGAAGATCAAGTGACCTTAGAAAATGGGTGAACACTTAGGACTAAAGCAAACCCTTAATGCGGCACAGAGTTTTCTCTTGTCCTTTAGAAAGGATTTGGAGATTGCTGATAACCCATAACTTATTTATTTTCTTCAATGTTTGTAAAGTGCAGAAGTAATCATGTCCACATATGAAGTCTAAGAGTGCATTGCAGAACTTCATCTCAAGACAGGAGATTTTGAACAATCCACCTCAGAACACAGTCCTTTACATGCTACAGAAATAACGTGGGGCAAGTTTAAGAAGTACTGAAGCTGATCGTTTTGGATACTACACATTTTATAATGAACCTTGTCAGTCCGAGGCAATGTTTTTCTACAACTTAAAACAACTAAAATTAATTTTCTAAGCAGCAATAACTTAGAAGGCTCCAAAAACAAAGCTCTATTATTTCTTGTATTTTTTAGTTATTTTTTCACATTTAAGATTAATGCATGTCGGGATAACTTCCTGGAATTAAAGTTATCTTTTGCTTTATTCTTTTAGATACTAAAACAATGTTATCGTTTAGTCCATGCTGTTTTATTTTGATTTTAAAGTAAATGTAAGCTATAAATTCTATTAAGAAGAAAACGGTTTTTGATTCAGTGATGCAGCTTTGCTGTTAAACATATTGGGGTGTATGTTGCTTCTTTATTACATCCTCCCTATCTACATCCACAGTGTACCCCCCTCTACTCCTCTCTTGAAGGCATTTTCTAGTATTGAAGATTTCCTGGGAAGATGGAGCAATGCCCTGTATACACACATACACAGTCACACACTCCTAGACCACCTTCCTACTAGATACTACTTGTATTAATTGACTTTCAGTTAGGAAGTTTGATCCTTTGGGACTGTTGTAGTTCATACAGGACACTGAAGTTAGACTGTGTTGGAGACATCTGTTTACCTCATGGTGGCTGAGAAGCAAAAGGGAAGGAAGCAAGAGTCGGTAATCTTCCTCAAGGGCATGTAGCTACTCACCTAACTCCATCCTACTGGGCTCTCCCTCCCAGGGTTCCCCCATTGCCCACTGTTGCCCTGGCTGGGGGCTGAGCCTCTTAACATGGAGGAAGCTGGAGAATACCTACCCAAACCTCAGCTCTGCCTTTCTGTCATCAACACCGGGGTGCTGTAGAACTCCCTCATCCTTCTCCGGTTGGCTTATAAACATTCAAAGCACCTCAAGTCTCTTCAGTTTATAAATCCCATTAACAGAATGTACAGCTGGGCTTCTGGTTTATTTTTGACTGCATGGTGTGGGGGTGATGCCTGTTAAGTACGAACTGTATGCCTATGCGAATTTTGCTTTTCCAGGGCTTGCAACAGGTGCTATAAAAGTCTTGGTCAGCCATGTGACCACCAACGTACTCATCAGAGCTTTACAGTGTTATGTCAAGTAGTTTATTTTTTTCCTTTTTTGGGGGACTTGTGGAAATTCAACAAATTAATATATTCAGTATTTTAAGACAAAATAAAAGTTTGTGTTAGGTGACTTTGCCCAACTGCAGGTTAAAGTGCATGGTCTGAGCGTGTGTAAGGCAGGCTAGGGTGAGCTCTGATGTTCAGCAGATAGTCAGTAAATGAATTTTCAGTTCACCATATTTCCCCTTGCCACTATAAGTTTTATCAAGACATTAGTGTAGGCTGAGGAGAATTTGCAGTACTGTCCATGTTTAACAAGCCATAACCAGGTAGTCATGGACACTGGCATGTCTTGTTCTTCCAATCTCATTCCTTTGGGACTTTCAGCACCACCCGATGACTTTTATTGACCAATGTTTTGATTTCTCTGATCTACTGAATTTTCAACTGGAAAATAATATTCTGTACTTTTATTTTCATGGAGACCTTAGAAGTCACCAGGTTAATACAGAGGACACAGTAATATAAGGAGTAGGTAGATTGTGGAGATGCTTGTGAAGATGCTTAACAAATGACAATGTTGTTCTACGAAACCTCATCCTTACAAACCCAGAGTTCTCAGTTTAGGACCCAGAACAGGGGAATGATAAAGCTGAAATGCTATATTAATTACATTTCCTCAGCAGGATTCCAACATGGATTTATAGCATCTGTACTGAGCTAGTACACTGAGCTAGGTCCTGGGGAGAAAGCACCAGGAAACAAAGTATTTCTCCATCTAAAGGTGATGAAATTTAAGAGCACGGTAGATCTCAAAGCATCTGTTGGTAGCTATGATGGTTAAATTTGTCAACTTAACTGAATTCTAGAGTCACTTAAGGGTGAGTCTGTGGGGATGCTTCCAGAAAGGTTCAACTAAGGAGGAAAAACACACCCTAAAGGCAGGCTGAGTGCCCAGAGCACATTTGCCTCTTTCTGCTTCATAATGATGGGCACAATGTGACCAGCTGCCTCACAGGCCACCACTGTCCCCTCCCAGCCATGATCATCCTCCTAAAGTATAACCCAAACCTTCTTCCCTTAAGCTGCTTCCGTATCAGATGTTTGTTCACAGAAACAAAAATGGCCGTGGATGACATGAGACAAAATGTATTTGAGTCTCTCAGGGTAAAGGGACAAAAATGAACCTTGTGAGTAAGGTGCTCTCTTACACTCCTGTGACTCATGTTTTCAGGGCTAGCACAACATGTGTTTCTTTGAGCATCTTCAATTCTATTCTGCCTGTCTTGCCTATCTGAGCCGGTTTTATGACCCCAGCTGGACTTAACATCACTGCTTGGCTCTTTGCTCATGGATTAACAACTTTACAAAAGTTACACTCAAGGTTCCTCTCGGAAACAGAAAACCAGTCCTTTTTACCACCCCCAACCCCCAGGCAGAGCTGTCTGCTGCTGTGCTACTTCCATCTTGCACCCAGCACTGAAAGCTTGTCCACAGCAGAGAGAACAAACTCAGCACATCAAACACAGATAGGTCAATAGCCAACACCAGACTCCCAGCATTAGTGAAATCACTTTCCCTTTGAGACATTCAGAACAAAGCAAAAAAGACCAGCTTTCAAGAAGATGATATGCTTATTTATAATTTTATATTGTTGTAAATGGTACTAATAAACTTAGTTCTTCCAGATTTTTAAGTCAATAAGACCAGAAGTTTCAAACAAATTAAAACCTCAGTCAGATAAATTGACAGAAGCAAGGGCTCCATCTGGTATCTCAGGCTCTTCAAATGGGCGGCTTGCTGCTGCTTCCTTGGGGTCCTTAGTCTTCTTGAGCTGACCAAAATGGAGATTGAGGTCACACAGCAGCATATGGGAGAGCTCTGTGCAAGGGAGAAGATAGTGGCACTGGTGTCATAACAACTATTACTGCTTTAAGGAACGATTCCTAATTTCTAATGATGTTTTTAAATATTCACTCATGGAGCAGTTACTAAGGTGTTACCCACTTTGACTGAAAACCAGGGGTAGACAAGAAAGGCCCTCCACCATCCACTCAGCTGTCTCCCTATACTGTAACACCATGTCAATGTATCTTAACCTTAACTAACTTACACATGCACACAATACAAAAAAATAGGGGTCACCATAAGACATTGCAAAGACAGGCATCTGATTTTCAATGTTTTTTGGAATCTCATTTCTTTGTGTTATATATATGGAGAGGGTTGTCCTCCCTTAGCGATGTGCCAATTAGTCTTTGTTAACTTGACACAAACCCAGCCATATCTAGGATTTCAACAAAGGAATTGCCTATAGCAGACTGGCCTGGACAGGAGCATTTTCTTGACTGATGAGTGATAAGAATGTAGGCAACGCCATCTCTGGGCAGGTGCTTAGGTGTATAAAAAGCAAACCAAGCAAGCCAACTGGAACAAGCCACATTTCTCTGTGGCCTCTGCTTGAATTCCTGTCCTGACTTCCCTTCAGGATGGACTGACTGTAAGCTTTAAGGTGGGATCAACCCTTTCCTCTCCAAGTTGCTTTTGGTCATGATGTTTAACCACAGTAGTAGACAGCAGATGTGGATGTGAGTACGTTAGCATTTCTCTCTGTATGTTTTTATCTTTCAATTTCTGCCATTTGTTCCTGACTAAAGACAACATTCTTTTACTGACTTCCCACCCCTTCAAATATACCTGAAGAGTAAAACTTTACTATCTAACCTTCAATTTTACATATATAGGTCCTCCTTACAGCTGAATTTTGTAGGTACATCATCCCACTTGGGGGGTGGGTCAGGCTTGCTTATAACTAACTATACCTGTTTTATTTTTTCACTTTTTAAATCAGGAACATGGTATTTCAAATGTCCCCTAGTCAATAAATTGCTTTTCTCCCTAATCAGAACTTGGCCATTCCCTTATTACAAGTCTCTTCTCTACAAAGGTATGTATTTATTTTTCAGTACTAGAGATTGAACTCGGGCCTTGTGCATGTTGGGGAAGCCCTCTATCATTGCTACATAGCCCTCATGGTTTTTATTGATGTTATTGTTTGTTAGTTTTTAGTATAAGAAACAGAGAGTTGGTGGAGCTATCTGGATGAAGGCTTATATAAAGATCTCATAGGCAGAAAGAGTGTCAGCACTGGCTACCTCAGGAGTAAGGATGATGGGCAGAAGTATACACAGCACAACAGAAAGCTAGGAAGAAGCCTGGTGCATTGACACCAGGGCTGTGCTCACTCTGTATTGTCTCCCCCTGTGGTTTGCATCACATAAGGTCCGTAATTGTTAATTGCAGCTGCTGGTCTCCGAAGTAACACAGACATTATCTACAAATATCTGAGAGTTATAAGAATAACTTTATGCTGAAATTGTTTTCATGGATAGTAATAGAACCTATAGATGAAAAGCGTAGGGATACAGACTTCAGCTAATCCCTGAGGAACTTTCTAAAATGAATGGGTTAATTGATTAGAGAGTTCTCCAGCATGTTGACTCAGGGAGAGCTTATCCATAGAAATAATCACAGAAATTTTACACGGCTAGGAGAAAGTAAGAAAACATATCTATGACTGACTAAACACCATGACCTTTGGGGTCTGTTATTACACTAAGAATATATTTAAAATGAAAACCACTTCACTTACAGAATCAAACTTTTAGTTATTAATGTGGCATAACCTCAGGGGCTTAGTAAGGAGTCATGAATAAAGACACTGAATCTTGTGGACTGTGATATAGTTGTGTAACTGTTGAAGGAAAGAAGAGAGGTGAATTTAGAAAGGTCAGATTAATTTATTGATGACAAAAATAGGGATTCAGGCCTAGTATTTTCAAAAATACAGTTCAGATTATACTGTAAGTACTTCTTAACAGAAAAGTGATAATGGGAAAATTACCCTCGTTAACCACAGATTTATAGCAGTGGTATGCAATATGTTGATGACTCCATCCTTACCCTTCATCTTCTTCATCTCCAAAGAAATTGTATTAATGTTCTTAATCATCGCTTCGACTTTTTGCTTGTGGTCATGATGATTATTATTAAACATCTGATTATAAACGAAAAACAGAAATGATGTCCAGATCAGAGCTATTTATGTGGGGAGCTGGTGAGATGATTAAGTAGTATAGAGCACTCAGGGCTCCTTCAACCTAAATGTAGTTCCCAACACTCACAGTGGGTCTCCCACAGCTGCCTACAACTCCAGCACCAGGGCATCCAATATCTCTTCTGGCCTCTTCAGACACCCACGCACACATACAATTGAAAATAAAACTGTAAAGACTGTTTCTAAAATAATATTTATGTGTATTTAAAAGTAATGTAGGTGATTTATTAAAAAGTTATTTTAGAACTAAAATCATTGTCTTTTATTAATGATTAGGGCAGTTATAACCTAGGGAAGCATCGACTTGTTTTGGTTTTCCAGGTTTTAAATGGAACTGTACTTGCAATCTTAAATTTCTTCTTTATCAACAGGACATCCACAAGATGGGGCCCTTTCAATAGAAACAAAGTACCCTCAACAGAAATCCTCAACCTTTATAAACTACCTTACAATTTAGCAATTGTATAGGAGCTTTCCTAATTTTTTGTTTATTCGGTGTCTTTTACTCTTGAATCACAGTGCTCACTTGTATTTTTTTTAAACTAAGCTATGATGTCACTATATATAATTTATTGACAAGGATAAGCACTTGGTTATCTGAAATGTATAAACCACCACCTTGTGCTATATGTAGTGCAGTAAATATATTTAACCAAGAGTGTCTACAGAGAGATGGCTCACTAGATACTAGATTCAGTCAAACCCAGAAAAATGACTTGAAAAACAAACCACAATTAGCCCAGACTTCTGCCATGTAAAAGCTGAGGAGTTACAGATCCAGATTGTTTGTGCAGAATAATGAAATCAAATTAACCATCAAGTTAGGCCCGTTCTTTGTACTTTCCTGAATTGCAGTCATTTATCCACGTTTCCCTCACTCCCTTTACAGCAGCTATAAAAATTCTTTTCTTTTCAAGACATTAATGAACATAACACACATTGCACCCACCTGAATATTAAAACAAGAATGCCAATAACAATGTCACTTGGACATGCTAAACCCAGGATTCGGGTTTGGGGCGGGGGGGGGGGGGGGCAAAGAAAAATGGTTTAAATAATACGTGTAAAACTTAACGAATAATGATAAATCATGAAAATAAAACTAATAGGAATATCCTGAGCCCCACACAGTGGGTACGAGAATGGGTGTCAGAGGCCTTAGGGTGCCCGAATCCTACCGGGCTGGTGCCAGCTCAGCTTAACCATTATTGAAATGACACGTAACTGGGCACAGAAGATCCACGCCGGGAGGACTAGACCTGCGCACCGGGAGGGCATGACGTCACCGGCAGGGCGGCGCTTGCCCACGGGGCCCCGCCCCCAACCCCGGGGCCCCGCCCCCAACTCCACAGAGGGTCTCCGAGGGTAGATTCTGCTCAGAAGCCGTCCTCCTGAATCTCGCCAACACCCCAGGACCTCTCTCCTCTCTGGGGTCATCGAGTTCGCACTGCCCAACCCGTCAGTGGCTGAGGACAGGCCTAAGGCAGCCTGGAAGTTTCTGGAAGTTTCCACAGCCCTCATCCACCTTCCAGGTGCGTGTTCCCCACCCACCTCGCAGTCAGGAGGCTAACTTGGTGTCCGAATGGCTTCCAAATGGCTCTTTACCTTTCCAACTGGTCGCCACAAATAAACGCCTCGTCACCTTCAACACACGCTTAATAGCCGCTCAAGGCTAGGTGTGGTGAGAGGGTGGGAAAACAGGATAGGCTTCCTGATTGGCCAGAGTCTCTGCCTATAGCATTCGGATTGGGTAGTTTTTTTTTCACCTGTGGCATTCTGGGAATTGTAGTCTTAAATAAGCCACTCAAGGGAAGATTGTGGATTCTAGGCCGCAAGTTATTACTCCTGGGAGGACCAATAAGGCCTTGGCATTTTCTGTTTCCTAGGTGCTGGCTTACCAGTATTCTCTTTCCACAGGGCGGTGCTGGAGCTAGGGGCAGATTCTAGAGTGACTCTGCTTTGGTTTGAAACTAACGTCACTCCTTCAATTGCATAGATACCGATAAACGTGTAACCATTCTGAGACCAAATCCCCTCCTCCATCCTATGGAGCAATACAAAAATACCTTGGAATAATATTTTTGAGGACTAAGTGAGATAATTCATCAGAAGTGTTTGGTGGATTCTAACTGCCCCACCCATAGCTTCTCTCTCTCTTTCTCTCTCTCTTTTCCTTCCTTCACCTCCCTCTCTTTCTTTTTTATTCCTCCAAAAATGGTTTCTCTGCATAGTCCTAGCTGTCCTGGGACTCATTTTGGAGACCAGTCTGGCCTCAAACACACAGAGATTCTCCTGTTTCTGCTGGGATTAAAGGCATCCATCACCACTGTCTGACTTGCTGATTTATCCTCATAAATTTTTCAGATGAATAGTGTAGGATACAGATGAGCTGGCAGATACAGTGATTTTTTTTTTTTTCCAAGTGGAGAAGCTGGATTCAGGCCATTTGTGTTTGCTTCCAAGAGGAATCCTTGCCACTACAAACTTAGGAACTGGCCCAGGCATTTGACCTGGCGCTCTGGGTTATTATTCTAGACCTGCTGAGATCTTAGGTCTCCAACACCAAGTGTCCAACATTCTGTTTTCCCTGGCCTCTCAAACAGCACAGGCAAGCCTTATTGAATCAGTGCCTCCCTGACAAGCCACAGAACAGTCTGTTGGTCATTTTAAAACCAGTTTACTTTCAGTTTAACAGTGTAGAATCTGTCTGATGCTGTGTCCAATAGATGAGGAAAGCATAGGAAAACTGAGCTTCAGTCCGTTTTCTCATTTTCTTGTGAGAAGCGTGGTGAACTTCACTCCTAGTTGGGTTAACATGTAACAGCCTGTTGCAGATTACATTATTGTGGTATCTATGTTGTTGTTATTACTATCTCATCTTAAACTTCCCTCCCTTTAAATTTACTTTTCAAAATTATGTATCACCAGCATAAATAAAATAAAATGTGACCAGAGGGTAACAGGAACAAAAGCAATAAAAACCGGACAATTTTTACATTATGTGAGCTTGCCTCTTGATGCTGTATTTCAGAGCCTGACCTTTGCTTAAATGGGTTCTTACTGATGAGGAAAATAGCACACACTGAGATTTCTATCCGACTGGAATCAAAATGATTGAAAGAATTGAAAAGGAGCAACTCACCTTGAGTACAGTTGTTTAATGCCCATGCGCCCCATATATGCATCCTTTATATCACTAGTGGGATTTGTCCATGCATTCGGGGATCCAGGATTAGATGCTCTCTGACAATCCTTTCCTTTTTAATCCTCCATGTGCTACATATAAATTTTCAAATCCTCAGAGACAGCCTTCCCGAATCAACCCTCCACACCGCTGCGATTTCATATGGTTTCCTGTGCAAATACTTCCTTCCCTTAATATTTTTAACGTTACCACTTGATGCCTTATTTCTGTTTGGCACTCTGAATTACGAGAATTTCAGTAGACACTAAAGAATTGACAATGGATGTTCTTTGAGCTCACTGCGAGTTATGTGTTATGTTAGGAGCTTGACTCGAATTGCTTTGAAACAGCTATTATTCCAGTTACATAGAAAAGGTAGCTTATTCTCACACAGCTCAATTCCTGCCTTGCGCAAAGGTCCACAGCCAGGAAACAGCAAAACCGCAGAATTCATCTTGTGTCTGTGATTTGGTCCTTCTGTTATTTTCTCTGAACCATTATGGCTGCTTCCTAGGCCAGATAACCACTTGCTGGGCTAGATTTTATCCCTCTCAAATTCCTGTGTTGGAACGCTAGCTCCCAGCACTTTGGAATGGAATGTGACTCCATTTGGAGTGGCTTTAGAGATATGACTGTGCCTTAAAACAGAGGTGTTAAGATTGGACCCCATCACATCTTAACAGTGTCTTATAGGGAAGGTGACTCTGACATACAGAAAGAACCGGGAATATTTACCCACCGAGTAAAGTTCATGGTAGGATGGAGGACTTCTGCAAACCAAAGCTTTGCCACCCTTGGCCTTCACCTTCCAGCCTCCAGAACTATGAGCTGCTGTTTCTGCTACTCAGGATACTCAATTAGTGGTGCCTTGTGAGGGCTGCCTGGCACACTGCATAGACCCCCTCTTGTGATGGTAAATGAACCCAGCCACCCTCTCAGGATCCTCAGTTTTAATTGACCGCTGAACTTAAACACACACATAATAATGGATACGCGGCCTGCAAATATGGAGTGGCTAGCACAGAGTAAGTGACATTCATTTCCTGAATCAAGGACACCAACAATGCAAAATAAACGAATTACACCAGCGAGTTACAGAACCAAGGGTGACTTAATGTCATAACAACAGAAAGTTTGCAGTTTCAGAATAAAACTGACTAGCAAGAAGGGTTTACCGGGTCTTCCCCTCCTCCCCCCTTTACTTTGCAGCGGAAACTTCACCTCAGACCTTCATGATTGAATAGGTATGTAGATACATTGTAACTGAAGAATCCTTGAGAATGAAAATCAAGTGGTGATGGGGGCCAAGACTGGGTAGGATGTGGTGCTCTGAACACGCTGAACCAATTTCAGAATCCATCCAGGGTTTTCAGTAACTACCACTTGCCTCACTTCCTGAGTTTTAAATGCCTCTTACCGGACTAACAGAATTTTTGGTAACCTCAATAAGGCGCCCACCTACACATGGGCTCTGAATTCTTCTTATCCACAGATTAGAACGACTGGCATTTGTAACAGCACATCATTTGTTATTCACAAAGAATTGACTTCATAGTTCTTTTAAACAATCATCGTAGGGGGAGAGACAGATGAAGGATTCTGAAAGGTCAGCTATGGCAAACTGCTGCCTTAGGTGACAATAACAACTTACTGCTGAGTGTGGTCCCTCCATAAACAGCAATACAGCGCTACATTCTGCCTTTGTGGATTTTTTTCATAAGAAAATAAACCGTGAAAAGCATGATCTGCTACTCACAGCTTGGGACTCTTATAGTCAAGACCTCTCCCCTGGGGGGGGGGGGGGTCCATTGTCCTTATTAACTAGTTAGTAGACTTTACCAGAACCCAACATAGATTGCAGTTGATTCTAATGTTAATTCAAATAAGGAGATTAAAAAGCTGGTGAATTCACCATAAAAAGGAAAGCTGTTGCAGAAGAAGGTGATTAAGCCTTTTATGAAGCTGAGAGTCCCTCAGTTGGTTTATTACAAAATCCTGACATAAAGCCTTAGTTTCCAGGAAAACAAATTGAGTAAGTTACCTTACTTCTGCTGGATCTCGGGGCTTCTGTTTCTCTCCTCTGTCAGCTCATTATCAATTAAAAGTGCCAGTCACTGTGTCTAAGGACCGATGCTCTTTGGATTCCTAACATGGCTCTGTACCGTCTCTCTGTGTGAACATGAATTTGGGAGGTGGCAGCCCTGAACCCACACTAGCATTCATATCTGAAAGGCATGACCAGAGGCAGAAAGATCAGGACAATTTCCTTTGTGCCCAGATGACCAGGGCTTTCCCATAGCCAACTACACAGTGAAAGCAAGAAGCAATTGGAAGACCTTGGCCGCTACAATGGAAAGTGATCTAGAGTCACTTCACTGTCCACTTTCCAGGGGCTGCTGTCTGTCAGGCAGCCAGCCATTTTTTTTTTCCTCCCAGAGAAATACCTTCTGAAATGCAGAATAATGTTAGTAATGGGAATCTATATTTCTCCTCATTTACTTTCAAATAAGCAATTACAGTTGTATTCCAACATCTCTCTCCCTCTGAAACAGGGAACTACGCAGATAAGGCTGCCAGAAAAAGAAAAAATACAGATTATTCAGCTAAGTTGGAATTTTACAGAAACAAAAGAAAATTTTTAGTACAAAATGTCCTGAGTGCCTTACATACTTAGACTGAAAATTTGTAGTTTATCTGAGATTCAAATTTAGCTGGGACTCTTACACTTCTGTTTGCTAACGCTGGCATATCCTTATCCCAAACACTTCGCCTGTGAACACAGCAGTGTGAATGAAGTCTTGTAGAGTCAGTGAGTACAGAAGCCAAGAGAAAGCTGCAGCCTCCCGATGCGGTGTTCAAAATAGTAACATGGATACACTTACTGTGTCAGAATTTGGGTCGCCTCTTCCTTCCGTTTCCCTGTGAAGCAAGCAAGGGGCTAGTTGTCTGAGAAAGCTGGTGCTTTTCAACAAGGCATCTTTTTTTTTTTTTTTTTTTTTTTTTTTTTTTTTTTTTTTTTTTTTTTTTTTTTAACAGTTTCCTGCCGTGTCTTTTTGTTTGAAACTTCTTTGTGCTTGGCTTCTTAGATAACCCTTTATCTAGCAAGGCATATTCATGACACAAGTTGTGTTTATTTCCAGAAATCCACCAATCAGAGGATACCTGTCTCTGTCCCAAAATAAAATATGTTTCTAATTCTATTATGTCAGCCATCCATCCCATAACAATACTTCCTCTGTTTATTAAAGGCATAGATCCTGATCTAATGTCACCTCCCTCTGGGCATTGTGCTCCCCCCATCCCCTTGCATTTTTGTCAGCTGTCCATGGAGTGAGAAATGGGCATCTTTATAAAAGGATTTATTAAGTGAATGAAGTCAATTACATCAGAAACTAAGTGTGCTCATCTTTTGTTATGAAAAATGCATATGTGTATAAAAGCAGATTTGGATATCCAGGAGCACATTGCCGAGGATTACTAACACTTATCATTACAGGATTTAGAGCTGACTTCTTTGTGTTTATTAGGTTGTAATTTAACCCATAGCACCTTCTCTCTGTTTAAAATTCTTCTCATCATTGCTCAACATGATAAATCAACCACATTCAAGCAGGGCTCCTTAAACCTTACACTATACCAGTCACTCAGTGGGTATCTAGAAAGGCAGATTTGGGGACTTTCCTCAGAGACTGACTGGGCAGATCTAAGGAGGAGTCCTCAGAATGCCCAAGTCCAATCCCCTCCCAGCCCACCCCCATCTCTATTGTCACTGAGGTGGTCTGTGTGGCTACTATGCGTGAAGGAAAGATGGCCTCCAGCTTCACTGGGTATCTTCTGCAAGACTTAAAAGCATGGCCGCAGCCCAACTTACTACATCCAAGAATTCTCTCTCTTTAGGTGTGTATATAAGTTCAGAGCTAAATAAGATCCATCTAAGTAGAGAGGGAGCGTTTGGGTAGGTTGCCTATCCAGCTCAGATAGAAACAGACTCCCCTGGATGTCTGTGTTCATCACTGATGTGTAGAAAAGAAAGAGCAGGCTGTCAGGATCATTCCAGTTTAGCTCATCCCTTCAGTTTTCTGACCTCTTTGCTGCTGTTCTTTAGTTTATTTACCATCATAATGGGAAGCCTAGAGCTAATGTCTAAGATAGGGTCTATAAAATGCATGCTTCTAGATGTGCGTTTTTTTGCAAGCAAAACTCTCCCTATTTCCATCTCTGCTGTCATGCCCTGGTGTAGAACTTCTTCCCTACCCCTGATCCTTTTGAGAGCACCCTTGCTGGCATCCCACACTACTCTTGCTAGCTGTAATCCACACTCTACTGGACATTGGGATAAGCTGTTGAAAGTGTAAATTGGATCACAGCCTTCCCCTCCCCCAAGCACTCCAGTGATTCTCTCTGGCAAGTGGCACAAACAATTCATTCCTTACTCTGACCCACAGGGTTCTACTCTCCCCTTTTCTTCTGTCTTTCAGTCCTAATACATGCTGCCAACAATTGTGAGACAGTTACTTCCGTCCCTCACAAATGGGCTCCCCAGTGTGCTTTAGGCAACATGGCAGCCATCTTCTCAGATCACCCCATCCTGCTCCAACGCCCTTTCTTTGCTTCCATGCAACACTTCCTAGTATTTGGGGAATGTTTCATCTCTATGTCTGTGTGTCTGTTGAGGTTTTAAGCTTGTCTCTCTTCTTGAAAACCTTCAAGGAAGAGCTTGGTCTTGCTGACATCTTTATTTAGCAGCAGGATGAGTAGACAGGACCTGGCCATAGCAGTGCCCGAGAAGGTCAGCGAAATTTAAATGAGTGTTGCCGCCCGGTACTCTGCAGGATGCTAGCCTGGGCTTTGGCAATAGAAGCTACATAGGACTATCTTCTCAGACCTCTAAGGAAAGGGGTGGCTGGGCAGAACTAATGAATTGTAGCCATGCACACACAACAACCCCAAACTAAGGGAATCCCATCATTCCACCAAAGTGCTCAGAGAAATAGACAGCAATTCAGAGCTGTTCTAGAAGCTACGACAAACCCTCAAACTTCAAGATAGCCGTGTGTAGATAGGACCTTGGGACGGTTTTATCTGTGGATCATCATTTGAATAAAAAAATCAGAAGACTTAGGATCTGTCCAAAATGAAGGATGTTTTAATATTTTGTGTGTAAAAACACTGGTATTTTGCTTCTGTTTTATTAAACAGATTTTATTATTTTTCAGAATCTTGTCAGGGTAATCATTTTATGGGTAGATGAAATATTTAGCCCTGCACTGCATGACTTTTTTCTCAGCAATTACCTTGTGGCACTTCCGCTGTAATTAGGTTTCCACCTAGGATTTTTCCCTGGGTCTGGGTAATAAATGAAATATGACCAGAATTTAAATTTGTCAATTACAAGCAAGCTCCATGGGTAAACACACAACAGAGCCATGAATTCCAAACCACAGGCTGTTGCTGGGGGCAGATGCTCTGAAAATTAAAATGGAAATAAAACTACTGACTGGCAAGCAAAAGCAGCCCCCATGGAAAGCAGATCTCTCCTAACATGCCTGCATGATCCTTCCAAACTGTGAGCTCTTGATTACAAATCCTTCTAGCTTGAAAATGACAATTCCAGGAGTGAGTGGTAGATTTGCATCAAAACAATCCCTGGGGGCTGTGCTTGCCTGTATGAATGCATTTCTTGAAGCCAGATCAGGCAGTTTGGGGATGTGGTAGACTAGAGTGCCACAGCATTCTGCAGCATGCTGGAGGCATGCTTTCGGGGCGCTCAGGACATTTGGGGATAGGACCTAAGGCCTCCAACAGCTTTTCTTGACTTGGTTTCAGAGATCCAATGATCGCTCCTATGGGGCCCTCTACTGACCATCTCTTGTACAGGAGAATGTTTTAAGGTTGGTACTGTTAGTGAGTAAAAATTATATTTTGTTAAACAGACACAAAAATTAAAAATTTGAACTTTCAACTATAAGAAGCATTAGGTAGGAGAAATAGGAATTCCAGCTTTTGCCAATGGACTATGTGCCGTCGTTTATTCATATAGCCAGTCTTCTATGAGTCTCTCTTCACTGGTAATCACCATGTTATGTTTCATGTACCTGGCCCTGAATTCAAATAGAGAGATCTTTAGCTGTCTGGAAAGCCATAATGTGGAGAATACAGACTGGAGTTCCCAGACTACTTGAACACAACCCTATAAGCTGAGGCCTAATGATAGGATCAGTAGTTAGTTCAACAATAGGATTGTTTGTTATGTCAACTTTGTAGAGTGCAATTATTTTTATGAACCAAGATGATGGCACATCACCAGGACATATTAGGCCATATCATCTTATGGGACCACTGTCTTATAAGCTATCCTTTACTTACAGAAGCATCCCTATGAAGCTCATGATGTTACATGAAGTGAACATGTAAATAGACATTGTTCATTATTGAAGGAGTCATATCTTGAGGGATGTGGCACAAACTTTGTAGCTTCTAGAAATGGCTTCTCTGAGGAAGGGACACCAAAACTGAGGTGAGAAGAAAGAGCTTTTTAGGTAGAGAGAGAATTGTGTTCAAGAGCACTGCATCAGGGAGCAGCCTATAGACTGGAGAGGCTGCAACCAAGTCATTGAGGATGTAGAGTGTAGAGCAAGTATGGGGCAAAAGGAGGCAGGAACATCAAGGATCAAGTGTGTTCTCTCTCTCTCACTTATTGACAGAACCATTGTGTGTGGAGGTTCTTATGTAGTAAAGAGTATGACCATATTAGTGATTTGAAAAATGACCTGGCTAGAGAAAATAATGAGAATGTATAGGATATAGAACACACAGAATTTAGTTAGGAGGGTATCGTGAAATTCATGCAAAAAATGGCAGTGGCTTGTTCAAAATGGCAGTACAAGAAACAGACACGAGATGAACACAAAATGCAGGGGGTAAAATCAGCATGAGCTTGGTGAAGGGTGATGCTGCTCAGAAAATGGAGGTGCTAGGCATGACATTCGATTCTCATATTCCAATACTAGAGCCTCAGAAAGGATTTATACCCACTTTATACCTGAGAACACTGAGGCTTAGGGTTGGGCTCAAGCTACCTTGGCTGGGCAGAAGCTGGGCTACATGCCTTTATGTTGTTTGTAAGATTACCAAGAAGCTTTTATTCTCTGCTCTTCCTCCCTGACTAGGCTGAGCTGGTTTAGAACAAAGTCAGGTCTTATTTTCTGTTTTGCTGAGAGACTCAAGACCTTTATCCTGTGTGTGTGTGTGTGTGTGTGTGTGTGTGTGTGTGTGTGTGTGTGTGTGTGTGTGTGTGTGTGTGTGTGTTCATTCCAGGACTCTTTGGGGATACTTGAACCTTAGATAACAATAAACTCTTTACATTGCCTAAGTTTTCTTATATGTATGTTATGTCCTACATGACTTAGGACCCAGAGCCCTGGTTGGGGCATCCAGGGAATAAAGGACAGACACATAAATATAGGTTTATCAGGTCAGTATGGGGAAGAGGATTAACGTGACTAATCTTATGTCAAAGTACACATCCACTCCCCACCTCACTGACTGGACTTCCTTTGTTCCCCACATATGTGCATGGCTCTGATAGAGATTACTTTAAAAATTAGGCACAATGAAAGATTAAGAAACATGACAACAAGCTAAGACAATTCCAATATATTTGTACTGGTGTGTTTTACGTTGCTGTGATAAAACACCATTGTGGTGGTATATTGTATATTTAATAAAAAGAGCTTGAAATATCAGAGGACAGAGCCACCCACAGAGCCAAGCCAGGAAGGTCAGGAGGCAGAGATCCTCTGTGAGGTCAAGGCCAAACAGAGCCAGGCGGTGGTGGCGCACACCTTTAATCCTAGCTGTAGGAAAGTTGAACCAGGAAGTGAGATAGCTGAGCAGAGGAAGAAAGATAAGGATAGGGGAGGAGTACTTCCTTTCTACTGAGGACTCAGAGGCTTTGAGTTGAGGATTTGTGGAGACAGGACTTTTTTAAGCCTACCAGTTGGCTGGGTGAGAACTGGCTGTGGCTTGTTTCTCTGTCTCTCTGATATTTCAGTTTTCCCCCAATTTCTGGCTTCAAGTTTTATTATAATACCAAATAGAGTTTATGCAATATACCATGACCAAAAAGCAGCTTGGGAAGGAAAGAGTTTATTTGATTTACAGTTTCTCACCACAGTCCATCATTGGAGGAAGTCGGGGACGGAAAGCAAGCAGGAACCTTTTGGCAGGAATTGAACCAGAGATTATGGAGGAATTTACTGGCTATCTTCTCTCCATGGTTTGCTCATCTTGCTTGCTTTGTTTGCTTGTTTTATCCAAGCAAGGACACCTGCCCCTGAGAGGCACCAATCTCTGGGACCTGGGACCTTGAACATCAATTAAGGGAATCTGGACAACCTTCAGTTGATGTTCCTACTAAGGTGGTTCAAAGTGTGGCAAGCTGACATTAACATCAGCCATCACAATAGTATAATAAAAGTTATCTAACAATTTACAATTAAATATTTTAATACTATACATGTTGTATACTAGTAAGGCAGTAGTAACATGGTTGACTACAAGTCACTGGAACCCTGAAAGGAGAAATTGCTGATTAAAAGGGATTCCTGAATTTAGCTCTGTAACTGACCCAGATTAATTCAGGGACCAGAGAATAAGAAATGTGGTCCAGTTTCTACAGAAGGAAGCCACTTTAGAGGGAAGTGTGTTTAAAACATTTCCAGTGCTCTAGACCTTGTACCAAAGGCACATTTGGAGGATTAAAATGCAATGCTGAGGAAAAAAAAAAAAAAGAAAAAAACACTTAAGAAGAAAGTTCCTATCACCACACCCTGTGTGGCTCTGGATTTATACCCAGCTCCACAATGTGCAATTTAAAGGTACTTAACTGCTTCCAGGCTTTGGCTTCCTCCTCTACAAAAATGAGGCTGGTTTAAGAATGTACTCAGTCAGGCCGTTGTGAGGATGCACTTGGTTTTCTTTGCTAACATTTGCCAATTCCCCCTTTTCTGTTTATTTGTTTTCCTAGACAGGGTTTCTCTATGTAGGTTTGAAGCCCCTATTTTTTTTTTTTTTTTTAAGGATAAGGTATTACATGATTAGCCAAGAAGGGGATAGAGTTGGAATTTCTCTTCTCCTGGCCCTGAAGTCTCTTTCTGTCACTTACAGACTTCTTTCCCCGTAGTTTATTCTGGAATAAAGAAAGAGGAAGCTGGCTCTCTGGAGGTCCTCAACAAGCTGACAGATGTCCCCTAAGGCAGCTTTCAACAGAGAACTATTCTTTATTATAATTATTATTCTTTGTGATTTACAGTGTGTCTGTAAGCCTCTGGGCACAATCATGGAGCACACTAGAATGAATAAATCTCATCTGTTTCCTTCTCAATTCATGGGGCTGACAAAATTAAAAATGGAGGCCGTGAGAAGACTAAGCAAATGGAGTACCTCAAGCTGAATTCCTAGGCAGGTGTGTGTGTGTGTGTGTGTGTGTGTGTGTGTGTCCCCGAGCATGACCCAGCCAGAACTACAGCTACAGCAAGACAGATGGTCTAGTAGATCAAGGAGCTTAAGGACTCTCCAGAAAGCCACAAATCCTTCCAGTCCAAATCCATTTTATTTAAGGATCCCAGACCTCTGGGATCACGCACAAAAGAAAAAGCATTAGAACAGTAGGCTACACTACCTACTGCTGTAAGCCTGAACAAAGGGGCTGAAGGTCCCATATCTGAATATGTGTAGAACTGTATTCACATCCAAGTCTGAACCAAAGTCTATGGCTTTAACCTTTAACGTATATTGGTTATAGATATAGTATATTATAGTTCCTTAAATATTTATTGTGCAACTATGAACTCATCTAAGCAAATGAATATCCAGTATACAAAAGGAGCTTAATAAATGCACACGGCAATTTTTCCTTGAGTACTTTCCCACTGAATTTTCCTGTAGTGTGATTATGTTGTTACATTGTATATAATTGTCCTGCCTACTGGTTTAATAAAAGTGCTGATTGGCCAAAGGCAGACAGGAAGTGTGGGTGGGGCTACTAGACTAAGAAAACTCTGAGAACAGGAAGAACAGAGCAGAGATGCCAAAGAAGCCACAGATGCAGAGGACAACTATGCTGCTCTGAGAAAAGGTACCGAGCTGCATGGCTGAACAGGATAAGAGTCATGGGTTAGTTTAAGGGTGAAGAGTTAGCAAGTTATATCCTGGGTCTTAGGCTGATCAGCCTAAAACTATTGTAAGCGTCTGTGTGTCTCTGCAGGTCTGCGGGTCCAAAGCTCAGGGTTAGGCCGAGAAGGCCAGGCCAGAAACTTCATACAATGTTTCCCCCCTCTCTTCTTTCTCAATTGTATTGTATTTACTACTAAAAGAACATACTAGAGAAAAATATTGTTTCCCAAGTCACCAAATTCATTGTTAGGATCTTAGGCCCACATAGTAAAAGGCTTGGCTGGCAGCAGTATTGGTAGGTAGTAGAACCTTAGGAAATGGCACATAGTCAAAGAAATTTAGATCATGGGTGGGTAGTGTGCACTTGAAAGGTGTATGAGGACCCAGTACCTTCCCAGCTGTCAGGAAGTATGTAGCTTCTTCTGTCACCATCTCACTCACAGTCCGTACAGGAGACCTCAGGACTATGCACTGTGAATGGAAACTGTGAATCCGATATTCATTCCTTACTTTTAACCCATTCACTTTAAGCACTTTGCCATAATGACACAATACAATGGCAGTAGCAGAGATACAGACATTGGGCCATCTCTCAAACTTCATTTTTCTCCAGAGTCATGAGAGATGTGGTGAAACCTTCATAGCTATCTTAAAAATAGACATATTTTCCCCATTACTGTGCACACGGGAGATGACCCAATGCACTACTGAGTCACGAAATGGTCCTCAGCAGGTGTTTTTGTCTCTATCCCAAAGACAGCAGAAGACAAGGTCTCCCCTCAGCAAGATGTCGGCTAACATGTCACATTGCTTTTGGATGTTTCCTTTTAGTTGGTGCCAGCAGATGCCTGAAAGCTAGGTGTTGGAAAGTCTATAGGAGTCATTTCTCCACCAAGGTCAAGCCCAGCCCTCATCCAAGCCACAAATACCGTCTCCACATTGCTAGGCTTGTATATTATAGTCACTGTATTATTTGTGATTTTGTATATTTACTATTTTGATTAAGAGAACTGAAACCTTTCACCATAATTAAATGACGTTGGTGGCAACAGGTTTTAAACATTATACAGTGCATATGCGTAACAAAAATATCACATGGCACTCCATTAATATGTATAACTATATGCTAGTCAAAAACTAATAAAAAGAATTCTAAATATATTCAATTCACAATCATATTTGATGTTATGGAAGTATAAAAGAAATGATGAATAAAATACATTACTCAAAAGTGAAATAGAAATACTACTCTAAATAAAAAGTGAAAAAAAAATTAGCACAATTGCCCCCAAAGAACAGTAACAGTCAACTCCAGTCTCTTAAGGAACTTTCAATACTGTATGTAATTCACAG
This sequence comes from Phyllotis vaccarum, assembly GCA_033318265.1. Lineage (NCBI taxonomy): Eukaryota > Metazoa > Chordata > Mammalia > Rodentia > Cricetidae > Phyllotis > Phyllotis vaccarum. The sequence goes on along the minus strand of JARWLC010000016.1, from coordinate 61,617,639 downwards.
CCTTCTAGCCCCGCCCCCAGCTCCCTTATAGTACAGCTTTTGAGAAAGGATTGATCCTTCAAATGTCCTTAATGCTTAAGAGGACAAGAATAGCCCTGTTGTGCCTTCCAGAGAGAACACAACCATAACCTCTATTATGTAAACTCTTTCAAAGAAGCAGTCTTTTCAAAGCGGTTGCTAAGTTATTTGTTGCTATAGGGATGCTTGGTCCTAGAGGCAATATACAGCCATCTTGACATCAACCTCCAAACATTGGAGGCCATTATCTCCTTCATGCCTTAGGGGAGGGCTCATTTTTGCCAAAGCTAGTCATTTAAATTAGCAGCTCCCATCTCAGCTATTTTCCTGTGCTTGCTACCAGGTCCTGTCAGGGGCTCTAGCAGTAGTTCCATTGATATTGAGGTCCTGAGGGATAGAGCCAGCAATGCTTGGTGTTTAGGATTATCTGAGGCAAACATGTTCTTCTCCTCTACATCTTAGATGCTTGTAACCCAGGGCAAAGCAACATGGTATTAGTGGCTGAGTGACAATCCTGTTCTGCTAAAAAAAAAAAAAAAAAAAAAAAAAAAAAAAAAAAAAAAAACAAAACAAAAAAAAAAAAAAAAAAAAAAAAACAAAAAAAAAACATGGCAACACCACATTTGCTAAAGCCAGGTAACTTTTGGCCAGATTCTGAGACCATTCTGGAGAGCCCTGTGACTATTATGTGCAGCTGCAGGATGTTCTCACTGTAGAAAGATGCTCCACATGCTTAATGCATATGATTTCATTGATTCTGGCAAAAGTAACATTTTACGTAAGAAAAAAAAGAAGCTTAGAGAGATTCAGAAATCTGTCCAAGATCCCTGGGCAGAGGGTGGCAGCACTGGTTGACTTCAAACTCTTGCTATCTCAGAGCTACCCACGTGCTCGTTGAGTTGCCTCGAAGGACTGGAATAGACATGTGTGGTGCCTCGACTCTGCACACACAGTGCCAGGACTTTTTAGTTGGAAGACACCATCCCCCCACTGGCAGATGGCGAAGCTCAGCTCCACAGATGTGCGGCACCAGTCACCACTGCCAGGTGACTGGTTGGAGAGAGAGTTTGAGCTCACAGTTCTCTGCCTCTGGAGAGTCTGTACAGCACTTTCTGATATCTAGAAATCATTAAGCCCAATGCTCTTATTTTGACAAGGGAGGTAACAGACTAAAGGAATACTTAAGGGGCTTGATTTTATTTTTCCCCTGGATCCTGAGAATATCCTCCCAGCTTTACAAGGAAGATGGATTTTCTGTGTTAGCTACTTTTCCCACCTCTGTGATCAAATACTTGGCAGAAAGAAAAATAAAAATAAATGAAACAAGATTTGTTCACACTTTCCAAAGGTTGGGTCTGCGATGTCTGGCCTGCGTATCAGGGTACCTATTGCTGCGATGAAACATCAGAATCCAAAGCGTGCAGAGAAGGAGAGGGTTTAATTGGCTTATACCTCCACAGCACTGTTCATCATGGAAAGACGTCAGGAACTCAGATAGGGCAGGAACTGATGGAGCAGCCACAGAGGAGTGCTCCTTACTGACTTGCTCCTCATGACTTGCTCAGCTCTCTTTCTTGTAGAACCCAGGACTACCAGCCTAGAGATGAAACCTCCCAGAGTGGGCCGGGCCTTCCCCATCAATAACCAGTTAGGAAAATGCCCCACAGGCTTACCTGCAGCAAGATCTTACAGAGACATTTTCTCAATCGAGGTTCTCTCCTTCCGTAAACTCAGACTTGTGTCATGTTAACAGAAAACCAGCCAGGACAGCCCACGTGTTTGTGCAGATGTCACTGTGCCCCAAGTGTGTGGGGGGTGCGGCGGCGGTGGCATGGGATGGGGTTCACAACAACAGGAAACAGTGGCACAGAAGGAGCCCAGGGATAAGAACCCACACTGGCTTACTCATCAATGAGGACTTACTTCCTGAGTTGTCTACAGCCTCCCCAAGTAGCACCACATCTGGGGAGCAAACTTTTTAAGCATGAGCCTGTGGGTGACATTGTCTTTTCAAATCATAGCAGTTTCTTTAAGATGTATTTGTTTCAGATAGTGCCCCCCCCCCCCCTTTGCCCAGTCCAAGTTCCCAAGGTGATTGAAAAATAACCGCACTTGAAGACTATGTGTTTAATGTGGGACAGCAATGTAGCATTGAGCATTCCTATTGGCTAGTCTAACCCCTGTGAGGTTTTCTAACCTAAAAACCTCACAACTAGAGAGATCCTCACATCACAGGGTGGGCACAGGGAAAGGATGACAGGCCTGACTTGATTGATAACTTGATGGAATTTCGACTCTCCATAGAAACAAACCTCTGAGATTTTCAAGATAAGGTTAAGTAGGGATAGAAAGACCCACTTTAAATGTGGGCAACACTATTCTGTGGGCTTCAATCTCTGACTAAATAAAAAGAAGAAAGGTACCATGCATTCATTTCCTGATGGGGATGCAGTGGGGCCAGCTACTCCAGGATTATGCCACCATGATGTCCCCACATGATGGATTGTATCCTTGGAATGTGTGCCTTTCCATTCTCAAGTTGCTGTGTCTGCTATTTTATATATATATATAAAATTTTATATATATATATATATATATATATATATATATCAGCAAAAGAAATAACAGATACATGGATGTTTCGTTGTGTTTCCGATTCCTGCTGGATCACCCTAGATGGCTGCATCTCTTCTAAAGGTCTTTGCTCCATCATCAAGAGCTTGCCAGTTACCTCTTGTTCTAGGCTCTTTCTCCCCCTTTTCCTTCTAGGCTTTAGCTAGAGATACACCCTCATATCTCTGCTCTGTCCAAATTTGCCGCCCACACTATGTTGAGCTGTCACTGATAAACTACCTGGTTTGCATGTGCACACTCTTTCCTGTTGAGACCAATGGATTCACTCGCCCACTTCCTTTCTGACTCATCAGGGCTCTCATTTCCGCCACAATAGTCACCTCAACCAGTAATTGCTTCATTCATTATATATTTGTCTTTTTGCTCTAGAATGAGCTGGGAGAGGTATGGGCTTCCCTGACACATTGCCAAACATTTTCCCTACAGCAGGATGTCCATTTTCATGGCTGTGCTGTAGCTGTTTGTTGTGAGACCTGCAGACTGCTGATTTGTTTCGGAGGGGAACACGGTTGCCTTTTTCAGTGGAATTACTAAAAGACTTCTGTGTCAGGATGGAAGCAAAGATTGGATTCCAGGTCTCCTTCTAACCTAGGCCACTCTTTCCTTTCTTGGGTTTGTCTTGATGGTATGTGTGTGTCGTGTCCCATCCCCCGTCCAGACCCTCTCCCCACTGTCAGAAACACAGCTATTCTGCAGGAATCACAATCATTCAAAGAGGCATTTGTGTCTTCTTGTCTGTGGGCTGGACAAGACCCACCCAGTCTCCAGTGGAGGCTCCTTTGCCATCTGAGCATGTAAGGAACAAGGAGAGTACACACTTGCCTAGCAAGCCCTTACAGTCCACCCAGATGATTTGGCAAAGAGTATTTGTAACTGGAAATTTACCTATGTCCCGAAGCTGCTCAGCTCCAAATAAAGACACATACTCACAACATACAGAGAGACATCGTACATCAGGTATTTGGGAGGTGCCTAGTCCGCCATTTAGTGCCTGAAGAAAGGCCCAAGCCTATCTCAGGGACCAGTGCATCAAACATCACCAGTGCTAAAGGCCCTGGTTGCTTTCAAGGACTTGGTATCTCCACTTGATTGGCTCAAGTATCCAATCTTTCATCTGCTTGAGAGAGAAAGGACAACTTGGGAGTTCAGGCTCTGGACCCCAGTGAACTGTTCTGGATTCTCCTCTTATTACATCTGCAACTTGTGGGAATTCATTTACCTCTTCTAAATCTTAGTGTTTTCTTCTGCAAAATAGGAACCCAGACCTACTTCCTAGGGTTCTTGTAAAGATTAGCTTGGATTAAGACAGTGTGAACAAGCACTGAGTGACCACAAAGTTCAGTTAGTGGGAACCAGCCATGCAAGGACAGGCTATATTTGCCTCCAGTCAGGTCTGCCAGGTTCTTTAAAAACAATTCAGTGTCTCTCTCCTTAAAAGTCAACAGTTATTTGATTTATTTTAATGTTTTATTTTTATTTGTGTTTGTGGGGGGGTACAACACGTCTAAGTGTGTGCACGGATGTCAGAAGACAGCTTGTAGGAGTCGGTTCTCTCCTTTCAGCTTTTGGGACCTGGGATAGAAGAATTTAGGTCATCAGGCTTGGTGGCAAGTGCATTTTGCCCGTAGTCCAAGATTCATGTTCTTGGTGGGGATAGAATTCCCCCCCTTGGTGGTCCAGCAAATGAAACTCACTAGTGATTTCACATGGTTCCCATGTCATTTAACCTGGTCCTTGGTGCTCTTACAGCCTCCCTCCCTCAGCCCAAACCTTTGATCTCCCATCTCACCAGCCCTGTGGCAAAGCTCCAGAGACACCCTGGAAACTAAAGGAAAGTACAGGCCCATGCTCACAAAAATGTGCCCAGAAACCCCATCAGCCATTTACTGAGTTGGGTGAAGCCGAGTGTCCTGGGAGCCTTAGATTGCTTGTATGACTATAATGTGTCCAGGCTTTGGAAGTTGAAGCTATTTATATCATACTTTGGGTTTTATTTTTACCCTCGGGGAGTTCCTAATGTACTTGGAATGAGTGAGTGTCACTGCAGTGTCAGTGACGGGGTTCAGTGGTCACTATCTTTAGGCACTACACTGCTGAGCTTGCTAATGCAGTTACAGATGATGACATTTGATTCAAGTACATAGATGACCCCAAGCCATCCCCCCTCACTATCAACCAGAAACCTCACAGATAGCATGAACACTTGATTAGTGTAAATCCAGATATGTGTAATATTTGAAAAAAAGGTATCTAGAACCATGAGAGAACCCTTTTTACTGAGATAAGCAACTTCCTGTAATGATGGACTATTCATGTTCCAATGACGAGTGTCAAATGGTACTTAAGATGATGCTGGCCCACTTGAGTTCACAGTTGGCAGGGGGCTGGGAGTTGGGGGTAAGGCTGAAAAGTTACCCATGTACCTGATGTCTTTATGGCATTGGTATCTTCTCTCAATGGCAAAGGGTGCCTTGTGTGTGAGTAAACATTTCAATGAATGTTAACATTTAATGATATATCTGTTTATATTTACAGTAGTGGTTGTAAAGGCAGTCCACCATCTCCATAATCTATGCATGCATGACATACCTGAGTTTTTCTTAATCGCCTTTTTTTAACACCCCTGGGATTTGCAGTTCATTTATTATTGTCATAAGAACGTTTTAATTTGTAGTAAGTTTTAAAAGAAATCTGCGTGGACTTAGGCTGTGCCACCCACGTCAAAATCAAGATGGGATCGGAAACAGCGCCTTGGTTTTTTCCCTCTCCCTCCTTTCTCTCTCTTCCTCTCTCCCCTCTTTCTACAATAGCCGGGCTGAAGTTGGCATCACATGGGCTATCTATGTAGGTAGAGCAGGACTTGGGGCTTTTACGGCACTCAGAAGGGAGCTGCCAGCCTCTCATCTCTCTCTGCACCTGGCCGCCAATCAGCTATTATTCAGACATGCACCCCAGTTTGTGCCATATCTCTGCCTTTGCCCTGGTGTCCCTGCTTAGCTGCTCTTTTCTCCTTGTACTCTGGCTAAATGTCTCACCTTCTTCCAGACATGGGTGCTCACCAGGACATTACATCAGTGCTCATAGTATGGTCTGTTTGCAGACCGTCTCCCCAGTGAGAGACATGTAATAGAGCATTTCGACTAAGTAATTTTATGGCTATTGGATCTAGTAATCATAAACCCGTGTTTTATGTCTCACATTTTTCATTTTATTTTTCTACTAATTCATTTTTATTGCACTGCTGTTCCTTGATGCCCACAAGGGATTGGTTTCTGGACTCCCACAGATACTGAAGGCTGCAAATGATGAAGTCTCTTATATAATAAGATGCTGTGGAATTTGTATGGGAGATATATGAGTATCTCACAATCTATATATGTATATATATTCCACACACATATGTATATGTATATATATGTGGAACATTTTTCTTTATCCTTAATGAGTTGTAATATATAACACAAAATAAATGTTGTGTGAGTAGTTGATGGATTGTATTCTTTAGAGAAGACACTCCAAGAAAAAGTCTGTATGCTCAGGGCAGATGCAGGTTGCTTTCCTGAGTCCTTTTAATCCATGGTTGGTTGGGTCTGTGGCTATGGAGCCCGGGTTCCTTAGTGTATTTTTCATTGCTATGCTAAAATCCAAGACCAAAAGCAGCCTGGGAGGAGGTGGGGATTATTAATTAGACTGATGTGTCTTGGATCACAGTTTACTAAAGGAAGACAAAGCAGGAACCTGAGGGCAGGAGTTCATAGAGACCATGGAGGAACACTTTGCACTGGCTGGCTTCTCCACGGCCTACTCAGTTTGCTTTCATATAGAACCCAAGACTATCTGCCCAGGGTTGGCACCGCTCACACTGGCCTGATTCTCCTACATCCATCTTTAATCAAGAAAATACCCTACAGGCAGGCCAGTGTGGCGGAGATGCCTTTTCGACTGAAGTTCCTTTTCCCAAGTTGACAAAGAAATAAACAGACAAGGCAAACGTAACGAACAAAACTCCAGCACACCGAGGAGACAGAAAGCCAGGAGTCGTGCAGAAACAGTTGTATGAGAGGAACCGAGAAACAAAGCAAAGGCCACTGATCCAAGTCTTAATTTTCAAACCTTTCTTGTTGACTCATCTCCCAACCCTCCTGTCTTCGCTCCTGGCTGTCCTTCTGCTTGACGGTTGGTTCACACATGCTGCTCCTTCTGCCTCAAGTCCACCCTGTCTCCATCTGGATCTCTCTGCTCTCCAGCATTCTAGGGCATTGCAAAAAGTCACTTCGCCGGCCAGGCCTTCTAGACAAGCTCATGTCCGTCAAGGTGCCTTGAGAACTACACCATTGTTAGACAAAAATCTCTTCCCTGCACTTGATCCCAACTAGAAGGTGTCCTGGGAGTGTTTTGCTTTGTTTCTCCATCCCTCTGTTTCTGCACAATTCTTTATTTCTTTGTCAACTTGGGAAAGGGAACTTCAGTCGAAAAGGCGTCTCCAGCACATTGGCCTGCCTGTAGGGTATTTTCTTGATTAAAGATGGAAGTGGGAGAATCAGGCCAGTGTGAGCGGTGCCAACCCTGGGCAGATAGTCTTGGGTTCTATATGAAAGCAAACTGAGTAGGCCATGGAGAAGCCAGCCAGTGCAAAGTGTTCCTCCATAGTCTCTGCTTCCATTGCTAAATACAGGACCCTCAGACCTCTCTACCACACCTATATGTTCCTTAGAGGATGTTCCATCAGGCTGCCTTGCTCTTCATCAGTCTACTCGCACAGTGCAGATGCTTAGTAAACGTACTTTTGGGTCATGGGATGAGCAGGGAAATAGTAAAGCTCAAACTGTAGCAGATTATATGATTGTCCCTGGGCAAAGTTATCCCACTATCTTCATTCTCTGAGGTTTTACATGTAAATTTTTTATTTTTAAAATAGTATTTCATCAAATATCTGCTCTTGAAAAGTGACTTCGCCATCAGGGGAATGAGCTTAAGTCCAGGCTTTCCCACCAGCCAGCTACAAGTCATTTTAATTCTCAGAAGCTGTTTTTCCACCTGCTGTATAAATTCCCATTCTACTGAATTCCTGGGGACTGAAGTAATCCTATTAAAAACACTGGGCACAGCTAGGGAGAGGACTCAGTTGGTAAAGTCCTTACCATGTAAGGTACCATAAGGTCCAGAGTTTAATTCCCAGAAACCACACACAATGGTTCATGAATGTAATTCCAGCTCTGGGGAGGGAGGCAGGGATATCCCTGGATATCCAAGTGGACTCCAGGCCAGTGAGAGAACATTTTTCATAAAACCATGTGGACTCTGCCTGAGGAATTATACCAAGTGACCAGCTTTCAGCTTTCTAACCCACAGAATGGGTATAATAAATTTTATTTTGAGACTTCTAAATAAAATTATATAATAAAACCCCAATACTTGGCTCATAATGTTTGATATTATAATCACTGTTATTAATTAGATTATAATAGATAATTTCTATCGTGATATCTAAATTTCTCAGCACCAAAATAATTAAAAATGAAACAAAATGTCCATCAAGAGTGGTCTCCAAACTTCTCTAGGACATAGAGAAGGCTAGCAGCTCCAGTTCACTTCTCCAGAGTTTGGATGTGGTTGCTAGTAACAGCAGGGGGCACTGTTTCCTCAATAAAGAGCCAAAAGGACAAAGAGCAGCTGAGAGCTCTCTGGAGTTTGGAAGTTTGATAAACAGCAGGGAAGCTCCTTGGGGCAGGAATTGGGAGGTTCTCAGCAGACATTGGCACTCTGAGCCAACAGCAGGCCATTTTGTGTTTTGCCGTGTGCTGGCTCCCCCCCCCCCCCCTTTCTTTGTTCTATTTATTTAATTAGTTTGGATACCGGAGGTTGAACCCAGAGCCTTGCACATGGTGGGCAAGTGCTGTGCTGCTCAGTTACCTTCCTAGCCTTCGTCTCTTCTCTTTTGCTTTACTATTTATTGTTAAGAAAGTGAAAGGAAGCTATAAAATTATACCCTAAAAACTGAAAGGGCCTTTCTCTCTGTAGATAGATGCATTGCCACCAGGAGGGAAGGGGAGGAAGAAGGAGGAGGAGGGAGAGGTGATGCTGGAGATCTTTGAGGAAAGTCTGTTTGTAATTCCTCTGGTTAGATGGGTGCACTTGCCTTGGTCAGATATCTCAGATCCCCAAACCCAAGGATCTGAGTTTGATTATCAGGACCCACATAATGGAAGGAAGGAACCAACTGTTTCTCTTCCAACCTCCACCCATTAACTGTGGCACATGTGTACACAAAAATAAATGGATACAAATAAATGTAAATTTTTAAAGAAGGCGTGCTTCTCTGTTTCGATATGATTGTGCTTTTGATTTTATTTTGACATGGACAAAGTGAGCTGCAGTTTTTCAGCCTTTTGTCCATATTTGTCAGGGTGACATTTTCAGAGGGAATGGTTTCTGAGTTGCCATAAGGCTCGGCCTTGGTCCTGTTTTTGTGATTATTAGCAACTTGAAGAAACACTTAGAAGACTAGCTTATCAGATCCAGGCAATATCTGGTCATCTCTCTGATCTCAAAAGCCTTTCCTGGCCACCTATTCCAGTTGGGTGCTCATCTGAGCCCCCTAGGGCTACCATTGTCCCCAAAAGCAATGATACCTCATTGTGATATCATGCAAGAGGAAAGAAAAAATATGTATCTCGTTTATTTAGCCAGATGTAAAGTGCTAGTCCTTGACTTAAGAACTTGACACAGAAGGATGGGCCAGTGCTGGCTTCACAGATGAGCCTACAGGTCACATACCTGGGGCAGAGGCAGACCCAGGGTGGGGAAGAAAGGTGGGGAAGACCCAAGGTGGCATCCTAAAGAGAATTAAGGGGAAAACACTTTGTAGATCGTGGGAAGTGATAATTTTTTTCCATAGGTCTTTCCAGATGTGAACATCTGGAATCCAGGTTTCTAAAGAGAAAGGTGCTTTGCTGAGTAGACACTAAAACAAAATAGGAGAGGAGCATCGGACACAGGACCAAGGAGGACCCCACTCTTGGCTGGCAAGGGAACATGGGCACCTGAGAGCCGTGGTTTCTTCGGAGCTACAGTGTGGTGTTCTCTTACCCGCTGCTCCAGTCCTGCCACTCAGCGCCTGCCAGCACTCCAAGAAGTGAAGGGCATTGAATATTACATTTGTTTGGTGTTGTTCCCTGATCCAAGGAAAACTCCAAGGGAATTTGATGACAAGTTGGTGTATTAATTGTTTGAACAAAGATTTCTTCAATACCTACTATGTGCAAGGCATCATGCTGGATCTACACTACCTAGAGGTCAGCATCACAGCCTTCATAGGCTTCAGTAGGGAGCACAGCTGGTCTGGACATACTGTGGTGTAGTCACACTGAAGAGCTGCCTGAGGAAGGCCAGATCGAGCTCCTGAGGGGTGAGATTCTGTACCACATGAGCTCCTAGCTGCTAGGCTGCCTCTTGAGCCTTCCATCCCTCTTCTGTATTTTCTTTTCTTCAGAACCCTTGTATCTCAGGAACAGACTGCAAACTCTGGTTCAAGGCAGGTCGAGCCAGTGTGTTCCAAGCTGGGGAGGGAAGGGGTGTGTGTGCAGAGAGGGATTGAAGCTTGCGCTCTTCAATCATGACTTTCTGGCCATTGTGTGGCCCAGTAGTTTACAACTCTGGGGTCTGACTGCATTGGTTCATCTGCTGGCCTAGGGACAGAAAAGCGCAGGCTGCAATCAGTTAGCTTCCTGGTAGGATGTGGTTGGAAGATCTTCAGAAGGAGGCCATTTTGAAATGCGCAAAAGGCATCAGAAAGAGCATCCTATACATGTGGACACCATTATTGTTACTGTTTTGTATCTGTAGTGGCCACAGTTATCTCTGAATATCCAACAGATCAAGCTAAAGTTATCTTTCCTAAAACAAAGGAACATGGCTTCATAATTTTTTTTATCAAGGTACTTAAACTTCTGTGCACATATTTCATTTTTCCTCTTTTATTGGGGTCAAAATGAGCTGCAAAATTATTATTTTATTATAAAAGGGGAAAACCTGTTTTGCTTAAATTATGGCAATAAGTTAAATGTGTGCACCTTTGTGTACAGATGACAGAGACAGGGAATGGTAAATGAACTAGGGGTCTGTTCTGTTTGGAGAGAACAGCCGCCATCAGCAGTGGGTAACTGCTGCATGGGGAAACAGCCTTGGTGTTGCCACATCACCACTAAATTCCAGGAACCAGACTTTTAAGGTGTGTGTGTGTGTGTGTGTGTGTGTGTGTGTGTGTGTGTGTGTGTGTGTGTGTATGTGTTTGTATGTATGTATGTATGTATGTGTGTGTGTATGTATGTATGTATGTATGTGTGTGTATGTATGTGTGCGAGTGTGTTTATGTGTTTGTATGTATGTGTGTGTGTGCGTGTGTGTCTACCTACATGAGTTTATGTGCATCACACTAATGCAGGTACCTGAGGGAGACAGAGGGCATCAAATCCCCTGGAACTGGAGTTATGGGTATTTGCAAGCCACCTGAGAGGTAGGTACTGGGAATAGAGTCTGGGTATTCTGTGAGGGCAGTAAGCGCTCACAACCACTGAGCCTTCTCTGCAGCCCCAAGAATTCAGATTTTGAATTAAAGTCTCATCAATTCTTTTTCTAACACTTGAGCTGAGTTTAAACATACACACTACACTTGCAGCCCAGGATTTTATATTAGCCCTGACCATTGAGCTTTCAGCAAAGCTTAGTCAAAGGCCCATGCTTAACCTGGTATCCAAAGTCTGCCCCTCGTTTCCCATTCTCCAATCTCTTGGAGCCTACCTACATTAGACTCCTCTAAAATATTCTAACTCCTTTTGCCTTCTAAGATCCTGTATGTAGGCTACCTGTTCTTCTACCATCTACTGGAGGAACCTAACACTCAGTAATCAAGTCTCAATCAAATGTTATGCCTCCCAAGAAGTCCTGAACTGTGCCCCTCTACCATGAAACCTGTTTTCTGCTGACTCCTGAGAACAATAAATACCAGCTACCAACACTGACCCGTGGCCTGGCTCCTCTTGTCTTCATTTGGAAAGGTTCTTGCTATTAAGCAATGAATTACACACTGCATTTTAAAGCCTGTGATTTGTTTCTAAATATACAGAGAAGATCAGGAGAAGGAAGCTACATCTATCATCACATGGTCTCAATAATCATCCGCTCGGAGCAATCCATTTCATTTGGATCAGACATCATTTCTTCATCAAAGTTACCTTGAAATGAATTTCAGACATCATGCATTTTCATCTGCAACTATTTCTAGATACTCTCTAATAAAAGATGCCCTTATTTCATCAGGAACAATTTTTAAGAACATTTATAGAGATAGATTGGTAACATGAATCCCATGAGCTTACTACCTAACTTCAGTAATGACAGATTCATGAGCAAGCTTATTTTACCTGTATCATTCCTCCCAAAATGATTCTCTTAAGTAAACATTTCCACTCATCTGTAAGCATCTTCATTTTGCATTTCTCTGAATGAGAACTCTTACCATGCAACAGCATATATATATAAGCAAAACAACAAAACTTTACTTCCTACCATGCACACATTCAGACTGGATCAAGAGCTCCTATGTAGGAGATAGCAGTTTATATCTCTAAGAAGAAAATTTCTAGGACCTTCAGTTAGGCAACAAATTATTAGATAGTGTACTAAAATTTCAGAAAGCACCAATTGTTGATAAATGGATGAGTAAAAACCTTTCTACACCAAACAACATTGTGGAGAAAGTTAAAAGGACAATTTACAGAATAAGAAAGGCTATTTCCAATTCTATACCTAATAAGGGTCTAATATTCAGAATAAAGTTCTTATAGTGCAACAATAAAAAGAAAGAGTATTGGTTAGATATTTATTCAGAAGGAAATAAAAATGGCCAAGTAGAGAGCATGGATTTAACACCAGTCCTCATTAGGGCAATGTGAGTTCAAAACCACTTTATACACAATAGAATGGTTATGCTAAGACCCTGAGAAATGCTGAGGGAAGTAACAAGGATATGGAGATCCCTCTCCACTACCTATGGGGATATGCAGCTTCTGTGAAAAATAGTTTGGTGGAGCATCACAAAGTTAAACATGGCATTATTTAGAAACTCCACTTGTAGGCGTGTATCCAAAACAATTTGAAGCAGGTGCTCAAACAGGTCCATGTACACACCTGTTCATAAGAACATGACACACGATAGCTAAAACATGAGCATGGAGTAAAGGTCTACTAGAAAATGAATGGATAAATTGTAGTATAACCATATGATGGATTACCATCCAGTCATAAAAAGCAAGAACTGACACATGCTATACAATGAATAAATCTCAAAAACGTGCTAAGTGAAAGGTATAAGACATAAAGGAAATATTTTATATTATCCATTTATATGAAATGACCAGAATAGGGCAGCCATAGATAACAATATACTGGGATAGTGTCAGAGGAGGTGGGAATACCTAATGGAATGGAGTTGTATTTTACAATAAACAAACGTCTTTGAACGCGAGGGAAACAAATGTACAACATCTTGAATGTACTGAATACTGTCAATTTGTTTGCTTCTAAATGGCTTATTTTATGCTATGTGAAGTTGATTTCAGTTCAAATAAAATAATTCAAATATCATCTTCATCCCTAAAATGTAACAAATTTATTTAATATCAAATATCCAGTCGGTTTAAATTTTTCTTATCTTTGAAACACACACACGCGTGCACATGCACATGCACATACACACACACACATACACACATACAAACACACACACGCACACACACACACAAGACTGTTTCAGTTGGGATTCAAAAGGATTCTGACATTCTAAATGGCATAGACAGCAGACAGATGGAGCCTCATAATCTGTAGATTGTTCTGTCTGTCTCTCTGTCACTGTTGTTTTAATTGAAGAGATTTCTTGCTTTGTGGGTTCTCCATTTTGCTCACTGTATCTCAGGTTTGTCATAATCCTTCATTCTTGTATTGTCTGTAATTTGAACATTAGATCACAAGATACTGCATTTGTCTTTTGATAGCAAGGCTCTCTCATGCTTATGTGATGTCTAGTTGTCTATTTTTAGTGACATGAGAAGCTATGGATGACCATCGACTAGAACCATGCCACTAATTTCACTAGGGATGTGTGAAGTATCATAGTCTACTTCCTATTTTGCTTTGATTAGCTTTAATCCTCCCTTCCAGAGCAATGTCCTGGCTTTCAGGTGGAGGGCCACTAGGTAGCCCAGGTTGGCATTAACTGGGAATTCTCCTCTCTCCACCTTCTGAGTGCAGAGATTGTAGGCATGCAACAGCACACTTGACCTGAAACACTGTATTCACAGGACTTGTGGACATAGGGATAGCGTTTTCTCTGCTTTACCAGTCTTGAAAAAAAAAAATCTATATCCCTGAAATCTTGCCAAAGTAGTCCTTTTAAATTTCTTCTCTAAACACATGGTTTGGAGCATCATTAATATTTTCTAATGTTTTGTATTTATTATCATCTAGATTGATGCCCAAATTGTCCCATCTTTGGCTAGTGGGAGCCCTCTCGAATCTTTAGATTCATTTTGTCCAAGCCCTAGTAATTCCAGGTGATTTCCTGGCTGTCTTATGTGATGATGTCATTACTTTCTTCAGATCTGGAGTTAGCCATCTTCCCCTAGAATCCCAGGCTCTCTTTAACTGGAAGGCTTGATTGGAGAGAAGATCCTGCTAGTGATGTGGCTCAGGTGGTGGTGTTTGCTTAGCATGCCAAAGTCCTGGGTTCCCTTCTCAACACCGTAGCCTCAGAAATCAACCAACCAAATCAATCAGTCAGTGAATAAATCAATCAAGTCCTCTGCTTCTGTGAAAAGATTCTGGCTGTAAAAATTTAATGATCATTCCTTTACAGATGCATCCTGTTGAAAATAATACTCCACAATATGGAAGTTCAAAGCACTTCCTTTTAACTTACCCAGCCAGTTTTGACAATTAGTCTCAAGAGGTGAGAATGCCCCCAAACACGAACCATTTGCCATGCTAGGACTTCATCTATAGTGGAATTATGTTGTTACATTGTAAATAATTGTCTGGCCTACTGGTTTAATAAAAATGCTGATTGGCCAAAGGCAGACAGGAAGTGTGGGCAGGGCTACCAGACTAAGAAAACTCTGGGAACAGGAAGAACAGAACAGAAACGCCACAGAGTTGCCGGACAAGCCAGCAGATACAGAGGACAACTATGCTGCTCTGAGAAAAGGTACCAAGCCACACGGCTGAACAGGAGAAGAGTCATGGGTTAGTTTAAGGGTAAAGAGTTATCAAGTTATATGCCTGGGCCCCAGGTCAATTAGTGTACAATTAATATAAGTGTCTGTGTGCTTCGGTGGGACTATGGGGCTTTGGTGTGAAAGTCTGAGCCACCAGGCTAGGCCGGAAAGTCCAGGTCATACAACATCCATCCCTTTCACTCATTCGTTAACACAACCTGCCACAATCTTAACATTAATGTCACCACCTCAGTGACAAAGAAACTGAGTTTCAGAGTCAATGGAATCACGTGCTTATGCATGGCATTTCACACAGAATGTTATATGTCACCAAGTTCTAGTTAGGTGCTTCCGACTCTGCAGCACAGCAGGGATGGCAGATGAGGTGATTAGATATTCTTTGAGCTCTTCAGGCGCCATTTCATTCAGTTGTGTTTTCTTGTTATTATAGTGAATACCACTATTGTACTTTATGTTTAAAGAGCTTTTATGTAACATTAAAAAGTATTATTAGTGAAACTAATGAGATTTTACTTCCCACTACCTTAAAGAGGAGCTATGTTTATTTTTGTCTGCTTTATAGCAAACAGAAAGTCAAGGATCTGAGTGGAATCAATTTTAGGGATTTTCTGGGAGGACTGCAAACTTGTCAAATTCTCATTGATTGCTCCCCCACAGGAACTGCCAAGGACATAGGCAGAACTGGTTCTCTTTGTGCCTCCTTCCCACCCTTCTGAGCCAATACTGAAATAAAGCTTTGAAACAAAATTCAGAATAGTCCCAGAGTCCCTAGGGTTCCAATCTATAATTCTCTCTCTCTCTTTAAGTTAGTCTCAAATTATTTACTTCACTTAACACATTGAACAAGGCACTCTTTCAAGCATTTTACAGGCATTAACTCACTTGTTCCTCCCATGAAACCCTTGTGAGGTGAGTATGGTCATTATCATGTGTTACAAATGAAGAGATTGAGGCATAGAGGGCAGATCATTTGCTCAAAGTGGTACAGCCTGTGAGCTGGGTGGGGGTGGCGATGTGTCTGAGCACCACACACTCTGCCTCTCCACCAGAGGCTCAGTGGCTGTGACAGTCAAGTCTACAGGACTAGATGTTTTAGGAGCTAGTCCAACTGGTAAATATATGGTGGTGGTCGAGGGGGGGTGGGAGTCACCACTTTCTAGACCCTGTGATTATCTCCCATGACTCCAGATTTTAAACCAAATTCATCAATTTATACTTGTTTTCTTCTGGATGCCAGATGACCAGAAATTTTAAGTGATGTGTTTATTTTTCCCTACTCAGATTTCACCTTGACAAACAAAATAGAAATCCTGTTTTAGAGATATCCGTGCTTGTGGATTCCCAGACACTATAATATAGCAACATCTGGTTGAAGAGGCAGATTTCAGGTGTTTAGTCAGGTTTCTGTGGCAGTAGCTCCTGACCATGTATGCTTGAGTCTTTTATGTTTAAATATGGACTTAAGGAGTGTAAACATGATGGTAGGTAGCATCAGACATTCTAATCTTTGTTTTTAATTTGATAAACTATATTATTAAAAATCTTGCAAATACATAACATTATATGCCAAAAATTAACCAGATCTGATGTTATATATATCAAGAAATTTTACCCTTTAATTCTGAAAAATTATTTAATTTAATTGAGATTATGATATAATTGCATCATTTTTCTTTTCCTTCCAAACTTTCCAATATCCCTGTCCTTACACTCTTTCAAATTCATGAACTTGTTTATTATTTGTTATTTTTTATTACTTGTCAGTTTTATTACTTGTTGATGTGTGTGTGTGCATGTGTATTCCTAAATACAACCTACTCAGTTTTTATAATGTTACTTGTGTGTGTGTTTTCAGGGCTGACCATTTGGTATTAAATAACCAGTTGGTATGCTTTCCCCTAGCTAGAACTACTTCTGCTTTTATTATTCCTTATTTGCCCATAGTTTTTGTCTAGGTTTGAGGCCTGGTGAGGTGTCCCCTCTTATCCACATCCATGTTAGCATATCTGTTGTCCTGTTCAGCTCATGCTCAGGAAAGTATGTTGGTGAGACTTTATAGGTATGGTTTCTGAGATTCCTAGAAGACAAAATGTCCCAGCAGACTTCTTGAAGGGAATGGTAATCTTAGAGGTAAATCTATTTGGTGATCACTGAAGTCAAGAGGACTGAGTGTTTCTGTGCTGTTTGAGCTTCACAATAGCACTAGCAGACTGAGACAGAACCAATGTATATGTCAGATGAAGAATTCCAAGTCAAGAGATAATAGGCAAGGTTCTTAAAGCCAGAGTGAATCACTGATGTGGAGTTAGACATTCGTCTGATAACCAGGGAATGAATTATCTTTTCTGTGTGGCCTCTCATATTACAAGGGCAGGAGCTTAAGGCAAAACTGTTGTCAGTAGGCACAGATTTGGTTTGAAATCATTTCTTTCTGTATTCATCCAACCGTAAGTATTTCCCAAGTTATGATTGTGCTATGTCATGGGCAAGAGAGGAGAGAGCAGGGCTCAGTACTTCATAGACCCACAGAGAATCTGTCAGAAGTCAGGACCCTGGTGATGCCTTTAGTCCCATAGCTGTCACAATAGGGTTTAGCAAAGGTTGTCATGGAGATGCAGCAAAAATAAATAAATAGTAGGAAAATCTGAAGGCAAGTCGAGGGGTATCCTGAGCATCAGAGATGATATGCTTAAATCTGGGTCAAAGAAAGATGAATTTAGGGAGATGCAAGGTCAGCTCTCCCCTCACCTAACAGGTGAAGGGTGTAAGGCAGCCAGCCTTTCTTTCCCTCCAGACTCTTTACCCTGCATCCTTTAGTCCTCGCTGATTTCAGGCTGTGCAATTTGTCCACTCATTGCTCCTTCCTGCCTCTCACCTGCCACTACTTCATCCTAAAATGCTCTTTTCCCATCAGGGGCAGAACTCACCCCAAAATAGGCTCTCAGCAGAGACACCCTACCCTCCAGCTCCTTAGGAACCAATGATGAGTAGCTTTGGGGGACACATTTAAGAACTGGACATGCAAAGCTAAAGGGAGGAATTAGTTTTGGTAGAACTTCAGAGAGAAGCAGGACAGGGCACGAAGACACAGGAATGAGCTGAAGCCGTTTATGGAACAGGATTCAGGGATTTCCCATGAGCGCCATCTGCTTTCTCTTTTTCTGTCTTGTAAGTGTGTGTGTGGGGGGGGGGGGGGTAAATAACCTCAGAAACATGAGTGTGCCCACTGGATTCATCCACTGTGAACATTTCATCTCATCTGTTTTCTCTTTGCACGCGCGCACACACACACATGCGTAGCAACACTTTTCCTTTGCAACATGAGAGGTGCAATTAACATAGACCTGTATGCATGAATGCTTCCCAGGGAGCTTCCTAAGGATGAAGACATTCCCTTACATAATCACCCAGTGAGTGAGTTTGAGGATTGATAGGGCTTTACAAATTCAGATCTACTGCTCACATTCTCCTTCTGCCAGCTGAGCACTGATCTTTACAGTTAGTTTCCCTGAAGCTCAGCATCCTGACCCAAGTCAGGTTTTGGGTTTCCATATCTTATTTCCTAATCTTCTGAAATGTGAAATGTCTCCATCTTCCCCTCTCTTTGCATGAGTCACTTTCTGAAAGAGATTTGCCTTACCTCAGTTTGAATCCTCACTTTACTTCATAAAAGCTGATTCGCAAGGTGAACTGCTGCACCTCCTAGGTTTGGTTTTCTCCTCTGCTGGATGGGGTAGAAATACAATAAATTGAGGCAAGATAGCCATGAGACCCATATGAATAAAAATGAGATGTATTGATAATCCAACATCTAGAACCTTTACAGTGATCCATACATTTGTTTAAGTAGCAATAGATAAGTGACTTGTGAGTTACAGCTAGCTTCACCTCTGTCACTTATAGCTATGTGGTCTCCAAAAAGTTGTTTTGCCTCTTGATGACCTAATGTCCTTGGCTATTAAGATGGGACTTTCAGTCTCTTCTTCCTGGGGCTACAGACAATTACACAGGCAAAGTGTTGGTGTGTGAGAGTATGCAGCCAAGGTACTTGCCTCTCACTTACCCTTTTAGTAACCTCCCTCCCCATGTGTATGCAGAATTAGACAAATAATAGTTTGTAGGCATTAATTCTGGAGCCTTCCAGGAGGTGCACGATCTGTTCTGAATACCAGTGCTGCTAGCTGTTTAAAGATGAAGTTGGAAAACAACATCCACCCTGGGGATTTTTTTTTTTTTTAAACCAAGTGTATTTTGGAATAATCTCCTCTCTGTTGCTCAAACAGTCATTGTGGGTGTGGTGGGTTAGGTGGAGGTTTGGGTGGGTTGTTAGACTGCTGGGTGGCTATGATTAATTGTTGTTGACTGAAATTTGAGTCTGGACTGTGTGACCTTGGCATCATCATGGAAACTCTGATATGAGTGGCCCTCCAAAGCGTGACCCAGGCTTGGCATTGTCTCTCCTAGAACTTGTCACCAGTCTTCCCAGGGCCAGGTCTCAGTTCAACATTACCTCCACAGGGAAACCTTTCAAGAGGCTTTGCACATAATGTTGGTTGCCCTTTGGGGTTCCTTTTCTTACCGTAACCCAGTCTTCTGGGTAGCTTGGCTGATCTCTTCATGTCTGTTCTCAAATGTCAGGGACCATATGTATTTCCTTCCTCTGACCACCTCGCCCATGACACAGTGCTCACCATTTTCCCTATCCACTGGTGTTGGTTGCCTCGGTGAATACATCTTCAATTCTTCCCCCTTTTGACAAGAGCAAACTAATGAATATATCATGCCTTTGACCCCTTCTTGGCTTTAAGGACACTCTGGGGAAGCCAAGAGGATATCAATGGTGCATGAGTTAGCAGTGAGTCAGAATGACAATGCATTTCACCAGCTCTCCCTCAAAGGAGGGGGCAGGGAGGGCAGCTGCCTCTGTGGGAAAGAAGGTCTTCCTTTCCTTCTTCAATTTCTTCTAGCAGTTGTCATGGTGCTTCCGGTTCACCATGAGTAAAAGAGTGTAATTGCCGGAGGCTGCTAAGAGATGCCCTCCCCCCCCTCCCCAGCTGTCTTCTCACACATGGAGGCATTCCCAGTCTGCAAGATCTGCAAATGGAAGCAGAGAATCTTAAGGGTATGAAATGAGGTTACCGGTTTGCTTGCTTGAAGTCATGATGCTCATGGAACATGGGGAGGCATGACCCTATACTGCCTTTGAGCTCTCATGGTATCTAGAATCAGGGCTTGAGCTTCAGGTCCCTGTCAAGCTGCATCATATCCAAATGGCATGGATTAACGTTTTTCTTCTCCTCAGCGAGCATCAGTTTCTCAATTGTAAAGAAGGCTTGGGAACTCCTATCCCCTGTGAGTACAGAGCGTGATGCCTACAAGATGCAGGGCAGGGTAGGGGTGCAGCCGGCCAAAGGGTCTGGGACTACAGGTCTGTGGGTCTAGACCTCTGGCCAGTTGGGGCCAAGAGACCTTATTATAACACACTACTCAGGCAAGTGAGACATGAACATGTGTCTCGACTCACCTACAGCACAGGCTGGGTTACACCTCACCTTCCTCAAACCTCTGTTTGCTCATGGGTAAATTAGTTGTAGTAATGCATTCGGCTTCCCATCTGTGGATTCAGTCAAGGGTAGGAATCAAAGATATTTAAGAAAACTTGTATTGAACATATGTAGGTATGTTCTTATCAGTATTAGCAACACAGTCTAACACTTTACAGTATTTTGTATTAGGGATTATTGAAATTATGTGGGAGGGTGTCCATAAGACACATGTAAACCCCATGCCATCTGATCTTAGGGACTGGATCTGTAGTTTGATATCTGCAGGGCTTTCTAGAGCCAATCCTTACTGGTACCAATGGTCTAGGTCTCTTGTGCTAGCAAATTTCCAAAGGCTCTTGAGAGAACCATTTAGAATATTTTACATAAAATGTCATTAAGATAATTATTGTTGTTTAGAGCCTTATAAATTTAGACCCAACCCACTCAAAAATAAAACAATTGTGGTGATGTGACATATTAGACACTCAAACTCATAAATAAAAGAAAAGATGTATTATTAAATCAGTTCTACAAATATCATGGCCTCATCAGTGATCTGTACCCAGTGCAAGACAGAAAATGGGAAATGATATTTTGAACATGAGAGAGTATACTGCTGTAAGGACATACCCTATAGCAATGGTTCTCAACTTTTCTAATGCTGAACCCCTTTAATATATTTCCTAATATTGTGGTATCCCCTAAGTGTAAAATAATTTCATTGATACTTCATAATTGTAATTCTGCTACTGTTATGTATTATAATGTAAATATCTGATATGCAGGATATCTGATATGTAACCCCCAAAGGTTAATGACCCACATGTTGAGAATCACTGCCCTAGAGAAACAAGAGGACCCTTCCACCATCCTGCCAACCCTTCTCTATAGCATCCCTTTGCCCAGAGCTATTCATGTATCTGGGCTCCATCATTGTCCCCCTAGAAGCAAAGCCAGAAGCTGCTCAGATAACTTATCCTGAGATGTGCATGTCCCAGGGCCTGTCGCAGAGTGTTGCCTGGTTCATTTGTGGACAGTAACAAATAGATGGCCTATGGCTCAGAGAGGCAGTCTGGAAGTGACCTTCTGTGAGTCCAGGTCATGAGTTTGTTTGCAAGAACACAGACACACAAGTGGCCATTGACAATATGTGTTCCAACATCACATATGGGGCATATTTTGCTCAGAAACATGCCCTGTTAGTTGTTGAAACCTTTTTTGCATTCCCTGAAACAAATGGTACTATGGTGTA
Organism: Phyllotis vaccarum; assembly: GCA_033318265.1. Taxonomy (NCBI): domain Eukaryota; kingdom Metazoa; phylum Chordata; class Mammalia; order Rodentia; family Cricetidae; genus Phyllotis; species Phyllotis vaccarum. Next base: position 61,595,899 of record JARWLC010000016.1, on the reverse strand, counting down.
TTTTCTTTTAGGGAGCAGTAAATAAAAGTCTTTTCTGTTGACAATGATAATATTATATTCTACAATTGATTTGCATTTTTCTATTCTGTGGATTTTTCTGCTTGGTATAAATCCCCAGGCTTAAATCCACTGAGTCTCACTCAGGGATCAGCAATGGGTTTTGCCTCAGGCCTGGACAGGGATCTGACTGTGCCCAAATTTGAGGAGGCAAAGCAAAGAATGGAAGAATACCCATGTGCTTGCAGGTTTGGGTAGGTGCACATGGTGCCTGAAAGAATTCTCCAGGGATCCACTATTGACCTGATCTTCAGAGGGAGCAGGTCTGAGCTACATTACCCTCAACCTTGTCAGCTGGGTCCTTGGGAAAGCAAGCAAGAACACAATGCCTTTTTGAGGTTCATGGAGGAGCTGAACTCTCATCATTTCCTGTGGGCCTTTCTGAGCATAGGATCCTCTCTCTTGCATCAGCCAACCTGGGAGCTGCTGATAGACCATGGCACAAGCTTAAGCCAGAGTTATGTTAACTGTTGACCATGCACTGAGTACTTGCTGTGTGCTAAGCATTATCTCATTAAACGCTCAACACAATCCTGCAGGTAGGTGTTGCTGTTGCCCCCATTGTATAGATGCGGAGACCACAGCCTAGAGTTCCACTGTGGACTACGTTCAGCATAGGAATTCAACCTCCAGGCAGGACTGGATGCAGTTACTGGTGTCTTGGGAAACCATCCATGCTGATCACAAAACCATTCATACCTTACCTTGGGCTAGCAGGATGAAAATACCCAGGATAGATGACTTTGTGACTCTAATTTGGTGGTTATGTGGATTGCACTATTTAGTTCAGGTGAGTCTATGGAATTTCTTTGTATTTAGACCAAGGCTGTGTTCTCTCTGCACTTCCTGTGAAGTTTCATTGGTGGAGAAGGTGGACGATATTAAGTAGGAACAGTTAAGCACCTTGGGCTTAGCTGAAGAATTGGGTGGTAACTCTACTCCCAAACTCTTCGAAAAAAGAAAAGACGTCTTTTTCATGTTTGAGCTTCATGCTACAGGAGGAAGCCCCAGACCTGGTGGTGTCTGTGCCTGTAGGTTAGGGTAAACAAAAGTGCCTTCTTGATAGCCAGTTTTAAGTGGAAGTTTCTGTGGGCAGACCATAGGATGCCTACTGTGTTGCCAGTCCTCCTGTCCTTTCTTCCATCCTAAGGACAAGTGACTCAACAGGATGAGTACGTGGAAGAGGGTTGAGACATTATTTCTCTGTTCCCTTTTTTTCTCTCCCCACATCTTCCCCTTTTAACTTAGCAGTGAGAAATAATTGAATGGTTGTCTTCGAATTGAGCTTTTAAGTATAGCATCCGTGAGAAAAATCACCCCTCTTAACTTTCAAGGTAATTGAATCCTATTTTTCATTTTCTGTTTCCTCCAGGAAAGTTAAAAAGAAAATTAGAGCTTGGCTTCCCCGCGTGTGATTTTCCAAGGTGGGTACTTCATTAGCCAACATTGTGAGCGTGGCGGTGGCACTCAGCATGGATAGATGGCACTAACCTCTACCCGCAGGCAAGCTTCGCCAGCAAGCCTTAGAGAATGCACTTATTTCATTATATTCTCTCTTGAAACACCCAAAGAATGTTCACACATGTCCTCAAGCTGTAGCAGGGTGCAGGGGGCCTGGATTTTGTGTAGAATTGTATCATCCACATGGCAGTGTGGGGTGGTCTTTGAGGGAAAGTGAGGAGCCCTAGGCTATCTTGCATAGCCATGATCTCCAGTTTTAGGCAAATGACAGCTAATCATAGGTGGCCTTAGGACAGGACTCTATACTGCATCCTGCAGTGATATCACAAGCTGTCTTCCAATTCTCAGTTCTTCTGAACATATGAAAGGCAAAATCTCAGCTTTGTAAACTTGTATCTGTATTTTTAAAAAGGCAGATCTTGGTCTTGGGCATTTTGAAGGTTAACAGTTTCTGATTTGGAGGTATTAAGTTTTAATTGCTTCATAAAAATGCCACCCCACCCCTAAATAATATTACTTTATGACAGGTTTAAAGGGTAGGATGGAATTTCATTTAAAAATGAATTGACTTATTTCCCCTGATTCTATAGTACCCATGGCTGTGCCAGAATACACCAGCATAGCACTGTGATCCTCCAAGGTTTGGAGCAATGGCAAAGGTTGACCACTGATGTTCTGATCATTGATTGCTGTTTTCTCAAAAGCCACACTGAACCAGACCACACTGAGAATGGGGTTGTCTTTGTTTCTTGTGTGCTCTTGTCTCCTGTTCATCTTACAGTGGGTCTAACAAGAAGTTGGGAGAAGGGTGAACAGCCTTAGTGTTAAGCAGGATGAGTAATGTGTTTAGTAAATTTGTGCTCTCAAGGTCCAGGTTCCCCACCTCCAGGTCAAGTGATTTTTTTTTTTTTTTAACATTTCTGGGGTTTAGATTTGCCTCTGGAAGATGGAATTTAGTTTACCCCTGCAGTCTGCTGAAGACCTGTGCTCCAGGGGTCAGGAATGGATGGAGCAGGTGCAACTGGGCCAGTAGACACAGCAATAGGAGCAGCCATAGTGCAGAGAGACAAAGTCACATGTGAGATCTGTGCTACAGCAGATCCTCTGCTCAGGCTGCAAATCTTTGGCAATCGGAGGCAGGCTCTGAATTAAGCTTAATTAAAATTCACTCTTAATTAGGGCCATTACTTAAAATCAACTCTGTGTAATAAAGTTGTGTAATCATAATTAAGCCCCAGGAATGGAATTAGGAAGCACGGAATGTGAAAGGGCCTGATGGCAGTGGGGGCAGCAGAGCCTTCTACAATTAAAAGAATTTTCAAATAAACAAGGATCAGCTGGTCATGGTGAGGACTTAGGTAGCCATGGGGATACTACGCACATCAGAAAGAGAACTTGAAGATAGTAGCCCCCAGGGGCAATGGGCTCAGGTAATGTGATGGACAACAGGGAGGGTCACTCTGAGGAGCCGGGCCATGTTCTCTGCGAGTGATGCTCACAAGCCTGACTCTGGATTCCATTTCCTCAGCTCTGAATTCAGGGATGAAGACAATGTCTCCCAAACTGCCTTTAAGTCAGGATCCTTGCTTCCTATGGAGATCCTGTCTGGGGAGCTCAGATCAGCACAGCCAAGGTCAGTGCCATCCACCTGTTTCCTGGTTGCTGGTGTCACAGTCACAGCGTTTGATTTTAAAGTCTAGAAACGAGGAAAGTGAAGTGTCCGTTTATGGCAGTCTCCTACTATGCCATTGTTAGTAAGCCACTAAGGAATGGGAACATAATTTGGGAATAAAAGGGTCAGTTTGGGAATATAGGGGCCAATTTTGCAAGTCAGATATGCCAAATGCTGGCAGTGGTCTAGGGTGGTGTTTCCCTCTCAATTTCTTGAACTACAATGTGAGAATTAAAATAGGCAATGCCCTAAAATTTTCCTGATAGCATATATAGCTTATGTAGCATAGTGTCTTATATAGTATGGTGTTTACAATATAGTTTTAATATATGTGTGCTTCATCAAGCACTGTTCTTGTTTGTATGCACGAGGCTGCTATTGACCATAGTCATACTGAGTAGACATCATTTTCTCCAATTTATACATAAATAACTGTGGACTCAAAGAGGCTAAGGAACCCACCTACAAAGCATAACATCACATAGGAAGCAAACACATAGTGAGAGCCATACATATGATAATTATTATAACGATAGTGTCTGTGCATCTGTCTTGCCCACTGACCAGAGTCAGTGAAGCTCACTGAAGAACATGAGCCTAAAAGCACATGCTTCCCAGAGGCTGCTCTCCCATGTCCAGTCTTCAGGCCCAAGCTGGTGCATCTAATTCTGCTAGAAAGCGAGGCTTGCTTATTCCAGAGCTGTGGAGTTGGAGGGGAGGGGTAAACAGAGAAAACTTCTTCTCCCAGGCTTCCCTCCATTTCATTCTCTTTACCAGGTTCTTGGGGTTACTCTTAGATGTGGTGATGATATGAAGACAGTCATAGCCTTCATCACCTGCTTCTCTTTGATGCTCCTATGATGTCAGGAATGTCTCCTGAGTACAGATATGGAAATCATGCCTGATATTGGCACATACAGTGTCTCTTTTATTCTGCATCCAGGCCTTAAGAGTTGGGATCATCATCTGTGTTTTGTTGATGAGGAAATTGAAGCTCAGAGAGGCAAAGTCAATCAGCTAATTGGCCACAGTAAAATATGTCATTTAGTCCCAGAGTTGGGTATTCAGTATGCTTTTCCAGAGATACAAACTGGACCGGAGCCTCCTGGATTGTTTCTACACTTGGCAGCATCAACACCAAGCTATACCTTTGGTACGCCAGGATGCCTTGCAGCTTACATTAACAGCTTCAAGTCCACACAGCACCTCCCTCAATGCTGGCAGGCCTCAGAACTCACTGAGCTCAGTTCTCTTGTTTGGTCATCAAGACAGAACTAGGTAGAAATTCATCTGGGGCCCAGTCTTCCTGAAGCCATTCAATTCAGACTTTTAATATCACCATTAAGTGAATGATACACATGCTAATGTTGTTTAGGTGAACCACATTTAAAGTGTTAAGTACTAAGGTCTTGAACCTTTCATATTTTTGGCAAGGCTGCATTAGCATTTTCTTACTTGTTAATGAGCAGAAACCAGCTAACACGTGCAGACCTAGTCACCCTTCTTGAGCTCTGACTGGATCTTTGTGCTTTTCTGCTCTCTAGAGCATCTTAATTAGAGACATAGGCCTGGAGGGAAGGGTCACTCTGGTTACCACCAAGATACCACTTCCAATCAACCTAAGAGAAAATGTGGCAGTGGGGCTGGGGGCAGGGGGAGGTTGGGGCTAACTCCATTTTTGAGGCTCTACTTCCCTACTGAGCAGTGTCTCTCCCCACTCACATCTCCACACCAGGCTGCTCATGTGGAGGTCCTGACCTGTGTAAATCCATCATGGAGAGCAACCACAGAGTGAGAAGCTCCCTAAGGTTCGTGGTTGACTTTCAGATGCTTACAGACCCTTGCTCCTGACCAGAAGAGGCGGAAGTCTTTTTCCTAGCGTGACCCCTAAGTCCTTCAAGATCATTTGCCTCTATTTACACTAAATAAAGCCAGCTCTACTTTTGAGTTCCTGTATTTTGGGCAAGCCAAGCTGGAGGTCCCCACAGCCGGTCCAAGCAGGAGTCAGCTGTCCTGGAGATGATCACGTGGAAGGTTCTCCTAAGTCTGCTTCTCTGACAAAGTTTAGCAAACAGCTTATCTCCCACAAAACATGTGAGGTAATGTTTATGAAATATCACACTGTCTATTCCCCTTTACCAGGATGTGCGGTGCTAGCATGGCTGAACAATGTTGGTGGTGATGGCTGGGTCACCTTGCGTACCCCACCCCACTAATACCTCATTAGGGTGGGGAACCACCGCCATTATCTTTCCTACAGCAGGTCTAGAAAAAGTAAGGCTCAGTGCCTCTAAATCTCCATAGTTCAGGACACACTTGTGTATGGAATGGACATGGTTTTCTTCAGGAGGAAATTGAGGCAGAGAGTAATAGGGCATTTCCCCTAAAGTTGTAAGTCGGTTGGTGTTCTGGCTTGGGAGCCTGGTCTGATCCTTCATGTCTCCTCTGAACTGTTGTGTTCTAAACATTCATTTAAAGAAACCAGAGTGTTTAGTAAGGAAGGAAAGATGAATAGCTACATGAGTGGACAAGAAAAAGCTAGCTGGCCTGGTGTGGCAGCACATGCCTTTCATTACAAAGCTCAGGAAGTTGAGGCTGGGCAGTTGTGAGAGTTAGACCAGTCCGAATTATATACAATGATGCTGTTTCAAACAAACAGGCAAAAATGAGCAAAGGAAGGGGAGAAGAAGTGGTGGGGGGGAGATGGAAGGGAAGGGAGAGAGATGTAGGTAGGAGGGGAGGGGAGGGGAGACTTGTTGGAAAAGTGACTAGTTAGGTGGTTAGAGAAGGAAATGTGGGTGTAGAGTTAATTTTGGTAGGGTGTCCTGGAAAATGGAGTCTCTGGAGTGATGATGGGGAGGCTGGTGAAGGGGGGGGGCATTCGTGCCTGTGCTCCAGGGTGTGTGTATGTGTTGTATGTGTGTAATCAGAAGAAAGACCATCTCATACAGTACTCTTTATTCCCTTCTGAACTTCTGCAGTGCCATGGGTATGAGCATATTTTCAGTATCCACAGGAATCAGACCCACAATGTAGGGAGGTTGCAGAGGATATTTTCAGAAAGCCACGGTCATTTCCTTGCCTCTGATGCTCTCATGTACCTACCTGGGCAGCTCAGGTATATACTGCAAAGAACAGAAGTGGAGAGTGGATGATACGCAGATTATGATGTCTGGGAGCCACACAGGGCCTGCCTCAGTGACTTCTTCCAAGAAGTGTGACCCACAGACTCCCTTAATGGTGGCCCAGAGCAGAAATATGTTATTTCCTGCTGTTTGTGAATACAACAGATTTTTAAAAATCTACATATTTAACAATTTGAAAGTGGGTAAATGCGTTTTGGGTTCAGCTCATGATGGACCACCATGCATTAAGAACAAATCATGAATCCTACCTTTTCACAGGCAACATTATGGCAAAGCAACCAAGAAAATCTGAAGTCAAGGATCGTCAGGGTGGAGTATGGCCAAAAGTCAAGACAGAATATGACAAAATGTTAGTGCTTAAGGCTACAGAGCTAACATTATTTTAAAATATTTTCCCATTTTTAATGCACCAAAATGCCATTTTTTATTGTAAACATTTTATAAATAATGATTTCTCCAGTCAAGAGCAATCATATAAATCTGTATAGAGTAATAAAAGCAAAATGATATATTTGGATGATAGAATCACATTTATTTTTATGTATTTATTTTGTTTCTAGAGACAGTATGTATCCCAGGCCCATCTTGAACTCACAATAGCCCAAGCCACCCTCAAACTCACAGTGACCCTTCTGCCTCAGACTCCGGAATGATGGAATTACTAGTGTTTGCTGCCATGCCTGGCTTCCCCCTTGATTTCATAGTTTCTGAATTTTAAATACTTTCTATGCTTCTTCTTATACTTGGACATTCATATTTAAGATTTTTTTTTTAAATTACAGGTGGATAGGAAAAGAAATCCACTGTTAAACAAGCAATGTTTCAGGCTTCCCTTGACCCATTCCTGGCAATTGGTTGGGTTGAAACTTATTTCATTAGCTTCTCAAATGTGGGCTCAGCTGGTGCTGGGGTGTAGTGTGGGGATGAGAAGCACCAAGGCAGACACAATTCCTGCCCATGGGTGGGGTCAGCCATGGTCCAGCTGGGGAGAGAGACCCTTCACCATACAAGTTACAGTCATCCTAAAGGTCCTCAAGAGTAATAATTGCAAAGTGTGTGGCTTCAAAGTCACCCCATTTTTAGAAAGGCTCGCCTCCTTTTCTGTGAATGTAAGATCTCTCTTACTGTCATTGTGAGGGTTAAATAATGCCTATTTGTATATGGTTGAGCAAATCCATCGTCAGTGTGAGTCATGGTTGGCATTATGTTGAAGATGTCTGTGACCAACCTTCCACAAGCCAGGGCCCAAATGTGCCGAGCTGATACTTGATTCACTGAAGAACTGGTGATTCTGTTCCCAGCAGGCACTTGATTTACCTTCTGTGCTTAGCTGAAATGTGTTCTAAACTTTACCATATGGTATTGCAGAATGAACGGCCAATTTTTCATCCAAAGATCACAGAATAAATTAATCGACTTCAAAGAAAATGAGAGGAAGACAGACCTCTCTCTTTTCTCTGTATGTTGTGACTTTGTCTATACTGCTGCCATGTTTCTTGGTACAGAAGAGTCCTTCTGAAGCCCATGATAGTGACACAGCCTTATGTGGCTTGACTTCTCTCTGTGGATGTGACAGAGGCAGAGACAGCACAATGCAGAAGATCATGATTCGAGATCAGAAGGAAGGGCTAGGAAGGGGCTATGCATAGAAAACAGATCCAGGAACCTGTAACAAAGCAAAAATCCTCAGGGTAGACTTGGAAGTCCAGGAAATCATCCAGCAAGCACGGGGATGGGGGTGGGGAGTCTCATAAATAAAATCAGAGTGAAAATCTATTTATAGATGTCCACATGATTCCTTATCAACATTAATGACTTGTGTCTGTTCTTTGGGTCACTAACTTTTTAGAGATCTACCTCAACTCTCTTCCAAGCTATCCTGTCCCATTCCATCCTGCCTCATGTGAGACACTGGAACAAAAAGAGAACACAGGAACCATTCTTGAATAAGGGAACCAGGGAGGAGAATGGACCAAGACTGTACTTCAGAGAGGTGTGAGCTAAGGCAGTTGTCTGATGAGGACAGATGGGCAGAAAAAGCTCCGTACTGTCCAGAGGAGCAGAAACTTGAGCTGAGTCTTCAAGGGCAGTGCAAATTTTGACACGGTAGTCTCTCCATGAGAGATGCTTCTATCTGCTTTAGGAGTAGGGCAATGATACATGAGAGTCTATGCTCTACCTGGATCCCCAGGGGAGTGTTCCAGGAGTGCTGAGGCACCAAGGCTATTGTGCAGTGGGATGGGCCCACAGAGGTCACAGGTCATAGGCCGAGGGGTCTAATGCAATATGGAGGGGTAGAGCCTGATAAAGGTGTGTAGGTGCCCCCACACATGCAGCTGCAGGCTTCTCGTGTATTCAGGGGTAGATATTGCAATGAGAAATTAGGAGGTGCAGGCCCCAGTCCTTGATCCTATGCCTTCAGCCAGAAGAGAAGAATTATATTAGCCTATACTGTTCTTTACCAGATAACTTTGGAAAAGCACACAAATCCCAATGAGACATCATTTATTTATTCAGGTATTCATTCGTTCGGAATAGTTCCATGCATCCCTTTCTGAAAAGTACTGCTGAAATTTCTTTTGGGGCTGTATTGGTTATCAAAGCCTTTCTGTAATTTCAAGAACCCTCAAGCCAGGAGTAGGAAGAGGTGCATACTGACAGATTCCACCATTTTAACTGTGGGCTGTCATTGTACCTCCCTCCAGTACTTAGCGGTCTTGAGATTCTCTCAGGAAAAATGCTGGCTCATTACAGCAAGACTGCCTCTTATTACAGCCTAGAGTTCAATCCCTAGCATCCCCTGCTCTAGCCACTGTATCTTTACTTTTTACTATCTCTGTCAGAGCTTTTTTGAGCACAGGCAGATACTCAGAATGTGCTGTCTTCTCTGCCCATGTCCCCAGTCCATGCAACCTGCACTCTAACCTCAGATTAATGTTACTTCCTTGGCAAGGCTTTCTCAATCTGTCTGACTAGACCAAATGTTTGGTAGCCTCACACACCCTAACTTCCCTCGTAGGTTTTATTCTGGTCATCATCATTTTGCATTTATTCACGCAATGACTGTAATGTGTCCATATCATTTTTAATAATCAAATTTATTGTAGTATAATGTATGTGTAAGAAAGTCTTGTTTTGATGAGTACTAGCAAATCTTTACAGAGCTTATGACTTATATATATCCATCACCATAGTCAAATATGGAACATTCCATCTCACTATCCCAGTCATTCATGTGGTGCACGTGAGTCCAACTCTTAGATTGCTGGGCAACACTGTACTCGTTTGCTCCTGGAAGTTACCCTTGGTTTCTTCGGTAGCCTTTGGCTTCTTTAGGGCAGGAGAATCATTTCCTGATCTTTCACAGGGATGGCCATTGGACGTGATGTCACCCATCTTCATGGCAATGAGTACCCACACTCAACAGCTGTGCCAACATAGAAAGTGTGCTCTCTCACCCCTCGTCAGGTCATGCTTTTGGTTAGAGAAGCCTGCTCATGTTTGGCTCCCTCCAGATTCACTGGTGTCTCCCAGAAATACACAGAAGTTCTGAGCCGGCCTTGGCAATGAAACAGTATGGATGGAAGGCAATGACAGTCAAATCCTTCTAGTCTATGAACTTGGACATTTTTGTTTGTGTGATGGAGACAATGCTGTTTTTTCAGGGTCCTAAAGCAAACCCAGGTGTGTGAAGGTCTGCGCTCTCTGTTTCTTTTTGTCATGTAATGGTCAAACTACAGTGTCCCAAGGTGCCTTCCCTTTGACATTGGTGGAACTAGAAGGAGCCCTATAGTTTTCCAGCACAGGAAAAATTGGGGTGAGAATTTTAGGCAATGGCCAGTTACTCTGACGATTCTTTTCCTGAATAAAGAAAGTCCAGTTCACTTCCTAGAACAGGTCTCTGTGGTGTTTTTGATCACTGGGCTGATAGCTTAGCTATTTTGCAGCCCATTAGGGAATATAATAGAGTTCCCAATTTCCACATGTGACCTCTGGTGTTGTGAAGCATGTCCATTGCTGGAACATGGGGATAAATGAGTCACAAGTTAATTGAGGGGTGGGGACAGAGTTTCATCTGAATTCAGTAGCTCAGCTAAAACCCCTTCTATATAGGTCCTGTCCTCAACATCTCGCAACAGAGGACTCATGAGGACCTACTATGTGTCAAGTGTGTAAGATGCTAGAGGTAGTGGTCCCCGTCTGTAGATGGAGAAATGGGCTTCTTCCATGTGATTTACCATGTGCCTTGATGCTAGGTGGGCAGAGGGAACACTTCTGTGTGGCCAGGAGGAGAGAGCAATAGCTTCGGATTGAAATACAAAAATGTCAAAATACCAGGAACTTACCACTACATTTAATTCTTCAGACCTTGTGACCAGACTGGGTGGCAGCTGGAAGTGTTTTCTACACCCTTGGATTTACTGATCTGACAGTTTCACTCTGTAGCACGTTCAATGAAGAGTAGTAACTGTTGTCGGAAACAAGCAACAAAGCTATTTCCAAATCATTATTATCTTCAGTGCTTGAGGCTCCTAGTAAGGAGAATGGATCTCTAGAAACAGCCAGTGGAGAACATGTCTTCTTCATTGAGCTTTTTCAAATGGCATAACATGTGTCCTTTCTCTGCAACGTGCCCAATGCCTGAAGCCAGTGGTGTTCACTAATTGAGAACTGCTTTCCTTACAACTCACACATAGTGGTACCCAGCTGCCTCCTTGTCCACAAGCCCAAAATTTCCTGGTTCTGCACCCCAGAGTCTGCACCAGGCTGAGAGTGGGCTGTGGCCTGGGGGATGCTTTACACTGGCGTCCAAGAGCCCAGTATATCCCTGTGGATCATGGTTCCCTGCTTCACACTCTAAATAGAAATGTCCCCTCTGACATGTATAGACTGGGCTTTCCCCACACCAGGACACTGATGTTTCATTGATTTGGAGAAGCTGATCTGCAAACCAAAACAAGAAAAAAAGAGAACCAAGAATGTACAAAAGCAGACACGAGAAAGGTGTGGAGTTGATCATGGAAGGTACCCAGGGAGGCAGGACATGATGAAAGGTGAAGGAGAAGGGGCCGGGGTCAGCATGGTTCTCCTCATGATTCGAGACACTGATTCCTATACGAGACACTGTCTTCCTATTTGTAAAAAATGAAGACACTATTAGCTCCTCCATCAGAAGTTTGCATTTCAAGAGATGTAATGAGATGCCAAGTTAAAACACAATGCTTTGCTCACAAACGCTCAATAAAATGTATCTGTAATCATGATGCCTAGCATTGTCTGCTGCTGGCCAAGAACCATCCGTTTCTCTAGAGGCTGAGTGTGGGATGCACTGTTTCGATTTACAGGCAGTGAAATTGGGAACAGCTGGACATCCCAGTGTGTCGCCCCTCCATTTTGTACCCTGCTGCCATCCACGGATGAGCTCTCTGCACTTGCCAGTGAGTGGTGCCAAGGACAGAAGCACAGTGTTTTCAGCCTCAGACCAGCCTTCTCTGTTCCAGCCAGCCCCTCTCAGCTCTGAAAAGCTGTGATGGGGAACTGCAGCAGATGACCTGAAGGGGGCAGCATAGGTTTAACAAACCCAGACAGACCACAAGGACTAGACTGAACTGGCTGCCAGGGCAAACCAGAAGCAGCTGGGCTGCCAGGCTGGTGTCTAGCTAGGTTTCAAAGGCAGAGGAAAAGAAGGCACATTGAATTGGAACATGTGATCTGTCCTGATGTCCCCTTCCCCATCATCCTCACACTGTCCAATACATGGGTTGAACTGGACCAACTAATATGAGCGATCTCTCCGCCTATAGTAATAGGGGGCAGTCTGGTCTGGGGCTGGAAGACAGTGGTGGTTTCTTGAGTGACCTCTAGCCAGGACTGCATTTCTAGGAACATTCAGGACTCAATGGTACCCAGGACATTTCCTATGGCTGTGCTCAGCCCTTTTGGACTCAACTCACTGTAAGGGTCTGGGTCCACTGAATCAGGCAGGCTCTTAGATCCTTACCAGATCTCTGATCAGAAGCCACATTATTTTGGTCAATGGTCCAGAGGAATTTTAAAAGACTCAGATGGTGACAGAAAATTCTAAAGGGTGGGAAAGGGGAGAACATGGGTTTACTAATCATTCCCTGCCTGCTTCCAAGTTAGGTACTTCATAAACACTATCCTATGCATTTCCCACCTCCAGGCTATTTCTTACCTGCTTTTTATGGCAAGGGTCTAGATCACACTCAGAGAGGGGAGGAGACCTCCCTGAGGACATAGAGTAGCCGGTTAGGGTACTCTCAAAATCCAGGGCTGTCTGGTTCTGTAGCCCGAGAACTTTCACTTCCAAGAGACTAGGCTGGCACTGAAGGAACATGGCCCACTGTCTATCCTTTGCTCTCAAGAGTGAGTTTTGTCTTGGGCTCCTACCTTGAGATCCGTTCTATATGGAAGACTGAAATGCATTTTATTATTCAGCACCTTGGAAGCACTAAGTATTTATTCTTGCCTATGACCTCTTCCTGAAACAACTCCAATCCTGAACAGACCAAATGTCTTTGATTCTTGAGTGGGAACATTGGGCGGGAAGGTGGCTGGTAGCAGGGAGGAGGGACTGGGGTTGACACTATTGGTTTTTGAAATTTTTCTGTCTCTAGATAGAAGGTTTGTAATTCTGCTCTTCTGTTTGGATCATTACCATGATTTCACTACGGAAACTGTGGCTGCCCCTGCCTTGGTCACTTGCAGCCACTCTGAAGTCCCTTGGAAGGAAGGGCTCAGGATGGGAAGTGAACAGCATAAAAGCCAATTGTCACTGAGGACTGCTGCTGGCTACAGCCTTGCTTCTAGAGAATGGTTTTGGTTTGGGGTGGTCTATGACTTTGTTACCACATCCCTCTAGAGTTAGGAGACTCTGGTCCCCTTTGTGAGTAGTGTAGGTGAGAACTATACCAGTCTTGGTTTTACCTTCACTGGTTCAGACTTTCTCCTACATTGCATCTCCCTAGACCATCCTTTCATCCTGTCTGTAACCTGTCCATCTTGACTTCTATATTATTCAAACTAGTTATTTGAATGGCGACAAGCCAGAAGTTTCTGCCCAGACTCAATACTCAGAACTTATGGGGAATTCTCTACCTAACGTTTCTATGAAATGAAGAATGCACTTTTGCCTCCTGAGAGTTCAGTGACTTTGTTCTGATAGGTTTGCCCTGCTACCCATCCATAAGATGCCTGCCAGACTATGAGGGATAAGGAAAAAAAAGAGGCCACACTGCCTCTTTCAGAGGACCAGATATGGGGTCTCTCCATCTTTCTACTGAAGATGGCAATATTCAGACCTTAGGTGGATTGGTTTTCCAGGAAGAAGAGGACCAGACACATTAAGGACACTGGCCGTTCCACATAGAGGCAGCCTCTTGGGCTGTCCCATTGTCCTCACATCAGACAGTTCTCATTTCTGAAATATTTCTGGTCTCCTCACACCAGACATCTGTACACAGTGAGACAGACACTCAGCAGCAGCTGTGAGCTGGTGCTAGCGCTGGCTCTGTAGCAATGTGCATTGGGCTAGGGTCTCAGAAAACCCAAATTTAGGCATGTGCTTTCCTCTCTGAACTTCCAAGTCCGTATTACACAATGGCTATTTTCTATACTTGTTCCCCAGTGTCATAAAAATGGGGGATGGGGGTAGACAAGATCTTCCACAGATGTAGTATGGCTGCCTCATGATATTAGAGCCATATCCCTTTGCACCACATATTCAACTGTGTTCAACCAACAAATCTCTGGCTCAAAATAAAATAAAATAAAATAATAAAATAAAATAAAATAGAAATAAAATAAAATAGAAATAAAGTTAAAAAATTTAAATGTTGCAAGTGGTGTTTTCACCTTGACTAGGAACTGTATTTCCAAAGCTACAACCAGGAGCAATGAAAGCTTGTCTGTAACGATTTATGCACACAGGCAGCACGTGAAGCAATGGTGTGATTGTCAAGAGCAGACTGAAAAACCTTTCAAGACTCCTACAAATCCATAGGGAAAGGGTTCAATGAAATCAGTGAGCTGTGGGACTCTACCCTTGTGGAGTCAGAAGCTCTAGATAATCATGAGGGCTTGGAGGTCCACCAGGAGACTTCTGCAATTTATAGCAGGGTTTCTTTTGGGCCACCAACCAGCTCCTAAGTAAAGACAGGGAGACTCGTTATTAGTTTTGAATGCTCAACCTTAGCTCAGACTCCTTTCTTGCTAGCTCTTGTAACTTAATTTAACCTGTTTCTCTTCCTCTACATTTTGTCTTGGTGCATCCTACCTTTCTTTCATTCTGTATTACTACTCCTTGTCTGTCTGTCTGTCTGTCTGTCTGTCTGTCTGTCTGTCTGTCTGGCAGCTGCCAGGCCTACCCCAGGGATCTCCCTTTCTCTCTCTCTCATCCTCTTTCTCTCATGAGCCTAGATCCCTCCTCCCACTTAGTCTCTCTTCCCACCAGTCCCACATCCCTCTACTGCTTAGCTATTGGATGTTCAGCTTTCTATTAGACCAATCAGGTGCCTTAGACAGGCAAAGCAACACACCTTTTACATCATTGAACAAATGCAGCAAAAGCAAATGTGCCACATCTTTGCCTAGTTAAAATAATACTCCACCACAATTTAATCGGGAAAGCAACACACAGAGAGCTATGTGTAGTTGAGAGAGGAACATGTTTGTAATCTCAGTATTGAGGAGCAGAGGTAGGAGGATTCTGAAGCCACAGCCTGAGCTATATGGCAAGACCTTGTCTCAAAATACATATATGGGGAGGGGAGAGTGGAGAGAGAGATATTTCTTTCCCTCTACTTCTATGTATGGACAAGTATGTTTCTACAACCCCAAAGAGCACTTTGGGATGATCCACACCAGCTGCTAATATCCTTTACGTGAATGGGAATACAAGGGGAGAAAGAAGATTTAAAAAGTCTACTATTTTTATTATCTTTTGAACTGTTTGCTTTTACCTAAAAACTTAACTTTTTTTATTTTTTTGAATGAAATAAGGTGTCAGAAGGCCACTTCACAGAAGGCTTCAGTGAATGAAATGAGGGACTAAATAGAGTCCAGTGATCCTCCTATTTGCAAGCCACCAAGCCTCCCTTTAGAGTTGAGATGTTTACATGTTCCATAGTCTCCGCCAATATGCAAATATGCTGCTGGAGCTGATAGAGCCTGTGTATTGTTTTGGTTGTCTAGATCCTGAGCCAGGGTTTTCAACCTCAGATCAAGGTCTCAGTGGCTCTCTCCCTCCCTCTCTCTGTCTCTGCCTTCTCTCTCTCTCTCTCTCTCTCTCTCTCTCTCTCTCTCTCTCTCTCTCTCTCTCTCTCTGTGTGTGTGTGTGTGTATGTGTGTGTGTGTGTGTGTGTGTGTGTGTGTGTGTGTGTGCATGCACTGAGGGGAGAAGTGTTAGGTTAGATATCCCTGTGCACCTGACAGCTTGCTGGGTATGTAAACACACACACACACACACACACACACACACACACACACCAGAGTCTAATGAATGTGATTCCTGCACACAATCCATCCACTCCATCTCACAAACAAAGCACTATGGGCTTATGAGTTTCTGATCCAAAGTTTCCTCCTCTGAGTTGAGCCAGATGCAGACACAGGCCCAGGTCATGGGAGGGAGATGCTGAAGTTTCCCCACTTAATCAGGAAACTTCTGCATCTTTACTCACACTTTGTGAAGTAGTATAAAAGACTAATTTCAGTTCATCCTCACAAGGCCCTGGCAGCTGGAACTAGTATTATATCCTTTCATAACTGAATTACAAAGAAGAGAGGTGCTTGTAGAAAAATACAAACTCAGAAGACTGAAGTAGGGTATTTGAACCCTGCTGTGGCCCCGGACACCACAGTCACCCAATGCAATACTCTAGAATTAAGACCCAGGCTTCTGAATGCCCTCAGCTCTTTACGTGACACCAGACTGACAGGGGAGTACAGACATTACTTAGAATTAGCAACTCTATATGCATATTCTAGCATGAATATTCACTTTCTTCTCTTTCCTGACTTGTCTTGACAGACTTTCTGAAGCTTTCAGGACTGATTTTGACCATTTCTAGGTCATCTCAGGGCATTTGAGTCCCTGCAGGCGCTTCAGCTTCCCACTACCCACTACCCACAATCCAATCCTTGTTCAGCCTGGCCTGCTGCCTCTTGCCTCCAGGGTGGTCAGACAAGTTCCTCCAGGGCTGTGTTAAGAACAAGGCCATTCTCATTTACCTAGCACAGTGTATGCCAGATTCTAGCCACTTCCTTCCCGCTTCAATGCTGTCTGCCATGTCTGCCAATCACCTGGAACATTATTTGTTTACTATTTAAAATTAAATTTAAACAGCCCTATTCCTAAGAGAAAATCTATATCATAGGTAAAAATGGAGAAGCAGTGTGACATGTCACAACAGAAGGTAACTATGCCCCAAAGATAAAGACAAAGCAGATAAAAAGTGCTTGCTGATGGTCCTGCAGCTTGTACAGCATGGGGGTTGAGTGGAGAGATCACTAATGCTGGAGGGGCAGTGGGACATCCCAGCTTTGGTACAGCTTTCTGAGCTTCATAGGTAACATACCTATAAGGAAGTGAGACTGAAGCTCAAGGAGATGCTGCAGGAATGGCGTCCCTCATATCAACGGCTGTTCAGATGTCTTACTAAAGATTGGCTTGTGCACAGCTGGGCAAACCATACTCCCCTTCCCTCCAGTCAGCCTCTTGGGCCTCTCATTAACACACAATACAATTCAATCCCGAACTAGGGCCTACTGGTCAACCTTGACCTTCAGCCTTGTTAGTATAAGCCACATAGTACTTTCTGATTCTAACATTTATAATACAGAAGATTGATTGCATGCCAGCATCCAGAGTGTGTTTATGAGTTTGTGTAGTTTCAGAAGTATCTAGAGACCTGACACCCCTGTACCTATGAGGCAATGTTCCCTGGGAACTGTATAGGGCTGCTTGCTGAAATAAGAGTTAGCAACATGGGCCTCTCAGCCATTATGTTAGTAGCTGCCCAGTATTCACAACATATTGGGAAACTGAATTCAACAAAGTTTAGTCATAAGCCCCAATTCCCACAAAGGTAAATGGGAGAGTTAGGACTGAGGCCTAGTCTGACTCTTGGCTAGGGGACAGAGAGCAGTGCCAGGGTTTCAGATAGAGCTGGAATAAGATTTGCACAATTTTCTCCACAGGGGTCTTAATCCAATTCTGTTAGCATACCCAGGTTCCCTGCCCAGAAGTTGCCAGCGTGGACCATGCAGAAGCACACTATGGGTAGAAAGCAGTGCACACCCCTCTCACGATGACTACTATTGACCCTGATAGCAGCCTGAAGTCCAGGCTGACCCCCAGCTGGCCTGGGTGCACCCCACAAAGAGTGCAGGGGGAGTCCCACTTTTTCTCTCTGTTGGCTTGGCAGACTTGCATACCTGCCTCCCCGGGTGCTCCAGCCCTCCTGTTTATCCTGAAAACACTCAAGTGCTCCACACCATCATTTAGAGGCCAGAGGGGCGGCTGCCATGGGGCACCAGGCGGTCTAAGCCTGTTTGAACTGTCCCAAGACCTGCTGCCTACACGTGCCTAGAACCCATTTGCCTGGGAATTAATGGGCCCACGCCCCTGCTAGGTGCAGACACGAGCCGCCTGAGAGGCTGCCAGGCAGTAGAAGGGTATGATGTGATAAGACAAGGCACTTCTGGGATCTGCCTGACTAGGCTTCTGTTCAGCCCTGTGACCTTGATCTTCTGATCTCAATACCTCAGTTTCCCCATCCTTATCTGATCTTCCTGAACTTTGGAAACTATCAAACTCACAAACTCAGAAGCATCTGCTGGGGGCAGGAGAGTGAACCCTGCTAGTCATATTAACATTTATTGTTAATATGTTAGCAATATGGAGTTAACAACTCCACACCAGGCTTTGAACTAACATGGTAAAAACGTGTCATTGATGTTTACCACAATTTCACAGAAGTAATGGTATCTAGCAGAATATATTTTTATACCCTGAGCACACTTCTACAGTCAGAACCCAGACTAACTCACTAGCTCCTAAGCCTTGAGACAGGGTCCTAAATGAATTGTCTTTATAGTCACTGCTTGTCATGATGCCAATAGATCCCCACAGATGCAGAATGTAGACTCACTCAAGTAATTAATAGGCGACTACCTTACTCAGGTCCCTGAAGCCTAAAAGTCTTGCATTCAAGCATGTCCTTCACAATAAGCAAAACCCAACTGCCCAGCCTCCATGAAGCTTGATTTGATTTTAAGGACGGATACTGGAAGTGAGCAAGGAGGAAGGGCAGGTCATGGGAAGGGAAGGAGAAATTGATACCAAAGGGCAAGAAGCAAGACTGGGCCTCTAGTACAGTATGGGATGCTGGCCTGGAATGTTCCATCCCCAGAACCTATTTGAAAATATGGCAAGAAATTCAGTTAGGTTTGAATTTTCTCTCCCTGCCCAATTTTCTCTCCCTGCCCTCTATGCCTTCCCAATGTCCACTTCTGCCTCTCTCTCTACTTCACAGCCAGACCCTGACTGCCTTGGGTCTGTCCCTAACTAATCCCAAGTGCCTTTGCTTAGGGAGGGTAAGTGATTTGGGCCCCAATCTGGAACCTTCCCCAAGTCCTTTCTACTCTCCAATACTCAGGTTCCCTGTTTGTGGAGTGAAGGAAGGGCCAGATGGGTGCTGTCAGGGTCCTCTGCTCTGGCTGTCTGACTCTGCTGTAGTCGACTTACGGAGAGTCTTTCCTTTACCTAAAGGTTGTTGGCATGTAGGACTCCTGTGTTCACACGGATTGTCAGCCTTGTCTTCTGAATTTTTGAAACATACAAAATGTTTCAAAAATGTCAGAGATCTGACAGTAACATGAACATCAACAGCAGAAAGAGAAAAACAAAGCTATCATTTGTAGAGTATTTGGTTTTCTAGGCCGAAAATGGGCATGTTGTGTCCCAAGGGTAGCTGTGGGTATTGTGCATAAGGTAGGCCAAAAAAAAAAAAAAAATCACTTGTCCAGGTTTATACTGTAAACAACTGACAAGTTCAGTATTCAAAACCAAGTCATTTAGATTCCAGAGCATTTAATATGTGATTTTATTTTTATATCTTGTCTTTTCAAGCCAGGATATCACTAAGTAGTTTAGGCTGAACTCAAACAAGATCTTCCTGGCTCTACCTCCCAAGTGCTGGTCATAGGCGAATTTATTAGATGACCTTAGTGATGAGGTCAGCCTCTGGTCAAACCTCTCTGTACACGGCAGCAGGTGTCTGCCCTCTGATAAAGGTCTTAAAGCCTTTGCTGCTCTTTGCTCCCAAATCAGAACCAATGATGTCACCTGAGGACATTATATTAACGTCTCTCCTAGAAGGAAACTGAGGCACAGGTGTTTTAGGGACTTGCACAGTGAGTGACTCAGAGGGATTCAAGGAGCAAGTGGAAAAGTCAACCCAGTAACAGAACACATCTTGGAAGTTTGTGGGCTATTGCGGTTTGCTGTTCATTACGTGGGTGAACATGGACATGTGCTTCAGCTCAGCCTTCTACCCCCCTTCTCCAGGGGCAGTTGCTGGGTAGGTTCTTGGATCGATGGATGGGAGAGAACGTGAAACACTCCTGAGATCTCTTGACTCCACAAATTCTCTCTGAAGGTCTGGGATGCCCAGACCTTAGATGCCCAGATGCCTTAGATCTGGTTACCTTAGAAAACTTAAGGCCTGCAATTTCCACCTTGGCCAGATGAGGGCAGTAAGAAGGTTGGGGGAACATCTCCTATAGAGTGTATTCCTCACCTCCAACAGATCAGAGGCCTTTCTCAATGCTCCAAAAGCTGTTTTGTTTGTTTGTTGAGGCAGTACTGTATATAACCTAGACTGGCTCACACTCAGGGTCCTCTTGCCTTGGCCTCCCGACTTCTGGGATTTTAAGCATATACCATCAGTATGCTTATTTATTCTTCTATGTAACAAGAACTCAGGATCCATGGAGTTTTCAGAATGTTCTTCCCATGTTTTGGATCTTTTTCACATTGGCGTGATTTTGGCCCACCCTGTTCAGTTGCAATATTATGAACGCAGCTCCCAGCATTACAGATACCCAAGTCAGCATCCACCCAAGAAGAGATGCTTCCTTCCATGAACAGATCACATGACCAAGTCTAGGAAGTATGGAAGATACCACACCACTCTTTCCAGGATCTATGATGAGTAATGGGCTGTATTTCCTAGGAGTAAACCTTTAGCTTTTGGGGGAGTTGCTGTTGGCTAGGAAGCATCTTTACAATGGGCAAAGAGCCAATTGCCCACTCCCCATGAGCCAACAGTTCTGATGTTGTTTGTACCTTAGGACCTGGGATAATCTAGTCAAGGCAACCTCCTGCTGGGGCTCTGCTTCCTGCTTCCCCAAGACTGCCCATTTATCAGTGTCCTTCCGTGACATGGCAATGAAATAACATGCAGGCAAATCTCTTACTACAAAAACAGGCTGCCTATCCCTCACAGCATTGTCACATCAGTCACCACCCCCTCATCTGTTGTCCCATGTATCCAAAAAATATTCCCCATGTTGTAGATGAGGATGGTTCAGAGAGATGAAGGGATTTGTCACACAGACAGAAAGTGACATGAGTGAGCATGATACTCAGTTCTTCAGGATCCTAATGCCTGCCCACTTGGGGCTATCATTAAATTATCCCGACTTAAAAATTCTGGGTGCCAGCTCTGGAGCTTAAGCTACAGCCTCATTTTCATCCTGTCAGCATCTCCCTGGGTCAGATCAAGAAGGCATTGCCCCCTCTTCCTCAAATGCTCTTGCCTCAGCTGACCTTTAATCTAGGGTCCTGCTCCTGGCTGAATTCTTTCTATCAGCTACTTTCTTGGCATGTGTGTGAAGGTGGAATGTAGGTTTAGAGGACTTGTGTCTATCTGCTCTCTTCTGGCATAACATTCTTCAGGAGGCTCAGACACAAAGTAACCCTGAGCTCCCACCCTGCCCCTGGCAAGCCTCTAAGGGTGCATGGGCAATCAGACCTGATCTTGGAATCGATGATGTGGAAAATCCAGGGAACAAATCCTGCTGACTCTGGGCAGGTGCAGCTGTCATTGTCCCCAGCCCCAAGTTCTGGCTGGCTGGCCCTATCCTGGGGTTCAGGTTCAGGCCGGGAGGGGGAGGGGGAGGGTGCTGCAGGTGAACAAGAGACTGGGTGCTGTGTGTACTTCAGCTGGCCGTGGCCACACCAGTCTCAACAGCCTCTTGGCTAGAACAAGCCTGTTCCTTATCCTGGAGAGAAAACACCTTTGTACAGAGTAATATTGCACCTGCCAAATAAACACAGTTACAATTATTGAACGTTTTCCCCAAAATAAATGCTATCAGACATCCCCACTTTAGGGCTGGGCTCTTTGAGAAGTGACCACTCATGCAACTCACCCACACAGGAAAATTATGGCTCAGAAGTGAGTCTTCAACTATGGATCCTGCAACTAGTGACTGCTTTATCTTGTGCTTCCCAAGGAGCATCACTCCTCTGCTTCTAAAATGTCCATAAAGGAAGATCTTCAAACAGTGAAGAATCACCTTAGGAAAGGAACCTATAGCTAAAAATTACTACCAGAGCCCCCAACGTGAACTTAGGCTGTTCTCTGTAGCTTGGAGCACCTACATATCCATCTATCCATTTATTATCCACTTGTCAACCAGCATGTGCCAAGTGTATGCCCAATACTAGACTGACATTCTGGGTGCAGATATCCAATGCCAGCCACATTCTGGAGACTGAGCCCTACTGTCTGAACAGAACTTACAGTGAGTAGAGGCAGACAGGTCAGTCTATGGTCACTGGGGCTTAGAGACTCATTCATGCCTCACTGCAGAGCTTTGCATCACAGTAACCTATAGTCTTTGAGCAGGTGATTTCTTTCAGGAAATACTCAAAGCAGTGAGTGGTGAAATTTACATTTGGAGAAATCACCCTGAGCTTGATGGGTAGGACTGGAGACAGAGCCTGGCTGAGAGGCTGATCTCAGGGGTGAGACACAGAGGACTGGTGTAGTTGAAAGAGGGTGTGCAGAGGAAGGGTAAGAATAGAGTGAAAAGAAAATGATACCGGAGTGAGTGTCAGTGGGACTGGGTGAGAGGTGAGCTGGGGGTGGGGAGGGAGAGAGGGGTGTGAGAGACACCCACATTTCTGAGATGGGTAGCTTGGTGGATATTGCCTCCCCATCCCATTAGCAGAGGGATTCTGGAGAGCAAATTGGCTTACTGGATGGTATGGAAATTAAAGGAACTAAATGGTACAGGGCTCAGGTGAAGATGATGGTCTTGAAGCATTGGTGGGCAGAGGGCCGAAGTGCACTTTGAGGAAGAAAAGATGTCCCCGTAGAGCTGCTGTCCTTTGTCAATTCCTGACGATGTCTTTTATTATCACTAGTTAGATATTGACAGGGACTACACTGAATATCCCACGATGTACAGGGAAGTCCCTCTAGCCTACAATGTCAACACAGCTGAGGTTGCAGATGCTCACCACAGGGGAGCTGACTAATGAAGTGCAGTCATGGCAGCTGTGGAGCCAGATGCTCTCGCGTTACCACTTAGTGCCTGTGTGGATATAGACAAGCTACTTCGAAAATGCTGGGCCTCTTATTGAAGCACCCATACATGTCTGGTGCAAAGGGCATCAGTATTTGGCAAAAGACGCATGGTCTCTAAGATTGCC
Source organism: Phyllotis vaccarum (assembly GCA_033318265.1). NCBI lineage: Eukaryota > Metazoa > Chordata > Mammalia > Rodentia > Cricetidae > Phyllotis > Phyllotis vaccarum. The sequence goes on along the minus strand of JARWLC010000016.1, from coordinate 61,572,816 downwards.
CGTCAATCACTGCAGGTAGTCACGCCCTGTGAGTATAACAGGGCTGACCTTCCCCATGCTGAGCTCTGGAGACTGGATATGATACGCTGCTCATAATTACACTTGTCATCATTGGGCTTTTAAAACATGAAGGCATATGCAATGTGCTTTACATGCATTAGCCCATAACAGTCTCAGAAAAGTTGGTGGAAGCATACAAAGCACTAAGAATGTAGAGTAGGCTCACTGAGGATCTCTCAGACCTCAGTTTAGATATACTATTGGTAAACAAACACTGCAATATAGAAATAGATATATTATGCATTCAACAGGCCACAGATAAACATGGATTACAGTCCACTATGGACCTGTCTTGGTCAGCTAGGTTCTTTACTTTGTATAGCTCACTGTCCATGGGCTGAGGCAGATTACAAGAGAATACAGACATGGGGCATACACATCTCCTTTAGCACATGGATTGCTTGGCACTTCCAGTGATTCAACCCTTGTATGCTTTGGCTCATTCAGCTTCCTCTGCATCATGAAGAGGTATTGCTATTCTCATTGTGCAATTTAGAGACAAATTGTAAAAGAGCCAGTAACCCATCCAAAGTCTTACGTGGTTTTAGTAGACCCAAATTTCGAACCCTGGCCTTAGGCATAGCAGCTGAAGTAGAGTTCTGAGAGTTCACAATGATGAAACACAGGCAGGAAGCAGAGAGAGTAAACGGGGAATGGTGTGTAGCTTTCAAACCCCAGAGCCTAATGCCAATGATGTATTTCTCTCTGCAAGGCCACACTTTCTAAACTTGTCTAAACAGTGAAATCAACTGGGGACAAGATGTTCAAACATTTGAGCCTTTGGTGGACATCTTCATTCAAACCTCTATCCTGCAGCTACAGTATTAGCTGCATGTACCTAGCACCAAGCAACTTGCCTACTGCCTCATGTGTTTACTTCAGACATCCCTTGCAATGCTATTTTCTGGAAATACAGTCAGTCCTAGGTTTGCCCAACTTCAAGGAAAGAAGCCTGTGTGTAATTCAAAGCTGGTGGGATCCTGAGAGATGTCAGCCAAATGCTTGTTCCCATGAAACCTGAATACACAATAGACATGGCTAGGCAGCTCTAAGGCCCCAATGAGTCACCTCCTACCCACTTAGATAGGATCTCTCACAGCAATGTACTCTCTGGTTAGAAAAAATATAGGCTCAGTGTGTTCTCTGAGAGAGGCTATGAGCCAGTGTATATCAAAATACCAGGAAGACAGAATGGGAGCAGTGGTCTCATAAATGAAATGGTGTTCCTTGCAAAAGTCTAGCAAAATTGATGGTCTCCCCATTCTCTTTTCAAGTATCTTCAATAGGAACCAGTCAAAGGCTCCAAAGACTCGCATATGAACAAACCACTAGCCAGCAGATCACAGACTTGGATACAGATGCTAGGGGACCTAGTTCTGTGCTGGGTACTGATGGAAGCACCCCTAACAGCTAGCAAGTCTTGCACATTTATGGTCAACAGCTTTTTTGGTCTCCATACACTCTTTTCACACTCTGAACATCTCTCAGATGCCAGGCACTGCCACAGTAAGCTGAAGACAGCAGAGACACCTCTTTTAAAGTGATGGGCTTTTAATAGTTTGGGAAATGGTTTTAAAGACTGTATGGCAGAGCTATGGCACTTTGCTTCCAGTCACAGTCTCTGTAGGCATTGGTAAATGGGCACATGTGACAGAATCCTCTGGAGCGTGTTGTCCATTGAGCAGAAAATATTTTCATTAACGGAGTCAGATAATCTGTAGATGGAAAAAGAAAACCATTGCTGTGGATATCGTGGAAATGATTTGGAAAATTTGCATGCTCTGGTCTCAGAGTGAGCATTAGAATCCCAAGAAACAGAAGGACTTCTAGTGGGGATGGACCGGAGTCATCTCCCAATCATTCTCAAGTATGTCTGGTGATATGCCGCAGTCAGCACATGGCTTTCCTTTTATGTTCCCTAGCCTCACCGTGGTGTAGGTACCAACAGCACCCACAGGATACAAAGAGAGAAACTGAAGCCCATAGAGTTCCCATGGTTCACAACCAGTGGCACTGAGCAGACTGGGTCCAACTTGTCTTCAGCAGAATGTCCGGGAGAAAGGTGACAGGCAGCTTTACAGGCTTGGCTTTCTCATGTGCAAAACAGCCATAATGTAAATAATAGAGGAAGCAATGTTCTCAAGGGACCTAGTTCATAGACACCTTCAGCCATCTACAATTCTCTCCTGGGTCTTGCACCCAGGTGTCAGGAGTATACTTCCCCGGAGAACCAGCCAGAGCTGTCTCTGCTCTGTATGTGCACTGAGACCATTCATCACCAACTTTCTGCTGCATCCAAGGCAGTTGGGTAAAGAGCTAGCTGGCAGGCCCAGTTTCTTGGTGCTTAATCCATAGAGCATTTTTGGGGAAGGGCGGAAGTTTCTTTCAGCCAAGAATGTGAGGATTCAGCAACTCTAGTTCTTATCCCTGTGTACCTGGACTCCACTGCCGGAAGCTAGCAAGGCAATAAATGTTTTAAGGTAATGAAAATGTGTGGAAAAAAATTGAACTGCTGCCTAATCACTGGCTCCTGAAAGGGGCTGCTTGTCTTATTTGGAGCAAGGTAAACCGGTTTCATTGGAGACATGTAGACCTGGCCTGGGCAGAAAGGGATCCCTACAGGCCCCTAATTACTTACTAGTGGCCACTAATGTGGAGGGTTAGTAGTAAGTGAGGACTGGACTGCTTGCAAATCCTCCTGGGCCCTTCTGGGCTGAAAGGCTCAAAAATCAGTTTATAGAAGCCAAGAGGGATGAGGGAAACAATGAAGACAGAAGGTAAATAGCTCTAGCCTGTGAGAATCAGCCTGTCTCCTACCAAGTGGTCTAACAGCTGTTTTCATACTCATTCCCCTGAGTCCATATAGCATCCCTAGAGGAGAGAACATGAATGTGATGATGCTCTGTGCTGGCGCTGGAGGAGGGTGATAAAAGGTATGGAAGGTGAAAGGTTTATTGGAGGCCCTACTCTTGGGGGTGAAAGTGTGGAACCACCATTGGACAGTGGCGCCTCACAGACTTCCTCCTATTCCCTGTCTGGCTATGTGCTTAGTGATGTTGGGTTTCCAGCTTGCACAGCCTCAGTGGCCAAACTGTCTGACTGAAGCCAACTTTCAAGCTCATGTGGAGGTATTTAGGTTATTGTGTGCATTTCCTTTCTATACATTAAAGCCATTTCACACAAGAGGAAACGGGCTTGGTGAGATGGCTCAGTTCATAGAAAGGCCCAGATTTGAACTCACACAGGGTTGAGGGGCTCAGAGTTATGGAGGTCTGTGAATTGAGCCTGATGACAAGATGAATAAGAGGCTTGGTCACTTGAGCTGGCATGGTGACTGCATTGGAACATTGCTTTCAGATTTTGGATATTTACTGCAGGTTTAGCAAACTTTGTTGGGGCTATGATGAAAGCTGGAGGCTGTCCCTGATAGTATTATGTTTCTGGCCTGTTCGGCCTGTGGTCCAGACCCAAGACCCTCAGACCCACAGAAACACACAGACACTTATATTAATTTTATGCTGATCAGCCTATGGCTCTGGCATATTGCTAGCTATCTCTTGCTCTTAAACTAACCCGTCTTGTTCAGTCATACAGCTCAGTACCGTTTCTCGGAGCAGCATCTCATCATGCTGTCTCCGTGGTATCTCTCTGGCTTCTCTGTTTTGCTCTTCCTGTTTCCAGAGTTTTCCCAGTCTGGTAGCTCCACCCACACTTCCTGTCTGCCTTCAGCCAGTCAGTGTTTTTATTAAACCAGTAGGCAGGAAAATTATTTACAATGGAACAGAACACAATCCCACTACAGTCCCCTAAGAATGCATACTGCCACTCTCTTCCGTGTGGCTTTTTTTTTTGTTGCATACAGTCTAAGGAGACTTGTGATCCTCTCTGAAGCCAGCCTTGGTCCCCACACAAAAGAAACTCTTGGGGCTGAGGAGTTTGCTTAGCAGGTACAAGCACTTGCTGCCTTTGCAGAGAATCTGGGTAAAATATAGATAAATATTTTTTAAAGTGTTCTTGGCCTTGGAATATTGTATTGCACAGGCGCAATATGAAACGAGTCCTGGGCACTGCTTTTATTAAATTTTTTTATTTATGCATATGTCTGTCTGCTGTAGCAAGGCAGGGGGGCTGTGTGTGTGTGTGTGTGTGTGTGTGTGTGAGAGAGAGAGAGAGAGAGAGAGAGAGAGAGAGAGAGAGAGAGAGAGAGAGAACCTAAGACTGACAAAGCAAGCTTTGGCCAGACCATTTGAATACCTGAACCTGCTGGACCTGAAGGCCCTTCCTGGTTTTACAAGCCAAGTAAATTTTTGTTTGGTTCTTTCTCTGTGTGTGTGTGTGTACATATGTATGTCTCTGTTTTTCTATCTTTATTTCCTTCCTTCTAATGCTAGTTTGTATGGCAGTATTTCTCCCCTGTAACTAAGATTTCTGACTAATACAGAAGGCTAAAGTATAAGAATACTGGAAAAAAGATGGGGCTCAGGCCAGTTCAGACCCATAGACCTCTAAGCATCATAGGTCTCTTGCAACAGCAGTGGGGTGGAGGCTGCCCTCGTGGGGAAGCCAGGGAAGAAGACTCGGAATGCCATGGTGAAAAGGTTCTGGGAGGAGGGAGGTGGAGGAGAAGGCTCCTCCACTCTGCTCCACTGGACTATCACATGGATGGGGAAGTGAATTCACAGAGATGTATTAAGAGTTTCTGGCCCAGAGTAGCCCTGAGGTCTGGACCCACAGTCCCAAATAATAACACAAAGTCTTATATTAATTACATGCTGTTTGGCCAATGGCTCAGTCGTATTACTTACTTTTTCTCTTGAACTAACCCATGATTAATTAGCCAAGTGGCTTAGTACCTTTCCTCAGAGCATTTTCGTCTGTTTCCCTCTGCTTTGGCCTGGCATCTCTGCTCTGCTCTTCCTCCTCCCAGAGTTTCCTTAGTCTGATAGCCCCACTCATACTTCCTGTCTGCCTTCTGGCCAATCAGTGTTTTGTTAAAACAGTAGGAGGGACAAATATTTACAATGTACAAGAGCATAATCTCACAGCACATAGGCAGGACAGGATCTTAAGATTTATATACTCAGGACTCTGGAGGGCAGGGGGTATCCCTCTGCACACCACTAAAAAAGGATGAGTATTTCACGAGTATTTGCATTGACACATTGGACATTGTATGTATTTGGTTGAGCTGTGAAATACTTGGTATCATATGCATTTTTGCAAATCAGGCTCCCTTGGAAACCCACCAAAAGAATTAGCTAGTGAAAACATCCTTAACAGTGGCAGCAACGACAAAAAGCAAGAACCCCTTGCTTTATATTGTGAATTGTTACAATGTCCCTCTGGCGGTTCATATTTTAATTAAATTTACTTCAATTGAACCATGACCATACAACCGATTTCCATGTAGCTTCTGTACTTTGTAAGTACTGTTGTACTATTAGTAATAAAAGGATCTGTGCTGGATATTTTATACTACACTGATGTGTGATGTCTTTCTGTATGCTGTGAATAAAGAAACTGTCTTGGCCTATGACAGGCATCTGAGAAGTAGGCAGGGAAATCAGAGCATAGATAGGGGAAGGAGGGTAGAGTCAAAGAAGACAGCATCCAGATGCCCAAGAATCAACATGTAAAAGTAACACATGTGAGCCACGGGCCGTGTGGCAAGATAAATGAATGGAAATAGGTTGAGTTAAGATGCAAGAGCTAGCTAGCAATGTGCCTGAGTCATAGGCCAATCAGCATGAAATTAATATAAGCCTTTGTATGATTATTTGGGGCTAGTCAGTGTGGGACTGCAGTCTGTGGTTCTGGACCACCAGCCTGACAGGCTAGAAACCTCTTACTACACTACATGTTATGGAATCCCCACCCTATTCCCCTTAGGGGGTAGATGTTATTACTAGCAAATGAACAAATTAAGGAACATTAAGGCAGCATCGTTCAACTTTATGCATTCTGTGTTGACTTTTAATTTTATTTCGAGATTTTTTTCCCCCCAAACACAATCTACTCCCTAAGCTTGTCCCTCATCACTGACAGGTTCTTATAATTCAACTTTGAGCCTCCAACATGGGTTGACTGTAGTGGTGCTGCATTCATTGTTTTTTGTCAAAGTGACACAAACCTAGACATTTCGGAAGAAATCTCAGTTGGTGAATTGCTGCTGTCCCACTGGCCTTTAGACAAGTCTGTTGGGCATTCTCTTGGTTAATGATCCTAGTCCACTGCAGGTTGAGCTGTTCCTGGGTAGCTGGATTTAGGTTGTATAAAAAAAGAAGCCAGTCTTTATATTGCTTCTGCTTCAGTTTCTGCCCCTAGGGGCCTGACCAGACTTTTCCATAATGAAAGACTATAAGCTATAAGGTGAAATAAATTCTTCTCTCCTCTAAACTGCTTTTGGTCATGGAGCTTTAGAAATCAGACTAAGACAGGTACCAAAGACAGACTGCGTGGTGCCTACCATTTGCCACGCCTGCTGGATTAAGAGGTTTCCACACTCCTTTCTCCAAGGTATTCCAAGTTAAAGTTCCCTTGGGACTTGAACAGCTGCCATGCCCATTAGGAACATGAGTACGTCTTTACATTTTGCAGGCTGGTTGCTTCAATTCCAGACTACTTTCAAGGATGCTCATTCAGAGGCTGGCTGTGGAAGACATGTCATCCTTCTCTAGAGTGCAGAACAAGTATTTACATAATAATAAAGATTATATCACCCTGTCTGTGGTGATATATTGTGTTTCTAATAAAGTTTGCCTGAAGATCACAGAACAGAGTCAGTCACAGATTTAGCCTCGAACGTCAGGAAGTAGTGACACACACCTTTAATCCTAACACTCTGAAGGAAGAGGCAGAGTTCTCTCTGGATCTCTGTGAGTTCAAGGACAAAAAGAGTCAGGTAATGGTGGCACATACCTTTAACCCCAGTACTTAGGATTCATGCCTTTGCTCCCAGTACTTGAAAAACACACAAACCTTTAATCCCAGCACAAGGAAAGTTGAAACTGGAAGTAACATGTCCAGGTGGAGAAATAAATATAAGGCAAGAGGAGGCAGGAGTTCAGCCCTTTGCCTGCTCTCCCCTTCCCTTTAGGCTGAGGACTCAGAGGCATTCAATCTGAGGATCTGTGGAGACAGCCCTGAGGAGTTGGCTAGGTGAGAAGTGGCTGTGGCTTGGACCTCTGTCTCTCTGATCTTTCAGCTTTTCCCCCAATATCTGGCTCTGGGTTTTTAATATAAGACCAAGTAGAATTCATGCAATATCTAGCACCCAACATGGGGCCCAAACCCATGACCTTGAGATTAAGAGTGTCATGCTCTACCAACTGGGATATCTACTGCTGTGAAGAGACACCATGACCTCAGCAACTCTTATAAAGGAAAACAGTTGAGAGTGACATACAGTTTCAGAGGTTTAGTCCATTATCCTCATGGTGAACATGGTAGCATATGGGTAGACATGGTGTTGGAGAAGGAGCTAAAAATCTGCATCTTGATCCCAAAGCAACAGGAAGTAAACTGTCTCACTGAGCATAGCTTGAGCATAGAAGATTTCAAAGCGCAGCCCCACAGTGACGCGCTTACTTCAATAAGTCCACACCTCCTAATAGTACATTTCCTTTCAAACCACCACACCCCCTCAGGAAGGTATCGTGCTAACATGCTGTCTGTCGTGATATGTTTGTCTTTTCTAGGCCTGGACTTCCTTTCTCTAAGTTTGGAGTGCCCTCTGGTCCTCTTCACTTCATCCTGTGGGAATGAACCAGAGAAAGTGACTCAAATATGAAGGCTGTCTTTCTTGTGGTCCTGTTGTCCATATCTGTCTCAGGAGTCTTGTCTTGCAGAGGCAATGAGACCACAGCAAATAAAATTATTATCAGGAAATTTGTAGATTAAGCACAACAGTTGGCTCTGGGGCTTTTCTGGTTCATAGAATTAAATACACAAGCCCTGCTTGCTTTGCAAGGCCAGAACTGTTCCTCTCCTTAAGAAAATCCTATCCCTGGACTCTATCCCAAAGAACTGATGAAGTTTTATAGGATATAAAGCGGTAAGTATGGCCTTGGTTTGAAACCTCTGTACTGGTACAAGACAGACTTATAATCTTATGGAGTACCTAATATTCTTGTCAGTAAAATGAATCTAATGATTGCTCCTCAGATTAACATGCTGAGTAAAGAGGATAGGCAGTCTACACATGACTGTAGTATGTATTTGTAGTATTTATTAGTATTTCCATTATTGATATTATTTTACACCCCCCCCAATGTGTATGAGATGCCAATAAGTAATTGTTGACATAGAAAAAAAGATTTAAATGCAACATAATATCTCTCACAAATGATGTGTGTGCTTTTGAATGTTTTAAAGAGTGCCGACCAAATGGATGTAATGTGGCAGGCAGGCAGGCAGATCTGTAGGATGTGCTCTATACCTTAATAGTCTCATTTACAGGATGTGTGACCTCACCCACTGCTCAACGGAGGTTTCTGTCTTAGAGTGGAAGACATTAAAAGAAGTAGATGGATGTCCCCTGGAGAAGCCAGAGATGATTTGAATCAACAAGGCCCCCTGCCAAACAACTGGTGTTTTATCTTTTAGTCTTCTATAATCTTGAGGACTTTGTTGCTGTTCCAGTCTATAAAATGCCAGTGTTTATTTTAGTAAAAAATGGTGTGGTTTTTTGTTTGTTTGTTTTTGTCTTTTTTGTTGTTTTTTGTAAAGGTCACGGGCTTTGCTGACAGAAACTTTAATGGTATAGCTTTATTATATCCCTGGCTTGGATGGTGTGTGTACAGATACATTCCTGCAGCTTCCCGGGTCTGAAAAAGTCCTTATTTCATCTTTAATATACTGATCAGAGTTTCCCTTCCCTCATCTCTTGCTGTTCCCTCTCCTCCTCATCTCCTTCTTAACCCACCCCATCCACTCCTCCTTCTAAGAGAGTCTTCCAAGTATGCATGGCACATCAAGTTGAGGCAGGATCAAGCTCCTCTCCTGCATCAAAGTTGAACAAGGCATCCAGCATGGGGAATTGGTTCTCAAAAGCCAGCTCAAGCACCAGGGACAGGTCTTGATTCCATTGCTAGGAGCCCTACAAACAGACCAGGCTATACAACTATCACTCCCATGCAGCTGGCCTAGGTCAGTCCCTTGCAGTCTCCGTAGCTGTGGATCCAGAGTTGGTGGACCCAGTCAGCTGTTTCTATGGGTTCCCCTCTCATGACCTTGGAGAATAATGAAAGAAATATCTTGATGGGGGGTGTGCATTTGGGGGTTAGGGAGAAGCCTATTGCCAGGGAAACTCCCAGGATTCCACAAGGATAGCCTTAGCAAACTCCTAACAATAGTGGAGAGGGTGCCTGAACTGGCCTTCTCCTGTAATCAATTTAGTGACTATCCTAATTGTTATCAGAAGCATTCATCCAGTAATTGATGGAAGCAGATGCAGAGATCCTCAACCAATTACTGGGCTGAGCTAGAGGAGTCCTATTGAAGAGAGAGAATTGTAGGAGCCAGAAGGTCAAGGGTATGACAGGGGAAAATAGTGTTTTGGGTCACTTACTAAGAGCACAATTTAAAAGATGGATGCTCTATCCAGATGCAGTACAGAGCCTCAAAGGTAACAGTGTTGGGTTTACATAAATGTTCCACGTCTTGGTGTCATTTTTGCCTTCTCCTGTTTGTGTGACTTTGGTTGAGTCACGGTGTTTTGTTTTGAAAAAAAATCATAATGGGGTCTGGCAGAGGATGTCACCCAGTTGATAGAGGGCTTGCCGAACATGCCTGAAACCGTGGGTTCAGTCCCCAGCTTGGATCAGGCATGGTGTTGATACACATCTGTAATCCTAACATATAGAAGGGGGAGGCAAGTGGATCAGAAGTTCAAGGTCATCTTAGCAGTAAGTTTCAGGACAGTTGAGCTACATGAGACCCTACACATACACACACACACACACACACACACACACACACACACACACACACACACTCATACACACACATTCTCACACACTGTCTCTCTTTCACACACACACACACACACCAGAATGATACTGACCACAATCACAACAGTAAAGCTATAATAACCACTGATTCCCTCAGGAGAATTTATAAAGAGAAAAAGACAGCAATAGGCTTTGTGCATGTTAGACACTCTACCACTAAGCCATATCCCAAGCTTTTGATTTTCTGAGATAGGGTTTCACTACATAGCTCAAGCTAGTCTGGAATTCACAATACCCTTCTTCTGCCTCACTACTGGAGATGCAGATGTGCCCCACTGTATGGCATTATCCGCTGGCCTTTGATAGGCAAATACAAACATCACAAGGAGAACAAACAGTGCTGGAAAAATTACATACTCACATGGATGACTAGATACACACACACACAAAACTCAAAGTTGATCATAGATATAAATCGCCAAAATGTAAAAAACTTCTATGAGATAACAGTAAAAAATTGATAGGAATTTTAGCATGGCAAATGACTTCTTATATAAAACATCAAAGTCACAACAGATTTGCAGCAAGTGTTAGCTGTTTTCATAATAAAATTATTACGTGCATATGGGCAAAGATTAAAGAAACCTTGTTTGCTGTTAAAATTGAATGCAGCTAAGCTTTCTTATAGAAATTATTAATATTTAAATTATATTAATATTGCAAAATTTGAAATTGTAATCAAAATGTTTCCTTCCCACCTCTTGTTTTTTCTCCCTCCCCTTTTCTCTCTTCCTTCATTAAAAAAAATATAATAAGGGTAAAGCCAAATTTCTTTAGGAAGTGCTGGTGGCCTTCATGGAACCAGGTGATGGGCTAAATAGCCCCCAAATCTTAGACTCCTGTGGAAGAGGCAGCCTGACAGCCTTTCACCTGAGCTCATGCCCAGGAGGATGAGGTACACTCTCCCACTGAGTTACATCAAGCCTTGAATCTAGGCAGCCTAGAATCAAGAGGTGAAGCTCAACCCCATCTGCCCATACACCCATCGCAGATGTCTGGAGCTGTGAGACATGCCATCTGAGAATGTCAGTCAGGCATCCCTAAGACCATAGAGGAGAAATCTATGACTTGGGCCACATAGAAGATCTGGTAGTAGGTTAAATGGGAGTTAGGCAAAAGAACTTTCTGGCAACTAAAGGGGTTGGGCATCTAGTCACCATCCTGTGTCCAACTCTAGGAAACAGTTGCTAACAAATGGCTGAAAAATGGGCCAAGTGTTTCTGGATTCTCCCAGATCTTTAATGTGAAAACAGGCAATAAACAATGCTGTATGAGATCCTCAGATTTCAGAGTGATGATGGTTTGTTCAATATACTTAAAGGACCACACAGTTCAAGTGCAGCTTTGGGAACCTTCTTGGTGTGCCTTCTGAATAAAGGGAACCAATTTTTTAATTTTATGAGAGAGAGAGGGAAGAGAGAGGGGGAGAGGGGAGGGAAAGAGAGAGAGAGAGAGAGAGAGAGAGAGAGAGAGAGAGAGAGAGAGAGAGAGAGAGAGGAAAGTGACCCCCTCCAAAATGAAAACGCTCCACTCTCTGAGTCAATGTAGCTTTTAATTTTCTCAAAAATACACCTCCAAGACTTTGGTTAAAACAAACAGAGGATCTGCAGGGACCTAAGTGATTTGCTTCAGTATTTAGGTAACAGATGAGACTTTGGTCTACGCCATCTTACTGGGAAGTATAAAAGCAACAGCACATCGATAGCTTCACTGTTAAAGGGAGGAACCCCAGCTAGATAGCATGTTCTGAGCGTTCTCCCCTCCAACCACACATAGGGTGGATGATGCAAGTGTCTATAGGAACAAATCTATCAGAGAAACATGGCCATTCTGAAGAAAAGATGGGGACTGAAGTGCTGGCTCAGGAGTTAAGAACACTGGCTGCTTTTCCAGGGCACCCGAACTCAGTTTACAGTACCCATATAATGGCTCACGACTGCCTGGGAGATCTGATGCTCTCTTTCTGGTCTCTGTAGGCACCAGGCATGTGTGATGTACATATATACATGCAGACAAACATTCATACTCGTGAGTTTTTTAAAAGGAAGACAAACTGATGTACTCCTCAGTTTAGCCAAGGATCCAGCAAAGCCATGATCCATTTCCTCTCTGCTCTCAGGGAGCAGAGTTCAAATCCCAGATTCTACACTTCTTACTTGCTATGGCCTATGCAATATTGGATCATATTGAGCCTCTTGAGGGTCTTTAAGAGATAAAATGCTTAGAAAATAAAGTATCTACTGAAAAGGCTATTATGGAAAAGTGAGACAATCATACCAACACTAGACTTCAGATACTCCTTGTATCTCAGGAATCTATCACCCCATTTAACCTCATTACTTCAACCTTATCAGCATCCTTATCAGGATGTGTGCATGAGCCCTCAATATACAAGAGACACTGAATTATAAGGATTGGCACCATGATGTCATTTTTATCATCATTGCTGTATTTACTGTAGGGACACCACACTCCCAGGTACTGGGGACAGTTCTCTGAACCAAGCTCCCAGCTACATCAGGAGGACTGGTGCCATGAGAGTCATTCCCTAAAATACAAGTCTACTCTCTCGGCTTTTCTGTTACCACTTGAATATGTCAAATATCTTGAAGATGAACTAGCTTTGTTTGTAAGTAATCTGAAGTTTTTTCTTCTGCCCCCATTATACCACATGATATGCTTGTCCAAAGAATAGCCATGCAATATCCACTCAAGAAATACCTTATTAAAATCATTACAAAATGCCAGAGTCAGGAGGGCCTCTGGTTACAAGAATTGAATTTGAAACTATAAACCCCGGGGGAAAATCAGGTATATAAGAAGCAGTTCAGCGTACCCAGATGATGGGCACACTTCTCATGAGAAATGCCAAGGACTGTGAACACTGAGTATGGCTGCAAAGGGAAGCAAGGGGCTGGGTGTCCAGATACAGAATCCCTAAGACATGAGCAGAGAGGAGAGTGTGGACGGAAAGAGAGAAATTAACTGTGGTAAACCTTTGGACAAACCTTTGGGATTGTGAAGGATGTGTGGTTTTATTCACATTGTATATTTGCATGGTGATTGTTTTTCCTGAAAAGAACTTACATGACATTTATGATGTGATAAGCAAACATGTTTGAAAACAAGCTAAAAAATATTTATATATACATAGCATTTCTCTCGTGACACATTGCTTGTAAGCACAGCTGAAGAAGCCCAATACTGAGGAAGAGGCAGACGTGTATGCCATGATTAATGGCGTAGAGGATCAGCCTCTGACAGAGGAAGGGGTACACTCTCCCTACTTTTTACAGGTGACCTCAACAAGATCAGGGGGACATAAAGACAGACTCCTTTTTCTTTCTCCAGGTCCCATGGAGTTTTGGGCAGGTGTTTTCTTTTTTCTTTTTTTTTTTTCTTTCTTTCTTTTTCTTTCTTTTTTTTTTCCTTTGGAGTAGTTAAGGCTTGTTGAAATTGAGAAGGCCAGTTATCAACCCTGGCTGATACAGATACTATCACTGAAGCCCAAGGGCCTCTGGCCCCCGACCTATTTCTGTCTGCTCCTCTCCAAGATTCCCCACAACCATCTGATAAGATGCACTTAGCTGTCTAGTTTGCATGTTCCTGACAATTTTCATTCAAAACATATGCAAATACTGAGGGCTGGTTGCTGGGGACAGGGGTTGCGGTGAAATGCTTCAAAACTTTTAACCAAATCATTCTATTAACCCCAGGAAGAAGCCTTTTGATTTCGGTTTCTATTTGCATCAAAAGCACAGTTAGGCCCCTGCTCATCCCTACTCCCAGATGGCAGCTTATCTCACCTCAGGTGGAATTAGCGCTGTGGGACAGCAGTGATGCCTTGGCTTCTTGCCAAGAGGTCACTGAAGCCCCTCTAAAAGCACAGGCTAAACACTGGGGGATCCAAAGACGTGACTAGCCCCCAGCTCATTCCTCAGCCACAGCCACAGGACAGCCGTCTGGGCCAGAGCTTGCCCAGTGCAGGGTCTGCTTGGCACCTGCCTGAAGTGTTTATACAGTGGCCAGGCACAAAGAGAAAAGTGCTAGACAAATCTGCTGATGACTGGAGTTCTGAAAGCAGGACACAGGCGTGGTAATAGGATATCTTACCTAGGCAAGGGCTGATCTGGGCAGGGTTGTAGTGGGAGGGGTGTCCAGGGGCTGGGGATTGGGGTGGAGGCAGGAATTTTACAGAGGTATTTCCTGTTTCCTGGTCCTCACCTTAGCTGATGCATCCAGACTATCACCTCAGAAATCCCAAAGAGAACATTTATCTGTTCAGAACAGTGGTCCTGGAGCCTGCTTCAGACTGTGCCTGGGGAACCCTGCACCCTATTTCCTGCTTTGCTGTGGCTGTCTTGAAAGTTTTCATAATGTGAGAACATATAGTCTACATTTTCAGCTTGCACTGGGCCAGTCTGACCTCGGTGACAGCAGGGCCAAAAGGAGTGAGGTAATCTCAGGCTACATGTGTGACATGAGACAGAAATACATACAGCCAAGCATGTCCAGGACTCACTTAAATTTATACATACATGTCCTTGAAATGCACCACAGAACTGTAACATCCCAAATGCCTTGCAACCAGGAGCCACTATGCAAGAGCAGGTTGGCATCTCTGATGGGTTAGGACAATGGTTGGAAGCTAGGGTAGAACAGGTAACCCAGAAGAGCAGAAGCAGGCATTAGGGGGCAGAGGAGGAACCTCAGTGTACAGAGAAGAACCTTGCTGAACAGGGACAGTGAGGGCCTGTCTACCCGACATAAGAGGGACAGAATCAGGCCAAGACAAATGAGGACACCGAGGGGAGGTTGTGAGGTATGGAAACTGTGTGCCACAGTCCATGGATCAGGCTCACATTAGCCATTTCCCAGATGTAAGCATCTATAAAGTCATCAGATCTACATCATCCAGTAGGCAGGATTTTCACTTCAATAATCAGGCTTGAACTAATGAGAGTCTGATTAACTTGCCCAAAGACTGGCAGCCAAGAAATTGAACTCATATATAGACAGGGTCATCTGGATTCCAAAGCCTGGGCTGGTTCCCCCGACACTTGGCCACTGAAGGTGGGTGTTGACTTGTGTTTCTTCCATGCATTGTTCTCCTTGTCTTATAGGACACACACCTGGGTGATTGCCTACCCTGGTCGCCCCTGTCACTCCAACTGGGAGAAGAAGCAACAGATGCAAGATGTGAGATGAAGCCAGAACTGGCTTCTCTACCCTGGTACCTTAGACTTGACACTTGGGGCAACTGGTTCTTTGTTGTGAGAGCTGGAAGTCTGAGAGCAACATGGCTGCAGGCTGATACATCCTAGCTGGATTGTCACAGATGGTGAAGAAAGTCCTTGGTGGGCCCTATTATATAAACACTGATCTCTTCCTAGGGTCTCTACCCTTTTGGCCCCCAAAAGCTCTACTTTCTAATACCATCATGTTGGAAACCAGGGTTTCAACCTGTGAAAGTGAGGAAAAAAGTATTGCACAGGAGGAAAACATGATGCCTGTAGTATCCTGGCTTCTCCCAGTTGCCAATATAAGAAGCACAAATGTCTCCAGAAGTTACCAAATGTCCCTGGTAAAATCACCCTCCGGTGAGCTCTTCTGGACTGTTGGGCAGCTAGCTGGGACATCTGGAGAAGACAAGACAAATCCAGCACTCTTTCTATAGTTTTCAATGCTTGGGACCAACCTCTCCTTCTGGCCCAGGTGCTGACAAGTCAGACCAGCTGCTATAGATGAAAAAAATGGCCTTTAGAAGCCTTCTAGGTCTTGCAGGGGCTGGCCCTTCCCTCCCCCATGGGCCACTGGGCTGCCATAGAGACACTGTGTCCAACAGTGCCCTCCCTTCTATCTATACCCCTGGAGCGTGTAGATCCAATGGGCAATTACCAAAATGAAAAATCCAAGTCTTAGCCTCAAATGAGTATTTTCCTTTGGTACTTTGATTCTTTGATAATGAGTGCCTGGATACCAAGGAATTCCAAGAATGCAGCCTTGATAATGAAAATAGGTACCTGACCCAGAGAAGGCCCTTCACCCTCCTGCAGACCTGCCCTAAGTGGATGTCTACATTTACAGCAGCCACTCCCCAGCTGGGCAGGAACATTGCTGAGGTTGGCTGTCCCCTCTGGGCCTTGGGATTATTCCCACATCCCTGTTGCTGGTTGCCAACTGCAGTGTCTGCCTCCTGGGGAAAGCAGACATCTCTATGAATATTTGGCTACAAATCAGGAAAAACAACCCCAATCTAATGTTTTTAATTAATTTACTTACCTTTAAAAATTTCTCTTATTTTATATATATGAATATTTTGCCTGCATGTATATAAATGAACCATTTGCATGCTGGTGTCCCTTATAGGTCAAAAGAAAGCATTAGATTCCTTTGGAACTAAATTAGGAACTCAAGTTAACAGTTGTGAGCTACCATGTGGGTCCTTTGTAAGAGCAGCAAGGACTCTAACCATTGAGCAATCTCTCCAGCCTCCCCTGTTCTCTTTTCTATTAAACATCAAAACAATGGAATTCCTGTCTTAACACTGAAGAAGTTGAAGCACAGAGAGATAAAGTCACTTTGTCAAGAGCTTGAGCTTATAAGGAAAGTTGCTGTGAGGGGAGCTAGAAATTGATCTCAGGAGTTGACGCTTCTCAAAGTGACTGAGTAGGGCCCAGAATGCCATCATATTCTATTCTGAAGATAAGTAGGAGTATGAAAGAAGTATCTTAACTGGCCAGTAAGCCGAGGTGTTTTTGTTTGTTTGCTTGTTTGCTTGTTTGTTTGTTTTTGCAATGATTCACTATGTAGCTCAGGTCAACCTTAAACCCTTGAATTATGATCCTGTCTGTGTTTCCTGAGTGTTCGGGTTACAGGGCTGCATCATGGTACCCAGCTTAATTCTTGCACAGCATTCAGAATATCCATTAGTAATCTCTCTGTAGGCATCAGTGCACTCGTGTGGTTTAGGACCCAGGCTCAGATGCCGAGGGACCAAAGATGTGTCTCTGCCACTTGATGGCATGAGCTCTCCAGCTTCTCCATGAGCTGGAGACCAATATCCATCTCAGATATCTGAAGAGATGCAAGGTGTTGGAGTCACTTAAGGCTTTTGGAACTGAGGAGTCCCGTGTAAGCTGGGGTCAGATCACTTAACTTGTCTGAGACTGGAAGGCTTACTTATCAAGTAAGGGAACACACAATTCCATTCTGGGCCTAGAGCTGTATGTAGGTAAAGCTTGCAGCAAGAACTGTTGCCTGAATGCAGGTGGGGTAAGATGCTCAGTTGGGTACCAGAAGGCGCTCCCATGAGTCAGACATGGAGGAAAAGGTCTGGGTTTGAGGCTGTTTTCTCTGGGCTTCTGAAATCCAGGAACCTTGAAGGAGCAAAAGGTCTCAACAAGAACTTTAAATGCTTGCTGACTATGCCCTTTTGTTCCCAGGGCACTGGGTGGGGAGAAAACAGCTTGACTCCTCTGGAAAGGAAGAGAATTGCAGTTGTAAGGCCCCAGGGGCAGGTACCTCCTCCTCCTTCCCTGTGCCCTAGTCCCTTGTACACACACACCTTTATGTGGCACTCACAGTAGGCTGATTGTGAGCACCCAGGACTTGGAGCAAAGAAGGACCAGAAAGAAACATGACTAATAATTTCCACTCTCTCTGAAGGGCTGACTGTATGCTGGACACCTGGCTGAGGCTTCCCAGGCATTATCTCTTTTAAGGTCTGTGGGATGTGGGGATTATGTTCTCGATTTCACAAGGAAACTAAGATTAAGAGAGGTTAACTCCTGAGCTCAAGGTCACAAAACTGTCAAGGCCTTCACTGGTCCACCATCTACAGTCCTTTCCAAGACCTATTCCAAAGATGTAGGTGGGATAGGTATCACTTAGGTCTCCTTTTCCAGTATCCTTAAGAGTTTAGCCCATTGCAATTCAAATGAAGTCAGTTCAGCATTAGTAAAGCCTAGAAATTATGTTTTCATGTTCAACATTATGATATGTATCAACTCTCTTAATATTCACCTTTGACTTAATGGTGACTTTCAGAGAGGCAATATGAAGTGAGGCCAAGAATCAAAGAACAAAATAACCAAAAACATATATCATAACAAGGAACCATGATGACCATGGCATACCATTCATCCCTAGAAGCCCTGAAGACATCCCAAATTTGCAATGGATGGGTCTTGTGTGTGGGATCCTAGTTTGGGGACACTAGTTTGGAAAGTTTGGAAACTTGAGGAGGTAAAACCTTGCTGGAGGAACCTTCTACATTCTGTCCATTCTGGGCTTCCTGATTGGATGCAATGTAAGCAGCTACCTCATGTATCTACTGCTGCATCTTGCCAATCATAATGGACCATATCTGCCAAATTTTAAGCCACAAGAAATCCTTCCTCCATAAAGTTACATTTTGTAAGTATTTGTTCAGAGCAATAAGAAAAGTAACTAATACCATTCCTGTGAGCATCCCAGTGCTGTGTCCACTCAGATAATAGAAACTGGTATCTCTGCTACCCTACTCAGGGAATGGCAATGTGCTTTATTTTTAGGTGCTGAGGAGTAACAGAGTGACTGAATTGAATCTGTAACCTTTCATCTCTCATCCACCTCTGGATGCAGCATCTTCCTGTGAGTACCATCAATGTGTCAGTATCCCAGATGCCACCACACCCACCCTACATGTGTAGTTAAACACTTGATGGTCATGGGCTTAGGACTAGCTCTCCTCAAATCCTGGCTTAGCTTACTCACTCTGTGAACTTGGGCCTGGTAGTCAACCTTTATGAAATACAACTTCTCTCTCTGTTCCCTAAGAGAGGATAATAGTTGCTAGCTCCACTGTGGAGAAGACTCAGCAAACAAACACACACTTCATGCTGTGATCTCTTTAAGGAAAAAAAAAAAAAAAAAAAGGATGCTGGAAAGCAGTGTACCTTTCCCATTCAGTCTCTATCTTCCTGCTGCTGCATATCAGAATACAGCAGACTGGCCAAAGCATAGGCTGTGGAGACAGACATAGGGCATTTCCCTCATTATCTTAGATCTGGGACCTTGGGCTGCTATTTTCCCCAAACTGGTTCCTCTCTGTAGATTAATCCAACAGGAGTCCACACTGCTATCCCAATTCAGCATGCACTGATGGGATTCTCTGAAAAGGATCCACTACCACTGTCCCCTGCTCTCTTGTTAGACCTACCATGAAGAATGTCTACTACATTTTCATCTTGGGGAGGGTGGCTCAGTCAATGGAATGGGCTGTTGAATTTGAAGATACAAAGTGATATACTAAGAATGGAACAATCTAGAGAGTGCCAAAGCCAGGACTTGATCAGATGCCTCTCTATTAGAATTATGCCGTCTGTACAACTTTTCTAAGCACAAAGTTAAGACCAAGAGGCTGGTTAGGCATCCCTATACATTATCCCACTCCAGCCTGGAATTCTGGAGAGTCTCTGGCCTGAGAGAAGACTGGGGCCTAGGATTCTACTGTCAAGAATCCTATAAAGAGGACCCTATGTCTTTCTGGGAATAAGCCACAGAAATAATCTGTCAAATAATGCTCTGATATCAAATCCCGAGGCTTCAGCCTCATAGTTGAAATATGTGTATTCAGGTCACTTAGGGAAATGTAGAAGAGCCCAGCATGGGTACCAGGGTTGGGATCACATCATTATATTGCCCTTTATTTGCCCCTTGCTTTTGAATTATCAAGTGGGATTAAATTAATGTGAAAATAAATCGACATACAAAATAATAGCAGCTAAATAAGATAGAAGTAAAAGCCGGAAAGTCAGAGAACCCAGACAAAAATGGCGCTCCTTGGTGCTAGAGACCCAGATTCTATTATACACTGACACACACACATGAAGTTTATTTCATAGACCAAGATAGTTACTGAGTCTCCAGCACTGAGACTCCAGTTGCAGTCAATAGAGAAAATCAAGAAAGGAGAAATACCACACCCTCTCTGTTTTAAAGAGGCTTTCTGGAACTGCACATAGTACCTCATTATACAGACTATTCTCTAAATCAAACTGCTATCATCTTCCTAAGGTCAGCTGTGCCCTCTTGGGTGAGATCGTCACATCTGGGTTTGTTAACTGTTAAATTCTCCCATAGAAAGATTGCAGGAGGATCATAGGCCCTCACTTGAATGATTATCCAGCCTCTCCTCCAAGCCCAGCTGTATGTAATTCTGCCCCAATAACACGTAGCCTTGAGGAGAGGCTAGAATCCAGAAGCAACGAAGGACTAGGAGAGGAGGCTGTGTTGGCATGACCATGGGAAACTCAATTTATTTGGGGTGCAGGCCTTCCAGTGTGTCTGCTTTGAGGTCACCCAAGCTTCTGGCCCTAACTCCTCACCCAGTACATGGTAAGTGTGATAAACTCACTGGTTGTCCAGGGTGCCCCTTGGCAGAAGCAAACCTTGGTTTGTTGTTAGGACCTTCAGAGGGGAGGATAGACATTTAGGTCTTCACCAGGAAAAGAATTTTAGTAATATACCTCCACCCAGAGCCTGCTGGTTGGCCTTCCTCACATGGCCTATTTGGATATAAAGGAACCTTGAGGAAGGTCACTATTCTGTCTGGCCATCATTCCAGACAAAAACCAGGAAGTCTAGACCTTAGTAACGAGAAAGATTATGTATTTTCTCAATACTAGCTAGCAGTCACTGCCACCACTGAGAAAAACCACTCCCACCCCTGGCTCCCTGTTTTGTTGGTTTGTAAAATGTAGTCATCATTTCTTAGAAGAATTAGCTGAAATTCTATGAATTGCTCCTTCTTTCCTGGATATTGTGGGAATTCAATACCCCTCAAGAAATACTAATATCCTTAGGAGTACATGTTTGATTTTGAATATACTCATTAATAAGTGTATATTACCGACTCATCCTCTCATCCCCTGAGTTTACTTAGTGTTGTGTGACATAAGGAGATGCACCTGGTCCCTAACAACAGTTGCTGGAGGCTTCACTGGGGCTCAGCTGCAGTAGCCGACACCATCATCCCTCTCTCATTGCTTACACAACGAGACCCAAAAGTGAAGGACATATGTGTAGTGAGAGGTTTCTGGCCCTGACTTTTGGGCCTTGCCTCAAGGTTTAGGCCCGCAGACCCACTGACCCGCAGACCCACAGAGGCACACAGATGTTTACAATAGTTTTCAGCTGATCGGCCTAAGGCCCAGGCATATCACTTGCTAGCTCTCTACCCTTCATCTAACCCATGATTCTTGTTCAGCCATGTGGCTCGGTACTTTTCTTTAGAGCAGCATGGTTGTCCTCTGCTTCTTCTGGCTTCTCTCTGGCATTCTCTCTGGCATTCTGCTCTGGGCTTCCTGTTCTCAGAGTTTTCTGAGTCTGGTAGCCCCACCCATACTTCCTGCCTGCCTTTGGCCGGCCAATCAGTGCTTTTTATTAAACCAGTGGGTGGGACAATTATTTACCATGAAACAAGACAATCCCCTACACATATGCACAGTTTTCATTCAGTGCCCTATTTCTTCCAAGCCCAGGTCCTTATCCACCATCCACCACTTGGTACCCCATTCTGTGAATTAATGCCATGGAGTACAACACCCTTGTGGCTGTGGGAATCCAAAGAGAAGTTGATTTTGAAAACCTGCCTCTGTATCAAGGATTTTATAGCAAGCTCTGTATTTGGCAGGATGTTGGCCTGGATCTTCTGCCTGTGCAGAGTTAAAAGAAACCCCAACAACTATCCCCAGGGGCCCGTGGATCAATGGCCACGGAGGATGTTCATTTCCTAGTGGGTCAGAGGTTTCCTCTGAGCTGCCAAGAGCCATACTCCTCAGCACCAGTGTGTAGTGTGGCTTTGCATGAGTCCATCAGGGGTCCTGCATATCAGTGAGCAACACTGCTTTCAGGAGTGACATCATACTCTGTCTTTTTCCCTTTGTGAGTGTCGTCAGTACAGGGCTTATAGCTGGGGTTCCGGGTTGGCTAGAATACCCAGAAGGAACCACAGTAATCGCTTGGGGGCCTTATACCAAAGGATCCAAGAAGGATCAGCCAAGGAGGTGCTGCCAAGCCTGGCACCAGCTCTGCCTAGAGATGGATTGGCCAAAACAAGGCTCCTTCTGCTTTCCTCTTGAGTAATGAGCTCTGGAACTGAATGCACCACAGGATCAATACTCAATCTAGAGGACAAGGTTTAGAAAGTCCTATGGGTGTGGGGAGAGAGACTGTAGAGATATGACAAGTCCATTCTGAGTCCCTTTGGGCTCTTGTACTCATCTGTCTCCTGATGGCTCAGCCTCATGGAAGAAGAAGTGTCAGAGTGATGGGGAAGGGAAGTGCCAGAGAGTTGACATCATTTGGTGGGTATGGATCTTCATAATCAGAGGTTGTTCAAGTCAAAGTGGAACCAACCCAACTATTGCTTTAGAAAAGTCTCTGGGGAAATGCAAAGTCAAACACCAAAAACTATCCTTCATTAAATATCCAGAAATGGGGGAGAGAGAGGAGACCAGGAAGGTAGCAAGGAGTGGGAGGAGGAGAGAAGGGAGGCAAAAGAGACCTAGTGTGTGTTCATGTATGTGTAAATGTGTGCATAATTATATATGTGCATCTGTGTATCTGGGAACATGTGTGAACCTATGTAAGACCAGAGGACAAGGTATCATTTCTGGAAGCTCTTCACCTTTTAAAAACAGACAGGGTCTGTTCTAGTCAGGGTTATTATTGCTGTGATGAATCACCCTGATGAAAAGCAACTTGGGGAGAAAAGGGTTTATTTGGCTGACATATCCCAAGTCAAGTTCATTGAGGAAAGCCAAGGAAGGATCTCAGGAACTTACAGGCAGAGGTTTATGTAGAAGACATGATTCTGATTACTGACTTGTTCAGCCTGCTTTCTTATAGACCTCAGGACCAGGCCAGGAGTGGCCCCACTCATAGTGGACATTTAAAAAAAAAATGTCCTTCAGGCCTGCCTACAGTCCAATCTTCTGGAGCCATCTTCTCAATTGAGTCTTCCTCTATCAAGGTGACATAAAACTAGCCAGGACAGGATCTCTGGTTGGCCAGGAAACCCCAGGGATTTACCTATAGCCACCTTCCCAGCACTGTGATTACAAGTGAACACCATGTGGGTTTTAGGGATCAAACTCAGTCCCTTGTACTTACAAATGAATACTTTACTGACTGAGCCATTGTCATCTCCCCAGCTCATGAGGCCTCCCACAGAGGCCCACTGTAAAGAATTGGCTCACAGGGACCTACAGAATGTCAGAAGGCTGGAAACTCAGACAGACTTTGATGTTTCAGTCTTGGGGCAGGAAATACTCAGGACTATATTCTGGGATTTGCACCCAGAGGCCTCTGGGGGTTATAGAGGTCTTCATGCCTCAGAACTGTGAAATGATTTCTTCCCAACCTTGGTTTGGGCTTGTCTTCTCTTCCGGCCTCTCGTCCCTTCTCTGTCCTGTCTGACTTGTAAACTCATCAAAGGCAGAAGCCATGTCCTCTCCCAGAGTCCACTGCTTTCATGCACAGTAGGTGGTAGTAATCACAAGAGGATGACTTTCCAGCTGGAACCTGTCTGTATGTCATGGGCATCTCATCATCTCTTCCTTTCTATGCTACTCTGGGTCTCCTGGAAACTGACACATATTTTTGCACGACAGAGATGTTGACAGGCTTAATGGTGTAGTACAAAGAAGGGTTGAATCATAATTCTGATATCGGTGTGCAAAGTGTCAACTGGCTTGTTCCCTTGTCTGTTGCCTGTTCATTAAGTGTCACAGGTCCCCATGTACAGGCAGGTGCCGGATTCCCAGATCAGAGAACAGCATAGGTTTTTGTTTTTACTCTTAATGAGTTCAGAATGACAAACAGTGCATTGCTGTGAGAGAAGATTAAGCAGGGGATAAAAGGAGTAGAGCTGACTCGTATCCAGGATAAATGGACGGTCCCCTCTTCTGCCACAGGAGGCAGCTGAGCTGAGTCTAATTGATAAGTAATAGTCACTCATGACTCCTCATAGAGGAACAGGTATAATCTGGCAGTAAAAATGACATGGGAAAAGTTCCCATGGCACTGCCAGGACAGCCCCGGAGGCCAGCATGTGACATGGGGAACTGTCCCAATAGAACAATAAAACAAGTCTTTGGCATTCCTGCTGGGAACAGGGTGGTTTTTTTTTTTTTTTTCAGCATCCAGGCCAGCTGCTTATTGGATTCTTGTCATGAAGAACTCACTTGGTGCGGATTCCCTTCCCTTTACCTGTCCTTGCCTTCATCCTGACTTGGCATCTGCCTCCTTCAGTAATCCTGAGCCAAGTGGGGAGACTCCTGGGCCATGGAATGAAGGAGGTAGGAAAGATAGAATGAACAACTCAGTGCCTCAATTAGCTGGAGAATGTCAGGCTCCCTCTGTCCACAGACACCCCAGGGAAGCCAAGGCTCTGTCTTGCTAGTCCCATCTGTAGAATGGAAATGGATAAACATTTCAGTTAATTGCAAGGAAACACCTATATACCAAGCTCTTTAATGGGCCATGGATGGCTTCTGATGGGCAGAGGTGGACACTCAGACTCAGCTAGTTTTACCTCAGTTTACCTTCTTCTAGTTCATCACTGACTGAACCCTATCATCTTACAGCTTCCCTTAAAAAATTTCTCTCATCTCCCTTGCCAAGGAGCACCTGGTACCCTCAGCCAGGATCCGCACCTTGTCACCACAATTGTATCTACAGTTTTGCTGGACACCAGTCCAGTCCTGTACCTGGGGAAACTGCCTGGTGAAACCTCACTGAAGGAACATTTTATTCCTTTATTTCTCTGGCATAAAAGTGACCCAGAGTAGAAACAAGATTAGGGAAGGTAGATGGAGAGCCTGAGATTCTAAGTAGAAGAGCTGTCCTTCTAAAAAGCTCTATTCATCAGAATGCATCCCTGAGGGTCTATTTAAGCTAGCATCAGTACTGTTTCCTCCTTTAGGACAGGGAGTATGATCATGTAACTCAAGCGCCTAGTTGAACCCCTGAATGTTAGTGGAATACCCACCATGTAACAGACACTATGTAGAAGCCTTTTCAGAGATTTTTAATCTCCCTAAATCATCACCCATCACCTTTATGAACAGTTACTTGGATCACAGGGTTTTATCTAAAGGAGAGATTTGGAAGGTGTTTAAATCACAGAATAGCATCTCTTTGTCTGGGTCAGTTAATACAAGCATACTGTTTGTTGTGGAAAATTTTCTGTGTCTATAGGGAACTGAATGGTACCCCCAAAAACTTTGTCCATCACATCATCCTTGGAGCTTAAAGATTATGACCTCACTTGGAAATTAAGAATTACAAATGGCATATACCTTAGAGAAAATGTTTAAAAAAGTAAAAAAAAAATTTTCCTTGTTGGGGATTACAAATCACTCCTGATAAAGTACAAATAGGAGATTCTATTAATAGCCCAGGATATAAATTTACAAAAAATACAACCATAGAAAGTATATATCAGGAGAGATCAATTATGAACTCTTAATGATTTTCAAAAATTGCTGGTACAACACTTTGTACTTACCAGATAATGGAGTATTTTCTCTGAATTTGTCAGATGCAAATGGACTGGGCATATTTGTATATGGTTATTGTACTTATTATATATAGTTTTACTATGTTAGAGTTAAAAACCTTCCCTTTTTCTTAAGACCAAAAAATGGAAGATGTCCTCACAGGAAGTTGGGGTGGGGAGAGCCAAGTGAAAATGAGGCAGGGACAGAAGTTGTACAGCTGCAAAGCCAAGGGACACTGGGAACTGATAAGGGCAAGGAAGACGTCCTTCAAGCTCTGAGACATCAGTTTGTGTTGATATGTTGAGGAAACTTAGGACGAGAGCATGGCGGTCTTTCCAGGCCCTGTAGGCCAGAGCACCATGGTGCTGATCATTGACTGAATGACTGATCTGGATGCTCTAATCCAGGTCTTCTAGATAAAGATTCCATCAGCTTAGATCCCAGGCATTCCACCACATGCACAAGGAGAGGAGACTAGGGATGTGGGGCTTAATGGGCACAAAGCTGACTCATCATCATTGGCTCAATTAAATTATCCTGTAACTTGGAGAGAGACATGGCAGAAGCTGGTCTTTTCCATGTCCTTCCTGCCACCTCTAGGTAGGACCACAGTGAACCATCCAGAAAGCTGCTGGCCTGCAAGTCAGCTTGAACAGGGACACTCCTTTTGTTGGAGTCATCTGTTGCAAGGTTTCACATTCTTCCTGTCAACTCTTCCCCATTCATCTTTGAGCCCCATGGGTCACCTCCGAAGCCTTGGTTTCTCGCCATCCCCACGGCAAAATAATAGCCAATCTCTTTTATTCTAAGGAGGGAGCCTAGGGTGAAGACAAGCAATTTGAGCAATCCTGTAATTTTGTCCTATAACAATGGGAAATTTCTTATCACTTGTCTGTAAAATGGGAAAAAAAAAACACACCCTTATTTGTTTATTTAGGATTCAACATAGTCATAGATGTAAGTACTCTCTATGAATGCATTTTTAATAAGTGTGCAAAATATTGGAGGCAAAACATTGCAATGAACAACAGAAGTTGCACATTCAATCCCAGCTCATTCCCTTGTTTTCTGGCTTGTCTTTCCTGGATCTTTGGAATCTGCCTTTTATTGAACATTGCCTGTATCTGTGTTAGGCATCCTTCATGTCACATCACTTAGTAATTGAAATATCCCCCTTTTCAGTGGGGGCTACAGTTATGCCTCCTTTACAGGGGAAGATGGGGTGCTCATAAAACAGTGTCTTGTCCAAGGCAATAGAAGAAGGTCAACTTTTAACCATCTTAGTCTCCATCCTGAATGTCCCCGTATGGGTTTGGAAAGCTGGATCCCTGTGAATGCCTTAGACCATAGACTGCACACCCCGTCTTTACATCTCAGAGCACAGGATATCAGTGTATGAGAAGAAGAGTAAATAAAAAGACAAATAATCAAGAGCTTTTAGCAAACAGCTTTATACTAAGGTGAAGGAGACTGGCATGATTGTTTACCTTCTGCCCTCATTTCCTGTGTGACCCCTGGCCTGTCAGCTTTCTTTCAAAAGAAAGAGGCAATAATATGCTCTCAGCCTTGGTCTGGAGTCAGGCCAGGGGATGATAAAGAGTCCTTTCAGCTTGAACAGAGCCAGCTGCTGCCTCCTGTGTTCAGTCCTCCATCCCTAACGGTGCCCAGAATGGTCTGTGCTCAGTGGTATTTACAATTGGGCCACTCGGCTTGTCTCAGCTGTTTTAGAGTTATTAGAAGTGGAAAAGCCAACTTTGCATGGCTGGCCCCCCCATCTATGGAGTAGCTGGATGGTGTGGTTTGGATTAACCCCTCCCTCCTCTGTTATACAATCAACCAAAAACAGCCTCTAATCCACGTTGGGCCTGGTAGATAGGAGAGTGCCAAAATGTTCACTGCTGTAGCCTCAGGAAGGGTTAAAGCTTGGGCCATCTCCAGGCCTGGGCGTTCTCTGGTCCTGTCTTGCCTCACTACTTTGGTAACTGCTGAGATTGGACCATTAGTTTACTGATAAACAGGGGACACACTCAGCACTGCCACCACTACACCAGGCACTATGTCGGTGGCTCATCCCTCCTCACACAGGAGGTCGCCTTTTCTAGACAACTCTATTCTGATCTTTGGAAACCCTGGGCGTGTAACCAGATTTGGAGGCCCAGGTGGACCACTTGGACATAAATGAGATATGTAATGAAAAGTCTTGAGCCACCGCGGTCAAGTCTACCCAATTTAGGAGTCAGGTGTTGTCCAAAGAATCCTTACTCCAGAACAAAGGCCGAAATCTTTTCCCAGGGGAAAAGAAGTAACCGCTGTTTCTTGTCCCATTGTATCTCAGTTCTTTGGCCTGCCTCCTTGGTTAGACATTAGGGATAACCATGCACCACCAACAAGGTCCTTAGACAGCTCTGATAATGGACAACTTCACTGTCCTCCATCAGAGCTCACCAGTCAAATCTGGCTGGCCACTTGCCAAGAATACATTTTATCTTTTCTAAATGACTGAAAGGAAAACCAAACACCCTCGATGGTGTATAAGGGTCACATGAAGGTCAAACCCGGTGTCCAAAAAGCTTCGCTGGAACAAGACACACTTGCTCATTTACACCCTGGCTGGCTGTTTTATTGCAGCAACAGCTGGCCTGAGCAGTTCTGACCATTAGCTCTGACATGTGACACATTTGAAACTGCAGTGGTGTCGTCTGCCTCATCCATCTGCGGGAGGAGACATTTTTAGACATGCCATAAATCCAACTCAGATCTCCCTTGATGGACAGACATTTCAAGTCGAATTCAGGTGAGGGACTTAACTTAAGCCCCAACTAGATAAAAATGTTATTTTCTCAAATTGGTACCTTCTTCTCATGCTTTCAAAAGCTGGACTTAGTTATTATTATAACATTTTCAGCTTTATCCATAATTTTTTGGACTCTTTTTTTAAAATCTCATCATCTCATCCCATCCTAGCTTTTACTTTTTGATTCACGAAGCCCATCTGCATTTTTATAGAAAATCTTTGCTGATCTTTGACCTAAACCATTGAGCTCTGCCAGATAATTCTCTTTTTGGACCATCCAACATCCGTAGAGAAGCCAAAAATCATTTCTAGACCACAGTCAAAATTTTGGTTCAAGAGTCCTCCGAAACTTGGGAGGTCGTGAGAAACTGACTAAAGACCCATCAGCAGCCCACGCCTCAGCTCCCTTCTTCCTCCCACCTTGTTCAGTCATCCTCACTCACACTGTGGGGGAAGCCTTCTTGCTTCTCAAGGACTTTCTTCTCTTCTGTTCTGACTTTCTATAGGAGAAATTGAATTAATCGCGGTTGCTCGATGGGTCCATGGATTCCAAACCAATTCCCTTTTTGTATTTTCAGGCATCATGTTGACGGCCAAGTCAGTGGGAAGTGCTATTTGGCACAGGCCTCACCCTCTGAGATTGGGATGGCTTGGGGACCCTGGACTAGACCTTGGACTCTGGAGTCTACCCTGAACTTCACACATCTTGACTGAGAGATCTCCTTCCTTCCTTCCTTCCTTCCTTCCTTCCTTCCTTCCTTCCTTCCTTCCTTCCTTCCTTCCTCCCTCCCTCCCTCCCTCCCTCCCTCCCTCCCTCCCTCCCTCCTTCCCCCTCTCCTTTTCTTTCTCTCTTTTTATCTCACCCAGTTCATTTTCTCATCTATGAGACTGGGCTCAGGTGTTTTTACCTCCAGACCCACTCGCTGGGCAAGCTGGCAAAGAAGGACACCATCAGGACAGCCTGGGCAACAATGAGTGGCTTCCTCCCCTCCGAGTAAAATAGCCCATGCTCTGAATTTTGACATTGCTAGACTGAGACAAAAAAGTCTCCTGAAGCCTTTGCAGCTGCTACCTGCACCCCCACCCCCTTCTTACTCCCCCTCCACTGCATGCCCTGAGGAGTTCTGGATCAGAGACTGACTTCCCACAGCCCAGGGCACAGCCAAGCCCAAGTTCTTCATCCAGGATCAATACTTTTTTTTTCTTGTTACCTTAAAGAATAATAATGCGCGGGCTGCCAATGCCACAGTCCTCTCTGTTAGTCCCTCTGTCTGCCTCTGGACTTCCTCTCCAATTGTGTAATATGCCCTTTACAGTGTCCTTTCTGAGTTAAAAATGAAGCACTTGGGAGGGGGAGGAGGGAGAAGGCGACTTTGGTCTGTTGAGCTCTGAATTTGCTGAGTTCTTGACTCTTAGTGCTGTGGCCACAGTCCCAAGGCACACTGCCTTTTCTGCACAAGAATAGCTCATCTCCATGGATTGCTTCCAAGTCCCGAGGCCTCTGTGCTGATGGCAACACCATCTCTCTCAGAGACAGGACTCCGGCCTTTTCTCCTTTCCTCTTGCTCTCTACATAGCAGCCATGGAAGCCTTGTTCAATGCAGGGCCGGTCACACTTCTCTTTCCTCCTGATTAAATCCTTCTAGGCTTTCCCACCCCTCAAATGATGAAATTTCAATGTCTTTACGCATAAGAAACTCACATCCGAATCACACATACACAGCTTATTGGTCTTGAGGGATAGTTCTACATGTGATTTTTTTTTTTTCTTAGTAGGGCTGCATGCTCAGCTGGCCCTGAAAGCATGTGAGCTTGACCTTCTGTTCTGTTCTTGCTCTTCTCACCCCCTGTAGTCATTTCTCCCACCCAGTGTCCAAGCACATCTTTCTCTGAGTCCCAGAAGGAGGCGGGGCCTGGGTGCTTACCTTTCCACATCCAGCTGAGTGGAATCCAGGACCCAGTATGGTCAATTGGATGTTTCCCCTGTGCCAAAGTCTTGAGGACAATGCACAAGTATAAGTAAGGGTACTGAGGTATCAGTACTCAATCTCCAATCACATGTGTCCTCACCTGACCCACACACACTGTGTCTTCCTAGACCCTCACTTTCTGCCTCACCCTGATTCTCCAGACTTACCCTTGTCTCCATGGGTCACTCCATAGCCTTCCCTTCTGCCCCTTTCCATGTGTTGTGACCAGAGTGAACTGATGTAAATAAACTGTCTAGCTTTGCCCTGGGCCAGACACTGCAGCCCTCTGTTCTTCGAGCATTCTGCTTATCTACATCAGGTCCATCTGATGCTGCTGCTCGTGGAGATGCGAGCTTTGTCACAGGACTCTTACTCTGAGTAGAACAGTGAAATTTTTCTGCTGGCAAGTGTTTGCAATTTGCAAATAAAAGTATTCCAAACAGTCATTAGATGAAACAATTTTCCCTTTACTTGACACTTTTCCTGAGCACTTACTTTGCAACAGGCTCAAGGGAAGCCAACATGAAGCCTCTGAGTGTTGTTATCATAGGTAGGGAGTAGACCGTGGGAGAAGACAAAACAGAACCTCTCAATGAACACTAATTATCACTGCTGGTAGTTTATTAAGTAAGAGATGAAGAAATGTACTTTCACTAGGAGGTAAGTATAAATGAATGTTTCTGTTCCTACTGCCCAGTCCCAAATAACCACATAGAGGCTTATATTCATTGTAAATGCTTCTCCAATAGCTCAGGCTTGTTACTAACCAGCTCTTACTACTTAAATTAACCCATCTCTTTTAATCTACATTCTGCCATGTGGCTCATGGCTTTACCTGTCCTTTAACATGTCTTGCTTTCTGGAAGGCTGGCTGGTATCTCTCCTGACTCCACTCTCCTTCTTCCCATCATCCTGAGTTTGGCTTTCCTACTTGCCTTCTTGCTCAACTATTGGCTTGTCAGTTTTTTTTTAATTAACAAATGAAAGTAATACATATTCATAGTGTAGAAAAAGATTGTTCCACAGAATAATCAGGCAGGACAGGTATCCTGGACCAAGTTTAAGAGGCACCTTTTCCAGTGGGGCTGAATGTCAAGCCCTCAATGCTGAGCAAAAATTTCATGTTTGGTCATCACCAGACAGTATTCTATTTATACCCATTCAAATGCCTACTGCATGAGATTTTCCCTGTTTAGGATTATCAAAAAGGGTCCAACTTGCATTGGTTCTCAACATGTGAGTCATGACCCCTTTGGAGTCAAACTACCCTTTTCTCAGGGGTCTCCTAAGACAATTGGAAAGCTCAGATATTTACATTTCAATTCCTAACAATAGCAAAGTTACAGTTATGAAGTAGCAATGAAAATACTTTTTTGATGGGGGAGGGGTCACCATAACATGAAGGACTATATTGAAGGGGGCTGCAGCATTAGGAAGTTGAGAACTACTGGGTCAGAGAGACATATATTCCCTTCTACTATCCACTTCTTGGTCCCCTTCAATCCTGCATTTATCTTCAAGGCTGATATTCAAAGCCAAAGATCTTGCCCTGTCTGATCTTGTCATGCTCCTATGCCTCTGTGCCTTAGTTTCTCAAACACCCTGCCAAAAAGGTCAGACTTGTCTGGGTTCTAGGCTAGCTAGTCTTTATATCATACTCAGATTTCTCTTATTTTTCTCTCATCTCTTAGGCTTAGCCCAATCATAAATTTCTCCCAGAAGAATCCAGGACACTTGGAACAAGTCATATGCCCAGAAAGGACAGATAGTAGTGAGATTGGCTTGTTAGGCACGCTTTCATTTACTGTTGTGCTTATAATTGCTTCATTGGTCTTTCTTGAAAGAACATAAATTTCTTATAGAAACTATTGGTAGCCTATCTGGTATTGTTCCCTTAAGGATCATTGAAGATTCTCAATAAATTTTAGACAAAATGAATAATTTTTTGAGACAGGGGTCTCTCTCTATAGTGCTGGGTATCCTGGAACTCACTATATAGAATGGGAAAACCTCAAACTCACAGTTATCTGCTTGGCTTTGCCTCTCTTGTATAAATGGAGTTTCTCTGTCCCACCAGAAACTTCCAAATACCTGGCAGCTGCTTCTCAAATTACCATACAGAAGCTTGTATTAATTATACATATTTGACCAATGGTTCAGGTTTATTATTAACTATCTCTGACACTGAAATTAACCCATCTTTCTTATCTATGCTTTGACATGTGATTTGTGGATTGCTACCTCATTTTCTATATGTCTTGCTTACTAGATGGATGAATGGATAGAGTTCCTCCAACTCTGCCCGTCTCTTCCCTTTCTTAGTTTGGTTTTTCTACCCATTTTCCTGCCTGGCTACCAGATAACAAGCTTTATTATTAACAATAAGATAATACATATTTAGAGTGAACAAAAGATTATTTCACAGAATTTCCCGCCTTTTATCTAATCAAAAACAAAGACTTAGCTCCAATATAGTAAAATTACATATAACAAAACAGTTATCAAGTAAGAATTATAGTTATAATTTACAGCCTATTTATATTTGACAAGACCAGAGAAAACATTCAATAATCTATCTTATCTTGGTGAATCTAAAGTTTCATATTTAAATGATCTTTTATCATAACTAAGGAAAACTACAATTATAACTATCTAGTCTTCAACTCCATCAGACTCCAGAAAGATGAAATGTTACCTAATGACAGGGACCTCATGCTACCTAGACAGTCACCCAAAGTTCCTCTGCAATGTTGGGAAATCTAACCTTGACTTATAGGCCTATAGTATCTGACAGACCTTTTTCTGGAAGCAAGAAAATTTAAAGGACTGTCCTATCTTATCTTGGCAAAGTTTGGCTGTCACTTTTCTTTGTGACCTGCCTGTCCATATTGGACAGTATATTTATGGTCAGCAGTCAAGGCATGGGCACATACTTTCTTTGCCCACATGGGTAGCTTTTGCCATAAAGAAAACAGACTCTACATGGAGTTTCTTTGATGCCCATCATCTTTTCTGGAGTATATTGGTGCTCCTAGGAGCAGACATGTCTCATTGTCAAGAAAAGTTGAAGTTATTAAAACATTTTAAAAGCCACATTCTATAGGTCTTTGCAGTATTTGAAGATTATTTATCTGAAATATATCTTTGTATAATTAAATTAACTAACATGACTATAAGTTTGACTATTATAGATGACTATTAATCTGTATTTCTTAATTATATATTACATTTTGATTGATCTGTATAAATATACCTTAAACATGAGTCAAAATATACATACAGTATAACAAAGTTGACTTTAAATTTGTATCAGTAAACTAAAATCTATAACAATGTTAAATATTTTGAGATTAACAATTGTTTTGGATTAAAGTAGGTTCAATAATCTATACTTTGATCATTTCTATATTATATCCCCCTATTGACTAACAGCTCTTACATTTAAATTAACCCATTTTTCTTATCTATGCTTTGCAACATGGATTGTGGCTTATTGCCCTGAACTATTATCTTGCTTCCTCAGTGGCTGGCTGGAGTCTCTCTACCCTTCTCTTCTCTTACTTAATTTGATTGTCCTGCCCATACTTCCTGCCTGGCTACCAGCCAATCAGCTTTACTATTAACATAAGAGTAATACATATTCATAGTGTACAAAAAGATTATTCCACAGAACCGTAGTGTTGGAATTAAAGGTGTGCCCCAATCACACCCAGCACAAATAAATATTTTAACAAGTATATTGATGTCATTCTTTCCTCATAGTAGGTGTTGAACTAGACAGTCTAATGCATCTTTTCTACATCAATAGCTTCCCAAGAAAACCCAAGGGCAGCTGTGATTAATTAACTGGTTAATAGATGTTTTAGGGTTACTATTGCTGTGATCAAACACCATGACCAAAGCAACTTAAGGAGAAAAGAGTTTATTTTATCTATGCTTCCATATCACAGTTCATCAGAAGAAGTTCATAAGGACAGAAAATCAAGCAGGGCAGGATCCTGGAGGCTGATGCAGAGGCCATGGAAGGATGCTGCTTATTGGCTTGCTCCTCATGGCTTGCTCAGATTGCTCTCTTATAGAACCTGAGTCCACCAGCCCACCTTCCCATTAATCAATAATTGAGTAAATGTCCTATAGCCCTGCTATAGACTGATTTTATATAGGCATATCCTCAAGTGAGGTTTCTTCTTAGATGATGAGTCTAGCTTGTGTCAAATTGACATATAATTAGTAAGTAAAACAGATATATCTGGTCATTTAGGCAGAAGTGTACATGGAACTGTACCTAACAGGCCTAATCATGCACAATTCAGGAAGTGCCCTGAATCTGAGTCTGACAGAGACAAATATTTCCTGGTAATATTAAAAACCTAAAAAGCTTCAAAGGCCTATCTAACACTCAATCTGCAGATAGTTAATAAGCAGCTACAATCTAGGACTCCATAGATATCAAAACTTTGAGCATATCCAAGCCCATTATTTTAAAAAATGGCACAATACATGTGTATAATATATGCAAGTTCTCCTGTGTATTTTTTGAAAACATCTCTGGATGACTTATAGTAACCAATACAATACAGAGCCAGTATCACAATTGTTACACTGTACTGCTTAGGGAATAATGACAAAGTAAGTCTATACAATGTCCTGGGATATAGTTTAATTGGTAAAGTGTTCCATAAGCACAAGCAGGGGACCTGAGTTTTTTCCCCTTATCAAATGCCAGGCACAGCAGCATAGTCCTGTAATCTCAGTACCCAGGCAGAGATAAGAACCCTGGTGCTTATTGGTTAGCCAGACTAGTCAAATAGATGAAGAGTTCAGTGAGAAACCCTGTCTCAAAATATAAGGTGGAGTGCAACTGAGGTAGACATCCAATATCAACATCTGACCTCCATGTAAACGTATGTACACCCCCCCCAAATGTGTACACTCACATATGCATGCAATCTGTACATGTTCAAAACTGATGCATTTCCTTCCAAATAAGAAGAGTTAAGTGGTTGAATCCAAGGATGAAGAACCAGTGGATCCATAGGGCCAGTTCTACTGATCACTAATGAAGCGACTAACTGTTCAGGGGCTACTGAGGGCCTTGCCTTGTGTCCTGTACTGGTATGGCTGAAATGGTCAGGATTCTGTTCTCAGAGTCTACAGGCTGGTTGGAAAGACATAAAACAATTAAGCAAATACAGTATTGGTTTTGAAGAAAGTGTTTTCACCAACTGTGATTAATTGTCATGACTTACCACATAAACTAGCCAGAGGCAGTCATGGTTCTGAGTTAGGGATTAAGCTCAAAGAGAAATGTCACCCCAAATGAGTGGCTAAATGGTAGGGCTGCATGGCTTCCTTCTTTGTCCCACACATCCTAAGCAAAGTGGCAGGAGTCAGAGGCTTTGGGGCCCAGATGTTGCTGTAATTTTGCAGTAAGTGGGATTTTCTGTAACCAGTCCAGGTGTTTCCTGCTGGCTGGAAAGCAGTTTGTCACCATATGGTGTTATGGGGAAGACAGCCATAGTTAGAAGCATTGCTGGCTGTAATGTAAATGACAGACCCTGCAAGATACTGATGGTAGCCACATGGCTTGGTTGCTAAACATGAAGGAGCCCCTTGATCATTCCTGCAAAACTCTCAAACTTATTAACCACCTCTACCATCACCAACTCATCCCTTGCCCCATGATGCACACATTCTCACCCCCATCAAGTTATCCCCAGGGAATGTGACCAAGGCAAAGGACCTTGCCAAGGCCTTAGAGGCCTTGAGAGCTTTTCTGCCTTCATGTTTCTGTCCATACCAACCCTGGTTGTTTCACAAACAAGCCAAGCTCATTGTACTTAGTGGTCCCAGGAGCTTCGGTGACTCCTTTGGGATCTTTTAAGATCACTTTCTTCATAAGCCTGACTGCTTAAATGTTACCTCTTCAGACAGGTATTTTGGATCACCTGTCTTAAACAGTGTCCCCAGTTACCTTCTGAGACTTCACACTGCCTTGTTTCATTTCAATAGCCATGATGACTCCTTGACATGGAATTAACCTTTATATAACTGTAGCATCTGTTTGTGCTTTGTTGGCCTTTTCTCCCACCAGCTGGTAAATGCTAGTTGTGGTGATATGTTTTATATTTAATAAAATCAACTGAGAATATCAAAAAACAGATTCACCCAAGTCAAGCCAGAAGGGTCAGAGTGGTAAAACTTATGCCTTTAATCCCAGCACAGGGATGACAATTGGTAACTCAAGCCTTTAAGCCCATAACTCCAGAGACACAGATCTTTCTGTGTTTCTGTGACTTCAAGGCCTAATTAGCAAACAATAGTAGCTCACACCTTTAATCCTAACTCTAGGATTATGATACACAGTTGAACCTGGAAGTGAAATGACCTGGCGAAGACGATATTTAAGGCAGGCATAGGCAGACACTAAGGTATTCAGTAGGAGTGACCAGCCAGACTGAGGACTCTTGAAGACAGCTTTTGCCCTGAGAGGTTGGCTGGGTGAGAATTGACTGTGGTCTGTTTCCTCTCAGTTTTCATTAAATACCAACTAGAATTAGTATTTCAGCCTGGAGGGAAGGAGCGCCACTCACTGCTCTATGTCCTGGACTCAAGGTAGGTGGGAAGGAAAATCTTACTGAGTGCATGAAGTCTCCCTCTGCCCAGACTATTGGATAAAGACAAGCTTTCCATAGTTAGTGGAACAGAGCACCATGCGCAATGTGTTCAATATCCCTGATTCCACTTCCCACAACAAATTCCCACAACTCTGTAGATGACAGTGTGAATGATTGGTCATGGACTTGTACAAGGGGTGCATCTTCAGACAGCCACAAGCTTTAGCCACACCACTCTGGATTTTGATCCTGGCTTTACAACCTCCAGCCTACTGAGTATGTGTCTGAAATCTCTGAATGTTAGTCTCTTCATCTGCAAGATGGGATGATTGATAGGACCTGCTTCGGTGTTATAAGGGCTTGAGCTAATTTATGTGCTCAAACATAAACATACAACTATATGCATGCTTTGCTGGTAAGAGCTTGAGTGAGATGCTGAGGGATACATGGGAAAAAAAAAGTAATCATAACTGCTAACATTCTTATCAAAGAGTCACAGACTCCAAGTCCGCTTGGGTCTGTCAGGTCCCTTAAACAAGTGGAATAGGCAGGATGGCCAACAAACAGGGAAGGCTTCATATAAGGGGTAACTGCTGCTCATTTCCCGCCAGGACTGGTCAGGGATAATCTTGGTTCAGCAGGGCCAGAGCTTCCACCCTCTAAGAAGTCTTTGAGTCTTTGCATTGGCTAGAATCTTGCAGTTCTCATATACAAGATCCTCTTGATGCGGGGTGACATCCTGATAATCTTATCCTAAGTTGAAAATATACTAAATTGAAAATGTATTTTACTTACACAAGAGAGCACCTATCTAAGCAGTCTGTGTAGATCAGTTGTTACCTCTACCTCTCCACCATGACTGGTTGGGTGCTGCAGCCTACTATACTGCCAACGTCATGAAAGAGTGTAGCACAGCAAGTCACTAAAGTAGATAAAGATCAAGACCTAAAATGTGAGGCACAGTTTCTATTGAATGCATATTGTTTTTGCTCCATGGTCAAGCCTGTAAATTGTTAGTTGGATCACCCAATGCCAGGATGGTCTATGCTGGCAAATAAGTAATTCTGTGCTCAGCAACCAGCCAAGCCAGGGTGGGCCACTTCATGCTGTGAACTGCTAGAGTCTGATTTTAATGTAACTGACCCCATGGAAGTATAATTTACCTACAGGATAATGAGCCTACAGTTAGTGTACAGGTCCATGAATGTTGACAAATGGACCCTCATAACCACAATTATCAAGGTATAAAATGCTTCTTGTATATTAAAAAGTTTAGTGGAGTCTCTCCCCAAAGAGCACATCCACTCTAGCAGGTCTCAGGCAATAGCAAATTTACTTCTGTCCCCAGGGACTAGTTTTGTTTATTCTAGAATTGGAATTCCATATGAATAAGACACAAGCATGGTAGATTTGATGAGTGTCTGGTTCCTTTCACACACACATTCACACATTGTAAATTTCTTTTATCTTTTGTGAGACTTGCTTATGGCTCCACGCATTGTAAATACCCCATTTACCCTTCAAAAGAACATGCATTCTGCTTTGTTGATATAGTGCTGTATAAATTTCATTTAGGTGTTTGCCAGCCTTTTTCACATTGTCTACATCTTAACTAATTATCTCCTTCTATTTATTAAATGGGTTTCTGAGAGGAGTGTGTTAACACCTCTAGCCAAGGTTGCGTGATTACCTATTTTCCCCTTCCATCTTGCCAATTTTTCTTTTTGTGTTCAAAGCTCTTCTATTTTTGACTATGTATAAACTTAATGGATATTTATTAATGAAGGGTATCTACAAAATGTACAGCTACCTGTCCATTTTATCACTTTAAAAGACCCCATTTCACTTTCATAATATAACTGGTCTCAAATTCTTCTTTACCTGTTTTTCTGTGGCCATTTCTACCTGGTAACTGCATCTGTTGACCATGTTCCATCTCTTTAAGGTGAGTTTCTTGTGGGCAGTATATACTAGGGCCACTCTTTCCTTAACCACTCTGAAAGGTATTTTACCAATTAAACTACAAAATTTAGTCCACTAACAGCTAGTGTAACTATCGACATGGTTGGGTTTAGTGTTTACTATTTTATTACATCTGCTTCTTTAATTACTAGAGGAATTATTTTCATAGGTTTTCTGTTCCTTGATTTCTGTCTTTAAAAACCTTGTATGAACGTTTCTTACCAGTCAGATTCCAGTTTATCAATTAGCTATCTGCTCCATGCCCTCCTATTATTTTCATGCATTCTCCTGTTTTCCCTTTCAAATTCAAGGGCCCTATACATAAATATATGTAAATATAACCTGCTGAGTCCATGTAGTGTTGCTTGTATGTGCACAGTTTCAGGACTGACCACTTACTTAATGCATAACCAGTTAGGGGACTCATTCCTGCTGAAGAATATTTCTTCCTTTCTCAACACGAACTAGCTGCCTATAGTTTTTTGTTTAGGAGTAGGGCCTCTTCAGAATTGGACCTTCCACATTAGCATCTCTATTGGCATTGTTCATTTTTTTTTTATTGTAAAAGCCTTATTGTTGCAGTCTCATGGACATGAGTTCTCTGCCATTTCTAGGAGACACAGTCACATAGCAGACTTCCTGGCCCTATAGATCTGTCCCCTCTTCTGTGATGGTCCCTGAACCTGTAGGTGCAGGAATTGTATTGTAGATGTACCTATTGAGATGGGAGTCTTATGATCAATTGTCCTCTGTATTTTGACTGGTTGTGGGTTTCTGGGATGGTCTCCATCTGCTGCACAGGGAGGCTTTTTTGATGAAGGCTGAGAGCTATGCTTACAAGTGCATGTAAGTATTATAATGTAGTTAGAAGAGTGCTCAACCAATAAAGCGCCAATAGGAAGTTTTTAAGACAAGACGAAGGTATTTTCCCTCAGAATTTTACCTTGGCTTCTTATCATACTTGATTCATTGAAATGGAGAGTTCTCTCTGTTTAGACCCTTTCATGCAGTTGTTGATTCCATGTGAGAAGTTTCCTGGTATTTACTTTTCAGTTCATTCAGACTTTGGAAGTGTCTTATTCTTATTTGTCTCAACAGTCTGCCATTTGCTATCTGTTAAGAGGCACTTGGCTAGGGGCAGAGGCACATTGTGGTTTCGAAATTCATCTACTTTGTACACATCTGAATTTTATTCCTTTTGATTATTAAGTAGCATTCTGTCTTATTGCTATGTATGGCATAGCCTTTTAATTCTCATCCACATCCCCATGGACACATAGGTTAATTCTAGTTTGGGGACCATAATGAATATAATTAGGAGATATAGGATTCAAAGCCATTGCTTTTAAATGACTCTTCCTGACCTTGCACAGTTACTTTCTGTCAGAAATTCTGGAAGGCAGGGACTATTGCTCTCAAGTTGTAGACAAGGTTCCTAAGCTTAGCAGGGTTCTCACTTTTCAGGCTACACCCAGGGTCCATGTCATCCCAGTCACCTTGCAGATCTAACTAGACAGTCCTTATTTCACACCTTATAGAGGACTGGCAAATTTAGATGAACTATTTTAATGTAAATTTATCAATAGTATCTGCTGTTAAATGTACCTTAACACGTTTGCCTCTTTCCTCTTTAGACTATGTTTAATGTTACCTTTCCACAATGTGTATGCTGTTGTAAAACTTTTTAAAACAATAAAAATAAAAATAGATAAGCCTGGTTAAAGAATCAGATCTAGCATGGATAGGGGAAGGATACCTGAATCCCCACCCCTAGCTGGAGAGCTATTGATGACTGATAACTCTTGAGAGGAGAATCATTTTACTCAGTGATGTGGCCACTGGTAGTTCCTCCATATCCTGTGGATGGCCCAATATCCGTGTGTATATGTATGGGCACCATTTAGTAGACTCAGTGGGTTAACTTTAATTTTAAGTAAGAAGATACGAAGCTGGGAGAGGGTAGAGGATGGCAAGGGAGCAGTTGGGGGAAGGGAGTAGAAGAGCAAATGATCAAAATACATTGCATGCATATATGAGAACCCAACGAATTGATATTGTTACTGTATTTAATTATTGTAATTAATAATTATATTTTAGAAAAGAATCAAAAACCATGAATTCTTAGTCTTGTTGCCAGTTTAACTGTGTGACTCTGGAAAGTCCCCTTCCTCTGTCTCTGGGCCTCAGTTTCTCTCCTTTGTATAGGGAATGGGGGAAAATTCTTAGCACCTATGGGAAGTCAGAGTCTATTAGTCTGGGGAACTCTGGGCTTTGGGCCTCTGAGGGGAATCAAGAGATGAAGCCTGGGCGTTGGGAATCAAGAACTGTAAAAACCCATGATAGGGTGACCCTGTCACCCTAGCCACATCTTTCCAAGGCAGGCAGCCATCAGCAGTGCCTGCCCTGAGCTCGCTGGAATGCATGTGCAGGATGCTGTAAGCCTGCCTTCTGGGTTTAGGGTCCAGAAGACCAGGCCTTCTCTGTGTCTTCTTGCTGGAAACAGTTTAGACATTTTCACGGAGGTAAACAGAAAGATTCCTGCCGATGAAATGAAGCCAGGGTTGCCCGAAGTGGGGGCCTGGGCAGCATCAGTTACCAAGTGGGCAACATCTCCCTCCCATAGCTTCTAGCCAACCTGCTCCTCCAAGAATGTAATCCTTCAGCAGTTCTGTTGGAGCAATTAACAGGAGGGCTTGGGAGGGCTACTTGCTCTGGCCAGCACAGACAGTGGCATGTCCTCTGGACAGGGCAGCAGGGAGAGCCATTACCATCCATCTCACAGCACAGGAATCCAGGAATCAGCTCTGTACTCCTCTCTAGTAACAGAGTTGCTGCAAATTCGGCTACTCAGGCATTACTTCTACCTTTTTTTTATGGGAGGGGAGGGCACATTTATATATTATCTACACTATTAAGTGTGTGTGTGTGAGAGAAAGAGAGAGGGAGGATTTGAAACAGAGTCTCATATATCCCAGGCTGGTCTCATTTTGTTAAGTAGCTAAAGCTGGCATTCCACTTTTTATCTGCATTATTGTTTCACTTCTATCTATAATTTCATTCTAATTCTAAAGCAAATGTAGAAAAGAATCTTTATGTCGTTATTCTTTTTAAAGCCAGCTTTACTTATCTCAGGAAGATAATTATAAAAAAAAATTCAGTCAACCAAACTGCTATTCAATGAGAGTTGAATACTATTTTCTGTAAAGGGCTTTGAGCCTTTGCAAAACAGGGAGATAAGCAAGAATTAAGGATGTGAAAACACCATCTGGGAAATTTCCCCTTAGGTGAAATAAGGTCTGAGCAGAGGCTGAAAGAATAAACATTCCTCAACTTAGTGTCACTAAGCACCCTGTCCCCATGTCATCCAGGACGGCTAGTGTGTTCCCTGACAGGTTCTCCCATGCTTGAGAATTCAGCTTTATCTTTATTGTCCTTACCATCATTAGGTGACTTCAGGGGGAAGATAATTATCTTTCTATACTCATTGTGAAAAGCCCTGTCTGGGAATTTTCTCTCTCTCTCTCTCTCTCTCTCTCTCTCTCTCTCTCTCTCTCTCTCTCTCTCTCTCTCTCTCTCTCTCTCTCTCTCCTTTTTTTTTTTTAAAAGCAAGCTTTGGAGCTGAGATGGTCTTGCAGGTATGGTTGCCTGCTGCCAAATTTGCCAATCTGAGTTTGACCTCTGACACCCAGCTAGTGTAGAGAAAGAACCAACCCCTGAAAGTTATTCCTTGATCTTTAAAGGTTTGCTATAGCTCATACGAGGACCACCTCTGCCACATACATAAGTGAATATAATTAAAGATTATAAAATTTAAAGTCTTGGTTATCCCAAGGCATGGCAGAATACAACTAAAGAGCTACTCAGGGATCCATTGACCTCAATTCTTCCTGTGTCTCTGGGCAAGTACTTTCTTTCCAGCATAATTGACTGTTGTCACTGAATTATACCCCACCCCTACCAAATGGTTAAAACTCCAGTGGGGCTGTTTTTTGGAGACCTTCACCTCTGTGTCTGTCTTCTTGGCACAGGAAAGGACAGATGTCCTTCTCCATCCCTGTGAGGTCTTCGGAACATCAGAATATGATCATGGGTACCACACAGATGGGCAATGCTGATGGAGATGGGGTTCACTTTGCACTGCCCTCACCTTTTCTGTAAGTAAACCCCAGCCAACTCTATCCCACAGTATCAGAGTGTGAAGATAGAAAATTCCTGTTTCATCCCCCTCCCCCAACTACCTTCTTGAGGTCCCTGAAACTAGCCAAGGTTGACAGAGTATCTACTTCATTGTATCACTAGATTAGATGACTGTTTCTTGGAAAAGCTTTGTTCACAGGATTGATGGCTGCTTGGGACATACCTGACAGCCTGAGCCGAACCACCCGAGATACTTCCTGAATTTCTGAGACCCACCTGGTTAGCAGCTTGACTTTCTGGACTTCACTCAAGCGGGACCACCCAAGATAAGGCCCTGGGACCACATTCCTGGTCCACCCAGGAAAGTCCTACCATGAGAACTGTTAACTATGTGCTGTTTTGCCGAGACAAGAACTTTCTGAAGCTTGCACAACATGCCCATTAGGACCATTGCTCCAGGAAATGAATATCCCCAGGTGGTCCCCTGCTCGCTGGTCCCTGCTTGCTGGTCTCCTGCTTGCCCAAGACTCTGTTGTTTCACAGGAAATACGCCTGTCTGCCTGTCAGCATTCCAAACTCTGTCCTAAGCTGACCTTTGGCCCTGCCCTGTTGTAACCTTCCGAACCCGAGTATCCCCTCCCCTACTCAGAGTGAGCCCGGATGTACCCCCCCCACCCAGAGTGCGGTATAAGAACTCTACCCTAAAAGCATTCAGTGCTCTTGGCTTTCACAGTGCCTTGAGCCCGCACATATGTGTGTACCAGTATATCATTCATTCATTAAACTCTCTTTTTCTTTAAATTTCTTTAAAGTTAACAGTGGTCATTAGCTGTAGTCTTGGGGTGTCTAGGGGTGCTCTAGGGGTGCCCGCCCATTACAAGAGTAGGATATGGAACTGTGGACATATGATTCAGTCTAGTGCTATCTCCAAAGCCAGTGGAAAAATAAGATGTAGCCACTCTTGTCAGAATATCACTGGCATCTTTCCCCTGAGACCTGATACTATTTTTATTCCTCACAACAGCTTCATTTAACCTCTATTATAACTTTTGACCCTGGCTTATTTATCTGCTTCTCTATTATGGAAATTTCACTAATAGAAACTCTGCCCTGGTCCAAACACCTCTGTGAGGCACAGTCGTGTGCATGTCTTTGCACTATCACTTTCAAAAAGAAATTCTCGGAGAAAAAGAGATTCCAAATCAAAAGAGATGCAACCAGACACCTTTATGTTCACTCTCAACTCTCTTCAGACAGGTTGTTCCACTTTGTTCTTCCAAAAGTAGAAGAGGAAGGAACACTCATTTCATCCTGGTCTGGCAGCCTTTGGCCTTATTAATGTGCAGGTAGAGAAATGTAACATTGATGTGCTCTTTCGCACATTTTGAAATCATTAGTGAGACCACACATCTCTTCATTTACTTGTTGTCTAGTTAAAGGTCTTCCTTTGTGAAAAGAGACTCACCCTTTTTTCTGCTGGCAAACATCACCAACAAGCTGATTTCCAAGAGATCATACAATCAGATAGATGGTTTAAAGTTTTGAGTTGAAGGTTGAAATGTTGTCCTTTCCTTGTGTTTTCTCTTCTACTTTAAGATGGAGGTGCTACCACCCAGGGAAACACCTCGCCTGCATGCAGTCCACGTTGCCAGTTCTGTGAGAGTTCCTCTCCAGATGTCAGGCAAAGAAGGGAGCCTCCATCTGGGCAAGGGGCTCTCACTAGAAGGCAGGGCATGTGACATTAGGAAAGCCTTC
Organism: Phyllotis vaccarum; assembly: GCA_033318265.1. Classification (NCBI taxonomy): domain Eukaryota; kingdom Metazoa; phylum Chordata; class Mammalia; order Rodentia; family Cricetidae; genus Phyllotis; species Phyllotis vaccarum. The sequence goes on along the minus strand of JARWLC010000016.1, from coordinate 61,527,963 downwards.
AAGTCACTAATGTGGCTTCTTGTGTGGCCTCTGCAAGGCTCCCTGGTGTGTGTGTGTGTGTGTGCTCTTATCAGCTTTGAGGCATTCTGAACATTGACATGCCTCTCACCTCTAGGTCTTTACACAAACTGCACCTCTGTCTACAACACTCCTTTTTTCTTTCCCAAGACAACAAAATCTTCCTCATACTGGCTCAAGAGAACCCTTCTCTGCACCTGCATCCCAGATAGCTGCCTCTTTCAGTCTAACCCATCACAATACATGCTCAGATCCAAGTTCCTCAAAGGTGTGACTGGAATCTGCCATCCATTCTATTTTTAATCCCCAGCATAGTGCTAGGCATATCAGGCTGCTTAATAGACATTTGGTGACCATCAAAATGCAGGAATGAGTATCTAGTACTCAGTGACAGTGTTCTCCAAGTCTGTGGCTGAATAAGTTAGCAGATTAGTGGTGAGGAGGAAATGCTTGTACTGTGGGAGGCCATGGGGATCTCGGGACAAAATGCTGAGGATCTAAAAGGTCTGTGCTGTGGAATAATCGTCTTGTACATTGTAAAGATTTGTCACTCAAATTGGTTTAATAAAACACTGATTAGCCAGTAGTCAGTCAGGAAATATAGGTGAGGTGACCAAACTAAGAATTCTGGGAAAAGGAGGGGTGGCAGAGTCAGGATGGCCAGCCAGACGCTGAGGAAGCAAGATGAGCATTCTATACTGAGAAAAGGTACCAAGTCATGTGGCTAGACATAAATAAGATTTATGGATTAATTTATGTGTAAGAGCTGGTTAATAATGAGCCTGAGCTACTGGCCAACCATTTATAATTAATAGAAGCCTCTGTGTGGTCATTTGGGAGTTGGCTGGTAGAACAGAGATTTCTGCTTACAGGTCTAAACTTGTGTCAGGTGTCAAGAGGACAGTTTAAGGAAGGGAGTGAGTTTTGGATGGGATGCAGTGGGAAAGAAGAAGTCATCAGAGGACTGGCCATTCTCTGTAATTCTTCTCTAAAATGGTGGAAGACTAAGCTGAGGCTCAAGCTGAGCTAGTATTGAAGTATGCCCTTTTTCTTACCCAAAACAGGGTGCATGGCCACATTACAGGATGGACAGTGTTTATGAGTCTGTCCTGATCCAGGCTGCTTTAAAAAAAAAAAAAAAAAAGTCTTGCCTGGATATTTATGTTCCGAGAAACATTTTCACATTCAACAGGAGATATAACATAACTTGAAGGGCCTGGCAGCCACCAAGAGATGCATATGAGCTTAGTCATGTGATAGCGCCTCTATTTCTTACCTCTCTTTCCTCCCTGCCCCCCTTTATATAGTCAGTGTGTGGAAGTGTGGAGACACAAGACACATAGGAAACCAGCATCTGTGTACACATCTGGTATGATCAGGCAATAAGATTCTGGCTTGGTTTTATTTTCTTTGTGGGGTTCAATTATCTCAGACTTAAAAGTAATGACCTTAGAACTAGATTCCTGGGAGAGCATTTTGTTCTGCTCTTTGAGAGGGACCGTGGGATTGCATTATGGTCTCAAGCTACAGTACAGGTCTTCATTCCCTGTCAAAATCAACGACTTCCAGCACCCGTGGACAAGTGTGAACGTGTGCACATGCGCATGCATGCCTCGTGGTGTGAATTTTTCTCTGGAACTTTTAAATTTCACTGTGGATGTAACTTCTACCTGTTATCCACTTCTAGTGTTACCTTTCAGTTTGGGAGTTTGGAATCGTGAGATTGGAGTAGGGGAGTCTAGAGTGATTACTCTTCTCCCAAAGGATGGATTAGGAAAGGCATGTGAGTTGGAATACAACATTTTTCCTATAACTTGTATGTGTCCTAGATTTTGGACAATTGCACCTTAGTTCTTAAAGAACCATAAAAATCAAACAAATGAAGGAGCATAAAGTATTGATTTGTAGAAAATAGATCACTTAAGAGGATTTGCTCTTAGAAAGGCAGTTCTGGGATTTCTGTGTATATTCTCTTACTGGATGCTGCTAGAAATGTTGACATTGGCCCCTTTAGTAGATGATCATAGGGGCTCAGAGAAATGAGGTCATTGGCACAACATTGTCATTATGTCCCAGGTCCAGTTAGGTTTGAAGCCTAACATAGACTAGATGCCAACCCTGCCATCTTATTTCTTTGCTCGTTTCATTTCCAGTGTTTGTAGGTTATAATGGTGACTGTTAGCCTTCTGTCTTTGCTATAAAAACTGAGCCTACCCCATTCCAACATGAAAGTACCCAAGCAAGAAAGGCCCTGGGGTTGAGGCCTACAATCTTGTGTGTGTGTGTGTGTACACCTGTGTGTGCATGCATGAGCATGTGTGTGTATTTATCATGTAGCTCTTTTCTTGCAATCTAGACTCTGGTAATACAATTATTTCTGGACAAAAAAAAAATTGTCTGACCATTGTGAGGAAGAGCTAGGAATAATAGGGGTTGAAATTGGAACAAAGTCTAGAGAGTTGTCACTCATTTTACTGTCTCCTAGAGGGTTAAGAGTGTTGGAGTAGGCTGCAAGGTTGGGGTCACTGGAACTGATCCTGGAGATAAGGAGATAGACAAACATGTGGTGATATATTTCATATTTAATAAAATCAGCTGGGAATATCAGAGAGCAGAATCACCCACAGTCAAGCATGAGGGTCAGAGAGCGGTGACTCACACCTTTAATCTCAGCACAGGAATGACAGACAATTGGTAACTCATGCCTTAATCCCAGCATGGGAAGTGGTGACCTAGGCCTTTAATACCATCACTCAGGAGACAGAGATCTTTCTGTGTTTCTGTGAGTTCAAGACCTAACAAGGAAACAGTAGTAGCTCACACCTTTAATCCTAACTCTAGGATTATGATGCAGAGTTGAACCCAGAAGTGAAACAACTAGGCAGGGAAGATATTTAAGGCAGGCATAGGCAGACATTGAGGTATTCTGTAGAAGTGACAAGCCAGGCTGAGGACTCTTGAAGATAGCTTTTACCCTGAGAAGTTGGCTTTTTACTCTGAGATATCTGGCTCTGAGTTTCCATTAAATACCAAATAGAATTTGTGTTTCATTTGGCATCCAACTTTTGGGGCACAAATTCCCCACAATTCCCACTTGCCAGCAAGAGCAACACATGGCCAGAGGACTAATAATCGGCTGGCTAGATTTTCTGTTCTATTTAGCTCCAGGCTTAGGCAGACTGGCCACACATGTTTCTTCTTCACTTTCATCTGGGTAAGTTTTTCAGACAGTGGCCTCCTGGTAGGCTGTGGGTTTTTGTTTCTCTCTTTTTGGACCCCTGCTTGGGCTGCTACCACATTAGATAGCTGCCCTACTTCACAGTCATCTGAATCGTCACTGACAACAAGTTTGGTGGGTAAAATGGATTTTTCTTCCTTTCCCTCTGCAGAGAACCAGCGAGACATCTACCCTCACACAATTGAGTTTGGTGCACACAAGTAAACATGTAGCAAACACAAACGGAATTTCAACTCTTGGTAGTTTTCCTACTGTGAACATACCTGTAGCATTACTCAGAACAAGAAATACTTACCAATCTCCCAGAAGTCCCCTCAGAACCTCTTCCAGCTTCACACCTCTCTGACAAACACACAAGGCTAGTCACTGTCTTGACTTCCAACAATTATTGAGATCTTTAAGGAAATCTGGCTTCTCTCAGGCCCCATTTCCATAACCACTCACCTACATTTTGGTGTTAACATCTGGACATTTATTCCCTAACCATACTATTTAAAATATTGAAGATTCACACTCAAAATACAGCATTCTTGGGCAAATATTTAAAATCATCTCTTCAAGTAGATGCCTGATTACATTGATCCTCTAAGACAGGCAGATGAGCTTTGATTGTGGTTGTGTCCAAATCCTGGGGCAATGATAGAGCTGGACCTGTGACATCTATGCAAACGAGCAAGGACCCAAAGAATATGGAGCTACCAAAGGCTCTATGCTAGTGACATTTTTTTTGTTTTTGAGACAGGATTTCTTTGTGTCAGCTTGGCTGTCTTAAAACTGACTGTGTAGACCAGGCTAACTAGACTCAAACTCACAGAGATCCACCTGCCTCTGCCTCACAGGTGCTAGGATTAAAAATCTGAGCCACCACCACTCAGCCTGCTAGTGACTTTGCTTACCACTGTGACAAAATATTGACTGGAGCACAGGGAAAGGAAGATTTATTTTGGCTCCTGGTTTCAGTGTCAATCAATGATGGCTGGGGTGAGGACATAGCAGCTCACATCATGGCAGGCAGGAGGCAGAGAAAAAAGGCATAGATACTATGTCACATACTTTCTCCATCTTCCCTACTCTTTACCATCTCCCATTAATGCCATCGGATTAAAAATCCATCAAAGGATCAATGAATTCAAGAGGTGCCTTCAGGATCTGATTGTCTCTGGAGAGTCCCTCATAGCTATATGCAGAGGTGTGCCTTACTAACCCCATTAGCATTTCTTAATTCAAGTTGACCATCAAAATTAAACATCACAGGACCCAAGGAGTGCAAAGGTCATCTTGGCTCTTAAGAAGGTATCTCTGCAACTGGAAAGGAGAAGGTGGAGGCAGGGATGCTGCTGTTGATCAAGAAGATTCACAAAAATAAAAAAATAAAAAAAAAAAAAAGGTGGCCTGAGTTGGAACAGCAGCATTCTTAGAATATTGTTCTATATATGCTATTTCAGAACTCATGGAAGCAGTTCTGTTTCTGGTGAATAGACTTCTTCTTAATCCCCTGTCCCAGGATGTTCCCCTAGTATTTAGGTGAAGAGCATGGGCTCACCTCTCTTTGAGGTTTTCCTGCTCTGCTTAGTAGCTGTGTGAACTTGGAAAGTTGACTTCACTTCTCTGAGTACTAGTTTGGCTTTGAACTAATGCAAATAATGATCTTTCAGGGCTTAGTAGTGGAGGTACTGGTCTCTAGGAAGCACTTGGTTTACAGGGATGGTGGTAGATGTTGGTACCTCTGCTGTAGCATCTGCCTGAACTAGAAAGAGAATGTATTTTTAACACCTTTCAGACACTTTCATGACAGTTTTCTCGTCAAGGGGAGGAAGGGAAACAAGAGAGAGGGACAATATCTCTGCAGGATAAGAGTCTGAGCTAAGGTCCATACGCAGATAAAGCTTGGACCTCCAGTGGTATTCTAGCCAACATGGCCCTCCTGATCCAGATGCTGTTACCATGTTCCCTTAGTTGAGAAACTTCCTTCTGGACTGTTCATCACCAGGTCCCACTGTACCTATTTCCAAGGAGATATACAAGCCCTAGGCCTAGATTATATAGAGCACTGTTTGAGATCCTGATGGATTTTCTAAACTTTTTTTTTATGCCACTGTGTCTTTGTGGCCAAATGGGGACAATAAATGCAACAGCTGATCAGGGATAATGTGGCTGAAGGTGCTAGCCACATTCCAGTCCGTTCCCACACAGCTATGACTCCCATACATGCTGGTGATTCTTCTGGGGACCAGTTTTTCTCTCCTTATGCCTCACCATGGCTTTTACAGTCCTGCATCCAGATCTGTCTCATCTGCCAGGGATGCCAAGTCCAGCTTCACCCAGCTTGGGCCCACATCAAACTCCCATTTGTTTGGTTTTGACCTTACAACAAGATTTGAGAGATGGACATGTTTTATATAAGCTGCTCCTCTCAGACCCTCTTCCTGCCATTACAATGCAGCCCTAATGTGTCTGCACCAAGATCATGTCTCAGCTAAGGAAACCTATTTCTCCTCCATCAATGGAAATGGGCCTGGGTCAGCAGCCACACCAGAAGCCGGCCAACCATTGCATAGGTTGGGGCCATGCATCATCAACATAGCAAGTCCCATGGACTCCTTTCATTGAAAGAAGTTTCTAACAATGGTGAGCTGGACAGACAGTCTAGTCATCAAATATGAAGATGTGCTGTATGGACCCAGGGAGAAAAACCAACCTTACATTTCATCATGCACCAGAAAGTTACTAGAACAGCTTAATATTTTGTGAGTAACCTTTTTACCTCCTTAAAAATTTACCCATTAAAGTAAGTGAGATTATTATAAATATATGTAACATGTTATATAAACTATACTATAATATAGATTATATATAATCTATATTATATATACCTTGAGGTGTTATTCTCCTGAACCTCCATGTTAGAAATTCAAACCCTCTAGTCTAGAGTATGTGGTTTGAGGCTGAATGTGTAAATCACTGCTGTATCTCACCTCTCTCTGCAGCCTCCCTGGTCCCTCCAATGCTCGGGAAGCCCTCCATTTTGATTCCTATTGATGCCTAAGTATGCCTCCAGTGCAGAGCCAAAGCACAGATGGCTAATGAGTCAAATACGTTCATAAACTTGCTAGGCCAATTCTTTACTTTCTTCTTCCTTCTAGCCAGCTTGCAGCACCTACTAAGGTTGACCAGTTAAGGTCCTCTTGCTGGTTTCCCTTCTTCCCCTGCACCCAGCCATGTGCTCCCCCTTCCCCGTGAACCCCCAGATGCTACTGAAGAGTCCCCCTGCACAGACTCAGGTAAGAGCTGTCAGGGTCTCTTCATAATTGGAATCCCCAGACTTCCCCTCTGTTGATGCGCTCATTAAATTTTGAGCAAAGGAAAACTAGAGAATTGAGATGTGGAGTTTGGTTTCAAACTGCTGCCTCCCTTCTGAGGCAGGTTGGCGTTCTTTGGGCCCCTTCCCATCTCTGTCCTTGCCAGTTCCCTAACTTATTGCAGCTCTGTGTAGGGAAGACATTGGGGATGAAGAACAGGCAGGGGGACAATGGCAAAACTGGATGGAACTCTGGGATCTTGGCAGATTTGGTGACAGTGACATGTAGTGTGATAACTTTGGTTTGGGTGTCTGAGATCTATATTTTAACTCTGCCTCTGATTCCATTGCCCCAGAGTTATTCTCTTGTCCTAGCAACAGGCAGCAAGAGGCAACCTATTCTGACTTTCTTGGTCAGACACCAACAGTCTCACTGCAGAAGGACGGGTCTTCCCACTGCTTCTGATTTTCGAGACTGTGTGTTCTAGCACCAAGTATTGCACTCTCTGTTAACAGTTGGAAAAAGATCTTTTATCACATGTAGCCTGTGAGTTCTGTATATGTGGCCCACACAGCTGCAGAATCTCTCAGGGATTTGGTGTTCATCAAGGGATGGCAACATTGGATGCTTTCATCGATAAAATGCAAAAAGTAGGTCAAGTCCAAAAACAAAGGCTGGCATCCAGGAAACCCAGGGTGGGTGTACTTACCATCATGTATTACCATGGGTCACCACCTCCTCTTCGTCACTTCAGAGAAAAGAGTTCACCCAGCTGCCTCTGGTTTGAGTCCCTTTTGGTCTCAACCAAGGAGGAAGCCCTTAAATAGAAGACCTCCAGCTTCAGTGCACACACATGTCACCATGTACAGTGCCATCAACTGCAGGATGTCACCAGTGCAAACAGACCTGCTGCTACTGGCAATGGCCATGGCTGATGAGTGCAAAAGTCAGAGAGTCCTGGGAAGGGAGCCCATGTGAGCTTCAGAGCTCACTCTACCTGCTTTGTTTTGTTTTTCATCTAATTGGACTTATACCCCTTCACATGATTCTGCGTATTCATAGCTCAATTGTGAGGTTTGCGTGAGCTGTGAAGCTGTGAAATGTCCATATCCATAGTGTATGTGACACACGTAGGTTCCTTCTGATATGCATCTACTCCACCCTCCATAGCCTGTCTTTACACTAGGGGCCTTTGACTAGCTCCACAGCAATGTAGCCATGGGAAAGTCTTCATATCCATTTATTATTCCCTGCTTCCTGCCCCAAGCACCTTCAGACTTAGGCTTCAACCAGGCAACTGAGAAACAGGACAACTCACAAGGAAAAGCCACACACTTCTCAACAGCTTGCTTTCTTCCTTCCTTCTTTTTAATTAAAAAGAAATAAGAAAAGCAAACAACACTTCTCTGGGTGTGCTGTGATAAGACACCACAGCCATAGAAAGTAACATACAAAACCAAAAGAGAGCAGCCCCAGTGGATGTGCTTACAACCACCCTGCCCTCCAAGGGCAGGGGATCCCTCTCTCTAGACCATTGGTTTCTTAGACAAAAGTCTACCTCTACAGGGCTATAAAAAGGGACATGCTTATTCTGCTTATTTGGCCTCGTTTCTCTTAGAAACCTGAGCCATGTCTTGTTCACTGGTCCATGACACACACACACAGGAAGCAGGGGTTTACGAGATTTTTTGTAAGTGGAGGTACTGGGCTGGGGGTTTAGGGATGCATACCACACTTCTCACTGACCTCTGGCTCTGCTCAAGCTCTGAGGGGGTCTATGAAAGTGAGGGCCTGTATTGCACCTGCTAGAGATACTGTCCCAGCTAGGTGGACACTTCACTGGGCATCCTGTTGTTAGCTCCCCCCTTGGGTGGTAGTTAAAGGAGTGTCTGTGTAAACTGAGGCAAGAAGAAAAAGGATAGGTAGGAGTGAGTCATGCCCAAGTTGACATTGAATTCTGATGGCTAACCAGAAGGTAGTGGGGAGGTATGCGTGCACTTGCCATATTCAGCTTCTTAGGCTGATCCTCTTAAAAAGTTCCTCCATCACTGCCTCCTTTGGTCCAGTCTTTGAGGATTTCCCAGCCCCTGCTTTGACCTCTTTCCCTATCATTTTGATGACCCGGGAAAGGCTGACAACATCCTCAAGCCTTAATTTCATGATCTGTCAAATAGAAAGGGCCATGTGAACTTCAAAGAATGACTATACATAATGTGCCCATGTCATTTAAAAAGCACATGAAAGGACCCAGCACATAGTAAGTGTTCAACAAATGGCCATATTATTGTGGCAAGATGACCCTGGTATGCTCACTGTAGTTGCCAAATCTGTGTGGATTCAGATGTGACAATCACAAGCACTGGACAGTGTTCTAAGAAGAACACAGATCCTTCCTAGCTTCCTGTGCTGTCTACGATGTTCATATGTCTCAGATCTTGGGGGTAGTGGAGGGTCTGATCTGGATGACCTCCAATGCTTTCCGCTTAGCTCTGTGGGCTGTTCTGTCCCTAGACTTCGGTGCCTTCCCTGGGGAAGAGAACACTGTTGGTGTTAATGCTATTGTAGAAATGTGGGCTGAACTGGTTGAGGACAGAGCCTCCATAGCCTAGAGCATTGGTGGGTACCGGGTTGGCCCATTCACCCCCACTCCCATGGCTACTGAGGTTGGTGAGGGGGGTGTAGGAATTGAAACTCAGTGAGTTCTGCCCCATCTTGTCGGTAGGCTCCGAGCTCAGTCCTGGTGTGGCCACCGAGCGGCTCACAGGATTTGTGCCACTCACATAGGCTGTCATGGTGGAGAGGAAGTTGTTGAGGCACGGGGTGCTCGAGGGGGCAGGGGAGGACCGCTTCTCCGGGGAGCCGGTGGTGTCCGGTGAAGCAGCGTCTAGGACATCCTGAGGCTCCGCGGGCTTGGGACTGCCTGCCAGGAGACTGCTCTCCATTTTCTCCGACGTCAAGGAGCCTGTGCTAGAGGACGCGTCTGATTTCCTCTTCCTCTTCCTGCGGAAGTTTCCATTGTCGAACATCTTCTCACAGTTGGGGTCCAGAGTCCAGTAATTCCCTTTGCCTGAGACAGTGGGAGAGGTCAAGAAAACAGAGAGATGGACACAAGGACCCATTCTATTCGTCTGCAATGTCATAAAATGAAGAGCAACAATGTAAAGAATAAAAGCCTGGGACAGAAATGGAGAAGTTCCACAAATGTCTGCCCACACTACCGCCAACTCTCTAAGCACACCCCACACACCTACCTCTCTCCAAGTTCTCCTCCTGCACACCCATCTCTCTCTAAATATTCCACCACCACCACCACCACCACCACCACCCCACACACAAGAGGCTTGGGTGAGGGCATGGAAATGCAGCATAAGGCCTGAAGGAGTTTACAAGATTGATCCCTTTAAGGGTAAAGTGTCTGGGTGCAGGGACCCAGGGAGGGTACTGGTTAGGGATTCTATTTGTTACTGAGGTTCAGGAAAAGCCAAGAAACAGTTCCGGACTCCTGGATATGTGTTCTTGAAGATGGACTTGAGCCCTAGCTTTGTTCCTCAGTGACAAAGAGGTCTGGAAAAATCTGTTTTCTAATCTGAAAAATCCCTATTTCCCCAAACTCACTATGGGAAACAAGAGCCATACTATAACTGAAGTGCCACCAGGAAAGAGGTCCCAAGTCTTCCCTGCTACTCTGAGCTGGAAAGTGGGGGAGGACCTTGCATGGGACAGTGTCTCTTCTGAGGGACTAATAGATCTAACAAAGGCTGACTTCAGAGGGGTAGAGGTCAGTTTCCAGTCCATACCCTGGCTTCCTGTGTGAGAACAAAAACTGGATAGAGGAGTATTTTACCTCCCTCTCTGCAAGTGTCTGGGTTCATTATTTGAAAGGACCATTTCAGTCTCAGCTTCGAGCTGTGTTTAAGCCAAGTGCCATTTCCCACCACTCCAGTCTGTGTCTCTTTGGGGAGTCAGCTTCACCCCTGAATGCTATTTTCCTCATCCGAGCAATGGGTTCACTAAGAAACACCTTGCAGGGTGCTGCCAGAATTAAAGGAGGTTCTGTATGGAAGGGAAGGCATGCAGAGCCATGGCATGAGGCTATCAATGATGCCTGACCAAGGTCAGGTTCTCTCTACTACAGGCATGGGTGTGACACACTTGTGCTTGGCTTGGTCTAGTTCTACCAAGGACTTGTTACATGCTGGACACTAAAACATATGCAAATCATGATGACTGTAGCATATTGAGCTTTTGATCACACCAAAGACTGTAAAAACATTTTTAATAGACACTCTATCCATCTTTGTATTTTTCCCAGGTAAGGAAACTGAGCCTCAGCAAACATAACCTCTCCAAGACACAGAAACCTGAATCTTTTTCCAGAGCCCACATTCTCCTCCTTCACTGCAGAATTCCTTTTAACCCTGTCTCCTGGCAGCTCCCAGTTTTGTGAATAGAGTGACGGCTGTAGTTAAAACTTTCTAGAATGTAGTTTGGAGCAGAAATAAGTCCTTAGGGATACCTGCAGCCTTCCAAGGGGCTGTCTTACCTGGGTCATCCTCATCCCGGGGAACCTTCTTGAAGCAGTCATTGAGTGACAGGTTGTGGCGGATGGAATTCTGCCAGCCAGCCTTGCTCTTGTTGTAAAAGGGGAAGTTGTCAGCCACATACTGGTAGATCTGGCTCAGTGTGAGGCGCTGGTCAGGTGCACCATGGATGGCCATAGCAATGAGGGCCGAATAGGAGTATGGTGGGCGCACCAGCTTCATGAGCTCCTCCTGAGAGGGGATAGGCAGCCAGCCTAAGTCGCTGGGTAGTAGCTGCCTCTGCATGCCATAGGCCTGGGGTAGGAAGGGGCTGGCATTAGTGCCAGGCAGGTAGGGTGGTGGGGTCATGGCTGGCCCATTGAGCCAGAGGTAGGGGTTAGGGGTGGCCCCGTACTCTCCACCACCCTCAAAGGAGGGGGCACGCTGAGGGCTGGGCATGCCTTGGCTGTGGAAGAAGTTCTCATAGTAAAGATTCATCTCGGGAGGCTCCTGGCCGATGCTGGGGAATTGGGGGCTGCATCTCGGTGGTGAGGGTGCCTGGAGGTCAAAGGAGCTCATGCTGGGCTGGCTTCTGGGAGCCACCTGCTGCACCTGTGTTCTCTGGAGCTGTCTCTGACAGGTGTTCAGCTGGCCTTGGCCTCCTGGGACTTATACCCCGAGGGCTTGGCTGGGTGGCCCCACCCAGGGGCGGCCACCTGCCAGTAGATCCTGGCCAGGACCTGCCTCCCTCTTCTCCTTAGGAGCTGTGGCCTAGGTAGGTCTCAACTACTGATACACTAAAGAAGACTTATTACAGAGATTCCCCCAACTCTCAAGGGGCTCCTTTATTCCTTCTCCATTCTTGCTTTCTCATCCCAGCCCATCTTTCTCTTTCATTTTTCTTATCTCCTCACTTTCCATCTCTTTCTCCCTTCTATCTGTCTTCTCTACAGCTTATTCTGGTTTTTTTTTTTCTTTGTTTTTCATACTTTGTTTCCCTTCTCTATGCCTGGTTCGTTCTGTCTCTGCCTCCCACCCCTCATTTCTCCTTTGGCCCCTGCCCTTCATTCTCTAACCAATGTTCCCATCCCCCAGCTCCTATGTATCAGCAGCTCTTGCTTTGGTTTTGGGAAGGAAAGATGCTTTTCTAGAGTTGCCAAGAGATCCTCCAGCCCCTGGAAAGTCAGAGAGGAGCTTGGCCACACGCACGCACGCACGCACGCACGCACGCACGCAGTGCTGCTGTGGACATGGCCTGGGGACCCACCAAGATGAACAGCAGGCTTCTTAAAAAGATCATCATAAGAGAGAGGATGAAAATTGGATTTTAGGGAGAAATGGGAAAGAACACCCATGATTCAAGTTTATTTCCAGCTTTAAAGCACAATCTCCCAGGCCCTCAGTTGATCTAATGTCTGTGGAAGTTGTTGTACACAGGCCCCTGGCATCAAGAGAGCTGGGGAACCCAAGAGCCCTCAGCTGTCCATGCTCTTCCCCTGTCAGCTTCAGAGGCAAGGCTTACAACTGGGCCTCACTTCCCTTTGCTGCTCAGTCAGGGCCAGTTTTCTCCCTTGTAGATCCCAGCTTGAAGGTAGTTTGTCCCGTCTCTTTTTTTCTTGCTTTGCACACACCAGGCTCTGATCTTGGGGAGTGACTGGAGGTCCCCTTGTGGGGCTCTTAGTTCTTTTCCTGATGAGGTTCTGGAAACAGCTGAACCATCTCCCTGATGGAGCAGGTGGGGGAAAATTGATGCCAGCTGTCTCTAATTCCTTCAATTGCCTTCCAGCTCTGCTTCCTTCTCCTGACTTCTTACTTTCTCCAGACGCCATGTTTCTTTGAGGCTGAAGAAGGGGGCACCACCATGAGAGATTTCTCCTCACTCTGATCTATCTCCTGGATAGTTGTGCCAGGTCACATGATGAAAGTGAGTACCACAGAATTGCTTCTGTTCATAATATTTGAGTACCTGGTGAGGAGGTAATTGTGTGGGAGAGGTTTCCCTAGAGTCTAAGGGGCTACCTCTTCCGGACATGGGCAGTCAGGGAGAGGGCTTTTCTAACGGTGTAAACTTTATTCTCTAAAAGCTCTCTGAGGTTCAAAATAAGTCAACTTGGCATGGTTTTTCCGAATACTACAACAGTAGACGGCACATTTTTGTGTAGTCTCTCAACTAGGAAGCCTTAGCTAGCTGATGGTGGAGCCTTGAATTTTCAAGATACACCCAAGGGGAGCCCAGAAACATGGACAAAAAGTTGTAAATTAACCTTGTAACTCTACTTTTTAGTGTTCGTTTTCATAACCAGACAGAGCAATGAGGTGGTGTGGGATCTCCTCCATAGTTTTGCTTATTACATCACCATAATGCACCGTAGCTAACAAATGGCTGGTAACAAGGACTTGGTTAGTTAAATAGTGTCTCCTCCAAATAAAGTGGCCTTATGCAGTTATGAAAAATATTGTGGAAGACCAATTAAACATTGTGGAAATATGGCTGTGTTTAAATGAAACTGGGAGAAATGGGCTTCAGATCCATATTTTAAAAAAATAAAACCATACTTATTTTCATATATATATATATATACACACAAATACAAAATATAGAAATATAAAGATTAATTTTATGAATGGAGTTTTTTTGTTTTGTGTAGTCTCTAATTTAAGTGGTTAGAGGAGCAGGTATGTCACTGCTTTGCTTTGAGGCTGAAATATAAAAGGTCAGAAAGAAGGGGTTTAGAGGCATGGCTCAGGAGTTGAGATTGTTAGCTGATGACCTTCAGAGGATCCAAGTTCGGTTCCCAGCAAACTCATGACTGCCTGTAACTCCATCTCCTAGGCATCCAATGCCCTCTACAGGTCTCTATGGGCACACAGACACACATACATGTGCACACACTCTCACACACCCATAAAGAAGCAGTGCCAGAGTCACAGCAAACACAGGTTCCGAGCTCTGGTGGACTCACCGGCCAATCCTAGCCTCCCTCCCTCAGGCTGGTCCTTAACAAGTTACTTAGCTCTTCTCATTTTCAATTTTCTTGGGTGAAATGGAAAAGGGCCAGTACTTAACTCACACTAGGGTTGTGAAGTGAATTGTTTCACACGGCACATAGAGGCCAATGATGGAGATCATACTGTAGCCACCGTGGACTTGATATATATACAATCAGGCCCTCCTGGAACTTATGCTAAATGATGGCTTTTAGTAGCCAAAGGCCAGCGGCAGAGGAACAAAAATTACAGTAAAAGGAAGGGGAGCATGTTCTGTGTCACAGATCACATAGGCAGATCAATAATGGCAGGTGATGGAACTCCCCTTAGGGGTCTCCTGACTGGGAGACATTTTTAGAGACATGCACACCTAAGTCTCTTGAGTCACGTGTGGATCTTGTTTCTTTTCCTCGGGAGGTTCAAGAAAACCTGGCTGGTTGTAGGAGGCCTTACCTGGTACCCAGAGGGCAGAGAGTGGGAACCTTATTCCCTGTGCATCATCATAGGGTGAGCCCTTTGACCAGGGGAATCTATTTCAGGTCTCTTCAGGGACCCTGGCTCAGGCACTGCAGATGGACAGACAGCAGGAGCTGGGGGAACGAATTAAACACCCCATTTGTGGATGAAGTTGTTTTAGACCTTTAGAAAATTCACAGAAGTGAAAGTATGAGGAAATATGTTCTAGTTAATCATACAAATAGACAAACACATAAGCAAAAGATTGAGGAGTGGGTCTGAGCCATCCCAGGGAGGGGTACAGCGGCAGCTAATTTAATACAGTACAGAGATACCCTCTTGAGTAAGGCTGCTCATGTGTTCTGAGTACCATGTGTCATACCAGGGTCGAGACAATAGAGCTTTACAAACAGGCTTAGGGATTGGACCTGGCTTCGTCATTTGGTAGTTGTATGATCTTGGCCAAGTTTTACTAATCTTACAAGGCCTCACTTTGTTTATCTATCACAACAAATGGCATCCTCCTCAAGGCAAGTGAAGGAACAGATTATGTGATACACATAAAGCTCAGAGCTTGGAAGAGGTCAAAGGGGCTGATAATTAGAGAGACAATGTCAGTTCCAGAGGCCGGGCAATGTGGTGGCTCTGGGCAGAAGGCCCAGCATTGTGTTGTCCTCTATTTGCTTTGGCCATTTGTGAGCGATGGCCCTGGAGGGCAAGGATGGGCTTGTCACTCTTTCTCGTGTGTATTCCCAGCATTCAGCTGCTATCTTTACTGGTCCAGAAGCCTGAGGTATCTTCATGCTCTGCAGAAAGGGCCGAGTCACAGATAACTGCTGACCAGGGGCAGTCACAGCTAGCCTTGATTTTGAGAGGTAGACCGTCATCATCTTGCATCTTTAGAGAACTGATGTCAATTCATCTACCAAGAAGATGGTCCCCATGAATATGAATCTTTACAATCAATAGTTTACTTAGTTCTGTTGATCACATTTTGGAGTTAAGATTCTGTGTTCTTGCTCATAACTGGGGACAAAGGCGCAGGACAGGTGACTAACCACAAAGACAGAGAAAACAGGTTGCTGCCTGCTATGCACTAGGGCAGAAGCAGATCACATTCAGCACACTCAGGGAGAAGAGCAGCCAGGTCTTTGGGTTTCACGCTTACCTGGACCCCAAAGACACTAGGATACCTCAGATGTAGACTAATGATTCTGGGCCTCAGTTTCTTCATTGGGAAGGGAAAATTCCAACTGCCTCTAAGTGTTGCTTCAAGGACACATGGCGGGCATGCAGACATAGGTAAAAAAAACAAAAACAAAAACAAAAAACAAAACAGGCTGGGATGCAGAAGATCCCATTTGCTGTGATTATCTCATCAACAGATGCTCACAGACCTTACTAGTCCTGTGCCTTTGTCTTTGATGGGGCTCTGCAGGACTGTTGTCCTTTCTACACGTGAAACACCAATGGTTTCCCAGGTTTTGAGGAAGTGTAGAAGTGGGCTGTTGTGGGAAATCAGGGCAGGGAGCAGTTTAAAGCTATTGTGTTATAGTTTTCTCATCTGCATGATGGCGATGTTAGTCTCAGAGCGGCATGCCTACTACCCATAAAACAATCAGCCCCTACCTGGTTTGCTTTCCCTGCCTAGCCAGCAACATCCATTCACAAGAGCATGTTTTGAGATACTTGGGGACTTGGTACAAGGATGATGTCTGTGCCCCGGGGAGAGGTTGGTAGAAGTGTAACTGGGGTGTTCCCCAAGCTGAGGGTGATCTTGGTGCTGTCAAATGCTTTTTGGTGGCTACTGAGCTTAGGAAGAAACATAGATCACCACCGCCCTCTGGCGGTCTTTTCTTTAAAAGCAGGAAAGAGGGAGGTGCTTGAATGCAAGTTCCAGGCCAAGACAACGGTTTAAGTAGAGGCAGGAAACACAGGTAAAAGCATCAGGTCATGTGTGGTGCTCCCAGGGCACATTTTATGAAGGAGGCATGACCCTTAAGAAAAATCCCTTGCCTCTCTGACCTGCCGTAGTGAGCACTATGTAGGAATGAAGCAGAGTCTTTAGGAGGCATCCTGGCCATGTTTGAGCTGCATGGATCCAAATTCTTTTCCTGGAACTGTGTTTTCTGGGTGTCTCGGTGCTGTTTAGACTCAAGGCTTCTGCTTTCTCGTCTCTAGAATCTGTAGCAAAAACTGACATAATGCAGCCTATGAGGTGACACGTGAACAGCGGTCTTTCTGTACGTGATTCAGCACAGGCTAGGCTGTCTTCAGAAATCCATGGGGCTGCGGAAGCTGACAGCCCTTGGTTGATTTAAAATGTTTCTTACAAATTGGTGCTCTGTTTTGAAAAGGTGGCCATCTTACTTAAAGTTCTGTGGCTCTTCTTGCAATGGACCATCAGCAGCCGGCAACATTTGCCATACTGGAGAGGAAGCACCGGTTCCTTAGGCCTTGCACTGTCCTGCGTGTGAACTCACAATTTCATAAGTAGTCATAAAATAACTTCTGCCACAAAAAAAAAAAAATCTTCTCACTGGAGTCATTAAGAGTGAAATCTAAGAAAAAGCAACAGGGTCAATTATGCTTCTTGTTGCAAGAGTTTGAGCTCTAAATCCTGATGACTGGAAGGGTTGCTAATTATAAGCTCTAAAGAGATGAGTCAATATTTTATAAACCAGAGTGTAAGTCAGAATAGTGTTTGCCCCGTGAGTGAGTTTGGTAGGTTTCAACTTTCTTTCTTTCTTTCTTTCTTTCTTTCTTTCTTTCTTTCTTTCTTTCTTTCTTTCTTTCTTTCTTTCTTTCTTTCTTTCTTTCTTTCTTTCTTTCTTTCTTTCTTTCTTTCTCTCTCTCTCTCTTTCTTTCTTTCTCTCTCTCTCTTTCCTTCTTCTCTCTCTCTCTCTCTCTCTCTCTCTCTCTCTCTCTCTCTCTCTCTCTCTCTCTCTCTCTCTCTTTCTTTCTTTCTTCTTTCCTTCTCGGTGGGAAAGAGGAGTCTACTCTAAACACCCTGCTCCAGTCTTGCCGCCTCCTCCTCTCCCTTCACTCTCCCTCTGTCCCTCTCCTAATCCACACTCTTCGTTTCTAAAGACTCCTCTGAAGAGAACCCCTCGGGAAGGAAATACTCGACTGGAGCTGGTAGCTTCCTCTCCAACAGACACCCAACCTGGATCTTACATGCCCCCAAATATTCACCTTCTCAAACTATCACTAACATGAGCCACTGGGGTGTGCTTGTAGAGAAAACCAAGGCTTTGTGTGTACAGAGTACAGGCATGCATCAGTCGTGTAATGTTTTCTAATCAACGGCATCATTGACCCTCACACATACAGTGGTGATTCCACTGGCCACAACGGAGTCGAAAATTCCTACTGCCTATGTTTCATAGCTGTGAAGATGCTGTAGAAACCCATACCTTTTGTGTTTATGCTGTGAGTATAAGCACACAGAATGCTACCTGTCATCTGAGCATATATTAGCCACAATATGTGCATCACATAAGATTTGATGATAAATGACCATGTTACGAGCTATGTATTTTACTGAGCTGCGCCTGTATCCATTATGACACAGTACACTCCTTTTTATACAGAATTAAGTATAAAACAGTTTACACTGTGACACCTGTAGCAGCCTCCTATATCTTGCCTTCTTCATACCTCTCCATTGTCACAAGAGCCCATCTGGAGGGATTGGCCCAGACCATCTAGGTTTGTGGCTAGTACACTCATGAGCTTTTCACAGTGACAAAATATCCCCCATGTGCCTTTCAGAATGCACCCTGATTGCTAGGTACCACAAGTCCATATCTGTGGGTGCCAGATACTGAGTTTTCCAATTCTTTTGCCTAAATTTCAGAATGATTAGAAATCCTGGGATAGGAAGCTCACCATGAACCACTTGCTTCATTTTCTTTCCTTTGGGAAAAGGAAAATCAGACTATTCTGGGCCTGTGACCTTGGCAATCCTCCATTCTGCATTGACCAAAGGAATGTTTTGCTTCTTTCCAGGAGTATACGTTGTCTCCTGGACAGTACTACTGGACCAATGGTAATCTGTATCTCCCTTCCAATGATCATTGGGTCCTTACCTTTGCTTCAAGAGGCTTCCCTGGTTGTTGCTGAATCCCTGGCATCCACTAAGATCCCTTCGTACCTGGAGGCATGAGCCTGGGCACCTCTGAAAAGGACTCATTTTTCTTGTTTTCTCAGTGCCCAAGATATAGTGCATCCTTCTTAGTGGCCTCTAGAAAATACCTCAGCTGAAACCACCTACAGAGAGCTTAGGGTCGAGGGCTGTGTGTGTTTATGTGTGTGGCATATTAACACAGCTTCCAGCAGTCAAATGCACACTGAGAATGTTGGCACCTTACCAAGTAGCCATCCAAGCCATCCCTTCGTATCTGACATTCCTCGTCCATGGTGTTGACTACCCGTGGACCAAAATATTCAGAAGAAAATTGTATCTGATTATATGTAGCTTTTTCTCATGAGTCCTGAAATGACATGTATAACTCTTTTTGTAGAATTTGCGTTGCATTGGGTATTGCAAAGGATCTGGAAGTCATTTGACATGTGTAAGAGCATTTATTATACACAAGTGCTATGGCATTTTACACCAGAGGCCTGCCTAAACATTGGTGTTTTTTAGTGCCAAGGGTGGTCCTGAAGCCAATTCCCACAGAGTGATGACGGTAGTCTTAGGGTGTAGGTAGAGAAGCAGTGAAGACAGCTATGGAACCACTTCCAGCTCCGGCCACTGTAACCACTAGGAAGGTCCTAGCCTCTGCTAAGAACTTAGTGAGTTTTCCCATTCCATTCCAGTGGCTGATCTGGACCTGGTAGCCATCAGTGCCCATGTTCTTGGTTCCTTGGCTGACATAATAACCCTGTAGCATGGGCCCTCGTCATAGAAAAGTCAAGTCCTTTGCCCAAGGTCACAACTCTCTGATTGCATTTCCTCAGATTTCTGATTCTGAGACACTATGTTGTAGTATGAGGTTTCTGGCCTGTACTTTCGGACCTAGCCTTGAGGCTTGGACCCTCAGACCCACAGAAACACACAGATGCTTAATTAATTTTAGGCTGATCAGCCTAAGGCTCAGGCATATAACTTGCTAGCTCTTGCTCTTAAACTAACCCATGATTCTTATCCTGTTCAGCCATGGGGCTCTGTACTATAGTTGTCCTCTGCATCTTCTGGCTTGTCTGGCGACTCTGGAGTCTCTGTGGCATTTCTGCTCTGTTCTTCCTGTTCCCAGAGTTTTCTTAGTCTGGTAGCAACGCCCACACTTCCTGTCTGCCTTTGGCCAATCAGCACTTTACTATGTTCCCCCTTCGTGTCCTTGCATTTCTGGGGGCTTTGCTGGTAAAAGACAGGGGCATTGTCTAATCCATCTTCAATTTGGGGGCTGTGCTAGTTAGATTGTGTGTGTGTGTGTGTGTGTGTGTGTGTGTGTGTGTGTGTGTGTGTGTTTAAACTCAATAAGATCACATGGAAAGGAAAAACAGCTTCAATCAGACTGTCCCATAAGCAACTTTTTGCAGTGTTTTCTTAATTAATGATTTATATAGGAGGACCTAGCCCACTGGGGTTAGTTGCAAGTCTGGGTAAGTAATCCCGGATTCTATAAAAAAGCAAGCTGTATGAGCCATGATGGGAAAACCAGTAAATACCACTCTCTGCTTTAGCTCCTGCCCCAGGTTCCTGCTTTTCCTTCTTTCTGGGATAGACTGTGACTAGGCAGCAAAAGAGGAGATAAACCCTTTCTCCCCCACGTTGCTTCTGGTCATGGTGTCTATCACAGCAACAGAATCCAAACCAGGACAGAGCCTATGACCCTCTGCATCCTGGTTCTCTGGTGAGAATTCTCCCTTCTTCTGAAGAATCAAACAGCCAAGTAATGAGAAGGTGGTGAGTTTGAGTGGATGAAGGGAGGGAAGGGGTGCTCTACTATTTTTCCTAGGCCTTGGGATAGGTTCCAGGCACTGTCTCAGGTTAAAGAGTGACAGAGTCTGGCTCTGACAGGTTTCCCTGGGTAAGATGTCCCAATGTGTTCCGGTGTGATCTGATATGGACTATTTGCAGGTCTATTGGGAGCTGAAAAATCTACCACCTAGAGCCAGTGAGCCATTTAGACGGGAGAGGACTATTTCCTCACCTCAGACACCTTCCACAGCCACACTGCCCAGGTGTATGCTCTGCGCCTCAGCTGACTTCCTTACTAGTGAATGAAGTGTGATCGGTGTTAGGATCTGTCTTCCCAAGAGCTGCCAAAGGTGCTGAGAAATGGTGTTTGGAGGGGAATGCATGGAATTAGTAACTCTCCATTTGGCCGATGAAAAACAGGAGATGGAACATTCTCTAGCCTGTCCAGGGGTGCCAAGAATGGATGAGCAGGCACATCTGCTGAGCAGTTGGCTGTGTCTACAGTGTGTCACAAAACTCTGGGCAGCACAGTGATGCATGATTCTGAATTACCCCCATATCTCTCTGCTTTACTCCTTTGATGCGTAGACATGCATTCCTCACTCTGGATTTTAAAAATATCAAAATTGAATTCTTGGGTTATATATTTAATGTTTACTCGAATTACCTGGGACTTTTGTTCAGATGTGGGATTATCAGGGGTGGAACCTGGGAGTCTGCCTTTCTAATCACCTCCCAGGTAAGGCTTATGAAGCTGATCTATAAATTCAGTGTTGCAAAATTCTGTGGGACTTGGGCTTGATTGCTAGCAAGAGTAGATTTTTAAAACACAGTCTCAGAGTAGGATTTTAGAGTTGCGTTGCACAAGGGCCTGAGAGCAATACTGTTCTGGCTGTTAGTAGTGAGGTCAGCATAGTGATGTCATATCCCCTACATTCCATGTACAAAATGATGGGCAGGTGGAGTGAGGTATCAAGGTAGCCAAGGCGCTTGACTGATTACAGATAATGATATTCACACGCAAAAAACATGATAATGTGTACCTCCTTTGTTCCTCTGGAGACAAACAGTAAATGACACGCGATAGTGACAGAAGGCATGATCTCCCGTCAGAGGGCTCTCTGTTCTCTTCCCATTGCTGTAGCCAGTGGTATTTCATTTAGTGGGCTAACATAACACAGTGTTTTCCTTAATTCTATGGGTCAGAATTCTTCTATGGCTCTTACTAGACTAAAACTAGCATGCTAACAGAGGTAGGTTCTTTCCTTGAGAGTCTGGAGGAGAGCCTGATTCTTAAATTTTCCTGCTCTAAGAGGCTGCTATATCCCTGAGCTTAGGACTTGCTCCTCTATATTTAAAACCAGCTGTAGCAATAAGTCCACATTCTCTCATGTAGCTTCCTGGCTTCCCCCACCCCACACCACCACAGGCACCATTTTCTCTTATAAAGGCCTTTGTGATTGATTACACTGGGCTCCTGCATAATCTAGGGTGTGTGCACTGTTTTAAAAAGCGTTTTGATTCATCTGTTTGCAATGTTAGTCTTTCTTGATCACATTACCCAGGGCACTCAGGAACTCCAGGGATTCGGATGTGGACATCTTGGGGTGGGGGCATTATTCTGCTATCATGGATGCTATGAAGTATCAGAGACTCTTCTCTCATGTAGCCACAGATTGGACTATGCTAAAATCATGGCAGAATCCAGTTGAAAAGGGGGCAAAGTGGCAATATATTCAAGGCCTCATCCAGTCTCCCCGAGTATAAAGTCCAGGCTCTGGTGGGACGAGTAGGTGCTGAGCTTAGGCTAGTAATGTTTGGGCACATGAGACAGGGCACTGTGACTCTCCCAACCTCCCTGCCTTCTCTCTGGTAACAGGGAAACAGAATCACCTCTCATTGGCCATGTACATTGATGCTTATTTCCCCACCACACTGACCACGTTATTGGCCTCACTGTGTCCACCGGTGAGAAAATCCAGATCTCCTTGAAGCCCAAGAGGAAATGAAGTGTCATGCTTTGGGAAGTGTGAACAAATGGCTGCAGGATCTGTGTCCTGGGAGGCTGGGAGTCAAGGGAGGATGCTAACACTTAGAGGTTGTAGAAGTTGAACCTGAATGCAGAAGAGTTCATTAGCATACGGGCACATATTCCTGATCTAGCGTCATGGCAACAATACCTAGAGCTGGCTTTATGTTTTCTGAGATGCTCTTTGCAGTTTGGTCTCCTATATGGTGGCCTCTGGTGAATGTAGTAATTGGCAAATCTTCCTCAGTTTCCTTGATGCTATTATTTAAGAAAGGGTCAGAGAGCTCAGAGAATAGGGCCTTGGGATGGATTTATTGCAGACATCCTGAGAAGGGAAATCTGATTATCTTCTCAGAGAAGGCTCTATGGCCACTTTTTTTTTAACATTTAGGATAAGAGGAATGTGTTGGCAAGGAGTACATGTACTGTAGATAGAACTGTCTCCTCCAAAGATACATACTGATGCCTTCATCCTCCAGTCTCTAGGATCATAGTTGGAAATAAGGTCTTTGTGTGTGTAATCGAGTTAAAATGAGGTCATACTGGGTTGGAGTGGGCTGTAAACCTGCTCCTTATAATTAAGAGTCACAGAGACAGAGCAGATATGACCATGTAAAAAGAATGCAGAATTGGGGACATAGTACATCTGTGACAACCGAGGAGATCCAGTCACTGTGGCAACTGCCAAATGTCTCCCCTGGGGCCCCGGCACATAGATTTCAGAGTTCCATCCCTGAAACTGTGATAATGTTTGTGTTAGCAGGTGACAGCTTTTATTGTTTGAGTATAGCTTGTACAGAAATTGTAGGCAAGGGATGCAGACTAGTGGGCTAGTGACAGGCTTCACGGCCCATGTTTGTATTCCTCAGACTTTGTCTCTGAGACAAACTGACAGAAACAATTTAAAGCCTTAGTTTGAACAGTCTCTGTCCATGGTCATGTGGCTCATGAAATTCTGGGCTACTACCTGGTGGCAGCCAGGAAGCACAGGACTGACAGGAAGTGACAGATGACACGAGTCAGGTTTCCAGGGCATTATGTCCTGCAACTAAGCTCCACCTCCATTTTTTAGTACTGTCCACTAATATCATCAAATCACTAATCCATTGGGGGTTTACTGAATTCTTTTTGGTGGTTTAGATGAAATTGACCCTCACAGGCTTTTATACTTGAGTATTCAGTTCCTAATTTGGGAAAGATTAAGAGGTATTGGAGGAGGTGTGTTACTGGGGGGAAAGTTTTTAAGGTTTCAAAGGCCCACATGACTACCAGTTAATGTTCTCTCCCTCCCCCTCTTCCTCCCCACATCTCTCCACTCCTCTCTCATATCTCAAAATAAATCTCAGCTACTACTGCCCCAGCACCATGCCTGCCTGCTGCCTTTCTCCCTGCCTTGATGGTTATGGACTCCAATCTTCTGAAACTATAAGCCCGGATAAACATTTTCTTCTATTATTCACGATGTGTACTGGAAACCCATTGGACGATACCTAAGCCCTCAATACAATGATCCTATAGAGGGCATGCCATATTCAAATAATGACAGTATTGATATCTGGGTATAACACCATAAATCCAGGTTTCCTGATACAGTAAAGAGAACGGATTTCTAGTTTGCAAAAGGCTATACCTAACCATCAGATCCTAATCTTCATAATGGATAGCAGGCAAGACAGAAAATTAGAGTGTCCTAAACCACATTGACTAACAGGTCACTGTGTTCCTAGAAGTCAAATCACAGAACAGCTTCTTAGATTGTAGCTTAATATATAATGAGAAAATCAGCCATGGCAATTGGAAATTGTAACTCCTCTGTTTAGCTTGCAGATGCAAGCCAAGGTGCAATGGCTATGGGAGGCTGGCTCCTCCAGGGAGAGCTTGGCAGGGCACTTGTATCTTTAGCAAGTAGTCCTCTGCTTTTTTTCCCAGGGGAAATTCTAGCTAGTAACTATGAAGCAGGGGAAAGAAATATGTGGATTTTTTTAAACACTAACAAGTAAATAGAAATCTGAAGTGACATCAAGGTCAGGGGACTGGAAAGTTTGTTGTGATCCCATGTTAGAGAGACTCCATGGAGGGACTATGGTAAGAGGTTTGGCCTGATTCCTTGATATTCATTTACACACACACACACACACACACACACACACACACACACACACACACACACACAAACACACTTCTTGATCTGTGCTCTAAGACCCATCACATAAAGAAGTCAGAGGAACCTCCTACTCAAAGAAGCTTCAGAAAGAATTCTTTTAAAGACCTAAAAAGTAGGAGAGATGGTCCCCACAGGCTTTCCAATCAATGAATCTGCCTCAAGACCCTACGGCCAATCAGAGTGAAGTACTAAATGTTTTAATGAGTTTTCTAGTTTGCTTGGAACAGATCGACTGTCTCTTCTGCCCGGTGATGGCTGTTCACTTGGCAGAGGCTGAATGCTTTCTGCTCCTCTTGTGTACGACAGGAAAATTATCTTCAGGGATCTTATTTATACAGATACCTCCACAACATCACACTGTTCCACTGTTAACATTTTGTTCATTAACATGGTAGTTGTAGAATGCCAGGTGCCCCACTTTCCTATTACTGTGGGTTTTATGGGAATGGGTACAGATGCACGGACTCAACAGACTTTATCTGGAATCTCATCCCTCAGAAACACCCAGTGGAGTGTAGGAAGAGGTACAGCCTTTTGAAAGCTCAGGCTAGGTACTAGTGGAGGACAGTACATTGATAAAGGAATTGACCCCAGACTGCAGAAAAATGGATAATGAGGGATCATAGGTATAACATCTCCAAAGGCTCCTAAGCCTGAAAGTCACATCATGGGAGAAGCCCTTCTTACCATCTAATCCAGAGACCTGCTACTCCCTGCAGACTTTCATTTTGTTAGGTTTGAGATCCTGGTCTGTATTGATTTGCTATGGAAGCTGTAACAAAAACCAAGGACAGTGTAGGTTAAAGAGTAGATATTTTTCATCTAGGATCATGACTGCTCTGCTGCCTTCTAAGATCATGTGGGGGGATCTAATTCATGCTTCTCTCTATTTGCTGTGACTTGCCGGCTACTTTGGCTGTCCTGCTGTCTGTTTTCATTCAGCATAATATGATGGTGTTTCTGTGTGTGTTTGTGTCCACATTTCCTTCTTTCATAGGAAAATAAGTACTATTTAATGGCTCTACCTCCAAAATGGTCACATCTTGAGGCATTAGGGTTTGTGACATCAAAAAGTGAATTTCAGGGGACACAAATCAGCCGGCCATGGTTGCAGGGTAGGAGACAAGGAAAGGTCTCAATCCATGGCCATGGTAAATTCCACAATGACTAGAGCTGTGACTTTTCATGCTGTGGATCAAAAGCCTGGGGTGATGGGCAACACAGAGAATTAGATTGTTATGGTCCAATAGGAACAGAAAGGAGTATACTTAGAGTCAGTGGGCTCAGTGGCCTGTTGCTGAGGACTCTCATGCCAACTAAAGATAGGCAATAAAAGCACCCCAAACTGATAAAGTCAGGGCAACTAAGGGCAAGGACCCTTTAAATATGGGATGTCTAGTCATCCTGCCAGACAAGCCATGCATGACTGACGAAATCCCATCTTAGGTCAGAGAAATCTAAGTGGATAGGAAGGAAACAGTAGATGTTTGCTACAGTCCTGATCCTTTGCAATGATGCTGTTGCTTGAATACAGCTTTCTGTTGCATTGTGGGTCATAACTGGCCAGC
This sequence comes from Phyllotis vaccarum, assembly GCA_033318265.1. Taxonomy (NCBI): domain Eukaryota; kingdom Metazoa; phylum Chordata; class Mammalia; order Rodentia; family Cricetidae; genus Phyllotis; species Phyllotis vaccarum. Next base: position 61,501,754 of record JARWLC010000016.1, on the reverse strand, counting down.
ACCTTCAAATGCATTTGATCACAAAAATGGAGGAGCAATGTGATGAATAAGAGCAGGGTGCAAGAGGAAGGTTCTGAGGATCTTGACTGTATCAGAGCACCTCACACCCCAGCCCATCTCTGACCCTCACAGGAAGCCTGGATTGCTGAGCTTCTTGCTGCCTGCTTTGCCCCAGTGCCCAGTGGAGTCAGCTGCTTCCACAGTAGCTCCTGTGCTCCAGCCACCAGAGCCACTAGTTGCTTGTTGGGGCATCTAGGTTTGCTTCTCTCATATGGTGCTGCAGAGGCACTGGCTGCGCCAGTCACTGGTTTCTCAGATAAACCTTGGCTGTGGGTTTTTACCAGCTTGGAGGTTGTGGGATCAAGCAGCTACCAAACCATGTTTTGCAGCCCAGAATTACAACCTCAGTAGCATGTACTGGTATATGATCAAGAAACAATAGAGTAGTGTCAAGGAGAGGCTAGGCAGATACATCCCCTCCCCACGTCTTCCCTTATACAGACTGTGGTGAGGGAGAGGTTTCCCATCCATCCTATCCACAGTGTCCTGCTTTGTGATGTCTCACAAAGTGAATAAAACACCAAATAGCAAATAAAACAAAAACCATGGGCTTTTAGTCATGACCTGAGGTCTGAGGAGCTATTTTCTAGCTAGTTGGAGCTACCCAGGTAAGTAGAGGCACCCGAGGATCAGAAAGGAATAGTATAGGACTCCAGTATATCTGGGTAGGAAAACAGTCATCGTTAGATAGTTGGAAAAATGATGAATTCTTCCAATTCTCTCCCACATTCTGAGATGAGCCGGCAAATCTGGAGGAAGGATTGCTGACTTCCATTCTATGCTTTGAGGTCAGGTTAAGAATGACTTTTAGGAGAGAGGACTTGGTACCCTAGGTCATACTGAAGTGTAGAGGGATGATAGCATCTATGTTTGGAAGGCAGGAAGCTGAAAGGTAAATAGAGTGACTCAAGAGATTGCCTAGAAGGAGACCTGGGCCTGGAGTCAAGTCAGCTTGGAGTCCACTGAGCTCAGCTGTGTGGCCTTGAACAGCTCTCTGAACTAGAAAGTGAGAGAGTGGAGTGATCTCTTGGGGTCTGTCATGGTTTGTATCTGGAATGTCCCACATAGACTCATTGTTTGCTAGCTTGTAGTGCTGTTTTGAAGGCTGGGGAGCCTTCCGAAGGTGGAGTCTGGCTGGTAGAAGAGGTCACCAGGTAGGGAACTTTGAAGGTTACCTGCATCTGGCTTGCCTGCTTTCTCTGCTTGCTGGCTTCAGCCTATACTTTCAGACTGTCTCTCCCATGGCCATGTTTTCCCTATAAGAAACCAAAATCTCCCTGAAGCCCTGAGCCAAAATAAGCCTTTCTCTCTCTTACGTTGCTTTAGAAGCTATTTCAATCAGCCCCACCCATCAGTCCTTTTCCATGGGAACCTTCTTCTAGGCATAACTATCTGGTTTTGGACAGACCTGGCTTACAATTAAGGGGCATCTGAGTTGTACCAAATCTGACTCCCCTACCCTTATCTATCATGGGTGTCAATAGCAGCTCTGTTAGGGATGATAACCTACAAGCATGGGCTGTGATATTAGTATCTGAAACGCTGATGTCAAAGATAAAAGGGAGTTAACAGAAGTGGGCGACAAGGGCACAGCACAAACCCTCCAGGAGTGAAGTGGTTTAATGTGTTTCTCCAAAGCTTGTGCATTGGAACCAAACCTTCAGCCTTTGTACTGATGACACAGGGAGATCAGACCCTTGGGGGTGACTAAGATTAGATGAGGTGGGGACCTCACTGAGCATTAGTAGCTTTGATAAGAAGAGCCACCCCACCATCACGCGACTCTTCCTACCAGGCCATGGTGCAGCGAGAATGTCTCACCAGATCCCAAGCTGATAGCAGCACCTTCCCCCCTGAACTTCCCTGAAACTAGAACTGTAAGAAAGACACCTTTTCCTCCTTTATAAATGTCCAAGTCTCAGGTACTAAGGCAGTGGTTAAGAAATGAAGATTGGGTTTTCCCGCCAGTTTGAGTGACACCCTGGCATCTCTATCATAGGATGGATGTGAGGTGAGAATTTAAGATAAAAGGACATACAGAGAACCTGGCCAAAAGCAGCTGTGCTATGTCTAGTTGTCTTTGTCTCTATTAGAATGGTTGTGCATATTGGTGTGAGGCCATGGCATGTGGGAGTCTTGCAAGGTTCCAAGCCCATTTTTTTCCTGGTGACGTCTTGGGGTGTTATTATTTAGCACTTGAATGCTGTGTTAACGAGAATCCATGAGTTTCACTTTTTGCTCTGTTCTATGGGAAAACGGAAGTTGATGGTCCCTTTCATACCCACTAAGAAAATCCACAAATATTGGTAATTTTATGAGGTCAGAGAACTCAGGAATGTTATTACAGCAGCCTGTTGAAAAGCAGGGAAGTGACTAGAGACAGAACTTACGGAGTCACAGCTGTAAAAAACAGCCTCTGAATCTGTGTTGCACAAGCCTCCCCAGTGAGAAGCAATTGAGTCTGCAGGTCTATGATGGGCCCGTGTCTGTCTGGAGTTATAGGAAATGGGAGACTGTTTCCATTTGCTTGCTGAGACATTCTCCCTAGTTGTGTGTGGAACTGCTTTTGTTCGAAGGTTAAACACTAGGATTCCATTAGTTCATGCTGGTAGGAAAAAGTAAAGCCATGGAGTTCAAATGCAGAACTTGGAGAGAAAAATGTAGCTTAAAGGACAAGGGCCACATGATGCTAGCATCTGCATGGGAAGCCATGAGGATATGGTAGCACCCTCCAGCTCCTCTGGGGTCCTCTGCTCATGCTTTGACAGGGATTTTGGAAGGTGGGTCCAGGGGTGTTTTGTTCTCTGCTGACTCCAAAGCTATCTGATACAGTCCAAATGCCCACGGCCACCATAGCAGAGCAGAAATAGGAGGCTAGAGTAGACAGAGGACCTGAGACTTGGAGAAGGAACATGGACACCACCCGGGAGAGACTGGCATAGACATAGGTCACTGGGGCTCAAGATACTCAAGTGGTCACTAATGGGTGCTGCAGTATTAGGTAGTGGGGAATTTTTAGCTTCCCATCCCCATGCTGAATCCAACATTGGCAGGTTTTAGCCTTAAATCACTTCTGCCTGTGCCTCAGTTTCTCCATGTGCGTAATCATCCTACCCACCTTTTAAGGTTAGCCATTAGCTTAAGAAATACTGAATTCTAGGGACTTAGCATCTAAGAAATGAGCATCCACTCCCTAGTTCTGAACCCTGTATTGCCATTCACTTGATTTCCACAGACTTATCTCAGGCCCTTCTCTACACAGCCCTGCTGCCTGAGGTAGTCGAGGTTGGACTGGTTCTCATCTGATGAATCTGACCATGGACATCCTCATGATTTCACTAGTAGAGGTCCCTCCAAGAAAGCCACTTCTGACCTGATAACTCAGAGGCTGGACCATGAATCCACCAGCCTTCCAACCTCTCCTTTCCAATGCTGTTTGGAGGCTTCATTAGAGTAACAGTCTGGGTAGTTTACCCATCTCTATGTAGAGATGGAGGAAGATGATAGAAAAATCTCTACTGTCAAGCTCGAAGAGGAAAATTCTGGGTTTTCTTGGCATTCAAATACCCCTGGATTTGGCCACCAAAGAAACCAAGAGTCTTAGAGAAGATTCTTGAGGTTGTCTGAGCCAGGAGGGGGGAAATATAGCATTGAGATGTGCCAACATGGGCCTTCTGTCCTGCTGTTGTCCCCTGGGTACCACCCTGGGAACTTTCTCCCCTCCCCTTCAGGAACAGATGTGGGCAACAAGGTTTGTTTGAGCCATTTTTAATGTCAGTAAGAAAGGGCAATACTTTGGAGAGAATCAACTAGAAATGGGCTTATTAAAAATGTAAAGTACAAAAATGTTAACCAAAAATAGAACATTTAAAGACCTTTCAGTTCTTTTAAGTACTGAAACCTAGGAATGAAACAAAACACAGCTCCTTCTAGCTGTGAACCTAAGTTATGTCGTGTATGCCTTGGATCTGGCACTTGCTGGTTCCTTGAGGTCCACGAATTCATGGTGGGGCCTCTTTGTCTGTTTAGTTATCCATCATCCTGGAGGTAGCCTCAGAAGACACAAGGTGCTGTCTGGGGCCTCACTGGGATCCTCTGTCTCTTTTAAAGCCTTTTCTCCTCATGTAATTCCAATGTCATGTGCATGCTTCCTCGCTGGAGCTCCCATGCTGCTCTGCTCAGCAGCTTCTCACAGGTCTGTGGACAGGAAGTCTGGGAGCTCCTTGCTTTCTTCACTTGACTTGCTGGCCAGCTATGTGGGAAGACACAGAAATGCAAAGCAAGATGAGATTCTTATATACATCATCTTGGAGCACCCCAGATCCCACAGCCATGACTTATGCCTAAACACAAGTGATTAGGGGTTGCCATGACCTTGAATTTAGTCAGGAAGCAGATAATGCGGAAGTTTCACAGACCCCTTATTAGCTGTGTGAATTCTGCACATCACTTCGAGCCTTGCAAACCCCTTCTGACACAGGGAGGATCAAACAGGATAATGACGGGGGGGGGGGGGGGGGAGTGCTTAGCATGGTGCCTGACTCACTTACACAGGCTCTCAGGCAACTTGTGATTTTTATAGTATCGCAGCTATGAATCATGGTGCCCGGAGGATCGGAAGTACATCTATCTTTTCTTGATCCCAGACAAAGACCATCAGGGTAACAACAGGGGACGGGCTTCAAGGGTCAGTAATTCAAAACCAACTTTTAATTGGAAGGTTTTTGTAATGTAAGTAGAATAGGAAAATGCTTTGCCCCTCCCCCCCTGAAAAAAAAAAAAAGTACTCTTGGCTTCTGAAGATGGCTAGCTAGCTGCTGCATCTCCAGCAGAGAGTTTAAGTCAGGGCTAGCTACCTTTTGAAGCCTCAAAAGGCCTTCTGCTCTAGAACTGGGGTTAGTCCTGCTCAAGAAAGCCTCAAGAAGCACCACATGGTGGGCATTGCTGGACAGTTGCTCTAGCCTTAAGATCCCTGGCCACACTCCCAGGGAATGGCCCAAGGCACATACCCATCATGAAGAGCATACACAGCTGTATAGACCTTCCCCAATTTTCCCCTCTGTTCACTCCCTGAGTTCCCTTAGCATCCTCCACCTCTTCCCAGCCACTGGCCCCTCACCATGGTCTTGAAGAACTGATTGACTTTTTTCTTCTTCAGGGTCTTCTTCTCACCATCGGAGAGATGGGTCTGACTCAGCCGGGGAGACGTGTTGGCCTCATCCAACCCAGGCACACCTGCCACTGAGATGGTGAAAGCTGGAAGAACAGTAGGGGACCCAGGACATGAGTGAGTGGGTACAGGAAAGGTAGGTCCCAAGGGACAGAAATAGTATTTTATGATGTTCAGTGGGTGATCGTGTCTCCTGGTCCTTTGAAAAGCCTTGTCCAAAGGAGTCTAGATGGGAAGAGGGTTGAGAGGACTGGTTTCTTCAGGAAACACATGACTGAGTCTGGACTCAGCTTCCCACTGACTAGTTGGTCTGCACAGGGGCCTGACATTGGCTTAAATATGCGGCAATGGGGAGAGTGGCATTTTCAATATCGTGGGTGGGTTCCATGGTATAAGGGGAAATGAGTTAGAGAGCAGGGCCTGACAGGCACACACACTCTGGGTGGGTCAAGTGTACTGTCATGCACTATTCAGCCCCAAGGGGGCAGCACTGGTTCTGCCTTGTTATTCTGCCTGGTCCTCAGCACAGAGCAGCAGACACTAGAATAGACACATAATGCTGAGCCCCAGCTGTACATGGGCCTCCTTTAGTGAATTGTAAAGTGGCGGGGGGCTGTCCGTATCCCTGGACAGTAAGGGATGGGCACAGGTGCCATGTACATACTGAACACAGCCATTAGATGCTGTGACAAGCTTTGTAAATCTTCCAGGTTAGCAGAGGTACCATGGGCCAAAGACCCATCTCTAAGTGGTTGGTAGGGAGTGGTTCCAGAGGAACAGCAGACTTATTCTTCTGCTTTCCATAAAGCTTGGTCATATATGGGTGATGTTGAGAAGAGTGTAGAATCCAGGGCCTTCTGGCCCTGGATACCCAGCCTGCCTTGCTCTGTAGAAGTTCATCTCCCTACAGTTTGGCAACCCACACTACCTTTCCACCCAGGTTAACAGCAAATACATACCTGGGATGGTGGGCATTGATTGGCTGGCAAAACTCATCTGAGAGAGGATAGACACCCTGGTGGGGACGGCTGCATGCTCCGAGAGGTTGGTGTCGCTCATGAACTCATGCTTTCTGGAAAGCTGTTTGAATAGACCACATATCACAGATGACAAGAGCTTAGCATAGGCAAATATGCAAAGTCCTCAAAGGTCAGGGGAAAGAGCTCAAGTGGTTTCGATGGACCTGGCAGCATACAGTTCATTTTTTTTATACCATTCTGTGTCCGTCTGCCTTTTATATGCCAGAAGTGTTGGAAAGTGTCTGTTCTGTTCGACTATCAGGTGAATGGTGTTTTGAAGAATCCTGGACAGTAAACAACATGTCCATCATCTTCCTTTAGAGGCCCACAAGAAAGTTTATGGGTTTTTGTCTTCACCAGAAGGCATCCTCAACCCTCCAGCATGCCATAACGGCTAAGAGTTCTCCGGCATACTTTCAATAAGCCTTTCCAGGGGGAACTAACATTGAACTCAGTGCAGTCCAATACCAAATCTCTTCCTTAGTAATTATCATCAGAGTTTCTTTTTGAGATAAGGGCTTACTCTGTAGACTTGCTATGTAGTACAGGCTTCCCTCCGCCACCCAAACATTGATGGTATAATTATATAAAGTTATTAATTCATAAGATCCAAAGTTCTCAAGTATGCTCTTCACACCCCACAAAGCCTGTCACTCAGAAACCAGTAGAGTCGGGACAACTCTAGGAGACAGAGGCTTGAGAGCCCAGGTGGCTGCTTTCCTCTGCAGTGAATGTCCAAGCTCTGCTGACTGGGGTTCAAATCCTGCCTATGGAGCATGAGTAGCTGCTCTACCTTCTATTCAACAGTTTTCTACCTCTAAGACCCACCGCAACAAGGGAACCAGAAACAGTCCCACCCTCTCAGGAGCCCTGAGCTGCCTGGCACAGTGTTCTGAGAAGAGCCTCTGAGAACCTGGCACCTCTCTCTACTCACCCGCTTCAGTTCTGACTCTGCGGCTGCCTTCTCATCTGCAAATACCACACTGCTTCTCTTGGCCCTTTTCTTGGATCTCCGCATCTTGACCTCCGGTAGAGTGCTCCCCGGGGAGATGGGCTCCTCCTCCACTCTAGGAGTCTTAGGTGCTGCTGACTCTAGGTCAAAGCTGAAGAGTGGGGGGGGGGGAGCAAAAATGTAAAGTGAAGTTAGAGTTTCCATGGGACAGCCCACGGGAGACCTAAGATGGCCTTCATACTGACTGAGCTATCACTGTAGGGCTAATCAGTTATCTTGATAGCAAAGGAAGGAAGTAATTCATCCATAAACGTTAAAAATAAAAGGTTAGAGTGACTGAAGATGATAATAAGCCATGAAAAGCAGGAGGGATGGTGAGGAGATAAACTGGTTAAAATGTGGATCTAGGCTCAAATCTAGGCACTGCTGCATTTTAGCTGAATGACTCGAGTAAATCTCTTGATTTCTCTGAGCCTCCACCTGGTCAGTAAGTGGGAATGTTAACCTGAACAGTGTTCATGGTGCCTAAACACGAGGCACATAGTGTCCAGCATGCAGACAGGGAAGCTGGGTGGGGAAGAGCCACAGGGTTCCAGGATAAAAGGAGGAAGAGGCAGGAAATGTAGGTGGTATGGGAGTGGCCATGCTACTACGCAGGGGGAGCAGGGGTTGCTGATGTGGGAAAGATGAGAATCTCTGTTAGAGAAAAGAACATTTACAATGCAGCCTGGGTGAAGGATGCTGTCTGCCAACAGACATCACTGGGCAAGGAGCCCAGTGGGGGCAGTGTGTGTGTGGGGGGTGGGGGGGTGCCACAGTGTGCTCTGGGTTCTTGGGAAGGCCATAAGCCTCACCTTCAGCTGCCTAGGATATTTTAAAAATTGCATCAGCTAAGGCAACCCACAGAGTGGCCCCAAGGCTTTCCTGAGGTCCCCTCTGGGGAAAGACTTTGAAGTAAAAGGGTAGGAGGCCCGGGCCAGGAGCTCCAGGAAGGGGCTGACCTCTCTGAAGCGGCTTTGTTGGGAGTGCTACAGTCAGAATTCATGGAGGCCAGAGAGATGATGGACATCTGCCGGTAGGAGCGTAGCATGGATCTGGGGCGGCCCACTCTCCTGTCGTCGAACTCAGGCTGCAGGTATGAAAACAGGTAGTGAGCAGCCAGCAGAGCAGAGCTTTGCAATCTGAGCCTTCATTTCCCTCTGGGGAGGGTGTAACTGTGGGCTGAGGGCATCAGTGCCAAGCTTCCAGCCAATAGGACCACGGGGCTGCAGGCTAAACACTGGCAGCCTCGATCCCAGGGGAACAATCACTACTCCAAGTTTCCCCATGTGACACAGCATCTGTATTATTCAGTGGCCTCATGGACCATCTTTCTTTATGCTAATGAGGCTCCTTGAGATAGAGCCTGCCCGTGCCAGACAGACCAACCCTGTCATTACAGGGCTGAGACTGTGGGCCATATATTATTAACTCACCCTCCAGGGAGAAGGCAGGGGGCAGAGATGGATCTCCAGCCCATGGCTAATGAGTCACTCAATCTTGACTGCATAGAGAAAGCCCTGAAAAAAACCCCTCCACACTGAATCTCTACTAAACTCCCTGGTAGGTGATCACATACCAGTGTGCCGGTGGGTGATGTGTCCTGACTACATGGAAATGTCATATTTGGGACCCTTTCATATCTTGCCCTATTTATTCTTCACCTACCTCCTCTTAAATTGTAATCATAATCTAGAAGCATCAGTACAGAACCTCCTCTGTGGATGAAATAAAACTGCCAAGTTGATAAGAACACATCCTAATAAGCTTATTGCTGAGTTCAAAGTGAATCTCCCTGGGCCACCCAACATTCTAGTGAGGAACACCATACACTGTAACATGTTGGTGTTCACACCACAGTCAGCCTCTTGAAAGTTTTATGTAGGTGCCCTTGTCTAGACTCCTTTAAAAAGTGCTTGGTCACACAGCTCTAGGCTCAGAGAGATAGAGATTTGGAGTGCAATTTCTCCTAGTTGTATATTGCTTTAAAACCATCACAACGTTGAAAAATCCGTTGTGTCATTGAGATTGGAAGTTATAGTGAATACCGTCTTTGTAGGAAGATGAGAGCCCCCAAATTTGTAATCATTGGGCGCAAAAGTATTGGGGTCTGAAGTTTGTGGCCAGTATCTAAAGTGGGACAAAGGACTGGTCCCAGCCTGGGAGGTCTGGCCTAAATCTAAGTATTTAACATCACAATTGCATTTCAGGAAGAGAGCGTGAAATAGGTCAATTTGTTTTTGTGTGCAGGGCCTGCTCTATGCCCTTCCTGGAATTACGACTCCTCTCTGTATGTCTGTAGATCAAGAGGGCTGGAGCAGGCAGTCTTCAAGGAACTACATAGCTCTGACATTTGATGGTTCTCCTTTATGTAAAAGGGCAAAATACTGTCTGAGAGTACTGGCTGGTATCCTCTTTGGGATGTGGAATACAGTGACTTTGGAGACAACACAGCTGGGTAGACATCCTGGCCTTCACTTCCCTTGCTGTACAGCCTTTGGTAAGTTATTTGATGCTCCCGAATATAAAAAGATATATACAAACTTAAAAGCATTCCTATTTTTCTGTATCAGTCAGTTAATATACATCAGCTGTATTTATAGAGGGCCAAGCACATATACTAGGTCTTCAGTAGTGATACTTTTATACTTACATAATTCCTTGGATAGCTTCAAAGATAGGATGTATGACTGGTTTCTTTTTAGGAGTGACATCTAGGAAGTGGTCTGTCCCCGATCTCCTCCCCACCATGTCAGCCCCTTCCAGCTATTATCCCTACACTCCTCCCCTTCCCAGGCACAGGGACACTCATACCATCTCTCGGACACCATATTCCTTTTCCACTTTGATTTTTAGGCTCTTGAAACACTCCTCCATCCGGTCATGGAAAGGCCGCAGGTTGTCAGACACCCTCTTCTCATGGATCTTAATTCCAGCTCCCAGGAAGGGGATCTGAAGAGACACAGTAAGTGGTGGGTCTCAGCAGCTGTGGTGCTGCTAACTATTCCTGGGAAAGCGTCAGATGCTCGGAAACCCACATGGTCCCCATTATAGCTGCAGCCTTGGGGTTTGTCAAGCAAGGGGACAATGACTCAGCTGCTCTTGCTCCCTTGGAATTGTAGTTGTCCCAGGCATTAGAAACCATAGGCACGGGGGAAATCAGAGTCATTGAAAAGTCTACAAAGGGTCAGAGGTCAGAGAACAGAAAGGAAAAAAGAAAACCTCTATCGCCTTGACTTACAGTCTTGCTTAAGAAGTACTTGGCAGTGCAAAGGTGAAACCATGGTAAAATCACCTGGGAAAGGGGGAGAGAGGCTACTACAGTCCACCTTACACTATGGGCCACAGCTGTACTTGTCACGGCTGCTGAAAAAGCTGTGAGTGTGCTGGTATCAAAAAGTTCTCTTATTAGAAGAGAGAGTCTAGAAAGTGCCAGCACTGAGATGCCGTACTGGTCCAGTTTCTTCCCCAGGTGCCTACTGCTTCACCTTGCAGCTATATTTAATGTGTTCTCATTTCCCCAAGAATCAGGGACTTGTCCTCTGAAACAATCAGATCATGAAACCTGGGACTCGGGTGTAGCAGACCCAAGGGCAGGAGGAGGAAGAGCTGCCACCAGACTAGAGCCAAGCGGATAAAAAGAAGGTGTGCTTATGGCTAGGGAGATGGTCACTGCACAGTTCCCAAACTGACCAGTGCAGCAGCTATGATCATCTTCCCAAGACACAGTTTGAAGAAAGTAAATGGTCCCATGTAGGTGTGAAGGTTCAAACGTGTAGGTCACTCAGTTACCAGTGATGCCAACTTGCCAACGGAACCTTCTAACACCCATATGATGTCTAATTAGCTTCACTATGATTTGGAGGGATCTGCCGGGGCGACTGGACACTGGAGGAAATTTACCCACAGGAAACAGGACTGAAACAAGTAGAAAGAAAAGAGACAGGTGAATGAACATGGGAGAAAGCCTAGAAAGAGCTTAAGACATTACTTAAAATATTACCAAAGGAGTCTTCCATAAAGATAATACAGAGAGATTTTAAAATGGAATAAATTCATAGTTTTAGTACTACATTCACTTTGACAAGACAGAAAATTGCTCCACTTAGCATCAATTTCAAGGTGTTAAGAGGGAGGAGGGAGGCAGGAGGATGCAGAGAGACACAGTGTTCTCCAACGAACAGGCCAACCAGACCAAAAGAAGCCAGCAAAGAAATATGGGCATTAAACTACAGATCGACCAGACTTGGCATTCACAGGGCACTCCGGTGAGAGCTTAGGGTATAGATTTTTCCTATCTGTGCATGTGACTCCTTCACAATAGACTTTTTGCTAAATCCTATGAGTTTGGGCATATTGTATTTCTGTTTACATTCATTTCAGAGGATTTTTATAATTTCCTTTCTCACATCCCCAGTGATTCATTGTTTATTTAAATGTGTTATTATTTGGTCTCCATCTCTGTATACAATTTTGAGGTTTATCTTGCTATATGAATCTTGAGCTTTATTCTCCTGTGAGCAGAAAGAATAACAAAAAAAAGATTGCATTTTTTTTTAAGAAGATAACTTTTGTGTGAATATAAGCGAGAATGGAGAGATTCAGACTCTCATGTCTACTGGTTTGGACATGTTGAAAACTGTTAATTGTATCCAGGAAGACTGAACTCAAACGAACCAGCAATTTACTATTACATGTACCTTGAGTGAGTAGAGTGTGTACACATCTACCAACAGGGGGATGGGTCCATAAATGGATATATTGTCTGTATGCTATGTATATACTTACACACAAGGCAAAAAGTCAAACCTCTTTTATGTGAAGCAACCTGGTAGATTTTAAGGACGCTGTCCTGTGCAAAGGAAAGCCAAATATGTAATAATACATAATAGCATTGCTGTACATTCTGTTCATATGATGCTGGTGAATTAACCTTTGCTGATAGAAATGAGATGAGATATTAAAAAGCTATATTTTCCCTACATTAAGAGCAAGCATTTCCAGGTCTAAACACACCCAACAAAGATTCAGCCAAAGGCCTTGAGTTGAAACCAACCTAATTCTATGCCAGCATAAAAATTAATGCATTTGGTATACTTACACAATCTAGCTATATAGGCTTCTAGATAGCACGAATAAATGATAGTGAGGGGCAGGTGGACAGATTTTACAAGCCTAACTGACACAGAGGACAGTTCATGATGGTTCCAGTTACATGTAGGTCAGCAGGAATCCAGGGCAAAGTAGGATGCCTAGGAATGTGTGTTTGGAGAGTAAAACTATTTTTAAAAGGCTAAGAAACGATTTCTCTAAAAGTAGGAATGTGGTCAGCTAGGGGAGGGTGATGATGACTACAGACATATACACGATGGGTTTACGCATTCCAGAATGAGCCTATTGCATCTGGTGAGGAGTCATGTCCATGGATGCTTGGTGATAAACCAAAGAACCATATATCTTTATATGCAGTTTCCTGCATGTAATGCTTCACAGTAAAAAGCTTGAGAGAAAAAAAATACTGTAGATATTATCCCATGTAATAAAATATTCTTACAAAGAACAAAACATCTAGAAAGTTTCCAGTCTTGAAATCTACAAATTCTGCCACCAACTGCATATTGGAAACCTCAGCTTTCTCGGGTTTGGCAAAGCTAAGACCACTTCTTTTTAATGTCTAAGGCTCTCAAGTCTTGAGAAAAATCCCAAAGTGTGTGTCGCTTTGCAAAACAATGCCTTCCCTGAATTTAAGCTCTAATGGACAGTTTACCCAGCAATATTTCTGTGTTACCTGGCACTGTGCCTGTGGCACAGTGGGGACCCAGAACACAAGGGCACTATGAGTGGGTAGGAGGAAAATATGCAAGCTGATTTGCTGAGTGTAATGATGGGGGCAGCACTGTACCTGCACAGCAGGACTGCACCATTTGAATGCACTAGACCATGTTCCTCCCGCTCTGTTCAGCTTTCCTAACTATGGCATGTGCACTTTTCTTTGGGATTAAAGGGCCTCTATATAACCTGTGACCTTGGGAACCATGGGCATGCTGTGGAGAAGGTGGACACTAGGGGGTGCTGCATGAATGTTCCTCGTAATCTTAGAGGCAGTGACATCTGATGCATGCTGCTTTCATCTATTTGAAACCTTTATGAATAGCTTCAAGGCTGGGGTGGAATGTTCTTAGAAGGTATAGCCTGCATCAGCTGCTATGCAAGGCTAAGATCTATCCTCTGAAGGCAGTGGATTCAGCACGGAGAAGAGGTGTCTAACAGAGGGCTGGCAATGGCACAAACTAAGACACCAACCACAAAGTCAATATGTGGACCCCAGTAGTCCTTCCTGGATGCTCAAGAGTATCCAGGGAAAGGAACCACTCAGCCGGCCTTCCTGCTTCTCAGATCAGGGTGGTGAGGGACATGTCATTATTTGAATATTAAATGATGCAGATGGTCCCAGGAAGATGGAAAGACCTGAGGGATATTTAGCTTTCACCAGGTGGCACTGGGTGGCACAGAGTGGGAAGGGGAAAGAAAATTTCAGACATACCTAATGCATTCAGGAAAAAAAAGTATGTCTGTAGTGCTTGCTTAGCATTTCATTTTTAAAGTCCCACTTTGCATAAATTGGCAGAGGCAAAGAAGGACCTGAATTAGGAATACTTATTTTAAGAAGAGTCTGCACCCAATGCTTCTCAGTCCCTGATTTCCCTGGAGTAACCAAACTCCCTATCAGGAAAAGCGTACTTCTCTCTGCATGGTGACTTGTACAGAGAGGGGAGGAGGGGGGATGGGAAGCATGCAGACTGCTACTCCTGGCCCAGACTCCTGCTCACTCCTCACCAGCTTACCCCTCCTGTGTCCATCCATGCACCATCTGCACAGAGCCCAGAAGGGCAGGTGTCTAAGAAGGCTGTCACTGAGCTAGAGCAGGAAGGCTCTGCTTATTTCTTCTTTGGAAAAAGAATAAAAGAGAAGAGAAGAGCAAAGAAAAAGCAGAGAGCAAGAAGATGTGAGGGCGTGGGAGGCAGAGAGAGGCAAATGACAGAGACAGAGATGGGAGAAGTGAAGAGCTTCTAAGAGCAGCAGACAGATGCACAGAAGGAGGTGTGTGGCGTGGGTACGGGCAAGGAGAACACAAGACAATGGATATAGAGGTAGATAAATAACAAGTCCTCAGGCCGAAATCTGGCAGAGCTAGGCAGATGTGGACCCTTTGACCGTGAGCCAGCCCAAAAAAGACCTCAATTATTTGCAGAACCTGATATACATCTGCGCACTATCTGCAACAAACTGGGTCAAGCCTCACAAGCAAGGTGGTGGCGGGGGAGGGGCAAGCCTTCTATTGTCTGATTGGCACAAGCTGGGGTTGGTGGTGGATGTGTGTGTGTGGGGGGGGTGGTTTTCATTTGAGCCCTGCTGTGAAAGCTACCTCCTCAATTTAATATCAATGAAAGCAATCTCAACCACCTGCAGTACAGCATCCATTGCTGCCTGGCATTATGCAACACCCAAGGGTAAGGTGCTCCAAATCTGTGTCCTGGTGAGCCTACTTGGGTATAATCCAGCATCAGAAGAGGGGCCAGAGGTGAGGAGCAGCAGAAGGTCATGTGGAGAGAGGCCAGGTGAGCCAAGCGCCAGAGAATTGGAGCAAGGAGAGGGGTCTGGATGATGCTCCCATGCCCAGCTAGGCTTTACCTGCCATGCGATCAGGTCCTTGAGGCGGCTCAGCTTGTCCTGGTCCTCTGGGTGCTCTCTGACGTACTCTTCAGTGAAGAAGGCCTGTGGGGGACAGGTAGGGACTTAAGACTTACTTTTTTTTTAGGTGAGACACAGGACCCATCTCTGGTATTGAGACAAAATGTGATGTGAGAGAAGTTTCGAGGTCCCGGGCATCGGGGTGGACCTTGCCTTAGCTTTCTTTTTCTTTACAGGAGGCTTAGATCAGCACCCACTGGAAGCAGGCTGCAAATTCCAGGAAAATACTGCCAAAGTGGGGTGCCAGGACCACCAGCAGCAACTCCCCTGGAAACTGTTTTGAACTGGGAACTTGATACATTCTTCAGTCCCAACTAGATTCTACTGAACCAAAACTCTGGGGTTTGAGCTGGGTGGGGTTCAGGATAGGGATTTCTGTGTTAGTCTTTGAGGGATCCTGAGGATCATGGCTCGTGGAAGAGATCCCAGTGAGGAACGTGCCCCAGTGCTCGTGCCCTGCTGCCTCGCAGCAGCCCTAATGGTTCCTCTGCTCTTTCCTTCTCTTTTCAGAGTTCCCATGCCCCAGTCTGCATACTTTTTGTAGGCATATTGCAGCACCTCTGCAGGTTGAGAAGAGGGTGAACCCATAGGTGGCAGGGCAGCGCTGTGGGATACTGCTCTTGTACACTGTAAAGATTTGCTGCTCATACTGGCTCAATAAAATGCTGATTGGCCAGTAGGAGTGTAGAAGGGGCTAGTAGACTGGGAGAATGCTGGGAAGCAGAGGAGCAGAGCTGAGATGCCAGCACACGCAGAGGGAAGATGGGAATGCTGCTCTGAGAAAAGATAATCACTTAGCTAAACAAGATAAAAAGCATGGGTTAGTGTAAGAGTAAGGGTTAGCAAGTGATATGCCTGATTCATAGGCCAAACAGCTTGTAATTAATATGAGCCTTTATGTGATTATTTGGGACTAAGTAGCTAAGGACAGGTTCAGACCTTGGGGCTAGGTTGAGTCAGGGATGTCACTATCTCTGAACTGGTGTACATCGTGGTATTCTTGCCTTTTGGCAATGAATAGTAAAGGATATGGAATGTACAGTGAGATTTTGTAGAAGGAAGCTCATTCTTTATTCAGGATCTGTGAATTGAAAGCCAGCTCAGCTTTCTGTTCTATGTCATGCTAGGGAAAGCCATGGCTCCCTATTGGTACACTGGCATATTCAATAGAGGCTCCTAGGATTCAAGTAACTGATAGTATTTTCTTTTGGCCTCCTATACCAAGAGGGCCAAATACACAGTCTCAGGTTCAAATGTGGGAGGCTTCCTGAGGGGACCCTGTGACTTACATGCCTAGGTTTTACCTCTGCCAGTGGAGTTGGGCTCCCAGATTTCTACATGTTCAGATTTTGAGTTTCTTCTTTACCTGCATCTATGTTATTTTTAATGCCCTATGGAAGAGGTAAGTTTGCCAAAAAAAGCCATGGCTTGTGGTCACCCTGAGCATTTCCTCCACAGAGATTCCAGGGGACTGGAGACCCTTGAGAAATTGTTCTTTCTGTGTCCAGGATGGGAAGACAGGAGGTCAGGTTGGGACCTGATGTCCAACCAAGCTGAGTGCCCACATGATATCAAGTAAGGACAGGCAAGGATAAACTCCAAGGTCCCTCACCTTTTCGTATTTGGCAAAGCCTCCCATGACTGCAGGATCCACAATCCCATTGAGGAGCATAGAGAGCGGGTTGATGGGAAGGCTCTCATCACTCTGGTACTGGTTTATCATCATCAGGATTTTCTCATTGGCTGTGGACATGGTTTCGATGGCATTCTCCAGAGGACTAATTGTGGTCTGTTGGAAACAAGATTGGCAGAAGAGCCTTAGTGGGTGGTCTGAGAAGCCAATGTCATCATTGGAATTGATTTCACTTGGGTGGAAATCAAAGACAGTCCCTAGTCCCCAGGCTGCAGCAGGATATAAGGGTAATGACTCAGCTTGGGCTCTGTCTGCTGGCCAAGGACAGGCTGTTTGGCTTTCTGTTTAGAGGGAAAGGATTTCTCTAGGGAGACACAGGCAGGAAGTGCCAGGATCTGCTCTGACTTCACAGGTTGAATGTGCCCAGAGGCTTCTCTCCTAGTTAACTGGGTAAAACGTTCATCAACCTAACTCATCACACACTGGTTGGAAGCCACTGTGTATGCTCTTGGCCAGAGAAATCAAAATAGCTTGCTATAGGAGCACCCAGCAAGTCCCGAGACCGTGGGTTAAAGGCAAGATAAAATGAAACTCTTCCCCCACACATCTCAGAAAAGCAAGCTCAACAGTGATGTTGGATGAAAACAGACAAACATTGAAGTTTGCAAAAGCTTATGATCCAGAGTAAAAACTAGAGGTCATCAAACATTTCTGCAACACGACCAGTGAGTAAATATTTTAGGATTTGCAGGCCAGATGGGCTCAGCTGAAACAACTCCACTCTGTTACTGCTGGGCAGACACAGTTGGAAAAGTGGATGGGGAAAGTATGCCTGTCCTAACCAAACTCCAGGTGTTAGGATGGGACACAGCAGTTATTCTGAGAAGGGAAGATCTCTGGTGGGAAAGGATGGGCTGGAGGGAAGAGCTAAGAAATCTGAGAAACTTCTTCGAGACAGGGAACAAAAATTATCATCTCTATCACAGTGGTGATGTAGTGTCTGCCTGGCTGGCTACGTAGTGAATATCTTGAGAAATGCAGGTGAGTCTCTGTAACCATAATTTTAAGTTATTTCTGTCATTCCTGACCTAGAACAGATTCCTCAACCTTTCTGTGAGTGCATGCTTTTGGAGTTGTGGGGATTTGAATGAGAATGGTCCCCATAGGCTCTTAGGTTTGGATACTTATTCCTCCGTTGGTGAAACTCTTTGGGCAGAATTGGAAGATGTGACCTTGAAGAGGGGTGCAACTGGGAGAGTACTTTGACGTTTCAAAAGTCCACACTATTACCAGTTCTCTCTTTCTCTCCGCCTCCAATTTGAAGCTTTTGGGTCCTGCTCTGCACCATGCCTGCAGTTCTAGGGAGCAGATTCTCTGTTGCTATTGCTTTTGACTACTGTCTAATACTCACAGTTTTAGTCAGCATCATGCTACTACAAATAAATGCATGTGGCCATTTCCTTATAAGAGAAAAGGGTTTATTTTGCTCATTGTTCTGGAGGTTCCAATTTAAGATTAGTCAGCTGTCTTGGTTTGGCCTTCAGGTAAAGGCACTGGATGACGATGGTGTGATGTATCAATGCTGACTGATACATTATCCTTGACCTAAGAACTTCCTGAAGGTACTTCGTTTTAAAGGCATAGTACCTACTAATACCATTTATTTGATGGGACAGCATCTATATTCAAATTATAGTGACTACATCTGTATAAATACAGGTACATTGACTCACATGAACATACATAAACACATAGAGTATAAACTAGAGGGGAATACTGCTTGACCTATTTCCTAAAATTCATATCTGTGCCCGAGTTTGTGTCCTGCATATAAATCAACTCTGGGGAGCTTTGCAAGGCTGAGGTAGAGGATAACCTCAAGAAAAATGTACCCCTCAGCTGAGGAGTACAACACTTCACCTGGATGCCAACAACAGCCTAGGGTGTCTGGTATACACAGGCTTTGAGGTAAGTCACTAGAAATGATGAGAATATTGACTGGCTTGCCTACACACTTTTGAGACTATTTCTAGATTCCCAGATCTGAATTCTCATTATACTCATCAGAAACAGAGACAGAGCAAAAGAGCTTTGGCTCTCCAGAGATGGGCATTTGAGTAGGGCACAGGCACCTCTGAGTGGAAATTGGGATGCAGCATTTGGAGGGAGGCATGAGTATCAACAGCTAATAACAGAAATCAAAAGCAAAACCGCCTCAACCATTCATCACAAGCAGGCAACAGAGATGGTTTCGTCCACAGTCACCTCATATGTCAGCACATACTCCCAAGGACGGGTGAACTGGTGCCCTGTCATTGCATAAATTACAACCACCCCACCCCACCCCACCCCAATAGGTATTGGATTAGTTGGTTTTAAATTGGTGGTGCTGCTTGGGAAGATGATGTGGACTTTGAGAGTTTAGAACCTTGTCCTCCTTCCAGTTTATTCTCTCTGCTTCTTGCTTACAGTGGAAGATGTGAGCTCTCAGCTCCTGGCTCCTCACCCTGTCTGTTGAGGCTTGATGCCATGCCTCCCCACTATGATGGACCCTTATCCCTCTGGAACCCTACAAGCAAAATAAGCTCTTCTATAAGTTGCTTTTGGCCATGCTGTTTTATCACAGTAATGAAAAAGTAATTAATATTGCACACGCCCAAGGGCAGTAGGTGTCAGATTGGAGAAAGAAACTGGGCTGTTCTTGGATGCCAAGACTGGCTTCTATGAACAAGCACATCAGACTATGTCACCAAACCTGCCATCAGCTTCCTATTGGGACTTCATTAGCCCCTCAGCTCTCTGACATCTTCAAATACCTGAGCCTCAGTTTCTATGGGCAGTGCCAGTTTGTGTAACTTGTGTCCAACTTGCTGTGAAGGAAAGTAAAATCCTAAGGTGAAATGCCCTGGGAACAAGCATGAAAGTGAGTGGGAAGGGCAGTAACTTCCCTTCCCAGCGAGCCAGTAGCCTTTCCAGTTGCTTCTCTGCCTCCCACCTATGCCATCAGCTTGGGCCCAATCAGAAGTCCCATGAGCTGCACGGGGCAGGCAGGCATCAACAACTGCTGTCAAGTTGACAGTTCAAGTTCACCATTGGCCTCAGTTTCCTCCTATGCAAAACAGGGCACTGGACATGACTGGAGAAAGTATCTGGAGAAAAGCAGGCTATGCTGGCCTGCAGAGGTCTTTCACTCAGCAAGCACTGGCTAAGATTCCCCCAAGGTTAACTCAGAAGAGGGAGTTAAGTAGCTGATGCTTCAGCCAGTCACTAGTAGACTAATGTGACATTTTATTTACTTTAGCTTACAGGACTTGGAAGACATTTGAGTTTGTAGCTTTGGGATCCAATGGCTCTTGGCATCCATTGCAGCTCTGACATTCATATTTTGAAGTTTCTATTTTGTAATCTGAGGATGAGGAGATACATAATGATCCTCTAATAATACACTATCATCTATGGCCTAGATGAATTGTCATAGTCCTAGGTGAGGGTTGAGAAAAGAGAAGTCCCCAACAAATAGACTAGACTTTTCCTGAAAGCTCATCCTAAAATAGCCCTCTAGACACATAGGGCTGGGGTCATGGCACCACATCAGAAGAAAGAATGGAAAATAAGAGACAAGTTCATATAATGAAACAAATGCTTAGAAGTACCATCATTAGCAAGGCACCAACCCTCTGTGTCTGAGATGCACACTGAGACTTGATAATGGAGGCCAGTAGGAATGAATCCACTATGACAACCCTTAGAGATGTTTCCAGTACCTTCTACCAGAAGATGTATCGGTTGTGCTTGCATTCCTGTGACAACACACACACACACACACACGAACATATGTACTCACAAGCACACATATAAATGCATAACACACATGCAGACACACATACACACACAGACATACGAACACATGCACTCACAAGCACACATATAAACATACACATAACACACCTGCACATGCGCACTCACACACACAAAACAAGAGAAGGAATAATGCGGTTTGCTCACAGTTACAGAAGGCTCAGTCCATCCTGGAAGGGAAGACATGATGAGACAGCTTATAAATACAGTGGACAAGAATCCCAGAGAAGGAATGTTGACACTGGACTGGCTACCTCCCCCTTATTCTATCTTGGTCCCCAAGCTGTGGGATGGCTTCACTCACATCCAGCGTTAGTTAATTCTTTCTGAAAATAGTGTCATAGACACACCCAGAGGTGTTCCTTACTAATCTTCTAGGTGATTCCAATTCACAATCCAAACTACCCACCACAGAAGCTAACAGCATGAAAGAAGGAAGTAAAAAAGTGCTGTCTGCTTTTTCCCTAATTTCAGAATTCTAAAGTGAAAATGTAAGGTAACTATTTAGCCCCAATGGGTATCAGCATAGTAATTACTTACTTGATTTACTTAAATATTCTTGAGAAGAATTATGGTCCTGAGGCTATTCTTGGCACTTGGAGTACTTCAGGGAAAGAATAACAGACAAAGTATCTGCCTTCCTGGAATTTATATTGCAGTAAATTTACAGTCCAATATTATATTTAATATTTGATCAATAAAAACTGGAAATGAGCATTCAGAAAACTGTGTCGTCTATTGGGAAGTGTTAAGAATTTTGAGGGGGAAAGGGACACAGGAGGGGCTCCATTGGCTTACTACAGTCCAGCAGGTATGGCTGGAGAAGAGGCGCTTGTGGAGCTAACCCAGCGATGGGCTCAATCAGGGCTAATAGGCAGAGCCTATCGACAGCTGGAAAGCTGCTTTCCCTCAAGAGTAGGGCTAGTAATGGTCCAGTTGTTTTTCTGTACCCATGATGATTTGGGTCTGGGGGACCCTCTGAGAATACCAAAATCCATAACGTTCAAGTCTCTTCTATAGTATATCATCCACACAATCCTCTCTTGGCCACTTACAACCAAATACAAGGCGAATGCCATATAAATGGTCATTTTGGCACATTGTTTGGTAAGTGACAGGAAAACATATCCTTATATATTCTGTACAGATACAATTTTCCCCCAAACATTTTCTATTTGTAGTCAGTTGATCTGTGGAGGTGGGATCTGTGCATATAGAGTGACAGCTGTATACACATCACAGGATTTTGTGATATTGTATAGGATAAGGCAGTACAGTCTGGCATAGTGTTGGGGAACCTTTGTTGAAACTTACCACATGTTAACATGTTTTTGAACCAAGAGCACATCATTTGCTTTCTTTCAAGGATACTGCTCACTAGGATGGATGGGACACTGTAAGACAGAGCACTACCCAGACCCAGAGGATATTATGAGAGATTGAAGCCAAACTTGTCCTCTTCTACTAACCTTGACAATTTAAGAATTCACTCTCTGTCTCAGTGCCCCATCTGTAGGTGGGAAAAAATTATCTATTCCTGAGGTTTCTGGACGTTTAAATAAGATCATGGTAGTGAACAGTTTAGCACTTGCTCAATAAATATTTCTTGCTGTCATTGTTACCATTCTATTTTTCCAAGGTCTGGGTCATGCCTCTGAAATGGAGCCTGCAGGCCTTACTGGTCTTCAGACTTACCAAAGACGACAGTGAAGACCAGAGTCAGGGGATCTTAATGCTGACAAAACAGTAGCTTGAAAACATCAGTCAGATTATATCCTCTGCATAGGGTTCTGTGTCACTTAGAGAGAAGTCAAAGTATCCTTAATGTTTCAATGACTTCGGATCTGATTATATTCTTCACCCATTTGCTGTTGTGATTTAGATACCATCTGACCCCAGAGCCTCTGTGCCAGCTGCTTGCTTTATTAAAAAATCCCATTTCTTTAACCAGGTGTGGTAGTACATACCTTTAATCCCAGCACTTGGGAGACAGAGGCAGGCAGATCTCTGAGTTAGGGACCAGCCTGGTCTACAGAGTGAGTTCCATGACAGCCAGGACTACACAGAGAAACCCTGACTCAAAAAACAAAATAAAAAGAAAATCAAAAGTAACTCTCTCTATACCAACAGCAGCAGAGAAGGAAGGAGAGAGAGAGTAGGGAGAGGGGAGAGGGAGAGGCAGAGACCCATCTCTTCAATATCTAGTAGACTATTCCCCTCTGTCCATGAGCCTTCCTTCCAAACCTTTTGACAGGGAAGCTCCCCTGACTCTTATCTACAATGGCTGCCCCTCCTCCTTTTATCACCTCCCTCATGCTTATCACCATCTACATTTTGTGTTTACTTTGATTTTTTAGTTGAGTTCCCGCCCCCCTCCAAGTTGAAGCAGCACTGTGGAATCTCCAGGCCCCAGAACATTGTCTGTTAGACGCCCATGAAATAGTTTCTGAATGAATAACAAAAAAATAAGATATCTCCAACATATTCCCACATATAAGGGTTCTCACAACTGTGCTGGCCCATCCTGAGGGTCTTGGGCACTGCATGGTCCTTAGCTAACAGAGGTCATGGAGACTCTAAGGTGTGCCAAAAAGTCAAATATCTGTGCTGGAGGTCCTGGGATGACTTAGTGAGCAGAGAAACTTTCCACCAAGCCCGATTCTGAGTTCAATCCCAGGAACACACATGGTGAAAAGAAAGAACAGACTCCAGAAAGTTATCTTCTAGTCTCTCTCTCTCTCTCTCTCTCTCTCTCTCTCTCTCTCTCTCTCTCTCTCTCTCTCTCACACACACACACACACACACACACACACACATGCACATACTAGCATGCATACACACAAAAAAAATCAAATAAATATAACAAACAAAATACACATCTGCTATATATAGGTAGCTCAGACGTCTGGATTTTATCCACCTCTGTCTCTCTGGTATTCCTCTTTCAGCCTCAGTTTCTCCAAATAGAAAATGGTTCACCCTGGGATTCTATAGAATGCCATACTGTATTCTACAGAATGTCCTTGGTCTGGATGGGGAAGGGCTAACTGGGTGGATGCTCTTCCAGAGACTGTCTCTTTTCTTTTGCTTCCTTGAAGTCCCTACCACAAAGATGTTCCTTGTCTACTGATTTCATTAGGGGTATTTAGAGAGCCTTTTATTTACTGGGAACAATAAGTTACCTAGTGATTAAAACATAGAACAAAACAAAAAACTCTGGCCGCAGATGCCCTGGGTGCTCCTACTCGGGGATTCCTATAGGACCTTTAAACAAACTGTCTGTCCCCTTTATAAATTCAAAGATGCCTCTTGAGGCTCAGTGGGCCCTGACTGTCCAAGGAGCAGAGGGGCTGTCTTGACTTCCCGAAACTCACCTGAGACATGTGAACCACCTCAAACCAACGCAGGATGCCCGGTAGCTTGTATGCAGTCAGGAAGGAAGTCCTCTCAATCCACATAGACTGGCAGGAGAGAAGCAACAGGCTGATAAAATCCACTACTCCAGGCTCTGCTGGCTCCGTGCACCCATAGTTTCCAGATACACACAGTGCCACCTGCTCCTGAGGCATTCTTAACAGTTGTTTAATCTCTCTCTCCTCCCCCTCCCCTTCACCTACCCCCTCCCCCAAACCCTCTGGACTCTGGTCAAGGTAGTTCAACCTGGTTTTACTAACAGTCTGGATTCTTAGGTCTGAATGTGTCCATTTGTGTAGTCTAGGGGATGAATCTCCAGTGCTCATTTGATCCCTTAAAGGATGCTAATTCCTAACTATATAAAGAATCACAGGCTGAGAGCTAAGGGGAACTTGGAGACACCCCCTCATTCCAGCCTTGACCTTGAGGAGAGATGAAAGGTCCAAGCCAGGAAATGTACACATGTGACTGGCACTCAGGCAGTGGCAGCATTTAGAAAGGCTCTAGGTGTGTGTGCTGGAGGGCTTGCTTCAGCCATACTCTTAGCCTCTTGAAAATGCACAGATGTCCTTGACTGTCAAGGTCATCTGACAGAAATCTGTTACATCTTGGAAGAAGAAAAACTCAAAGGATGAGAAGACCCAATGGACATATTGTCTTATCTGTGACACCAGTGCCATGTTCCTCGACTCTGGAACAAGTTCCCTACCACCTGTGGTTGGTAGAAGTGTGTTCTGGTTGCTGAAGATGGCTAAGGGGAAGAGATGAGATACTCACAGCAAACTCATTTTCTGGATCTACAGTGCCCTTGCGCACAGGCCTGGAGTAGTGGAACTTTTGGACATAATTGGACTTGTAAAAACTGAAAGACAGAAAAAAGTGGACATTTCTAGAAGCCGTACCCAGCTGCTAACACCTTAAACATTGGATCTGGTGGAACCCTGGTGGCAACATTTCAAGGTCTATGTTGAGGCTCTATAAAAAAAGATTTTCACAGGGTTGCAAGGTGATTTAGGAGATGGACGAACCTTATACCCTGGGTATTTGCAATTTTGGCATTAGTGTATTATCAGTGGCTTATGTCATTGTTTCCTGCTGTCCACTGAAGGGTCTGGAATGCCTAAGAACAAAGCTAAACATCCCCCAGAGTAAATTCCAAGGATTGTTTTAGGAGCCTCAGACATCCCCCTTCACTTTTTTCTGAATATATGGGGACGATCAATTGCCATGCAAAGCAGGGCACTATGCTAGCTATAGACATGCCCCTGTCAACAGGTGCCTAGCCAAGGGGGAGAGGGGCCTGGCCGAGGGGGAGGGGCTGCTATCTCATCTGTATTACATCTGTTTGCTGTGATGTTGGTATGGGGCTCCTGGAGGAACTCCCTCTTCTTAGCAAGCCCTTGTTGATAGACAGTGTACCCAGAGAGAAGAACTGGGTATAGAGTGAGGTGCAGTCAAGGACCCCACAGACCCCACCCCCACCCCCCACATCATGACCTACTCAGTGACTGTGCAGTCTGATATGAAGCAGATGAACACTTGCCTCCATGCTGCTTACTTTATCACTGTTGGAAAATCTCCATCATTAACCCACCCCTTTGCCAAAAGCTGAAAAGATGCTTCTTTGGGAGAATATGCCCAGCATGCCCAAGGCCCCTTTGTTCTATCCCTCTACCGATCTGCCAGCTGCCAACTCACACTACTTTCTTGGTGTCTATTCTAAGATCAGCCTGAGCAGCAGGCTCCCACATTAGTTCAGATGACTACTGAAGACTCACTATACATAAAGCTAGCCCCAGCCCCCAGCCCTGTTCCTTCAATTCATCTTTGGCTTTAGCCATATTACAGACAAAGCCCAGGTAATTGGGGGGCAATTCTTTTCCCAGAAGGCAAAGCAGGTATGGACTGGCTGAGGAGACGTGGCCTGTCTTGCCATCAATTCAGCCTCTTGAAGTTCTATCCATTCCTTGCTTAGTGGGCTGTGGGTCTCACTTTATAATCTGGTCGGGCACTGGTTTGTTCTTGAACCTGGGGTGTTCATCCAGGACAGGCTGCACAGTGAAACACTGAATATCTGATGTCACCAGAGTTAAGGATTTAAAACACGTTTGTTGACCACAGGAGGATACCAAATCTATTGGAAGCCAGATAAGAGCTTCTATGCTGGTCCTTCTGGGACCAAGCTTTTATTCAATGGTCAATTTTCTGGCTTCCAGTAAGGTCCTAATGACCAGTGAGCACTTGCTATGGCCTTTATCAGAGCTGACTAATACCTTGTAACACCATCCCAAGGTTCTGCTTTAGCTAACAGAATTGCTTAACTATTCTTAATCACCATTACCATTGCTATACCATCATTGACAATAATTCCCTCTAATGAATGAATGGCTCTCTATCAATTACCTAGTATGGCTCCCCATGGTTTCTTTTAATTTCTCCAATTCCACTAGATGTCATTGTTAACCTCAATTGTTCCTATTGGCTCAGAGAAGCTATGCAACTTGTTGAAGGTCACACAGTTTGTAAGAAAAAAGGAAGGGTTTATATTTATATAACTTAAAATTCTTTATATAATTTTAGATCCGTCATTGGGGTCACAGGAAACAATGACTCAAACCATGCTTGGGTTATCAATGCCAGAATTCCAACTCTGTGGATAATCTGGGGGAGCTGCGTGCTCCTGAGAATGTAAGACTGGTTTATTTTCTAAATTACCTTACTAAAAAAATTTTCACCTGAGCCCTTGTTATACATGGTGGCTCTCCAGAGCTCCCTCAGAGCTTTTGAGTCAGGCTCTTCATTTTCAAAGATCCTGAGATAATATACACGCACAATAAAGCTGAGGGACATTCTGATCTAGAACATACTAACATGCTTTGTCCACCAACTCTTGACAGCTTCAGACATAACCTATAGCAAGAAGTAAGAAACAGTTGGAAGGAGTTCTGTGATTGATTAGTGATGTCTGCCATCAGCACAGGATGCAGGCTGGCCAGGCATATTAGATGGATCTTTGCCTTCCCTATTCTAGCCCCATCTTTACTCATATTAAGCTGGTCATATGACAAACTAAGTGGAAAGAATTAACAGTCACTGGTTCTATCATTGACCCCCGCTTTCCTTTCCATATTTTTCATTTTTTCTTCCTTCATTTTTCTCTTTAAGCATCCAAGTTATTTCTTCTCTCTCTTCTACCCAAAGACCACAGCAACTTCAAGTCTTCCCTGAGCCTGGCATGTGAATCAAGCTAAGGAGTAGTCAAGAGCTGACCTTGCTGGCTTTTGAAGCTACTCTGTGGTCTCTAACCATGAGGGCAAAGTTTGCACTTTTCAGGAGTCATTTTCCTTCATGGTTCCCATGCCCTTTGTCTACATGCCGTCTTTTGATGAGTCCTCTGTGTTAGCATGCTGAGGTGGGACTGTTTCTACTCTGAAAAGTACTTCCACATGAAATGAGGATTTCTTAAGAGAAAACAATGCTTAATGGCATTGGACTAGTCTCACTGGAAATATATCTGCAAACCAGGAAAAACTTGAAATCTCAGTCAGACAGCCTGGGAGATCATTCCCTCTGGAGTGAGCATCTGATCTAAGGGCAGGGGCTGGCAGACTGTGGTGGGCCTGATCCATCTCCTTGCCCATTTCTATGGCAAGCACAATAACACAGATGGCCTATTTTCAAATTGCTATGACATGACTTGTGAAATTATTGCATGATTCAACATGTCAGTGCCTGCATATAAACCTTGTGGGAACACGGCCTTGCCCACTAGGTACATGTGATCAGTAACTACTTATACATTGGGACAGCAGCTAAGGACTTGTGACAGGGACACAAAACTCTCAAGACTAACCTCTACATGAAGGCTTGCCAACAATCCTCTTAGAGACAATTCTAGCCTGTGTATATTGATCTGAGCTGCTGGCACTTATTCAAAAGGAAACTCCAAACCTGTCCTTGGGAAGCCTTGACATCGGCACTTTCAAATTATTTAACTAGACTCTCCATGCCTGGTACACAGATTGGCAGAAACAGCAGACCTTTGCTTCTAAATGCCTTCTACTCTCTGAACACCTTAAGGAAGACACGAGACCTGTCATTACCCCCAAATTACCTGTTGACCATTAACATCAGGAGGTAAGAGGACAATGTTAGCTATTCAGGGTTATGGCAAACAGCAGGCCTGAGTTCAAATCCTAGCTACATCGCTCTCTCAGCACAGCCTTGTGTATGTCATTTGCTTTCTGAGCTTCAGTTTCTTAGTAGTAAAATGCAAAGAATAGGTTCATCTCCAAGGCTTATGATTCAGAAAAGGGGGGGAAGATGCCTAAATGTTAAGTTTATGGATAACAGTTAATAGTGTTCGGACCCCAGTCTTTAAAAAAAAAAAAAAATGATGATGTAATAGAGCCCAGACTTCAGACAGACAGAACATGGCATTTAAAGCCCTGACTCCTCTAACTACCTTCGCAACCCCAGGCAAACTGCTTCATCTCTGCCTTGTGTATTACTCTTAGTTAAATATGAAAATTTAACACCATTCTAGAAAATTCTGTGGGGTTTAAGGAAATAATGTTCATGAGCTACTCAGACTCCTGAAGAGATCTAGAAAATTCCAGAACTTTCTCTTTGATTTACCACCTTGTTCCTGGTACTAAAGCAGGCCATGGACCCTAAATATAATGCCATGATTATGGACAAATGCTCTTTCCTCTATACAACATCAAAAGGCCATACAGCCATTCAATACCTGGATGTCCACTATTGGGGCCTTAGCAAAAGTCCAGGACTCACTCACTGTAACCAAACTGGCCTTTGGTGCCAGCCAGCAGCCATTGGTTGCACCTTCTCCTGCAAATGGCTGTGGAGAGCAGGCAAGAAGGGCAGGCAGGCATAATGAAAAGGTCACAGATGAATATTTACCACCCAAGGGAAAAAATATTTGGATTAAGGTTTTCAGCAGACTTGGCAGAGCATCTATATAGCCTGATACCCCACCTTAAAAGCTGTAACTTTATCTGTACCAAAGGATGTGGTGCCAGGTACTAGGCTTCCAGGCTTCACAGCGAGCCTTATCCTGGCATTTGTGCCCCCTACCTCCCCAATCCTTCCTCCTGTTAGTGGCAAAACATAATCCCTGTAGATGCCAGGCTTGCTCTCTGGCTGCTCAGCTATGCTACACTGTCCCCCCCTCCAAGCTTCAATTCCTGTATCTTCATGTTGCTCTGTGTATTCCAGGCAAGCTGGTCCCTCTGCTCCTTCCTTGTTCTATCACCTGCATCATTTCCTTTTTAATTTCTCTCTCCTTTTCTGTTAAGCAATGAATACTTTCCCAGAGTGGGCTTTGGGCCAAGAACTTTGGGGGAGGGGCATGGAAAACATAACACAGAGGTCTTTTCTGGGGGATTAATACCTTCTTTGTATTCATATCTCTCTAAAAGGCAGACAAAACAGAACACACAAAGAACAAAACAAAAGATCAACAAAAATCAAACAATGAGGGCTTGAGGTCACAGGGTCATGATGAACCTGGAAAAGGCCCCTTTGGATAAGATGCCAGGAAAAGGCTCTTTCTGGAGGTGATGCACCAAATTAGAATCTGATAGGTGAGTAGAGACCAGTGAAGCCAGGAGCTGAGGGAACAGCATTCTAAGCAGAGAAAACAGAAGTGGGGAAGGACCCGAGTAAGAACAAACAGTCCTATTTTAGAAATAAAATGGATAATCCCAGCAGTTGGGAAGCAGAGGCAGGCAGGTCTCTGAGTTCAAGTGTGGCCTGGTCTACAGAGTGAGTTCCAGAATAACCAGAGATGTTACACTGGAAAACCCTTTTTCAAAAAAAAAAGGAAGGAAATGGTAAAAAGACCAAAAACTAGAAAGAGGAGCTGGGAATGAGAATGTTGTATAGCCTGGGGTCAGGGGCAGCCTTGAAGCCCAGCTTAAGAAGGGTTGTTCATGTAAAGTCGTTTTAGTCCTTGGGAAAGGCATCAACACCCAACATCCTCCTCCTTATCTGGGCCGTTTCCTTAGCTAACACTAAGATTTGGCTGTTTATACCAACTTATGTCATCAAAGAAACCTCAGTCTCTCAGCCAGAGCACCCTGCATGCCTTCCTCTTGACATGGGTCATAGTTTTATAATAAATATCTAATGATGTAAATAGTTGTCTACCTCTTGTAGCATTATAGCAACTTTGTACCTACCCGGAAGCAGATCACTTTGGGTGTAAAACCCTACACAAAGCCAGATACTGATCAGGGACACAAAGGAGGATCTTTGGGATTAGAACAAAGAAATGAGGGAAAGGGGAAGGATAGGGATGTTGTGTTTTGAGTGCACCCCTCCATGAGCATTGGGATGCCACTTAGACAAAAAGTGTATTATTTCTACGTGTCTTCCCATACACATTAAACTATTTCAGAATGACCTATGATGCCTAAGAGGGTAAATTCTGTAGAGGCAGTTGCCATACTGTATACAGAATAATGACCTCACTTTCCCCCCTCCAAACATTCCAGGCTGCAGTTAGTTGAACCCACACCCATAGGGTTACAGAGGAGTGGGTATACTGAGATGAACCTCTGAATCCCCCTTGGAGACCCAAATCAGCAGCCAGTGATTCTGGGGTCAGCTCTGAGCTCTGAGATGGCTCCCATTTAAAGCTATGACTAGCCCTCTGGCTGGGACATCTTCCAAGGATACACTGGCCTTGGGCGTTCTTCACAGCATCTCCTGGGGCGGAGGTTGTGTTCATCTTTTCTGCATTGGGGAACTGGCTCAAAAGCTGCATCTGGAAGTCCTCTCTTCGTTCATATTCCTTCCCTCGGTAGATGAACACTTTGTTCTGCAGAGAGTGAACACAGCTGTCAGACATGTCAGGGCCTGGTGTGCAGGACATCAAAATCTACCAGAGCCAAGAGGCTTTCAAAACGAGCCTGGGGCTGGTGGAAGGGGATGGTTTCCAGTATATGTTTCTCCTTTCCCCTTCTCATCAGAGGAAGTAGGGATGACTTAGCAGAGTGGGCCACTGCTTTATCAGGCTTAGTTCTAGAGGGCAGGGAGATCATGGATGCTGAAGATCTGGTTTAGAGCAATCTACAAACAGCTTCTGGGACCATTCACCATGTCACACCCATTTTATTTACATGCCAATAAAATGGCCCAGTTTCTTTCAATGGGCCATGAAGGCTGAGACTATGGGCTGAAAGGAACCAATATTCAGGCCCTCCATTACTTGGCTCCTGATCTTGAATCTATGTGGGTACTCTCTTTACCTATGACCATATTAGCCTCCTCTAGAACAGAAGGTGTTAATGGGTAATTTGGGCCATCTGGGGCTATTTACAATCCCTGAAAACATTTTTTTCATTGTCATAACTAAGGGTGATGATGCTCCTAGACATGAAGGAACGAGGCTAGGGATGCTCCTAAGCACCCTACAATACACGAGGGGGGCCCTCCACAGAAAGACATTATAAGGTCTATATGTCTACATAACAAAGTAGGAAATATAGACCATGGCTGTGCCATCTTTGTTGATCTCATGGCAGCTAAGTTTTTCTGTCCAAGCCTAAGCTGTAACTTACCTGTATGTGAAGCTCCAAGCCATCTGGGCATCAGAGCAGGATGGAGATGTTTAAAAGTTCAGATTTCCAGGCCTCCCACTAGATCTGCTAAGGTGTAGTCTCTGAGAATCATCCCAGGAGTACACACTCCTAATAAGTTCTCAGGAGAGTCTAATGTGCACATAGGGCTGGGAAGATACACTGCTTCACCCAGGACACTTTGCCCACCTATCTCCTGTTCATGGCAGTTTCTCCTGTAAGCCCACTATGGCTTCCATATTGACTGGTCACAGCGAGAGGCTTGGTCCCTAGACTACACTGTAAACCTAATGAGGCCAGGTCAGAGGTCAGATCTGCTATTTCCCTGGCATCTTCTTGACTCTACAAGTACAACACAGATTCACATAGGAGCAGTCCCATGGAAGACAAAGTTCAACCTGCTACATGCTAAAAGCAGCCACTGTGACACTGGTCAGAAACTGGTCAGGGACTCTGTGGGTTCCCAAGGTCCTTTCAGGGGGCACAGCATCAAAACTGCTTCCATAATGATGTGATGTGTCTTTCTCATTCATGTTTAATCCTGAATCTAATTCATCTTTGATCCAGCTGTTTCCTGAGGCATAGGCACCATGTAATGACAACCTATCATCGAGCCTTTTGTCTTCAAGGCAGACTTTAGAGGTGTGTGCTGAAATATAAGGGAGCATGCTCTTCTTGATATGATATCCTTGTGTGCTTGCTTGAGGCAGCATCTCTTTACACAACCTAGCACAGTCTGGAATGTTCTATATAGACCAAGTTGCTCCATCGTCCTGCCTCTGTCTCCTGAGTCTGGGGATCACACATGCTCTGTACTGACTTTTTAAGTTGGAAAACTGTAGCTATTATTTTTAATTTATGCTAACATGTGACCCTGCACATGGGCTTACTGTTACTTCTAAGTAAGTTGCCAGACATTTTCAGTTTTCCTTAATTTTCATTTTTTTCATACGGTACTCATTTATAGAGATAGTTCACAAATAAACAAGGGCCCTGTGACTGTGACTTCAATAAGTGTTAAGAGAGCAAAGGGGTCCCAGGACCAAAAAAAAAAAAAAAGAGAGAACTATTGCCCTGTAATTCCTTGGTAGTAGATCTTGCCTGGTCTTTTCTTGAATGCCCCATTCCTGAAATGGGCCATCAACTTCTCCAAGCAGCTCCGTTTGTGGCATTAAAAACCCATTGCTACTACTGATGGTTAAGGTGGAAGGACCAACTGGGGGCTCTACTGGGGGAAGTTGTAGTTCTTGGACAGAACAGAGCTTTTAAGAACAAGCAGATCTTCAGAGCACAGGGGGACAGCCATAATCCCAAGGTTCCCAGACCCTAGCCCGAGCCACTGGCAAACCCACCCTCAGGAAGGTGGGGAATCCCTGGCCATAGTATCCAACGGCAAAGTAGTCTGGTTTGGGTCTGAGGATTTTCATGATGTTTTCATAGAATTTGGCCTGCTGGATCTGAAAGAGGAAAACATAACTTGTATCAAGACAACACAGATGTGAATCAATCAAAAGCATATTTAACTGAAAGAGTTCAGTCATCACAATATCCTCACCAATGTACTAAGTGCAGATAATGGCGTGTCTGTGACTAGGCCTGTATTACTGTGGATAGAGCCATGCTTAGAGCCCATGCCTACTGTGCTAGGTGACCCACCTGCAGGACTGCATTTACCTATTTCATACTTGTGTTATTTTTGTGACATCTCCAGTGCTTTATGTATGGAACTGGCAGTTGGTCCATATGGAGATGACCCCAGGAAGCCCCAGATGGTGGCCCTGACATCCCTGCTGTGCTCCTTTCTTTGTGAAAATGTGGTGGTGAGAGGCATTTGTGAGACTATATGGGTGTCCAAATGTCTCCAGGTAGAGACATCTTCCTGTATATGCACACATAACATATTTTGCCCACTCCAAGAGGCATATGCTTTTTCAGATGTTGGTATTTTTGAGAGTGGTTTGCATCTCACTCCACAATTCACAGCACTTTACAAGCACTATTGGTCCCAATGAAATCTTGATATAGCACAAACAGTATGAAGAGATGTGTCATAAAGATCATTTGATGTGACATAGAATATACATGTGGATCTAGACTGGTGCCTCAATGGTATGTGCTTCATGAAGGGATGTGAATGTACATGGGTAGTATGTGAGGTGCCCTGGAAGGTCTGTATATAAACTCACACATTTGGAATATTGCACACCTGTGTGTCTGCAAACATCTGCATGTTCAGGGAGTATTGTCAGTGAGTGTTGGTTGATGCAGGCACATGTCTGCATTTGAGTCATATCTTACTCAAGAGCTCAGCATATTTTTAAAGTGATAACTATTCTAGCCTGCAGTCCCCCACCCTAGCAGTTGATCCACTCAACATTCTGAATCTCATTTTACCATTTTCCAGGAAATGCCTACATCAGCTTTTATAGACTGAGAAGGGCCCCTGAGAGCCTGGCACTTGGGTGAGGGCAACTCCCTGCCAATTCTTGACCTTTGCAGTGAAGGCAGAGGAGGCTGGTCCCTCTCCCACCAAGTCCCTAACACCGACATGCTAATGGGAACAGCCAGATGGGGAGCATGTTAATGTGATTTATCTGTTCATCGAAAAGCACCAAGTTGTGCTTTTATTTAATTGGTTTGGTGATTTGTGGAACTTTTACTGCAAATGAAACAGAACATTTATTGGGTATGCAACATCTGTAGCCGTTGTGGTTCCATCTAACAATGGCAGGGTGATGCTCACCCTGGCCTCACCCAGGCCTTCTCCACGCTATTTCCCTAACTACTGGCTTCTCTCTGCCAAGCTCTGAGACAAGGGAACACTGTGCACAGATCTCTGGGTAGGTGCTTTGGGGGGGGGGGGGGAAGTCTTACCAGGTTCTGGCTGAGTAGCTCATAGTCAAAGATCTCCATCTCATACTGTTCAGCCAGTTCCTTGCACAAGCTGATAGCCTCTTCCCACATCTACAGGATCATCGTGGAGACAAAAGTTAGAGGTGTCCAGAGACTTGAGCCTAGCCATGGACTCCTAGAGTTTCACTGCAGACATCCTCTTTTCTAAGCTTAGCATTCATATGGTGCATGCCTGGGACTTGGTAGTGGTGTAACCTTTCCCTGGCTTCTCATCCTGCTCCTTTAAGGAATAATGGTGTAGGCTGTTGCGTGCTCTGTGATTCTTCCTAAACACCTGGAAAGAGGTCACTAACAGCATCCTTACATTCCAGATGAGAAATGACAGTTTATATACCCAACCAAGAGTGGGTTTGGAGGCCAACCTCACTAGATATCACTCCATTTGCTGCATTGTAAGAGCTTAGTGATTTATAATCATCCCGAGTCCCTCCCCTCCCTACTATGCAGGTTATACAGGGGAGGTGTCAGAGAGGAATGATTCCCAGTGAAGTAAACAGATTGTAAGAACATTTCTGGAGATGGGATTGGGTCCCCAGTGTTCAGTCTCTGATCTTATCCTCTGCCAGTCAACGCCACTTAGTGGGGGTGATGTGGTTGTGGATGGAGATAGGGAGCAGAGCAGAGGAGGCAGTGTGCTCGATTATTAAAACTTTTAAAGTGGGTCTTCTTGTCTTTAATATAAATGGAAAATATGGATCTCAGAGACACAAAGGAGTCTGCACACTTATTTTGTTGCTCTACTTTAAGCCAGAAGCCAAGATTGCCCCCCCCCCAGAGGCATCAGTATGCTCCGACCAGGCATAGGGAGGGGCCAGGGCTGGATGGAAGCGTGACAGTCTCAGAGGATATCCATTCCCTTTCCACACTGGCTTTACAACAGAAAACGCACCTAAATGGAAAAGCTGGGGGAGGCGGGGGAGGAAAGAGTGTGCGCTGCCAAAATTCATTGTGAGCTTCTTAACAAAAGTGCTCTCTGCATCCAAGCATAAAAATAAATAAAACTAAGTGTGGAGCAGAGGAACCATGGCAGTAAACCCCAGACAGCTTAGTGAGCAGCATAAAAATGCTTTATGTGCCAGGAGGGCCCCTGTTTGCAGCATTTCCTCAAGTCCTCTGGGGCCTCTGACCATCGCTGACCTTGCTGGGCTTCCCAGAACAATGACTGGGATGCATGTGATGAACATGCGTCAGAACAGTGATGGATGCCTGGACATCCATCTATCTGTGTGGTCACTGAACTTATACAAAGATGGGGGAAGATAACATATGTTCCCGTGAACATCAGAGGTGAGGCAAAATGAGATGGGTGGAATTGTTGGGATTGGAGAGGCACTCTATCAGGTGATGTCAAGATAGACTTATGGAGGAATGGCCACTGCATGTGTCTGTAGGAAGGGAAAGCTGAGGGGTACTAAAGAGTTTAGGATTTATTCTAGAAGCTTCCATAGCAGTGGCTTTCAGGATGACCTGAGGCACCATCATGTTCTCTTGCCCCCATCATTATTGTACAATACCAAAAGATAACATGCAAAATAGGATAATGATTGGCATGTCATTTTCTCTTTTTTTAACAAACAAGATGATATATGCTTTGAGCACAAGGCACTTGGGCCCTTTTACTTTCTCCTCAGTACAGGGTAGCTGAG
This sequence comes from Phyllotis vaccarum, assembly GCA_033318265.1. Taxonomy (NCBI): domain Eukaryota; kingdom Metazoa; phylum Chordata; class Mammalia; order Rodentia; family Cricetidae; genus Phyllotis; species Phyllotis vaccarum. Next base: position 61,465,694 of record JARWLC010000016.1, on the reverse strand, counting down.
TCAGTTCCTAGCAGGAGACAAACCTTACCCCTCTTGAGGCTCTCCCAGTGGGACTTACGTAATCAGTAATAAACAAATAGAAAGCTCTTATTTGATGGCTAGTAGAGCAAGAAGTTCAAGGGGTGGCAGGGTCTCTGCCCTCAAGAGGCTTATGATCATAAATTACAGGACAGTCGTTTCCAACTACTGAGCCTTAGGAATTTATAAGCCCTCTGTAGACATTACCTCATTGCATCATTTTGAAGAAGACCAAGATAGAGGCAATGAACTGAAGATGCAGGACAGACCTAAACCAAGCATCCAATGGTATCCCAATAGATGGCAAGAGATCTTGCTAGACATGTGTAAGCAGAGCTACCTGTGAGCTAGAGGGCTTACAGAGGGCTTCAGAGAGGAAGTGACATCTTTAGGCAGCAATGGTGGCAATTGCTGTTTGACAAGATATCATTGCTGCACACTGCCAACCACGCTGAGAGACAGCTGTGACATTTCCTCACCTAGCTTTCTCCTTACAACTAGGGAACAGGTTAGTATCTCACTGTGGTAGAAGGAGAACTGGAAGGTCAGAGGGGCCAAGCAAAACTAAGAATAGAAACAAGGGATGAAACACCCAGGCATGAATGTGCTGTGCTGTGCTGTGCTGCCTACAGGGAAGATGATGACCCTCAGACTGGAGATGCCTAACGGTCTTCTGGAAGCCATGGCTGAGTAGCAGCTGGTTTGCTCCATCTCCTGGGTAATCCTGCTAGAATCCTTGATGCAAAGATCAATGACAGAACAGTGTCACCCATGAATCCACCCATTTACCCAAAATATAACGTTGGCTCCTGCATGTAAGGTTCTATTTTAGCCATCAGGTATCCAGTAGTGGATGATCAGGAGTCTTTGCAATTTAGACATTTCAAAGTGAGGTGCCAGATAGTGAGCCGGTAAATCCAAAGTGAAGGAAGTGTTATCAATAGGAGCAATAGTGCTTTTCTCTGAAGAAGTAAGAAGGGTGGCTCAGGGCAGGGTGCTGAAGGTGGTCAGGGACAGTCTTGTGACATCTAAGTAAAACCCTGAACAGTGAAAAGATCCAATCACCTATAGATGGACAGATGTGTATGAGATGCTTCAAGCTGTGCAAAGCAAGTGCAAAGGTTTAGGCATAAGAAAGAGCTCAACATAGAACATTCTCCTCAAGGATGAAATGAGAGAGGTGTTTAAGGAATCACACGAGGAGAGTTAGGTAATTTATTCTAAGTACAGTGGGGAAGTCCTTGAGATGTTTATTCACAGGTATCCTCAACATAGAATAACCTAGAGTCATCTGGAAAGAGGCAAACACCGTTGAAGAATTTCCTCCATTAGACTGACCTGGGGAGTCATTATCTGGGCTCCTAAATGATGTAGGAAGGCCCAGCCCACTGTGGGCAGCACCATCCCTAGGCAGGTGATAACTGGGCTGTATAAGAAATATAGCTGAGCATAAGCCAAGGGGCAAGTCAACAAGTTGTATGAACCTCCATGGTTCCTGCCTCAAGGCTCCTGTTCTGAGTTCCTGACCTGACTTCTCTCAACAATGGGCTGTGATCTGAAAATGTAAGATGAAATAAATCCCTTCCTCCCTAATTTGGGTTTGGTCAGAGTGTTTCTTTTTACAGCAACAGAAAAGTGAATTAGAAAACCAAGCAAATGGCATGTCCTAATGTGTCTCATGGTCCGTTTGCTTTCTTACACCATGGATGTTCTGTCAGGGAAATAGAAGAATCAGGGACACTGCTTAGGATCTGTTGCAGCTCTCTGAGTCATAACTGAGCAGGGGTGGGGAACAGTTTAATAAAAGTGGTCAGACTTTGGTTGCAGATAGATCTTGGCTTGACCTAAGTTCAGACCAAGGACAGAGCACAGGAGAAACCTGTCACTCCCAACGGTCCCTCCCAACGGTCCCCACGTAGAGAGAAGGTCAGGCTCCAATTACCTTTCCTTTATCAAAGTAGCCAATAATGGTCTCATAGAGTGTCTCCTTCAGTTGCCGGTGGGTCTGGGGATGCTGTTGGCCTGTCTGCATGACCTGTGATGCACACTGTTCATCTGACCACTGCAGAGAGAACACAGGGACACAAAGTAGAGCTAAGCAGCAGCCAAGGACAGATGTCTTCCCAGGACAAAAGGCAGAAACCACCCTTTCCAGGTTCCATCCTTTTCCTCCATTCCCATCTCAGCTCATCTCTGAAAACTCAGGATTTCATTGGGGGAGCTGCTCTCATGAGTATACATCCTCAGGATATTTAGAGGTTGCCTTCCAGCAGTGCTGATGACATAAGAAAGAGCAGGAGGACAAGTGACCATGAGCCATAAGAACATCTCTGACGAGGAGCATGATGCAGCCTTGCAGACACCTGCTGGCCTCCCCAGGGTCCCAGTGGCTGCACTCAGACAGATGCTGTCTACAATACCATTTGCAAAGAGATTCTGATTTGGGCTAAATTGGGCATCTTTGACTTTCTAGTGTTTTCACAATGTGGAGTTTGCAGGGAGTTTCTATAAACCCTAATGAGACACAGCCCCAGTGCTTCAAAAGCCAAAGGAAAGAATTCTTTGCTTTTGAAGCAACATGCTCTAGACAGGGAAAGCAGCTTGGTGGGGATGCTAATGGTTTATCCTTGGCAACAGACTGATTGGATACTATATAATGCTGAAAACATATGTTCTAGGAACTATTGCAGTTATTGAAAGTGAAGGTCACTAAGCACCTCTTGTGTGACGGTTTAATAGCACAGACAAGGATGCTGCCAGATTGGGAGTTTGGGGTGGGGGTGGGGCACCAAGCAAAAGAAAATTCATTTAACATTTATTTCTTTTGATTCTTTCATCCTTAAAAAAAAAAAAAAAAAAAACTCTTCAGCTTTCTGTGGGGACTTGATGGGGATCTTAGCATGGGTGTCTTCCTTGGACAGTACCTTGAGAAGCCAGGTATGGAGGAGGAGCGTGTAGGCAGCCTCTGTGTAATTGTCACAGTCCAGGTGAAGATCACGGAGTTTATAGAGGTATCTGTTTAGGGAAAAATGAGATTAGTAAGATGTCTAGTAGAAACAGGAAGGAGCGAGTTAAAAAAAAAAAGTGAGGGGGCTCTTTATGGGGATTTCTTTAGTTCAGCTAGCCAGCCTTCTACATGGGTGGTAATAATACCATCAGCATCTGTTGGAACCTTAGTTTGCACCAGGTACTGTGGAAAGTGATGCCAGGTACTATGCTAAGTGGCTTTCCCTTTTTGCTTCTGAAACAAGGTCTTGCTATGTAGTTCAGGCTAGCCTAGAACTTAAGTATATAGGTCAGGCTGGCTTCAAACTCATGATTCTCCTATTGCACCCTCCTACATGCTGGGATTATAGGTGTGTACTATGATGCCCAGCTTTGGGCTAAGTGTTTTAAATGCCTTTTAGACCATGAAAGTAAAGGAAGGAAATATAAGTGGCTTGTCAAGAGTCACCTGCTAATACAAAAAAAGTGCTTGGTTCAAGCTTGAGTATGAGTTTGATCACTGTAAGAATCCCTGAGCATGACAGTCATTAAGGGACGCTCCTGTCCCCTCCTTGGAGGGCTCTGATAAAGCATAAAAGAGAGTGTAACAGAAGAAAAAGAAAGGATAGAGAGGCCTTGAGCTAGCTATTCACAGAGAGAATCTGCTGTTCAGACAGACTGACACCCCCACCTCCTGCCTCTTTGCGAGTGACACTCACGTTTTTAACTCTGAGAAAAATCCTGTGGAAAGGATCTACGACTCTGAGAAAAATCCTGTGGAAAGGATCTACGACTGAAATCAAGAGCAAAGGGAAGCAACTCTGATAAATTGTTGATAATTGATTCCACATTTGCTACAGCAGGCAGTGAGCTATGATTTCAGACCCAGTGATACCAAGTAAAATGAGCTAAAGATTCCCAACTAGAGAGTCAAAATAAAATGTTAACATATGTTCATTTTCCCAGAGATTAGGCCAGTGATGGAATAATGACCAACACAACCTCCTTCAGAAAGATTTCTTTCTTTTTTTAAAATTTCTTTATGTGTGTGAGTGTGTGTGTGTGTGTGTGTGTGTGTGTGTGTGTGTGTGTGTGTGTGTGCGCGTGCTCGTCCACATGTATCTGAGGTTAAGGCCGCCCCCAGGAGCTAAGAGTTACAAGCAGTTGTAAGCTGCCTGCTATGGGTGCTGGAAACTGAACTCAGGTCTTCTGCAAGAACGATATATTTTCTTAACTGCAGAGCCATCTCCCCAGACCCCTCGGGAAGATTTCTAACCAGAGCTGAGTAGATAGATGGTAAGTGGGGAGGCAGCCTTGGCCAAAAGATTCAACTCTTCCTGCCAGCGTTGATCTTAAGATAGAAAACAAAACAGAACAAAAAACAAACAACGGAGGTCTGTGTTAGCACAGAGGGAGAGAGAGAGAGAATGTTGTTTTTTACAACAATGGTCTTTTACTCTCTTCTCCAACTCAAGATGCTCTGATAGCAGTCACCAGTGAAATAGCACACAGCCTCTGTATAGATTCTGGAATTTGGAAACACCCATTCTGCAAACATGACTCAATCCTATCTCATTGGTTCCTGCCTAACCACCCATTAGACCCCCTTGATGTCTGGGCTCAACAACCCCAGGAGAGTGTTCCAAGGGAGACCTCCCCTGCTATTGCAAATCCTGAACTAAGTAAGACCGCCCCCTTTTCCTTTGTTAACTTAAAAGCTTAGCCATCTGCTATACAGCCCCAAAGAAGACATTTTAATGAGCTCACCAGGGCTACTGAGTCAGATGCCTCTGCACTTGCATGAGATACCATAGGGAATAGAGAATTACATAGCCACAGCTCCATCTAAAGTGGAATTGAGAGCACAAGCCTGTGACTTCTGAGCTTTTGGGGGCGGGGGGGGGGGGGGAGAACTGTTGATTTTTAGAAGGTCTCTAGATATAAAATGTTGGCAACCAACTGAAAGTGTTTTAAATACTATACCTGCCAAACAGAACAGGCTTCCAAAACATCCGCTGCCTGTCTACAATGTTTGGAGTAGGCCAATATGGCGGCTTTCCTAGTCTAACACAGGCCCCAATCTGCAAGCCTGTGGGGGTCTGGGACTTACCATCTGTGCTTCTGAAGTGGAAAAACGAGGAAGAGTTTGGAAGAGAAGGCCTGACCAGGGCACGTAGCCTGGAGTTTCTCATCTCACCATCAGAGCGAAAGGCAGAATGAATTTTATTTTTGTTTTTAACAGAGAAAAAAACCACAACAGTGAGTGACCCCCAAAAGGCTGCTCCAGCCCTGCAGATCCCAAAGCTTCATGAGTCACAAAGCTCAGGACAGCCTGTGGAATGACTTTTCCTCAACAGAACTGGACTAAAGTAAATAAGAATTTAATGAAATAAAATACGAGCCTAAACACGGAGGTAAGAGCAGTGTGAGTTTCGATGTTCAGGCTCAGCTTTTGACAGAACATGCAAGCCGGGCGGTGGCCTCACAGGAAGAAGCGGAGGGGCCTGTGGCCAAGAATCCTTTGTTGCTATTTATTGTAGAAAAATATTGGAAACTACGAAACTGTTGAACAATACAGGATTGGCTATGTAAATGATAGCATATTCTAGAAAGGAAATTTTATGGTTTCATTACAAATGATGCTGAAATATATCTTGTCAAGTAAAAAAAGCAAGGAATAAATTATTAGCAATAGAACTCTGTTTTTGCAGAAATAGTACATGCACAGAATTAGATGTATATATAAGCATAAAAGTCTGAACATACGTATTTTAGAAACTTATTTTATATTTTGTTTTGCCAGTCTGTATTTTATGAGGTTTTTGTTTTGATAAAAAAAAGTCTATCTTATTTTTATAATGAGTAAAAAAATAACATTAATAGAATTTTTACATGAAAAAAATGAGATTCTGAGATATCTGGCAAATGAGTACTTCTTGCTCCAGGCTAATGTCCTCAGCAAAGCTTCTCATGATAAACTTAAATATCTAGTAAATGCTAGCAGGAAGGAGACATCATGCCATATGGTATTTTCTCTGCTTTATATTTGTTTTTCCTATCACAGCTACCTTGTCAGTGTGTACCTGTATATGATTTGCATGTAGAAGGGAGTGCATGTGTCACAACCCATGTGTGGAGGTCAGAGTCCAACTTGAGAGAACTAGTTTTCTGTGTACTTAGGTCCCAGGGATGAACTCAGGTCTTCAAGGGCTTGGAAGCAAGCCCCTTCATCTGTGGAGCCATCTCGCCATCCCCTTCTATACTTTCAAAGCAAGCTAGCCAAGGGCATGGCATGTGCCCACACCAAGGAGGTGTTCCATGGCAGAAGTAGATAGGTGCACAGCCGACATGACATGTTTAAGGGACATGCATAGGGTAGGACAACTAGCAGAGAAAAGACGGTGCCACCGAGTCTTGAGAAATTCAAAGGAGTCAAGACAGCAAGGGTCACATGCTGAGAAGCCCAGTTTCAATTCTGTATAGAGGTGTCAGGAGGAGCTATGGATACTGAGCAGAGAGGTAGACAGGCCGAGGTTTATGATCACAATCTTACCTTATGTACATTTCTTCCCGATTGTTATCTTTGTAGAAATTCTAGGTGGAGAGGAAAACAAAGTCAAAAAAACAAAACCAGGATTGAACGCTTCTCTTTACAGGGCTTTGGGAAAGAGAATGTGACGATGGGGTTGAGGCTCTTTCCTATCTGGGACCCCAGGAGGGAGCGATAAGTTCTTTGCTGAATGTACCCAACAGTCTCATTGGAGACTGATCTGTAAGTCTCTTTCCTGATTGGAAAGGGACAGAGCGAATGTCTCAGTCATCATATATTAGGGGATGCAGAGAGCTATTCGCCAGGCCTGAGTGGCAGGCTGCCAAGACCGGACTGTCTGCTTTAAAGGGCAGCCTGGCTTAAATGTAGACATTAAAGAACCTATACTAATTCTGACAGCACAGAACTTTCTGGAGTTACTTGATTCTATAGCTAAAGTGCTTAAATTTTGTATTAAGTTTCTGACCCAGCCTTTCTGGCCTAGCCCTGAGGTTCACTACACTTAAACTTGACAGTGTCCAGGAGATGATACCCAGTACCAGCCAGCTTAGATGTTATTTTTGTTGTTTTGTTTAAAAATTGCTTTTGTTATTTCTGTTTTTTGAGGTGATCTCATGTAGTATGAGGTTTCTGGCCTGGACTTTTAGGCCTAGCCTCTAGGTTTGGGCCTGCAGACCAATAGTTTTACAATAGTTTTAGGTTGATCAGCCTAAGGCCCAGGCATATAACTTGCTAACTCTTTACCCTTAGTCTAACCCATGACTCTTATCCTGTTCAGCCATGGGGCTTGGTACCTTTTCTCAGAGCAGCATAGTTGTCCTCTGCATTTTCTGGCTTCTCTCTGGCCTTCTGCTCTGTTCTTCCTGTTTTCAGAGTTTTCTTAGTCTGGTATCCCCACCCACACTTCCTGTCTGCCTTTGGTCAATCAGCGCTTTTTATTAAACTCATAGGCAGGGACAATTATTTACAAGGGAACAACATAATCTCCATACAATCTCACTATATAGCTCCAAGCAGGTCTCAAATGTATCATCTTCCCACATTAGCCTGCTGGGATTAAAAGTGTACTTCACTAAGCCTGATTCTTAGGAGCTCTTTATTTTTTAAACTTATGTGTCTATGTGAGTATATGCTACATGTGTGACAGTGTCCATAGGAGCCATAAGAGGATGTCAGGTCCCAAAGAGCTGAAGTTACAGGCAGTTGTAAACAGCCTGATGTGGCTGTTGGGAACTGAACTTGGTTCTTGTAGAAGAGCAATAAGTGCTCTTAACCACTGAGCCATCTTTCCAGTTAGGGGTTGTTTAGACTGGTAGTTGCCCTGGACTTGACCACTGGAAATCCTAGTCTTATAATAATTTAAAGCAGGTCCTTACAGATTTGGAGCCAATGAGGGCCACTTGTGGGATATGAGCAGCAGCATGCTCTTGAGGCTTAGGGAAGGGCAAGTGCCTTTTTTCAGGCCACATAGGCAGTGGTATGGTAGTCTCTTCTGCATGACCCCCACTGACAGCAGTCCCATGAACTACCCCTCTCTCGCTGCTTTGGATGTCCCTGTCCCAGGAACACCCTGGCCTGGCTGATGATAGTCAATTTCTTCAACCATCTCTTGACCTTCCTTGGAGAGAAACTAGAAACCCCCTCTCCATGCTGTTTATGTAAATTGGGCCTGGTGGAGTTGTTAGCATTGAATTCCTTTCTGCTGTAGTCAGGACTTTTAAAGTCCCTTTTGCATTCTGAAAAATCAATGGCAATATCTAAGCTGTTATAAAAGAGTCCACATCAGATAGGAGAGGCCACACAGTGGAGCTGGAGGGGCAGGGTTTGTATTTTCAGAGCTCTAGGAATGGCAGGAGGCACATGTAATGTCCTAGCTATAATGCCGTCTTCCTTCTGTGGGATATGTGAAGTCTTTAAGAAGAGCTGTGTACCTCCCACTATATACAGAAGGAAACTAAGGCACTGAAAATCAGCAGACACAGAGCACAGATGCTGATTTGGGGTGGTAACTGCCTTTGACTGAGTTCCACAGCAGTTAACTCTGCTTCTCGTCCAAGGGCAGAAGAGAGACCCATGCTTACCCCGCAGTAGGATACGGATCTACCTTGGTCCATGGGGACCTGGCAGTCACTCACCAGCAGGTTCACCGTGCAGCTCATACGGTTGTCCTTACTCTCATCTGTCATCACGCCCCGGTAATCTAACAACTTCTCCAGCAGCCCTTTGACCAGGCTCACAAAGTTCTCCACCGACTTGGCAATGGTCGGGTGCTCCGCTGTGCACTCCATCAGGCTGTGTGGAAAGACGGGTGCTGAGCTCACAATGATGAACTGTGTTGTTGTCCACTGTAGCAGTGTACAAGTAGCCAGGGAACTCAAACTCAGGGTTGGCATATTCACCCAAAAACTAATCTATTCATACAGTAAAACAAGTATTCTTATAGTATCAGAATGGAAAAAAAAATAGAAATAAATTTCCACATGGCCAGTAGTGTGTGGGTGGGGGGTGGTTACATTTATACCCACATTAGGACTAGGATGGAGTGACTATCTTGCGTAGTAATTTTCACCATACCTAACAACACTTTATATGTACATGTTTTCTGCTTCAATAACTCTACGTCATGGGGTCTTCCCTGTAGCAGTTGGTGCTATAGAAATATTTCCAGAACTACACCAGGGTCTATTCATAAGGTTTTAAGGTTGTATCAGTGAAACAGCCAGAACCATCTGAAGTGTCCGTCAACTAAAATATGGTTAAACTGAGGTATTTTCACACAACATGGTTCTGTAAAGCCATTAAAGAGTATTAAGGAATGAATTGGTATTGACAGAAAAAGTCAAATGAGATGTGTAAATCTCCAAACAAGTTTATTTTTGTAATTGTTTCAGAACTGACCATGTTCCCAGTGTTGTTCTTAGCATCACAAAAAGATGAACTCATTTATTTTCTCATCGTGGTCTAACAAGATGGGATGCCTATGCACAGAGATCCTAAGGGATGGCAAGTATCTAACTTGCTCAAGGTCACACAGTTGGTAAATGTCGGTAGCCTGACTCTGGCATCCCTGTCTCAATCATCCAATACTGTCTGTGTGACCTCTCAAGGTGTCAGGAAGGATAGACACTGAAGTGTGGCCCCTTCTGGTGAAAGACTCAGGTAAAGAAGAGTGGGAACTGCTTTGTTTTCTATTCAAGCATAGGAAACTCAATGGGAAAAAACTTTATAAAATCAATATAAATTGTTTACCTATACCATTCCTAAAACAGTTACCAGCTGCTAAATACTGTATAAGGCACAGTATGGTAGAGAAAGTAACAGTCTGTGGCAAACTATGCCTGCCCCTGCAAGTCAGGGTGGGAGACAAGTTAAACCTGGGACAATGACAGTCACTCTGAGTCACCTGGGCCCTGTCAGGTATTGTGGCGAATCCCTTGAGAAAGTCTCATGGGAAAATCAACAACTAGAAATTCTTCCTCCTCCGTTACAAAAAATGAAGCAGGCAGAGAAAGGTTCAGTGGATAGCCGGAAGTGTAAGCGATGACCTTCAGAATGAAGCCAGTCACTGGAGAGAGTTTTCTCACAGATGTTGTACTGTTTTCAGGTGCCTCGGGTCACCTAAGCTGCTGGGTTCGTTTTTAGTTGTTTTTCTCTGGGCAGTGAAAGTTCAAAAGAGATCTTAATAGAAAGGAAAAACCAAAAAAAAAAAAAAAAAAAAAAAAACAAAAACAAAAACAAAAACCAAAAAACCCAAGGACTTCAGAGGGTCACTTCCAGAAGGCATGCCAGACTGAAAGGATGTGACATCTCCAAGTGTGGCTGGGACCAGGCACATCCATCTTCTCCTGGGGAAAGTGCTGTTCCTGGCTCTCAAGGAGCAATGAACACTGCCTGTGATTTACACCTGTCTGCTTCAGCTACAGCTGGACCTACTTCTCTGAGACAGCTACTTCAGCCCTGCTTCTCACTGGGATGATAATTTAGTCAGCATGTGGTGTGGGATTCTAGGCAAAGGGCACACCTAGGTCCTAGCCTGGCACAATGCTAGACTGCCTGTGGGAACCTTCACAAAGACATACCCAGCCTAAGCCACATCTTGGGAACCTCAGAATGCCCAGGCAGCAGTGATTTTTTTTTCCCCGAGGATCTCCAGGTCTTCCAGTGTTTTGCTAGCATTGGGGGAACATTTGTATAATGGGCTTTGCTCATTCCAGCCTGGGTGGGCATCATCTGAGCACTCTTCTAATGGAATCTGCTTCATTCAGCACTCTGGGGTGGGGTCTGAGACCCTATCACCTAGTTTCCAATGCTTCAGGGCCCTGGACTGCCCTGTAGACACAAGAGCTTAAAAGCTTTGTCTTGAGTGTCTTTGTTCTTTTGGAGTGAGGCAAGAAGGTTGCTCATGCTGTGGATGATTGGTGAGCTGGGTGGTTAGATATCACTTAACCATCTACCCACTCAACCAACCTGTATTGTTCTACAAACTATGGGTTTGGACCTAGCCACCTGGAGGTCCTAGGAGCAGGGAAGACACAGAGAATTAAAAATGAACTACAGCATACAATAATACCACTCTGCACTGAGAACTGCCTATCCCCCATCACCATGCTAAGCCTGTCTCACTGTTTACCCTGTCTGAACTCTGACATTCCTTAAGGCAGTCATTAAGTTGACCCCCAAACCATATGTGAAAAGTGAGGCCCTTCAGGGCTCAGTTCTGATGGCTGTCCTGTCAAAGTCACACAGCTCTCTCCTTTGAATCCCACAGCGGAGTCTCGAGCAACAATAAATAAGCTGTGAGGACTGTGAATCCATGTGGGTGAATTCTTCCTCAGTGGATGAAGTATGCTGACATCACCCTTTGCAGGTCAAGGCCTTGGGGATTAAACACTTAGCATAGGAAGCCTTTAGAGGGAGGAGCCTCATATTCCATCCAGTGTGGGAGGAGAGAGCTGAGGGTAGGGAAACTGGGGTGCTCTGTACGTCTGTAGTGCCCGTGTACTGTGCAAAGGCATGTGAGGGCTAGGACTCAGCTTCACTCCATGCCTAAGCCTGATTCAAAACTGCAGCTGGCACAGGACAGGAAGTCCTGTTCTAGTCCCCAAAATGCCATCTAACATCTAAGTTGACCCAAAAGACTCGATCTGTCTACAGGGGTTCTAAACCAGCTCAAGTCCTCAATGAAAGACTAGAAGAAAGGAATTGAGGTGTCCAAACCGGAGAGAGATGAGCAGCCGGGGCCTCCAATGACTATGTTACATTCCACCTGGGCGATAGTAAAAATAGAAGCGGATACATCTGTGATGATAAAATAAAGCTAAAAGACGATAAGAAGGAAAAGCAATCATGAGAAGCATCCTGCAGATCTCCTCATTCGGCTCTGACAAAATAAGTAAGGGATGGGCCACATAGTTACTTCTAATTTACAAGTAAAGAAACCGAGGCTCAGAGAGGACATAAGAAGGAACAGGGCCTAGGGCCCTTGGCCACTCTGAGGAGGCCCTAACTCCCGGGTTTTGCCTGGTTAATTTTGGGTAAAAATCATTCACACCTCTACCTCAGGAGGAAAATAATGAGCTGCCCTTAATTTCCCTGACCGCCAAGGACTCCTTTGATAAAGAATCACTCAGAAAGGCTTTTGTGAACCCCGCTGGTAGTCTTAAGCCTACCACAGGGCTCCTTTCACTTATAGAAATGGAAATTGCCAAAGCAAACATGTGTGTGTGTGTGTGTGTGTGTGTGTGTGTGTGTGTGTGTGTATGTGTGTGCGCGCTTTTGGTTAATATTTAGATTTTTCCCTCTTAGAACTTAAAAATAAACACTGATTTCTGCCCCTGAAATGTGGGATATTGTCTAGTGGTTCTCTCAATTCTCCCCTAGTGGGTCTGGTTTGCAAATAGGTGTGTAGGAAACCTGTGTACAGCAACAGGCAAAGCCAGGGCCAGCTGAGACCATACTTCAAGGGGCTCCAATGTTCCTACTGTACTCTGACCATGAAGGGCAAAGTAGCGTGGGGACCATGATCAGGGGACAGAGCAATTTTGTTTGCCTTTGCTATGAAAGGCAAATATTCAGAGAGGATTAAGGAAAGAGGCCAAAAACAGAGCCCCACCAGAGCCTCAGTGTACACAAAGGACAGGAAATTGGGATGCCTGACCATCCTCCTAAGCCTCAAGAGAAGGCCTCTCAGGCAGGGCAATTACCAGGCAGCCAATGACAGGAACTGGGAGCCAGGCCGAGGGACTGAAGCACATTCATTAAACATGTACCTGCTGTGTACCAGATGCTTCCTAATTACTCCGTCTTCAAAATAATCACGGGAGCTTCTTGTTCCCCCTCTAGAAATGGGGATACTGAGGCCAGATCCCCCTCTAGAAATGGGGATACTGAGGCCAGAGGGGTTGTGCCAATTGCCCAGAGTTATACAGCTGCAAAGTGGAGGAGCCAGGATTCAATGCTATGACCCCCCCACCAAAAAAAAAAAAAAAATACAGGTTGGATGATAAGCCCCGGAAAAGTGTTCAATATCCTCGGTCACTGCAGAACTAGAAATCAGATGACAAGGGCCTTCAGCATGCTCTTGCTAGGGTGGCTATAATTGTTGGGACAGATATTAACAGGTGACATTGTAAGTGGAGGGGTTAGAGCCTTCCTGCACAGCCAGAGGAAAAGGATGTGGAGCTTTGCCTTGGTGTGTCTGCTGTCGCCTCAAGAGGCTAATCGTCTTTATCCTGATATTGCCTTATGACGTGGCAATTCTATGCTAAGGTTCTCTACCTATGTGTTCATAGCAGAGTCAATCTAAGAAGAAAGTAGACATAGCCTAAATCACCATATGGTTATTGAGAGACAAAAATGAACGGTCACAAAGAACTATAGTCTATGAAATGACCCTAACAGACAACCCAGAGTCAGAAAGCAGTCATGGCTGTATGGAGCTAGGAAATGGACAGTGGATTGCTACATGCATGCATATGTGTATAGGGCAGGTGACTGGGGAATGCAGGGCTCCTTTTGTAGAGTAATGAAAATGTTCCAATATTAATTGTTATGGTGGTTGCTCAGCTCAGTAAGCATACTGAATCGGTGAGCAGTGCACTCTGGGTAGACAGCATGGCATGTGAATTATAGCTTAACATTTGTAAAAACTAAACAAAAAATGTCTTGACTTCAAGTCCAGTCATGCTGAGTGCTAACTCCTGTGCAGTGCCTACTGCTTTGGGCTTGGACATTAAGTTTTGCAGGGCCCAGTGCTTGCTGCTCCAGGCTTGGACACTGTGTCTTGCAGGGCTCAGTGCCTGCTGCTCTGGGCTTGGACATTAAGTCTTGCAGGGCCCAGTGCCTGCTGCTCCAGGCTTGAACACTAAGTCTTACAGGGCCCAGCTCTTCCCAGAATCCTCTGACAATGTGTTTACTTCTTTAAACTTTGGAGCTCCCCCCCCCCCCCCTCAGTGAAATATGGATCCAGGACAGTAAACCTGACTAGAGATATAACAATGTAAGTTGCTTACAAACAAATTTGTCAAAAATAATGGGAAATTAAAAAAAAAAAAAAAAAAAAACGGCAGTAATTATTCCACACTTCAGACCTAAAGAGGCTGTTTTCACACTGGTGGGTGCACTGGCACACTGCAGTCAGAGCCCACCACAGGCTTGTCTTTCACAGGCTTCCTGGTCCTCCAGCGGGAACTTACATGGATTCCAGCAGTTGCATGTACTGTTCATCACCCCGGCCTCCTTCTACCTCATGGTCCAGCTTGAGGATGATTTCATTTTCAAACTGAAAAGTAGATGAAAATCAACAGTAACAACATTAGAGGGCCATGTGTGGAACCAGTCGATTCATTAGGGGAGTCAAAGCTTGGGGGGAGGGGGAAGTATTATCTCCCATGCCCAGTGCCTGGACCTGTGGATTCAAATTGCATAGGATTCTATTCATTCCATGAGTGTTCAGAGGGTGAAGGTGAGGGACCTGGGTTGAGAGCTAGGAGAGAGAGATATGGGAGGGAGAAAGGAGAGTGTATGCTTCTCACATGGTTTCATTTGAGCTTTTCCCCAAGGTTAAATAGAAGTTTTCTGGGAAATGAAAGAGAGGGGGAAGGGAATCCCTAGCATGTATGAAGGCAGGTGACAAGGCCCTGCATCCGTGGTACATTGTCACAGACAGATATTATTTTGACTCTGCAGCCTTTCTCCATAGTCTGGCAATCACACCAGACCTAATCTCAGTCCATAGGGCTCAAGCAGGCTAGGGACACCCTTTCCATGGCAAATGTGGACATCGGGACACAGACTAAGCTCCTAATTAGCGTATTCCAACACCAGCGTCCCAGGAGTCATAAAGACCGAGGCTGACACAGTGAATCTAACCTGAGACTCTGTGGGAACTCTTAGCAATGAGAGTCTTATTGCTCAATGTGGAAAGAGAATGCTGTAAGCCTAGGCTGCAAATGATGTCCAAAATGAAGGTCTGCTTGGAATCACTCCATGGAAGGAAACAGAGAGGAGGGGTTGAGATGTAGGCATACTACCACGCCTTTCTTTTTATGAGTTAATATGAATAAGTGTGTTTATACACATACACACACAGAGGCTGATTATATATATTTGGAGTTTTATTACTTGCCATGGAAAAATTGCTGGGAAATGTAATACACAAAGCAAATAAGATATAAAGCAAATAGCAGATCTCAGGGACTCAAGACAGGTAACAGTAGCAAAAGTCAGAGATCAGGTTGGTTGCCAGAAAATCAAGTATCTTTCTATGGTTTTTCTAAATCTCGTTGTATTGAAATCAAAGAATGTTTTCACCCTAGTCTCAATGTCAAGAAGCATTTTGCTCAGTAGGGATCATGGCTTATTCAATATACTGTCTTGACGCATCCTACTGCGTCTCTTATATAAGACTGCAACTTCAAACAGTTTGCATTATCTTGATACATACTTTGAAGAATGCATCCATGCATGCAGTCCACCTCTCCCCCATTTACAGCTATGAATGGAATTTGTACCTGTAGAGAGGAAAGGGGACCTTGGCAAAAGCCTCTGAGATCAAAGGAGGCATCTGGGCATATGGCTTCTAATGCAGCCTCTTCACATTTATGCCCCATGAGACATGGAGGTTAAAAGCCAGATGAACGCAATAATGCATGAAGAATAGCCATCCCTGGCCTGGCATAGCCTCCAGTAAGTGTCAGTTAGTGTTAGAAATGAAGCAGAGCAGTGTCAGGCCTCAAATAAATGGTGGAAGCCTTTGGGCAGCTCTTTCCTACACATAAATCATGAACCCATTGAGTCAAAACCTTGAGAAGATAAAGTATTTCCCTGAATGACAATTCATATGATGCCACTGTTCCCCAACACAGGGGGCCAGGAGTCAACAGAAAGGACCAGAAAACTCATCCTGATATAGCGCAAGCACAGAGGAGTTTTCCGTAAATCGCCAGAGTTTGAGGAAGACTTTCTGAAAGAAATAAAAGGGACCTGGAATGATGGGTAGGGTTGTGGTCAATATGAAGGGAAGGCCATTCCCGGTGAGAGTGGTGTGAACCAAGTTTGAAGGTGGGGATGCAGAATATTGCTGGATCAGGGTCTTCAAGGGGGAAATGGAAAGAGGGAGGCAAAGAAGGCGGCCAGCCAGGCAGTCCTCCATTTAGCCTTGCCTTTCCATTCATCTCTTCTAAAGGAAGGAAGGAAAGAAGGGGAGGGAGAAGGGAGACATAGTGGGGGACTGTCTGCATCTTGGTAGGCATTTTGTATGTTTTAATTATTTCCCAATGTCGGGAGCTGGGGGTGTGATAGTTAGAGATGACTTATGTATTAAGAACATAAAGAAACATACCCAAAGATGATAAATATAAAAGCAGGCTATGTGTCTGAGGCACTGGGTTTGAACCTGCAAGCCCCTGCGGGCTCAGGTATTGAATGCTTGGTTACCAGCAGGTGGAGCTGTTTGGGCGGGGGAGGTGGGCATAGCTTGATGGAGGGAAGTGTGAGCATTTGAGGATTGCAAAGCCCTTGGTCTTATTGTGCTCTTCTTCCTGGCCTACTGTGATGAGAGCAGCCTATGTAAATCACAGACTTGAGCCATGCTTGCCCTCCATAATGGACAAAAACCTGTGAACGGTACGATAGTGAATACATAGGTGTTGGAGCCTTTTTCTACTCCCTGCCATATTGAAGAACTAAAGGGCTTTTCTAGGCCTTGGTTAACTAAGCTATACCATAGCTGGCAAACATTTTCTGCAATGGGCCGCTGGATAAACATCAGGCCCGAAGAGCTGGATGCTCTCTGTCACAACTACTCAACTCTATTGTGCACAAGCAGACACAGACAGCACAGAAACACACTGGCATGATAGCTCCCATAAAGCTGCTATTTACAAAACAGATGTTGGGGTGGCTGAAGTTTATCAACACAGAGAGCATCACAGCAGCATCCATGGCATCACAGTGTTGTAAGGAGTAGATGAGGTTTATACATAAAGCGCTAAGGCGCTGAGAGATCTCCCCTTGTTATCACCAGTAATGTTGCTGTTATTGCTACAGAATGCTCCTGGAAAGAGGCTCTGGACGAGAAACACAGGATTTTTGTTGTTTCTGTCTGAGTGGTTCTCTGGGAAATGCTGGCAACACTCCTCTTGCTGAGATGAACAGCTCTTTGGAACAGAGCAGTGGATGGGGGTAAATAAGCACTTATCTCAGGGTCACAAAAGAGCCTGTCGGGAGGGAAATTGCAGGGTACTAGGGAGGGGGCGGAGCCAGAGATGGCACACAGCTCCTGAGCCTTCCGGGGTGGGTAGGAGGGTTAAGATCTCTGACAGACACATCCTGTGCCAAGTTTGAGGTTGCCTATGGGCGTTGGCATTGAAAGAATTGCTTAAGTCATGTTTTGGTGTTTTTCCCTGGCCATCTGACTAAGGCTACATGATCTTTCTGATGTCACTCTTTATCCATTAAATGCAGGCTCAAAACAGCACCTACTTCATGGTAACAGTGGGAAAA
Source organism: Phyllotis vaccarum (assembly GCA_033318265.1). Taxonomy (NCBI): domain Eukaryota; kingdom Metazoa; phylum Chordata; class Mammalia; order Rodentia; family Cricetidae; genus Phyllotis; species Phyllotis vaccarum. The sequence goes on along the minus strand of JARWLC010000016.1, from coordinate 61,448,137 downwards.
CATGTAAGACCAAGCCTGGTGCTTTGGGTACAGTGGATGCTCAGTAAGTGTTTGCAGTGACAACCATGGACATGTCCTTGTCACTGACATCATAATCTCATATAATCCTTACTTATAGTAGCAGAGGGAGGTGGCCAGTATTCCCACTTTATAAATGAGGATGCGGGACAAAGTTTCTTGGTCTTGAGTTGCAAAGGTTGGCTGAACTTTTGCTACATTAGACCCAGGGCTGCAACCCTTTCCAGACATAGTCTGCCATGTCACTGTACAGCACTTAGGATGTAGTCTGTCTCCTTGAAATTAATTCTATCTTTGCCCCTATCTTCTCTTCTATACTACTTTGTCATTTTCTTACCCTGTTCATGTCAAGCATCTATTTGTTAGGGAATAAGTTACTTTTGCAGAAGTCAGATACTACAGAGGTCTCCTGTGAACCCTGAGAGTTGATTCAACACAAGCATGTGAACCCCAAACTTCCAGAAGGGACCCCCGTTTTAGCTCATCAGACTTTCACACTTCTGCTGCCCCTCCTAGATGCTGTATACTATCCCAGAATGTTTTCTAATGGGAGCCCTGCCCTTCTAGCACTAAGATTTAGGGACCAAGATTGCTTCCTCATATTTTTGGTGCTGACTTAAATGGGGGTCAGAGTGGTATGTGTCTGAATGGCAGAGGAATAACAAAATGAGACTATCCATATCAGCCTTTGAACTCCTTTGTTAACAAAATGCTGGCTATTGGGTAGAGACAGAATTGACAGGAAATTGGAGGTGATAATGACTCATGACACAGGAGGCCTTCTGGGGAAGAGGGTAGCCTTTTTTTGATCTGGTCTCTAACTGACCTCATGCATTCCCCCAAGAACTCAAGTTGGCAACCTGCAATGATGTAATACCTATCTGACAGGTCAGGAAGACAGAGCTGGGGAGACCAAAACTAATTCAGCTTATGGGCAGTGGGTCTCACCAGGCTACAAAGCACATGAGGTATTGAGTAGCACTTGTTGAACAGGGTGCTTGATCTACTAATTCATTCAACAATGATTGAGCTCCTACTATGTACAAGCATGGTACTTGGTACCATTACTAAAGGCCACATCCTACTTCATAGCATGACTCTGGAATTCAGTCTCTCCTGATAGTTGCCACTCAGCACTGAAGCCAACTGGGACACAGTCCCATTCTGTAATTGTCACCTTTGATGACCTTTCCATAGTTTCTAACCTGGGGCCCCACTTCCCTAACGCCATCACCCAGGGAGTCTTCATTTTCTTTTTCCACAGAGAAGTGACCTGAATGGTCTCTATAGTCTTTTTGCCACAGGGCATCACTTAAGCAATGATTGGTATCCCATAACTTCTGGAACTCTTTCCTTGTACTACTTTTGCCTTTGCCTACTCTGCCAAAAAAAAGAAAAGAGAAAGAGATTATTTTTTAAAATTCACTGAAGCTGCCCTACCCTATGCTGGAATGCCTTTCCCTATTCTGAGGCCGTTTTCAAGAAATGTGGTTGGACAGAGGACTTGACATTTGCATTTAGTATAGGTGCTGGGAGTTCTGGGAAGAAGAACCAGCTTTGGCCTGTAAGCACTCCAAGTACAGTGTAAGGCAGCCTTACTAACAAATCACTCAAACTGAATGAATGAGTGATACCACTGTTCCTAGCTGTCAGGACAATTTTCCTCCCATAGGGGAATAACACCTCCTACCACAGCAGCCATGGTGTGGCCAATCCAAGTCCTCTCTTATTCACATCTCATCTCCAACAGAAGATCCACTGAGTATACCATGGAGGAAGCATCCCATCCTAGGCAGTGGAGTCTGAAATGGTCTGGGGGTGGGGGAATACAAGGATACCCTCATGAAGAGGACATCAGTTGTATCTGTCAGTTGTCTATGGGATTTAGGATTTGGGCTAGAGGAGAAAACAGAACAATCTGGCCTTGAGGTGGCCAAGAAATTACAGAAGAGAGAGAGAGAGAGAGAGAGAGAGAGAGAGAGAGAGAGAGAGACTGACTGACTGACTGACTGACTGACTTCCCCTGGGGTTTCTCCTCTCTCAGCCAACTGAGATGCTCAGGGTCAAACATTCCCATCAAGCCTATTATAATACCCTTGTGTCAATCTTGGTCTCTGCAGATGAACCATGGCCCCAGGATGTCCGAGGCCTGAGCCATCTACAGTCTCTTCAGGCATTTAAGCAAAGGAAAAGCCCACAGAAGGACTAGGCAATTATTTCTAGGCCAGAAAGCCTGTTTTGAACCGGGAGCAAAGGCCTACTCTCCTTTTCTTCTTGGAAAGCTCGCACAGACAGGGTCCTCTCCTCTCAGACTGTTTGGGAATGACTGGTTTGGACAGGAAATCTCCTACATTCCTCTGATTGGGTTCTGATTTTTTTTTTGGGGGGGGGAGCAGCTATCATGGCTTCTTGGGGGCTCACCAAGGCCTTGCCTACCTCCTTTGCAGAGGACAGCGTCCACAACCATTTGCTCTGAGCCCAAAGCCATGCACCTAGGCCAATTCCCAGCTGAGGCCGCCCCACCCCCCATCAAACACTCCTGATAGTTTCACAAGGGCATCTGCCCCATTAGTCAGCCTGATTGTCCTGTCTCTTTTGATAAGGGGATCAGCAAAAAGAAGCAATTGGGAACCATGCTTACAATGAGGTCTCAATCAGACAGTCACCGGATCCTGTTTAGCATCCTGAATACCACTGGTACAGAAATGTTTCCTCTGCATACCCATGCTCAGGACCTCTTCCAAGATGTTAGCTGGTGGGAGGTCCTGGGCTAAAGGAAAGAGGATGGCTTTTCATCTCATGCCATGTGCCTTCAATGTCCCCATGCATAATAAACACATTTTTCCTTAAATGTCAGTTGATGCTAAATTGTCTTCAGATACTTAAGCTGGACTGTCACTTTCAGGTTGCTCCAGCCCAAAGGATCTTCTTTTCTCCATCTGCATCCCTCTGCCTGATTTCTTCTCAGACTAACTAACTGCACAGAGGAAGCTGGTCTTTCTGGGGACTGGGAGCTACCAGTATCCTCAATGGGCATTCAGAATATCTGTTTACAAAGGTAACAGAACCACAAACTGGTCCCCTATTCCTTATAGAACCACTCTTTCCAAAGTTGAATTTGGAAGAATGATGGGTCCAATAGGTATGTTTTACACGAATAAATTTGAGAAATCAAACAGGACTGTTAATCATTCCAAAAATCAGTTCCTGGTTAGTGTCAACCATGAGTCTCCAAGAGGGTTACAATGCACAGTGGTGCCTCCAGGCCTTTCACTGGAAACACTCTTTCTTGGAGGGTACTGTTGGACTGCTGTTCTATGGAATGCTCTGGAGGAAGAAATGCCCTTGAGACTGGCTTTATTCCTTCAGCTGATGTTTAATAGAAAATATTTGTGGGTGTATATACAGTGGGCAGAGCATGGGTTTGGGAATAATGCTAACCTGCATATTAAGGTTTTGCCTTGCCACAGTCTAGATATGTGCTTTCTGGGGCACGTAAGCATAGGGAATAGCTTAGCAACCTGGGACTCCACTTAGTTTGGGCTATATGCATACACCTAAGATCTCCGCTTGCATGTACCATACACATACCTGCCTCTCCTTACAATGTAACTAGCAATATAGGGCTTCCACCTACACCAAGGTCCACATACATTCCACTCTGGAAAAAAAAGTAATGTTTTTCTGTCTCTATCATCAAAGACTCTCCTGCAGATAGTTTCTATTCAAATATATTCTTGGCAACATCTTGGTAGAAAAAAAGCAGGGGCTTCATCCAGACTACGCTGGTCTGAGCTGCATGCACAGCAAGAGAAACTGTATTACAAGTGATCTTTGAGAGAAGAATTCTTATCATTTTACACATATGCATAATTAGACATCAAAATCAGATGCTTCATGAAAAAGAATATTTGGAGTAGAAAAAATATAACTCTAATCTGCCCATCAAAATAGAAAAGCACCCAGATTTTACACTTTACTAATCTGCCCTCTTTACTCTAGACTCTATGAAAGGAAGCCCTGAATTTGAGCCATGTCCTGGTTTTCTTTCACGCCTGTGGCCTGCAGTCACTCTTGACAGTATATCTGATCTGTATCATCCATTTGCTGTGGAGGTATTTCTCTGCTCCTCGGCCATCTCTATGCCTTCCTTTCAATTCTTTGATTAAAACACCAAGAACCTGGACACAGCCCGTTGAGACATCAACCAGCAGACAAAAACTTCTCTCTGATTTCTATAAGATGGGTATTGGTGTTACCTATCTCAAAGGTAATAAGAGAGACGACCTGGATGAATCTTAGGAAGGCTCACACCATATATGCCACGCCATGAACACTGGTTAGTGTCTGTCAGGGCCATGATTGCTATTCTGATTAGGTGAGGTCAAAGAAGACCCTGATACTTACACAGAAATGACTATAGATAGCATATTAATATATAGATAGCATATTAATCAATGCTTTGATATACAAAATGGCAAGCAGGAAAGCAGAGAGCTCTGAAAAGACACAGCATTTGAGATGTGCCCTGCAAGACCCGTCAGTGTTCAGAATGAAGAAGTAGGAAGAAGCAGGCAAAGGAAATACATAAAGAAAACTCTGCGGGGCAAAGTCATCCAGGGAAGCTATAGGGCTGGCTGGAGTGTGGGTAAGGTGGAGAACAGAGTAGAAGGATGGCTGTCAAGCACAACAGCCGGCCAGAGTGGGGGTGAGGATGGGTGTGTGTAGCTGGAACACCAGCTGGCAGGCATGGCCTCTGATGGAAAGGAACTTGAGAAACAGTGAGCCAGGGAAGGGCCATAGAAACACGCTTTGTCTAAGGGCCCCAAGGAAGGGAGTTTGGACTCCGTCTCTTACAGAAATCTTTCCAGGAGATTATTTGGAGGCAAGCTGGAACTTGAAATATTGGGTGAAGGTGGAGAACACAGAGTTCCAACTGGATGAGAGGGTAGGGCTCATAGGAAGTGTTCAAAATGCAAGGGAAGTGCTCAGGCAGCCTTGCAACGATGTGAGACCAACCTTTATAAACAAAAAAGTGACTAAAAGCTCGGGCACTTGCTGTGGGAATGGGTACTTTCTACTGCTGTCAAAGTTCTAGAACTGTTTGGCCTTGATGGTGCCCCTTCCTCAACCTGTTCATTAGGAGTCCTGATTTCTACTGAAAACACTTTGCCAAGGATTCTTGCATTTTACACGGGTCCTGACCGACATGCGGAGGAAGCCTTGAGTTCCTGGCATACACACAGGTGCCTCTTGAGTGACAGGATTCTAACTCCATTTGCTGCTCACTTTGAAGCACAGCCTGAGTGTGACACTCGGCTAATAAGATTCTCTTTTCTCTAGATAATATAAATGTTCAAAGTCATTCAGGAAGATGATGTGCCAGACAAAGTTGGGAGCAAGTGGTATCTAAGACACACAGTTAGACAGTTCCTGGGTCTGGAAGGAAGATTCCTGAATCTTTAGAAAGGACTAGAACAAAGACAGAGCATGTGAGTGCATTTTCATCTTGGCCCCAGGCAGAGACTAGGATAGAACACTGACCAAATGTGATCTGCCGACTCATTCTGAGCACACAAATAATGTCCCTGTCCTATTGAAGCCTCTGAATGAAGCACAGGCAGATAAATGGAATGAGGGTATCATTATGGGAAAATCAGCTGAGGGTTAGAGATGCGTGAATTTCCAGCCTCCATTTTTTTTTTTTTTTTTTTACCTTTTTGAAAGCCCCACTTCTTTGATATTCACACAGCATCATGTCGAAGAAGATTGGGATGGTGGCTTTCCTGAGCTCAGCCTCGGGGATAAGTGTCATCTCCAATATAGGTCCCACCATGCCTGGGATGAAGCAGATTTTGTTTTGGCCTGCAAAAGAAGGAGGACACGGGCACATGAAACAGGTCCTTGATGGGCCGGTCCTGCTCCTGGAGTCTGGGGAAAGGAAGAGAGGAGAGAAGGCAAATTGTAGTTAACTTTCCTATAGTTGGTTACATGGAGCCAGGCAGCTTTGAGCATTATGTATAGGCTGGTTGCCAAGAGGGGACCAAGCATCATCTCAGCTACGCCCCATTTATGAAGAGCAATAGCATATGAAGGCTGATAGCAATGACGTGTAAGAGCATCAGTGTTTGGGAAGGCTGATACCAATGGCATATTTAAGAGTGTCAGTGTTTATGAGGGCTTCCACCTGTATCACACCTCTGCAATGCACAGTCCTAGCTGAAATGAAGTGATGGCGGTAGGTGTGCAGGCATGTTTGGAATCAAATCTGCCTGAATCATAAGCCATGCTTCTGAGGTCTATGTATAATGTTTCTAACAATGGCTCTATGAAACAAGAAAAGCACATCTCTCAACTAAGACACTTGGTTGGGGGGGAGGTGGGATTTAAACAGTGCTTTAGGGTGGATGGACCTCTGATGCCTTCTGCCTTGTGACAGGGCACACCCTTTCAGTCTGTAGTTCAGCCACACTGGCTTGGCTCCAGTGCCACACTGGCTTGCCTGGCTTCTGAGGCTCCAAGGCCTTCCTTGAGGATGCTCTCCTTGCTTTATCACCTGTTTCCCCTCGGTGGCTCCCATCTTAGCTCTGACAGAAGGAGACCTGCATCTTACCCTCCATCTCAACTACACAGATAGACCTACTCTGCTCCCACATGACCTTTCACCCTACTTTGACATGTCTTTACTTGTAGACTCATTGACACCTGTTTCCTATACTGAACTTCACGGGGTGGGGATGGGGCAGAAACTTGCTTGGTTCTCATCATGTTGGCAACACTGGATGACAAACAGATTAGAAACCCAGGCAGTGTCTATCTACCAAGGAAAATGCTTTGTCTGGCTCTTTCTGTCGCAAGTTATTTGAGGTGGACATGTGTCTCACAAAAGGCTGAGCAAATTCAGGCTTTTGAGAAGACATGTGAGATTATGTCTGTGTGCACTTGGCACAGGACCAGTAAGATTCAGCACTTCATGGCAAAGACAAAATACCTCAGGATGCTGGTTCCTAGAGCCTCACTGTCTTAACTTGTGAATGGAACCGTATCAACTAGATGTGTGATGTTGAGCAAGTGCGCCTCCCCTCTGAGGGCCTCAACATAGGGCCATTTTAAAGAATAAATGAGTCATGGGCTGGGGAGATGGCTCAGAAGGTAAAAGGGCTTCCTGCCCAAGTGTGAGAACCTGAGTTTGAAACCCCAGAACCTATGTAAAAACAAGACGCATAGACTTGTGTATATGATCTCCCAGCATTACTATAAGGAGATCCCAGAAACTGGCAGATCAGACCATCTGGTGTAAACATAAAAATATAACAAAGATATTCATCCCAAACAAGGCAGAGGGCAGAGACCAAACCCAAAGTAATCCTTGGGACTCCACATGCATACCACGGCATGTATGCGCACATTTATACTCATACTCTCCCCTCCTTCCCCCTCTCTCTCTCACACACACACACATAAAAACACTATGATTAGTGATCTGCCAGATCAATATGTGACATCTGACATATGTCACAGAGCATTAACTATTGTGACCATGCCATTTCTCAGAATGAACCACAGAAAGCAGCCTGTTGTCCAGAGCTCAATAAGTACCCCAGAACATGATGCTATCACAGAGGTGAAGAATGAAGTGTATCACCTAGGAACTGCAGAGTCCCCACAGCGTAATGGTAGACAAATCTTAGCACTGGCACCCTGGAAGCTGACACTGTGATTATGCCATCCATAGTGGCCCCCAGTTTCCCCTGAGCTCTACAGCACAAGAGCCCACCTGGCCTCCTAAACTGTGAGGCAGGGCATGGGGCAAAGGGCTCCGGAGGGTACAGAAACTCAGATGGCACCATGCACAGCCTGGCATGGCTCCTTTCTGTTGAAGTGGGAAGAGGAGTTGAGAGGTCATTGAAAATCAATTCTCATTCAGCCTTAACTGTCATGTTGGAGGATTTCCCCCAAATCCAGAGAAAAGGGGTACTGCCCAAGGAAACCTGCAGTTATGAGGAGTGAAAAAGCCAGGCAGAGTTAAACAGCACAGAAATGCTTTTCTGGGTGATCAGCCTCATCAGTGAAAGCATTTGGATTAAGCCTGAACCTCAATTCCTTATTTTGGCCCAGACAAAAATAAAATGCCTTCTTCACTTCTTTCACCTGATTTGTTGCTAATACAGGTTTCTGACTTTGTTCTTCTTTTTTTTTTTCAAAGAATGGAAAGATTTTATACTTCAGAGCTGAGTGCAATATTAGGCAGAAGGTGAATTGGGGCTATCAGATAAGCTACCTTGGATCAGGGCGTTGCTTTTGCAGTAAAGGCCTGCAGATTATCAGAGGGCGCCGGCCTGAGAGAGATATATTTAAAATGCTTTAAAATAAAGGATGGAGATACTGTGGACTAGGAATTATTTTAGATAATTTTGACCTCTTTTCTCTGTAGTCTATTGAGATATTTGGGGAAATGGGGGAAGAAGAGAAGGAGAGAAGTTGATCTTTACGCACACCATGATTGCAATGGCACTTAGCACGGTTCCCAAGAGAAATTTTATTCCTTTACTCAAAAAAATTAGCACATCGGAATTTTTGTTTAAATAGCCAAATGAGTGCCTGGATTTGTATATCTTTATATATGTCGACACCCTAGTTCACGGAGAGAACACATTTGCAGCTAATTGAATAGAAAACTCATTTGGAAGAAAAGAATCTCATTCAAATAAACACACCTGCCGCTGTATGAGGAGGAAAGAGAGGAATTGGTTTGAGAGTATTTTATATAATGAACGTCGGATATCACTGGAAAGAGATGGCAATTAGAAATAGCATTTAAAAAAAGCCAGAGAGCCAGCAAGTTAACTCCTGGGGTGTCAGGGCTAGATGCCGGAAGGGTCCGGCCGGAAATGGTATTCCAGGGAAAGCCTACGTGTGTGGATGCAAAAGGTCCCAGTGTGTTCCCACCTGAGTGGCTCATCTATGCAATGACACTGCTCATCATTCCTTCAGAGGAGACTGGCAATTGAACACAGGCAATCTGAGGTCTCTAGGAAGATGGGAAATCTGTGGGCATCTGTCCTAGAAAGAAGTTGTACAGGTCGCTGTCACAGACTCTGACAAATACAAGGGCAAGTTATGACAGGTTGGATTTCAGAGTAAGCTAGACCTCCTGGGGATTATAAATAAAGAAAACATCTCTCTGTTCAAAGGAGGAAATGTAGCTGTGTTCATTCTTCCAACTTTAGCTTAGAAAACCATCCTGGGAGCATTGGGAGGTTCCTGGTCCTGCTACCCTCAGGCCTGTGGAGTCTCGGAGGCTGGCACCTGTGGTTAGGTCTCATGTCTTCTATTTAATGGCTTTGTGGTACTGTGAATATCACTCAACCTCCCTGGACCCTCAGAATCCCACTGTACACAGTAAAAGCTTAAATGGATGAATGGAAACACAGAAACAGGGCTTTGAGGGTCTAATACCCGAGAGAATTCAGCAGCATTGATACTAATTAAAGATGGTGATGTGGGGGAGGGGAGTCCTTTGGCCTCAGCATTATATCAGGTTCTAGGCAGAGAAGAATGAAAATGAACATTCCATTATATGAAAGCCACTTACAGACCTCTCAGCTTTTTGTTTTAGACTTTAATTTACGTCTATTGCAAAAAAATTAAGCGGGAAAAAGATCCAGATGGATTTTCCTTCACTTCCACACTGCTCTGAGGCCCATTGGATGCTGTCTGGCTCACCTTTACAGAAGGTTTGCACTCTGCAGGCCATTTGGCTGGAGGCCCCTTCATGCCCTAGCCATGCCTTGCACCTGACCTCTCTCGATAGCCTATCCTCTGATTCTCTAGGATATCCAGCTGCTTCTCCCTTGGGCTTTGACACATGGCCTCAGCCTCACTCCCCACTATGAACCCCATGCCACATGTGCCTCTGAGAGTAAACACTTGGGCATTCTTTAGAGCCATAAGGTTCATTGTAGATGCTCTGAGTCATGTGTCTTTTGAACACTTGAGGTATGGTTATCCAGAGGTAAATGTAGTCTGATAATACAAAAATCTACCCAAGAATAATAAAAAAAAAAACCTTAAGAATATTTTATGCTGATTATCTATTAACGTTATACAATTTTGGAATATGAAGCTAAATAAAGGAGACCATTCCTGGTTTATGAGATTAAGTTTAGAATATTCAACTTTATACTAATACTAAAGCAAAACATATTTAATAAAAATTATCTTGAATTTTATTTTTATTTACTTTTTCAGTGCTGGAATTAAATCTGAGGTCCTGTGGATGCCAGACAATCATCCTACCTCTGAGCTACATATCCATCCCTGTATTTTGAATTTTTTTCAGGCTAGTTATATGCAGTCCAATCCTTTCTCTTGATGTCAGGTCGATGCAGAGAGGCATACTTCCAGCAGCCTCTCTACTGTGAGGGAGAGCTCCAATACTCCAGTGTGCTGGGTTACTCAGCTGGGTGAAGGGTTTGTGATGTATCTTCCACTTATAATATTTTCAGTGTATGTTGAGTTTATTGAGATATAACCCTTTCATAAAGTACATTCATGAAGTTAAAATTAATTCATTACTCCTTTTAATTCATTCATTCATTCATTCATTCTGTCTGTCTGTCTGTCTGTCTCTTTGTCTTTTAGAACAGGGTCTCCTAGAGCCCATGCTGGTCTTCAACTCCCTATGTAGCTGAAGATTAAACTAAACTCCTGATATTTCTGTCTCCAGCTCCCAAATACTGGCATTATAAGCAAGTACCACCATGCCCAGGCCTTTTTAATATTCTGTTAATGAGGCACTACAGTATTATTCACATTCTATTTGGACAGGACAGGTCAATGGAAAGAAGAGCTTTTGGCTCACCCTTGTTGGGGTAAGCCATGGCTTACTCACTCTGCAGGGTCTTCATAAACTCTGTGTGCCTCAAGTTTACACTCTACAGTTATTTTTATCTTAACAGACATTAATTAAAGAATTGCAACCAACATTTGACTTCTCAGTGGTATGGATGAGTCAATGAGGCCATGTGTTGTTAGTCTGTTTTCAGTTTTATCCTTAGTCACATGACCTTTAGAATGTGCTTGTACTGGATTCCTGTTATGATGGGGTAAGTCACAACCAACCGATAACTTCAAACACATTCAATCTCCTACTCCTGGAGAATAGAAGTCTAAAATGGGTTTCACTGTACTAAAATACAAAGGTAAATACACACATGACTGAGGTCAGAAGTCGAAGTAAGAATCTATTTCCTTGTTTCTTCAGGATCTTAAGAGTTTCCTTTTATCCCTTGCTTTATGACCTTTCACCTTCATCCTTTTGGGCCTTCCTCAAATTTCTCTGGTTCTCATTCTCTGGCCTCTCTCTTCACATATAAAGACCTTGTAATTGTATTGGGCCCATCTGGATAACCCAAGATATTGTTACCACAAGAATCGTTAATTGATGATAATACTTGTATCCTTTGCCATTTAAGGCATGATGGACCACAGCTTCTCTTATGCTGCTCGAAACAGTGCTCAGTGTTTGCTATTAAGTGTGTATATGTATGGATAAATGTTTTCTCTAACACCAGTTCATATCTCTTCTGGTAACCCTATCATCCAACTCTAAGGGCAATGTTTGCTTAGGCTGCTTTCCTGGAACACTTGCCCTGCTGCATCTTTGCTAGACCTACTCACTTTCTGACATGCTCTGAGACCTTCCCCCCATAGTTTCTGTAACTACATCATTTCACTTTGGACAGCAATATTCTAAATTTCCCCACCTAAACAGTAAGTTCTTCTATAGGGTATGAATCATGCCTTATTTCCCTCAGCCCTCCCATTATAGTCCACTTGGATATGAAGGAGATATATACAAAGAAACAGCCCAGTTACTCTGATGGACTTGCTAGGAGTAGTCATTCCACACATGTGGTCAAGATGCTACTGTCTTTCTTTCCTATAATGACTGTTAACATATCAGCCTGACATTAAACCAAGGGAATGGGAATGTGGGAAGGTTAAATGCAAAGTCATTTTTAGCAAAATGAGCATTGCCCAGCAGAAAGCCAGTATCAGAATGCATTGGCATTGGTCCAGGATCCCAAACCACAAATGCCACAGACCTTTAAATGGCTGGGTTCCTAACAATATGGAGACTTCCTCAGCAAGAATTCCCATCACATGCCTCCTCTCCAAGAACAACTTACATGCAAGCATGAAGACACACATGCCTAGATTCTTCCCAGAATGTTGACTGTTAAATAACCTTCAAGCCTGATTAGTTATCTATAATCACATGGCTGTTACAGACTTTCCTATAAGAGAAAGATATTGATGCTGAGTCTCATGGCTGCTGCTGGTATTAAAGCACATTTTCAGACACTAAAATGTACGGTGATTTATTCATTGGTATTCTCTGAAAAACAGTTAATTGGCTACTTCATGTCATTTGAAAATATTTCTCTTTGGAAAAATATTATAAGAACATTAGACTTGGGGTCCAAAGACAAATTCTTCTAACTGCAGCTCAAGGAACCATTTGTCGTTGACCTTGGGTGTGTCCTCCTACTTCCGCTGACCTAATTAAGATTAGAGAACCAAATGAGCTGATTTGTTAGAGGAGTAATGAAAATCTGCCTACCAAGGGTAACCCTAAAGCTCTCATCTCCTTCCTTAACAAAACCTTAGAGGTGGTCAGCTCAGAGTTGGGAAATCTGAGAGGATAGAAAAAAACTCAGTGTCACGTCTGCCCAAAGCATGTGACTTTTGTCCTCAAGGCAAGAAGACAGTTGCTGCCTCTCCAGCCATCTTGTCATTTTCCAGAAAGAAAGAAGGGCAAAATAATGATGTGCTGTGCTCTTTGAGTCACCTCTCCCCCTCTCTTCCTTTCCTCCACCCCCTTTTTTGTTGAAGAAATACTTTGCTGAATACACACAAAAGTGCTTCTGCTGATGTTTTTGTGGGACAGATCTGGGTCACAAGACCACCATCTCCTCCAAGACATTGTTAGCTGGGCAAACTGCAATCCTAAAAACAAAAACATTATCAGGATCCAGTCAGCGGGGGAAAAGAAGAGCCAGGGCATGGCAATCAGCAATGGCTGCCACAGAGAGCTCAGCTCTGATGAGCTGCCCTTTAAAGTCCCATCATTAGATGTGTGGTGGTCTCTCATTTCATCAGTCCCTAATGAACTCAGAGCTTGGTCCTGGCGTGGATTATCAAGCTAGTCTCATTAGTGTGCTAACTAGTAGGAATCCTGTGGAGCAACAGGGTAGGATGTCAAGGAGGCAGCCACTCATCCACCCCGCCTCGGTTTTCTGCTTCTATTCCTGAAAGAGACAGGGAAGAAGGTAACCATGCCACTAATGAGTGGAAGCCTCTGTGTGTGTGTGTGTGGGGGGGGTGTGCTCACATGTCTCTCTCTCTTTCACACACACACACACACACACACACACACACACACACACACACACACACACACCAGAAAGACCCTTCAGAATGATGTACTTTCCTCTTCCTCATAAATCTAGCCAAGAGGTAAAGGGTGGCTCTTTTGGCAATGTTTCTTTTGCTTCCTGCACTGCAGTAGACATCTAAGAAAGGCCAATATAGTGGTGCTCTGCACAACCAGATCTTTAGTCAGGTGGTGTGGGAACACAGCATTCAGATGATATCTAAGGTGGCCTGGGCCTCTCTGTTCTTACAATTGCTTTTTGGAAACCCCTTGCTATCTCAGCAAATACCATCATTGAGGGCACTCACAATCAACGGCTCCTTTCTTACAACCTCCAGATCAGTCTTTTAATTGTGCTAATTCACTCTGCAGGCATTTTTGAGTAGCACAGACAGCTGGGATGTGTCCAAGCATGCTTGCTTGGTTTCCACGGCTAATCTACTAAATGCTTGTGTATTTCACCTCTCTGAGCCTCAGCTTCCTCACTGGTAAAGATAAGGGTCAGATCATATAAATGCCCTTCCTCCTTATCCTCAGGGATCTGTGCCCTGAGGTCAGAAAGCCATTTACACCAGGCTTGGATCCCCTGCTCACCTTAATTACAATATTTCTACTTTTTATCCCATTTACTTATTGAGCATGGATTCTTCTTTTTATTGGCCCTTAGCTAAAAATAAATGTTTGAAAAATGCTGGACAATGATCTCTAAAGGGCCCTTCCAGCTCTGGTGTTCTGTGATTCTAAGCAAGTGGAATATTTACTAACAGCTTTTCATTCATCAGCATAATTGGGAGTACAAGACTCCCTGCCAAAGCATAATCTTTATCTAAATAAAATCTTCTGTGTGCAAAACAGTGCAGTGAAGGATGTTCAGAGGAGAGTAGGCTATGTGGAACCACTTGCAATAAACAAAGCAGAGCTCCTTGTTCTGGGATGCTGGCAGAGCCTGGGGTATGGAGCTGGAAGCAGAGGCATCCCACAGCTTCGGCTTGTCTCTGCTGGTAGAAATAGAGTGTGCAAACTGGGAAGCCATCCTTTCACCAGGAACATGCGATATTTTGAAAACATTCAATTAATCATCATTGATATTCACACACTGGGAAATGCCTTCAAAGAGCGAGGGTTTGGGCTTCTTTTGAAAAATCAGAAAATGTGGTAGTTTGCATTCTATTAGCCAGACAGCAGGGGCCAGAGAGCTAGAGCCACTTGCTGAAACATTTCAGCAGCCCCCTTCTCCGGGCCCTTATTTCTTCTTACTCATGTCTGCATTTATATTGCAATAGTGTTAGGGTTTGAACACACAGTGTCACACACAGGCTCCAGTATTTAAAGGCTTGGCATAATGTTGCACACAGGCTGCATGCAGTATTAAAGAGGCCTGGCTTCTAGCTTGGTGTCAATTATTTTCTCGAGGAGACTAGGACTCTAAGAGGCAGGGCCTGGCTGGAAGAAGTAAGTCTGTGGCTTGATGTTATTGTAGGGTAGTGACTAGTGCTATATATTTTGTCACCCCCAACTCATTTCCTTATTACCATGAGATGATGGGCCTCTGCCGTGCTCCTGTGCTGCCATGATGCTTACCACAAGCTTTGAATCCACAGAGGCAAGGCTGGTAGAGTAAAGCCTCTGAGATCTCAAGTCAAATTCAAAGAAATTCTCCAAGTTGCTCTCTTGGCTATTTTGGTCATAGTGGTAAAAAGCTAACTAACATGAATGGCAAGTGAGACAAAGTATTTCTGATGGCTCTTTCCCTATCTAAAGTAGCCAGACAAAGGACACAATAAGAAGATAATTTCCTAGGGGAAATGTCATAATATCTGAAGAGATTTTGATGGCTACAGCTTTGGAGAGTGTTGTCAGCCTTTTAGATAGAGCCCAGTTAGATGAACCAGTACCCCAAGATGGCCCCAATAGCCAAAGGTTATCCTACTAGGCAGCAACTGTCCTATAGAATCTCTATGGGTTATGGGGCCCCTTCCTACTTTACTTTTTCAGATTACGGCCTGGACCCTATTCATTAGGCCTTGGTGGTGTATACTGGATGGAGACAAAGGGGTACAGAAGAGCTCAATTAGGTTCCATCTTATTGGACCAAAGAAAGAATAGGAATAAGAATTCTGAATAGGAAGCTTCTGTGGGATCTCTTTAGATACATGCCTCACTCAGAATGTCAAAAAGGTCCCTCTGTTTCTATCTCTTCCATCACCATAAACACAAATCATCCCTGCAACTCACTGTGAAAGGGGACAGCTTCTGAAGTCATTCCCCCAAAAATCCATCCTCTTACCCTATGATATTTGAAAGTATTTTATGGACTACATGACACAAGAAGCGGAGTGTTACAATAGTGACTGCCAACCAGCACCGAGCATTCCTGTGAGGCACGAGTACAGTTCCTACTACAGCCCTGCTTCCTTCCCCCTCTTCTCAATTCCTGCTGGACTTCATAGGTCTTCGGGAACATCACACAGAAGCAGATTCACATATGCGGGGGAGGAAGGTGCTGGAAGCACGCACATGCATCTTTCTAACATGGGTGCCTACTCACCAAGTTTATACCACATATCACGGATGGAGAAGCCAATGAGCCGTCTCATGTCCCCGTACCTAGAAGAAGCAAAAACACCTACTTTAAGCCCCATTCTGGTGCATTTCATGAAGCCCTACCCCCTCAGAAAATCCAAGAATGCAACCTACTTATTCAGGATTTTGTTGTACTTTGCGTGTGTGAACTGCTCCAGCTGCAGAGAGTCCTGAGTGATAAAAGCCACTGCCAGATGAAAATAGTTGTTCCACAGCTGCGAAACAAAGAAAGGATTCATGGAGAGGGTCTGAAAGAGGGGAAGCATATTAAACACTGTGTAACGTGAATAATTTATAAAGATGGCAGACGACAGAGGCAAGACCAGTTTAATTGTGGGCTCTGCAATTTTCTAACTGGCACGGACTCTGAAATTAACATCCTGGCTGAAGCAAGGACAATGGATGGCTTTCTCCAAGCACTGGCCGTGCTGTCCCCTCTCTGACAATGGGCTTGGTCGAGGAGAATTTTAGAGCTGGATTCCTGTCACTGTGGTTTTTAAAGGACAAATAACTCACCCCAACTGGTGAGCTGGTTCCTGACCTGAAATTATAGGTGTGTAAAAGATAAGGCGACTCAGGAAGTTAGAACTTTACTGGGCATCCTCTCTGATCAACCTGACAACTCTTAGGAGCCAGCCTGCAATCCACTGTCTTAAAGTACTTTGCATTTGCCTTCTCTGTTCAATGATCTTAAAGCCTGGTTCCTGGACCATCAGCAGCATCACATCTTCAGAGGGTGGAGAGTGAGGCTCGAGATGTGTACCAAAAAGCACTTGGTGAGGGTGATTCGAGGGCTTCTAAGGCTAGAACCAGCTTGTATGTCCTCAGCTGCTATAGTTTTTTAGGTATATGATCTGCGGCTGACTGTGAAGGAGATGGGTGGAATGAGCTCCCCCAGCTGGCGGTGAGACAGAGCAGAACATGCATTCACTACATATATACGGAAAGTATTCAGAAGGATGAGCATGGTGCTGACAATAGCAGTATGGGCCACAGATCAGACAGATGAAGGTCCAGATTGGGTGTTATTGAGCCTTGACAAACACATCTGCAAAGTTGGGGTGACCCGGTACTCACTGCAGAGGGCTGCAATAAAGTCAGCATAAGACAATATATTTACAGGGCACGCGCCACACACTAAGAGCTTAAAAGAATCTGTCGGTCTCATTTTCTCTTCATTATCCAAGTGGATCTTTTTATACAAAAGCAGAGCCTAGCAACTTGGATGCTCAAGGGAATGTGTTTTAAGATGCCCGACTTCCTAAGTCTTTGTACATTGTGTAGCAAAAGGACAGACCCAGCAGCAAGAGAGACTGCCCTGCGGTGGAATCAGTCACCTTCCATTCAAGCAGGCCTGTCACAGGCTGCAAATAGCAACCACCGCCAAGGTCATGACTGCTAAAAGCCATGACTTCCATAGGCCTAGAGGTCCAATTTCAGAGAACAGCAGGCCCGGGGCCCCATTTCCCATGAACAACATTGCTTTGTGTCAAAGTAGGAAACTCTAAGAACCAGATGTGACCTCACACAGATATCTCATTAATGGCTACAAGGAGAACTTAGTTATTTTTAATTAACAACAAAAGGCATAAAAGTAACATACATATGGTTTTTAAAGGTTGAATGAGAGAAACATTTCAATAATAAAACATAATTTTTCCATAGCCTAATTCCACAGAAGAAAATGGATCTAATGTCTTGGTATCCTCTCAAAGAACTTTTATGTCTAAATAAATACACATGCGGGCATCCTTCAAAAACAGGCCTGCTGCTCTCTGCTTCTCTCTTTACCCATCTATATTGTGATCCTCCAGTAGCAACAAAGACCTGCTTACTCTCTTTTATTGCTGCATCCTATTGTTGCTATTAGGGTTACTTTGCACTTAACCATTCTCCCATGTACCTTGTTCCTACTTCTCACCTTCTAGCAGAAGTATTAACCCTCTCACATAAACCTCTTTCTGCATGAGAATCTCTCTCTGTGGTATGCATTCCTCGGGCTGTAATCACAGAACCATGGGACAGAGACAGGTCTCGCTGTTTGCTATGTGTTTTTGTGGATACCGCCAGGATGCTTTCCAGGGCTACAATCTAATTACCACCTCCACCGTCAGGAGCATGCTACCCTACCTGTCTGAGACTCGGTTTCTTCACCTGGAAAATGAGGATAATGGGCCCCAAAGGGTGTAGTTATAAGGACTAAATGAGAAAATTCTGCCCAGCAAACTCACAAGCACTCTTGCAATATAGGTTTAGACATCAATTTCTACCAAAGCCTTCCTCCAGTAATGCACACTAAAGCAGATCTGCTGGCATCCATCCTCATTACACCCTGTTCACAGCATTCATGACGTATGTCAAACCAAGGAATTTACTTTCTATCTTCACTACTGAATGTGAAGCTTACAGAGACAAAGATTTCATTTTCTTGATTACCTTGATATGTATGATGCTTAGCTGAATGCCTGACCTAGTATGTGTCACAGCAGTATTTGTGGAATGAATTCACAGCCTTTATATGTACTCTTATCAAACCCCCTGAAGAACTGGAGAGATGGCTCAGTGGTTAAGTGCACTGGCTGTGCTTGCAGAGGATCTGGGTTCAGTTCCCAGGGTCCATATGGCAACATACAACTGGCTATGACTTCAGCCCCAGTGGATCTTGTGTCCTCTTCTGGCCTCTGTGGGCACTACACACACACACACACACACACAGAGAGAGAGAGAGAGAGAGAGAGAGAGAGAGAGAGAGAGATACATAATATAAAAACAACAAAAATCAAATCCCTCTGAGAAGTGACAAATTTTGTGATTTTTTTTTTCATGTAGACATCAAAAACTGGGGGTCACAGGGAAGAAAATTGTTCCACTTTACTGGTGAATGCAGCATTGGGGGCCATTCGATCTCACTTCTGATCTCTGTTGCTTTAAAAAGCTTTGCATTAAATTGCTGTAAGATCATGGTACAAACTCATATGTTCCAGTGAGAAGTTTAGATACATGTATACCTCCAGGGCAATTAGTATATTCATTACTCAAACAGTCATCAATTCTTTATGGTAAAAGTCTCTGGTCTCACTACTTTAAGATATACACAGCTACTCACTGCACAGTCTTTCCACTGTGAAGGACACCAGAATATATTTCTCCATCATGGATATAGCTTTGTGGGTACTGACCAACCTCTTCCATCTGCCCCTTCTTAACTTCTCAGAACATTCTACCTCCTCAAAATTGGCTTTCATAGATTCTACATACAAATAAATTTACAAAGTGTGTGTCTTCCTGCATTTGGCTTATTTCACTTAGCGTAATGTTCTTTGGGTTTAAGCTAAAGCAAAAAACATGGTTTTAATTTTATTTTTTATTTTTTTGGATAAATAGCATTCCACCATGTATGAAACATTTCCTTTATGCGTTACTCTGTTGATGGGTATATAGACTGATGTCATGTCCACAACAGGGCAATGAACATAGAAATGAATAATATCCCCTTGGCACTGATTTCCTTTTGCGTTTATGCTTAGTAGTAGAATTGCAGAACTCCAAGACGAAATAGCTTGCCCTTCAGCACAAGTTCCTGCAAGGTTAATTCATATCTTCCTCTGGCCTCTGTGACCTTACAAACATCCATGAGCAGCAAGTCCCAGCATCCAGAGAGCACCACTGATTTTATCTCCCTGCAGAAATCATCACTTCTATAATGCCCAGGTCTTGGCACCTATAGAGTGGCACCCATGGTGCTGCTGGCTTTTTGCCCTTTGAATCATAAAACCACCATTCAGAGGAGAGGTTAGGGCCAATCTCCTTTCCTCTGCCCATACTCTCCACAGAGGAGGTTCCTGCTGGTATCACATGCATAATACATGAGCCCACAAGGAGGAGCCCATGGTGTTCCAGGCAGGGGACAGAAAACAAATCCATTCTCACAAGGGAGAGGAAAAGATGGGGGAGTGGATAAAGAGAAAGAGAAGATTGAAAAATGACCCAGTTTTAGAGATACTTTTCACTAAATATCTGTGGAAGCCTCATTAGAAAAGAATTATTTGATTCTGTGTTCCCTAGCTCTTTTCTATGGTTTACAGAATCCTGTGGGTTTGACAGCCTGGGGCTAGGTTGGGTGATCAAAAAGCTGCTTCCCTGCTGGCTTGCCTGTCAAGAACTGACCTGAGTTCTTAGCCCCAGTGCTTTTAAGGTCACTGTGATCACCACCACCACAACTGCCAATGCTGAGCATCACGATCATCATCACCATCATCAAAATGATGCTAACAAGGTAACACTTACTAAATGGCTTTTATATTACTTTATATCACTAGCACCATTCCATTCTAAGCGTGTTATGTGAATCAATTCACTTAACCCTTAGAGCTGTCCAGATAGGCACTAATGATATCTTCATTTAACAGTGACAGAAAAAAAGGAACAGAGCTGTGAAGTACTTTGCCTAAAACCACATGATTCATAAGTTGAACAGGTTAACGTTTGCACATATGGGATGCCCATTTCCTAGATATCCTTCATATGTAAATTTTCTTTCAAGAAAGTTATTCAAAACCTAAAAGAGTACTAGAGCTCCTCTGGATGTGGGAAAGTACCTTCCTAAGACCGTGGAGGAGAGTGGCAATCAGACCAGCATGTCCCCGAGGAGGCTGGAATTGCTGATGCAAAACAACTGGCTTTTCTATGGCTGTATACTGGCTCTCTGGCCCCAGGTATGTTGTTTCAAGCTGTTCCTCCAAACACAATGGCAATATCCACTTCTCTGAACAGGCTTGTAAGCAGAGCCTGTGGGCATCTGTGCTACATTTTAAGGGAAATGAAACCTTGTCTTGATTTTAAACAGCCAGAGTTACATGTTTTGTTGTCCTGTGAAAGATAAATCATCCAGAGAGAAATCCTCACCCAAGACTGTAATAACACTCAGAATCTATAGTGTGGCCATGGTTCTACACGGAAGCCTACATCAGCTACTGCAGGCTCTAGTTCCAAATGCATCAAAGCCTTGATGCCAGGGTTTCTGGGTGTGGCTTTTGGGTCTCATTCTTGCAGCTTCAGAGAGGAAGCTAGCTGGCAGCTGTCTGAAGTCAGGACTGCCGAACGGTCCTTCGAATGACTTCTCATGAGTTTCTATATAACCTATGGGAAGGTGGTAGCTGCCCTTCTTATCATGAACATTGGTCACTTCCGTTCCCTGATCTAAATGCAAGGTGACAGGAGAGAGCGAGGTCTTTGTTCAAAGAGGACCTTTATCTTTTCATCCCAGCAAAGGCATCTCAAGCCATCTTCTCAGCAGGGTGCACAGCACAGGTCTCAGCCCGGGTGTCAGCTCCCCCAAGACACACTGTTCACCAGGCAAGAATGGCTGTGAAGATGAGGCTTTTACTTTTTGTGAAGTCGCGTTTTTACCAGATGGAGGGAAGAAAACACACACAGGAACAGAGGAGTGAGCATGATGATTTCGGATGGCTGTCAGTGCCACACAGAAGCATTGAGAGGCCCAGATGTAACTCCATGACTGCAGAGTCACTGGTCAAACCCCAAGAAGAGCCAGGCAGGGCAGGCTCTTTGAGGGGCCTGTATTATACCAGCAACCCGCTGGTAAGCTTTCCCTGCATGCTCCTGGGCTGGGAAAGCCTCCAGAAGTGGGAGGGCAGCTGGCGTTTCACAGATGTATCACTCAGAAGGGATGACATCCTTGCCTGAGCTGCCGAGCTAGAGAGGCCAGTGTAATGGAAACACAGTCTGTCAGATGAGCAGGCAGAAAGCAGCATGGCCCTGAGTACTAGGTGACTTCTGCTACCTGAGACTCTAAGGTTGAAGACTTCCCTGGAGGGGCTTTTTTGAGGTGGGGGTGGGGTTTCTTCTCACTCCTGCAGCCATGCACGGGAAGCAGAACAGACTTTCCTATCGGGCTTTGAAGAGAGTGTTCTTTCTGGGCCTGAGTAGGGAGCTCACTCTACTTACCCCAGGGACATTCTTATCATTCCCTGAATGTCTCAGAGGCCCTGAGTCTTGGCTGAGCATGCACATCAAAATGACTTTTGGAAGACTTTTGGGAAGTCACTGAGATGTACTTGAAGGCTTTCCTGTAAATCATACTCAGTGTCTGTGACTGGTTGTTTCTAGGCGCCTGCCAGTGAACAAAACAGTAAGAAAATGTTACTCTTTTGAAAGGTGGCGCCTGTTGGACAGTGAGTAAATTAAAGCCTCTGTTGTGGGAGGTCACATTTGCATATGTGTCCCCACCAGAGCTCCAGAGCTTTTCCTTTTTTCTCCTTCTTTGTCTTCTGCACATCTCCAGAGACAGCTGCAAGGCTTCTCTGTGCTTGCAGGTGGTGATGAAGGAATCAACTCAAAGTTGTTGGGATGGCCCTGTGCATCTCCAGCACCTCACACTCACCTGGAACTCAAAGTTTGTATGTTCTAGAAATTTCTGGTTCATGGTTTCTGCAAACTTGTTGATCGCTCTCAGGAAGACCCTGGAAGAAGAAACAAGGTTACTATAGCATCCTATTTCTTTTCACAACAGACTAACGTCTCTTGGCCTTCTTCCATTGCAAGGTTGTTCGCAATTGGGGACACAGGCTGTGACTGACTTGCTAGAATTCGAGAACTGTCTGTTTGACTTTTTAGGAATTTGTGTTGTCTTATATCCAAACTATTAAAAGCTTATGGCTGAAAAGACCATGGCATCCAGAAATAATATAAAGATCATCCCCTCCCCCAAAAACAGCTAATATGGGATTCCCTCACCTAGAAAAGGTTGCTGCCAATGTGTGGGTGAACATCACTTCAAAGGTCTCCTTAGAAGTGTCTATACGAGTGATATTTTAAAGATGTCATTTTGATAAATGATATTACACAATAAATGTGGTTTCATAGCTTCCCTATTTTACTCAATCATAAATCCTATGCCCCCTTCACACCAACGAGTGCAGCTATATGTCATTGTTTTTAATCACCAAAGAGCATTGCAGTCTTTGGCTACATCACAGTTGATTTAATCAGTTTCTTATTGATGGGCCATTTTGTGGTTTCTCAGAATTTTTCCAATAATAGACAATGTTCTGGTGGTCACTCTTCTGTGAGCCTTGCACCTTCTTTAGGAGCCTTATTTCGAGTCCTTCTTCCAAGACCCAGTGCTCATCAAATGTCACACCCATTTCACATTTTGGTACCCACTGTTGAAGTACACCCCCATGTCTCTCTAATCACCTGGTTCTCTTCCTCATTCCCACTGACTGTTCCTACAGCCTCCCTTCTCTTGTCTTGCCATTCTCAGGGACAGTTGATCCTACAGGACAGCCCCAGCCCCATTGCTGACCTTCACGCTTCTTCACTGCCCATGAACAAGCCAAGCTCTCTCTTTACACTCAATGATCTTCTCGCTTTGGCCCTGTCCCTCCTTCCCGTGTTTATTTTCCACTATTACCTTGTGATTCAGGTCACTTCCTGAGTACTTAATGACATGTTTTTCAGTTTATAGCTTGTCCCAGTTCTTCAAAGTTAAAATTATGCTTTCCTGGTATGTACATGAGAGTGTCCTGTCTAGCCTCTGGACATCATGATGTGACTTTTGTCATGTATTAATGTGCCGGGACATTGTTATCCTGGGACATATGGAGCTCAGGGTTGCAGATTGCAGACACCCACAATGCACTACTTCTTAAAACCTTTGATCATTCTCTTGTGCATAGGGTCACTGCCGACTGTGTCACTCTCTGGAGACACTTTCTTCACTCTTCTTACCATACTTGACATCTTAGCCATGGAGATGTAGCTAAGCTTCTATTTTAGGCCACAAGCCAATGATAAGGCAGGACCCATGAATGCTCCTTGGAGGTTCATTTGCAGAAGTCTCTGTGATCCTGGATGATGCATTTCAATGGCTCAGGGTCTGTTTCCTCCATCACATCACACTTTCCTAGGGATTAGGACCATCTCAAACTTGCATACTTGCTTTCCCAGTTTCTGCCTTCATCCTAGACCTCTCATGAGCTCCAGGCTGTATCCAAGCTCTCTGCTTTTGACACTAAAGCTAACTCTCATAGGCCTTCTGTCCCTGTTACCACTTCCCTTGGTAGTTTTCCCATGTAAGTGAAGAATAGACCCCTGTGCACTTGCTTTTGGAAAAGGAAAGAGACTCAGCACTGATAACTTCGGCTTTGTCTCCTACCCAACATTCCTCCCGCCTGAGTGCATCCTCAACATTGCTTTCAGAATCTTATCTAGTGCTTCCTACTTCCCTCACCCCACTGCTGCAGATGGGGGACAAAGCCATAATCGTTACTCTTCTAGAGTCTTACAGCTGCCTTCCAACTGAGACGTGGCCAAGGCTCCTTTGTGTGCCTATGCCAGTGATTTTTGCCTTCTTTTTTCAGTACTACAGATTGGACTCAGACCCTTGTGCATGCTAGGCAAACACTCTACCACCTTGGTCCCACCTTTTATGATGAGCAGCAGGCAATCAGTATCTCCTTGTCCCCTGAATACCCACCACCTGCCTGGGGCACCTGAGGAGGCCAATATAGGAAGTGTTGATGAGTATGGGTAATAATTTGAGCTCTATTCTTCTTGAGAGCCACTAAGAGACCTTATACAACACATCTGCAAATCAAAAGAGTCTTCTATGAGACAAATAAGCTAGACTATTAATACCACTCTTACTGCCCCTCAGTGATGAGTTGTTCCTGGGCCACTCATTCAAAGGTACCAGGGCATTCACACACCCCTCCTGCAGATGTACTGAACACCCTGAAGCCAGAGAAATCCAAGAAAAATAAGAGGAACAAACAGGACATATGTTTTTTGTGCATCAAAAGTGATGCTATAGTTTGGCTGGGTTGAATATGACAAGTATTCATCTTGTGAGGCCCTGCTTGTCGATTGGGCTGCAGCAGCAATTCATTAAATACTTAACATGCTGTTTGCTGGGGGTGGGGGTGAGGGAGAAAGGCAGCATATTCTGGTGTCGGAATCACAGAATTTGGAATGTGCACACATCCTTAAACGTTATTTCTTAAATTGCCACTTTGCAGTTCTGTGGATTTGGGTCATAGTCTACCCTTCTGAAGGCTCAGGTTCCTTCTTGCTACATGGTGGTAAGGGAACCATTCCTTAGAGTTGCTGCAGGGAGTGATGGGGAAGTGTCCGGTGCGTTCAGATCATGGTACCCAAGCCAGAGCCCACAGCTGCACAGTAGTCATGAGGGCTTTGAAGCCTTCCAGTTGCCCAGTTTTCCTTCTAAAACCAGACACAAACAGATGGAATAACAATGGCAAACAAGGAGTAGAAAGAAACCAGGTTTGAGCCAGGTAGGACCACACGAGACAGAAATGGAAAATCCCACAAAATCCACCACCCTCTCAGGCTATCAAAGAGCAGGTTTTGCTTTTTTACCATTTGCTAAGATGCCTTTGAAGCAACATCTATATTTTCTCCTTAAAGATTAGTTACCTGATTCTCTAACTGGAAGTGCACTAAGTGGCTGTCATGTTGTGTATAAACATCTCAGGAGCTGAAATGTGATACCCAAATGAGGGCTTTATACATTCCTTGCTAGCAACAAAGCTATGGGTAGCTCCAGAATAGACATCATTTAGGCTGTCAGTTTAAACCTGTCTGGGGTGCCCAGAGGCTAGACTAGTGACTGGAAATGGATCAGTCATGCGCTGGTGGTGCTGAGAACCAGGTGTATTTCCTCCTCCTGGCTTCTCCAATACTCACACGCCGAATGCAAGAATCCCACTTAACTCCTGTGTTGTTGTGTTTAATAGAGACAGTGAAAGGCTTTTTTTCTTCTTTAAACATTGTTCTGAAGTGGGTAGAAATAAAAACACACTCAACTCTCTGTTGTTCTTAGCAATAAACCTAAGTTGTTTGAAACAAAAGTTCATTTTCTAATCTCACCCGATTAGCAGGCTACATGGTATTCAAAATGTCTGCTTTGCACCAGGCTCAGTGCCTGCAGGGAAACAGGAAGCTTTGCTGGTCAACTCCCCATCCTTCTGAGCTATGACCTTGACCTCCCCAGAATCTCACTGGCATCTTCTATAAGAAAAACCAAGTGTGAAAGCCCAGAAAGATGCAGTTTAGGAACTGAGAGTCCAGTGCTTCTGCACATGAAGGGCAAGCGCCAGTCAGTTCTTGTTCTCCTGGGTGTAAGCTTGCTGCTATGTCCTCCAGAAATGGGGGAAATCTGAGGGTGGAGGTACTGTGATGTGACAGCACAGCGCCACCCCACGGTAACAAGTTGTATGACATGAATAAAAGCAGAGAAGGGCATATGAATCCTCTTCTATAGAGGAACATCCAAAAGAGCAGAGGATTCCCTATGCTTCATAGGGTATGGTTGATTCTATTGGTCAAGACATAAGGATAGATGTAATAGATATGCCTAAGGGGTGGTGCTCTTATACTTCCCTTGAGCCTGACATGCATTTTTCCAGAAGCTTTAAGCTGCCCCTATCAGGACACCTCATGGTTCCCACACCAAGAGGTTAAAGCCGTCATCTTCAGCCTTCCTAATGCTGCAACCCTTTAATGCAACTGCTGCATTATGGTAGTCCCCAAGTATAACATTACTGCGATGCTTCTTCATGACTGTAATTTTGCTACTATTACAAATCGTAATGTAAATATATCACATGCAACCCCCAAATGGTTGCAACCACCAGGTTAGAGAGAGGCAGCATATCCCAGCATGTCAGGGCACAGCTCACCTAACATGTGTTTAGCATGAGGGATATACGGGCGCATCAAGTCTGGAATCTTATAGCCAATCTCATTTTAAGATTGGTTGCGCTGTGCGGGGTAAAGAAACCATGGAGCAGCAAGGAGGCTCTGCAGATAAAGGTGCTTGTCGCTAAGTCTGTCAAACTCAGTTTGGTCTAGAATCCATTTTGATGGAAGAAGAGAGTGGATTCCTTCAAGTTGCACTTTGCCCTCTGTCCTCCACACATGCACCGCGGCATGTGTCTGCTGGCATGTGCGCACACACACACACATAAAAAGAAAACATGAAAAAAAATTGTCTGCCTCTGTCTCCTCTGTTTATGTTTTTGTCTTCTGGTTGAGGTGTATCACAGGATGGGGACTCCAGTAAGCAATACTCACTAGAGCCTTGGGTAGGCAGGAGGACGGAGAATAGATGTAATGTCATCAATTTGCTGTCACATCTACAAAACCATGATATAAGTGCTAAGCAGAGTCTGTTCAACTCCCTAGAGCCACCTGCTATGATCCAACTGTGTACGTATTAGGTGCTTGACATTGTCTCTTGAAATGGGTCCCTGAAAAAGACAGTCAAGGTCCAGCCTGTGTTTTCCTCTTCTGCAGAGAATTCTAGATGGATGTAAAAATAAAAACAAAAGCTATAGTGTTCTTGCTATGTGCCAACACTGTCCAATAATTTACAATAATTATTCTTTCATTTTAACTACAAAACCCCCAAATAACCTGTGACAGGGGACTATTGCTAATCCCATTTTACAGTGATAAAAACTGAGTCCAGAGTAGTTAAGTAACACTCCAAAAGTCAATAACTATCTAATAAAGGGAAAAGAATTTGAACCCAGGAAATCATCAGCCTGCACGCCTCTATGTTGTCTCTCGGCTCTGCTCTTATGAGGATCATTGCAGAACTTGGACACATTTCTGTGATCTAACTTACAATTTTCCTTACTGTAAGAAAGCCTTCAGGATCAGAACCTGAATGGATCTGTGCCCTCCCTTGAGCATTAGATACTCAATAAACGTTGATTGACTGCTTTAAGAGAAGCCATAGAAATGTGTTTAAATCCCTAACCCCCCTTGAAGTGCTATGATTCCAAATCGAGGCACAGTTGCAAGAGAGAAAAGAGAGGTTTCCTAGCATAATTGTGTTAATTTACAACATTATAAAGAACTTAATCGTTTAAAATGTAAACATGTCATGTAAATCAGATCATACTGAATGCTGCATCTTACCAAAAAAAAAAAAAAATTCTTCCAGAAAGTGTTTCTTACAGTAGACATATCATCACCTTTGCATACACAAACAGCATGCCGCTGGGGGGAGATATTCAAAGATGAACTCCCTCCCTCCACCAAACAGTACAGGTAATAGACAACTGATACATACATACAAGCATAAATCAGAGGTGGTGATAGATTAATTACAGTGAAATAGAGGGAGAGAAATAGCCACAGAAGAAGGAAAAAAGGGTTAGAGGGAGGAAAATTAGGGAAGCAAGTTAATTAGTTATAGTGTCCAGGCTAACCAAGGGATGCACATATTATGTAAGTGGGTTGTTTCTTTCTGGGGAAGAGAAATAGTACTTGAGGTGAGTGCCCTACTGGGCTAAATCATGGCACAGGTTCTATTTGCATATATCCTACAAACTTAGCCTCATGACCTTTGCAGGCTATCTCCTCTTCAGGGCTGCTGTCCAGATGTCTGCTCAAAGCTCTTCAGATAAATGTCTCTGGTACACAGGGTGAAGAAGCCCTGGTTCAGAACTTGGCTCAAGCCAAACCAAGCATTTCGTTTGTCAACGGCAGTGCAGAGATGGGTAAGTCAGCTTTGATGAGATGCAGACGATTGTGGTACTGCCTCATAAGGTGGTTGTAAGAAGCAGGGGAGCTAATGCATGCAAAGCATTCATAACAGTGGCTGATCTAGGTGCTTAATAAAGATCAGCTAAGAAATAGCCGATGTCATGAGCAACCCTCAAGAGCTCCATAAACGAAGACATCCTTGCAGCCAGAATATGAAAGAAATCTATAGGTGACGCTGTTTTAATGCAAGAACAGGAACAGCCACTGTTAGGGAGAGGTGACATCAGCATCCCAAGACCAAGCTGTCATCCCTTAGTGATGGCAATGCCCCACTTAGTGTGAGGTCTATCTTATTATCAGGTGTGGTGCTTTGGAATAATTCTATCCTCCTCAAAAGAGAGGCACAAAACCCTGTAAAATGGACCATGCTTATCCTCCTTCCCCAGATTAGGAAGCTGACACTCCATGAGGTTGAGCAAATTTTGAGAAAGGGAGAGCAGCTGTGCAGGCCTAGAATCCCAGGACTTGAAAGGTCGAGGCAGGATGGGGGGGGGGGGGGGAGAGGAGGAGGAGGAAGAGGAAGAAGAAGAAATCTTCTCTTAGAAGATTTGTAGAGATGGCTCAGCACGTCAGAGTGTTAGCTGCTCTTCCAGAAGACTCTGGTTACATTCTCAGCTCCCACACAACAGCTCACAATTGTCCATAATTCCAGTTCAGATCTGATGCCCTCTTCTGGTCCTGACAGGCATCAGGCATGCAAGCGGTTTACAGGCATACATGTAGGCAAACTATAATAAAATTAATATTTGCAGCCTTTAGAGTACATTTTCACCCCTATAAAGAGAGTGTCTGTCTGAGAATGAAGCCACCAGAAACAAGATTGAAGAAGAGGAATCAATGGTTTCTATCATCTTTAGAACACCTGGATGCAGCTAAGCATGAAACCAGATCTCTGAGGTTTTCAAGTTTCCAAATCAATACATTTTCTATTTTCAAAAGTCCAGATTCCTTAAAAAATTCTAGTCAAGAAGTTCCCTGTGGACACAGAGACATGTTCATGAATGTCACATCAGGCTCTGTACTAGGACTAGATAGAGTCAAGTTGCAAATGGAGTTTGCTCTCGAAACGTTCATTGTGTAGAGACGGAACTGCCCTGTGATGAATCAGTCACAGGCAGTGAGGACAGTGGCTAACTAGGCATATAGACAAAAGCAGAAGGGAAACACACTTGCCTGTTATGAGGGAGTCACTAGGTTCAGAATTTTCCCAGTACTCCTATGGGGAGTCTAGGAAGGCAAGGTATCGGGGCAGAGTCATGACTTATAGAAAATTATACAAGTGTAAAGAAGTAGGCATCTGGAAAAGCTGGGCATCTCCAAAATGCAAATGACCCCTGTGTTATCCCCTGAATGCATCATATAATTTGACAGACTTTCTGCTCATCTTCTGGCACACAGTGAATGGCCATGTGGAGTATATTCGGCAGCCCCTACCTCAATCCAGGTGCCTTGCCATTGGCATATTATACAACTTAGAGAGCCAGTCCAAAATGAAAATGGGGGTTCATTATCTAAAAATTATTCTGAATCAAGAGATGCTAGCACATGTGCACTATACCAAGCATGGGACCCTTCCAGGCTAGAAATGGGATCTCCTTGGCACTGTGTTGCTGAGAAGAGCTCTATCTCTTTCTATAATAATCAAAGATGGATAGACAGATGCCTCCTTATGCCTTGGCAAATTGCTCTTTCTCTCCCGCAGTCCTAAAGCTAGTCCAGGAGTACTGTATCCAGGTGTCTATCACTCAGTAGGCACTTGGGCATCCAAGAACTGAAAGAATAATTTCCTGAGATCAGCAGGTGTTGCTATCAGCTCTTATCATACAGGAGACAGATCTTCTCAGACTTTATCCAGTGACAAAATCATTAATATGTAAATGTGCATAGTCTTTCCTCCAGTCCCCTCAGTCAAGAAAATTCTGGTTTTTCATCTCTACCACTCTCTGGGGATATTTCTGTCTTTGTCAGCCAATACTTGGCCTGCATGATGGAGAACAGAGGCAGTAGGTACAAGGAAATAAAGCTAGAAGCCCCCGTGAGATGAAGGGCTTTCCATGCTAAGGATCTGAAATAAATATAAGTAGCCAAAGGATAGAGGAGAGAAAAAAAAAGAAGAAGAAGAAGATGAGGAGCCTGGAATGTTTTGCTGAAGAGAGGACAGAGGTGGGACCTGAGAACGAGGTTCCCAGACAGATCAAAGGGACTATGGAATGCAAAAGACACTGGGGACAGGGGAGCGGACAGAGGATCTATTAGAATGGCTGAGTGTTGGAACTTGCATTCACCTTGACAAGATGATATCAGAGAGATGGCTGTGAAGGTTGGAATCATTTGTAATGCCTTATCCCAGGCTGTGATTGTTCATGTGGGGGTCTGAATTACTCTTGGGTTACACTGATGCTCTATGGGATATGACTAGGTATTACAGATGCAAACGAAGACGTGTAAGTTATACCCTACATTGTCCCAAAGGTAGACTCCTCTGTAAAATGTTCCCTATTTCTTCATCTTAGAAAATCATATTAGAATATTAAAAGCACCCTTCCCCCAGAGTCCTGTAATGTGGAAAACTGTTTAAAGTTGTTGGACACTTATCTAATATACAGCATGGAAAATATTTATTATCCTAAATGAACTTTAAAATGATATAATTTTATAACACTTCCCTCAAAGTCTCCTTTCATAGACAAAGTATCTGTTTTAACTGAAATGTGATCTCTTTCTTCCTTGCGGTTGAGCTCAGAAAGGAAGGGGTCTGTTAACACTTGAATCTCTTCTCTCCCGCTATGGCTGCTGGAGTTCTTAGAAATGGATGGTGAGTTCTAGAAGGGGGGGGGGGGGTTCAAGAATGCATTGGCAGCTTACCTGTTCTGAACCATGCTCATGGCCATCCAGTCACTAGGGTACACATTCTTCCCAATGAGGTCCTTGAACATGATGAATGTCTCCATCAAGAAGTCCTACAAAAGTGCCAGGCACACCTGTCACCCAATGTCACAGGAGTAGACTGCAACTGTCTAAATTTTGGAGGCAATTTAAATGTCTTCCTTATTCTCCTTTAAAGGGTAAGATAGGGAAAGTTTTTGCTAAAGAATTCAGAGTCATCACAATAGATTACAAATGGAAGTTTATAAGTCAGCTACCAAGACTGCCTCTCAGACACAAGTGGAATTTGAATAGTAATTAAAAATGGACTCTCCAAATCAACCACTATTGCTTCTGTCTTAAAGAATATAGAAGTAAATGTATTTGCTGATGATTTCATTATCATCTTCCCAAATATGTATTCAAAAGGTAAATAATCCACACTATATAGTATTGTCTCAGGTCATTGAGCAAACATTACTTAAAAGAACTTTTATTTAAATGAACATCTAATTAGCAATGCATAGGCACAGCTAATCCAAATGTCACACATGCATATAAGCTCACAAAGGAGGAAGGCAGCAAGGGTCCTTCCTCTCTTTTAAAGAGGTTCAAAGTGGATTTAAACATTCTCTAGCAGATCTTGCAGCAGGCTAACCTTCATCTTTATCTTTAGAGAAAATAAATTCAACACAAATCCAGACAGCAAAGTCAAGAACTACCAGTGCCAAGAGCGTCTTGAGCTGCAGGTAATGAAGCCGATCCCCTTGGTGATTTAAGTAAAGCTTTGCACCCAGGGTGAACCTGCCCATCTGTGTAGTTCTTTTCTCAAGTAGTGTTTGTCAGGTCATGTTCACTGCAGACTAAAATCGCACCTAAAACCCAATATATGAAATAGATAAAAGCAGATCAGCTCCAGTGTGTGTGTGTGTTTATAGTAGGTTAGTAAAGAGGCTATATAGTATATCATTTCAAAAACACTGCTTTAAGCTAAATTGTGGAACTCTAGAAATGGCATTGGGTTATTTCCAGCAAATTTTGCTTCTAGGAAAAAAAAAAACACCTCTGTGATATAAGGTCCCAGCTTTTGCAGAAGCAGAATGGGGGAGATGTCTACCTGACAAGGTCACCGTGAGGATGAAGCATACACCATATACTGGATGCTTAGCAGAGAGCCAAGCTCACGATTGTCCACTAAAGGCCTGGTGGGGGTGGTAGGTGTAGCAGATGAGTTCTGAGCGGTAAATTGGGCTCAGGAACAGCTGTCTTTGGCCAAATGCTTACTACCTACTCCTATGATCCCTTCAAAGCCTTGTGACACAGTTGCTACCAACCCTAGTTCAGAGATAAAAAGATAAAAGGAAAAAAAAAAACCAAAAAACTAAGGCTTAAAAGAAGTTAGCATGTCTGAGGTCATGGTGGCCAATCTTAGGTGCTGTCACAAACTTTTGAAACTCTAACATTCATGGTCTTAAGCCCCAAACATTCATGATTCATCAATGAATGTTTACTAATGGTATTCTAGATGTGGAAGCCATAACACTAATGGATTCAAGAGACACTGGAATCACACGTGTATGTCATAATCTTCAACATATATACTTGCGATCTGTA
Organism: Phyllotis vaccarum; assembly: GCA_033318265.1. Classification (NCBI taxonomy): domain Eukaryota; kingdom Metazoa; phylum Chordata; class Mammalia; order Rodentia; family Cricetidae; genus Phyllotis; species Phyllotis vaccarum. The sequence goes on along the minus strand of JARWLC010000016.1, from coordinate 61,415,016 downwards.
GGGGGACCTTCTTGGCCCAAACTCATGAGAACAAGAACATGGTATGTCATGCGCCTCTTCTCTATCTCTTACCCGCACCCCCACCCCACCCCCCATTTCATACAGACTTACCACAAGGTCTGAGCTGGTCTGGAAGGTCTCAATATAGAAGGAATAGTGTTGGTCACCCATCTGGTCTAAGATGGCTGTCATACATGCCACAAAGTGACTCTACAAAACATAAGGGAAAGCATAATGATCCCCTGAAATTTGTTCTTTTCATCTCCTTGACTTTAAACTTGAAAACATATAACCATCTCAGACACTGATAAAGGGCTACCTACCGATGAAGTCTCCTCTTACTGGCATGTAAAACTCTCCGAGAGGAAATGTCCTCACTGCTAATTCATTTAAAAAGCATTCATTAAACACCCGTGATGTGCTAAGAGCTCCACATGCAAAACTAAGAGTTTCAGTGTCTCATTTCTGTGCTGTTTGCACAGCGCACTCTGTGACTGTTGGGAGACTCAGTCTGTGCCAGTCAAGATCCTTGGGACAGTCAGTTTCATTTTCTGGTAAATAATTTTGTCTGTGTAAATCCCCATGGTTTCATCTGTTCCCATATCTACCCCCCAGAGGAGTTCCTGAAAAGATCAGGGTTCCAGCAGCACCATTAAGAGCATTGCAAGGATCTGAGGAAACATCAGCTACTGGATCAAACGAATCAATCAGCCATAAGTACGTCTAGCACCTACCACAATTGGCACTGTTGGGGCTAAGGAAGGTATAGGAGATGCAGAGAGACAGTCTTTGCCCTTTATGAGATATTTTCTGGGAACTAGTAAAGAAAACACTGGCTACTAATCAAGGTGGGCTGAGATGACATTCTCAACTGTTTCTTGTAAGATCCCATAAGGACTACCATCTTGGCCAGAAACGGTCTCACTGTAGCCCAGCCCAGAACATATTTTGAAAAGGTGGCCTGGATGATTGTGTATAGGGAGTGTCTGGGAGCTCTCAGTGCTTAAAAATTTTGTGTTTTGAAAAAATTTTGTGTTAGTGTGTGCATGTGTACACTGTGTGTGTGTGTGTGTGTGTGTGTGTGTGTGTGTGTGTGTGACTGATCAGACTGTGATCTTTATTTTGAAAGTTTTCACTTTGTTAAAAAAAAAAAAGTTAAAAAATATATATGTATGCGTGCATGCATGCACGCATGTGTATCTGTAGAGTAGCCGGCCTGTAGACAGTCTAGTGATAGGACATTAATAATGACCCCCCAAGACGCCCCTCTGAATTCCTTGGTAGGTCTCTTAACTTGATTAAATGTTTTACAATGCTCTCATTTCCAAAGTAACTCCCATAGGTACAGGCTCTTGTTTACTTCCTGGTTCTTTTTAATTAGGAAGTTAGGGGTATCATGCTTTCCCATCAACAGGGCCAGCTATGAAACAGAACAAGGTAAAAAATATAGGGTCCTCCCTTAAAAATGTTGATAATTTTGGAACAGCTGAGTGACGTTTTAAAAGAAGGAGCTCTATGATTAACAGGTCAGCTGCACAGGAGCTGGTGGCCACTAAACTCACACTGTGTGAAACATGGGTATCTGGCCGAAAGCACCAACCGTGGACTCTCAGAGGCTCTAGCCACTTGGTACATAGGAACCTGCATCTTTGTGTGTGTGTGTGGGGGGGGGGGGGGTTCCCACCTGCTTGTTATTTCATGCTTAAGCCTCCAGGGGGTGGTAGTGAGTTTGTGAAATTGTTCATTGCTTTCAATCCTGGCTGAAACAGAAGCATACTGGCCTGCTTAAACAGATCCCATTGAAGCAATAAATGGATTTTATACTTCTGCCCAGGGTAAGTGTAGAAAGGAAGATTGTAGAGTTTGAAGTAATAGGTAGGTGTGTGTGTGTGTGTGTGTGTGTGTGTGTGTGTGTGTACACTTTAGGTTTCTACTCTCTCCATCTCTTCTTTAAATAATTTAGTCTTTCCTTAAATAATTCAGCCTGTGACCACTAGAGGGCTTTACTTTTCACATGGTAGCTGCTCTGCAGTTTGTTCTGGCTTCTTATTTATTCCTACGTGAGCAGACCCACTACACTTCTTGCATATAAACAGTGAAGATTACAATATAAAGGGCTTCTTTTTCCCTCGTTTGGAGTTATCTTGTTACTGGTCAAAGGCTGGCTCATTGTACAAGAAAGGGGCAGCATCCTCTGCAGGTAATTCCACTGCTTTTGAGGTAAGAGATGTGAGGTTTGATTTTCTTGTTTGTTTGCTTTTTTTTTTTTTAATGTTATTTTATTTTATTTTTTTTAAATCGGCGATCTTGGAGGAGAAAACGTGACTGTCTCTTGGACACAGTTTACTTTAAATCTTTGGCTAAATGAGTGCTGAGACTGTGAGCTTGTGTGTGGGTGTGTGTGTGGGTGTGTGTGTGGTGTGGTGAAAATCCACCATTGTCAGAACTGCAGGCTGCCCCAAATGCCTAGATCCGGAAGGCTCGTTATTCCCGATGGCTTGATTTGAATTGGAAGAGGAGAAAATGCAAAGAGCAAACCTGTGAGGGGCTCAAGTTGCTCGGAATTACCTGGAACAGGCTGCCTTCTCTGAGGATTTGTCTAAGGAAAGTTCTATGCCTTTTTCTTTTTAAATAATGAAAAAGAGAGAGGTTCCTCATGCTTTATTAGAGAATTTGACCATTTTATGAAACAAACCATTATTATTTTTATAGGAGTCAGCCAGTGTGTCGGAGTTCATGGATCGATCAAAATCACTTTTACCAGCTTGTTAATCTGTTTGTCTTGATGAGCACGTAGAAAAGCCCAGTGGGTGCCTTTCCCTAGGATCGCCGTGCTCTGTGATGGAAGTTTAGATAAGTCAATTGTATTTGCCTGTTAAGCAAAACATGACTCGGTTTTATTTCAAAGGAAGCATCCTGTTTTTCTACCACGGCACCTAGCTGATGACAGCTGGAGGACTAACAGACACCTGAGATGGAGGGTCAGTCACAGGCAGTAGGTTCCTTAAAGGTTCTCTTTGAATTAATGGCCATACACGCTTTGTCATGCAATGAAGGAGTAATGGAACCATGCTGTGCCTCTCTGATGGGTAGCCCCTTTTCAAGATTATCCTCAAAATGGCAATTGTGTTTAGCTTGGCCATCTCTCATTTTCACAACTTTGAGACCATACTTTCATACCTGCCACATTTTAAATGCCTGGAGGAATTGGGGGTAAAGAGTGACAATCAGACAGTTCTTGCCCTGGCAACCAACAAAGACCTATGGTTGACAGCACTGCTCAAACTTTATTTTGCTAAAAGTTCAAACTCCCCTCCCCACCCACAACCTAGGGCAAAAAAAAAGCCCAGTGCTACATGGGGTATATTCAGGGAGCTGGAGGATACCCTATAATCTGGGCCAATTAGAACCTCTTCTTTTTATTCCTGGCAGACATTCTATAATCGACATATATTTACTACCAAGCAGGAGGCAGCCACTCATCCATACCAAAGCGGCACGCCAGGTGCCTCCATAGGAAATTGCTTCTTGAAACAGAGTACCAGTGGGACTTGCATATTAAATTCCAGAGAGAAATTGAATCTGAGACTCGGGCGCAAACCAGGCAGAGTCACCTCGCTCCAGTTGGGTGGCTGAAAATGTGGCTAATGAATCACAGCATGAAGAGACACAGTTTGAAACTAGGTCAAACGTGTAAAAATAAGTACAAGCTTAGCAGGCACTTGGCTGATGAGGGGCTACTTAACACTGTGAGTAGTGGGGCATATTTGCTACATAGGACCCTCTCAGCTATCCAAGACAATCAATTCTTTTAATTAATTCGGCCCATCACTAATATTCAGAGGTTTTGCACACCTGGGAGAAAGTTGAAGCTCTGAAGAAAAACCAGTCAGGGTCTCTTTACTATATGCCGGCAAGAGAACAAGAGAAAAAAAAAAATCCTGCGTGAGCAATATATCAGATGACTTCCGTTCTGGTAGGAACTCTCCCAAATCATTACCCTGGCTTCTTTGCTTTAAATGTCACCTCCATTATCATATTATTACTGGAAATACTAATAGCTCTGCATACAACGTTCAGTTCAACCATTTCAACTTAGCAACCTTTAATACACACACACACACACACACACACACACACACACACACACACACACGAATCAGAACCCTTGCAGTGCTGGAGTAAACCGGGGGCAAAGGCAAAGCTATCATTTGTGGGTTTTGACACACACAATAGAGGAGGCGTCTTGGCTGCTGGGAGACATCCCCCACTCACCTGAGATTGGTGGGAGATGTGAGATCACAGACAGAAGGAAATAGGCAACTTCAGGAGCTTGCTACCTAAATGCCAACATTACTACGAGGTACCAGCTGGTGACATGTTGCTATAGTAACTTCAAATAATGTGCACGACTAAAATAAAATACAATATAGAAGGCACCACGGAGAGGAGATGAAGGAAAGTTTGCATGCCGAGAGGCTCACGAAATGAAAAGTTCTCTGGAAGGGCCACCCTTTGGAGACTAAGAGTGGCCAAATGCCACTCTGAGACAAAAGTGAAAAAACTGCTCACCCCCATGAGTGCTATGTGCTTATGTAACAAATTTTATTCTTGGATTAAACTGGTGCTGTCTGTATGGTGGATCCAGGACTGACTGGAGGTGGGAGGCTATGGTGTCAGGAAAAGCAAGGGCTCTGAAATCCATTCATCTTAGAGCTTTGTCAGGCTGCTGGGAGTTGTAATTTGGAACAATCTTTAGGGCGGCTGAGGTGTTCTTTTATAGCAATGCCAAGTTTGGGTACAGTACTGGGCAGCGGGGGCTACAGCAGGGTGGCTAAGGCTATGCTCCAAGGCACATCTAGTGCTTCCTGGATGCAGAGCCACAAGCTGGGCCTTGGAGACAGGCAGCCAGGGTTCTAATCTCAGCTCTGTGCCTGTGACCTTGAACAGGGTCTTGTGTGCCTTGCTTGTCTAGTGTGTCAAAAAAGATTAAAAAAAAAAAACCCTCTATTTCATATGGAGAAGAAAGGACTTGTTTATATAAAGAACCTTGAGTGTAGAGGGCCTTCAATAAGTGCCAGCTACTATTACTATTATTATTACTACTTTATTATTATTATTGTCATGCTGACTGTGGTCCAGAAAACTACATAAATAAACCAGGTAAAATTTCCAGCCTACTCAGAGGAAATTCACGGCCTTCACTGGTAGACTATAGAGTACAGTCTACCAGTGACAGTCTACAAACCCATTAACTGTTCCCCATTGCAGCTTGGCACCAGCAGCCATGTGCCCTTCAACTCCGAGTGGCCTTTGGTGATCATGTCTTAAGTTCAGCTGCTCAGTAAACAGAGTGTGTGCCTCTTGGAGCAAAGCAGGCTGGGAGATTTCTTTTACTAGGCGACAGATACTAGAAGGTAGGAAAAGTGACTTTGGTGTCCAAATTATTCGAAAGCATGCTCTGCCACTGTCGTTTTGCAAACCTTAATCCCTCAGTTGCCTGTCTTTAGGAGGTGCCAGTCTTTGTGTGTCCTGAGACACCTTAGCTACCTAGAAGTCCTGGTGTGTGGCAGGCAAAGACTTTCCTTCTTGGGGAAGTGAGCACACATCTCAGAAGTTTGTGTGATCTATACTATGACAAAGGTAAAACTCATGAGTGAAGAGAGAGGTACCTCCTAACATGGCTCTTCTGAGCATGATAACTCCAGTTGGGCTAGCATCAAGCACCCCAGCCAGACACAGTGGACATTAATGACAAACTTTCTAGATAAATCAGTCAGAAAATACAGATAGTGTCGCCTTAGAAAACAGTCATCACTGAAGGGTCAGTGGGGAGGCCTGGGAAGGCTGCTTTGAGTCAAGGCTAGAAGAGGAGCCTGTATTTCTCACACACTCTTAGAAGTGTGACAAACACCTTTGATCCTAGCTGGAGCATGAGCCTGCCTATGAGATCACCTCACATCGTCCAAAGAGAACTGTGGAGTATTTTATGGCAAGAGAAAGTGAGAGGAAGGCAGACTTACACATTCATTTATTCCTTGTTCCCAAGACTACATTCATCATCTCCCCGAGACTTCTCAGCGTACACAGGATGAGCTGTGTGCCCATTTTATAGATGAAGAATGTGGGAGGCATGAAGCCAAATAACTTGTCTAGACAGACATTTAGTTTGTACTGTTGTAGGAACAGAAATCAGGGCATTTGAGATTCCCAAACTTCTATTTTCATAGACCTGCATTTTCATGCCATGCCTTCTGTGTTAGCTCCACTCCACAGAGAACTATGTCCCTTCATTTATGGTGCATTCCTAGGATCAAGAATGCAACCTGAATATTGCATGAGTTTGATAAATATTAATGGAGATTGAATTTATTACTGCATTCTCTATCTCTAAAAAAAATGCCTAGGGATCTTCCTCCATAAACTAGAAAATTAGTTAAGTATTGTCACCTTTGATTTAGCAGAGGCCAGAAATCTAATCATTTTTCACCTTCTATTAAGCCTGAGTGAGGTAACCCCTTTACACCCTTCTTTATTTCAACAAGCAATTCTTAGCACCCACTATGTGAGCACCCACTGTGTGCTAGGCATAGTTCTAGTACTGAGACTATAATGTGAAGATTACAAAGGTATTTTTCTTGCAAAGCTCTCAATCCGGGAAGACACATCTGCACTAAGCCAATAACACATAAAACGACTATAGAGGGTAGTTTGGTCTACTGGGGGCGACTGATAGGGACAGAAGGCAAGGGTACTCAGGACTGAGGAGACAGTTGTGGATTCCTGGAGCTAACATCCAAGTGAGAGTCTGAGTGATGAGCACAGCTGTGTAAGAAACTGGAAGAGCATCATGGGCCAAGTGAAGAACAGCGTCAAAGACCTGGAGGATAGGCTAAGGGAGTCTGAGAGACTGAGCTAAGACCAGCATAGCCAGAAGCTATGCATAAAAACAAGTAAAATACAAGGCGATGTAAGAAAGACAGGGAAGGGCTAGGTCCCAAGGGTGCATAGGGCCAGGGGCAGGAGCCTGGTTTTTCTTCTTAGTGCAATGGAAGCTCTTAATCTGAGTTAAGAAGCTTGCTATCTACTGCCATCCCATCTCCAAGGAGCCACTCAAGTATTGTTTCCAGGGTCATGGGTTTGCAGAACATGTTAAATTATACTTTAGTGTTGGCTCATCCTGATTCCTGGTGGTGTCATTATTTCTGAACAAGTGTTTTTCACTGAATGACTACTTCATAGCACAGTCTGGCCCTCCTGTGGGAGCACACACGGACCACAGGTTGACATCGATTACATTTGTTTTCAGGTTTGGTGTGCTCAGTTCCCTGCTGCTCACTGCTGACTAAACAGAAAACTGCTTCTGTCCATTCCTAGTCTCCAGTTAAGACCCCCTGAGTCGGGGGACCTACCTCAGAGGCCAATTTTCTGGGAAATGGGCCATTAATTGGGATGATTCTTTTTTTTTTCCTCAACAGAAGCTAATTTTTTTAACGTCATCCAAAAAGGTATGGGCCCGGAAAGTCCCAAATTTGACTGGGAAGAGGGTAACTTCCAAAATAAAGCATTCTTCTCGTTCACACCAATGGTGCACTTCCAAGCTTCAGACTAAATGTCTTTAAAAATACACTGTTAGTCTTGGACAATAGGGTAGATAGTCCTCAGCTTCCCCTGCCCCCAGATCAAACCAGAAGCACTGATAGGGTTTGGAGTTTGGCTATATATGTACAGAAGTGGAGGTCAAGGAGAAGGGAAATGTCAGAACTTTCCTAGGCCACCTTGAGACCAGAATTGCATTTGCTTCCTTAAGGACAGAAAAGGACTTTTGAAATAATAATGTATTGTAATTAAAATTAAGCAATACCTTAAGACTCAATGAAGTGAAACAATGATATATTTCATTTTAGTGTTACTGTGAGATAACTCCTAAATATCAGGAAATATTCTCGGCATCTTCTGTGCCCTCATAGAAAAGAAGGAGGGAGGAGGGAGAGATGAATACTCACATGCACTTATGTAAGGTTGCATGGGTTGAGATGAAGGCAGGCAGACCAATCATAAAGGAAAACAGCTACACAGACAACCGGCTGCTCAGTAACCATGCTGTACTGCCTTAAGACTCACAATTATAAGTCCCAATGAGAATCCATTACCTCTACTACTTTGGGCTCTTAACATAAGGAGAGGTCTCTTATGTAACATCCATGCCATATACTAGGAAACGAAACAACATATACTGTTGGACAAAGTATGTTTTGGGATGGAGGCCCAGATTTTTTTTTTTGGACATGCTCTGGAATTCTAAACAAGGCGCTTTATCTCTTTAAGACCCCATTATCTTTTTGTGAATGTGGTTATGACTGCCAACCCTGAGGTCAGAAGCCACAGGAAGAGGGTCTCCTAAAATGTCTCTCCCAGTGTGCAGCCTCAGCCCCCCTTCCTGGTCCCCAAGGAATAGTGAATTGACCCATCCAAATATGCTTCTCCTTGACTGGTGGAGGGTGATTTAAACCTCCCCATGGATCCAGGAGCTATACTGCAGATGAGGATTTACACAGTATCTCCCTGCTTTTTCCTTGGCAAAGCCTTCATGATTAAAGGGACAATGAGTAGGCAGATAGATATGTTCATAGGCAGTCATGTTATGCTAGGCCAGAGTTTTTTTGTGGGGAAGGCTACATTGAAGATAAAAGGATTCCCTCGGTTAGTCCCCCATGCTTCCTGAGAACCTCAGAAGTCTAAGGCCCATCTCTTACATCTTACTTTAAACATGAAGCTCCACTTCTTGGCCCAACACTGCCAGAATTTTCTTCTATCTATTGTCGCTGTCTCAGTGAGAAACGGGTTTGCTTCTGGTATCTACCGGGTAAAGGGCTAGTGCTGATTAAACACCCTATAATATATAGGGCATAGCACAAAGCAAAGAGTGACCCAATCCAAGATGTCATTAACATCATAGTTAAGACACTCTGGTCATGTGGACAAAGACATATGTGTCATGGTGCTGAATGACAAGTGTAAAGTGAGCTGCTGTAGGTAATGTTTGCTCTGGGCTTTTCAGTAAGGACAAAAGTGGGTTATAGATATTTAAGGGAACATTCAAAGAGAATATAGATTTGAAGAATGGCAAGGTTGAGAGAGATTAAACTAAGAATGGGAAATGACATCGTAGATATATAACAGAAAATACTTTTCATCTTATAATTTGATTAATTTAATTGATTGGTGGTGACTGCCTAGAGAGTTATGTCGGGAATGATTTTAAGGCCAAGTATTAGCTCAGCAGGAAAGACTGTGGTGATCGATTAGTGATGTCTGCCAGAGGCTGGCGAAGGAAGTTGATAGTACAAACACTAAGAAATCGCTGTCCCACTTTTAGATGGTGGAACAGAATGAGGACAGAGGCAGAGGTGAAATGAGCAAGGGGTGCTGCAGAAGTTCACAGGGGGAGATCATGAGAGATGTGGAAGGCTCTGGAATGGCAGGCTCTTGGTGACAAAACTCAATCTGTAGGTAATGGGATGGCATGCTGGCACCTGCCTACTGTGTTGCCTCTGGGCCAGCTCTGCTGACAAGGTAAAGAAAGCTACTCAAAGTCCTTGTTCCTCGTTTCTATAAAGGGAGTGCTATTTCATCTGCTAACAGTGGCAGGATCATGAGGCTCTGGCTTTTATGAAGCTCATCTCAGTGATAAAAACACCCCTATGAAGCTGAACTCGGGGTGTGGGGGGCTGGGGGGGAACAACTGAAAAGCTGACTCCTAGGGTTCACAGTAATGAGTTTCGGGCAAAGCCCCTTTAGATGCAGCATGCCTGCACATGCCCAGGCTCAAGGAGGGATGGATACTACCCATTCCTGAGCCTCCCAGGATAACGCTGGCCTGGACATAGCAATGCATCTCTGCCATCCTGTGGGGACCTGGCTCTCACAGGCAGGCTCCTTTCTGGCATTGGCCTCTCTGCTCTGGGAATACTTTGTCCATTCATTCATTGCTTTGAAAGTTTTCAAATGACATCATACCAAGTTACCCCCCTCCCCATTTCACTCTCTTCTCCCCTCCTCAATCCCATTCGTCCCACATCCCCATCCTTCAGAATGGTGGGGGTGCCCTGCCATCCCTGCCCTCTGCAGTTAGCGTTAGTTTAGCTGCCTGCAGACTTCTGCTCCTGTCGCCATTAATAAGGCTGATACTGCAGCTTGGCAAGGATGCAAATACCCCCCTTTCTGCCTCACCCTCTGCCTTGGAGCAGAAGGCTCCCTGACCACAGACCTACATTGGAAGCTTCCTTCCTGAATCCAGTTCCCACACCATCACTCCTCTCCACACTCAATTAAAGAAAAGGCGAGTGGCAAAAAGAAAAATGCCACTGAGAGCTAGCTTGATAATGCCCAGATATCAGATCAACATTACTAAAGCAGGCTATCCACTAATTCCATCTAGAAAAGAAAAAAAAAATGATGTCAGTTTCGTCTGGACTGACTTGTTCCGTAATCCCCTGCTGATTCTCTTGCCCCAGCAGGCTGCAAAATCCTACCAGAAGTGTAATCGAAGTGAAAGCATAGAGTTAGAGATGCGATGGAGCAAAGGCTTCTGGGACGCTGCCCTGCAAACCAGTTTCTGTAACATAGGTAAAGGAGACAGAGTCCAAAAAGGCTAGGTGCTTTCTCCGACGTTACACAGCCTCTGCAAATGGCAGAGCTGAGGCTAAAAGCCAGTTGTGTGAGCGCATGTTTACACTGACTCTACAGCCCTCATTTACCCTCCAAATTGCAGTCCCTTGACCCACCAAACTCTCACAAACAAAATGACTGCCCCCTCTCCCCAGTCTAGTATCAGTCACAGGGTGTCTTGATACCAATACAGAGTTGAACTTAACCCACAATTAAGTCTCCCGCTTGAGAAGTATCTTACTTCTCTTAGTCACTACATAGATTACCAGGCTTAGGGTAGAGCATGTTGCTGTTGTACATGAATTTCACCTTTAGAGCATTGGGTAGGTATCCCTGTGACCACTGTGCCTGCTGTTTGATCTATAGCCCCCTGTGCTCAGCATCTGAATCTGATGGAAAGAATCAACTCAGAAACCAAACAGATGATCAGGACTTCCCTTCTAGAGAACCACAGTCATCTGTCTAATCGTGCATCTGTTAGGCATGGGGGCAGGGCAGTGGGATGGGCCACAGCCCATGAAAATGCTTTGTTTGGCTGACCCCACTTTTTCAAAACACTTGATCATAAGTCCAGCATGTGCTGACTTGAAAAGTCTATGATTCTCAGTTTTCTGTTTCTCCTGGGCATCAGAAGATTTAGCAATATTGGGCTATGTTCCCATAGCCCTGTGAGTTCCACCCTGAAGGGATGGAAGGACGTTGCCTTTCCAGGTGGCTAAAACTACTTTACTCAGAGTGGCCAGCCCATCAAAGTGGGCATGGAACCTTTGGGTTTCTGTACAGAAAGCTCTATGTCCTAGAAAGTCATATCAGAACAGCTGGTTACCTCATCCGGTTATCTCATGTTGCCAGCCTGACCCACCGTGGGCACTGCACATGTGATTTCTTCCTGTTTTTTTTCCCCTCATGCTAACATGCCCCTCACCCCATCCACAATGGCATTCAAAGTTGCCATACGGATCCTGCTGCATTTTTCTCTGTACTGTCTACTGTATGTAGACTTCTCTTCTCTCCCTCTCTTCAGCACCAGCAACAGGACTGTGATCATTTAAGGATCCACACAGGGTTCCTTCCTCCAGGAAGCCTTCACAGATTCCACCTGACCTTTTTGTCCCCATTGGAACAGTCCTACCCCAATGCTGAGAGTTCTTCTTTTGCTGATACGTCGCTAGTAACACAACATTGAATAAGAGCACAGATACAGCTAAGATTTGAGGATCTCCAGTTCTGAACCCTAGCAATACCCACCCCTTTCAAAAAAAAAATTAAAATGCTGGCTGGACACCTTTGTAAATGACTATAACCCTATGATGAAGCATCCAACATAATTGACATCGTGCTATAATTAAGACAATAAATGCTTACTACACTGAATCAAGTCATCAATTATGCTCCAGCAGAGTGAGGTTAGAGGTTTCCTTTGGGAATTTTAAAGGCCTTCCAACTTTCAAGAGTGTTATCTGCTGCGTACTATCATTGCATGATTGGCAGTACCAAGGATAGGTCCTTCCCAGTCATTCTGAGGTCATCTGGTTGTCTTCTGAGGATTCTAAGGTCTCCTAGAAGCCCATGGGCCTCACTCAGCAGAAGGACATGGCATGTCTCTACAAGGATGATGCACACTGCTTCTCATGTCCATTTCCCACACAGAAGACATGTAGGCCACCACCTTAGCAAGCAAGCTCTTTGGACCAAGAGACTAATAGAGAGTAGAGATCAAGAAGTTTGAGTCTAGTCCAAACACTGCCATCAACAAGCTGAGGTAACTTGGGCAAGTCTCTGTTCCACTCCAGACTTCAGTTCTCTCATCATCAATTGCTCCTGAACTCCAAGTTCTAAATGTCTAGAATGAGTGTATGACATGTGGAAACTGAAAATTTTGATGCTTTTTTTTTATGCTAGTCCCCTAGGTGATTTCGCACTCTGAGGCCATGGTTTCCAAATGGTATTTTACAAAGGCATATGACACTACCCTTCTCTATAGACACTGGGGATACTGTAATGCTTTCGTTGTCAATGTGACAGAACCTAGAATGACCTGAAGGGAGTATCAGTAAGGTTTTTGATGTAGAGAGATCCAGCCCACTGTGGGCTGCACTATTCCCTAGGCAGAGAGTCATGCACTTCATGAGACTAGAAAATTAATATAAGAGCAACTGAAATGAATCTAGGGCATATGCCTACTATTTATTCCCTGAGTGACTGATGGGTTAGATACAGATCTTCATGGCAATGAGTTCACCAAGAAAGAATGAGCTAGGTTGACTTTTGGACTAGCTGGCTATGAGACCTTAGGCAAGGCACATCATCCCATGCAACCCATTTCCTCATTTCTGAGCATCTTTGAACAATAAGCAGCATAGTGCAGGAAGGTTCCAGCTCCTTCCACTCCATTCACTAGTTTTGCCATCTGCCACCAGCATTGCAGAATTGCCTGGAAGTTTGTGAGAAATGCAGACTCTCGGGGACCAAGCCAGACGTCAGGATCAGAATCTCATCATATGATCTGGGGGGGGGGGGTACTAGGCCCCTTGAAATTTGAACAGAACTGATGAAGCACAAAGTAGGTATTCAACAAAATACAGTCTGTGTGAGGATTCTCCTCAACCCTCATTTTTCATTTTTTCATTTGTTAGCCCTTAATGCTTTCGTATGGTGTGCAGGGCCAGGAGCATGGGCCTCTACCATAGGATTAGCACATTGTAGGACCTCAGTAGACCTATTGTTATTGATTGTATGTATAGAGATGGGACTCAGACCTGGCTCATTTTCTTAAACAACTGGTGGTCCAGGAAGAAGTGAAGACAGAAGCCCTAATACCCAAAGCATAGTAGGACGGCTGGAAGGTAGGGACTCAGATTTATCTGCACACGTCTATGCCCCAAACATGAAGCAAGCAGTGGATAAACATCCTCCTTGACAATCTTTACAGACACAGCAGGAAGTAGATGCCAGTATACACACCTTTAATAAACAAGGAATTTTTGGCTCAAAGAGGTAAGGTAGCTTGTCCAAGCAGATTTCAGTCAGTGCATATGCTGCCAAAACTTAAAGATAGGCAGCCTCAGCCAAGACTTTTCTGCAGGATGCCCTGGGGAAAGGAAGCACTAGCATGATGACTTGACCTTGACCATGGGCCTCTCAAGGTCATTTTTGTCTTTCCATGCTCAGGGGAGAGGTGGCAAGAGGTCCCACAAGCAGAAGACTAAGTTGCTATTCCCAGCAGAAGAGGCTCATCACAGGGCTCCCTACTCCATGGGCCTGACACACTTCAGTGCATCTCACTGCCCCTGCCTGGGACTCTCTCCTGAGCTTGGACATTTGACTTGCAAATACATGCAGCAGATGATGCCAGGCTTCCCAATGACAAGTCCAGGCTACAGAGAGAAAGGCTGTGTGAACTTGAAAGTAGGAATTGAGCCATTTTCAAAACTGATTTGCACAAACCTGGAAGTTCCAATCTAGGAGTCCTAAGCTTTAAGATAAGGACTTGTATACAAGATAGACCCAAGGTCACCAGAGATAAAGGATGCTATATCCTTCCCCTGGGTCTTCCTCTCCAGATGGATGAGAACAGAAAATCTGCATGGCAATCATGTTCCAGTCCATATAATTTCACCACTCAACATGAGGTGGTAGATGGCAGAGCACATGAAGGAAATATATATTTGTGCTTCAGCCTTGCTGAAAAATCCTTCCATCCTCTTTGCCCCTATTCCTTCATTTTTACAGAGGTTGGGCATTTATTCTTTTTCCCAGAATCAGCAGCACCTATCTGAATGTCTGTTTAGGATACAGCTTCTCAGGTACCACCTCACACTCACTGAACCTCTGGAGTAGGCTCTGTCCCGCAATCAGTGATTAATGAGCCTAGTAGCAGTGGGGTCTCTGATGGATGCTCGAGTTTGAGACCTGGTGCCTAAGGGAGCGTCTGGGTAAGCATTTTCAGTGAGCAGCTCCTATAAGGGGAAGAAAGAGGGACCAATGTGGCTGATGAGGCCAGAAAGCACAGTGGTCCATGCTTGTGATGCCAGCATTTAGGAGGCTTAAGCAAGAAGGCTGCTTGTCAGACTGATGCCAGCCTGGGCCATAGCGTAAGACTCTGTCTCAAAACAAACAAGACAAAATAAAACAAAACAATAAAAACCAAGTAAGGCAAAAAAGACTCCCAAGATTTGGAGAGGGTAAAAAATCAGACAGGAAATAGCAAAGCCCTACTGTGTGCTAGTCCTCCTATCAAGGGCTCGTGAATTTGGCTCTGCATACTAGATGAAAGTGAATAAATAAAAGCAGAGATCTGAGGAGCATGCATACAAAGACTACATTTTATTGAACACCTGCTGTGTGCTTCAGTGGTTTTGTTCAGATTTCAAGAGGCTTAGTAGCCACCTTAAGGTCATACAAGGAAAGTTGATTCCTGAGGTCTAGGCTGGCATTGCCCATAAACTTCTAGGCAACTCTGCCGCCACTGGTGGACTCCAATTGGAGTAGAAGGAATTGGAACCTGTTTAGGTGGAAGCCCTGCCCCAGCTCCACCCCAGCTCCACCCCAGCCCCATTCCTCCTTCTCTCCCAGGCCCCACCCCTGAGAACGCCCACCAAGCAGCTGCTCTACCCAGGAGTGTATTTAAGGTCTGTCGAACAGGCTTGCCCATAGTTTACTCTCATGGTTTCTCCTCTTCCCCTGGGACCACCCAGGGATGCTCTGCTCAGATTAAACCTGGACTTAATACTTTGGCCTGATCTAATTTATTGCTTCAGCAGAGGATACCCACTACGGGAATTTTTTCCCCTATCAGAACCTTCCTGCACTGCCTCAGTGTTCATAGGTGCTTAGGAAATAAAGAAACAGCAGTTGACAGAATTTTCTGTCTCAAGCTGCCTTAGAGAGGAATCTCCCTACCACAGCTAGTCCTAGACCCCAGCCCTCCCTAATTAGTTCCTGCTCATAAAGATATACATATCTGGACAACTACACCATCAGCTATAGCATAATAGGCTTATGAGAAAGTTGTCTATGAAAAACATTTGAAACGAAGACCCCAGGGATTCTCATGTCCTCAATGTGGGGAGGGCCCTCACAGTTTGAGGCAGGTTCCCTGTCAATGGCATCTAACTCAGGTCAGGGCTGCTGTGGGTTATATTTAATGTGATTGAAAGAAAATGAAATTTGTCATCTTCTAGCTCACCAAGGCAGGAGGCAAATTTATACTCACTATACCTGGGCTATTTTCAAGAAGCTATGGCTGGGGCCTGGGGACACAGACAGCCCCACAGCTCCATGTCTGTGTTCATTGGGTTTAGGGAACAGAAATATTGCTGTCTCCAGGGCAACCATGTCCACTGATCTTCTTAGTCTCTGTGGGGGTGGGGTAGGTTTCCTGAAGACCTTCATTTATTTATTCACCAGCATTTTGGTGAATTCTCACCCCCATGGAGTCAGGCAGGCTGCAGCTGAGAATTTAGTTCCCCTCCCCCACACCTGAGAGGGGACACAGTTCATGCAGAGGGAATTCCACCTCTTCAGTCTGGTGCCCCGCCTACTTTCTCCTCTGCTACCCAAAAAGGAGGTGTTTTCTGTCTTCTATCTTCTTCAAGGCACGTGTGTGTGTGTGTGTGTGTGTGTGTGTGTGTGTGTGTGTGTGTGTGTATGTGTGTGTGTATGTGTGTGTGTGTGGGTGTGTGGGTGTGTGTGTATGTGTGTGTGGATGTGTGTGTGTATGTGTGTGTATGTGTGTGTATGTGTGTGTATGTGTGTGTGTGTGTGTGCGCAGGCGTGTGCACAGCCTCCTAACTGACAATGTCAGGTGTGTAACTTAGAGGCATCTCTTACCTGATCCTCTGTAACATGTCAAGTGGAAGCCCATCCTCCCTCCCCTCGGACACCATATGGGAGGCTTCAGGCACCTTTGATACTTTATCTGGCCAATCCATCTTGTGGCTGACCTCTTTCCAATTCCACCTCTAAACTATAGCTAGACTCTATTTCTGTCTGCAGTAGGGTGGATCATCAAGGTGTCTCTCATGTACTATAGCCACAGCTCCAAGAGATGTTCCAACCTTGCTCCTGGTTCTCTAAGAAGCAACCAGAGCTGAACTCACACACTGCTAAGCTCCATGCTCCTGCCTTTACTCAGCCATGATAAAACTTTCACTGACTTGAATCTGCCATTACTGCTTTGGGACAAATTATTCTAATAGCTTCTACTTTTGATTCTTCCTATTCAACCTTACCATTTTGCATCTCAGCACGCCTCCCAATTCTCAATTAGGTTATTTATTTATGCATTGGATTGTTTAGTGCTGGTCTCACCTAAGTGGACCTCCTAAAGGGCAGAAAATTTGAGCGTTTAGTCCACCACTTGCCTTCATAGCACCCAACACAGACCCTGTATGTAAGATGTACACAGGAAATATCTTCAGAACAAACATATGCTTAAATTCTAACATGATGCTCAGAAGGCCATGCTTACTCTTGCTAGTTAGAACAGATTGGCTAGCAAAGGTGAGCCATTCCCCTGGTATGAGGCAAGAGTAGGCAATTCAATTTAATTCTTCTCAGTGTGGTACCAGTTGCTTCAATTACATCAATTCATCTTAATTTAATTCCAAAAGCCTTCACAGACACAAAAGCTGTGGCAGTCTTTATTCTAGAAGCAGAAACTTCTATTTTTTGCCCTTAGGAGATGCCTCCTTTATTCACTCACATCTTCTGGCCTAGGGCAGGTGTAGGACATGTGTTTGGTGTAGTCCATACGTATCAGCCTGAAAACAGATAACTGGTCAACCTAAAAATGGTTCTCAGGGCATCACTCACTGATCGGTGTGTTTCTCAAGGTAGCTGCAGAGGTTCAACACAGCATACTACCAACAACAGTGACTAAGACCATGAGAGTAAAGGATGCAGAGTCTGATATCTGCCCTTTTATGACTGGTAAGGACAGAAACTGAAGTTCTTTAGCCACCTTTTAAATCTGTTAAAGGGTTTCACGATTAATTTATTAATTACTTATATCTTTCACTTTACCTTATATATACAAGATTTAAGAGCATGCACCTCTCTAGTATGACTGATGGTTAAAAACACATGGTGTATTATCAATGGTCGAAATGGTTGTGTTTACTACCAGAAGCAGTACTAGGGATTCAGGCATCACTGCCAAGGAAGCATAAATAGCAGAGGGTCTGGCTGAGTTCTCTGGCAACCAAGGCTTAAGAGGAGGGAAAAGGGGAAGAAAATATACCAGCTTAAACAGTTTTAATTTTCTGGCATGGAAAGCATACACAGCTCTCTGTGGAGGCTACATCATTTTCTCTGCTGCAACTGTAGCCTGGCAGGGATTTATCATGAGTCCTTATGAAGGGACTTGGACAGGCAGAGTAGACCTGGACAGGCAGAGTAGACCTTGCCTCAATCAGTTTCACAAGCAACCAATTCTGCTCAATCTGCTGCCCCACCCAGCATCTACCCTCAGTAAAGACAAGACTTTGAAGAGAGGCAATTTACCTTCTCAAGAGCCAGCTTTATCCTGGGCTTAGTTTAACCAAGTTGTGCTTCTCTAGATCACAGTGGTTCTCACGAAGTCACTTATTAGGAGACTCAGCAATCTAAAACGCTCCTGAACTCTCCTCTTTTGAATTCTATCCATACTCCTTGGTCTTTGATCTACAGCTCTGGGTCGTTCTCGAACATTCTTGATTGATTATGATGACTTGTGTATGATCTCAGATGAAATCAGTAGCCTACGATGGCCTTTGAGCCAGCATCCTCCTGTTTCAGCCTTCCAAGAGCTGGAATTACACTTCTGTGCTTTGAGGCCCAGGCTCTATCTTAATTCCTAAGATGTGTGAAACATAATCCAGGGGTAGTGTTAATAAAATACTGGCACAGGAAACTCCTGAGACCCCAGAACTTCAGGAGCTTTCTATAGGTTTTCATTCTAACACCCATTCTTATAATATCCCAATTAAAGACTCAATGACCTCTGTTCAAATGACTTCAGAGAGAAAGAAAATGCTACCTTCTTCTGGTGCTCTGAGAAAGATGTGAGAAAATTTTCTGATGTTTGGCCTTAAACATCTCCTGATGTGAAGATATTGAACTACTTCTGCTTCTGTGGGATGATACAAATACCACAAAACTGTATGGGAAAATGTATTTTCAAAATATGATTTTTACTCGACAGAATATCCCAAAATAATACTACATTTTCATTTTTGCTTCTGTCCAGCCCTTGGCTTCAAGCCATTAGAAGTCAGGGATCTGTTGGTAAGAACTGTTTGGTTGGGAGTCTAAGAAGCCATGTCATTTCTTATCAAGCCTGTCCCAGTTGTTAATGACAATGAGCCACAGAGCCTGCTGGATGCCTCACTGCCTTCAGTAAAACAGAAGCACCAAGAGGTGAGGGTCCTTCCCCCCAGTCAATTATAAGGATGACTGGATGGCTGATGGATGACACGTCTGCCGCCTGCATGGCCTCTCTATTCTGGCTGTCCCTGCCAGTCTGCCTTTTCTTCTGCCTTACTTACCAATCTTTAACAGACCTCTGTGACTAACACTGAATATTAAAATGGGACATTGTTCTCATAAAATCAACACTTAGACCACATGCTACTAATTCATAGTAAAGGGAGAAAGGGCCCAAATACCCTTCTCTTCCCTCTATTTTAATGCTAGGGGGAGTGTTACTGTGGGGAAGATAAGAGCCTGCATGTAAGGAAAAGTTGTAATTTGAATATGTGCACAGGTTCTCAATGGGAGCATTCTAAATCACCAACAACGCTCTTATTTCAGTGATGGGTTTCCTGACTTTGCAATGCCCCTCTCTTGTTTTGTCCACCTCCGGGGCTTTTCACTCCCACAGAAACCTGAGCTTGGCATGGAGAAGGTGATCAGGGAGGCTCATCAGCAATGTGAAGCTTCTCGATTTTTCTCTGTGTTCCACTCCCACAGATCACCCCTCACTTCTGATCTTCACCAGAGCAGAAGATCAAATTGAGTAACATCTGGACTCCTGCCTTTTGTGGCTCCATGGCTGTAGGCATCCCAGGGGCAGACAGGTCTGCTCTATCCATACAGGCAGCACACCCATGGTACATTTTAAGGGGCCTGCTGAGCTTGCTTTTTAATACCCAGCATGGCAGCATCCCAGTGGAAAGAAACTGGGAGCCCCCTGCGGGCTCTATGCTCCTTCAGTATCACCTTCCCATCCCTGACCTCCACTTCACTGCTGAGCTCTGCAGGCACACAGGCTTGCTGAAGAAACAAACAGGGCCTGCCTGGAGCACTGGGCTTGGGAGGGAGGCCAATACTAAGTGGAGCTGAGAACGGCCTTGGGGCAGGAGCAACAGATCAGCTGCCCCCAATGAAAGACCCTCACCAAAGAGAAGAGCCATGCTATGGTACTGTGTATGTGTGTGGAGTGTGTGTGTGTGTGTGTGTGTGTTTGGCTCAAATGGGTCCCTTTTGTATTTCCCAGTCTTTCCTTTGTATTCAACACACTCACAGGCAGCAATGTGGAGCTTCCAGTGTCAGAACGAAAGAAGCCCACAGCCAGGGTCCCCTTCTGTTTGTAACTTTGGGTACTTCCTGACACCTCTGAGCCACAGGTTTCTCCAAAAATGGAGACAGTTACCCTTACTCTCATAGAATATTGCAAAGGGCAAAACTCTTGTCAAGAGAAACTAATAGTGCTTGAGTGCAGGATTTCAGGCAGTATGCTAAACGCTCTGTGTATTTTGTCTCATTTGATCCTTGTGACAGTTCTACATGGTAGAAACTCTCCCCGTTTATGGGTGCAGAAACTGGGGCTCGGAGCAATTATGTAACTAGATGAAGGTCACACAGTGGACTAGCAGAGTAGAGTAGCGCCTGATGTCATCTACTCCTTCACTCACCATTACTTATCAGGTGCCTTTTCCATACTGACCATACCACATGGTCCCCACCCTCCGGCCACTTACAGTCTTGTTACTATGACCAGTATCATGGAAGTTGAATCAACTCTAAATCCCACTGAATCCCACGTTTTGCTCTAACCTGAACCTCTGGGACAATGCTGCCCCTGTGGCTTTGCCTGGTGGAGGTGATTGAGAGACAAATACCAAGGAAAGACAATACTGACTCAGATTGGCCCTCCAGGGATGGAAACTAGATGGGCCGGTCAAAGAAGAACGCCATATGTGTTTTCCTTATATCTGAAGCACTCCTATACTTACAGGTCAGAAAGGAACCTTGAGAAAGAATGGAAGCGTTTCTCCATCATTTACAAACACGCCACACTCTTCTCTGCAGGAAAGGTGCAGTTAAGGAGAGCTGCTTTAAAACCCTGGTTAGACAAAGCCTGTATTTGCAAACAGGTGAACTTAAGGTTATTCCTGTGCCCTTAGAGATGGAGCCTCTGCTGCATTTAAACGGGATTGATTTAATGAGTTTTCTTAGCACACAGCTTTTCAGGAATGCAAAACACCCCTGCCCCTAGCATCTTTGGCTTTCAGAAAGGTAACCTGTGCTTTCCTCCTCATTGTTTTGTGCCTGTACCTCTAAAAGAAATTCTGTGGCTGTCTTTCCTTAGATTTGGCTTGCACTGGACTATGACTGTGATACCTAGGTTATATTAGTGATTTCTTGTCCCCCTATTACAAACCAAGAGAGACACTGGGTAGAGAGAGAGGCAGAGTTAGAAATTCCCAGGAGACGTGAAACAGCTTGTTGGTTAATTGTATCACTTGAGGGTAAAGCTTGGCATTATTTTCTTGAATCTTTATATCTACTTCCAGGGGCCCAGGCTGTCTAAACAGCCTCTTCTTGAAGATACTCAAAAGAAGACCGTTAAGTGGCATCAAGCAGTTCTGTATTTGCTGAACCAGGATGAACCCTTAGGTCAGGTCCCGCCCTCGCTGCCCAGAGCAGGAAGCTTAGAAGCAGAAAATTATCAAGACTTGATGGATGAAATGAAGCAAACTGTAGCAGAAGCAGAGGGCAAGCCAGATCAAAGGCGAGCCAGATCAAAGGCCCCCGCCGCACCCTTCCCTTCCCAATCTAATGTCCCGCTCTTTATTCCTGAGGGTCAGAGCTACGTCTTGGCTTTCTGGAGCGTCCCATGACAGTTGCAGTTGGCCCAATGCTGCTTAGTCTCTTCAAGTTGAGCAGCAAGATATGCTACTGGTTTCAGGCTTGACCATGCTGACCTTGAAACAGGAAAAGGAACTGAGTCTGTGTGGCCTCTGCTGTAGCAGATACTGTGCTCTTCAGGGCCCCTCCCCTCTCTCCTCCCTTCCTTTTCAACACTCCATGCATCCTGCCCTGATTATTATTATTATTACTATTATTTTAATCTTTCTTTTCTTCCCTCTTCCTTGCGTGTGTTTGAGACATGTGAGGTGCAGGTGTGCACGTATCTGAGGACAATTTTTAGGATTCAGTAGTTTCGTTTTGGGGCAGTGTCTCTCTCATGTTTGACCTCTCTACGTATTCCAAATTACTTGTTCTACAAGCTTCAAGGCCACTCTCCTGCTTCATAGCCCATCTCATCCTAGGAATTCTGGGATTACAGGCAGGCCTCACAGCACCCAGCTAATTTGTGGGTTTGATGAACTAAGATTACTAGGCTGACATGGCAAGCACTTTTATTCAGGGAGGCCAAGGCATGCTTTCTTGGTGCCCATTCTTCGGATGAGGAAGTTGAGTCTCAGAGAGGTTAGCCAATGGCCCTACACTCCACAGCAATGTGGTTGCTAGGGTGACCAATGACTCCAATTTGTCATTCTCCTTCTCTTATGCAATCCTGAATTATTCAGTTTCCAGAAGACTGGGGAGGGGCACAAGATAGAAAAATGGGTCTTATTGTCCTAATGACCTAGAAAAGACCACTTCATCAACTTAAAAATACAAAGATATAAGACAGAAGCCTCATACTAGAAATGAGGGATGCTCACAACTGACACGCCTATGGTCCAGATTCCTCATTTCCTTTCTCCTTCCTTTCTTAAGTATTTGAGCACAGCACTTGATAGGTAGCCAGAGATAGCCTGAGCCCACATCCTTCCTATTGACAGGAAAGGACTTTTACTCTCTTAACATGCCTTGAACTTCCCAAATGACCACTGAACTCAGTGGTTCTGAGCAGGGGACACCCATACTCTATACCATTACACTGACACAGGCTTGCTATGATGGCAGTAGGCTGGTGCTTTCATGTTCTTTGGAGTAGCTGAGAAATGCCCGAGATTTCTGTCATTCCAAAATTGTTCTCTGCATCTTCTGTAGCTGCGATACTCAGGAAGACACAGAGGTGCCCATTTCTGTTCAGGTTTGCTCTTAGTGGGCTGAATGCTGTCACTGCTCTTGGTTCCCATACCCTCCTCTCAGTGGAAGGGCCAGGCTGCCTGAGATTGATGGCTAATGCCCCCACCGATAGAGATCTGGTGACAACACCTGCCTGCCTGCATTTTATTCATAGCCCAGCTAGCATTCAAGTAACTGTTGATTCTACCCTACAGTTGTCCTCACACCTGAGCCATGTGGGCCTCCCAAGGTTTCCTATGGCTGTCTGTCTAGACCAGCTGTAAAACTTACTCCCCAAACCTTTGCAAACCATTCCTTGAGATCATACACACACAATCACAATTTAAGATATATACTTATGGATCCGGGAGTATTCAGATTGCTGTATTTGGGAAACCAAATTATTCTTTGGAAAAGTCATTCGCCACCTTAGATTCCAGATTCTCCACCCATAAAGAAGAAGAATGTTTCTATTCCATTTATAGATGGAGTTGATGGTCTATTCTACATGTAATTCTGCCTGGTCTTGCTGAGCCTTGGCTGTGGGAATGGTGGCAGAGAGGTTTTCTTAACTGTCTCTATATATTTGCTGAAATTTTAAGGCAAAAAAATTTGCTTCAAATATAAAAAAGAGAAAATTGCAAAATCAAAATGAGTAAATGTTTAATTAAATGTCTACATAATGGGATGTTACATAAACATCATTAATTGTTAAATTTGATATCCATAAAAATTTCATTATATTTGAAAACAATTTGTTCCCTTGAATTGCTCCCTCTGAAAGGATTTCAAATGTGTCCTGTGATTGCTGAAGGCTCACAGCCCTGCTTTACTCTTTGCCAAACGCTCTCAAAAGCCAAACCATAAAATTCCCTTTTTAAATGTATTATAGATAAAATTGTTAGCATGGAATGTGGGTGACTTGCAATATATTTGGTGAGAAGTAGGGTTAAAATCTCTAAAAGCATGAATGCTGGGGTGGGGGCAGCAGCTGGAGAGATAGATTAGTAGCTAAAGAGGCATAGTGCTCTTGCAGAGGACCTCAATTTGGGTGCATCACAATTGCCCATAACTTCTGCTCCAGGAAATCCAACACCCTTTTCTGGTTCCTGTAGGGATGGCTTTCACATGCACAAATACCCACACAGACATGCACAATAAATAAAATAAAAATAAAAATAACAAAATCTTAAAACAGTGCTCAGGGGTATTGTCTTAGAACCAGAACTCATATTTAATAAAGCTGCTATTCTGTGCTTGGATCCTGTCAGGCCTTTTGCATGCATGAGCTTGTCTAATCTTGAGACAATCTTGAATGTACAGTTACATTTCAGCACCCACACTGGCATCTATTACATTAGCAGGCTCAACCCTCATGATTCACAACTATTTTATAACAGTGTCTACATGACATGAATATGCACCTTTTGGATCGTTGCTCCCTGAACTGTACAGACTTAACATTGTATTAAGTATTTTAAGTTATCTGGAAGGGATTTAATAAAGAACCAAAGGTTGTGCATGGGTTACTTATAAGACTTGCCCATCTTTGGGCTTTGGCATATGCCAAGGGATCTACTGTGCCCAAGATGAAAAAGTCCACTACGCCACTCTCATTTGTCAGGCAAGAAAAAGAAGTCAAATATCAGTCATCCTTCCAAAGACATGTGATAGCAAGCCATCAGGGTTGAAACCAATGGCTCCAGGCTTGTGCTCCTCATGACCTTACCAGCTAAGATGCCTGGCAACCTTGGATATTTCCAGAAGAGAAAAAATAAATCCTGGCAGGCTGAAAGGAAGGACCATATATATGGCCAGAATTAGAAGGTGCAATTCATATTGCATTAAGGAGATTGAAGTTCTTATTTGCTTCTGGACTCCTTCACTCTGTAGTTTCCTGTCCAGAGGTATCCTTTATGTCTAACCCTCAGACCCACCTATATGCTGTTAGTTAATTCAAGTCACAAACAATGATGACTTGATGGCTACCAACAATCCATCAACAACTTCCAATGGCATTTAACCTCTTCCTGTTCTCACAAGAGCCTCCATTTTATGAACAAGAGAACTAGGGTGGTTTATGGATTTGAAATATTTTTCCTGTGATATCAGCTGTCAGTAGTGAATCACAGAATGCACACTCTGGGCTTACTGAAAAGGTAACTGTTTTATTCTAGGGTATATGCTAAAGAGCTTGCAAGTACGTTTATTGTACAGAAGCAAAGCCCTCTCTTAGCTGCCACCAACAGCTGATTGCGCTCTGGGTTCTACTGTGAAGTTTGGAGTGTATCCTTCTAGTCTGCAGCCATATGCGTTAGCATCCTAAGTTTCTATTGATCTGTATGCCCCTCCTCTTGCTTGTTTTGGTGGATTTTTTCCCTCTATGGGAACAGATAGATGCAGAAGTACACTTAGGAATTGACAACCCCATCAGGGATGCTGTGACTCCTAGGACAAGGCTTAGATACTCATGTAATTAGCACAAGAAGGTGGGGTGATTCCTACCCCTTCCATCAAACTTCCAACCCTTGGTGGGCTTTTTCTCTGTGACACATAAAGTAGGTCTGCTCCTGGAATGAGGTGAGATGATGTGCAGTATTCTCAGCCATGGGAAGTACTAGCGAAAGGGAAACCTGCCCAAGAAGAGCAGCAAAAGACTGACTGGGTGCTGTTTTCCTGGCCTTTGCTAAAAACAAACTGTAATTCAAGTCATCCAGAAAACAATGTTGAGTAATCAACTGTGTTACTGAGTACAGCGTCGTGCTGCCTCGATGCATGCCTGCTTAAGGCCAATAGAACATTTATAAGTAGACTTCACTAAACTGTCAAGTGGAGAACTTGGCAGAAGAACGGGATCTTCTCCGAGAGTTGTGTGAAGACATGTTGGCTGTGGCAGTCTTTTACTTGCAGAGATAAGAGAATTCTAGTTCTTGGAGGCTTCTCCCTGCACCCAGCCCAGCCCTGTTCCATTTTCATAGCCACAGTTTATGGTAAATAAAAATTTCTGCCTCGACGAAACAGCAAGAGAAGCCCCTGGGGATTTGATGACTGAGACTACAATGCCCTTACAATGTACACTGCCAGTGTAGAAAAACTCAGCCGCCATACTGTCCTGGAGAAGGGTGGCTGATGGATGGTCAGGATTACAAAGCCAAAGGAGAGTCTGGGAGGTCAGGAAACTAGGAAGCCTGTAAACTCAGGGCTGTGTGATCTTGGGAAAAATACCTTTCTCTGTTCTTGAGTTTCATGTGTGAAATTGTGATTACAGTTATGTTCAAGTCATACAATCTGTGATTGCATAGTATCATCAACCTTGCTGTAACTCGCATTGTATGTGGAAGAGTATTATAACTATGCACAAGATAATACAGGCAAAATATTCAACACAATGCTTGTGTGTAGTAGTTCAAAGTCACACTAGTGTTATTTATATTAACAATGAACTGTGGTCCCTCATCACATTATCATTTCAATATCTAAACACTTGATTTCTGTGAACAGCTAACTATAGGCTGAGTGAATACTAGATTTGACCACAGTGAGATGCTGAAGTGGGTGTGTTGCCTGATCCACCTCTCAACCTCTAGACCTGGGCAGGTACCATTTGCAGCCTCTCTTAGAGAGTTAGTTAAGACATCTAATTCGGTAAGTTAACTCTAAATTGGTATTCACAAGGTCTGGGTTCAAGTCCTGAACCTGCCACTTGTTATTTGGAAGCAAACAATTAAGATTCTCATTACCTGGGTCCGGACATAGCTTCAGAGTGAAAACTTAGGAATCACATAAAACCAGCAAAGGAGGCTGGGAGGACTCAGGACTGTCCACACAGTGACCTCGGACACATTCCGGTTTTTTCTGCCCTGCACTCCCTCCCTGCAAGACAGTCATTAAGGCTGGGGGATAAGTGGGCTGCTGACACTAACACTAGCAAGCAAGCTGCTCTCCTCAGCATTGCCAGTCCTTGTGACAAGGAACACGAGGACCTGGGCTACTGACTGCTCTCATTTAAATTTCATGGGGATCCCCGTACACACATAGTACCCATTACCAATTAACGAAAAGTTAACTTTAGAGCATCAAGTGGTCCAATCACATGAGAGTCAGTCAGGATACCTTGGGGGATGGGGGCACTGCCTCCCAGTCTAGCCCAGAAAACTTGGCCTATGAGACAGCATCCTGAAATCAGGGTCATAAAAGAAGTCTGCCTGTAGAATGATTAGTCATTGAGGTGGGGGTAGAATTTGGTCTTTATATTCTAGCCAATCTTTAAAGATCAAGCAAGGCCCACAGGATGTGGCTGTTATATGGAATAATGACCGAATCCCTAGAAAAACACTATTCTGGCTGAAATACTTCATAGGTGAAGATGGTCCACCAGAGGCCTCCTGTCTCACAGAAAATCATAGCAGTAGCCAGTGTGTGAACCAAACCAAATAGAAACCAGCAGGATCCATGCAGAAACAATACTCTGCACATCAAGCCAGGCAACACCCCCAGGCTCAGGCATCTAAGCCTCGGCCATCAATGATCCCACCCTTTTTTTGCCCAGATTTGTCTCCTGAAAGCTTGACTGTTGCATTGAGATAATTCTAATATTTATTGAGCTTTCTGCACACGCCAGACACTGACTAAGCCCTTTGCATGTATCCGTGCACTTAATCCTCAAATATCCCTGTGAGGAGAACTTGCTAATTCTGTCTTCGGGAAAATGACACCCAGGAAAGAAAATAAGTCCCCAAAGGAATCCGACTAGCAAATAGCAGAGCTGGGTTTTGGACCCAGACAGACTGGCTCCGGTGTCTGAGCATTCAGTCATCATTCTGGTGGTCCCTGTCTCTTCCAGGGATATTGGGGAGCAGGAAAGGCCATCACTATCTGCTGAGAATACTGCAAGATGGCAGAGCATTAGCAGAGCAGAGGGCATCGGGTCACTTAGTGTGAACCATCCGTGATCCCCAAGATGTAGTGCCGTCTCCGCTCTGACTTTTATTTCCCCTTGTAAAAGTGAGCTGTGCCGGAGGATAAACTCCAGCAGTATCCACAGTAAAATGGTGAGTGTGCTGAAGAGGCGGTTCGCATCCCCGCTTGAGAAAAGGAGACCTCCGGCTCTTCTAGCAACACGTCTCAAATGACAGGCAACAGCCTCTTGCATTGGCCCCTTTAATTAAGTGGACTCTGAGACATCACATCTCCGTGTACACTCAGAAATTCTCCTACTCTGCTCCCGTTTGATCTTTGTAATTCATTTTAAAGATCACATTGAACACATTATTTGCCCTGTAAGCCACAGCCCAAAGAAATCAAGTTCTAACCTGATCACAGCGTTCTGAACCACATCACCCCCATCATTAAAGAGCTCCTGTGCTCTCTCCTCTAGTAACTGATGCCTCCAAGTTACCCTGAGGTTCAAGCTGAGGTTCCAGCCTCTGTGTGCCTGTTTCCATTATTTTTCACTTTTCCATTGACTTGTTAGCTTTCCTTTTAAATAAAATGAGATATGGTTCTTATTGCCTTTAAGAATATTCCAGGAGCCTGAGGAGATGGTTTTTGGAAGTATGGAGATGTGTGTTAGAATCTTCAGCATTCATGTAAGAAGCCAGGGATAGTTATATGAGCCTGTAACCCCAGTATTGAAGGGTGGAGACAGGCAGATCCCAAGAGCTTGCTGGCTGGCCAGCCAAGCCCAAACAGTAAGATTCTGGTTCTGTGAGAGACCCCACTTCAAAGCAATGAGGTACAGTGACAAATGAAGACGCTTGGGGTTCATTTCTGGGCATCTGCACAGACGTGTGCACTCATACTCACACATGTGCATACTCATGCAATGTACCGAGTGTGTGGGTGCACACATGCACGCGCACGCACGCGCACATGTGCACTCACACACACATTTCCAAAGGTAACTACTGAACAGAGTGCTAAGGTATCTGGACTAGGCAAGAACCTCTTTTATTGGTGCTTCCAGGCTTCTGGGCACTTCTGTTTACAAGTCTGCCCACTGTTTAGATGGCATCACCATTTTCTTCTTCCTGGACAATCAAACAAGATGGCACAGGCTCCACCTCAGTGACTTTTTTCCTGCTACACACAAGTAAGTGTTCAATGAAGTATTCTGAGGTTGAGTTACCAGTATGGGAACTGATTCACAATGGAACAGCCTTGGAAACATGTTGAAATAATAATAATAATAATAATAATAATAATAATAATAATAATAATAATAATAATGCCCAGGAAGCTTTCCAAAGGCGTGAGCCTCCTTTCTGGGTTCCATATTCCCAGTTACAACATGCTACAGATAAATCGAAGATATTTGGGGAAAATCTGAATCTGTTTTAAATATGTACAGATTCTTTTATCTTCGTTATTCCTTAAAACTGCAGTATAACTATTCGCTTGGCATTTGCATTGTGTGGGACCCTAAATATCTTCCTGTGATTTCAGCACATGGCTGGATGTGCACGGGTTTCAAGCAAGCAAACACCGTTATTCTACCAAGGAGAATCAAGCATCCTCAGATACTGGTTACCCATCGGAGTTCTGAAACAGTTGCCTTGTGGATATAGAGGGATAACTATACACTTGTATGTGAATGTTTTTCGTTTCATGTAGTAACCATTCCCTGGCAGCAAATACAGGGCCTTGCCATCTGTTACACCTGGGTAACTTGATGAGTAGAAGTATTTAGGCCTTCAGTGCCTTCACTGGCAAAAATGTTTGCCAGGCCCGTCTTACATGGAACAGGCCTGGTGAAATCATTTCTGGCAACCGAAGAGGAAGAGGAACAAGATGAACCATGCTTGGAGTCTAGTCCTGAGTAGGCATCAGAAGCTACCTAGAGAAGAGTGGTAAATGAAGGAGAAAATAGGGGGCGAAAGAAGAGGAATCCTCAGAAGAACTCCGACGTATTCATGTGTCTACGTGAGTGTGAATGATAGGCAGAGAGGGAGACAGACAGCCAAGACAGAAAGCAAGTGGAGATCCGTGGAGGACAGAGAAGACAGGTTATGGATAAAACAAAATAGAGATTTTCACTCTGTCCCAAGTCACTCTCTGGGTCGTTTCCCCCATTTTATCTCTTAGTGATTATCACCATCTGAAATGAATATATGTGTCTATCTATTGGTTTGATTTTTAAATTTCTGAGGGCCTTACTGACCTTCAAGCTCACTGGGAGAAAGACAATGTGCCCTGCTCCAACACAGAGCCCCAGAGACCAGGTCATAGGGACAAAGGAATGCCTGTTATATGGATGGATGGAAGAGACTGAGTGGTTGTTCTGACATCTAGACTTTAAAGCAGGAAGTAAAGACACTGGGGGGGGGGGGAGCTCTCGGTCTCTTGGAAGACAAGAAGTCACCCTCAGGGGAAGTAGGGTGACAATGGCAACTCATCAGCCTGTTTCTGGCAACTGCAAGGACCCCTGGACAAAGCTTTGCAGAGGCACTGAGCTATGTGGCCTGGCATTTATTTGTGGAATGTCTGTGTGCTCATGCCTGGCCAGCAGATGCCACGACATTCAAAGATCCTGGGCTACTCTTCTTTTCCAGATACCCAGCAATTTAGGGGGGAAAAAATACATGTAAGCTGACAGGTTGCCATCGCATCCCCAGGCAAACAAGTACACTTTTTGGTCAGGCTCCCATCATCAGGGAGATGTCTATTTTCACTTTTAGAAGTAGAGAATAAATAAATAATGAAGCAAAAAAATAAAATAAAATAAAAAAAGGAGCAGTTAGATGTCTTGGGTCAGAGAAGCCCTGATGCCAGGGCAGATAGATCTGAAGCCAATGGGGAAATTAGCGCTAGCTGAGTGGCCTCGGGCAACATATATCACCATCTAAGCCTATGCTTTTGCCATCTGCATGGGCTACCTTGGAGCTGGGTTAGGGTAAGGATAATGGATGAGAAAGTGTGCCGTCCAATGCCTGGCATGCAGCCACAGCCCTAAGTGCCAGCTCTCTCCTTGTTCCCTTTGGGAAGGTGCTACCTCTTCCAAGATCCTTATCTTCCTTATCCTGCCTCTGTTCATTAATATATTCACATGCCAGGTAAAAGAATAGCTTCCACTTCCAGACTGCTCATGTTCATATCAAAGCTCCATCACTCAGAAGGTGTGTGGCCTTAGAATGGTGGGTAATCTCCCTGGACTCCAGGTCTCCAAACAATACAGTGATGTCCAGCACGGAGAGAGAGGATAAATGTACACTGTAGGCAATGCATTTATTTGGAGCAGTGCCAGGCTCTTCTGTACCCAGATCTCTCTTCTGTCCTGCTACCATAGCAAGATTCCTTTGTAAGTACAGTGCCTCTACCCAAGCTCTGCTCTCTCCCTAGAAGATCATGATCTCATATCTTCCTGTAACTGGCACTACTTTGAACATTTTGTTGGCTACCCAATCTCAACTTGCCCCTCCATCCCAAGACAAACCATGACAACCTTCCTACCATGTCAGTTTTAGAATGTCTGTTACTGTACAACATTTGCTTTCCTGTCTGGTTGGCTTATTCGTTCTGTTTCCTTGACCCACTGGAATGTAGCCACATAAGGAAAAGGACTGGCCTGTCTGTCCCTTGAAATATTATGGTGAGAGGTGATGGAATGAATATGTTGAAGGCTTTGGTTGCATGCGGTGTTTCCTTAGAATCCTGCTATTCCTGCCCTCCCTATTCAAGATCTGTGGTAAAGGCCAGTTTCTAAAACGCTCTTCTCTTTCCTCTAAATATGGAACCCAGCTAACTCTGCCCTTGACAAAGCCCAAAGATAGCTCTCACAGGGTTCTCAGAGGCTTCTTGTGAAGTGTGCCCTCCCTTACTCAGTCATGGGGACTTGCAAACTGCCTCCTGAAGCTGCTTCCCCCACAGGCACGTCTCAAAGGTCACAGAGGCTGGAACATCCTCTTTTTGAAGTCTTGTAAAATGGCTGTATCGGGAGGAGGCTTCATCTTCTCCCCAGATGACCAGAAACCTGGATTCCATCCACACTCAAGGGAGTAGTCGGTCAGGTATTCCTAGCAAGGGTCTGTGGGAATGAACTTCTCTTAGCTCTGGGAATTTTCACTCACTTAAGGGTTTGTGAGTGGGTTTGGGGCACAAGGAAGGAATACCACTTGGGTGTTGCTTTAGGGATCCAACTTGCCTTTGTAGAACAGACAGCATAAAGATTGTCAACTTTTTGGAGACCTGTGTGTGGGTCCAGGAGACTCTCATACAAATAAGGATGAGTATAAAGGCTTGAAACAGGAATAAAATCCAGACTTTATTAAGGATTGGGGCTTTGGACAGATCAAACAGTAAGTGTTGGCTGCTATGGAGGAAGTGTAGAGGAGCTCAGAGGAAGTGCTCTGTAGGTCAGAAGCATAAATGACTTTAAAATAGGAGGGAGCAGCCACTCTGCTTCTCTCTGTACATGGAAAAGGCCTCTCCTGAAACCTGTAGATCCAACCAGTCAATAAGCTGTAGACCTGGGCTAACCTATGCTACTTTGCTGAGCTTCAATATTCTCGCCTTTGAAATCGACATAATATTCCTTCCCTAATTTCAGATGGGGCTTTAGCTCAGTAGGTAAACAGCATGAGGATCTGACTTCAGATTCCCAGCACCCACAGAAAAGCTGGGCATGGCACCGCATATTTTTAACTCTGGCACAGGGGAGGAGGCACAGGGGAGGAGGCACAGGGGAGGAGGCACAGGGGAGGAGGGAGAAGGAAACAGAGACCAGCCAATTCCTAGAGTTTGATGGCCAGTCTGTCTGACCAATTAGTGTGCTCTGGTCTCAGTGAGAGACCTTGCCTCATAAAGGACAGAGAGTAATAGTGGGAGATACTTAATGTCAGCCTCTGGCATTAACATGTGTGCATACTCACATGTACTTATGTATGTATACAGAAACACACACTACAATATTGTATTAGGGAAGAATGACTGAGGTGATACATATAACCTACTTAGCACCATACTGGGCACAGCTGAACAACTCAATTGATGCTAATATCGTTTCAGCTGAGTTTATTCCCATTGGCTTTTCCCGCAGCTCAGATTTGTTCTGTTCTCTTTTTCTGATATTTCCTCACAAATAACCTATCTTCCCTGGATGGAGGTTAGCTGCATTCCCATGCACCTGCTAACGTAAGGAAGCTATCAAGGACCTTTGTGTAGAGAAGTCAGGTGACTGTTTCAGAGCTGGTATGTCAGAGCCAGGACAATCTACTTTCAAACTCATTCTCTTTTAAAGATAGCATGAGATTCTTCCAGAATCGGGAGAGAGAAGAGAGACTCTGTTTCCTGACCTGGGAGTTGAGTGTGAATGGACACAAAGGCTCTTTTATCCCAGTCAGGCCTAGGAGACAGGAGCTAATTCTCCCACAATCCTTCTCCACTCCATTCTGGAATGCTTTCTCAAGTTGAAGAACTGAAACCTGTGGCCCACAGAGATGGGATAATGAGATAAAACATTTAGAAATTGAGTTCCAGAAGGCTTCCTCCTATGGTCAGAGAGGTTCCCAGCTTTTCCATCATCACGACAATGGCATAAGATGTTTCTAGAACTGTCTGGAGAGGATGAGGATGCTGTACTGATAATCATCACCACTGACTGGGCCAGATGCTTATCATAAATCTATTTTTTCTCTTCATCTTCACAGCATGGTGAAGTGGGCATTGTTCCCATTTCACAGATGAGGAAATGGAGGCTTGAGGTGACAGTGTTCTTCTAATGCTATACTATTTTAAGAGATGAACTAAGGCTCTAAGGGGGTCTGTGGAGTTCCAGAGCCCAGCTACTACTACACACTTTCTTCTCCTCTCTGCCCCCCCCCACTGTCACGTCTCTCACCCTCCCTCCAAGGAGGCCACACTCCTCCCTCTTTGAAGGTCCTATCTCTTTGTTCTTGTTCATTTGTTTGGATTTTGTTTTGTTTCGTTTTTTGTTTCATACAGGCAGGGAAAGGGCACCACTTGTGATTTCTATTCCTGACAGCCCTCTTTACCTGGGAGGACAAGTCCTTTGCTTGTTATAAAAGACCTGTCAGTTTATTCTAAGGTGCTGTCTACTGTTATTCCCTAGCAGACAGCTCCCCTTTGTGCTGAACAGAACAGCAGGGACTCGAGGGTTCCTTGATCTCTGGGTTACATCTAAGGGGTCCTGTAGTATGAGGTTTCTGGCCCAGACTTCCAGGCCTAGCCTCAAGGTTTAGACCTGCAGATCCACAGACCCGCAGAGACACACAGATGCTTACAATAGTTTTAAGCTGATTGACCTAAGGCCCAGACATATAACTTGCTAACTCTTTACCCTTAAACTAACCCATGACTCTTATCCTGTTCAGCCATGGGGCTCGGTACCTTTTCTCAGAGCAGCATAGTTGTCCACTGCATCTTTTGGCTTGTCTGGCAACTCTGGAGTCTCTGTGGCATTTCTGCTCTGTTCTTCCTGTTCCCAGAGTTTTCTTAGTCTGGTAGCCCCTCCCACACTTCCTGTCTGCCTTTGGCCAATCAGTGCTTTTTATTAAACTCATAGGCAGAACAATTATTTACATCATAAATCCACTACAGGGTCCCCTTACTCCTCTGCATCTTGCTTGCTTTCTGTGAGTTCACAAAGGGAACTAAGGCCACAGTTAGGGTTAAAGGCATCTTCCAATTAAGAGTCAAATGTTTATCTAGCACTGGTGTCTTTAGAGATGCTAATTATGAGCCCACAGGCCTACAGAATTAGCCAACTAGGTGGCCAACTTACTACTCTACAGAGAAAGCAAATAAGACCCCACAAACAAAATGGCTTTTCTCCACTCTCATGAGAAGCACATTGAAAAAGAATGATATGAGAACAATTCTCACTTTCCAGCACTTGCTCCAGACCTTCCGGCAAGAGTTTCAAACATAGGGAGCTTTGAGGTTATCTAGGCAGGGAGCCTAATCAAGGTGACTGGATGCCCCCCTTGGGCCCAGCAGGGCTGGGTGGATGGGTGATGCGCTTCTCAGGAGTCAGTGATCAGAGATGCAGCAGGTGTTGAGTCTCGGAATCACACTTGAGAACCATGACTGGAGGGCCTGTAAAGTACAGTGCCTGCTGGGCCCAGCTGGTTAGTTCATATAGCTGTCATGCCAGGCAGAATAAGACTGAGGAATGGGCTCTGGGCCAGGGGAACTGAACGTGGTGCCAAGTCTTGGCGGGAAATGCTGTGCTTCCTCAAACTGGGACGACATGGTGCCGGAACGTGGGAACTTCTGTTTCCACAAGAAAAGCAGAGAAACTGTCCTTTACATACAAACTAGAGTTTAAATGTTTGCAACTAACTCACTCACATGTTTTAAACATTCAGATCACCAAATCACAACCATGTGTTGAATCTGGCTTTTAGACCACAAATTTGGGACCTGCTGACTCTTCTGCCCACAAGTCCACAAGGATTCTAGACCTCAGCAGGCACCGACCCAGCAGACAGCAGTGGCTCATTCCACCAGAGAAATCAGGAGATGTAACTAATGAATATTTTAAAAGCTATTCATCCTATTCACATTCCAGAAGCATTCTCGAGAGCTGAACCTAAAGCTCACAGCAAGGATGCCTTTGAGCCTGGCATGGAGAAAGCTCAACATGACTATTCTTGCAATGGAATAAAGAAGCAACAGAAAACCCCAGGCCTGCTGGTTCTTCTGGCCCATCCTGATTTATCCCTCGCTCCCCTCCCCTTTGCCTGTTAAATTCAACAATAATGCTTGTTATATGCATGCAATGCATCCGATACTCTACATATGGTCTTCTCCTTCAATTTCTTAAACTTGTGAAAGTGTTGTTGCCATGCCAATAGTTCAGCTGAAGAAGAAAACACGTATCAGGGATGGCAGAATAGCTCAAGGCCAGGCACAGAGGTGTCACGTTTCTGAGAGATAACTTCCTTCTGGTAGTCTGGTTGGTGGCGTCACTGCTGCCGGAGCCAGGATGGATACAGTACACAGGTTCTCAGGCCTCCATGTCTCTGTCACTCCTCAGCTAAAGCCCTGCATCATCTCCTCACCATGTGAAAGCTGTAGACACGGAGCCCCACTACCTTGGTACACAATTCCTCTACCTCACCAGAAGGGAGGCAAGGAAGGAAAATTACAGTCTTCTCTAAAATATGGAAATAGATGCTTGCCAACAAGTTCAAATTTATGATAATTTCCCCGTACCTCAAAACATCCCACTTGAACATCTGTGTGGTTCACGGACGAGTGCGTGAGCTGCTGCTAATCAGAAATGAATTGTGCCACCCCACAGACCCGTGTTCCTGAGCATTTCTCCATCTTATTCTCTCCCACCCAGACTCCCTTAAATTTAATTAGACCATGGGAGAGGCATGGATACACTTTGTGATTCAGAGGAGCCAGAAGCTGTGGGAGAGAGAGAGAGAATAGACTGAGGAAACCCTTATTTTTCTTGCCCTGATAGCTGTTTTAACTCCCTTCGCCATTATGCATACACACGCTACCATAAATAAGATATACTACTGACTTTCTCAGGTGTCAACATCTTAATGAGAGAATCCTACTTTCTGACATCTTGGAAAAGGTCAGTAAGGAAAAAAGAAATTAGAACCAGGCTGGCAACTTTCTCATGCTACGCTGCTTCTGTGGATGTCAACAGCATGGGAGAATTGCTGTGTTGCAACTGCCGACCAGATGTGAAACTCAAATGATGTGGTGGAGTGTTATTTTGGAATGGTGCATCTTTTTAAGTGGGGGTGGTGGGGAGGGTAAAGGCTGCGTCTTGGCATTTATGGTGGCAGGGCTCCCGCTGCGTAACGACCTGCTCCACCTGCTGCTAAGCACAAACTCAAACAGGGCAGCACTAGATGAGGGGAGCTCTGATCTGCAGGGGCCTGGCCAATCCCAGCTCTCCACCTGAAGAAAGCTGGTAATGATGGCTGTGGGTTTCCTGGGACCACCTGGCTCTGTTCAGCTTGTGTATTCTAGACAGCCATCAGAGTGATCCATTCCAGCCCACAGAGGTTCATGCCATGCCCTGTAGAAGATTCCCCTTGGTCCCACAGGTATTAATAATTAATATCATATCCAGAATCTTTGAGATGATCAAGCATTCTTCTGGGTCTGCCCCCTCCTTCTCCCAGCAAGCACCTCACCTACTCTGCTCTCCCTTCAAGCTTGTGGGTTTTCTTCAGACAGTCACCTGTCTTCACCACATAGGGCCTGTAGGAACTATACCTACAATCCCCCCGCCCCTGCAGTCTGCACCCCTTATATCTTAACCTCCCTAACCATGGTTCTTTGCTGTCTCTTTCCCTTGTACCACACACTTGTCAATCAAGCACCGTTCTCATGGTGGGTATCATAACACACACCTCCCTGTCTCACAGGCTCTCTGTTGTTGCTCATTCAAAGAATCTAAGCCTTAGTGTGATGTCTCTGTGTGTATGCGTGTGTGTGGAGGTCTTATCCCTTACAAGAAGACATTTTGGAGCAGACAACTCAAGGCTGGAGTGGAAAGTTATCTTGAATATTCTAGAAGCAGATGCAGTAACCCTTCCTTCCACCCACTGCAACCAGCAGCAACCTCAAAGATGGGGAAAAACAAAAATGTTTCCAAGATTTTGTTTGTTTGTTTGTTCCCAGGACTTGCTAAATGTCCCATGGGACACAAAGCTACCATAAGCTGAGAATTACTGGACTGGAGACTGCCATGAAATTGGTACTCTGAAAGTGAAAGTGTCACCCACTTTCCAATAACCTTTCTCCCTCTTCCTCCTCCTCCTTCTCCAGAGTAACGGATCTGTTTTCATAACCCCTCCTGTGGAATATAATTTATAATATATATAATTTATAATTCTCCTTTCTGCGGAATACAGAAAAGAAGCAACAAGCTGGCGGGGATCCTGGGACACACCAGAAACTTCCAGAGGCCTAAGAAGCATAGAGGGTCAAGGATTTAAAAATAATACAACTTTGCCTTTTAATAGTCAAGAACCCCTAAGAAAGTAATATGCTTAGAGATTCTGCTTTAGCATTTGCAAAAGCGGAAATGACCATGTCAGCTCTACAGACTTATGACAGAGAGTAAAGGACTTGAAATGAGCAAGATGCATTATTCAGTGTCTGACAAACAGGCAAAGCTATTACTCATCTTGGTCCTTGCCTTATACTCTTTAGGGACCTCAACAGAGAAACGAATTCCTCTATGAAGTCTAAAGTATCTTCCTAATGTTATATGAAAGCAGATATCCAGGCACAGAGTTTCTAGAAATAACATTTTTACTTTTATACAAGAGGACAAACAAACAGATGTGTTTAAGGTGCAGCTGTCCTGGACACTT
Source organism: Phyllotis vaccarum (assembly GCA_033318265.1). NCBI lineage: Eukaryota > Metazoa > Chordata > Mammalia > Rodentia > Cricetidae > Phyllotis > Phyllotis vaccarum. Next base: position 61,376,749 of record JARWLC010000016.1, on the reverse strand, counting down.
GGTTGAGTCCGTGGTAATGGAAAGTGAGCTGTAGGGGATCAGGGACTTTTCACCCTGTAGGGATTACCATCAAGACCAGTGCATTCCAGCTACACAGTGGTAGCTGAACAAGTAAACATCTGTTTGCTTTAAAGCTTGATTGGTCCTCCTTTTGAGAGGGTTTACTCTTGGCTTCACCATAGCCAAGGAGGGTGCTCATACCTCCCACCTGCATTAGAGAATCAACCACCTGGAGAGTGGTGCCTAAGGGAGGGAAATCTAGGAAAGACTAGAAGGAAAGATAAAGGAACCATACAATCACATCATTGCAAAATTAAAATAGTTTAGATATTTGCCTTCTGAGATTGCTGTGGGCATTAAATGGGGGCTTAGAACAGGGTTGACAAGAGGGTGGGTACTCAATAGATGCTGCTCTCTCATCATTGGTCCATTTTTTAACTGTGTGCTCCAAGGATTGTACTATTTCACTCAAGTCTCACATTCTCAGGAAACAGACATTTGACTGAGAGAGATAATCTCAAGCAAAGGAGTTGGGGGCTATCTATCCAAAGTCACTCGTTCAGGTACAGATCAGCTTTGGGGTTTGGTAAACTTCCTTCTAGGGTCAGATTTTTCAGACAAGTCCAGATAATACACAACTAGCTCTGGGAACTGCAACCTCCCTTCCACCATTACCTAATTCTTCACTGTGCTACAAAAGCAGCCATGAGGCATCATGTAAACAATGGGACAGGACTGTGGTCCAATAAAACTTTATTGACAAAAATAGATATCTGGCTCAAAGTCTGCCAGTGAATTTCTGTGCCCAGAAGCTGGGCAGCTCCTACCTACTCACCAGATAGGAAGTCTTCACTCCAGAGCATCCAAGCTGCTGTGTTGGCAGAGCAGTGGGTGGTGGGAAACCCCTTCTGTGATGAAAAGGCTTTGTTTGATTTTTCTCTAAGTATGTTTGAATTATTAAGTGCCTGGCTCATTAAGTGAAGGGTGCTGTTATAACTCTATTGCTGGAGACAAAATTGCTATTTAAATTGAGTTTTTACCAATTTAGCTAATTTGCTAAGTGGGCATTGCCATGTCTTAATTATTATCCTCTGATAAGAGGTTATTTGAGGGGACAATACAGCGTGGCTATACCAAGTCTGCAGAGGCTGGAGGAGTGAGCCCCCCTAGGAGGTCCATGCACTTTGGAGAAAGCTACATTCTGTCACAGATCAGCAGTCAGATGATTTTCTCCAGTTCTGTTTGAGGATCTGCTAAGTCACAAGGAAAAGAAACTTAGTAATCACTCCAATAAAGACCCACTGATGATGCTCACCTCCCCAGCTAGCAACAGAGGCTGCAAGAGATGGCATTATTTATTTTTGATTATCTCACAATTGGTGGTTTCTCTCCCTAAGCATTGGATTTCTAAGACAAGCCATGATGGCTCTGATTATAAATAAATAAAAGCCACTTCAACTTATGATGCCTCAGTTTCCTCATCTGAGTGCTCAGGTGCCTTGAGAGTTTGCACTCAGGGCCATGATTAGGATGAGCCCAGTGAGGGGCCCTAAGCTTGTCCAATGCTCCTCCTAAGTCCATTCCTGGGTACCTCGGTCCCTGTTCATGCTCCATCCTAGATAGCATCCAGAGTCCATCCCCTTCTTGCTGACTGAATCAGCACTCAGCATTCTTAGAAAGTTCCAGGCTCCTGTAGATGAATTCCATGTGCGCAGTCTAAATGTAAATACTGTTTATTTGATTCTTTGTCTCTTAAAAGGAAGACAGGTGTTTATATGTTGTTTTAAAATGACTAGGAAATGATTACGGGACTCTTTGCAAGAATGTCTGGAAAACTGAAAAATGCTTCTATTATAATTGTGTGCCTCCATTCCAGTCAAGAAAAATACCCTGCTAACCTCCCTGAGGCTGCCGACCTGACCTTTTGTTAGTGTGTTTAGAGGCAGGAAACTGGAACCATTTAAGGGTAGAGCTGATAGTGAGCACTGCTTTCTGTCTCCTCTCCTGAGTAAATGTCATTCCTAATTATTATTTATCGGCAGGACTTTTGAGTTAAAATGTCCCCTTCTACTAGGGATGTCTGACTTTTGATGTTTTTAGAGAGCCCATTTTTTCTCCCATGAAGTCAGTGTACTGTGCACAATTTGACAAGTTTTAAGGCATAATGTAGCAGTTGGAGCTTTAAGCAAAATAGCAACGGCAATGAAAGATGACCCCCTGTGTGTGCGGCATTCATCATTCCTCGGTATGAAGACCTTCATTTCAACGTGGTGTAGGCAGGATGGGACAAAGTGTGTTCTCCTCCACAGGCATACTTCAGTGCTCACATCTGAATGTGGAGCCCAAGCCTTGACCTGATATTCCAATGTACAAATGTAGCCTTAGAAACCAGTTTTTATTCTACATGCCTCCACCTTGTTGGCTATTTAGCATGTCAGCCTTTGGTGAGTGAACTCAACAGAAGGGGAAGGATCTGGAATGAGCCAGTCCTTGGACTGGTTTAGAGGGAACACCAAAGAGACAGTTTCTCAACACTAAATGGGAGTTAAAACCATCACCTTGGCTGATTTTTAAAACTTTGATCCCATAATACGGAGATGATGGTGTAGTACGAGGTTTCTGGCCAGGACTTTCGGGCCTAACCTCAAGGTCTAGGCCCACAGACCCATAGACCCACAGTCCCACAGAGACACACAGATGCTTTCAATAGTTTTAGGCTGATCGGCCTCAGGCCCAGGCATATAACTTCCTAGCTCTCTACCCTTCATCTAACCCATGATTCTTCCTGTTCAGCCATGGGGCTGGGTACCTTTCTTTAGAGCAGCATAGTTGTCCTCTGCTTCTTCTGGTTTCCCTCTGGCATTCTCTCTGGCATTCTGCTCTCAGAGTTTTTAGTCTTGTAGCCCCGCCCACACTTCCTGCCTGCCTTTGGCCAATCAGCGCTTTTTATTAAACCAGTGGGTGGGACAATTATTTACCATGAAATAACACAATCTCCCACATGATGGTCTTGGCTGTGGTGCTGCATACGGTGTATGGATTCACTGTGAGCTGACAAGGGTCAGGCCGTTTGTAGACTGTCAGCCAGTGCTCTACACAAGCCCTGCCCAGTTGTCAAGCATGCAGCTTGCCTGCAACTGTCCATGAAACAGATTTCCTCTCCAGTGCTCACATTAATATTCTCACCTTTCTGAGATGCCCTTCCCTGTTTCATGACCACATCAATATGTCTGCAACTCAAGTCCATGGATAACTGGGTAACTGTCTCCTGATCGTAATCACTTTGCAAGCTACTTTCTCAGGTTGCTGCTATTGATTTTTAATCAAAATTCATAATCAAGTCTAAGGTGGTTGGCTTGGTAACATTTCCTACTTCATTTGCCTGGTTAAAAATGATGTCTATCATACAGGTAAATAATGGATAATGATAACCATGGCATGACAGTGAGCCTTTGCCAAGTACTGACCCTGTAAGCCTCACAACAGTAGCAATTTAGATAGAAGGTCACATTTAATTTATGAGAGTACTGCCACCCACTCACCCCAACCAACGTATTTAATCCCAGCACTTGGAAGGCAGAGGCAAGATTACATCAAGTTCAATGCCATTTTATGGCTACAAAGCAAGACTCTATCTACCTCAAAAAAGCTGAGACATTTATAGAATCAGAATAATCAGTAGCATCCAACTGAGTGGGATATTAGCAGTAGTTCTGATCTAGAACTGGAAGTGACTGGACTTAACAAGGGGGAGGGGCTTGTCCAAGATCAGACAGCCAGGAAGCAAAGGCAGAGTTTAGAACGTGGACAGTGTGAGCTTAGAGCATGCTGTTGGTTGGGTGAAGTATGGCCCTGGCACCACCCCTCTACTCCTGCATATAGGTATGTATTCTCCCAACACCCAGGGGCTGTGGTGATAGAGTCTGGGAAGTCCTGCTCACAGGAGCTTTATGCTTAATGGCAGGAAAATGGGTAATTAAATGCATATTAAAGAGCTGGAATTGGCTGTGATCTGTCCCAAAGACCATGATCTTGGTGCTTGGAGGAGAATGCCAATTAGTTCAGGAGCTAGGGGCAGGTCTAAGTGGGGGCTTCTTCAAGGACAATGCTAGTCCAGACCCAAAGAGTCCATTTCAATTCCATTTCTTCTAACTGAAGAAAGTAAATGGCACAAGCCTTACCCTTGTTTGTAGAGACTCCCAACCCCCACTCAGGACCTGATCCAAAACCCCTGCTTTTTTGTTCTTAAGCTACAGTTCATAAACTACACAGGCGTGTACTGAGCTATCACTGTGAGGACCAATAGATGCATGGTACAGTCAAAGGCAAGATTAGCATCCTTTGTCCTAGATGAGTAAGCCTAACTTCAGCCACAGCTTCTTCAGCTGAGAGGATTACAAACATCACACAAGGTCCCCCAGTCTGCATCAGTACTGATGACACCAGGGGTGTGTTACACAGAAGGGCTGGATTCTCCCTCCAGCACATTCAGAGGATTCTTCTCTGTGATTATTAAATAAGCCTGGACCCCAGCCACCTCCATCCATTCCCTGTCTTGTAAGTCTCCACGTTAAAGGAAATCCAAGAAGGGAAGGCAAAGGTCAGCGGCTGCCTGGAAGTCAGAGAAGAGAGTATCTAACCTCACAACTGCTTGAAGGCTGCTGCGTACACAAGCTCTCTTAGCACGGCGGGCGTTCCAGAACAGGGCCAGTGAGGTCTCATGACTTCCTTGCGAACTGTTCTTTCCCACTGGGAGAAGGTCAAATCAGGCAAGGAGAGGGAATGAATTGGACTAGCTCCCAAAGCATAGTTTCTGAAAAGTGGACAAATGAACAGACACCCTTCCCAGCTGAATACAGCATCACCATTAAAATAAAACAAAGCCTGTCTTCATTTCTGCTGACTTCTGATGCTCGCTCAGGATGATGACTAATTTATCCTACCAAGAGGATTTGCCTCCGTGCTGCCTATTAGTACTATCTGTGGATGCCAGGCATCATCACAAGCAAATGAAACCACCAGGCTTAGGGGTTGTATCCAGGTGCAATATTTACACATCCCAGGAGATCTTAATATCCAGCCAGGGCTAGAAACCATCACCCCGCCAGATACAGGCTAACCTGCTATGTTCCATGTAGAGGAAGCTTCTAGTAAACACAACCTGGTTTCCATAGCAACACAGCCTTCAGCTTCTCTCGCCTTCAGAGCACACTCAAACATAAATCATTGTTTCCCTACCCTTATCCCTATCCTGTTTCAGGTGATAGGGCAAGGAGTGAGGGTGTCTCTCTTAATGGCTAGTGGATTGAGCTGAGGCCTGTGATAGTATCTTGTCTGTCAGGATCTGCTACCAGAATCATTGCTTTGCAGAGAATGACAGGCAGACCTGAGTATGCCAAGTATTTTTAGGACATGACAGAGGGGCCAACTGGAGGCTTTTGGTTTTTTTAAAAATATAACAGCTATAGTTTGAGGATATAACATCAGTGCTAGAATATTCTAGTACTCATCTGGGGGTTTGATCCCTGAAAAATGATGTCTTTTAAGCAGCCATAAAGCCGGTGTTCATGTTTAAACATTATATACAGGTGAGTATTTTTATATATATAAGGAAGTGTCAGAATGCTCACTTTTAATACCAGTCCCTCTTGAAGGCTGGATTCAGAGAAACTGAGCAGGAGTTGGTCTTTTTTCTGTTGATAAGGGTTGGATTATGTCCTAGAAGGAGCATATGATTACAGGCTGGTTGATCCATCCTGGCCCTCACCCAGTGGAGAGTCTTTATATCACAGGCCTAAAAGACCCAAAAATCAACTGTAAGAGCATGTGTAATCCGTGACATTCTCTTCAGCCTTGGCTGGGGGTGATAGTGGGGGTTCAGGATGACACACGTTACTATGTCCCTTCCACCATCTTTCTCCTCCTATTCCACATCACATACCTGTCTCTTCTCTTCAAATCCCCTTCTGTCTCCTTCTGATCATTTGCCACCTTTCAGATGAGCCCCAATCTAGTCTATATTCTATTCCCATCACATTGTGCTCCCTGCCCATGGTGCTCTACCCTCTATACCATGTGTGCATGCACTCATGTGCACACCTGCACAGACAGACAGATAGCCCCCCTTACACACACACACAGACGCACATACACGCACATGCATGTACACACATACACACACAGACACATACACACACATATATACACACACATAGATACACATACACACACATAGACACACATATACACACATACACACATATACACACATATACACACACATACACACATATACACACACATACACACATACATACACACATGTACACGCACACACGTACACACATACACACACAGACACATACACACACATATATACACACACATAGACACACATATACACACATACAGACACATATACACACACATACACACACATGCACGTACACACACACATACACACATAGACACATAGACACATACACACACATACACACACATGCACATACACACACACATACACACACATGCACATACACACACATAGACACACACAATAGACACACACACGTATATACACATACACACACATAGACACACACACATACACACATGCATGTACACACACACACACATAGACACACACATATAGACACACACACACACACACACACACACACACACACACACACACACCTTGGGGGTGGAGAACACTCTAGGGAATGCTTCCTTCTGAAGTGTTTCCGACATGCCTTTTTCTTTCTTTTGTTTCTTCGTCTTTATGATGAGTTAGAGAAAAGAGCAATTGACTGACTCATCCACCATCACTGCTACTGCTTGATGTTGTTCTAGGCTCCATAAAGACAGCGCTGACCACCAGAGTCCCAGTCATGATATCCATATTTTAGTAGGGACCGAGAAACAGACACAGCAAATACATGAAGATGTGTCCAATGGTGGTGAGTGCTCAATGGAAGGTAGTGTAGGCTAACAGTAATGAAAAGGTGGCAGAGGCCTAATTAGAATCAAGGGTTAGCCTCCCATCTCTAACAGGTGTGTGTGTGTAAGAGACAGAGAGAGACAGACAGAGAAAGGTCATGGTATCAGCTTAGTCTTATAGGTTGGAGATGTCATGGAACTTTATATTAGACTCTAACAGCCACTGAGCGACTTCAGTGGAAATGAACCCCTCTTTCATCTTACCCTAGAGCACTTTTCACGAAACCATACAATAACCCTTCTCATTTTGTTTGCCAGAAAGTTAGTGCACATGGCTCTGAGGGGAGAGCTCATCCAAGGAGGTCCCAGCTCCAGAAAGCAAGGTGATAAGCAAAAGACAACATCCACCATCTTGATATGCTGAGGGATAGTACTGCTAAGGATGGCAGTGTCAAGCTAAGCCCCTGGGAATGACTCTGGGTTTGTTCCTTTCATACTGACCCACTGTTGATGACAAGCCTGGACTCCAATGGCTTTTGTTATAATACCTTTCCCTGAACACACACTGTCTCTCCTGAAACCTCCTTGGGATGCACAAGATGGTTTCCTGGTTCAGGAGGATTCCTTCATGACTTTCAACTTATCCCTGATGTCAGCTACATAGTAAACTCACACAATGCTGAGCTGACCAAATTTCCTTGCCCATTTGCCTGTATGTGCACAGTGTGGCTTCACGGGGACCTGTCAGGACAGAGAGCGTGACCCACAAGGCTGAATGTAGATATGTTCATGTTTCATGTAGATCTTTTCTACTTGGTTTTACTTTGTTCACTTTTCCTTGTGTGGCTTGTTTGTCAGGAACATGGAGGAAAATGAGATACCAGCCCCAAGGAAGGGCAGTGGATTCGAGGGAGAAACCAAGGGAAATGCGGAAAGTTCCAATGGATGGGGCTTCCCACACAGTGCTCTAAGGATGAAGTCTTGGCTGAAGAGAGTAAAGCAACCCCTCTTGAAATTAATAATTCAAGGCAAAAATAATCACAAAATTTAATTGCTCTGTCAGCCATAGCTCATCCTTGTCTTCCATTATTTTGCAGAAATTGACTTGGCAGCATTTCCCAGCCAGCAATCCATTCTTAAAGGACTCTCTTGTTATCTATAGCCTGTTAATATGTTCATCCTTCACCTCCTTGAGTAATTCTGGGAAGCTTTTATTCATTTGGGATGACTACAGCTCTCACTGACTAGGAAGAGGGAAATTGCCCAAGATGAAATGTCACAAATCACCCTAAGGGGATGTGAGGCTCTGGGGGCTCAGAAAGGCAATGCTAGCTATAGGTTCACAGGGAACGGATCAGAGCCAGTGTCACTGCTGAAGTCTTAAGTTCGAAACCATTCACACATGGCTGTTTTAAATGTTCGTGAATTAGCTGTACGTAGAACTAAGTTCTGTCTTTCCTGTTATTCACCTAATTTCAGCTTGGCAGGCATAGCACACACACACAAAATCCCTATGCCCATAAAATGCTCTTCAGACAATGCTGGGTGAGAGCTTCTGAGTTCATATTAGGTTGGTATCTTACCCTCCAATCTCCTTCCCTAAAAAAAATGAGCTATGGAATCTGCATACCTTGTGTTAGGATCTGCTTTGTGGAAAACTCAGATATGAAACACTAAGAGCTTTGTTGGTGTCTAGTCATACATATGTGGGATGATCTTTCTTGTAGGTATCAATAGGGCAAGAGATGAAGAATATTGATCATATCATCAAGGAATGATACACAGAAAAAAACAAGATCTTATACTTGGGGGTCTAGTTCATGAGATGTGCGTGATTTGAACTCAAGACCACCATCATATTTATTCTCATAGTGCCTAACTGTGATTGGCAGTTTTCACATAGCCTCTGAGCTGGTACAAGTGTATGGCATACTGGTCTCTAGAATTGACTCTGTAGAATTTCATTCTACTGGGCCAGAGGTAACTTGCACTGATATCAAGTATCCCATCTGCTCTACTCAGGGAACAGAGACAAAATATTGACAGTCATCATCTTACAGGGTTGGTCCCTTAGCCTATTTCTAGACAAGCCTTGGCATAATTAATAGTACAGTTATCTGCTAATTATTCCACTATTTGAGCAGGACTACAAGTACCCAGGGCACAGAATGAGCTTCATGTGCACAATTAATAATTTTCAACACTAAGTAATTATGTGTATAGCATTTAACCTAATAACATTAGATGCACATTATTGAGCTCTGATTGCTGTTTTCTTCCAGCCACCCACTCTTGGATAGCTGTTCTCCATAAAGTAGACATAATGCACTCATATATCATGTTGGTTTGCTTTGAGATTTCTTACACTCCTAAAGCATATGGAAGCATTTCTCCTTTTATACTTATGTGTCCTTCACAGTAACCCACTGTTGATGGAGAGCCCATGCTCCTCGGCTTATACTAGCAATTCCTGCCCCTACTCTCAAGATCCTCTTTGAGATGGATATATATATATATATATATATATATATATATATATATATATATATATATATATACATACATACATACATACATGAGTTTTATTTTTTAATATGCTTCTTTAAAAATGTCTCTTGCTAAGCCATGATGCTATTCTTCCAATATGTCCTGACCTCTTTGTGGTGAACCATGCTGCAAGTCACTCACTGATTTGGTTCTTTTGTCCAGAAACATTGCTCTCCTGTCTTGGATTCATCTACAGATTGATGAGGAGAATGACATAGGACTATCCTAGAACTAAAGCCAGAAGGCATGAGAACCATGGAATGTAACGGTCTGTTTCATTGAAGTGGAGGATCCCAGGAAGCATGGTCAATGGTCAGAAGAAATGATCTGGTTCACTTTAGGATTGTCTGTGGTCAGGATGGTTAGAATGTTTTGTCACAGCAAGACAAACCTAACTAGAGAAAGAATCTTTTGGATAGACTTCTCACTGCTGACCTGGACAGGAGTCCCCTGAATGGTCTGCTCTTTAGCCCAACATCAAAACTTGCTAGGGCGGTGTCTTCCCAGGCCCCTAGAAACTCTGGGTATGAGGGCCAGAAACCCAGTTAATGAGTCTTCCGGTGATTTGGATTCACTTTCAAGTTTGAGAACTCATGTCCTGCAATATATCTCAAACTCCCTGCCTGGCCCAGCTGCTTCCTTCCAAGCATAGTTGAAGGCAAGATGCCTTCCTCTCTTTAGCCAGTGACCTGCTTCCAATCCTGGGAAGGACCATGATCTTCCTGCCCCAAATTCCTCCATCTAAAATGTTCTTATACTTACTGGTCCCTTTCTCACTTTTCACCAAACTTCTCTTTACCTTTAATTCTTAACACGAGCGACTGTGAGCTTGTGCCTGGCTGATCCACCTGAGGTAGCCTGCAGTCTTCTCATTAGTTCTGCCCTATGTCTGTTTCCTGGAACAGTTTTGGACTCAGAATGGCAACTCTGTTCATATTTACTCTTTAAAAACAAAAATGCAGATCTGTCTCCCACAGTTCTCAGTGCCATAAGTAGATGCCTCTTATTTCATTACCGTCATTTTGGTTGGATCACAGACTGGAGAGAACAAATAAAACTAAAGTCTACTGACTTCTTCAGATTTTCCACATCATTTAATTTCTTGTCTCCTTAATCAATATCTCCAAGAAATATGCTAAAGTTTTCCCATTATGATAATTTTTTTCATTTTCTTCTTTTGATTATATCATTTTTCGCTATGTAAATTGGAAACTCTGTTTTTCTATGCATTAAAACTGAGTATCTTCCCCAATTAAATATTTTCTCAGTATCTGAGAGAGAGAGAGAGAGAGAGAGAGAGAGAGAGAGAGAGAGAGAGAGAGAGAGAATCTTGCTTCATTGTCTTGTTTACCCTTAAGTTTGCACTGTGGTGGCTGAGACCCAGCAAAAGCTTAATGGTTAGCTGGCTGTTGAGGAAGTAGGGTCCAACCCATCCTCACTTCTGTTCACATAACTATAAGCTTTGGAGGCGTTGACTCCTTTCAAGCTGTAGCAGTGATTGGCAGATGATGCGTGATATGCGTGTTTGCATGATGAAACCTAAGCCTCTGCTTTGACCAACTTTGGAACTGTTGTCACCCTCATTGTCCATGTTCCAGCCTGTCATTTTCCAGCCTGTGCAACCCCCAGATTCCTCCTTCCCAGCCTCCCTTTTACCAGTGCAATCTTTGGTCACTTTGATCGCAGCCACTAGAACTTACAGAAGGTGTGTGTCAAGGGTCAGCTCTTCAGGCAAGAGGTAAAGGATTAGAGAAGGGTCAGCTCTTCAGACAAGAGGTAAAGGATTAGAGATTCATTTTTCAGCTACATATCAAAAGCAAAAAAGGTGCCTTTAGACGTAAATAACAGTGTTTTTCTTTTAATAGCAAGTAAGAAACAGTATATGGGCAGAAGGTCTGCCTGGGACACATTATAAACAATGAGGTGAGTGGCCTCCCTCTGTTGGCACTGGGTCTCGAGTCAGGAGACTCCTAGTCTTAGACCCATCTGGCTTTATTTTGCAGGCTTTATTTTGAGAGTCGACTTCAGTATTCTATGCTCATCCCTAGATTAAGAGGTTCACAGGTCAAAACAAATATCACCCAGCCATAGCATGTAGCCATTTGATAAGCTCCTGGGCACATAATGATGCTCAGGGGTGAGGCTCACAAAACACCTTCAGGAAACTCATTCATGTTTATAGCGAGATGTAAGGAGAGCCTGGTGGTGGGGAACATCTCTGAAGCCATGGGGTATAGAAGATCCAAACTGCTAAATTCCATAACAATGGAATAATGCCAATAGACAATACAGGTTGGGCACTTCTATATGAAATATTTTAGATCAGCAATATTTGGGATTTATTTTTGGATATTGGATTATTTGTGTGTAATAATAAGTTATTTGGGGGATATGGTCTCAGTCCAAACACAAAACTCATGTGATACCTGATCTACATATCTCAGATACCATATTATACTGTGTCATTTTTTTTCTATGAAATTGGTGTCAAAATGTTTCCAATTTTGAAGCATTTTGGTTTTGAGATTTGGGGATTTGGAATGTTCCATCTATATAGTTGAAGAACTTATTTTTGCTCAAAGTGCTAGAACATACTTTAAATTTATGACTCCATTGAATATTCCCAGCACCCCCAGAATGTATCAGCTATCAATTATTGATTATATCCAATCTAGAGCCATCTACACAGCAGGTGTCACAGGCACAGAATCATTCACACAGAAGAGGTCACGGAGTCTATTCTGTGGGTGAAACGTCTGAACTATGGTGGTCCCCAAGTGTCACAGCTGGTCATCACCAACCTGGGATCTCATCCCAGGATGACACACTCCCCATGTCCTACCTCTCTTAGTCTTTCCTACAGAGTCCCCAGAGGCAGGTGTGACCTACTCCATCTTTATGTGTAGGCAAGTAAAACTGGAACCAGACTACCATATGCTAGAAGGCCCAATGTTTCCTCCTTGCTATGTCCTCACATACAAAAAAGCATACAGATGGGAGAAAGCAGAGCGGGCACAAGTCTTCTGTTACAGATGTTAAATGACCAGGGTAAACAGTCTCAAATGGAACAAGCATGGATTTCCAGGATGGACTAGAAAGGAGTGACTGGGCCTGGACACAGACCTTCAGTGTTTAGTTCCAGGAGCTTCTAGAGATGCTGTCATCAGTGAAGTCTCAGGTTGAAGAATGCAGTTTGGTCTTTGACAGTGTCTCCCTACCCTGGTGCCAGGCCCGGCAGGATGTCAGCCAGAGTTCTTTAAATTGATGGGGGACAAAAAGGCATAAGGGACTGGGAAATATGGTTTTGTTTAATTATTCACCCTTTAGTCCTCTCGGATCTGCTGTGAGGGCGGAAGGAGACCTCATTTTTTAAGCAGGATGGAGATACTAAATAGGAAGTCACAGACACTTGAAATGAACTCCAGTCTGATTGAGAGAAGTCGAGGAGAGGAATGGGTGGAGCCTAAATTGCTCCCTGGGAAGCAGCTGAGAGATCAAGAGTCTCAATTGTTAAGTAAGACTCAGCAACAAATGAATGTTAAGCATCAGCCAGACTTGAAGGGTACTTGGAGGGGGAGGGGTGCCCAAGGGATGGAAGTCACCACTGGGATGGTAGGTGAACTGGGAAGTGATTCATCTGGATGCCAAGGTGATGCAGGAGCCCCATGTAGGATGGGAACTTGGGAACTCATGGGTCAGACGGCACTGGGACAAGACCACCTCCAGTAAAATTCCCTGTCACTCAAACCTAGTGTCTTTTCATCTTCCAGGCCTGCTCTCATTCACTCCCAGCTCAGGGTCCAGGCCACTGTGTTTTCTGAGTAAGCCACCCCAGTCGTCCTCACTCATCAGATGACTGTGGCCTGCAGGGATCATGTAAGGTCAACAGTGAGAGAGCATCGAGAAGCACCACAGGTTGAGGAGGGAGAGGGAAGCTGAAGGTAGAAAGGAACAACTAATTACAAGTTCTTTGCAAACACAAGGGCTTCAAAACTCCCTCTACTCTGCCCTGCCAAGTTCACTGCTTCTACTTGCAAATGCGGAGAATTCTCCAAGGAAGCAGCAAATTGCTTAGCCCACAAAACATCCCCCACAAGCTCTCATCTTGGCAAAGGGCAACAGGAGAAAAAACCCTTTCTGGCCAACCTTCCAGCACACAGGCTGCAGAACATCTATGGAATAGATGGATGGAATGCAGGAGCTTTAAAGACATATTTTTCTCTGAACACCATCCACATTCTTTTGCTTATTAAGTATGTGTATATCCATTGCCCTACCCAGCCTTCTTGTCCTCCACTTATTGGGGAGGGGGGTGTGGGTAGTTCACAAACCTGCAGAGATATGCCTAATGACTATGGGTAAAAAGTTTTCTTTTGCAGGACTCTTTTCTGTGTGTGTGTGTGTGCGCGCGTGTGTGCGCACGTGCACGCGTGAGTGTATATGTGTGCATGTGTGTGTGCTCTATAAACATGTTGCCAATATCAGCATCAGTACAAAGAATAAAAGCCACAATCATATACTCAAATTACACACTTTGGGTGATTGTCCTTTGATTATTATGAAAATGACACACAAATGCTATAGGAAAACTAGAGGATATATAAAAGAATATGACAGGGAAGAGAGAAAGGGAAGGGAAGGGAGGGAAAGAGAACTCTGGGGAATGAGACAGGATAATAGTAATTGACTGAGTCTGGCTCTAGCTCTGCTGTGGATTAGCTGTGTGACTATACCCAAATGACTTAACGTCTCTGAATCTTACAAATTTATAAAGCAAGATTCCCTCTACTAGACTAGGAAGAGAATGTAGGCAATACTCTATAAACTGCAAACTTCTTGGTCACTGGCTTTGTTTCCCTCATGCCACTGATTATAAAAGTAATGACCAAGTTCCACCTTGTTGACATAATTAAAAGCATTTAATAGCCAAGGTCCTAGGAAAGGTAAATCGACTAAATGGATCAGTCCTGCTTCTGCTGATTCCATTTATATTAGTTTACCATTTACTAATGTTGCTTCTTCATATTCCTGATAAATAGGATCATGGCTCTAATTTGTGTGAGCTGAGGCTGGGTTCTATGAGCCTTTTACTAGGCATGCATAAATCAGGAGCATTTGCTCCCTAGAGCCTCAGGCACTAGAGACAACCTATTGGAACTGTTTCTAGAAAACTGCCCCCCAAATCTACACCCCAGCTTCACAAGTACCAAGGAAATGCACATTACGTTAATGTTGTCTTTCCAGAATTGAGTGACATTAAAGCCAGAGCGCATAGGAGACGGACTGAGCACAAAAGGATATTAGAGCCCAGACAAAACCCTCATGTTACATCTCCCCACTCTCAGGATGCACAGGGCTGTTTTGTAACACATGCCCCACTCAGTGACTGCTGAGATACAGCTGGGTCCCTCCATACTCAACAGGCTTTTTCACAGTACTACTGTATATGAGTGCCTTCCTTCCCAAAATGGGACAGAGCACTGTGATGTACACTATTCACCGGAGAAACTTACAAGCTCCATTAAGATCTTCTGAGAGATGATTGTCACAAACAAGACAGATACACTGTTCTCAAAAACAGGTCCTAATCGCCAAGAAAGCAATTATTTCAATGAACTCCCCGGGTACAGTTCCATGCCTCTGATGGCTTTGTCCAACGTACTTCTGCTCTACGGCTAAGAAAGGACTCTTTCAAGAAGTGAGGCTAGAAAATATTGGGTTAAGCAAAGTTAGAGAGCTGTCTATACTTTGTGCGGGAATTCCTGAGCTTTTTAAAGCACATGGAAAATCCTGAAAGGTCAAAGTGCTAGGTTTCCTAAATAGCCTTATGTTGACAAGAGAAGAAAATCATACTCTTTATTTTCTGAGCTGCTGTGAAGAAACACCCCAATAGAGCAATGTAAGGGAGAAAGGCCTTATTCTGACTCACAATTAGAGGTCCAGTCCATCAGGTAGGGAAGTTGAGGCAGAAGGAGATTGTGGTTAATCACAATCCATCTATAATCAGAAGGCAGAAAGGAAGGAAAACTTGCTGCTGCCCTGCTCCCGTTCTCCACTTACATCGTCCAGGATCTGAGCCAGGGAGTGGCACCACCCACAGTGAGTCTACCTTCCCACCTCAATACATTCAAGATAACGCTCCAAAGGCATGGTCAGAGGTATGGCATATCCCAGATGATTCTAGATTTAGTCAAGTTGACAATGAAAACTATCACACAGACACAATGGGAAAAATAAATACTGGCTGCTTCTCACTAGGAAATGATGATCTTCAATGCTCTAACGCAAAACTTTTCATTGTGGGGCCTAGAGAGATGTTTGAGCCATGAGGACCATTATGGGAAGGAAAAGACTCTGGGCCTCTTTTTTAAAAGTAGGAACTGGAATACAAGCAGAGTTAAGAAGAACAAATCATGCTTTCCAATGGTAATTGGGAAGTGTCTATAAATTCAAAGTCTTAAAGAAATGGATTTTAGTTCACTTAAGTAATCATGGAACTACAGAACTTGACGATCAGATCCACTAGCCTCTGGTACGATGGGCTTCCTGTTCCCAGGCTTGGAGGATCTCCTAGAGGTCAAAAGGATGATTAAGAGCCTTGCTCACAAATCTTGATAAGCTTAGCCATTCAGCTCAATGGCTTTCCTGTAAGTCCAAAGGAAGAGCCAGGCTGAGGCTATAAATTAAGCCTGCAGAGATGGGAAAAAGCAGAGCTGTTGTGCTCTTGAGGTACCCTGTCCATCATGTACCACCAGAGCCAGTAATCAACTTTATGACATTGGTGGAATTCTTCCACTGAGTAAAGATTGTGCTCTCCTACCAAGCCCCATGGTTAACCAGGAAGATGCATGACCCTGTGAGTGCTATGAATGGTGACATCTGGGGCTACATTTATCTTTTATGGATGAATTCCAGCCAGCATACTGTTGAGTCAAGAAAGAAGTGGTAAGACGCACTTGATAACTGTTGCCTAGCCCAACCAGTTTCTGGAATTCTATTAGCAATTCTCTAAGAAAGTGTTTTCTTCTTCCCCTTGGCATGTCGGAGATCAAAGTATGCAAATGAGTACCCACACTGCTAATGGTGTGTAATTACCCCTTGCATAATATTATACTTGATTGTATTGCATTTTATTTTTACAATCATAATAATTGCATAACCATTACAATAGTAGCAGCAATGTGACGCAGTGAGGAAGAGCCAAGGCTCTGAAGTCAGCTTGCCTGGATTCACACCCAGCCCTGTCTCCTCTCTTGTTGGGTGCTACATCTCAAGAGGTCAATGGATGGAAACAAATTCTGCCCCATAAAGTGGTGTTAGCTATTCAATGACCTAATTCCTACAAAGTACTGGGTTCTAAAGTAAACAGCATTGGCAATGATTTCCATTAGGATCTATGCTAATAATCACCAGAGACTGCAATTGTCTGGGTATAAATGAAAGAAAATTAGGAAGGAAAAAATGCAATAAAACTCTACACATACCAATCTTCTGGTTAATGTCTAAGCATCTACCTTTAAGGCACCATCAAATTGAACTTCAGGTCCTGTTCTGTTAGCTTGCAGATACTCCAGGGAAGAGTAATTTTTAGTTGTTTCCAGCCACCTGCCTATTAGCAGAATCTACTAGCACTCATGAAATCACCAGGAATAAAAGGTCATGAGCACTGTTTATCTGAGGTATGACATTGACACAAACCAAGGCAAGTGGCCTTCTGGTGACTGTAATTCCTATGCCAAGAAACACCTACTCACCATACACTTCACCACTCCAGTCCGTTATTGACATTAAATTCTAATGCTTACTTACATCAGGTGAGCATAGGATGGAGAATAAAGGTAACTTCCAGCCTTGAGTATATGCTGCAGGGCTCGGCAGTGTGGCCATTACTTTTTACTTTGTGATTCAGAAGAAGTAAAATTTAATGAGGATGCTTTAGTTTGTGCCCAACCATTTATTTCCACGGAGTTAAGTCAGCTTAATAACTCCATGCAGCCCCTGCAGGGGAGAATTCTCCAGCCCATGAATCAGGGAGCCAGAGTTTAGGAGCCAGATTCTGCCTCTACCCAGGTGACGGCGTGACTCCAAGTAATGACTGCAGTTCTCAGGACCCCAGTTCCCTCATACAAAGCACTGTGGTGAACAACGCTGCTTTTGGCACACTGGTCTGCATTTCAAATTGTATTTAAAAGCAGTGATCAGTTCTATGAGATTATGATGTTCTTGGGGCAAAGCTGAACTCATAGAGTATACCATATCAAATCCTAGCCCATCCCCCCCAACTGGAATCAATTATTCTTGGGACTATGACAAATGTTTCTTATTTTTCTATCTTACACACAGAGATATAGCCATAAAATAAATATATTTTAAGTAGTTTTCATTTTCAGACAATCTAGGGCAACGTACACAGTTCGACTGCAGGATGGGCGCACTCCAGGGTGGTACCCCTAGCTTCTGTATTATGATTTATAACCCATACTGCGGTGTGTTCTCTGAGCACATATGGGGACATCTAGCGTGACTAGTCCACTCATCATCATTGGGTTCAGTTTAGTTTAGCATCCAAACCAGAACACTCTGTGTGAGACAGTCAATCATACAGTACAACAGGTTGAAACAGAACTACCCAGGAAGAGAGTATGTGATCTCCCTAGGCAAGGAACCTACACAACTCTCTGGAATTAAAAAAAAAAAAAAAATCATTGAAACTGATTAACGCTGTCCAAAGCAAATTGAATGTGATATTTTAAAGCTTTGAAATGCTGCTAAGGTTTGAAATGAAGGGTAGACATATAAGTTTATGCTAATCCTCAGATTCCAGCTAAATGCCTTTCCTTGCTGCAAGGCAGCCTGCTTTCACAGGGAGCACACATTAGCTGGGAGCCCCTTTCAGCGTTGGTGGTGATCCTTTGTAAGTCTCATCCTTTGAAATGTGGTGGCCCTCTCTATTTAATGCTCCATTTCAGCTTTCAGAATGTAAAGCTCGTGGGGGGGGGGGGGGGGCTGATCTGCTTCTCCACAGGAAGTTCTCCCTGATTCCCAGACTTATCTCTCAGATGCAAGGTCATCAGTATCTGCACGTGGCCAGAAAAGGTTCTTTCTGAGTGTGTATCATGGTTTTTCTGTTGCCTTCAATTACTTTCCCTATGGATGCCTCCTCTTGGCTTTTTTAAAAATGCATATCTGCTTCCTTTGGGACTTTATAGAGTTTTACCATCACTGAAACACAGCAAGCCATCAATTAAGCAATCTGCAACAAACATGCAATTTTCATCTCATCCTGCAATTCTCCTTATTAGAAATCGAAGGTAGTCAGCAGAACTTTACTTCCGAAAGATTTCTTTGCTGTCATAGGCAGTGTGGAGACTGCACTATCAAGAGAGCCTGTGGGCCATGCTGACAGTCCCAGGAAGCAGAAACCACTAGAGTTTGAACTTGGCATTCCAGGAGACTCTTGAAACCCTGCCTGGACTATGGGAAAAGTCATTGTTGGTATGAATGGGCGTTTTCTGTCCAAGAAATACTTTGAGTTAACAGTTTAAATATAAGCCAATTTCATGAGTTTTTCTTTCTCTTTTTTTTTCATTTAGCAATTTGTTTATGCATGTGCATACTCTTTGCACACATTTAATACAGCACATAATTGGAGGTAAGAGGGCAGCATATGGGAATCTACATGTGGGTTCCAGGGATAGAACTTTGACAAGTGTGTACCCATTAAGCCATCTTATCTACCCTTGACTGGTGTCTAGTTGCAGGTAATAAGACAATACCATGTGTGCCCGTATTTTGCCTCAGCCTCAGATTGGCCTGGTGTATTTAAAATGAATGAACTCAATCTTAGAACAGTAAATATGGAATTCATTTGCATCTCATTACAAAGTAGTGGTTAAGTATAGCTTCTAAAGACTGCCATCTACTTTTCAGTCTGGACTTCCTTACTATTTGAGTGGCCTGGACATTTTATTACACTTCTATGCCTCAGTTTTTCTTGACTAAAAATGGGGATGATAATTGGCAGTATTTATTATAGTCTGTAAATGCATCTTGAATATTCTGAATGCTAACTGGCTTACTCTACGCCAAATTCTTGGCTCATAACAGAGGTCGAATAGTTGTGGTTGTTACTAAAGACAAGTCACATCCTGAGGTTATATATAATAAGCCCAATATAATACTATGTTCCAGATACTATTGTAAAATCTTTAAATATATGAAGTAGATTGAACCACTAACAATTTTACGAAGACTATCTCATTCTCACAGATGAGGAAACTGAGTCACAGAAAGGATACCTAATGCCAGATGGTAGCAGAGCCAGCAACACTTAAATCCCAGCTATAGGAGTCACGCCCTCAACCACTCCCTCCCACAGGCTGTGCTAACCCTCTAAGTCACCCCATGACAAATTTTCTTGAGTCTCAGCACAAGGATACTAGGGACATAAGCATCCCACAACCAAAGACACTGATACAAAAGTCCTGCAAAGTGGCTGGCTCCTCAGCTCCATGAATGTACAGACCTGGGTCAGACACAGGTCTTATCCAGCAAGCACACTTAGCTGTTCCCAGCATCTAGGAGGTAGGCGAGGTGTTATAATGGATTATCTATAAGTCCCATACACTGAGGGAGTCTATTTTCAGACTGTAAAGCTGCTTATGCTTCAGCCTGCAGAGAAGAACATGGCAGCCAACATCACCTCAGCTCCATCTGGAATTCTCATGTCTCCCAGCTAACCCTCTGCTCTGGCTCATGAGATGCCTACTTATGTTTGAGTGTAAATATGAGAAGATAATAAATAGAGAACCAGAAGGCCTTTTCTCTCCTCTTTTTCTGTTCTAGTGGGACCAGTTTAATCTTGCAGAATTCAGCATATATTTTTTTTAAAAAAATAGGATTTGCTATGATACTTTTAAAACTAAATTGTATCTTTTATCAGATCTGCTATGGGGGGTCAACTCCTGAGTCACCAAGCTTACACTGTGATTGCTTGTATCTATTTGCTACCTCACTTTTAGGGCATCATCTAGTTCCACAGGCCAATTCTTCTGTGGAACACTTGCTCATAGGCTATTAGTAGCTTATTATGGAAGAAATAAGCATGATAGCAATACCTTTTTTAATACTAAAGAGAGGTCCAGATCTCTGTCTGTCTGTCCTTCATAGGTCTCAACACAATCAAGAAAATTTAGAAATGAGATAAAATCACTAAAACATTTAACACATTAGTGACATGACCTTTATGAGACAGGTGACTCAATTCATGAAGGCCTCAATTTTACAATTATAAAATGGGAGTAGTTGGTTAAGTTAATGACCTAAATAATACATAAGGGGTCCAAAGTTAATATTAACTGCTATTTCTGTTGATTATGCTGGTAATCTTTTTTATTTTTATTCATATATATGTCTGTGTATCTGTGTGAATGAATGTCACATGTGTGCAGGCCCCATGGATTCCAAAAAAGTACATCTTGTTTCTCAGGGCTGGAGTTACAAGCAATTGTTGTGAAATACCTAATGTGGGTGCTGGGATCTGAACTAAGGTACTCTGGAAGAGCAGGGATTGCTCCTAACCATTGGGCAATCTCTTTAGACCTGTTGCTGACCATCAGTGAACATTTTTGAGCCAAATTTAATGACACTAACAATTAACATTAGTTCTGGGACTTAAGAAATCTTGGTATTGAGGCAAAGGGACTGCCCCACACTCACCAGCTCTCTCCTATTTCTTTCTGATTCATTTGAATCCTATCATGTAATTCCCAACTATCTAGGTTTCTTGGATTTGTTAACTTTAAGTATTTCTCTAGGAGGTTGTAAGTGGTGAGGCCGCAACACTGAAGCCTGGCACTGATAATGGTAGCGGGTCATTGACTAAGCGCTAAGTCCTATGAGTCAGCCTGGGACCCTCTGGGACCACACAGACTTTGTATGGCTGCATCTCTAGCTCAGATAATGACAATAGAGAGAGAACCCTTTGAGTCAATGGCATACAAAGCAGAGGCTGTGTTACTATGAAATTCCATAGGGTATTTACCCCAGAGGCCTCAGAATAGTCTGTAGAGATCAGTAGATGGACTGTTCTGCTCATGAAGCCAGCTGGGTATACAAAAACATGGACGAGATACAAGTAGCTGCAAAGCCTTCTTCTCTCCCATCTGGGGATCCTAAAATACCTTTATCATATGGGTTGCTGTCCTGTATTCTCAGTGGACCCAGGGTTAGTTACCACTGAAAGGCTGGAAATCTGAATTGCTTTCTACATGGAATCTCTTGGTTTTAAAATATTAACCTTCAACTCAGTTTTGAAGACACAGGTCAAATTAAATATAAACATTCACAAATTTTAGAATTCTGAATTATACGTTGAGTCCATGTTCTGTAATTTCTAATGACCCTTTCATCCCAAGAGTGTGGGGCTAGAGGAGAACCCACTGGTCTGGTTCACCCATGTATTTTAACAACATTTGCTGGCTCAGAAGGGGCAATGGATATTATTAATTTTCTGAATAGACAAATTTATGGTATTCTTTAAGAAAGATTTAGGAAGATAAAATTGTTGGCACAAGTTAGGAAAAAACAGAAAGCACAGAGCAAAGCAAGTTAAACTTTAGAGAGAGGGGATACAAAGAAAGAATCAGCTGAAAAATCAAGTAAGCTTAGTGTTAGGAGGGGGGTTGTGAACAAGCATAACTACTGTCTGTAGGTATAAAACACACAATTCTCAGTGCTTCTGAGAAGCAAAGCTATGCCTGTTCCTTTAGCTGGAAAGGACACCCTTGAGAAGGGTATCCTTTACAACCTAGCCATCCATCCAAATCAACCATGGACCTGTTGTGTGGTGTGTGTCTTTGATTTTCTAGAACTTTATTATTTGTAAAAACGACCATGAGCCCACCTTCATCATCAGCTTGGCAGCTAGAACTGAGGATTAGGAAATAATGTTCTTAAAGCCTCTTGATGGGCACCCAGAATGTTCTTAAATGGGATCAACACTGTGTTTGTTACAATAATACCTAAGCACATAATCCTCCCTTGTTAAAATGAGAGAGTCAGATCACAAGGATCGTTGTTTAGACCTACTTTGGCTAGAAAATACTAGGAAGATGCTACAGTAAAGACACACTGAGTATAACAGCCACCTGAAACCAGTTTTGTTCACACACTTTCAGAAAACCCGAAAACCCTACAAACGGTCAGAAGTACCATAGGGAATGTCAATGTGTTCATTTCTTTTGTTGATGTATTTCAAAATTCCCAGGGCTCCTTTTGAGTCATACATTCGAGTACCGTCCCCCAAAGGGCTGACTGAATATAGATCCAAACAGTACTCCGCCATCAGCGAGTTTCCTTGGCGATGAGCTTGCTCAACTCCCAGGGTGTTGCTAGGGAAGATGAGGGCAGGCAAATTGTAAACAGGTTCTCGAGAGAGTCTCCCAATAGTCCTCGACGTACATCACGCTGATAAATAAGACTCTGGCAGAGTGGAATTTCAACCAAACAATTTTGTGTACAAAGAAAAAGGTTATCTCTCCTCCTGGGATGGGTAGAGCTGAACTGTTTGCATCAGGAGCTGTGGAGCTCTATAAACTTCCATAGTACATCCCCATTTCTCCTAGAATGCTAATGGAACTGAAGTATAGTTGTCCTTTAAATGTCTGTGCCTGGAGTTATGACCTATTTCAAATGATAGGGAACTGGAGACAACATTTTAATGGTCATGAATGCATTTAGAAAGAAGCCTTGGTGTCTAATCAGAGTGAAGAAGGCCCTACAATTGAGGAACAATTTACTACCGAGAAATCAATTTGAAAATTCTATACAAGATTATCACCCATTAAATTGTCTTTCTTCAGAACTGCAGGCCCTAAAATGGTACTTCTGGACAAAGTATTTTACAAACAATAAATGCTAATTAAGTAATCTATTCAAATGGTTGATTGAAAGAATAAAAGAAGTATCCCCTGGGAGGAAACTCCCTTCACCTGTTTCTACTTTAGGCCTTCTTTTCTTTAAAAAGTGGTGGATATCAGGCAACACTCTACCATCAGAACTTCACGTTCACATTGCATTGTATCTATGAACACACACACACACAAACACCTATCTGTATATATACACATATTCTAATATCTTACCACTCACAATACATCTATCACATGCATATGTACATACATGCTAAGGCACATTCTATCATACATACAGTCTAATGCACATATATATGCAAATTCTAATGTACTCTAGACATAAATTCTAATACTTTCAAACACACACATTTGTTTGTACACATTATAACATTATACCATACACATACATATTCTAGCAATATACTTTCCAATACACGGGCGTATACACACACACACACACACACACACACACACACACACACACACACCACCCCATGCCTTTCAATCTCAAGATTCTGTTTAGACGAAACAAGTCACATTGGGCTGTGAGAACCGAGTTTTTGGTTGCAGTAGTTAACGTAGAGAAGGCTGGTGGCTCCAGAAGATTCTAGGGGAGCACACATGGAATACACACACAGCTCTAATACTAACAAGTGAACTTATATGTGGTTAAAATTATTTAAGACGCTTAAAACCCCACTGGAAAGTACAGCAGGAATCTTGAAAGCCAAAAGATAAGAAGAGAATACTTATAGTTAGAACCTCACTTTCAATGAAGAAGCAAATACGTTTCCTAACAGAAAATCCGAAGGGCCAGCCTGGCCCATAACTAAAACACCAAACAAAGGGTGTTAGAAAAGAAGGAAAGACACAATCACTTCCCTGTCCTTACAGCCTGCCTACTATCCTCATGTCCTACAGCAAGCACCAGTCCTGAAGAGCAGGGAGGGGGCTCTCTAGCTTGGAATGCAAAGGTGAGCCTGTGCCCTACCCCCACCTTAGAGGTAGGAAGAAGACAGCTCCTACCCAGAAAGCACCGGGAATTGAAAGCAGGTGCAGCACTCACAGTCCCATGGGGGCATGGGTGACGAAGACCCCTTAAGAGGATTCGAACTGTTCCCTCCTTTTTCTTTCCTTGTCTCTAGGCCTCAAAGGAACTTGTTGTTATGAGCCTGTGACCTGGCATGCCATCTCCCTGTCTTTTATTAGTCTTACAGCCAGACCAAGGATTTGAAATCAATTTGAACCATTTGTGTGGCATGGACATCTGGGCTAATTACAGGCAACTTTAATATTATGCCCTTTTACATGAACACAGACGAAAATGAACTGAACATGAGCATTGGTTTAGTATCGTGTGAAATTAAACCTGAAGGGCATTATGCCCTCATAAAGTATAATCACTCCTAAAGTTTTACCTCAGATTGTCTCAGAGGAATGCTCACCGGCAGGTAATAAACAGATTTGGAAAAATGTCACTGGCCACATTACACATCCCATAGTTGGGACAAGGAGGATAATTTGATGAAGAGCTCAGCAGACTGGGAACAGCTGTTGGTGCCTCTGAAATGTTTATGCCCCACACATGAAAAGGGGGGGGGGTTCTCTAATGAACAGTGGTTTGCACAAGACTTAGATGTGCATGGAATGTAGCATGGCCTTAATAAAGGTCTCAGGAAGACATGAAATTCTTAAACAAATAATAATAATTCCTTTTTCCCTAATCCCCCTTTTCTAAGCATAGTACCTATTTGACCTTGACCATTAAATAAATTAATGGACTAGGGATCATTGATAATAAACTAAAATAAAAGCATCCATGACAGAATAAACCCAGGAAAGATACTTAATCCCTACATTAGCAGCCAGAAAAGTGGGTACCTTTGCTGGGCCAATGAGCATCTGCAGATGTGGAAATATATTTTGTGGATGTCTTGGCAAAACATCAGGGTTTTGCTTCTCATTCTTATGCCAAGATGATTCATACCTCAAATATATGCAGGGTTTAGAAATTGGGCCTTACTAGGATAATCTCTTGGAAGCAAATAGTTAACCTAGCCTGGATGATAAACTATGGAGGCAAACTAGACAGTCTTCTGCCCCAAAGTGACAGGCACTGGTTGCCAGACCAGAAACAAGGAGATACACACCATATTATCCTGGAAAGTGACCTTAATACTCACAGTCCCAAGTTCAGATAGATGCCTCTAGAAGCCTATTAGAAATTGCTAGGCTGCTTTCCTCAGCCTTGTGGTGGGTCATTCCGGGGACATCATTTTCATTCTTCCTCCTGGGTCACCTGGTTGAACATGGCATACTGCTTTCATTCAGTGCTAAACATTTAGTTCTGTGACCTCAGGGGAGCCTGCTATGCATAGAGGAAACAGCACTTTAAGCAGGCCACTGATGTTTTATGAACCAGGCCTGAGAAAAGGTGAGCATGTCTCCTACCACAGGCAGTGCAATCTATCTGCTGGCATTAAAACAAAGAGTTTAAAGCAAGCAATAAATCAGAGAGGAGTGGTAGGTCTTCTGCCATTAGGCTGTCTTGAGATGCAATTTTAAATGACTTTATAGTGACCTTGCCTACTTGCAATTTCCAGGTTCAAAAGAAAGTTTCCCTACACATTCCAGGAAGCAGACTGCTTCTTTTAGAGAGCCACATGTAGTGATTATGCCCTCATAAAGGGGCAGGCAGAAGATGTGCATTTGGGATTCCAGTCATATAGAGCTGGGAAAGCCATATGGGCCAGGAATATGTATTGTGAGAACATATGTCTCAGTTAACACCAGCCCCAGACATGGATGAGCCTTGTGGCTTTGGTGCCATTAAGAGTAAACACTGAGTGTCGCCAGGACCAGTTCCATGCAGAACCTCTTCCAAATGCTGGGAGAAAGGCACCCTGGTGACTTGCAGTCATTAAAACAGCAATGCTAGTGGCAGAAGCTGAGTGGCATTTTGTGGTGCACACTGTCTGAGTGCCAGCTGTGTGGCTAGGCAGCAAGGACTGAACGAATTAGATCAAGGAAAGTGAGCCTTCCTGTGTGTTCTGCCATGGCTTACACACTCAGACCAAACTCCTGGAGCTGGATGGCAATTACCTTCATACACAATGAACCTGGAGTATAATTTGACTCGAGATGACTCTGAGAGACAAAGTTCTTATTTGTATTGAGAACTGAGGTGTAGAGAGAGCTTTAGGGGCTGTGTAAACTTGGAGAGCAAACCTGAGTTGGAATCTCTTTTTCCTCCACTTAGAATACTCAAATGCTGATCATGTGACTAAAGTTCACCAGCTTCGACCACACAGTGGGGCTAACTTCTCCCCAGGGGACTGGCTGAGAATGAGCATGGCAGTGTTCTCTGCTTGTCTCCTGACTGGGGGTCTCTAACAACCCTTAGAATTCCTTTCTTCAAAAGCAAAAATCTTGGAGGTTTATACTTGTTTTGTTTTGGTTTGGTTATTAAAAACTGAATAGCATCTTTCTAAGCCTTGCTGAGACACTAGATATAACCCTAATAGTTTTATTTTCTTAATCTCCCTAATCCACTGTGTTTTAATATAGGAACATGCCTTGCACTGCCCAATGTGACAGGTACGGGTAGCAGTTGGCTATCAGCACATGAAAGGTGGCTCCTGTTAATAGGAACTGAATTCTTAATTGTACTGGATGTTAATCAAGGTAAATGTAAACAGCTTCACATAATACGCAGCTTCTATATTCTAAATGTGTCAAGTGACAAAGAACATAGTCTCAGCTAGTAGACGTGATGCGGGAGATTAAATTAGTCACAGACACTCTCATCATCCCACCACTAGATGGATTAACCAACTTGGTCTTGCTCACATTCACTGCAGCTCTCTATGCCAGAACTAAGTTTTGTGCCCTTGGACATGTTTCTGAATGTTCTGAACCTGAATTCTCATCCATAAAGTGGAGTGGATGCTCTAGAGCTCATTTTGAAGTGAAATGCAACAGGAGGTGCACAATTCACAGGCACTGACAAGGGGAAACATAGAAGAGGGTGAGATGAGCTTGTAGTAGTACCCTTAGCTTGCCAACACTGGTCATGCTGCTGCCGTTCATTATGTTGAGTGTCCTTATGGATCGGCAGAGGTGCCATCCAGGACCCTATGCTGTAAGAGATTTCCCTTCCTGTCCCAACAGGTGGAACTTTATTTGGAATCCCCTTTTAAATTTATCCTAATCCCTGCCCATTTCATAATTTAGGGATTATATTCAATGGTCTGAATGTTTGAGTTGGGCTCAGTTCTAAAAGTTGGACCATCTCCATGTATGGGTATGTCTATCTATCTATGTGGGTATCTATATGAGTACTGAACTTTATATTTGCAAATAATACAAATCACATGGTCCCGTGCTTTATTGATTTGTCTCAGCTGTTAAAAAATGCTCTAATAAATCTAGTTGCTATCCAAGGACCAGCTATAAAAATAAAGCCGAGCTTAAATTAAAGGTGAAGCTATTAACATTTGTCCTGCAGCCTGTAAGACTCTAATGAGTTCCTTTCTGGTATTCATGAACTTGAACCTGAAATGCGGCTGCAAAACCCACTGGGGTTTCTCTTGTTCTCTTGTTCATTGAAAGCTTTAGCTGGGAATGGCTTGCTCTAAATTGCTCCATTGCAGCTTCTAGATAAGGTCAGAGCAAGAGAAGGTGTTAAAAACAACCCTTCAATGAAGACAGGGACTATTTGAAGGCCTGAACAAAATGATATATAATGGTGATGGGAAGAATTGTGGCTTCAGAGCAGGGTTGCATTGTTAGCCCAATTGGCATTTGAGGCTATTTTATGTGGGGGTGCAAGTGTGTTATCCTATGTATTGTGAAATGTGCAGAACATCCTTGGTGTCTACATAGGTTTGTCAATGAAACACCCTCTCCTAATAGTGACAACCAAAAATGCCACTTGATAGGGATGGTGAGAGTCCCCTCTCGATAGAGAACCACAGCTCAAGAGCTGGTCAGCTGTGGATCACTTCTCACTTTGCCGTTTTCCAGCAGTGTGACCTCGGAGCAAGGAATATGACCTCTCTGAGCCTAAATTTTTTTCTATGTGAAATAGAGACAATTGCACTTTCAAGCTGGAGAGTTGCTATGAGAATTAAAGTACTTAATGTGAGCAATGCACTTACTACAATGCCTGGCAACTAGTCTTCACTAAATGGTAGTTACTGTTATCATTAACGACTTTGACTTTCTAAACTGCTCCAATCACACAAGCTACAAACTCTAGCTGCTTCTCTGCATGAGCCCAATTATCAGGCACTTAATCCCAACAGAGTAAGCAGAGAAGAGGAGGCCAGGGAATCCTTCCCAGAGTGTCCTTCTGGAAAAGGCACGTTGCTTCTGCCTCCAGGTGAAAGCAGAACTTCACCTAAGATTGGCCTTGTGGGTATACACTCAGCACCTCGACATGCCTCCGCATCCCTAGGAATGAGCAGAATCAGATGCAAAACCAGATCTTTGGCAGTAAGGAAAAAGGCCAGAAACAAGCAAACAAACAACCCAAAAGGTATCATTGCAGGAAACACTTGAGCAGCCACCAGGCCTGGGTCTCAAGTTCATTGTCTACTCATACCTTTTGCTCCATTTTATTGTTCACTTCTCAATCCTTGCATGTTTCACATCTTTCCATCTGCAGGACTTTAACAGGTCACAGCTTGGAGAAAGCAGGGATTATTCCACTCACTACCATGTTCCTAGTTAGCAAGGCAGTGTCTGCCTCTGAAAAGGACTCAAGACATATTTGCCTAATGGTCTCATTTCCCTTTGCATATTTTTTTTCTCAGCACCCTGAGCACATTGCCAGCAGTAGGTGAGAGTTGCTCAGCGGTCTCTCGACTTCACATCTCAACTCCCTCACAGTCTTCCTAGGAGCACTTAAAGGCTGGCATGCTTCTGACAATAAAGCAAGCTGGCCAGGAGTAACCGACCTGTGACTGGCCGGTCCCAGCTTGAACACTTGCTTAGTCACATGCCTTATATAAGTTAGTTTATCAACTATAGAACTGTTTGGCTTTATTAGAATGACAAGGGATAGATCTGCTTAAGTTTGGTATAAATGTAATAGACTTTTCTGAATATTTGTGACCAGCAGTAGATTGGATCTGCACATGTGGAGCCTCAGATCCAGAGGACCAACACTGCCAAATTCAAGACAGTAGGTTTTGTGAAATCACTTGACTCTGTGAAGTGCCTTTGTCCATGTGAGATAACTTCCTGCTCAGCTATAATTGCCCTCAAAGCTCTCTCATTTTATCCCAGCCCCCAAATGACAAAGTGGGGCAATCACAGCCATGTTGATTGCTGTTACTATGACCGCCAAGCATACGACTTAAGGGAGGAAACAGTAATCTTGGCCCATGTTTACAGGGGACTCAGTCCGCAGCCAATGGCTCCTCGATCTGAGTAGAGGGAAATGTGTGGCTGGGGATAGCTGTTCCTACCATGTGGGGCTTAGATGGACAGAGCGAAGACAGGAAGTAGTCAGAGATAGTACACTTCCAAAGACAACAGTGATCTACTTCTTTTAGCTTGACCCTACCTCTTAAGCTTCTAGAACCTTCCCAAATAATGCCAACACCTAGGTACTAAGCATTTAAATCATGAGCCTGTTTGGATGGGGATTGGGAGCAGACACTGCACACTCAAATGAAAGCATCTGGAATGAGCACAGAATCCAGGGTTTGGAATTTCAGGATGTAGATGCTGCCACTGTGCTGGATACCTTGAGGGGACATTTACTATGGTGCCTACAGGCCACACACCATTCATCACTATTTTGAGTTGATTATAGAAATCTTACAAGCCTATATATACCCAGGGCCTGATGAGTAAATGATATTGCCCCAGAAGACTAGG
Source organism: Phyllotis vaccarum (assembly GCA_033318265.1). Classification (NCBI taxonomy): domain Eukaryota; kingdom Metazoa; phylum Chordata; class Mammalia; order Rodentia; family Cricetidae; genus Phyllotis; species Phyllotis vaccarum. The sequence goes on along the minus strand of JARWLC010000016.1, from coordinate 61,346,462 downwards.
GCATTTCATTGCCTTTAATCTGCCACAGCCTATCATCCCTCAGCTTTGTAACAGATAGCCCCGGGCTTTTCACATCTAGGATCTAGGTGTAAACTAGCTCTTTGCAGAAAAGAAAATCCAGAGGGTGCCAAGAGTAGCTCTCAGATGGGTTCAGTTTGCCCTGAAGTGATTTAAAAAGTAAAAAGTTACCAACATTTAAAGGCTGGTATATTTTACACAAGTTCTAGCTTCCAAAGAATTGTTGGCTCTGATTATATTGGACCTAGATTTCATCCAACCACAGGGCTGTGGTTCCTGGTGCTACTTGGAAAACATTTGCGTCCAGAGCTCTTACTGTACATACTATAAAAAAGCATGTATGTCTGTATCTCATATGGTCTCATTTCACTGCAACCTACAGCCAAGTGAGAGGATTTCCATTGCGATTTTAACATTGTAAATGAATAAGTGAGGCCCGGGGAAGTTGGATGGCTTGTCAAAAGTCACACAGCTAGAAAATAGTAGAGCTAGGATTGATTCAAACTTGGGTCTACCTGGTGCAGGGGCCATTTTTTCCATGATAATGAACTGCCTCTGTTGGGGAGGAACCACATCAAGCGCTGTCCCCTGCACAGGCATTCCCCCATAGAGACATTCCCTATTAAGAGTATTGTGAGGTTAATAAACCTAACAACTAGCTCTGTGTAGTGTTGTCAAATAAAATTCTGGCGTAGTCAATCCAGTTTGTGTTTGGTGGGCTGAGACCACTCTCAGTATCCATCAGACCATCACTCTAATGAGTGGAGTCTTCTCAACTGATGGAGGAACCCTCACTAGAAAGAGAAGCTGAATGAGAAATCTTCCTCCAAATGAGAAAGCAGAGGCTGACAGGAATGAATTCACTAACATCCTAGAAGCCGAGAGTCTTGGCTAGCCCTTTCCAGCTTGTCCTGCAGGTTTTAGACATTAATGCTCACTTAGGTCAGCATAACTTCAACCAAAGAAAAGAACTGTGGACTACCACAGGAAGGCTTCCCCTTTGTCTCCCCTCCTACAAGCTCTCCAGAGAACCGAGGACCAGACATTCGCCCTTTCTCATGTCTCCAGCCAGACTGCCCTTTCAGTGCATCTTTCTTGGAGCCCCTCTCTTATTTCCATGTCTCGAGACCTTTGAACCTACTGTTACCTGAAGTGATTTTCCTCCTTGCTTCTTGACAGTGCACTAACTCCACAGGCCTTGCTCACCAGGTATCCTGTTAATGGAAATGCCTCTCCCTGTCTCTTCCATTCACACTACTACAAGGTATCATAGAGACGTGCTGGACCCATGAATTTCCTTAAGACCTTCACCTCCAACCACTCTATGTTAACCCAGGACTTTGCTTGCAATGGAGGAGTATCTGAGCTCACTGATACATCCCCAGACCAGATTCATTTCCTACAGACCTAGGATTCTCAGAAAGGAATTCCAGGGGGATTTTAAGAGACATTTCTGTAGTGGGATTATGTGTTGTTACATTGTAAATAATCATCCCGCCTACTAGTTTCATAAAATGCTGATTGGCTGAAGGCAGACAGGAAATATGGTCGGGGCTACCAGACTAAGAAAACTCTGGGAGCAGGAAGAACAGAGCAGGAATGCCACAGAGAAGCCATGGAGACACACAATGAGATGCCAGCAGATGCAGAGGAAAGAAGTTGAAATGCTGCTCTGAGAAAAGGTACCGAGCTGCATGGTTAAACAAGAGTCATGGGTTAGTTTAAGAGCAAGAGCTAGCAAGTTATATGCCTGGGCCCCAGGTCAATCAGTGTACAATTAATATAACCATCTGTGTGTTTCAGTGGGACTATGGGACTGTGGGTCTGCAGGTCCAGGTCAAGAGGCTGGGCCGGAAAGTCTGAGCTAGAAACATAAGACTACATATCTCCACAGGAAAACACCTGAGACCTCTGTTTCTAGATGGCTGCTTAGAAACTTGAGAGCATGTATCCTACAGAGCAATGGAAGTCAGTCAAGACTTTTAATTTGTCTCAACCCAAGTTAAGACTTCCCCCTTCAGAGGGCATGTCTCCTGACTTGCGTGGCTGGTGATCTCTTGCTACATAATCACACAGTAGGTTAGAGCATGTTTGAACTCTTAATACTTGATATATGGTAGGAGTCTGGCAAAGTCTCTGCTTCCCTGGGCCTCAGCATTTCATGGTTATATCACTGTGAGGATGAGGTGAGAAGGTACCCATAGTCTTTAAAGAAAACACGCTCAGTGATGATAACTGTTCCTGTGGTTTCCCCCCATGGGAAGCTCTTTTGGGTAGTTTGCTGGCCTTTTGAGGGGCAGCTTAAAATGGCAGCATGAGTATCAGGACTCTGCTATCCTACCATTTTTTTCAGTGCCTTCATTTCAGGGGGTGGTGTTTCTTATGGACAATCAATGCAGATTCATTCAACCTTTTTGTTTCTTTGGTATGGAAAAAAAAATACACCACATGAGCCTTCTGGTACTTCTTCCCATGCAGTATTCACTCAAGACAGCATGGTTTCTACTCCAACCCCCTAGTGCAAGAAACTGTTCCCAGACTTTCATTTAGAAGAATGTGCTTTCCACTGCAATAGATAGGAGCAAACATGGTAGCTACATCATACCACATAGCCAAGAAAGTTGGGCCTCACACAGCCCCACAAGCTCCCCTGCCCTGCCAGGCTAATTGTCTCAGAAGATTGCTTCCCAATGCAACGAACATCAAAGTAAATTCCTGCTACACCTTCCCCTCCAGCATCACACTGAATAACTAACTTATCACAAAGCTTACCCCATTCTTAATGGAGTACCCCTTATTTATTAGGGGAGGGGTATGTGCCACAGTGGATGTCAGAGAACACTGTGGAGCTGGTGTGCTCCTTTCCCTATGTGGGCTCAAGGGATTGAACTCTGGTCACAGGGCTCGGCACCAAGCGCCTTTACTCTCTGGGCCATTTCACTAGCCTACCCAAAATAAATTTTAAGTTATTCAATTATTAGCATCGTTACTATTGTGCTACGCACACTGCCACCATTTCCCACCTAGATGATGGTGACAAACACCTTGCTGGTCATCCTGCTTTCTCCTTTGCCCATCTGGCTCATTTTTCTCTGGATAACCTGAAAGATTTACAGGGTGAATATATCATCCCTCTACATGCCTCCTAGCCTCCCCAACTAACACTACTTAAAAAACTCATAAGGTCATTTTTTTTTTTAAATCAGCCAAAATCCCAATAATATGTTCTTTGGGACTGACATTACTAAAGTTCTTCAGAGCTCTGTTCTATAGCCTTCTGCTAGCTGTCACAGAACCCAGGAGCCTTTCCTGCCTGAAGCCCTGTTCACAGAGTTTTTCTGCCTTGACTACCACTTTCTCCATGCTAGGAAGCTCCCTCATCAAGCAATGCCCACTATTCTCCCATGTGAAACTATTATTCTTCATATACCCAATAGCTGTTATACTCCATGATTATTTTCTCATGGAACTCCATCTTTTTCATCATAACACTTAGCACAGTCACATACTGGGCAAGACCACAACTGTGTGGCATATTGGAGACCTTCCAGGATGGAATGCTATACTAGACAAATGACCATTCTATTATTGATTTGCTTCTGCCTGTCACTTTATTGCAATCAAATTCCAGATCACGTTTGGTCTGACTCTCAATAATAAGAGAAAATATTTCCCTGTTTTTCATTCTCATGATCCTCTTTGGTTAATGCCTCCCTCATCCCTGACTCCAAGCATTAAGAGATAGTAGATATTAACGTCTACACACTAAGTCAAAATCAGTTTATTCTATCAGCTCATTCATCAAAGGCATGTAATACTGCTAATCAGTTTCCATTTGGTAGCAGTGGATCAAGCAGACAATGCTCTTAACATAATTACAGCAAGTGCCAAGAGAATTGGTATTTAAGCCTGCTTCTTACACAGACTGTTTACCTCAGCTTTCACATGCTGGGAGTAGATTCAGAAGACTTGTTTAACCTACAGAGTCCTTCGTGCCAGGCCTTCCACCAGCCAGGTTTCTCCAGGTTTGTCACCTCCATCAGTCCCTCCCAAACCACCAAGGTCATATGGAAGGAAGAGTTCTCAACTCTTCATCTGTATGGGAGTCGCCCTCTGGAGCTGCCCTGTCCTCATTTTGCCACTTACACTTGTCCAAGTTCTCAAAGCTCAGCTGAGCTTTCTCCTCCATCAGACAAGATGGTCAGAGGTTAGCTCCATCTGAGCAAGGCTGGGGGCCCAGCATTGGACGTTCACAGCACGCCCGAGCTTGCATAGAACAGCCTCTCATCACCCGGTCTTTCACGGCCCGTTTCTCTCAAGAACCAAAAGGTATTTCTGTTGTTGTATAATACTTGGCGTATAATGGGAGCTTCGTGGAACTACAGGAAAGAAGGACAGACACAGGTAGAGATGAAAAAAAAAAAAAAGCTTGTGGGTTTAATATTGGGGTCCTTGATTTAAAAAATTTGTGAGACTCTCATGATCTTAGTGGAGGGGGGAAATAGCATAAGTGAAAATCAGTATCAATTAGTATATAATTGGGGCAAAGGCCTGATAGCATTAATTAGGACTCTGAGATCATTTCCTCCCACTCAAGAAAATCTAAGGCAAAGAAAGTGTTAAAAACAAAAAGCAAAACAAAAAAACCCCTCTGGAATAGAGGCAGATAGACAGACAGCACAGTCTGCACGTTGGGAATACACGTTTGTCAGGCAGTCTCTATTCACTGGTAAGGAGTGGGAAGGGACATTGTGAACCTCACCTCTGACAGCAATAATCATCCTCCAACACAATGTACAATGCAGACAGCTGCGTTTCCAGGACACTAATATTAAGCAAAGCAATGCAGCACCAAGGGGCTTCCCAGGGCTGCTCCAAATCCATCCCCATGCAGCTCCACACAGCCTGCGACAAAAATTCATATTCTCCAAGACTGATCTTTTGACCTGGCTGTTCTCAGATCCATGTGAGGACAGTGAGAGGGGAATGTCGAGGCTTGAATCTGACCTGCAGTCATCTCTCTGCTCTGGTGCTGATGGAGTGTGGGAATTCTAAGTCACTGGTGAACAGAGTCTCTACTGTCCTATCCCAGCTGGCTTGGGGGGTCAAATGACTGTCAAGGAGTCTGTTCCCTACCCCTTAGAAGTGAAAGAGCCGACTCCCCTCAGTATTCAACTCTAACTCTGCTGAACAAGCCACAGTATTTCTTTGAGGGAAGAGCAAGCTACGCCTCAGTTGACTTTAATGGCACTGTCACCATCCTCCATTTTGAGATGCCACTAAACGCCTAGCACCGTGCCCTACCTTCCAGCCCCCACATTATTCGTTTTGGATTAAAAAAGAAAAAGTCCCGTGCTGTAAATTGCATGTTGTAGTGAACTGAGGCTTAGGGAACATGCAGGATTTACCCAAACCAGGTTTGAACCCAGACCTACCCCACTCCACAGACTGGGCTCTGAAATTTCAGGTTCTGTTGAAAACACCATTCTACCACCTTTGGCTTCTTCCCTCAGTCCTGATGGCTATTTGTTTCTGTTTCATATGGGAAAATCACAGCCTATAGCCCAGAATCATGGCTACTTGTTTGATAAATAAAGCTTTATTGAAATATACTATGCTTATTCATTGATACTTTGTGCTCCCAATGGCAGGGTTGAATATTTGAGACAGCGAGCATGGGACCTACAAAATTACTAATGTTTACTATCATAGTACCTAAAAGAAATGGCGTTCTGCCTCTTGATAGAGTATATAAAACAGATTCCCTGCTTATTTAGCTAAAATTGTGTGTGTGTGTGTGTGTGTGTGTGTGTGTGTGTGTGTGTGTGTGTGTTTAGTGGGAACACCTGTCCATACATTTTTACAGAGAAGAAAACCAAGTCTTGAAAAGTTGTAATAGGGCGGCCAAGGCTACAGACCTAGTAAATGACAGGTACAGATCAAACACACTCAGGTCCCCAAACCTGCTCCAAACCACACGGCTACGGGCCTGGCAGGACATAGGCATTGGCCACATGATGCTGAGTGCCCACGAGGAGGCCTGTGATGGGAGGAGAGGAGGCCAGACCAGTTAGTGAGTGTTTGGGTACAGTAGAGCTGGGATTGGTTTATAGGAGCCCTGGGGAGATACGCTTTTCCATGAAATCCTAGCTGAAAGCAGACCCTCCGCAGGTGCTGCCAGCAGCTAGTACTCACGGGAAAAGCAAACATATGAGAAGGCTAGCAATAAGGAACGCCATCACTTCTCACAGGAGACTTCTTCCCCTACTCTACTGTGGACCCCATGATGTATTTCATTATGAGTAATAATTTTTAAAGGATGTGGTGGCTCAAGGCAGCCTTTTCCTTGGTCCCTAAGGAAGCATTTCTGTAGTGAATGATTTTTGTCAAAGACGTGAACCCATACTCAAGGGAGGAAGATGTGTTCCTCTCTCCCCTCAACTGGCGAAACAAAAGAGGTGAGGAGAAAAATGATCTTCCATGCTCTTAGACAATGCAGTGAGCTTCCTTCCGTGCCTCTGCCTTCCAAACAAATGCTTGCAAAAATTGTAAGCTCCCTGTCATGGGCTGGGGTTGGATCACCACTGAGCCACATTTGGGCTTTTGTGGGAATTCCATTTGACCTCTGAGGCATTCAGCCTTAAGGCTGTGGTTCTCTGGAGACACCACAGGATGACCTTCTGTCTTCTTTGCTCTCCTCTGGGTGAAAGCACTCACATTCCATCTCTGTCACTCTGGTCTTTCTAAAATTTCTCCAACACATTTTCTCTTAGAGCTTGGGCTTAAAATTTTAGATCTATGGAAACGTTCATAATCAATATACTTAAAACTATCTCACTTGAACCTCAAGGTTACAAAAGAAAATACACTTCCCAGAACTAGGTCACAAGGGTGTTTCCTCCTTCACTCGCCTTATAAGGAAGTTCTGACTAAGTTTTACGTTTCCCTCCTACCTTTTTACTCCCTATTTCCAGCCATTGAGTGTTGTGTGGGGTTTTAATTTGTGATGTTGTCTAGGTGATCTTAAACGTCCACCTCTGCCATCAGTTCCCACACCCACTGCATTCTTTACAGAAAAGAAAACTTCGCTGCTTGTCTCCCCTTGACCCTAAAGACAGGGCTGCCAAAGAGAAATGAGAAATAACACCAAGTACTATTCAATGCTTTTGACCCGACGGGCACATTTCTGATGGCTTTATGGGGGTATCCCCTTATCTGAAGCTCTCTGGTGGCTTCTGAAGGAATAGTATTAGCCACATATGAAGTTGGGAAAATAAAAATACAGGGATGCTGAGTGATTTACCTTCCAAAATGGAAATCAGCAGAGCCAGCATGGAAACCTAGTTAGAACCCAGAATGAAAACGTCTGCCCACTGGGCTTCACTACTTAAACCATTAGACCTCTGTGTACTTTAGTAGCTCTTAGTAGTTCAGAAGATGTAAGCCATTTACAGCAGACCTGGATCCAAAAAACTCTGGACCTCCCTCTTGAGAAGGCGGCTGTAAGCTGTTGGAGCTGCTCATTACTGACTGACTACAGAGCAGCCATCACGTCTATTTCTTTCCATTTGTCCAAAGTGGGGGATCGCCTGCCAATGTCCGTGTCCCTAGGCAGTCAGTCAGCTCAGATCAGCTCTGGGAAACAGGCCACTCCGAGTCAACAGCTCAGCAAGGACTGTAGCCTGTAGCCACAGCCTGGCTCAATACAGGATCCCTCGTATTCAAGTCCCTACTAAGGTAAAGTCCCCACACAAGGGTGTGAAGGGAACGACAGGGGACTGTCTCTAGGTCAGAAGATAGGAAGGATGGAAGGTGTGATAGTGGTCCTCACAACCTATTGTGTGTCAGACACTGTTTCTAAGAGCTAAATGAAGAAGCTAGGCCAACAGATATGAGCGGATTTATCCTGGGCTACTTTGCAAGGTGTGGTATGAGCATAGGACTTCCTCCTCAGGGACAAACCTCACCAAGTAGTCAAAGGTTGTCACTCAAGGAAATGGGTTGCAAGCAGGGTAATAGGTGTAACTAGGAATATAGAGGAAGGGTAAAGGCCTCTGGTCAGAGGCTGGTTAATAGCACACCGAAGGGCTACAGGGAGTGTGTTTCTAATGCCAGAGAGAGAGGGGGGGGGGGAGAGAGAGAGAGAGAGAGAGAGAGAGAGAGAGAGAGAGAGAGAGAGAGGATCAGGACATACTAGCAGATTTATATCCCATATACTCGTCAGGAAGAACAACCAGAATGTGGATGGCAAGGAGTGAAAATATCCATCCCTTGGTCCCCAGACATGTCACCAGCATGTAGCCTTTCTCCATCCAAGTGATAAATGGCCTTAGGACTGTCCCAGACTACTGACAGTAGCCAGTGATTGGTTTGTTCTGCCCACATGACCTTTTTTTTTTTTTTTTTTTTTTTTTTTTTTTTTTTTTTTTTTGCAAGAAGACAGAAAGGTGGTGAGAACGTTTACCTATGAGGCTTTTAAAAACTACTACAATTTAACTCAAGCAGAACATCCTTGTGATTATGCAAACACTATGGACCCATCATACAAGAAATAGAAGGCACCGGTCATCTGTGATTCATGTGAAATTCAAGCGGGACTTCTGTTCTAAATTAGCACAGAGAACATGTCCCACAATGAGATGCTGTTTCAGCCATGGTAGAGAAGACCAGGAATGTATCAAAGAGATGAGAAAACACCACAAGATGTCAGGGATAGGTCTTGGTCCCACAGGAACCATAGCACCAAAGCTGGGGATGCCCACAGCAGCCCTTTCCCCCGAGGCTTCATTTCCTTACTGCTCTGGATGATACTTGAGGTTTTCCCAGGCTCTCAATAAGGCCTCTCAGAAAGAGTCCAGTGCACCCTAGTGATGGGAATGGCGGCCACCACTCACAGCCCCTGCACTGCGGTACACTACTGGCTCTCTCAGAAACAAAGCATGGTCCTTGAATGGCACCAGAATCCTGTGCTTCTGCCAACTGCTGGCTGCCCTGAGTTCTCTGTTCTTCTGGGGTGAGCTCCTACCTAACCTCCCCTCTTTCCTTCCTCTTGTGAACATTCTGCAATGTAGGCAGGCATCCAGAAGATGGAAAGATCACTGCAGTTCCTGACAGCACTGCAGTGGATGGTATGCTGCAGAATGCATAGCCTCCATTTGTCTCTGGAAGGTGTGTAAAATGATAGCCTATCAGGGTGGGGGTTCCTGGCAAGCCCACTGAAGCCTTCCCACTGATTCTACAATGGGAGCTCAGCTTCCTCCAGCTCCCATGGAAGTTCTCAAATTCAACCAAGTTTTGCAGTTCCTGAGGTTTTGCTAACTCTTTGCTCAAGTATTTCCTCACCATTATAGTTTTCTCAGATGCAAAATGGCAGGGATGAGACCTGGCTTGTAAGACCTTGAAGGGAGGCACATATGAGCTGCCTTTGAGTATTTTCAGAACAGCAGCAGAGCTATTAAGGAGCAAGGGGCTGTGGGAGTCTTATTTTGAGTCTAAGGACTGATGTTTTCATCAGGCACATAGGCCTGTCAAGTACGAGCAAAGGCTCCTTTGAAATGAAAGAGGTCGCTTAGAAAATGTTTAGGTTGAGACCACCAAGTACAAATAATACTAATTATGAGAGAAACAGTCTCAGTTGCCACAGAACCAGAGGAAATGGTCCTGCGATGGAGGAAGAGCTTCCAGCCTTCATTAAGACAACTGAACCCCATCCACCACGGAAACAGAAACTCAGCATTGACCTTAGGGATGGCTGTAGCTATTTTGTAGCCCCAGAGGGAACCTTTCAGGGACTACAAGTCATTGCTGTCAGTCACTTGTCCACGGAGGGTAAAGAAGGGGCATGGGACAGTCGCTCATCTCCACCTACACTCATCTCACAGTTACTCCTCCAGGTATCCCTCCAAAAGACCTCAATGCTTTTGTGTCTCGACAGGCAGCTCCCCCAGTGTGCAGTCACAAAGAATAATACATCAAAAGCAAATTAAAAATAAAGTGAGATAACCTAGGATAACAGTGGGAAAGTATCCCCAGTCATGTGATGCAGTTGGAATGCATCTGAAAATACCAGGAAAGCCCCTGGGAAGAACTGTCAGTACCACCCATGCTCAGGATAATATTAAGACAACACTCTTTGACTGATGAGACGAAGCTGGACCACCTGGACCACATCGCTGACAGTGAAGTTCTCTCCCTTTGAGACACCAAGCTGGGGGTGACCTTTTGGAAATGCCAGCATGAGTAGACAATGCCTCTTGCTGGGACACTGCAGATCGGGGCAAAATCCCCATGTGGCTGATATCCCAAGGTCTGCAAAGGTGGGTGGTCCCAAGAGACGCTCAGCACCACCTTCACTAGCCAGCCACAGCCTTGACAGAGGAATCCACAAGGGTGAATTACTAACCCTAACACTTACTAAAGATGCAGAATAAAGATCGGAGAAGAGGGTAGGGGGTAGGGGGAGAAAGAAAGCGAGGACACGGAGGAGAGAGGAAGGGTGTGAAGAAAAGGAGGGTAAGAGATGGAGCATAGAAGAGAGAGAAGGGAGATGGTGAAGTTGAGAGAAATGAGGAGCTGTAGGGGGAAGCACGGGGGATGAGGTGAAAGAGGGAGTTCAAGGGGAGGGGCAGCGAAGGGGGCGGGGACTTTGGTTAGATCTGTGGCATTTGATGACTTTCTCCAGCATACTGGGCTCATTACAGTATCCCCTGTACTGTGCTACATGCCTGAGGATTTCTGACTTTTTTTTTTTTAATGCATGATGAAGAAGAATAAGAATGAAAAGTGAAGCCAAGCTTTCTTTTCCTTCTTTTTTTCTTTCTTTCTTTCTTTGACAAACGCAGTCAGTGGCGTAGAGTGATAGAGAAATGATAGCAGTTATGACCTGCTCTCCAGGGAGCAGGGATCTTCTCTTCTTCCTCAGACTGGCTCGACAGGCTGACCTTGACCCTGACCCAGATGGAGGTCATGCTTCTATCACCGTCCTTGATGTTTCAGGGGAGAGCAGAACGGCCTAGCCTTCTAGGCATGCCCCTGGGCTTTTGCCTTCCATGCATGCCAGCCACGCCACTCCAGCAGTGTTCCTGAGCTCCTGTGACATGCCAGGAGCCAGACTGCCTATGATACAAACCGGCAACGCTATTCTTCAAGCATTTGCAGATAGTGGGCAGCAGCGTAGAGCCTCATTCTTCATCTATTAAATGAAGAGGGGGTGTGTATGCCGATTTTCTTGGACAGCACAGATCCTAGGGTAAGGCTCAGAGTGGCTGGGGGATACTAAGATTCCTCACTATTCCTAGAACAGCTCTACTTCATTCTGCTGTAGATAGTAACATGTTACTTCAACTTGAATTTGGAAAGGTGATCGCACTACTGAGATTTGAAAAACGGTGAAGGATTCTCCCATGTTCTAAAATTTAAAGTTATCCTTTCATTGTTAAGGCTATATTAGTTCTTCAAGTCTCTGTCTATAAGAAATAATTCACTCATTTAGCCATCAAACACTTAAGGAGATTCCATCATGAAAGGGATAATAGTAACAAGTGAATGGATAAACAAGCTAAGAAGACAGAGCACCCATTATACAGAGGGATAGGGAGGTAAAAAGGGGCACAGGATTGAGAGTCCTGGGTCTGATGAGCCTTGGACCAAAGGCTTCTGATTAAAGTACCAGCCTTAGAAACAAAGGTGAATGCCCGATGGAGAGAGTGACTCTGGCCTTCCAGGACCAGGGGAATCAAGTCACAGAGAGCCTAGGAAGATAAGTACAAGGTGAGAGGGGGCTCAGGAAGGTGGCAGGGCCAGGTGACTATGGGACTTGGTTACAGGAATAGGTTAAACTTAACTAAAATGCCAAGGGACATCGATTTCATTGTGTTACAAAGAGGGGGCTGGTGCGATCAGATTGTGTAAAGAACCCCAAAGTGTCAAAGGAAGGAGCTGGAATAAATAAGCAGAAATGGAAAGCACTCTCAGGGTGGCACAGAGAAAGGAAACCTGAAGATAAGCAGCTGGAACTGTGTGAGAAGGTCCCATGTGGCATAGAGGAAACTGAATCTTATTTATGGTCTTTTGATATTGAATGCATACAATTTTGGATTGTAACTTCACCTTCGAGAGACTAATTTGCCTTCTGCTTACCCTTTTTGGTAAAAATTCCAAAATGTTGAGTTAGCTTCCTTTGCTTTTTTTAGCTTTCGTGTGTGTGTGTGTGTGTGTGTGTGTGTGTGTGTGTGTCTTTAGATAGATTGAAAACATGCATGCCCCTCTTTGAGAAAAAGTCTTAAGGAGAAAAATGATCAGGCAATCTTAGATAAAAGATTTTATCCAAGATGGGAAACTCGGATAAAAGATTTAGACCATAGCATGTAGGCAGAGTTTACTTATAAGGACACCAATACCAGATAGATATTTATTAAAATATAAACCAACATTCACGGTACAGGTAACAGATTACAGTAGCACCTGAACAGGGACTGGAGCCTGGAGACGGACGATGGGACCCTCTCTCCAACAGCCAGGAACCAGGAAGAGACCGTCTCGTGCTTCCGCAGCCCCTTTTCAATGGGCCTTTCCCCCGCCCCCTTCAGGTTGGGGGACCCAGTGCCCTGTATAAGTGTCTTTTGACCTTATCAGCTGACACCTGAATCCCACAACATCAGCATTAATTCTTTGATTTTAAATGTGTATGTAGTTACGCTTGCCAATAGATATGACCAAGCAATTCAATGAATATGAATGGCAAGAAATAGAAACTGAATTCAAAGTCCCAGGAGCACATGAACAAGTGACTGTAAAGGAGGACCTTTTACAGACTCAGAACTGTGCCTTAAATTCATAGAGCAAAGGGACTACACTAAGACACCTTTCTCTCCTTGGGGAATATCTTCTCTAGTCAGAAAAACAAGACCACATAAAAACAGACATGTCTAACCAACTAAAGAAACCAGAATGAGGAATCAGAGTCTTGAGGCTGATAGCATGTTCGAGTCCCATCTCTGAGATATGGGTCAATTTATCTAATCCTTTTAAACCACAAGCAGTGCTTACCAGCTTCCTAATGGGGATTATATGGAATTGGAAAATACTTTGTTATGAAATGTGATATAAGCAGCAAGGGTCAACGCTGACTCTCAGCACAGAGAGAGGAGAGAGAGGGCCAACATGTCAGCCAATAAAGCTGAATGAAAAGAAAAGGAACCAAATTAAGGCTCTCCTGCTCAAAAGTATCTAGGATGGGTATTGGAAACCCATGGCCTCTGGCCCATTTTATTGCCTGCTTTATGAATAAATGTGTATAAAGCACAACCACAGACATTGTCTATGCATCACTTATCACTTCTTTCCACTGTTAACAGACGTGAATGATTTAAACAGAATGATGGAGAGCAAAGTTACGTGTTTGTTCTTTGGTTCTAAGCATAAAGGTTAAACCCTAGTTAACAAAGAAAGTGTTCCAATAGTTAAATAAGCATGAGATGAAGCATATCTTTCCTCTATGTCACCCACAACTCTGCCACATTTGGAACTACTTCCCAAGAGCCCATTCCATCCCTCAGTGGCATTACAGGATCGTATCCTCCTGCTACAGTGGGGATGTGGATGGGTTCTTCTTCAGAGTCTGTATCATGTCCATTACAGTACACACTACTAAAAAGCCCCCAAGTTGGACCCATTCAATCTGAGTCATATACAGGAAAATGATAATATACTAAAAGAATGGGTGGATTTCATTCATTCTAGAACTGTTGATAATACATCCTTGAGAGGGAAAGAAAGCCGAAAGCAAACTTACTTTTCATTAAATAGATGTGCAAATATTTGTGGCATGCTAACTTTAGAACTTTGCGCAATAGATGCGGTAGTACATGCACAGAGTCTGAGCCACTTAGAGGACCGAGGCAAGATGTCAAGGATGCCTTGAGCAAGATAGCAAGATCTCACATCTTAAAGAAATGTTTAAAAATCTCTTTATAACATAAAGGCAAGGACCGTTAGGTAAGACATGACTAAACTTATTTGTTCTATGAGAATTCACCAAAGACCTGCTCTTTGCCAATCAGAGTAGACTGTCACTACATCTTATTCTCAGGGAGCTTCTAGTTCAGTTCAAGAGGCAGGGTGTCAGGAGATAATGATACTACAGGGAGACAAGAACATACCGAAGTAATTGGAGGGGTTCCTGGGAACACCCCTTTCATGTATCCCCCCCATCCAGCATTCTATCTAGTGAGCTAGTATTGACTAAATGACCACCTTAGATATATCTCTTTCAATCATCATCACAATTATGTGAAATTTTTTGTAGGCCAACTCATACGTCTCAGGCCAGCAAGTAGTCTAAGCTAATTGCAAGTTAAAGCCTTTATGGTATCACCTGACACACCCTTGAGAACAGAGAGCCAAGAGGCAGTGCAGGGGAAGCCTGAAGTATGCAGGTCACAGAGGTAAAATTAGTGGCTCTGGCTGTCAAACAGATGGACACTGACTGATTCTCTGAGGACCTCTGATATGGGTGAAAGGCATAGCTGGAATAAAAACAGTTGGTTTGTGTTCAGTAAGTCAACGATCCAGGGAAAACTAGAAGCTATTGCAAAGATTCGATCTGTTTCCCAGGCTTCAGGAGTGCGGTATGATGTTGGATCACTCTGAGGAGTGATTCTGGACTTTAGCTAGGCTATTAATTAAGCCCTAACCACCAAGACCAAAGGAACTCTCTATCAGTCAGTGGATAGCTGAGAGCCCATGAGACTTAAGGCCTCCAGAGGGCTGTATTTTTCAGCCAGGTGAATTCCCTAGAATAAAGGGCCCAGATAGGATTGGGGACAGAGAGTTGGGACACCAATATGTGTCTCATCGAAAGAGGAGACTGTTTCCTAAACTTCCTAGGTTCTGTCTAGGACACAGTAACTTAATAATTCAGATATTCAGTTTCAAGTTCTCACTGTTTACCTGTACAAAACACAACACAGGACAAAAGATTTTAAATGCCCATAATTAAAAATAAAATCAATTTTTAAAAAATTATATGGAGCTGGAGAAACAGTTCATCTGTCAAGAGCATTTGCTGCTCTTGCAGAGGACCCAAGTTTGGTTCCCAGCACCTGCTTTAGGTTGCTCACAACTGCCTGTAACTTACCTTCCAAGGCTTCACTGGACTTTGCACACAGGGCACTCACAAGTGCACCCCTCACATATACATAATTAAAAATAAAACTTTTAAAAAACATTTAAAATAATATGCACCCAGGAATGAAATCTAGTATTTCCTTTCTTTCATTAGCAATGCTAGAAAAAAAATTAGTTATCATGAGCTGACCAAGTGTTAGGGCAGAAGCATCAGGGAAAGGTGAGAATGTAGAGACACAAAACTTTCCTAAAGGCTAAGCTGTAAAGTGATAATTTCAACAGAGATTTAAATATAGTTACTTTCATCTACTAATTCTTCTATGAATTTATTTCAAGGAGATAATTAGATAAATGTGCCAAGATTTACACAGAAAACAAGCTGCTTATGGCATTATTAATAATACCAAGTATTTAGAAATATCTAAATAATCAAATGGAGAATGTTTAAAGAGATGAAAGTATATTACACAACAGAGTCCTGCCCCTAGTTAAAAGGATAGCAAGAATCTGTGAGGCACAATGTGACACTTCCTTCCAGTTCTTCACTGAAGGGAAGACTTCCTTTCCATAATTCTAATCCTGCAAACACTGCACCACGAGACACAAAGAACAGACCCATTCAACCTGGTGGTGCATAGCAGCTTTAGGTGGTGAGGAATCCAGAGATTGTTTTCTTTTTTAAAAATAACATAATTTGAATTTTTATAATGAGTACATGGTATCTTTACAAATAGAAAATAAACTATATTTAAATGTCAAATGAAAACTTCTAAAAGGGACATAGTTTTCCCAGAAGGGCAGTGCTGCTGTTGGAATAATAGCTGCTTTTAGAAGAAATTGTAGAGGGAGTTTGAGCCAGGTCCACTCCTTAGGAGTCTGTGCTCCAGGGTCAGTTCTCAAGCTGAAAGGCCAGCTCTGCAGCTGTTATTTTTCCAAATACCCAAACTCAAGACAAATTATTTCTCCTGTTGTGTCCACATTTATAAAATAAGAAACTTATATCACCTGTCTCTAAGAGTTGTCAGGAGGACTCAGAGAGTAAATAAAGAACATCTATCACAATGCCTGGTGTATATCTGATGACACCAGCCACCACCACTCACAAAACTCAGCTCCATCTTGTTATTTCATATTCTTGGAGTTGAAGTGCTAACAAACAGTAAAGGATAATTAAATAATGATGTAGTGATATGGTAGATATATAATAAAACCAGTCTGGAATAGCAGAGAACAGATCCACCCACAGTCAATCCAGGAGGGTCAGATAGTGGTAACTCACACCTTTAATCCCAGCAGGGGAAAGACCAGGAGTGGTGATCTACACCTTTAATCCCATAACTCTAGAGACAGAGACCTTTCTGTGTTTCTGTGAGTTCAAGGCCTAACTTCCAAATAGTAGTAGCCCACACCTTTAATCTTAACCTGGATGTGAAACAACTGGGCAAAGAAATATTTAAGGCAGATGTAGGAAGTCAGATTATTCAGTAGAAGCAACGAGGAGCCAGGCTGAGGAAGCTGGATGATAACTGGGTGAGATTCGACTGTGATCTGCTTCCTCTCTCTGATATTCCAGCTTTTCCCCACTGTCAGTTTCATTTAATAACAACTAGAATTTGTGCTACACAATGACACTCATAGAAGCAGGCATTGGGATGTCTAGGCTATGAAGTTCAGGTGTAGAGTACAAGATGAATGAGTTCAGGCATGTGGCAGTCTTGTCAGTCTCAGTTGCTCCCTTTGCAAGGTGAGAATCATGCATAGAAAGTCATGTTGAGGCTTTGCCAAATGCCCACACAGCACTTAGTCAGTGAGCTTCCAATGCAAACTTATTATAAACATGCAATAATTATTTGACTATGAAACAAGCAGTTCTTTTCTTCACAGGTATCCAGGAAAGCTTAGGAACCACTTATGGAGGAACACAGAGATGTATTCATGAAATGACCATACCTCTATATTCAACTAGACCTAAAAAGATCCATGTAAAGTTATGGATTCATGGAATTGACGTTAAAGCTGTTGGTTGGCATGACATGCAAGGTGACAGGGTCATCACTTTAGGAAGTCACATGAAAATGACAGGGTTAGAGACTAGCCTGATTTTTAGGCCAGTGATCTAGATGGTGATGATTCTTCTACACTGATCATTATTTTTTTAAACCTGGCTCTATTGCTCTGGGAAAACTGAAGAGAGTGGTGTTCCCAGGGCTGGATATGGCTGCATTCCCTCTCTCCCAAAATACACACAGCTATATTCACAAGGCAACATGGCTGCCGGCAGATACTACCCAAACAGGAAGCACATGCAAGCCACTTCCTGTCTTCTAGGCTGTGCTTTTAGCTCCTTGTCAACATTATCTCACTTTTCGTGAGACTGAGCCACTGCCAGGTATCATCCCATTTTACAGATGACAATTTAAAAAATTGAAGTCTTTCACTGAGTAATAAATAGGGTCTCGGGTGGACTTAGAATGTGAAGGTGATTAATTTCAAAAAGCTTTATGGCAGCATCGCAAATGGACATGAATCCCTTTTAGGACTAGGCACATACATGCACACTAGGATTTGGGTCAGGTGACCCTTCTCAAGGTAGTAGGAGTGGGAAAAGCCACTGTGACCAGGGAATTATCTAGAACCCTAGAGAAAGCAGAAGACCAAGAGAAAAGGGGTAGGCTGCGCCCTATGTGTTACACAGGAACCATCAAGAGCAGGAATTGAGTGTGTTGTCAAGAGTTCCTGCTTCCAGAGCAAAGGGCTATTACTAGAGAAGCCACGGGTTTGGGTCTGCTCAGTAAGATGAGGCACCACACAGATTAGTAAGATAATAAGTGACGGGAAGCGAGATGTATTTGTCATTTATTACCTTTAAGATCTCTTGCTTATCCCAGGCATTCCATACTCACATCAGCCTACACCTCTTTGGCTTGCTTTGTTATGGCAAGGTAAGGTCTCCACAGTCCCCTACCTCTCTCATACCTGGAGTGATTTTTCCAACCACTACCAGCATTTGCCAGTATCTGCCCACACACCAGGCAGATCCCAGAAGGACAGAGCCAAAATGTCCTGATTTGAAATTGCCGATACTCACATTCAAGTTGAATCTCTTTGACATTCTGTGAGCCCTGAGTTTTCTCATCCAACAGGATGATACCTCATCCTTCTGTTATAAGGGTTAAATGAGATTGTAATACACCAGAAAGACAGTGGAGGCAGAATTGGATAGCCAAAGTCTGGAGCATCACAGTTCAGGGTCTGAACCCGGCTCTCTCACTAATTGTTTCTCTTTAGACATGCTACTAAACCTCTCTGAGCCTCAGTGTAATCAACTGTAAAATGGGTGGAATAGCACCCATCTATGTTGAGAGTTCTGTGATGGGTGAATGAGTTTGCAATTGCAAAGTGCTTCCCACCGCACCTGTCACATTAGTGGCTACTCAGTAAATGTGAGTTGTTCTGATTAATGTGTGGAAAGCCCTCAGTGTGGTAAAAAATGAGTATTCAATAAATGGTGGCTGTTATTCTTACAAGGTACATGCTCCTTGGAGAATTTTGTGCACATTTATCTCCTTGAAAGCAATAAAAATGAAGATGTTAGAGAAGAATCTTGTCCTTAAGTAAATGTCAGTCATAACTGGGAAAAGTCATGATTCTCTTGTCCCTGCAGGGTACCCAGAACCTCCACCTGCCCTGCCTATGGCCAGGCTCTCCTCTGCTTCCTGTGGACCTGCCCTTCACTCAGTCATCCACCCCCTCAGCACATGTTTATTATGTTCATTAAGCACCTACAGGGAGCCCAAAGGAGGACTGGAAACCCAAACACAGAATGCAAAAGCTCCAGCTGCATCCTCTCTAGTTACAGGGCAGTGGGTATTATACATTAAATAAGTGTGCACACAAACGGTTATTTAATGACAGCCGAATTTGTATCCTAAAGGACGTGACGGTAGGGATCCCTTGTGGTACCATTCTACAGCTATCCCCATTTCCCTTCCCTCCCACCTCCCTGGCAAGTTATTAATACATTGTCTTTTAAAATTATGTCTTAATTTCAAGAAGGCTGACCAAATGGAATCATGCAAAGCAATCTTTTGAGACAGTCTTGGTTTTTCCTACTCTCCCCCAAGTGCTCAATGCTAATATTTTCTTCTTTTATTTATTGCTGAGTACTATCTCACCTGTTGGATATAGCAGACTTCTAAGATGGTGTGGTCTGGCATTAGGGATATGGCTAAGGGGGAAGTCATTGCAAAGGCTCCTTAAAAGGCACCATTTAAGGTGGTTGTTCACAGATGACAAGTCGACTGGGTGGTGATTGCAGAAAGAGGATGTGGTCTGGGCAGACATTTTGTTTTAAGGCCCTACACCCTAAGGGCACCTCACTCCCTCAGAGGTCCGAGAGAAGGCATCATAGCAGGCTGAAGCCCAGACACTAACTCAAAGGAGCTCAGCTAAGAGGTTAGAACCTGGTGACTGTGGTTTCTTCCTTTTCAGGTGCCTTTTGACTGTGTGTAAAGGCTGTCTGATCTCCAACGGTGGCCTCACAGATGTTGTGACCGTGGTTCTCAGCGGAACACCTCTACATCAAAGAAAGGCTGCAGAAGTGACTTGCTGCCCACATGTGAACTTCAGCCGAGACTCAACAACACAGTTCAGCCCTCTGAGTCTCCCTGATGCCTCAATTCTGCCCTAGTCATAATCTTCTGGGTTTACTGAGGCTATTTAAGAGGTTAAGTTTCTCTCACTGAAACACAGGGAAGCAACATGGAAGAAAATAATGGCCCCAATGGAGAAATTTCTGATTGACAGAAGTGGAGAAGTTCCCTTAGGAACATCATGTACCATCTAAGCAGCAGAGCCCCGGGTCATTTCTTACTCTGTTTATTTACATGCTGTGACAAGAAGATGTATTTAAGGCTCCCATAGCCTTTCACTACAATTCAATGCTCTGGGAAAGGGAGCCATATGGTCTAGACATAGCAGGTTCATTTCGGAATTCACACATTCCAAGTGTGGAACTATCCTCTAAATGGTACTTTTGTTTTCTTTTTGTTCAAGACAGCAAGCTTCTTCTAGGATCAGAACTGTTTCTTGGAATCCACTGACAGACAATCCTATCAGTTCTCTTGATAGGTCAGATGTTTCATAATTAGCCTAACTCGGTGATTATGACTACAGTAATATTTCAACTGCAGGGGAAACATTCCACATAGCTCCAAAGTAGCACAGTAAGGCTGGGAATGGCCGGTGGGGCTTCCTTCATCAAGAGGAGTGGACCACTACACCCTGCTTGGCCATTCTCCTTGTCTCCATCATTAGATACGGCTCTACAGACCTAAGGGAGATGTGCCCAGGACAAGTGTGTAATTCTTCTCCCTCTCACTGAGGCTCGATGGCCCAGCAAAGTATGAAAGTGAGGCCTGTGCTCCTAAAGCGAAGCAGTCTTGAGTCTGTGGAGCTTGTGAAACAGCCACACCACCGCAGGAGCAAATCACAGCAAGTGCGATTCAAGGAAGATGGGAACACTAAGAGCCCAACTGGCGTTGCTGAGGTTGATACTCAAACACCTGAAGACCCAGGCCTGATGGGGAAGACACAAGCATCCAGGCACCATCACCCTGCTACCTACTCGCTGTCTTTCCCGAGGTCCCACAAGGCAGGAGGATTTCGCAGCATCTCTATTCAGACCTCCCCTAGTCTCAGGAAGCATTTCCCAGTTTTCAAAAGGAAGAAACTCACAACAAGCAAGTCCCTTGTGGAAATGCCAACAGCATCCCCAAGTGCCATCCAGGTCAACGGCAACCTCTCTGAACAGGATATTGTGTCCTCTGACCTTGCCTTCCTGAGGCTGGCTCAGCATCTTGAGGATGGGCCTCGAAGACTCAAAATGCCCCACCCATTTCTACCTAGGATGTCCAAGGTGCAAAGCAATGGGCCTGTTAGCTTCTGCTTGGAATCTGGGACTTGGCGGTCCTCAGAGAAAGCAACAGCTGCCATTCAGGTTCCGGATGATATGTGTCACAGTCCAACCTGGGAAGCTAGAGAGTCTATTTTCAGCCCAGAAAGCTCAGCTGAAGAGAGCAACCCCATACCCACTTTGGTCACCATGTGTCCAGGAGATGGGCAAAGAGTGCCAACATCAGATTTGGAAAGATTCCCCTCCTGCTTAAATGCCAACAGCAGTGCCACCAACACCCCAGGCACAGGAAAACTCATACCTGAATTGCTTTTGCCCAAAGATAACCCTGACAACAAAGACCTTGGCCTTCAGACATCTCAGTCAAAGAAGATGTGTGTCCCTTCACCATCACGGACTCACAGCTCCTCTGAGCCAGGCTCCCATAGCCAGCCAGCCCACATAGGAAGAGCCTCTAATTGCCCAGCATTGAGTGACAATCATGAGGACCCAGAGTCACTCAAAAGTAGCAGTGCACCCAAGTCTGTCCCTGAGTGTTGGGAGCATGTGACAAAGCTCCCCAGCCAGTCAGACATCCTAGAGCTTCAGACTGGTCTTGGGAGTGAGCACACCCCTTCCTCACTTCCAAGGCAGGAGAACAAACCTCAGAGCAGCAGGGAGCGTGATGGTAGTAATCACAGTCACTTGGCACAGGGAGAACTCTGTGACCTCCAAGGCCGGCTGCAATCAGTGGAAGAATCGCTGCATTCAAACCAAGAGAAAATTAAGGTCCTATTGAATGTGATTCAAGATCTGGAGAAAGCGCGTGCTCTCACGGAAGGGTAAGGTGAACTTCTTTATATTAAAAGCCTCCGAGTGAAGTCATTTGCTGGGAAGGGGCAGAGTATGTGCACAGGTCACACAAGCAATATCTTCCAAATGCCTACTTTCTGTTGTTTGCCCAGGTGATAACTAATGCCCTCCGTCTACTCTGCCTGGAGTTTTGATAATCCTCTGTTTGGCAGATCTGGGTAGACTCCCATGGTTAACTCACTATTGTTTTCAAGTTTTAGCAGGTTGAGGAAAGGGATTATAATAAAGCCCAGAATCAAACAAATGGCTCATAAAGATGAGGATCTAGTAAATGATGGGGGGTGGGGTGGGGAATAAGAGCAGGCAGTATCTTCCTGTCCCCTGAGTAAGTTAATAGATCCACATTGCTTTCCTTTCAAATGCGCTTGTCCTGAGCAATTTAAGGGGACCGCTGAGCAAGGATTCCTCTTTACTGACTACTTTGATGACTTGGGCTAGTCCAATTCAGTCACATGCAAATGAGGCCGAAGTTCTTTTGGAAGAAAGTCACAGAATACTGTCCCAAGTGATGGACTCAGTAGTGGTATGGAGAACATCAGGCAGTGTTTGTTGAGGTTCAGAGTGTTCACCCCTCTAAATACCAAGAGAAAGCAATGGTTAAGCAGCCTCATGAAACAAGGCTGTATAAAGAAGTAACTATATAGCAGTGGCTACCAGGAATCAACCCAGACTGCCTTAGGAGATTGTGCTGACAGAGAAACACCAAGCCCAGGCATCAGAAGTAGCCACATTCACCACTTGCAAAATTTCTCACCTTTCAGGACCAAGAGCAGGATGATCACATGACACTTGAAAGTGGTTAAAGATATACCCAGCATCCACAAAGTGGGAGGTTCCACTGTCAGAACCCCATCCATTTTCATTCTTGTATCTTCATGCATCTTGGCAGCATCATGGATACTGAGCTCTTGGGACTGAAAGTCTATAGAATGCTTGTCTCCCATGGCTTTTGCCTATGCATTTATCCTCGACCTGTTCTGCCTTATAGGAGGAACTTTTATCGGACTGGCCAAGATCTCAACAACTGCAGCACCTGTCAGAACACAGCATGCATCATATACAGGTATCAGCCCAAACTGACCTGCTCTGCAGAAGCCTCAGGTCCATAGAGCACACTAACAAAATGTCCTAAATGCAGAGAGCTGGGGGAGGCAGAGACAAGTACCCGATCCTTAAAATGAGAGGTGTTTGTGCAATGTTCTATGTGGTTCCAAAGCAGGGACTCTTAATCCTCTTTTCCACAGGATCTAAGAGCAAATTCTGTGATGCAATAGGTAACCAGGAGAACAGGTACCCATCCACTGCTGCATATTCCTCTGTACCTAATCCCAGCTATTTGCCACTAGGTAGAGAGAGGAATTCAGGAAGTTTAGAGGTTTGTCCAACTCATGTAGAACATCTTGAGAGAAGAAAAGGCCACAACTGAAACTCATATCCAGATCTTTCTAATCTTAGTTACCCAGTCTCACTGTCTCTTCTCTACACTCAATCTCCTACGCCACACACATCTTCTGTGTCAATGAGTACTTTGTGTCCACTGGTAAATACACTATTTCTTCCCTGTGCAAGACAAAGCTCTGCAGTAATAATTACTAGACCTGTGTTTGAATTCCCAAATTTGATACCCATCTGTTTGTCATGGCCTCAGTTTCGTTGTATATAGAGTAGACATAGTGACCTCTATTCAGACTTACCAGGAAAACAACTGGTATGATATCTGTGAATACACTTGGAGATTACAAACAGCTGCAGACCCCTGAAGGTTCTTTGCTGTTATTTCTGGAAAGATCAGTGGTCTACTTACCCAGAAGCTGGCTTGGCAGTACAATGGGAATTCATCCAGAGCACTCATTTTAGTGGGCAACATCTAGTTTTGTCAGACAAATGAGGTAGTTTTGTTTTCTTCATGATATATCTTGTTGGAAAGCGAGAGCAAGGGCATGAGCAAACCACTATTCCACCAGACCTGTTCTCTCTCATAGCTTTTGCTTCCCTCTGTAGTAGCCTGAGATCTCATTCTGATACAGCACTGTGAACCTGGACACCAGCTGGTGCTTCCATGTAGGCAGGGCTCTGAGCATCTTCTCACTGACCTGTTGGGTCCCTACATGGAAGACCACGTGTCTACTCCAAATAACATGAGACCCAAGACCACTTACAAAGTTTCCCAAAGCTCAACGCTTGCCTTCATCACATCTCTAAGCAATAGCCTCTCCAGAAAACAGGGTTCTTGGGAAAGACCCACAGCACTGGAAAGTGAGCACTGCTCTTTATTTTAAATCTCTTGTCTTAAGCAAATATCCTAATTATTAAGAGTACAAAAAATTATTACATGTCTAGACAGCAAGGTGGGATTTAAAAAAAAAAACTATTCATCAGAAGCAGGAAGAATTGATTTGGACTAACTTCTACTTATATTTTAGACAGAGTTCCTTCAAGTTGCAAGGCGATGTATTTTCTATTATTTTCAGTGATTTTCTTTTTGAATATGTTAGTAAAAGAAGCACATGATTATTTTCCAGTCTAATGTGAGTTTCATGACCTTCCCGTGAGCAAGTCCTTTCTGGCTTCTGGGTTTCCTTATTGGAGAAATGAGAGGCTTTAATTAGATAATCCCAATGGTGTCTTGTAGCTCTGACATTATGTTATTCTAAGCTGAATTAGCAGTGACAATATTTGGTAAAACTGTGACTTTCCAGGGTCTAAGAATGTTTGTGTTTTCCCAACATTTGCTTCAAAGATACCAAGCAAGCATTCCAAGGGCAGTTACATCCCAGCTGGCATTGCATGCCTTCATGTGCCCCTCCCATTTCACCCCAGCATGCATTGTTTGCTATCTGTCCCTCAAAACATCCATCCCTCCTTGCCATTCAAAGCCTGACTGTCATCCCAGACAGCATCTGTATCCTTGCTTCTACATCACTGCAAAGGAACAGGCAATTAATTTGATGAAAGCAAAAAGATCAGAACAGCATCCCTGTCTTGGTAACAGTGAGATGAGAGTTATCATTTAAGAAAAAAAAAAATTCAAATGACTTCAAACTTGTGTTGTGTCCTGGAAAGTCAGATCTTAGAGGCTAATGAGCAAGTGATGTGAAAGAGTCATCTGCAGGCCATGGTCTCTCTCTCTGATGACGGATGAGTTCAGTGCCCGTCACTGTACATAAAACACATGGTACGTGATGGATCGCCTGCTAGCTTTTCTTCCCCCAGAGAGGCCGCTAAGTTGGCAGCCCATAAGGTTTGCTAAGTGGTGTTGCCCACAGGCCTCACCTCATCAGCTAGAGTGATCGCTACGCTTCCTGCTTCTGTCAAGATGTTGAGGTCACTAGTTCTAAGCAGCTCATGCTCTCTGACCCCCAAGCCTCCTTGGCTCCCTCCTCTTGCCAGGAATCTCTTGGATAAAGCATCAAGGTACATCATCACTACTGATGCCTAAAGGCATTGGACATGGCTCTCCAGGGCATCCAGAGGTTCAATGTACCAAGGAGAATGACTTCAAGTTTCGGGGGGTGGGAGAGTTGTCTTGTTTTGTTTCAATTTTTGCAGGGGTGGGATGGGAGTGTTGTTGTGCAGTACTGGAGATCAAATGTACGGCTTTCTGGCACAAGATAAGTACTGGAGCACTGAGTTCTGTCCTACCTGTATTTTTCTAACTAAACTCCCAGGGAAAAGGTGGGAGTCGGTATTACCCCAACTTAAGCCGCTTCTAGCTTGTTCAGTCTCCATTAGCTTTAATCCCAGGTCAATTGACCCAAGGGGTTGCATGAATGTCATTGGTGGTCCCCAAGATGAAATAACATGGAATTACTTAGTGAGAAACTTGTTTTCTTTTCAATTTTATTTCAATTCTTCTGATTACCTAGGAGGAAAAATCTGTGCTCCTTGCCACAGCCATCTTCCAACCCTTCCTAATGCGTGCTTATCACATTTCTTTGCAAAGTGAGAATCAACTGATCTCAGGTTCATAGCCATGGGCAAGCAACGATATCTAGCTAGATTGTAGTAGTTTTAAGCATTTTCATTGAAGCTTTTAACTTGTAAAACTAATCCTTTTAAATATTCACGAGGAGTGATTCAGGTCTCCATTTCTAAAATTATCTTGCTTGGTTTGTGTACTTGTTTAAATGTAAAAAGGAGACTGATTTTGAGCAGAAAAGGCTAAGTAAAAAACTATGAAGTGGGTGTGGAAGGGTACAGTAAAGACCAGAAGACTATTAAGTGCGATAGGACACACCTGTAATCCCAGTTTTTGATAGACAGGGGCAGGGGGATTATTGCTAAGTCAAGGCCTTTGTGTATGTGGTGTGTGGTGTGTGTGGGGGGGGGTAGGGGGAGTGGGGGGGGTGTGGGGGAGTGGTGGGTGTGTGGGGGAGTGGGGGGTGTGTGGGGGTGTAACCACAAAAGAAGAAATCTCTGATTCGAGTTTATAAAACACATTAGCCTCCTTATCTCCTCCTAGCTGGTCAGCTCTAGTAGACATCTTCCTTTCCTTCTTCCTGTACCCTGTCCCTGAATATCTTAAATTTTGTTATCACACTCACTTTCAAAATTGTCAGCAGAGCCTCTTTAGAGGACTTTCGTTACATGGACCATGCATTTATTTTCTAGATATAGCTCTCAGAGAGAGAGAAAAAAAAAATATTTGATTTAAGTTGTAAAAAGCCTTCAACATTTTTGAGGGAAAATATGAGGCTGTTTTCCTAAGCATTTGGAATTCATCTACCATCCAGCCATAGTTTTTAGGAAATTGGAATGATTTATAAGGTCATGGAAAATGCTGGCCATGTAGTGTTTGAAAGGGAAATGGAAGAACAGGGGCTGTCTGTCCAATGTCTCATTCTTGGCCTCTTCACACCCTTCAGTGGCACTCATGGATGGACATGAGTTCTATGTCAAGCTCTCCTCACCTCTTTTTTGAAATGTGTAGGTCTATGGATGTTTTACACACATGCACACACGGTTTTAAACTAACCACTAATGTGTAATGCTTAACATCTATCAGTTCCCTGTTTCTATCACCAAGTAACAGAGGCAACAGACTTAGAACTTACAAAAAGTCAAAAAGGTTATTTAGCGCATGGTTCTAAAGGTGTCAGTCCAAGCTTCAGTAGCCCCTTGCATTTAGCTCAGGTATGGCAGCACATGCCAGCAGAAATCCAGGGAAGCCACCTTACATCACACACAAGGAAGCAAAGAGCAGTTGAGACCTCAGTTCATAATCATCTTCAAGGATAACTTCCCAACGACCCAAAGATCTCTCATAAGGCCCCACCTACTAAAGATACACAATAGTCCCTAACACTGGGACTTTACCTTATAGACAAACTTCTAACACATGGACGTCACTGTTACCCATCTATATCATAGTGGCATCCCAGATTCATGTCAAACTCTTCATTTTCCCTCAGAAAATTAGCTCCCTTCCTACACTGTCTTACTCAGCACCCATGGCTCTGTGATGTAAAGACATCACAGACCCTTTGTCATTCACTCTTGTTCTTAACACATACAGACATTTAGCTATTAGTTTTCCCTGCTAAATCTAGTCTCTACATGTCATCTCCTCTGCTCTGGCTAAGTTCCTCATCCCAAAGTTCTGTCACCTCAACACTGGTTGTTTATTTTTCTCCAACAGGTCTTTTTTGGGCCCCATCTTGAGTTTTTCTTTTACTCACATTGCCACATTATTTCTGAAAAATAGAATCTGGCCATGTTGCTCCCTGGAAACAACCTCATCCTGGCTCCCTAGACCTTTAGCTGACTTTTCAAGGCCCTTGGGACACGATGCTGAAGGCCCTCACCTGCAGTGTCTCCAGTTCTTCTCCAGACACAAAGACTGCTTAGCTGTGTGCTCAAGCCCCAAGTCCTTTGTGTGTGTCACCTCAATTTTCTGAAGTAACTTTTGCTTCATTATTCTTTAGCAATGTATTTTTTTAATCTCATCAGGAAATCCAGTTCTGCCCCCATAGACTCAATAAAGACCCCAAATGGCATGACCATTCCTCTTCTATACCATGAGTTCCTGCCAGTGTGTAGTACACAGTTGGAACTTAACTGATGCTTACAAGGAAAAAAGAAGTATGACTATATTGATATGAGGTGAAGAGTTAAGAGTAGTGGAGGGCTTGAGATAGATGTGTGGATTACCCAAGAATAAAGTCATTGTTCCCATTTGTGTGCAACCGCACTTTGAATAGGGGGTTTGGTGGGTTGTAATAATCAAATGTTCCTATTAGGAATGAAGGACTTCTACATAGCAGGTCCTTTGAGCTGAATCCAATAAAGACTGGATGTAGCCCGTGGATTGTCAATTTTAAATACTTGGAACACTGTATACTCTCAATGAGATGGAACCTAATCAAATCTTCCTCAGATGACTCACACGGCTGCTGCGCTTTCACAGGACATTGAGATGCTGTTCTTTAGGGCTGTCTAGCATTACCATTCAGTACTTTTGTGTCAGCTCTGGAAGGAAGGGAAGACTTGATTGTAGACAGCCACAAAACTCCCCTAGGCCAAAGTCCCTTTGCTCTGGCATCTGGGTAATCCTGCAGGCTCTCCAGGGTGAAGGGCAGATACCTCAGTTATCCACATCATTTTAAGAACTCTGGGAAGATGCAACTTTATCTGGCGAAAGGGACTTTATAAATGTGACTAAGTTAAAGTCTTGAGATAGGGGAAATTACCAGGGTGGTCTGAGCGTCACAAAGAGGTTGCTGTGAGGATAAAGATAAGGAAGAGCCAGAAGGAGAGACATAGTGTTAGTGTCTGAGTCACATGCCCAGGAATGTATACAGCCGCCAAAGCTGGAGTGGGTAGGTGATATATCTCCTCACAGAGCTGCCAGAAGTCCACACCTTCACTAAAAATGCTGGAGAGCTTTGGTCTTCCACAACAAGAAGAGTGAAAATTATAATTATTTTCAAGCCATAATATCTCTGGTTCTTTGATCACATAGCATCCAGACCTTTCACATTCAACACCTATAATATAGAAATTCTCAGTGAAGGTCAGTTTATCAGATGGATCACCTTTTTGATCCCTTTTATAGCTTCAACAGCTGAGGAAAAGAATTCTGAGAAGAGAGTTAAGGGAAATAAATACGAGTGGCCCACAGCCTACTGCACATCTATTGTTTACAAGGCAAAGCACCACCCCCCACTGCATAATATAAAGAATTCATTAAAGTGCCCTTATTCTACAGATGAGAAATTAGAGACTGTAGCAGAACCTGGCATTTGTATGATATGCAAGCAACCAAGGCTGCAAAGAGATGATTACTAACATTGTCTGGGTACCAGTCATTCAAATAGTCTCAGCACTGAGTTATGTCCTTCTGCAAGGCAGATTCCGGAGCACACTGTTTCCAAAGGCCAGGCCCCTCTGATGGCAGCTAGAATTTGGTAAAAGATATCCCATTCCTGAGTTCTACTTAGTCAACAATATTGTATGCCTCTGCACTAAACATGTGTTCCCTAAGTGGGACTCTAAGAACACAATCATGGCCCACATGCTTCAGAAGCCCAGCTTTCTTTGTATGATAGGCACATCCCCACTCTACTCCTTCTGAGGGAGTTGTAACAAAGTCTTTGGAAAGGTTTGAGGACGTCTGAACAGGTAAAATTGGGGAACCTTAACAAAGAGGAAATGATAGATTTGCTAAATTTTTGATGGCCTACCCATGATTTGAGCTCAGCATTTCTTTGTCACACATCCTTGGGAGGCTGGCTTACCCTTCTGCTTGGCTTTGATTTAGGAGTTAAATGGGTCAAGGTCACATATAGGCCTCCTAATATTCAACAAGGTGCCATGGGAATGAAGGTAGCTGGAAGGGAAGAAGGAAGAGAATATTGTTCTTGGAATGAGCGTTGTCTTCCCATGCTTCTTGATTGTGAAGCCACTCTGGGGATTTGGTTTGCATTAAGCGTTGCTTTGGGGATCGTCTGAAATCTTTCATCTGAGATGAGAATCTATCGGCAATCCAGGCTGACATTTCCCTTATAATCAAAGTTAAGAGCAAAGAAATCCCAAGTCTACTTCTCAGCAAAGAGCCCAAAGGCTGGCACTGCACTCCACAAAATCTTAGAGGATTTACAGCATTTACTTGACCAGGTGGGTATGCCAAGCACTGAGCTTCACATCCATGGCTTCCCTTCAGGGGAGGGGTGTGGTCACCCTTTGTGCTGAGTCAAAGAACACACAAAGTGCCACATAGGAAGCTTCTGTGCCTCCCTAAGCTCTTCAAACTCCTGCAGACCACAAGATGCTTTAAATTCTGTTACTCTCATTACAGGCATCTCCACTGGTAAAAGTCCTTCTGAAGCACACTTAGAATTGGGCAGATATTTAAAAGGAGGTCCCTGCAGGAGTGTTCCTTTGTACCCAGCACTCTCTTTGGGGGCTTTCTCCTCTTGGTTTTTATAGTGACAGTATATGACAAAGAGACTCCCTGGGACACAGGTCACAGCCTCACAACTGTGCACCCTGCAGGGGCCAAAAAAAAAAAAAAAAAAAAAAAAATGAGGGCTTCATTTTACAGAGCAAAGAAAACCTCAGAGAGCAAGTGAACTGCCTAAGGTCATGTGGTTGGTGATGCCCTGAGCCCCTCTGTTGAGTTTCTTTTTGTGGTTAAACTGTTTGACCAACTGGACCCCCAACTTGCCAGTCACTTAATGCTATTACCTAACCAGAGAAAAAGGCATTTCTCTAGAAACCGCAGTAACCTTCAGTCCTGTGGCTGTAGCAACCAATTCTCCCCTTAAATTATTTAGTTTTTCCCCCTTCTGTTTGTTGCTCATGCTTTCCAAGCATGGAGGCAGGTAAATAGAGAATCACAGCCTTCTGCTCTCTGTACGGCCATGAAATCTGGGCGGGGAGGGGGAGGGCATTTCTAAAGCACACAGCAGAGCTATCTTTTCCAGGAATCACAGGTAAATCTCTAACCCTTGTTAAATCCCAATATGGACTGAGCCACTCTCTCAATATGAATGCGACCAGGAGTACCATCTAGCACCACCAGCTACTGGCCACAAGCATGGCTCTTTGAGGTGCAGGTGGCAATTTCTTAGAGGCCAACAGGTTGACATCCAAGTCATTTATTTGTCCTTATTCTCTGCCTCTCTTGGTAGCTTCGTCCCTTCCTTTTCTTTCAGAGTGTAAGGGGAAAGGAAAAAGATTTATAGCAACAGCGATTTATCTGCAATAAAAAGTGAAGCCTACTTTAATGCATTAATAGCTAGAGAGGCTAAAACATGCCATAAATATAAAGTCAAGTATATTGAGTATTGCACTGAATAACAAGAGTGCCGCAGAAACACAGGCCACAACAAATGACAACACTGTGACCCAGTGTTTATGTCTTTGTCAAGTTCATAGAGAAGTCATTAACATCCATCCCTTAAACAAGTCAATGTGCCAGGTATTCTTGCTAAATAAACACTGTGTGCCAGCGAGTCATCTCATGTTAGAGTCCAGATGGCAGAATTATTAATCCCATCATGCAGATAAGGGAACAGCCTTGGAGACATTGATTTGCCCAAGAATGTAGTTAGCCTCATTTGGCTCAAACCTCGGTCCCTACCTGCAGAAGGCTTTCCTGTCTCTAGTTCCTTTTGACCTCGATTCTCAGTTAATATGTGTGTAACATTTCTGAGAAATGGCCAACACTTTCAGAGAGCTTAGAAAGCTTCTCGTCATGAAGGTCTACATTGTTCTAAAGCTTGGCTCTGATTTTCTGTGTGTCAAGAGAACAGTCTGTGATCCTCGGAGGCATCATCAGCAGACAGATGCCCTAGGAGAAAGGATATGTTTGACAGTTGGTTCCAAGTTGTGATGCCCAAACGTATAACCTATAAATAATCAATGGTCACAGAACATTTGAAGAATACTACCTTTTCAGGTGGTAGTGGCATTTGGGGAGGCAAACACATAAAAGCTGTTTTCCCAAACAGTGATTGTTCCCCCCAAGGGACGTGATTTTCCCTCCCTCCCTAGACACATCGATTCCCACAGCTGAGTCTCTGTAAAGGAAAGCTTCAGGAGGCTAAATTACATTGGTACAGCCTGGTTTGGTAAAGAGGGACTACAGTGTGCTCCTAGAAGAGGTAAGAAAGGAACATAGATGTATCTTGAGGTGTTCTATCTCCAGGGAAGTGCTCTAGAGTCCAGTTTGCTCTCAGTAGGTTGAGGACAGGAGCTCCTCTTTACAAAGCAGTGAGAACTTTCTAAGAAGAGAGTGCCAAGGGCCACTGGAGAGTATCATAAGCAGCCAAGACTCAAGCGCATACTAATGGCAGCTGAGTCCACATATAATCTTAACTAAGTTGTCCCCTAATGGAGAATGTCTTTTCTGGGTACATTGGCTCACTGACAAGGCTTCTCTGAAGTATAGAAAGGATATTGCTAGATGGGAAGTCAGCTAGGTTGTAGGGACCACCCACATGGCCCAGCCCAGAGTCTTGTTGCACAGATAAATGTGGGGTCACACAGGATATCTAGATCTTTGCTTCTATCCTTTCCCATATCTACACATCTTCAACCATCCAGCTATTATGAGGGGACATGGAACTATGTTCCTTTATTGCAGTGAATTTGCTGGTGCATAATCTTTAGGATGAGATTCATGGTCCAAATCACTGGAAGAACCTTTATCCCCTCTGCCTCAGTTTCTTCATCTGATAGATGAAGATAATGTTTATTTTATGGAATTATGAGAATTATAAGAGGAAATATTACCTTGTAGCATGTCTAGAATATAGTTAACTCTGTAAATGTTAGCGTTCATATTATCATAGCACATTTAAATTACTACATATCCAGCTCTACCAGGGTTGAGGTACTCATTGCTTCTCAACCCTGTTATTTGGAATATTTCCAAATGAGTAGGACCCTCATTTGGAAATACTCCCTCTCTGGAGATGGAAAACAAGATGAAATCAGGAAGTCAGGTGCTATGCGTTAGATATTTATACCTTCCCGAATCCATATGTTAAATCTTAGTGGCACATTTCATGGAAATTTGAAAGTGGTAGATGATGAATCAGAACACAACCTTCACGAATGATATTGGTGTCCTTGGATATAAGACTCAGGAGAGTTTGCTGGGCCCCTTCCACCACTTAAAGTCACTGGGAGATGTCAGCCATTTATGAACCAGGAAGCAGGCCCTCACCAGACTCTAATCTGTAATGCTTTGACCTTAGATGTCCCAGCCCTTCTGAACAACAGGAAATGCTATCTGTTGTTTAAGTCACCTTCTGCACAGCATTTGTTTTTTAATAAAAACCCTTAGACACAAAGTTGCAGTTTGGGTCTTATCACAGTGCCCAGTATAATTTCTCTCTGTTAACTTGCTTATCAGTCAAGTGGGCTTAACAATCTTCCATCTTTCTGGAACATCTTGAGAATAACATAACAATACATATTTGAAGTTCATGAAGCTGAAAATGTTATATGAAAGCAGAAGCCCCTACCCCAACGCCCCACCTTCCTTTGTTTGGTTCTATAAATTGTTTTATTTTTGAACGTTTCATTTTGGGGTGAAGCTCTTTATACTGAGAATTGGACTTCATTTTGGCTTAGCCAATTTCTGCTTAACCAGCTAAGAGTATCAAGAGCATAGAGATGTTGTTCCATCCTGAGTTTATATGTTTTTCAAATATTTAGCTGTAACTGTGTCTGTGTTTCTCTGTGTGGGTATGTGCATGTGAGTGCTGATGCCCTTGGTTGCCAGAAGAGGGCAGTGGATCCTCTGGAGTTGAAGATAGATAGGTGGCTGTGAGCTGTTCCACTTGGGAACTGAACCCTACAAGAGCAGTGTGTGTTATTATCTACTGAGCCATCTCTTTCCCTTACTGTAACTTCAACCAGGTGAACCACAGTGCAGGGCTCCCTCTACTTCCTGAAATAGTTTTATGCTTTGCATCCACCATGATGATGAAAGCTAGATTAGATATCTGTCCCAGGACGTCTTCTTTAAATGCTCTGAGGCAATGTGCTTGGACGTGTCCTTGGATGTTAAAGGCACAAAGGCTCACCAGGAATTGGGTATTCTTGACCTCATCGTCCCCCAGAGGATGACCTTCACACATCTTGACAGACCTAGGCTACCATAATGCTTCCAGTTCTGGCTGCAACATTATAACAACTTCTTGCCTAATATTCATTTCCCAAAGTCCTCATGGAATCTGCCCAAAGTAGATTATAGATGCTCAGCTTTCTTTTTAGCATTTTGCTTGGAATATAGGAGCACATAGAGGACTATGGTAGCAAGGGTATGGTAGCAAGCTTCAGAGATACAAGAAGGGGGAGAGGATGAGAGTAGGGCTATCAGGGTTATTAGAGTGCTACTCAGACCTAGGACCCAAGCCTCAAACATGGAATTCATGTTTACAAACAACTGAGTTGCCAATTTATTTCTCTTCCCGAAGGGTTGATGAACATGGTCTAGGTTGCCATCTCTTATCAACTCAGCCTTGAGATGAAAGGCAGATGAGGGAGGCAGGGCATGGCCCCTCCCCATTTAAATGCCAGCTGCCACCCGAGCAAAAAGTCCTCCCTCCTCCCTTCTTTAAATGCTAGTTTGTCAAACGGGAGAAGAAAAAGAAAAGTGACAATTTTCCCTTATGTTAATAAATTGCTTTGGCCTAAAAAACATTAATCAATTTCTTTCCAAAGCACACACTTCTCAATACTCTGCTATTTGCTTGGCCTTGAAAAGAAAGTCACTTTCAATCCCCTTTCAACTGTCAAGACCAGTTGTGGGAGATACAAAGAGGAGGGACAGCTCCCTAAATCCTAGTGATTCTAATGGAACCCCGCTGTGTTTCCATAGAAACATAAGGATGTATTCTTCCCTGAATGAAGAGCAAGGTGTGCAGTGTCTGAAGTGCAGGTAAGGAGGTGAGGCACTTGTCCCTAAGAGACAAAGACAAAGTGCTCAGTGAAGAGGGGGCAGGGACCATGCCCCCACATAGCATTATCACACCTGTTACAGCCTCCCATGAGCGCAGCTACCCTGTTGAGTAGGTTGTTTATTGTACCTCCCACGTACAGCTGAGTCCTGGGGAGAAAAGAAAGTTGTCCAAGGTCACCCAGACAGGAAATGATGAAGCCTCCATTCAAATATAGAAGTGCTCAACTCAAAAGCTTTATGCTCCAGCCTCTGTGGTGGGCAGTACTTCAAGTCAAGTAGAGGAGACCAATATATATTCTGTCTTTTGGTTCTTTCCTTCTCAGACCTGCCAGTTTGGGGCACATGATTAGACTCACGTAGAAACATATTTTCTAGTGGGCCTAGAGATATTTGTAAATCTTGGGAAATGTAGAGAGTTCATTTTTGTTAGTTTGCTTTGCATCAGACAGTTACAAACTTCACACAGAAGGAGAGAAAAGCAGCTAGTCATACATACATGCTCAGATAACTTGGTAGAAGTATGCGGGTGAAGACCTGGAAAGAAAGGCTACTTGAGAAGTGGGAAGCATATTTGAATCACTTGTCTTAAACTCTGGGAAGCAAGCTCCACAGGGATGGTGTTCCATGTCTGTCTAGCCAAGTCACTGGAATTTAGCATTAGAGTGGCTTGGTAGGTGGATGGTGGATAGATGGATGGATGAATGGATGAATGGATGAATGGATGGATGGGTGGGTGGATGTGGATGGGTGGGTAGATGGATGAATGGGTGAGTGAATGGATGGATGGGTGAGTGGGTAGGTGAATGTGGATGAGAGGGTAGATGGATGAATGGGTAGATGGATGAATGGGTGAGTGAATGGATGGATGGGTGAGTAGATTGTTGGATGGGTGGGTGAATGGGTGGGTGAGTGGGTAGGTGGATGGATGGATGAGTGGGTGGGTGAGTGGGTGGATGGATGGGTGAGTGAATGGATAGGTGGGTGAGTGAATGGATAGGTGGGTGGGTGAATAGGTGGACAGATGGATGGATGGTTGAGTGGGTAGATGGATGGATGGATAGGTGGGTGGATAGGTGGGTGAATGGAATGTCCTATAACAGACATCATGGAATCTTAGTATGAACAGGTATTACCCATTTCCTTTGGCTCTATCTTGTGTTCTATAATAAAGATTGTTCTCTACCACAGTAGGTAAGGCAAGACTATTTCAGGAGCTAAAAGAACTGTGAATATGACTGTTCCTTGTCAACCAAGTATGCGTGCCTCCAGTGACACAGAGGCTGAGAATCAGAGCTTGCAACTTGCTGCTTTAAACTCCTTCCCTGATGTAATGCACAGATTGCCTGAGATGACTGTTTCTAGCCTCCAGATCTATCTCCCAAGTTTCCCCTGGGGAAAAGCAGGCACAGGTGACACTGATGGGAAGCTGCTCTACCACCCAAGTCGAACTAGGGTGCAATACTGGGCAATAGTTTAAGGTGAGGCTCAAGCTGTGGGTTTGGGCGTCTCTGAAGATTGAGCTAGCAAACCATGGGCTTTGGCTAGAAAGTCTCAAATTGCTGATGATATGGGGCATCATTTGCTAGGGACACAAAGACACTGGTCTAGCAATGCTGGAGCTAGCTGGCCAGATGTTTAATCTGTCTACCACTCCTCAGCATCTAGAGAAAAATCTGGCATATGAACAATACTTAATCTTAGTTGAATGCTGGGGTGAACATGTGGTGCTTAATATGTGTTGTGTATTGAACATGCGCCTGTTTTCTACGTTTGCTTGAGAGCTGGGGGTGGGTGGTCATCCTTCTTCAGCAGAGTACCAGTCTGCTACTTGAGAATAGGGAAGTGCCTTGCAGTTTATGCTCTCTGGAGTCTTGCTTTGAAAACACACAATCTGTGTTTCATCCATTATGTAGGTCAATCTGCCAGGAGTATGTCCCTGTAGAGCGAACCAGAGAGTAGCAGAAAGACAGAAATGTCCAAAAAAGAGAGGAGAATCTGGAGGAAGGTCATTGATACCTCTCCCTTGCTGGCTGCATGACAGGCCACTCTGCCCTTCTGTCTCTTCCATTTCAGAATGCTCAGGACAATGCCACACTCGGGGCTTTCTTTCTCACATGTGACAATTGCAATTTACTTCTACAGCCATAACTCTGATCCTAAGCTCTGGGAAGTGACATGAGCAGCATAGACAAGGGCAGGTGGCCTTTTAATCATGGCTACTTTTCAGCACTTGCTGGGCATAAAGGCCCCTGCCAGTCATGCTACATCCCAAAGTGACATGGGGGTCTTTTGTCTTCTTTACACAATACTTCATCTCTCCCTCGATACACAAGAAGCATGCTCTGTTTTTATGACCATATTGCTGCCATTCTCTACACTCCCATGCCAGCTTCTTGGCTGTGGGCCTTCTGAGACTACACATAACAAGTACCCAGCACTGAAATGCCCCTAAAAGGGAAAGGGCAATGAACAGACAAGAACACAGGCTAGGCAGGTTTGCCTAAAAGAATCTGTTCTTTCTAGCCCAGTTCTCTGGGTTCAGGAGAAGCCAAACAGAATGAGGAGGAAAGCAAAGGGTCCCCAAAATGTGTTTACCTCCTTTCCAGGCAAAAAGAGGCAGATGGGACAGCAGCCTCCTTCTCTAGGCCCAGATTTCTTGCTGACTCCACATTCCTGAGTCTTCTGGGCATCTTGGCCCCATATGACCTCATATTTACTTTACAAACCTTGTGGTGGTCATTATGACACAGTGAAATACACTGTACATTAGTGGCTCCAAATATACATATAAAATAGGAAAAGAGAGAGACTATCTACCGTGGAAGAGTATTTCAGTCTCTCTGTATGGAGGCGTGCTACAAAACAGTCTTATAAATAAAGCTCTCTAAGACACATGGCTGAGACAATTCAAAGAGCCTAATGTACCAGTAGTAAGAATGTTAATAATCATCCAAATGCAGAAACAGGAGTTAACATATGCAAAAGGATTATGGCATGCCAGGCACTTCACTGAGCATGTTATTTACATTATCTTTCTTTACATACATCGATTTCAAAGAAAGCATTAACATTAAAGGCCATTATCACTTCCACTTTTCAGATGAGGAAACTGAGCTTGGTTTGATTATGGGTGTCTTTATATTGTTTACATGTGAATAAATTAGTTTTTGTGAATACTGTTTTTTTTTTTAAAAAAAAAAAAACATTAACAATAAAGATCTCTAAACAAAGATGAGAAGGAAGCTGGACCCAATATTTACTGAAAGCTGACATGCTCTGTGCTTCATTTATTTGACAGTATCCCCATGAGGGATCATTAAAGTTACTAATTTAATTCAATGTGGAGAAATGGGTGAGTCTGAGAGATGTGTCAACTCTCCCAAAGCCACACAGGCACTTGGTCCCATGGACCTGCTCATATGCGCTCTGGATAATAGGATGCTAAATCAGTGTGTTTCTTTCTTCTGTCTCTGTCTTCCAGTGTGGAGTATGATTTCCGGCAGCAGGAAGGCAGGTTCCATGAGGTTCTACAAAGCCTGGAGGAGGCAGAACCAGCTGAGGAAGCACTTTCCCCATCCAAGTCCCCAGCAGAAGCCCCAGTCCCTGAGAAACAAGACTTACGGAGGAAAACCAAGAAGGTGAAGAAAAAATGCTTCTGGTGGATATGAGAGGATTGGGGTTCCCCACATTCCTTCCTGAGATGAGGGATATCCTGCTCTCAAGGCCTCCCTGTTCCTCTGCAAAAGCCCAGGTTGACATCCCTTGACTTGTGACATGGGAGTGCCTCTGAGCTGGTACACTGTTGGACACTTGGTCACCAACCTTACCTGAGTATGTGTTGCTGCTTGCTGAGGATTTTGTGGCCACTTCTGTGGCCACTTGCTGATCTGCCTGTCACACTCAACCAGGCCTCATCCTCATCTGCTAAATTCAGATGTCCACCATAAGCAAAGCCCCCACTGTGCTGCCAACACCTCCATGACACCAACCCTCCCACCCTGAGTTCATCAACTCCAAAGAAACAGAAATAAGTGTGTGCCATGCATTGTGGAAAGGCAAAGGTTATAAGCAGGTATCCAAGAAATATTCCATAATCAATAGAGTTCTAAGATAAATTGTACAGAAGCACAATAGAAATAAGCAGGTCCTAACAATGCTAGGTCACCAGTATGAAGCTGTCCTTTTTTAAAAAAAAAAAAAAAAAAAAACAAAATTAATTCTTAGAACTCAAATCAAGGGGATGTCATCTTGTAATGTATGGGCCATGCAGGATGGCCAAATTGTTCTACATGATTGAACTCAAGTAACTTTTCACAGCTGTAGTCTTTCTGGGGCTGCTTAACTATCATATGTCTCTGTGTGGCAAGTGGGATATAAATAGAGGGGCTTTAACTTTAGGATCCCACCATTCATTTACCTGTAACATTAAGGGTCATAAGACTCAGCAACCTGTATGTGGGTATATATTATCAATACAACACAGCACTTTTTCTTCTTCATGAATTCTTGTGACAACCATATAGTTAGGCCCAAACATGCTACTCCACAGTTTTCCTTCCTGGTGACCAGAATGTGGTCACTTGATCTAGGAGGAAGTAGGGCTGGGAATACGGATGAAAGCCCTTTCTTCCACAAAGTTTGAGTTCCTCAAGATCTGGCTCATTCTGTTGGCAAGACCGCTATCCATGGATGTCCGGTCAAACTTGCAGGCCAAGCAAACGCGTAAAGCAGTGTAATTAGGTAATTGCTACATATTTGGGCTGAGTAGGAAGCAGGACTTGGATTCCTTTGCATTAAATTCAGTATTCTGCCAGCCTGTAGTTGGACTGACATCTACCAGAAACAAGAGACACACCTAAATGAAAAAATCATTTTATAATCACCCCCTTTGCCCCAGACCAAGTGAGTCTCTGCTATGCACATGGGATGTGCGTACCCCACTACAAATGGAGATTTAATTGAGCAAACCACCCCAACAATTTCACTTTCCCGGTTACAGCACTGCAGTGCAAAAGCTATTTCAGGGAGAGCGAGGGAAATTTGGCAAGGAATCTTGGCTTGCACTATTTAAGTCTTGGGATGTCATTTGAGATGTTCTTTCTCTGTTTCTAGCGTAATGGTGAAACCCACAAAGTGAGACCAGAATATATAATGTCAAGTTAGAATTAAGATAAATACACTTGCCACGCTTAAGAAACCACATTTCAATTAGATACGTTACCACTGGCCAGAAGCCACAGATCTTTCTTTCTGTATCTACACACTCAGCTCTCAG
Organism: Phyllotis vaccarum; assembly: GCA_033318265.1. NCBI lineage: Eukaryota > Metazoa > Chordata > Mammalia > Rodentia > Cricetidae > Phyllotis > Phyllotis vaccarum. The sequence goes on along the minus strand of JARWLC010000016.1, from coordinate 61,306,361 downwards.
TTGGCCCCAACAATGGAAAAAAACAGAACAGAAGATAATCCAATAAAACAAAAATCATTTGGGATCTCTTATGTAATTTTATCTTGTAGTGGTGCCTCGATCTTAATTTGTTTTGCTTACACTAATTTCAAATGAATTTATATTCCACAGCATCAGGCTGGAAAGAAGATATTATTGTACTTAGCTTTAGAGACCCAGACAATAGAATAGCCTATTTCACTAACCTGGAGAAAATGTGCCATGTGTCCTTTCTTGATTGGGGAGAATGGCTACTCCCCCTTGATTTCTAAGGTCTGTGCAGTTTCTGAGAGCTGAGGAGCACACGTTGTGAGAACTAGTTGCAGCCTTTGCCCTGGTTAGCCTACAAAGGTGAGGAGGTGTCTGGGGTAGCTCATGCCTTTACACACACATGTGGTGAGTTAGGGACCTTTGCATTAACGCTGAACCGAAAGAGATGAAATTAGGATTGGAAAAGGTTGACATTCTCAGAAGTAAAACCAACCAAGAGTATGTGATTCTAAACCAAAGCACAACACCACATCACATTGCTTAAGACACGAACCTACATCTGGAGAGGAGAGGTTCCTTCTGATAACTGAATCCCAAAAATCAATTATGTGGGGGAAAGGATTTGATAAACACCAGCCTGGTGAACAGAAAGTCTCATCTCTACATTAATAAAAACCATACTCTTATATACCAAAACTCTATACTCTGCTACTTGTGTTGAGTACCACAGCTTCTTTGTAAAATAGTATGTTATATGATAATCTACAGAAATGTTATACTTGAGATTATATGGTTTTATGGAAAGAGATTAATTTAGCAAAAATTACTTTTATGAAATGGAAGGCACTGATTCATCTGTTTAAATTGCAGGGGTTTAAAGTAACTGTTCCCTATATAGTTAAAACACTCACTATCCCTGGAACTTAACGCCAGCTCATCTGTAGAGCGCCTTCTTGAAGACAATGTATCACTGTAAGGTTTTGTAAATTTCTAAACTGTTTTAAATGGGATATTATCTTTTGCAATAAACTTAAGTATTTTTCCTAGGTCTTAAGACTCCATTATTAGTTTGGATTGAATTGAGTCGTGAAATTTTAACTCGAAAACAAAACAAAATTTTTAACAGCCCCCAAGGCAAAGGCAGTTATAATGCTTAACATTTATTTATTTGTAAACAAAGAAGTGATTCAGAAGTGATTCAGAAGTACCTGGGATGAGTGCAGGAGCCTCTTTCCTGATCACAGGGGAGGTGATCTGAACCAAGGGGACATTCAGCCTGCATTCAAAGGCACACATCTTACTTATGGTTTATCTTTATGCACAGACACATGACTCTAGCTTGGTTAATATTTCTCTTTAATTACTTTCTGATAGACAGTTTTCCTTAAAAGATATTTTTGAATCATCACCGAGAAGATTAGTATCGTGTTCCAAAACTCAAACATAAAATAGTAGTTTGATTAAATTCAAATGAGCTCCTGCTTTTGAAGGTTGAGGGATCTAAGCAGGAGACGAGTCCATTTGTGGAAAAGGTATTTGCAAACATTCAGTGTGTTCTAAGGGCACATAAACATCAAACTCATGTCCTCTTCGGTTGGTTAGAGAGAGGGTGGAAAGCAAAGGAACTTTCTTATCATGCGTGTCAGTGTGTGCTCCGCTGTGTCACTGGAAAACTGTTTCTATCTGGAGGATAAGCCTCCTACCCCAGAAAACACCACCATAGAGAAAATGGAGGCAAAACAACACTCTGAACATGAAATCAGAAGTTTTAAGTTTGATACCATTTCTTTTCCTGACCCTGCCAACTGAGATTTTTATTCTGCGTCTTATAAGCCAGAACCCCTATCTTAGAACCCTTGACAACTAAGTGAAGGAAGCTCTAAGCACAGTGTAGGGTACACAGCAGGTCCCCAGCAAATACACTTTAGTTTGCTCATTGAAGTAAATTGGGAGGAAGAAAGGCAGGTGTTTCCATGAGGTGGCAGTTGGTGTCAGATGCAGGTTTAAGATCCTTTTAGGGCAAGGAACCAACTCATTCTGGCTTAGCAATACCTTATCAAGCAGAACAATGTGTGTTAAGTAACTGTGTTCGATGGCTCAGAAGAACGTGTGAGCCAGTATCCTTTGGCACAGCACTCCAGAAAAGAGAACTGTTGTGCCATGGCATCCAATTCTCCAATGTGGAAATTCCTTGGAGGGCCAGACCTTTCTATATGCAGCCTGAAGCACCAATATATAACAGGATGATTTGCACAAGGCTTCTATGTCTGGGGAAATGAGCCCTTGGAGCACCAATATTGGTGTGCAATGTGTGAGGTACCAGCCACTACCCATGTCCATTCTTACCCTTATCAATTAAGCAGAACCCCTAGCATGATCTTTACTTAAAAAGGATCTAATTTTAGGTCATTTTTAGTAACTTGTGGGATGTTAAAAATATATATTTTTAAGTTCCAAGCCACAAAGATGTTTTATGAATGTTACTCCAATCAAGCAGGAAAGGGCTGGGGTATACATTCAAATTCAGTGCTGACTATTTGCTGTGATCCACGCTTGGCCAACTTAGTGATCATAATAACTCTTTTGGGTAACCTCCATTCAGCTTCTTCCATCTCCCTTAAACCACAGATGGCCCCAAATATGTAATGACCATGTGGCACCACCCCTAAACCCAAAAGTTTCACAAGTTCATCATTGTCCTGCCTTCTTTGGTACCCTCAGCCTACAAAAAAGCAGAAATGCACCTTCAGACACCACACAGCTTTGCTCTCCAAGTCAGCTTCCCCACGTCAAGCATATAAATGCCTAGCAGAGTAACATCCTCTGTAAGTAAGATCTCCTGAAGGGTCTGTGAGAACCTTTCTTCCTGCTTAGAACATTTTTTACCACATTACACTCTCCCTGCCCAGTTTCTGGCAATAGGTAATGCCATCCCAACCAACCACCACCATGACCACAAATCATACCAGCTTAGTCATTTCCTCACACCAGGAACTCTGCCCTCAAAGTCCTTGACATGGATGCTTTTGAACACATATCCAATATCACTCTTTAGGGAATGTCCTTGTCTATATAATGCTCCTGAGAAGGGAATCTTGATTATTATCAGTTGCCTGTTGTATACCCTGCACTCACACAGTGGCCCTTGGAGCAACAAGTTGCTTAGTAAATAGGGTCCAGTGAGGATGATATTAACTCTCAACTCCTGTTTTTCCCCTGCCCATTTGATAGGAACTCACAAGAATGGCACTTTGATGGCATCCAGCCTCAGTATCTGCACCCATGGAGTTGGAGGCTTTAGCAAGGAACACTGCCCAAGGCCTTCAACTCTTCTAAGGTCTGCCTGGCTTTCAGGGCTTAGTAACATCAGGACACAACTGACCTCACCATGCACCTTTGGTGACAGGCCCCCACTTAACCTTTTTCAAGAATAAATTGCCATCATAATTAAATCCTGATGCATTTTGCACATTTTACCAAGATACTGCCCAAATGTGTAAGAGAGAAAATGAGTTTTGAAATTAAAGCAGATTGTTAACTATTTTTGCTGTAATGTTTCTATTAAAATGCCAGCATTTATTTTATGTGACCTAGTCCATTTCAGATACAATGCAATTTAAAAGAGACAAGGGCTGTCTATTCGAGGAGCATTTTAGGTGAAGCATTTGCCTTGGCTTCAACCATGATTAAAGTGAAAAAGACAATAGCATTACACCAAAGGATTATTTGCTCCCAAACAAATAAAAGCTTTATTATAATACAAGTCTTTCAAAAATTCTCAAAATCCGTAAGTATATTAAATTTCTTTCAAATGAAATGCATTAATTTCTTTCTGACAGAACCTACATATACATTTTTTTAGCCCATTAGCTAGCCCAGTGACCTCTACTTGGCACACCAGCCTGGTTGCCCAGGTAGCACATTCAATATTATGACACAAACGCACACAAAATACCGGACATATTTCAATTGCTGGACTCCAAAGTCATTCCCACAGTCTCACTGTGGAATGTACCAAATAACTGAACCCCACCCCACCCAGGCAGAAATCCAATGTAAATGACAGAAGGATCTAAGAGCTCCTCGCCGTCATTGTCTTCTGTTGAAAATTTTAAAAATATGTATTTTCAAAATATATCTTCAATGGTTTAGGTTTGAGGATTAAAGAAAATGAAATCAAAATGCACCTCAAAACATCAAAACACATTTATAAACCCACACTGATGGCCGAACTACCACTTGCAGTCCTTTGTCTCTCCTCCTCTAAGGTACCTTTGGGGTCTGAAGAAACACAGATAACCCTTAGTCCATCATCATTGCACAGTTACGGAGACTCTTCTGTGCCATGACTGCTGCCAAGGACACTGAGAAGCCTATGGTAGCCCTACCTCACCGGGTGGTCTATCACAGGCTGCCCCACAGGATTTGCTGTACTTGGATGTCACACCCTGCTCCTTTGATCTGAAGATGAGGATATGAATAGTGCTGGGACTCCGGCCATCATTCTTCCCTTACCCGCACTGTGTGGTAAACTCCCTGGAGATAATGATTGGCCAAAGCACCCCCTGATTCTTGTGTCTCTAACTGCACCCTACCTCTTCCTCAAAGCACAGCTGCTTACTTTCACCATAAAGAAGGCTCATAACTGGAATCCAAGTTAATGTTTATCCCTTAACCTCCTGCTAGCTCCCTTCCCCTTTCCCATTCATCTCATTGTCCCTCTGGAAAGTTAGGGGGTATTAAATATCTGTGTTTGCATCTTCTATTCTCTGCCAGGCACATCCATCACCCATCTATCACAGGAAATAATGTGCACTTTGAGGGAGGATAAAGATGGGGCTCGCACTATTATATTATTACTAGTAATAAGTAGAGATGTCTGAAATCTCAGGCCAAGGCAGAAATATAACAAGTTCAAAGCCACACTGGAGTACACAGTAAGATTCCATGTCAAATGAAATCAAAACCAAACAAACAAACAAACAGGTAATAAGCTCTCTGATACCTTGAAGTGACAACGGATATGAGCAGTGCTTCCATGCCTTTGTCTGCCACATTTATTCCTCAAACATTTCCCACCATGTATTTATGGCAATTGCCACTTTCCAGCAAAATGAATGGAGGCTTAAGGACACAAGACCAATTTGTCAAAGTCCAAGATATGGGGGTGGAGAGGAGGGTAGAGTCTTTTATGGTCTGCCAAACTTGGGAGCCAGGGCTCTTAAAACTCCCATGCCCACAGCAAGTACCAAATTAAACATCCTTTCCTCTATAACTTTCTCATCATCTCCTGTCCATGCTCTGGCATTAGTCACTCCATCCCGAGTGCTCACGGCACTGCACAGGCCGTCACTTTCATGTTATATTGGGACTTCTCGTTCAGTCTCTCACACTCATCTCTGCTAGGAAGCCATGTCCTCAGAGACAGAAGTCATCACTTCACCTCTGGGCACCTCCATGAGCTTCCCAAATCATGTGAACTGCCATAAATGCTCTGTAAGGTCTGTTGAGTGAATTAAAGAGAAAATTTGGCTAGAAGAACCCTAAGAGGAAGCAAGGAGAAGAAAGACAGGGCCAAGGTCTGGTCCTGGCTGCTGTTCATCCCCCAACCCCCATCTTTCAAAGGAAGCTTCAGATTCGCCTGGCTTCAAATGCTATTTAGAAGATGGGATTATATACAATAAAGGGGCTTCAGGAAGCTGGGCTTTCTCAGTAATTCCTGTTTTTTTTAAAGAAATGGTATTTGAGGTTTTCTTATTATAAAGAGAAAGTAAAGTTATTTCAGAAAAATTAATGAAATTCATGAAGTTTGAGAACTTTATTTATTGGGTTCACCTAACAGAAAATGTGGAACAAGCTTAGTCTCTAGATGTGGCCTCTGGGAGGCTGCAGGGTCTAGTGAGGTCTGGGCTTCTCACTCCCTGTCCCCAGCCCCTTCAGTGACTTTTCTATTGTTGTCTCTGTGGCCCTTCTTTGAGGTTGAGTCACAGATTATTATTGGCTGTTTGAGAAAACCCTGACAGATGCCAATTAAAGACTCAAGGGCACCCAGGAATGACTTTGGCAGTAAGTCTAGAAAAGGAGGCTCTGACTTTGAAGGACCACTTGACAGAATTAATTCCTTCAACTAACTCAAGAAGAGCAGTGTCCTGAGAGGAACAACAAGGACCAGAGGCCCACACCTATTTCCTAGTTGTTTCAAGGGCCCGGTCTTCCTCCATGAGGAGTCGCTCCTTAGATGACTGGGGACACATCATTAGCAGGTGGTTCTTATGGGACTTTTTAGTAGCTCTTGTGAGAAGATTGTTACAAAGGTTCAAGTTTGGTGCCACCCAGCTCTCTGTTTCCTGGCTTGGGATATGACCACTTGAGGTATTAGCCCTCACCGGAGCCATGTACCAGTTAAGTTTAGGGCTTTACATAATGAGTGAGATAACAGAGATGATTGGTCATAGAGCCTCCATTACGTGAGCTGTCAAAACTCTTTCTTATGTTATGACTAGCCTGATTTGGGTACTTTGTTACAGTAATGCAAAGCTGACAGACACATCCTATCTTACATGTCTATCAAACATACCGACAAAGGGCCACGGAGCCCTCTGAGCTCCATGTCAAGTGAAGAAAAGGACTTCAGCATAAAAACATAAACCCAGAAGAGTACAAGGAAGATCTTGGCTTGGTACTCAAAGATCCTCAACACCTGATGGACTGCTCTCCATTAAGGCCAAATCTTTGCAGATAAATTAAGGACCCAAATCATTTAGTAGGCTCCTAATTCCTTGATAAAAGAAGTTATTAGTTCCTCACGGATCAGATCTCTTCAGGCACCACAGTTTGCTTCGTGGCCCTTAGAAAGCAATGCTGGCTGAGATGGTGATCAGCCAAGGGCAGACATTCAGTTCTAAAGACTGATCCCAGTGCTGGGAAACAGGACAAGAGGCTGGGGTCATCTTAATCTTTAAAAACATATTTAAAATCACTCACCCCAAGTCAGATTTGCATTACTACAATAACTGAAGCCAAAAGGCACTGGGCTATTTGGAGATAATTTGGTTAAAATCCAATGACATAATAGTGCACTTCCCAGCATTTGTTTAATGATTCCCAAATTCTCTCTGCGTGTCCCCCATCTGGGTACTGACAGTTGCAGCCCTGATGTGGCCAGTGATAGTCCTGCTGGGAGACCAGTTTCCCAAGGTCCCAAGCTGACCTGTTATGCAGAACCCCAAGGGTATGGTCCCCAATCAAGTAGGACACATCCTTCATTTTAGTAGTAACAGCATAAGTTTACTAATTAGGGGCACTGTCCCTGCATAGGCTGGTCTGTGGACAGACCAGGGAAAGGCATGCCAATGAATGCCCTCCGATTCCCTACCCAAGGATGGCTCTGAGCAAAAGGAATTCTCTCATGAGAATACAGCAGAATTGTATATATATTCCTTAAAAGGAAACCTGGCATTAAAATAATCTTTTCTCACCTATTTTTAAAACCAGAACTTTAAAAAAAATCTCATCATCCAGTTGTCCTTTGTATTGGTTTGCCCTTTCCATTAATTCTCTTCCTAAGTTTAGGCTGAGCATCTGCTACACGTCAAGTTCTTGACAATGGGACAGGAACCCCCAAAAATACTAGGCCAAGAATCAGCCTGCTATGGAGCACAGATAGGAGAAGAAGAAAATCCCTGTCTAGTGTGGAAATAATGCAGTGGTAACAGCTACAGGTCACTGAAACCGATGCCTCGGAAGTGGAAAGCCACAAGACAGGACAAGGCAAGGAGTCCTGCACCCACTTAGAGTTCAGTCCCATCCAATGGCTACAGAGCATTCGAGACCCAGATTCACTTCCATGATGCCAGCCCTGATAAATGACTTCTGTCCTACATGCAGCAGGCTCCTTGAAAGTTGAATGTCTTAGCATGTGTGCTCGGGTACTTATTCATGTGTGTCCCATTATTCCCTGATATACAGTTGTAAGATTCCGTATCAGAGCATAGGACCCGTGCCCCTCCCCCAAACCACCAACTTGAACAGCCAAGACACCCTGAGCTAATGATGCCATCTGTGAATTACCAACCTGAAGCCCCTTTATAAATTTTAGTGTTTTTTTTTCTTATAATCTTCTTATTCATCTCCCCTTAATAAATAAATACACATACATAAGCATAAAATTCCCATGCACATACATGAATAGACACACATATACAGATATGCTCACATACTGCATTTTAGGAAATTTCCTAAAGGATTTTAAGCCAGCAAACTCGTATCTTAAACACATGGAGTGATGTGTTTACATGTAGGCTTTGAGCATTGGCAGAGTTATGATACAGATTCCAGCTTTCGCCTCACTAGGCTTGCAGTGCTAGGCAAGGTGTTTCCTCTGCAAGAGGGAACATTAATTTTTGTTAATGCCCTGGACTAATTTTGACTATGTTCTCATGCCACATGGTCCATCTAGTCGCAAAAGTGTTCCATCAGTGTGCATGGTTGTTCTCATCTACACATGTCTCCTGGAAATGTATGCCCCCCCTTCCCATTCTGTTCCCATAAAGTTAGTACTTCAGAGCATTGCCTGCTCTACCTGAAGTCTCCTGGCCCAGCCATCACAAAGGGAATAATAGCAACACTTAAGTGTTGGGGGAAAGAATAATAGCTTCCATGTGTATGGAAACAGACCAGAGAAATTATTCATTGAGATGTTTATTCGTATAGGTCCAGGGCCGCATTATTTCTTGGGGATAGATTGGCAAATATGGTAGGCTTTGCTAGAGGAAGAACACACCCACAGCACTGTGATGGGTATATCAGCAGGGCATGTAAATGAAGTTAGTGGTCCAAACTGAGATGGATGTGGGTCCAGCAGAGACACAGGAGGAGGGGGAGTTATAAGGTGGACAGGGAGATGGTCTGTCAAAGGAAGAGGGGAACACTGCAGCGGACAAAGTGACCAGTGGGTAAACTAAGAATAGAAACAGAGGTAGGAACGGAAGTTCCACTGCACTGATGGGAATGTATAAATACAGTGGGAGAGACAGAGACAGATACTGGGTACCCAGAGCGTCCCACTCAACTAAGTCTCCATCCTTCAGTATTGTAGGGTCACAAATACTTCCTCATCCAGAAAGACCTTCAGAGGACCCATTTGATTGAAGATGTGCTCTGGAGAGGACAAGTGGGGGGGGGGGCATGTGTGCTCTTAAGAGATGTAACAGGAGTAGTAGAGAGAGATGGTGGCTCCACCCCAGCTAGGAAACATCTTCAACGGGAGGTCTTCAGGAGCTGGTTGAATAGCTGGAGGGTGAAGGAGGAGCCTCCCCAGTACTTTAGTGTTTCATCCCAGCCTCTCATTCTACTACCAAGTGGGCTGCCCCACCCCCACACACATATACAAACACACTAAAAATTCAAACAAACAAAAGGTTTTTTTTTGTTTTGTTGTGTTTTCTAGTTTTAGCTCTGAGATTTGAGTATCAGAATCAAGGAGACTGTGTCTAAACATGTCCTTGCTATCCAAATCTATCCCAAATTCTAAGCCTTTCCGAAGTTTTCTGAAGGGTTATCACATGGCTATCTCATTAGTTCCCACAGTTAAAGCAAGGGGCAGCTCAGAGTTCAACACGCTCATTAGGAACCTTTAACGTGGCCAGTGTCTCTCGTATACCTTCAGGTACTAATAGATAAGTATATAACACACGACTTAGGAAGAGGGATTCTAAAACAGCCACCCCAGCTCCTCTAGGTCCAGCAAGCTGTGTACTCACAGGAAAGTCACAAAACCCTCTCATGGACTGTACAACAGAAACAATTGATCCAAGTCAAGTGAGGCCACATGAGTCTCTGCTTGACAAACGACAAAGCTTGATGAACACTATAATTTAGCAAGGATCTGGGTTGCCCAGTGAAGGTTTAGGTGAGTGCCACATGCATCCTCTCCATGGACAATAAGGTGGAGGTGGGAGGGTGTGTCACCAAGGGTCTTGCCATGGCTCTGAGGAGGCCACCTGGAGACCCTGGCTCATCCTCTGGTGACAGTGTCCTACTCAGCACTACAGGAATGAACAGAATGTGAGCAAGTCAGAGCACTGAATCCAGCGACATGCCACTCAGGTTTCCTGGGCTCCTGTTAGGTGAGGCAGGAGAGTGGGGGTGACTTCTGGATTTCCCCCTTGGTTCCCTTTTAACAAAACGCTCTGAATGCCAACCACAGTTACCTTTACTTAATCACTCCACAGACTCCTCTGTGCAAAGCAGCATAATTAGACCCAAAATATATCACCCCGAGGCTCATTTTAACTATAAAATAAAAAAGCTAGAAATAAAAGCTAGATCCCAGTTTCAACAAAATTAGCAGATCATTTTCCTTTGGAGAACTCCTGGAAGTGGGTGTGTTCTTTGCTTGGTTCTTGCTATGTGGTCACTGTCCCAGCCTGGGTGAGGTAGCTGGGAGGGACCAGCCCTCTCTGGGATAAATAGGCCTGGAAATATGCCTTGCTCTTTAGCCCTAAGTGGGGACAATGTCTCTACAGGAAGGAAACTCAGGCGATAGTGTTCACATCCTGTCTAACTGCCTCTAACTGTGTGACTTTAGATACAATGCTTCCACCCTCTGACAGCCAGTATGGCAGTATCTATTCCAACCTCGGACAGAGCGGTGAGCTCCTGTGCCTTAGACCTTAGGACAGGACTGATATACCACAGGGTCAGACTTTCCCTAACATCTCTGAAGGAGACACTTGACATCACCATATGGGTGGCAGCATTTTCTCTGTCCTATGCCACAGAAAACTAAGGTGCACCTTATATGTTGGATACAAACAGCATGTTTCCCACAGAAACAGTTACCAGGTAAAATGTGGGTTCAAGGTTATGTGTCTTTTTGCAGTTCTCCTGCTCCAAATCAGCGTTCATAAAGGAAACAAAGGGGTACAGAAGAGAATATTGTCTATATAAGCATTTTTAGCCTAGGCCAGAACAGAAATACTAATAGTTGCAGACAATGTGTAATATTTACAAATATCTTCTATATATCACTTTTTACTATTGACAGACATCACTAATCAATTCAGTTCTTCCCATTGGGCCAACATGGAGCTCCTTCAATCATTTCAGGACAGTGTATCAGGTAAACACCACCGATCAACAAAAGGAGTCATGGGAACCAAGTCTATTTTATGACCCTGACTGAAGCTAAGGTATCAAAGCAAACACCAGTGTTTACATATGTTAAAATGCTACTGTGTTTGCCTAACATCCTGTGGAGAGACTGCGGATTCACTCTCCTTGTCTTGTCACTCACACGTCCCTTCTACCTTCTACCCAATCAAGCGTTCCCTCTCACCATCCAAACCAAGCTCCTCCTTGGTAATTCATGGAAACAATGTGTTATCTGACACATTAGGATCTGGCAAAATGCAATGGAGATGCATCAATCCTTCTAGGTCCTTGACTTTGGTTTTCATGGACTTTTCCTTTGTCCGTTAGTCATCATCAACAATCTATTGTTCAAACAGGTGAATTACAGAAAAGTAAGAGTGGCCATCTCGAGCAAATGATAGTTACAATGTGCTAACCCATAGGAGCCACTATTTAAGACGTGGAAAGGGGCATGCTGCAGTCAACACCTGCCTCCAGTCAAGGTCTAGTTAGGGATTTCAGAGGCACTGTTCCAGAAATGGCATGTGTCAAAAATATTGAATGCTTAATATTCCCAAGCAATGGAAACTCACCAATAAAAATCATGTCTGGAAAATTAAAAATGATGGGTGGAATGAGACTATTACCTCCTTGTCAAATTTCAATTTGAAATTAAATTGGGGCCTTGGGCACTAAGACAGAGACCCCTGACCCCTGAGTAATTACTTTCCAGCATCTCTTTCTTTACTTTGAAGGGGATCTTTCTATTCCTGGAATTTCTAGGAAGGCCTCTTTTGTGAAAATGAAGCTGTCATAAGAAAATCCCTTTCGGGTTTTCCTTCTGTTTCTTTTTCTTCCCGATTCAGGTTTCATTGTATTTGTATCAACAGATGAGCTACCAAGACTAAAGACTATCTTATAATAGCATTTCTGGCTCTGGTACCAGAACAAGGGACAAAAAAATTGGAAACAGGCCAGGCCAACTTTATATCAGCCTCTTGCTCCCTGAAATGTGGGCACCTGTCATTGAGAAAGCACACTTGCTGTGAAGACAGGCAATCTGGGGGAAATACACAGGTATCACTTCCTGGAATTCAAGGTAACATTTTGTTTAAATATTAGTTCCTTATTTCCTCATCTACTGTTACTTCACAGGACAGTCTGCTAAGGATAAAAGGACAAGGGCAGCACAGTCCCTTCTCTGGGGTCTAAGGATGTAGGAGAGAAACAACAGAAACTCAGCTTGCTGTGTACTAAGGAAGTCCATGAGCCAATGGCCCTGCCAGAGACTTGGGCTCCGAGACCAAACACCTAGCGGGTAAGGTACAGATTCCTCCAGTCTCAGGAGGTTAAGGAAAAACCCAAGCTTCCGGATATGGGGATGGTGAGTGTGGGGGACCATGAGATTGGAATATGTGGCAGATGAGATCATTTTTCCTGAAGGACACAGACCATATCTCACTCATGTCTGAGCCTTTTCTAAGGATAGCACGGGTTCTCACAAAATGTTGAAGAAATGCATGTGTCCTCCGTGCAGACACTACATGCATAAATATGTTTCACTCAAAGGGAAGTCAGTTTTCACATCACATGGAGAATCAGTTTTCATAGCAATTGCACAAAGAAGGCATATTTCCTACTAGACAGACAGGCACCACCTCCCAAACATCATATGGCCAAAGAGATAGCTGAGCAAGCTCATAAACAACAGTGACCCAAAAGCAAAATGGTCAAAAAAGGTTAGGTAAGATGAAAAGGTCTCAGCAGACCTGTTCTAAGTCTGTCAGAATTGACAGAGTCTGCAGTCTTGTCAATGCAAGAATGTGGACAGACCCGTCAGTCATAGCTTGTAGAACGTGGCATGACACAGCCACTCTAGAGCATGGCTGGGTAATTCCCTAGAAAGAAATTCATTGTCCCAGCAATTACACTACTAGATTTCTATTCAAAAGAAATTCAAATACGCTCACACTACACCTATAAGCAAATACCATAGCAGCATAACCTATAACAGCCAAAGTTGAAGGCAATCCAAAACCCAGCAACTAATACATGAATAAGGAAACATCATGTTCAGACAACGTAATATAATCCAGCAATAAAAAGGGACAAAGCATGACATGTCCCCAAATATGAACTGCAGAACATGCTAAGAAGCCAGGCATAAGAAATAAAACTTGTATGATTTCACTTTATGATGTCCCCCCCCCCCAAACACAAATTGGTACAGTCAGAAAGCCAGAGATATGAGGTGAGGTGGGGTGGAGAGGAGAGAAGTCATCCAGACTGGGGTACTGTGATGGTCATACGACTGTACAAACTTGAAGAACTCATGAAAACTAGAACATTTGGTGGTGATTACATTCTCAAGTATGAATCTGTGCTGGACCTCAAAAGTTAGGTAGGAGGTTACCAAGCCAAGAAGGCATGGTAGACAATGAAGCTGCATAGGCCATGCAGAAATAAAGAGTGTCAGGCATGTTTTGACAATACCCCAACATCTACCTTTCTAGACACTTAGGCACAATGTCAGATAAAAAAAAAAAAAAGAAAGTAGTTGAGGCAACAGTGGACTGCAGATGGTGAGAATGGTCTGAATGTCATAGGTGGTAGAGAAACCACTGGGTATTCAAGAGTAGGGACATGTCCTGACAAAGAGTACCAGCAAGAGGAATGTGTATTGGAAAGGCCAGTCAGTACAGTAAAGCATCAAAGAACACACCCGTAACACCAGCAGTAGTGAGCAAAGCCTACTTCACCATCACTCACTGGAGCTGATAATGCAGAGGGACAGAGACTCATTGGACCAGATTGAAAGGAAAGTAACAGACCACTTACTTGGTTCAGACCCTGTTCTAAAGAACTGGTGCTCTAAAGGAAAGGCGGGGAGATAAGAGCCTGCTTTATACCAATTGAGCCAAATGGATTGATGATCGCCTGCAGGTTCATTCCAAAGAAAGGAAATAAAGATTAGAAAGGTCATAAAATGCTTATCTGAGGTACACTCGGGAGCCATGCATAGGAGGCTTCTAACTCAGTAAGAAATGGTGGTACTTCAGCACTGGAAGGATGGTAAGTGAAAAAAATGGCCAACGTTTGACAAGACTGTGCAGCCCAGGGAAGCAGGAGCTCTAGGCACTGCAGTGTTCTGTGGGTGCTACCAAATCTTCAGTTTCCATCTGTCTGTCTGTCTTTATTATTATTTATCTATTCATCTATCATCCACCTGTCATCTACCTATTTATTCATCTATCTACCACTTATCTACCTATCATCAGTCATCTATCTATCATCTATCTATCATCTATCTATCATCCATCTATCTATCTATCATCCATCTATCTACCTATCACCTATCTATCACCTATCACCTATCTATCACCTATCATCTATCTATCACCTATCATCTGTCTATCATCTATCATCTATCTATCAATCTATCATCTTTGCATGTTGGGGCATGGGATCCTGGGCCTCACTTCCAGTCCAGCCTTGCTTCTTTAGAGGTGTGGAATACACAGTCAAGGATCAGGCATATAGAGTAAGCAGGAATAGACAGAGCCAAATTCTTAAAGAACTGTGGCTCTCGGGCTCCTTTTAGGAATCACAGTCTCCCCAGCCACCGCTAGAACAATATTTGCTAACTTGGGCTCTGTATCCACGAAGCAGCTGTCATTGAATAGCCCCATCCTGGCTCCTTCCACAGCACAGCAAAACAAAAGTGCCACTCTGTCTTTGAAAAGCTGAAACCAGTTATTAGGGAATCATAATATATGAGTAGTTAAAGTTTAGAAAATCTCACACACAATATTTCTTAATTAAAAGTTTTCATTTACGATATTTTGATCATGCTTTTATTCTCTTCCACCCTTCCCCAGATCCTCCTCACCTCCCAACTTCATGATTTCTCTCTTTTGTCTCAAAAATAAAAAAATCAAAACAACAAAAACAATAAGTCAAAAAATGCAAAACAAAATGAAACAACCTCTCACGGCCCCTCCCCAAATACTGAGTTTGCTTTGTGTTGGCCGGTAAACTGGACAATGTGCAGAGAGTGAGACTTCAAAGCTCTCAGCCCTAAACAGGATGTCATCATTAAAGCCCTTCCCAGGATCGAGGGAGCTATGTGGAGGAGGAGGCAGAAAGACTGTAAGAGCAGAGGTGGGGGACAAGACAAGAAAGTGCCTTCTGGACACAACACGACTGGTGTTCATGTGACTCAGATGCTGACAGCACAGGTTCAAGCCAGCCAAATTCCAGGACTGGAAGGGACAAGTAGACACAGATTCCCACACCTAACCAGGAAGCCATTTGCCATTGATACCTGATAGGAAAGGGGAAACCAACTTTCTCCAACGGAAAGTCACTGGCTATATCAACCACACTCCAGTGCAGACCCGTGCCCAGAAGTAGTTGACCATCACAAAAACATACAGTATATTTTTTTGTCTTATCTCAGGAAAGTGGGGATACTGTTAACTATTATGACCCTATAGCAGCATGGCACTAGTCAGTGTAAGCTGATTACTACTTTCCTTTACACATTAGTTTATCTGCTTGGTGCACTTCATTCACTTCTTCATTTATTCACATTTTAATTCCGTATTTACTGAATAACTCAGTATGGTGGTTGATGTTATAGGACTCAAAAACATAGTGGGGATTAAAAAATAAGACACTTCCCTGGACTTTCTCTTTCACAATGCGAACAAGACAATAACCAAACAAAGCCTAGGGGAGATCTGCCAGGAAAGATACAGAACCTTGTTACAATGTTTAAAGTGGGTGGACGGAGGGAACCCTGTTACAATATTTAAAGCGAGCGGTGCTGCAGACTGGCCTCGGGATCAGGAAGCCTCTCTAATTAGGTGATTCCTGGGTCAATCTGACCACAGCGAGAGAGAACCAGCATGCAGACACCAAGTAGAATCCTGTTTTATGTGTGGGAGGAGCACATAGAGGGATAAAAACGAGGTAGAGAGCATCCAGAGTGGTCAGTGATTGGAATTGTCTCCGATCTGAGATGAGAAACTGCCAGAGGGTTTGAGCAGAGGGATGGCAAAGCCAAGTGTGCTCAGCTCTGCTAGGAACTGGTCCCTGTTAGGGTCTCAAAGTTTGCCCTTACTTTAAGCAAGGTGGTGGGGAGATTCCAATGTTAGTGATTGGGGGGGGGGGGAGCGGGGTCTGGGAATAAAGACAGTCACACCATGGCACAGCAATCTTCCCCGCTTCAGAATGGAGTGGTTATGCAGAAAAGTACCCCCAAATTAGCACTGACCTTTGTATATGAGAGAATGCAGTAAAGAAATTGTCGACATGATTGCTCCAGGCTATGGTTAAGGGGAAGGATTTTATTGTAGGTGAAAGATAGAGGCATCTGGAAAGTCCAAAGCAGAAAGAGAAATAGGCTGGACATGGGCAACACTATTTGCTAGAGGAAGAAGAAAAGCCACAGCCTTGTACGGTTAGGGTAGAAGGGGGTGCCTTGCCTTTATAAAGGGCATCTGGGAGAAGGGAAGCCTGGTAAGCGAGAAGGCCAGGATGCTACCGTAGGGGTTTTGAAATGTCTAACAAGTGCTCATGGGTAGGAATCCAGAGGGCATGGAAGGAACATGAGTTTTGATAGGCAACCCCAGGTGGATGCCAACAGAGCATCCCTTCTGCCAGAGGCAAGGCGAACGATTGCTTTGGGCAGACAGAAACCAGTTTTACAAATTCCTAAGGAATGCTGGCTTTTACCAGCAGGTATCCTCTTGTAGTTCAGTCCGGTCTCATTTCTGGATATACGGATTTTCTGTTGGACCACGAAACTGAACATAGGCAGAATTCACACAGTAAAGCCACTAAGGAAACCAGGATACTAGAACCCCAAGCTCAATTACCACTTGAACAAGACCAGAAAAAAAGGCAGACGAGTCTCTGGAACATTCTACCTTGTTCACTTACAAAAGCCCTTTTCTCCATTTAGTAGTAACACCCCACTCCTGCTGGTTTACTGGACAAATTCTAAGCCATACTTTCTTTTAATAATTTAAGTTAGCCTTCATGGTCTCCCAAATCAGCTGGGGAAAATCGGATCCTTTATTGTAAAAATGAAGCAAAGGCATCCAACAATAAATCCACTCTGAGACTTCAAAGAATTTACTCACAATTAGAACGTGATCACGGCCCATTGTGATGACTGTCCGGTTCACTGTGCGAAGCAGCTGGACCATGATCTCTTGGATGTGGTCATAGGTGAAGGCCTGAAAAGCAGTGAGAAACATCCCTTAGAATCACGACACTGGGCCTACTCTTCCAAAGACAGAGATGGGAGTGGCCACACATAGATCCTGCACACCACAGATCTCGGGTTCCGTCAAGCAAGACATCTAGGTCTTGTCTAGACTTAACCTCTCCATTCTCCATCCCTTTAACGTCCCAAGGTTCAAGGGTGGGAGGGACAGAGGAACTCTCTCCTGATTTCTTCATTTTTACAATTCTTTTTGCTGACATCATATCTAATAACTTGTATCACATGCATATGTCATTCATGGTTACGGTACAAGGAACTAACATTTTAAGTTCTTACTAAATTGGTATTCCGCTAAGCACTGATTCATCAAGAACATTATGATCCCCACTATTCAGATGAACAAATGGGAGCTCAGAAAGAGCAATTAGTTTGTCTGATGGTTACTCAGCAAGGAACTTGGGGAGGGGTCGAATCTAACATTCTGGTCCTAGAATCTGTCCCCTTACACACTGGAGCATTGAGGGCAGGGTCACAGATCTCTGGTCTGCTACAGCTTCATTAGTCTCTGCCATCTGTCAAGATGGATCTACTGTTTTCAATTGGGCCAACTTCTAGCTCCTTCCATAACTTCTGATCTTTTTTCTCTTAGAATATCTTCAATGCTATGTGTTCATTATTCTTTTATCTTTTCTCCATTCCTTTACAATTGCATCAAATTTATATAATGGCCTCCACGTAGCATACTTTCCCCAGGATTATATCTCTTGCCTTACAAAAATAGATATTAAAAGTACCCCTTTTGTCTAGACCTCTTGACCCTGGCTTCTTTTAAGCATCCATTTCATTTTAGTCCAAAGAGCATCAATTAGACTGTTGAGGAAGTTTGGTATTTAAAGTGCAAACCTGTCACATTCCATTGTTCGCTCTGAAAGTCCCCACTATGGAGACTGTCTCAGGGACTATTCTGAGATCAGGTGGACTTGACTTTGAATGTGACTTTGCATCTCACTTCTCCTAATCTGAGCTGGGTGACCTTGGGCAAATCACTTTTCTTTTGTGTTGCAATTTCTGAATGTATAAATGTGACCAACATCAAAAACTTGAGGTTACTGATTTGAAGCATCAATTACAGACCAAGGTAAAGCCCTCCATCCCCAGAGTTTTGAAGTGTCCACCTACAAGTGCTGAGTGGCTGCTGTGACTCAACATAATCTTGATCTGCATCAGCACCCTTGGCCAAGCTTGTAGATTCCCTGCACGTTGCAGAAAGTTCATTGTGAGGCAATGCATAATATAAACCCTGGCTGATATGGAAATGTCACCCAAAGAATGTATAGCTTATATGCAAATAGAAAACCTTCAAGATGATAAACCTGTGCTAAACTATAAAAGTGCAGCCACAAATCAGCTGCTCTTAATTGCTTCAGTGCCAGGCAAGTGGCGGCTAACCCAACAGAAGTGTTTTCCAGACCCAAACTAAATGGTGGCTTGTAATTGAAATGACAAAATCAGTCTTCCTATTATGGCTCTGGCAAAGAAATTAATTCACCCAACCTAAACACATTGCAAATTGCAGTGATTTTTTTCCTTCAATAATTATAGGTGATGATATCTGGAAGGGGCTCTAATTGATCTCCCCTGCACAAACCCAACAGAAAGAAGAGAGCTGGGTGTGACTAGACTGAGGTGGGGCCAACTCATCTTTTTGAGTCACTTTATACCCTTGGTGTTTTGAAATAGAGAATAGTATCTCCATAGCATGAGATCACATGAGGTGAGTGTAAGTCAAGAGAACCCAGACACGGTTCTGAATTATAACTCCAATTCAATTGCAGCAAAGGATGCCCTCTGTTCTTTCTTTTGACCAACTGGAAAACCTTGCTCAGGTGTGAGTATTTGTAATGCTGCTCTTTCATTCAGGCAAATACCACCCCCTGATGTGAGATGTCTTTCTGTATGCTGTGAATATACTTTGTTACCATTTGTTAATAAAGAAGCTGTTTTGGCCTATGACAAGGCAGCTTAGAGAGAGGCAAGTGGGAAATCTCAGCATAGATCAAAGAGGAAGTAGCGTAGAGTCAAGGAGAAGCTTCAAGCTACCACCCAAAGGAGCAAGATGTGAAAGTGCCCATAAGCCACTACCCATGTGGCAAGACATAGATCAATAGAAATTGGTTGAGCTGGGTTATATGAGCTAGCTAGTAATGAGCTAAGCCATAAGCCAAAACAGTTTGTAATTAATATAAGCCTTTGTGTGATTATTTGGAACTCAGCAGCTGTGGGCAGGTTCAGGCTAGGCCAGGTCAAAAACTTATGGCTACAATCCCCTTTTTATTTGTTTGTTTTTAGAGACATGGATTCTCTGTGTAGCCTTGGCTGTCCTGGAACTCTCTCTGTAGACAAGGCTAGCCTCAAACTCAGGTATGTGCCTGTCTCTGCCTCCACAGTGTTAGCATCAAAGGCATGCACTGCCACTGCCCAGAGCAAACATTCCTTTTTAATAGGGGGAGTCCTCTTAGGTCAGAGAAGGCAGTAGGTAAATAGCATCTAATTGGTATTTAGTAAGACTGTGTTTTCACTCAGTTTTAAGGCCACATTTATGGCAAATGTGCAAGCAAAGAAAAATCCCAAAACCTGAAAAGAAAACAGAATAAGGATTACATTTCACTTCAATAGAACATTTCTGATAAAATCAACTGAGGGGCCTCCCTTGGGAAATACAGTTCTGACAGGCCATCCACAGCTGATTAGATACCAAAAGTTTATTTCTCTGCAGAGCTTGAGAATTCTCCAGGGGTGAGAGGTCACTGTGTGAAAGATATCATTTGGTGTCGGTCCATTGCTTTGGAAAAGGATATGGCTTTATTGCCCGGTGCTAACATCACCTGTCTGAGACCTGATGGCAATATTCCATCTCTTCCCCCACAAAACATCAGCGCTTATAGACTTTTTCTAAAGATGTATTTTATTTTTATTTATGTGTGTCTCTGTGCATGTGAGTGCTGGTGCCTTTGGAAGTCAGAAAAAGATTGCTAGATGCCCTGGAGCTGTTGGAACAGAGGGTCATGAGTCAGTGATGATACCTGATACAGATGCTGAGAATTAAACCTAGGTCCTCTGGAAAGGCAGGAAATACTCTTAACTAAGTGAGCTATCTCTCCAGGCACCAGCGTGCATGTACTTTGAAGTAGCCCATTTGTTATGTGTCTTATTTCCTATTTCATCAGTGAAGTAAAACCTTGACAGATGCCAGCTTGTAATTAGATAACCTGATTTTCTTTAACACTTTGAAAATTCTACCTTGACACAGGGATGCTGAACACTTACAATGGGTAGCTATATAAAATGTTGCTAATTTTCATGAAAATTATAAATGCATATAATTTTTAGAATTTCCAAAAGACCATTTTCAAGCAAAACAACAAAATCCCGTGTCCTTCCTTCACCACAGACTCTTTCCTATTCTGGTTGTCAGAGCTGTGAGTCTGATTTTATGAGTATGTCACCTATGACGGGCTCACATCCTTCCATTTTTAAAAAACAGTTTGTTTTTCCCAACTGCTGGCAAAATAAACTGAGGACCTAGGTCCTCCAAGGTATGGATGAGGGGGAGGTTTTGATTGTGGAGGTGAGGGAGACTATAGCCAGAGGCATCTGAGAGAATTCAGAGCACCCTGGACTGGGCCCTGAGAGAGGGGAAGGGGAAGAAAAAGAGAGCGGGGCCAAGGGAGACCAAGAGAATGAAGCAAGAGAGGAGGGACCAAGTCAGCGCTAGCCAAACCGGCAATGTTATAAAGGAATGAGAACGGGGAAGGGAAGCCTGTGAGCTAGATAATTTATGGTACGAGGCAGGGTAAGAAGAGCTGAGAAAAGCCCGCATGCCAACATGGACTCTATGATGCCAAGAGAACCTGGAGGCCAGCATGCATTTTGGTATGCTAATAGGCACCCCAGATGTCCTTTGTCCAGAATTTCTCTTGAACCTGACAGGGACATTTTGTGTTAAGTATTGGCTTGAAAGAGGAGTATTTTACTCTCTCTCTGGTCAGGCCCATGTCTCCTATCTTTCCTCCTGATCATTTAGCTATAATTAGGGTCTGATCAATTTTTAATATTTAAATGCTTGAAACACATACAGGCCATTTCATCCAAGCTGTAAGCTGTGATCAATTCTCATTTCTTTGGGTATATGTGCATATATGTATTTATGTATGTATGTGAATGTGTATATATGTGTGCATGTACATGTGTATATATATATATATACATGCATTGGTGTGTGTGTGCATGTGTGTGCATATACATGCATGTATATGTGTACACACACACACACACACACACACACACACACACACGAGCGCGCGCGCGCATGTGCACTTATACCCATAGAGGCCATAAGTTTCCTAAATCACTTTCTACTTTATTATTTGGAATAGTCTTTCACTGAACTCAGAGCTCATCCAATCAGGCCAAAGTGCTTTAGGGATTTGTCTGTGTCCCCAGTATCCCACCTCCAAAGGGGTTAGAGACAAGATTAAGGACATAAGGTTACATATACAGCATTAAACCTAAATGGGGGAAGAGAGAACACAGATGTATCCTCTGCCAGGGAACAGCTGTAATATATGGCTGCTAACATTGTCCTTGGCTGTGTCCTTATACAAGAGGCCTTTCCAATTTCATTCTTATCTTGAAGAATCCCAAACACTCACCTGGAAAGAAAATACCTGACTTTGAAGAGATAGTGACAACCACCATCAGCACAGACTCCTGCCGTTTTTCCCTTTGGCCATCATGAGAGGTATGATTTTTCATGACTTTGAGCTTTGATTCAGTAGCCTCCCTTTCTTAATTAAATACTATCCTTGAAGGGTTTGCTGGACCACCACTTGGCTTTGGAACCCAAGCTGCAGAAACAGCCTGAGGTAGAAGGAACTCAATTCAGTGCTGGGGGAGGTAGTCAGTTGAGGTCAAGCTTAAGGTGGGCAGTAGTGCTACATCATGTCACTTCACAGGGTGACTGCCCATTTTCTGGGTAAAATTTCAGCGATATCTGAGAATTGTAATGCAATTAGCCTGATTAGCCTTTGGGGCAGGGGAGAGATCTAAAGGCGGCAGCAGCAGTAAAGGATATGGTCAAAGGGTGGGGAGGGACATGAGTTCTAATTTTGACATTGACAGCTAACATGGTTTTTGACTCACTGTATATCAAGACCTGTACATGAAGACCTGGCAGCCCATTACATGTCTCTCTGCTCTGGTCCCAGATGTGAACCCTCAGGATCCTTAGATAAATCAATGACCTATCTGGGCAGGATCTACTCAGGTTCCAGCTCTGTTCCAGCTGGTTCAAGCTCTTCCAGTTGTTCAATGTTCAATGCTGCCTTCAGCCTTCCATGACTCTATACAACTGTCTTCAGCAGTATGAGCAGGGCCCTGCAAACCAGTCTCACACCATAGAGACTGCAGAGCGGCCACTAACCATGCTCTCTCCTTGTCTGTCTCTGTCCTAAACAAACTTGGCGCTCTGTCCCTCCGTATCTTCATTGTGCATTAGGTACAAAGCCCCCACACTTCTAGAACTGTTCTGAGAACTTCTGAAGAGCTCTAACCCTGTCTGCTAATGCTTTCTGAGGCTTTCCTTTATTGCATATTTGTCTAAGCACTTCGAAGACATTAACTCAGTCTACCAACCCAAAATGCAGAGCTTACTGTAGCTCAAGACTCTCTAGGATGCGGGTATCCCACCTGCTATGGCAGGAGAATCTTGCAATCACCTGTGAAATAAAGACAGAACTTCTATATTCCAGATGTTCAGATGAGGAAAACAGGACTCTGGATTTTGTCACACATTAAAGAAATGTTATTCCAAGTCTCAGTCTCAGGCTATCCAATTCCAGTCCCAACCTGCCTGAATCCAGTCCAGGCTTGTCCCCTCTAGTTCTGGCCTGCTCGATTCCAATACAGGCTTGCAGCTGCCTACCATCTATCTCTCCACGGATATGACTGTGAAGGGAGAGGGTATTTGGAGAAGCTAAGTCACTCTTCAAATCCATCTTAAGGGCATCCTAAGATATGCATTTGTATACATATCTGTTTATATAATATTTCCATAATTGTTGTGTCTTCAGGTAGCAAGTCATAGGAGTTTTGGTGTCTAATTCACACAATGGAACAGACAGTGGATATATCTTGATTTGGAAAAAGATGCTTAGTGCATTCTGTAATTGACTATAAAGCACTACTTTATAAAAAAGAAAAACTCAGGTTTTACCAAAAAATTATTGTAAAATGCTTGAAATTGTTAATATTGATGTCTGAGAAGGAGAAAGAGGGATATATATGATATTCAAGGGGACCTTTTACTTGCTAAGGTTCATTGGAAATTTTCACAATAGTTGACACTGGAAGAAAGATAATTCTCTATGATGGAGTAACAAAAGGCAGCCGGTATTGCTCAGGAAATGAATTCACAGGAAGCAGTGGATCCTCTCAGGACTGCAATGTACTGCAGCAGCCCTCATCCTCTCTTTCAGGTTGGTGAAGTGTTGTGGGAATGTTCCCTGCCCCCTATTCTGAGACCTCCCACCCACGCTAGGGCTACAGTGTAAACCTGGTCTCACACACTAGTTGCTATTGTTAACATCACTGCCTGACAGAAGGTACAAAGTAACAGTTAGCCTTCTTTTAAAATGGCACAAATGTGAAATGTTTTATTCCATTTACCAAATGCTTTTAACTTCCATTTCATGACAGAGAACACAGACACACACCACACACCAAAACCATCACTTTCAGCAACAATGCAAATCTCACTGTGCTTAGAGAAAATCACTGCTTTTCTGCAGATCTTGCATGTTTGGTTTATTAGAACACACCGGAATCTCCAACCTTCAGCCTAGAGAAGAAAAAAAAATTCAAACCTCTAAATGTGTAACTCCAACATCTTAATGCTGATAAATGAAGACTAGGTGAAGCCACGTATTTATACTTATGTATGCACACCAGACATGCACAGATTTGTTCTCTGTTCTTCAAAATAAGAGTCACTTACAGGGACTGAATAAAAGGATCTGAATAAAGGCCACCAGTAACATTTGTTCATTCCAACTACATTCCAGGCAATGGGCTGTGTGCTCTGTATTTAACACAATGCACCTTGAAAAACATGCGGGAGCTAAGTATTATCCTATTTTAAGGTGTAAAACAGGATTCATTCTAGTTATTATCACTCAGTTTGTACTGAGCACTTGATATGCAGCAGGCACTGTCGGTACTCCATTTCTCTGAATCCTGAGAACAAACTCCCATGGATGCTGCACTGGCTCTTCCTATGGTATAAATGAAGCAACAGAGAGGTATATGGTTGGTCCAGGCACAAGACTCCGGTGATAAAGCTGGAGGAGAATCCTGTCTTTCCGGCCACTCTACTCCCTGTGCTAGTTAATTATAGCAACACTTCACTGTTTGTAATATCCAAATGAACAAGCTCAGTAAATGTACCCAAATCAGAAATCTCGTTGCAGCTGGATATGGTGAGGCAAGCCTTCAATGCTAGCACTTGAGATGCAGAGGCAGGTAGATCTTTGTAAGATCAAGGTCATTCTGGACTGCGGAGTGAGTTCCAGGACAGTCAGAGCTACATGGTGAGACATTATATACAAGGATGAGGAAGAGGAGGAGCAGGAGGGGAGGAGGGAAAGGAGCTTGTGAAACTGCCATAGAAAATAAAGAGTAACAAATATTACACGATCGGGGGATCTGCAACCCCAAATATTTCACCCTAAAAACAAGCGCATCATCCTTCAAATCTGAGGCTGTGCTTCTTGCTGTCCTTTTCAGAGTTCCGTAAGCAAAGTAACAGGCTTAGACAGACTTACTTTGAAAGCCCATCTCACACATATCAAGGCTACTAAGAAGAAAATTCCCTCCAGTAAAAAGATAATCAATACAATCACACAATAATTGAGTTGTAATTGAGCGTTAGCTAATACACTATTCATGTTTAAATAGTTACTTAAGCCATTATTAGTTCCAATTATTTGTTTCATATTTTGGTGCTGATTAACCATTTCTGTCCAAATATTCCAGACTTCTTTCTCTAAACTGTTCTAAAATATGAACTCCCAAAGTTTACACACAAACTGAATGGAAAGAGAAAATGGCCCTGAAGCCATAAGTTCCCATGAGTTTTCTACCAGGAAAGCGGGACTTAGTAGGTTAGCCAGACACTTAACAGAAATCTCGTATTCATCCTTCATCAGTGTTCTTGCATGGGCTACTGAAAATTACAAGATACATTAGAATAAGAACACAATGAACAAGGCAACCTGTTTAATTCTGATGGCCAGAAAGTTCAGAATGGTGCTTATGTAACATTGATTTTTATTAATGAGTAAATAAATTACTTAATCTTTACTGCTTGTGCTTGCTTGGTTAATGATGCATTTGAAAAAGCACACATCTATGGGAACAAGAAGACAAAGGAACTTCATGATACCGAAGATCTTTGAAACTCCTTATCCAGAAAGCTATCAAAGATGGACTCTCAATCCACACCTCCACATTCTGCCTCCCAGTAAATCTCCTGCCTCCCCTCAAGGCTGTTCTCCCCTCTTCCTAACCCTCATCTGACTATTGATCGATTTTTCTTCTTTCCCTCTTTACCACCAGCTTTTATCTCCCGTTTCTGCACAGGCTTAGTCATACTGTGGTACCTTTGGACATCAGCAAGACCTCCCACATCCCAGACAGTTCTGTAACTCTGACACCTGCAGTCCCATACAAAGTATTACATCCTTGACTCAAAGCTAACTGTCCTGTTACTGTGCAGCCCTTAGTGGGGGGGGGGGGGTGTTAAGAAAATGAGCTCTTCTGAGGAGCAGGTTATAACATTCCCACACCTGCCTGCCCCTCACACTCCTAAACAAGGAGATGGCGAGTCATCAGAGAACTCTTTTGAGAATAGGAATTGGGTCTATGTCATTATTTTAGTTTCAACATCCAGCATGAGTAGTTTGCATGTAAGTAATTGGGAGAATTTTTTATCAAGTAGATATAGATCTTATATAATTAATTAGGAGCCCTACCAGGAGGGCAATGGGCACCGTTGAGAGAATGAGGAGGGATTCTTTGAATGAGGAAATGGAATCAGAGTGGAGAACCTGGAAGCTTCAGGGCATACAAGGTTTTTTTTTTGTTATTGTTTTTGTTTTTTAATTGTTTCTTTGTTATTATTGTGTATGTGTATGTTTAGCTGTTATTGAAACACAGTTTGATCTCACACAAAAGACAGGGGTGTGGGGGAGCCAAAAATCAACACAATCTTCTCTCTTTCCTACAGTGAAAATACCCCTCATCATCCCATCATCCTTCAGGAACATAGCTATTGGCAACTCATTCGGCAATGGCTGATAGTGTTCCCACAGCAGGAACTCCCCAAATTAAAACCCTATGGTTCTCTTGATTTACAACAGGCTCTTCCTATAATATCCATCCAAGTCAGGCAGACCCGACTCTGAGACACCTAGGTACACTCACTATACCCAGGCAGAACTCAGCTCTCTCACTAACTAATCCACTTAGGGATTGCCAGTGACTGTAGGGAAATTGCCAGCAAAAGAGGCTTTAGAATCATAGCCCTGAACTACTTCTTTCTCCAAGACAAGACTGAAATAAGGATGCCAATTTCCAGTGCATAAGAAGTGGCCAGAAAAGGCCAAAAAATGCTGAAGAGCAAATGTGTTTCCTTCATCCTTATACAAACACATCTTTGTTCTTTTAGTTGAGAACGGATGTGATGAAAACCTTCCCCAGAAAGCCTTGGTTGTAAAGAAAATCTTCGGCTGTTCTGCCCCTAACCATGGTGCTGAAGAAAAAAAAAAAAAACCATGAAAGCTTTCTCCTTGGTTGGAAAGGTGCAATGTCTCTTCTGGACCCACAAAGAGATTGTTTTAATTTTTTTTTTTTTTTGAAAATGGTTTTTCTGTGTAACCCTGGCTGTCCTGGAAATGACTCTATAGATCAGACTGGCCTTGAACCTACAGAGATCCACCTGCCTCTGCCTCCTAAGTGCTGAGATTAAAGGTGCATGCCACCACTGCCAGGATGGGTGTTTTCATTTTGTAGTAGCATGTTCCATGTGCTTTCTTTTTCTCCACCTCCAAATTATGGCTATATTTTTAAAAAACATATTTCAAGTTTTTTGTTATTACCGATAGTACTGTGTTCAGCCAGTTCCTTTTGCCACATTTGGGTAGTATACGCCATTTCCTCTACTTCTTCTCTCTGTGACCAGCTTATACACCTACAGTACATTGGGGGAAGCCAGGTGTAGTTTTTTCTGGTATATTGAAAAAATTCTAATTCTGTTGTGTTTTCTTGGGCCTCTACTTTAGTTTTAATGTAAAATAAAGTTAAACACTTCATTTCTAAGTCTATGTCTTCAGTGTCCCCACTTTAATAAAATTTAAAACAATTTGGGGGGATTTAATTGAAATAATTTTTTCACACAATATATTTTGATCATGCTTTTCTCTACCTCAAGTCATCTTGATCCTCTCCACCTCTCTAGCCACCCAACTTTATGTTCTCTCTCGCTCGCTCTCTCTCTGATAAACGTACAAAAAAAGAAACATACAAACAACCCTCTAAGCCCCCACAAAACTGAAAAATAAGTTATACAAGCCAAAGACCAATAAAACAGAGCCTGTGGCACCATGCACAAGACCTGCACAGATTAAGACAATGTCTTATATTTAATGCATGGCTCCAGTCCTTCCCCAACCAGCTCAGGGACAAGGAAGTCTCTCCTCCGAATGTTCAGCCAGCAGCAGGTCAACCCAGTGTATGACTATAATCAATTTTTTTTCTGAGCTAAACCTATGTGTTCATTCCTGGAAGAACCTTACGGGTTTCTTGGGAGGAGTTCAGTGTATGGAAGTAGTTACCTGCCTCTTGTGTTCTGAGATCTGAGATGATTTTGGATCCTTTCAAAGCTACTTGGATGCCAGGCTGATGTTTCCCCCACAACATACACCCCACTGTTAAAGTGAGATGGTCAGAACAATATCTGTTATAACTCAGTACCTCAAAAAATATCCTCTAGCATCTGCCACTTCAGCCTACAATATTGTGAAATAGCATGGACTCTTAAAGCAAAGGGTTGCTCTCTCTGTCTCTCTCTGTCTCTGTTTCTCTCTCTGCCTCTCTCTGACTCTCTCTGTCTCTCTCTGTCTCTGTCTCTCTCTTTCTCTCTAGTTTTTCAAGACGGGGTTTCTCTGTGTAACTTTGGAACCTGTCCTGGAACTCAATGTGTAGATCTGTGTCTATCTCCCTTGAGCTGGGATTAAAGGCATGTACCACCGCCACCCAGCTGTCTCCAACTCTCTAGCATTAGGCACAGCACAGGAGGATGGGACATATAAGTCAACCCTATCTGCTTCTCAGAATTAGCATGTAGAGCTCCCAAGAAGTGCTTCAGCTTTACTGTAAGATGTTAGAAACTACCAAATACATACATAAATACATCATGTCAGTGATGGACAGGTAAGAACAGGCTGATAAAAGATTGAACAGATAAGCCAAAGAAGATTGCCCGTCTACTTTATATTTCAACAATTAGAATTTGATGCAAAAATTATATACCAGACATCTGTTAAGATTAAAGCCACTAACAACCTTTTCCTTGTGTATACCATCTTATTTTCAGTTTTTCATAATACAATTATAAGGATGTGACATTGTATGTTGTTTTCTAGGACAGATTTCAAATATACTAATAATTAGAAATGGGGAGTACTTTAGAAAAAAAATTATTCCTCTTTGACCTTTACTGGATCATGTCGTTCTTGGACCCAGATATCAAGGCACCCCTTTTCTCTAAGGAGCAGCTCTATCCACAGGAGAAGGAATTTCACTTTTGCAGAGATTGGTTTTCTGACTCTTGTCTTGAGAGACATAAGCAGTATCAGCCTTGCGGCATGCTTCTATCTCTGGCCCCCTGGGGGAAAGATGTGTGGTATAAACTGTAATATCGAGTAAAGTCAGCCATCTCTTCATCTATTCAGATTACACCTCTAAATTATGCAGGAATCCTTTTTAAAAACATCTATCATTTATTGTACAGGCATCACCAGAAATGAAAATGCAGTCATACATATGAAAGCTCTGGATTCACAGCTTCTCATTTTTCTGGGTTGTGCTCAGGTCCTCCTGCCTGCAGACTCTTTCTGCAGCACTGCAGACATCTGTTTTCTGCTTCCCAGTTAATACGTCAGAAGTGTTTTTATAAACACACTGGATAGATAAGGGACCTCTCTGTTTTTATTTACCCTTGATGAGATGCAGGGGAAAGGTTTAGATCTAGACAGATTAAATTCGGGCTCCGCCACAAAATTGCTCTGTGGCTGGAGACTATTGAACTACTTAAACCTACATTTTGTTCATCAGTAACACTTAACCATAGGACTGAGGGGAAAGCTCTTTGTTATATTTTTAGATATAAATTTCTTGATATTATATTTGACTCCTGCATAGCATATTAATATTTTAATACATGGCTCTATCATGAAGTTTAATATAAAACTGTGTATGAATGATTAAAACTAAAGATTGAGTTCAAATAAACTCAACATTTGGGGACCATCCCAGAGCATTGAGTGCTTACTCTCTCTCACCTAGAATCACCATCACTGAGATGGAAAGGTTGGAAGATAAATGAAATCTAGTTTGTATAGCAGATGTGTGTGAGTGAACTGCCTCCAATCACAGCCTATTAGACATAAATCTAGAAATAGAATGCACATGTTCCTAAAGGCTGCTGGCAAGCTCTAACATCAAACATCATTTTTGCTGCCACCAGAACCCCAACCAAGACTGTACAGACATTGTTCACTAACTAAACACATGCATTTATTTGTTTATGGCAGCTTTTTAAAACCAGAACTACATCATTTCCCCCTTTACCTCCCTCCAGTGTCTCCCATGCAACCCTCTTGCTCTCACTAAAATTCATGGCTTTTTCTTTGTTATTTCACACACACACACACACACACACACATATATATATATATATATATATATATATATATGCATATATACCCCTAAATACATAAATAAAACCTTTGCAATGTGTATAATGTTACTTTTATGTACATAATCTCAGGACTCACCACTTGGAGTTAGAAACCCAATTAGGGAGCTCTTCCTCAGGGAAGCATCAAACACATTTTTGAGGAGTTGCACTCAATAAAAGAGAATGAAAGAAGAGACACATTTAGCATTACTGTGAGTAACGCTAGAGTCACTGATGACAAATTCAAAGAAATGTGAAGTTGCCATCAAGATCCCACAGCTGCTTTATGGTGGCACTGGCTTCAAATGCTTTGTCTGTGCCTTCCCAGAATCCTTCATCTTTCAGCTAGAATTTAAGTCAATATGAACCAAATATTTACTGGTTATTCAATGTGTGTTGTGTTGTATAAGGATGTGACGGTGAACAAGAGAAAGCCAGTCTCTGTGCTCTTGGGTTTATTGTCTGTTGGGAAAAGAGACATGGTAAAGGCAAGTCAACTGTGATGTGCATGTCACATATGGGAGTGTGCACACAGGGTCCGTACACTGTTTAGATGAGGAGGAAATAAGAGCCTCTAATCCCAACCTCAGAGTTCAGTTACTCAGTGACCACACCAGTCTGAGAATGACATATGATCTCAATGAGAAATGTGTGTAGTATTCAAAATATGGATGGATCAACAACTTTGGAATCACTCAAGCACTCAAGGTTGGTACCTGCATTTTATGTCGCGTTTAGTGCAACGGCAGCAGATTTACCTTTCTCATTAAGTTCTGCTGAGCATCAAATATAAAATTAGTGTCAGCAGGTCTTCCTAAGAAGACAACTAATTGAAAATGGAAAGATCAATCAAACAACAGTGATTCATTATGGAGTGTCTGCTTAACATTTGGAAGTCTGTCAAGAAGTGTAGACATACAGGAGAAATATGGGATTGAGTTTGCCTTTCTATTGTAAAGAGTACAGACCTGACATAGGACCCCTTAGAAGAGTGTTTTTAGCAAATGAAAGTCTATGTAACATTTTCAAGAGACAAGGGGGGGATCCCAGGATGTGGAGAAACTGACCTTGAGCTTCAAAAGACTGCCATGTTTAAATGCTCAGAGCAAAACTCACTATAGACAGTACCAGCCATGATTCTAGGCCAGTGATAAAGCCCTCCTGGACATATTGAGTAGACTTGGTACTGGAGACTGAAGCCGGAGGATGCTGGGAAATGCAGCCTCTGGAGCAGCTCATGATCAATGCCTTTCCATTCCCAGTGCTTAGCTTGCTGTCTGACAAACAGTAGCTGCTTAGTTAACATTCAGTGAGATTATATAGAAAGATGTTGCTTTAGTTGAAAGAGAAAATAACATATGTAGTTGTCCCAACATGTGCCAGAATTTGAGACATGAACAAGCGTTAAACCACACATGCTCCATCACTTTCTGTATTCTAGCACGTTGTCATGTTATCGGGAGGCAAAGAGAAGCCTACAAAAATGGTGATAGGAGAGTCAGATGGTTTCTTAATGGACAAGGAAACTGGGCTAGGCCTGTCAGGAAAGGTGAGGGCCACCTCTCAGGGGTCACAGTTCAGATGTCTCAAAGGGAAGGGCAGATAATTCACAGCATGAATCCAGTCACCCAGAAAACAGTGACAAAAAGCAAAGTGCCTTTCAGAGTATTCAAAACAGAGGCTAAATGATCCAGGGGTGAGAAGTATACAGGGTTGATGGGAATGCAAAAGACTCATTTATTAGGATTATAATGCCATATAAAAACAGCAGGAAAGACAGAGGAAAAAGCTACGTGTAGAACTTGGATTCCAGGTAGGAGCTGTGAGAACCACCTCACAGAGGAGGTTAGCATGACAGGCTGCTCTGAGAAAACTTCAGGGATTCAAGTTCCTTTCTAATCTGGGCTCCTTGATCAATTGGGTTTACACAAAAATTACCCAGCACATCGCTGAGAAAAATGTCTGTTCTAGAACTCTTGAGCTGTTTACTAACTTCGCTGTTGTGGTCTCTGGTTGCTGTCCCCAGATGGTATGTGATAGCTGGGGCCTTGCAGACAGAAGGATGGTTCAAAAGCACCCCCCAACACACACACACACACTATTCCCCCATTTCACTTACTTCCAATCAGGATTTGCATTTATACCTACTGAGCTTTCAAAGCCATGGTTTCTGCAGTAACTAGTAGGACCATGCATAGTCAATATTTATTCTGCTGCTGGTGGACTTTTGACCCATTCTCCAAGCAGTAGAGGGCAGATGGAATCCAGGTATTGTGCAAAATATACCTTTTAGGAATCCAGTGGCCAGCCAGTGAAGGCTTGGTATAAATGGCAGATCTTTCTAGCCAGGGCCTTTATGCAAGGGCTCCCTGTGTGCAGACCTTTTCCACAGGACCAGCACTGTCTTGGGTTGCAGAAGAGCAGGTTCTCTACTGCCTCTGGGTGTTTGCAAAGTTGAGTTACAGCTCAACTTTGGTATCATAGAGAAGAAAGTCTTGCCTTTTTTGCAAGGGTGAGAAAAAAAGTGAATAAGGC
Source organism: Phyllotis vaccarum (assembly GCA_033318265.1). Lineage (NCBI taxonomy): Eukaryota > Metazoa > Chordata > Mammalia > Rodentia > Cricetidae > Phyllotis > Phyllotis vaccarum. The sequence goes on along the minus strand of JARWLC010000016.1, from coordinate 61,273,374 downwards.
ACTCTTTTATTGGAAAAATTGAAATGTGCCCCCCCACAAAAACCATAGTCAAGGGAAAGAAAATCTAATACACTACTATTTTTTCATTTAAAAATAAGAAAAATTACACAATGAAAAAAACACTATTAACACCGACGTTTTAACTGTTACAGTAATATTTAAATATTTTCTTTTAAAAGGTTTTTTTTTTTTTTCTTTTAGTGCGTGTTTTTGAAATAACTCTCTCTGAGCCCAGGCTAGCTTGAAACTTGTAGTGATTCCCTTGCATCAATTTCCCAAGTGCTGAGATTATAGGTGTGTGCCACCACACGGTGCTTTTTCTAGGTTACTGAATTTATGGTGCCTACTTGCACTAGATGCTTGCCCCAGGCTGTGGCTCACTTCTGCCACTCTGTCCTTGATGCTAGAGAAACTGGAAGGGAGAAGAACTCAGGAAGGAGTGGAGAAGGGGTGCAGACCCCTCAGTGGCTGTAGGCAGTCTTTTAAACTTTGGTCATGGGAGATTAAAAACAGTGCAGAACACTTCAGGAAGCATTGTGAGATGTTGCTGATGGAACGGAACACATTGGATTATTAACTTTACTGGGGAGTCCTAGCCTAGTCCAACATCACCAATGCTGTCTTCTTATTTTCTGAGTACATCTCCTAAGAACAAATGACCCAGTGGCCATCTGGAAAATGAAGCCAAAACCCCCATTTTCCAAGCCTGTCAGGCAAACAGTAGGTAACATTCAAGCTGATCGTTCTTGCTTAGGAACTGCAGTAAAACAGGGATTTCAAATGGCCCATGTGACATGCTGCAGCATGGGAAGTACTCAAGTCCCAGCTCAGCCTTGGGTGTTCTCTAATCCATTACCTATCTGCTCACCTCCAAGAAACTCCACTGGCCTCCTCATGATCTCAGTAGCCAGTGGCTATTTTACTAACACAATCCTCTAGTAAGCTTTGCCCTTGGATAGAAGTAGATCCTATTGTTGTTAACTTATAAACAGGGAAAGCCTTGATCTACCACACCGAGACAGGTGACCTGAAGAAATGCCCCACTCTCTGGGCTCCCTGTTCACAGTGAGTCACCACTTAAATACTTATAAATATAATGTTTACATTTGGAAATAATATTAGATTTACAGAAAAGTTACAAAATAGTTTCTCTGTCACCTTGGCCCAGTGTCCCCTCGAGGAGGCTCGATAAACAGAATATTGTTCCCTAAGTGTAGGCTTCGCTGTAATGTTTTCCCTTATTGCTCCAATTGTCCATTTTCTGGTCCATGAGCCCACTCAAGGGCCCACGGTGATGGCACTCTTGTCTGGGTCACCAACTTTGGGAACTTAACTTCTGGAGATGTTACTCTAGCGACAGCTTCCTCCTCCTCAGCCTACTCTTCCGTTTAGATGGCTGTCAGGTAGAGGTTGTCTGGGTAAGGGTCCCGGAGAAGTGATATGACCTTCTCAGTGTATCCTACAGAGAGGCACGTGATGCCAGCCAGTCCATTTCCCTGTTTGTAATCCCTACTTCTTCACCTGATTAATGTCCTATACAGTAATATGATATCAACTTGGGGATTTTCATCTGTGGCTTCCTCTGCAAGTCACATCACAGAATCTAGAATCTCGATTTTCTGAGACTGGTCACAGAAACTCAAACTCTCCCTTTCTTGTTTCTTTCTATTGTTCTGTGTCAGATACATGAGCTTATGGGGCCATTCTCATTGAAACCACCAGTCTACCCAATATTTCTGCCTTAGAGTGGGCCATAATGAATTTCCCATAAATCCCCTTGTCTAATAGCAACGATGAGAACTCCATTCTAGGTCTGTGATCCTACTTCAAGGAAGACATGCAGAAGTGCCCAAACTTGCAGGCTGGTGGTTGTTTATACCCAAGATATTACCACTCTTTCCTATGCAACGGAGTCTCCATGGATCTCCACAGGCCAGGATTGAAAGAATGTCCAGATGCTGGGCATGTGGAAGGTTCTAGAGCATTGGTTCTCAACCTTCTTAATGTGGCAACCCTTTGATATAGCTCTTCATGTTGTGGTACCCCCCCAACTATAAAATTATTTCCTTGCTACTTTATACCTATAGTTTTGATACTATTGCAAATCATAATATCTGATAAATGACCCCCAAATCTCATATATGACCCCCAAATAAGTCATGACCCACAGGTTAAGAACTGATGTTCTAGAGAGCAAGCTTTCCAGACAGACTCCAGTAGTCCAGAGCCCATTCTCCCATCTGTTGCTATATGGATCCATCATCCCCTTTAATAAGCCAGTAAACACAAGAACATCTCTGAATCCTGGGAACTGCTCCAGGATACTAATTGAATCAAGGAGGCTATTGGGTAACCCCAATTTATATGGGTCAGTCAGAAGCTCAAGTAAAGCAACTTGAGTCTTACAACTAGCTTCAGAAGTCGGGACAGGACTGAGGAATAGCATTCTACCTCCAGGTAGACAGGGTCAGAGTGAGGAGACACCAAGCTGGTGTTTGTTGTATGGACTATTGCTTACCTAGCCTGTGAGGATCTATCCCTGAAACCCGAAGTCAAAAGTGCCTGCCTTCTCAGAACACTACAAGAAAAACTGGAACCACAGTTTGCTTTCTCCTAATCACATCTGTCTGGTCCTCCATTCTGAAGTTAGTGTTTCTCCCTACCATTAAAAAGTTAATACTTAAGGAAAACACTTCAAAACTCAAATATTCTGCTTCTCATACTTTTGGTCATTTCTTTCGGACCCATTTTTGATTCTTCCCATTGACAATGAATACATTGGTGCTACTTAATCATAGATCAACTTTTATATTGTCATTAAGGGTAAAGATAAGATAATCCCCATATCAAACTTGCATTGACCATACCCATCACATCAGACTGCTAAAGGAGATGTAGCAAATCTACTGCACCCTCTCTTTCCCTGCTCTCTTGGAGTTCTCTCTCTCTCTCTCTCTCTCTCTCTCTCTCTCTCTCTCTCTCTCTCTCTCTCTCTCTCTCTGTCTTCTGGCCTACACAAGACTTCAAAGTCCTCAACACTCTTTGGGAAGGAGCCATCACAGATCAATAATCACTGCCAGAGAGATGAGCTATATCTCCCCTCCCTGGCCTAAGGTTGGATGTTCATTTTGTCTTCGAATCAACACATCCCCAGAGGCGATCTTTTCTACCAGTCCCACAAGGACCATGGCACAACATCAGATTCAGAGCCTCTGGGGACAGAATGAGCAGCACCCAGGCAATACCCACAGGCTTTGGGTTTTGTCTCTTTTGGGGTAATCCCTCTGAATCCTTGGCAATGGGATCAAAGTAGACTTTTGTGAACTGGTTCCCTGGGAAATGTATCTTTTAAATGCTGGACATGATATATTATGTTTACCCACATTATTTGCTTTAAATACTTTCTTCCTGATTGATTTCTAGGCATGACAACCAAATATTCCATTGGATTTCTGCCACTCAGACACAATAGGTGTAAATAATCTTAAGTACATAGGTAAGAATAAAACCTTACAAGCTAATTAGGAATGATTTGAGTATCTACTACTTTTGATTTTAATGTTGCCCATTATATTATAGACTTAAATAAATGTTTAATCAAAGCAGTTACTTAGTAATTGTCTCATAAAATTCCCAAGAAGTCAACCTCTGACACTTGAGAATTGGTATATGTGAATTCCAAGACACCACAATTGATGCAATGGCTTTCCTAAGCCCAGAGGATCTGGAATACACCAAAGGAGCCCTTGAAAAGCAGTATGATATTCCCCACTAGGATTCCCCTGATGGACTGAATCTTACTGCTGATAGCTGTACCCAGAAGCAACATCTGCTGCTTCTTGGCAAGCCTCCTACCAGCCAGAGAGGGCCGAAAACATCTGCCACCACCAGTCCTGGCCTGGAGCTCAGCTTCCAGGCTAATCAGGCTACAGTTTTCCCTGGGCTCAGCCCCTGTCTGTCATTCTCACAGCAAGCCACTTGGCCCTTTTTGCCGTCCTTAAAAGGACTGCAGGTTTGTTTTCAGAGCAGCCTGCGGTAGTGTAGGAGCCTAAGAGAAACAAGGACCCTAAGAAGAAAGGAAAACATTACAAAGTGGAGGTTGTCAGCCTCGAATACGCTGGATCTTTCCAGAGTCATTTGTTACTGTAATCCTGGCGCCGATGGGGACTGTGTCCATCTTTAATAAGAGTTTTGGCAATGTTTCAGGACTCCAGAGCTAAAAAGAAGAAAAGGTAGGATTTTCCCCTTACCCTGGTCATTGGTGGCAGCATATATAGACTACTGCACATACTAAGAACTGTCCAAACCCTAGCAGAATAGGCCGTGAATTTACCCATTGGAATAAGTTCCAAAGTGTGATCACTGACCTCTAGGGCAAGAATGCTAGAGAAACAGCAATGTCGGTGTGCATCAAGGGAGGTAAAGGGGAGGCTATGAATTTGGGGTGAGAAGAGGATTGTCTCCTCCTGTTGGAGTCTTAGTAGGAATGTTTACCCACTGTTCTCCGAGGCTTAGCTTCCTCGGTAATGCCAAGATTGCATCACGAAGCCTGTTCCAGCACGAGATAGGCACAGACAAAAAAAGAGTTGTGCCATCCTTCTGGGAAAGCCATTGTAGCAGCCTGAAGAGGGCACATTTCATACCGCGGAAGTGAGGGCAGAGAAGGGGTGGGTAGCAGGGTTCCCACCTGTTTCACTTAAGTCTGGCCACTATGTACTGCTGCTCTCTGAAATGCCCCCCAGACAGAAGAATTTCAGCAAGCCTTGTTGCCAGGCCTTTAACTTGAATACTGGGAAGGGGGCAGCAAGGTTAGAAGAAGCCCTTGCTGATTCGGCAGGGTGGTATTGATTCCCGGGGATTAGATGGTAATGGCGGAAGGCAGCAGTGGCCTCTTTTGACCCTCTTCCAGGCAGGCTGCCCAAAGCTCTGGGTTCCCGTTCCCTGCTAAGGAGTGGGAGTAGAACATGAAAATAAAATGCAAGAATTATTAGGTGGAAGAAGGCCATTGGTCACAGCCAGACTCCTGCCTGGAGCCCAACAGGGCAGACCAGTCAACAACACTAGGTGCAGTGTAATAATAATAACCCCTAAAAAGATCTCCTCCCCCCAAGAAAACAAGGAAAGTCAGAACAACTGGAAAGCACTCTGCTAAGTGGGAGCTTTCCTAAAAGTCCCCACTCGACCCCTTCTTTTAATTCTTATGGGAAGGATAAGATAAAGAAGTGTCATAATAACAAGTATTCTGCATTATTCTGTTTCCAAGGCAGCCCAGGCTGTTAAGCCACACCCAGTGGGATTCCTTCTAATGTTGAGAAAGAACACCAGCTGGTCCACAGGTCACTAATAAAAACCAATTAAGTTCTCTAAAATCAATTGACTATAAATTTGGTTTTGACAAAACAAGAGGTCTCATGCAGACCAGTGAGGAGCTGGTAATAATTGGACTCCTTTGCCAAAGATCTCCAAAAAGAACAAAGAAAATGACCCTCTATAGCACAGCATCCTCGGGGAGGTTTTGGATCCCTCACTCCTTGTTTGAGGGGGCCTGTGCAGCACTTAGCAAACCTTCCTTCCAGCCAACCTCAGGAGCCATTCACTGCTGGGATGGCAGCAGCAGAGGCAAGAATAGCTGATCTCTACCTCAGGACACCACCACCCTGCAGCAGACAGGTCAGTCCTCGGAGGATGGGCAAGTGCAGAAGACCCAGGACCACAGCAGAGTGGAGGAGGATTCAAGAAGGTTCCACAAGGACAGTGACATTTATGTCACTTCAGAAGTAGCCTTAGGCAAGGTTTAGCTAGGCAAAGACAATGGCTGCTTTCAAGCAATGCCAAGAGAGCACAGAAACCGAGAAAGGAAACACAGGTCAAGTTAGGAAGCCTGGGATTGGAGTAGCAAAACAGAGTTGGGTGGGACTGGTCCAGAGTGACTTGTGGAAGATGAGTCTTGTATCTGAGCATCTGTGTTCCAAGCCCGGGAGATGCAGAAGAGTGTAACATAAAAGAGTTGGCATAGGAATATCTCAGAGAACAGTCAGGAAAAATGGAGAACTGGAGATAGGGAAGCTTTTAATTCTCCCTGGGGGTTAGGGGAAGTGGGGATGGAGTCAGGAAACTCTGATGATCTCTAAAGCTAATGGGGAATTGGGGATCCTCCCCACAGAGAAGAAATGGGAAGAATTTGTTGGGTAAGAGAAGCTACATGTGCAGAACTTCTCTCTCCCAGTGTTGAAGCTGATGAGAGACCAAAGGCTCGCTTGGACTGGCATTACCACCTTCCTCATGCCCCCACCCAGGCACAGTCAACAGACTAAAAGACCAACATCTTTAAAAGATGTATTGAGACAGGGCTTCAGTTTGCGTCCCAGGTGTGTCTTGAACTTGCTAGAGACCCTTCTGCGGCTTTCTGCCCAGTGCTGGAATTAAGGGTGTGGATAACTACACCTTCCATTTTTCTTAAATGGCGATTCTAGGCACCCCTAGCTCCATGCTTTGGATATGAACAGCCATTTTTCATTTTGAGAATGCAAACTCATCTTTACCCTCTTGATTGCTACTAGAGGTATAAATGGCCATCTTCTTCTCCTCACGGAATGGAATGTAAAAATTAAAACCCTGCTATAGGAGAAAAGGGGAGAGAAAAAAATTCCATCCAGTTCAGGTGCAAAATTAAATTGTATGAATTCCTCAGAAGGTACAGAATGAATCTCCGGGAAGCCACCTTTGGGGGTCATGGGAGCTGACAGCCCAACTTGCTCAGTGACAAAGAGAAGTGACTAATGGAAATGGAAGCCAGGCTGCTCATTCCTCACCGAGGCTGGCACCTTTCATATGCTAAGCACAAGTGTGGCAGCTGTGGGAGGAAGTTTTACACTATCATTTATACCGATAATAATTAAAAGCCTCTAGCCAGGCTAAGACAGCTTGTCCTGAGTCCTAACCCATTCGGTCTTACAGAGAATCTGGTAGGCCTCCTGGGTGGCATTGTAATTACTCCAACAGTTACAACTAAAGGTAAGCACCCTTTTTCAGCCTCTGAACACAGGTGCCAGCCCCCAAAGGGAAACTTGGCATTCCACCGGACACTCTAACTGCTGGACATTCACACATGGTTCTTCCCTAGAAATCATTCCAGTCAGTGGTCATTGTCCAATCCTGGGCTGAGATAAGAAACTGGTACATGGCATCCACTACAAATAAATAATAGTTGTCTGTTCTATTATAAGGAAAGAGGGTCCAAATAAGCAAAAGGAAAATTCGGGACACTTGCTCTGGGTGGCTGTTCTAAATGTGTTCCAAGTGTTGAGAAGTGGGCACCTATGCAAAACAAACATGCTATCCCATGGTCTGGGTTCCTTCCCTCCCTTCTTTTAAACTGATTTTTGTATGTGAACATACAGAGTAATGGGTCTCACCCATGTGTTATTACACATTGTTCCTATTCTCTCCACTCCCTCACTGCCCTTCCCTGTGGCTCTCCCACCTCCAGCCCCCCCCCCCCCCCCCCCCCCGCCGATACATATATCCCATTACCCTCTCTCTATTTCCCAACTTCCTAAAGATCTTTCCTTCCTCATCATGGTCCCCCTTTGAGCTTTGTAACCTGCAAGCACATGTATAAGCAAGCAAAAGTATAAAAGGATACGTATGTATATATAATTTTAAACTTAGATTCTACATATGAGAAAGTATGTATGTATTCATCTTCCTGAGTCTGGGTTATTTTGCTTGACATAATGATTTCCAGCTGCATCCATTTTTGTCTGCATAAAACCCTGTTGTTCATATGTCTGGATTTTCAAAGCCAGGTCTCTGTACACTCCATGTCACTGCTAGCCTGCCAAAATGAACTCCTGAGAGGAATGAGTGGGTTGGAAGCCTTTGTTATACTGTGGCTGATTAGATGTATATTGGACAGGACTCTTGAATTAAGGAGGTTAAGAAGTGGATATTCTCGCTAGTCCTCTAGCTCAGTGGTTTTTAACCTGCATGTGGGTCACGACCCCTTTGGGGATCACTTACCAGATATTTTCAAAATGATTCATAATGATAGCAGAAGGACAGTTATGACCTAGCAACAAAAGTACTTCCATGGTTGGGAGCCATTGCAACATGAGGGGCTGTATTAAGGGCTCACAGCATCAGGAAGGTTGAGAAGCACTGGTCTAACTCAAGGAAGTACTGAGGAAAAATAAAATGGGAAACATTCCAGTATGTTCTTCAGCCCAGCAGCATAGAAGTCACCTGGGCACTCGAGACAAATAAGCAATTAGGTATCAGATCTAGTTCTCCAGAGCTGATGATCAAACTGGGCTTCAGTGTTCCTTCAGATCGCTGGAGTGCAAGCCTAAGATGGAGACCTTCTGCCCTTGGCCTGCCATTCATTACCCAGCAAACTTCTCACGGAAATGTCTCCTCTTGTCCCTTAGCAATCACAATGCTTGGGCTGAGGTGTCAAAAAGCTCCCTGGGTGAAGTTGGACTTGAGAGTTACAATCAACTAGAACAAGAGAGATTTCTATTAGCTAGTTAGGGATTTCAGATTTGCAGCCCAGCCAGCTCCGTGTGCTCAAAATCAGAGTCTTAGAAGCAAAGGTTCAGCCGAGACACATTTTTATCGCCATCAGCTGGAGGTGTGGTGAGAAGCTCATCAGATCAGAATCTTGCACCAACTCAGTGGTGATAATATCATCCGTGTGCTAGACAGCTGTTTCTCCTCAGAGAGGAGTGGGCTATGTCTCTAGTCACATCTCATTACCAAAGTGACTTAGACAGTGAAGGTGACAGTGTACCTCCTACACAATGTGTCCAGGAGTTAGTCAAGGGCCTCCTACTTCCTGTATGTTTTGAAGCCCTGAGTCCTGAGGCTGAGTGAGACAGCAGCCTCCTCTCACAGGAGGGAGGCAGGATCTGTAATGCTACTGAAGTTGCAAAATGATGCCATTATGTATGGCAGAGCAGGAGGTGCCACTGCCCTGAGGTGGGTGGAGCTTCAGTATCTGCCGTACAAAAGAACTGGACACTACATACATCAGGAATAAAATAAATAGGAATAATCACAACTGGGCTTCTCCAAACCATGAATTCCCAAGCGTCTATTACATTTTTCATAATGAAATGTAAAGAACTATTTCACATTGGTTATTCATCAGAAAGGAAACATTCATTCAGGTATTTCTAAAGAAATGAAGAGCTAGCTCCCATGTAAGACTGCCACCCCCAGACACACACACACACACACACACACACACACACACACTTAAAATAATAAATAAAGATAAAATGACAAAGCCCAGTGCCAGCTGAACAGCCAACAGGTAGATGTACTAAGAAACACTATCAGCCTGGTCTCATCTCTCAAAGGACTCTTGAGTATTCAGGCTCCCAGGGTCCATCTTCTCTTTCTATGAAAGGAAAGAAGGAAATGGCACTGTCCTTATATCTTCAAGCCCATAATTACATGGACGACATAGGCTGATGAAACTCAGCTTGAATTACTTTGTCTGGCCCTAGTCATTAATTGATTATGAATCTCAATGTTTTTCAAGAAATGGGATTAACAAATCTAAGTAGGGGCAGATTAATAAGACAGCATAGACTGCATTTTTGCACAGTGCCTATGAAACAGTAAATAGATGAAGTCATAACTGTTTTTAACCTTTGAACATCAGTTGAAGTTTCACTTTCTTTATAAATGCTTCCTCTACGAACAACCCCCATACCCTAGTACTCCCATATTAGTCACCCCTTGGGAGATCTAATATCTCTAGCAAACAGAATTTAGTCATGATATTACATACTGATTTTAGCTTTTAAAGACATGTTTATTCCATGTATTAAATGAAATATTTTGTGTTTGGGACCCAGGTCTAAACATTAAGTTCTTTTATTTTTTCACACATCATATATATATAAGATGAAAATAATTTTAGACAATTTTATTAACCATATTCCAAGCCTTTAAACAAAAATTGGCCATTAAGAATACCTGTTGATGATATAATAGGTAATTGGTAATAATAATAATTTGTACATAGAACAAGATTTCAAGGTCTAAAATTTTCTACCTATGTCCTTAACATATTATGCTTTGAAGTTTTCATTTTGGGGCATTTTAGAACTGGAATTTCAAGTTACAGATGCTGATCCTGCATATCCCAGTTGCTTATTTACCTCTCTGTAATAAAGTTCTTGAGGAGCCATTTCATGTTCTCTATTCCCAATGCCTAGCACACACTTGGAACACTTCACGTACTTGTGAGTACATCGATGAACGAATGAATGAAGCAAGCTTCTATTCTCATCCACTAATCAGAAGACAGTTGGGATGGGAAGGGTAAAAGGCAGAAGTAAATCATGCATAAGGAGGTTGATAATTACAGCTGTCTATGAGATCTAAGAACACAGAAATATAACCTTGTCAAGGTTTAAATCTACAGCCCACTGCAAAAGAGAGCTCATCCAGAAAACTCTCATCTGAGGACTTTGCAGGAAGAAAAAGTGATGAGCAATACTGCCCACATAAATGCTCAAGAAAGACTTCTTCACTGTGTGGTTCTAAGCCTTCTGAGTGCAGTCTCACATAAGGACGGGACACACTGAAATCTTGCCACCCAAACTTAGGACAAACCAAGCAGTACTATTTTCTGCCTTCTTGAGGTTCTCAGCAAGTTTGACCTGTGTCTTACGCTGCCTCTCAGTCTACACCACTCTTTCCAGGGTCGGCCCTTCAGAAGCCTCCAGCGCTCCATTGAGACATTTCTATTCGGTTCCAGGTCTGTCCCTGGATGACTACACAATGGCAATCAAATACACATTGGCTTCACAGTTTCAGCTTTGTCCCTCCCACAGTCAAACACCATACCCTTTCTCTGGAGCATGGGCTTGATTAGCTGAGGCAAGAAGAGCCTCTATTTTTAATTTAATTTATTTATATTTTATGTGTAAGTGCTCTGCATGTATACCTGCATGCCAGAAGAGGACATCAGATCCTATTACATGTGACCCACCATGTGGTTGCCAGGAATTAAACTCGACCTCTGGAAGATCAGTCAGTGCTCTTAAACGCTGAACCATCTTTCCTGAGCCAGGAAGAGTCTTAACTATTTCTGTAACTATAAAAGGTCTTCTGAGACACCAAACTCAAGTCCCTCAGGGTGAAAGTCACAAAGTTGGTTCTCTTGACCATATAGGCATAAGAAGTTCCCCTTGGCAGCCCTAAAAACTAGGAATGCAAAATCAGACAAGGCATGACAAACCACCTAGAAAGAATTGTGATGTTATTCATGTCTGCACTTGGAGGAAATCCTGTCCACCAGGACACAGGATGGCAAAATGCACACCGCCAACTGCTGTCTATCCCAGCTCTGTCATTCCCAGTCATGAGGGATGTCACTGGAATAGTCAGGAGTTGGTTTCTCTCTTTAGAGTTCAGATGCTCTTCCTCCACACCAATATTTTGTGTTTCATCAGCTGAGCCCAGATCTTGGCTCAGGGCCACAAACTCATCCTGAGAACTCACCGCATCCTGATAGCTAAGGACCTCCAAGATGCTGTTGAGCAGTTCCACACAGTACTTCTTCTCCAAGGCCTGGTACTGTCCATCATCCCTCTGCTCTAGCAGCTCCTTCAGCTCTTTGGTGATGACAGGAAGCAGAATGTCCCGGCATTCTGAAAGCAAAGTAGTGACAAGCATATGTGCTTCCTGTTTAGTTTTCTTTCTTTCGTGTGTGTGTGTGTGTGTGTGTGTGTGTGTGTGTGTGTGTGTGTGTGTGTGTTTGTGTGTGTGTGTACATATATATAATATTTATGTATGTGTACATATAGAAAACATTGTTTTTTATCATTTCTTAGGAAAACATTCACCTTTATGTTATAATATAGTTATCAATAAATATAATGCACTCTATATACTTATAATAAATACCCTATGATACATTTATACTTATATTATTACAAAACTTAAATTACAACTGATTTTTTTCACTAGGTGATAATTAACAAATACATTTTCTGTGTAAAAATATTATGTATTAAAAATTATATTAGGATTTCCTTCTAATACAATTCAAAATTCTTGTTTCTCCCTGCCCTTCATTCCCTAGAATCACCTAGCTATTTTATTTGTATGTTTAAATATGTAACTACATATATTCAAATATTGCAGTACAAATTCTCCTACTCTATTTTATTTTGTGTATGCTTTAATTCATATCATATTGTGGCTATAAACTATCATAATCTTAGGCATGATTTTCCATGTATAAGCAGAATAAATCCTACACTCTTCTTTGCCCACACCTGCTTTATCAAAATCAGGCATGGTGGCTATATGTGTTCCTTAGTTTCTTGATACCATTCACTTACCAATATTTTTGGAGCTATTTTTTTGTTATTTCTTACATATAGAAAATAAATTATTTAACTACTATAACATTCTAAAATTACAGATATAAATCCTTATTTGATCATAATTCTATTATTGGACATTTTTAAAATTACAAAACAATACAAACATTGACCAACCATCACTTGGCTCCTGTGCACATTGCTTTCATTTTGAAATAAAATAGAATTTTTATAGAGAAGAGACTCTCTCCTGACAGTGTTGTCTTGGGACATTCTGGAGTGTTTTAAAGTCTTACACAATTTTATCTCTACATTTTTCTTAAAAAAAAACAAAACCTTTAAGGAAAAAAAAATTAAGATCCAAAACTATTTCAAACCATCCACAACCAGATGCCACTTGAGCTAAGACATGAGTCATACACAACAGAATGTCATTTAAATTTAATCCAACAACTAAATGTTGCATGTTTTCTTATCTTTGGGGGCACCGGGTTTCTGAAGGTGCAGGGCTGAGCGTGGTTACTTCCCGTTAGGTACTTAAAGTCCAAACACGGAAATGAACAATAAGAAGGACAGAGACTAAGTCAAGGTAAAGATGAAGGAGGCCAAGCAGAGCTCCTACTCTTCACCTCCACATCTTCACCCCTATCTTTTGGCCAGCACCCTGACTAATTCTGGGAAAGACCTCCCACCATGGGCTTCACCCTGAGTAACTGTTGGAAGGCCCTGTATTCCTTAGGATTAGGGCTAAGCCCTGGGTTCTAAAAATGGGGAAGTGTCTGATATGGAAATCTCAAGAGACCATTTATAATAACAGATGACATTACTAACTACTAACATATATGCGGTACTCACAGCATTCTAGGTTTAAATGCACCATTTGAAGTATTTGGCAAGAGTTAACTCAGTCATTCTACCTGGTCACTGGAACAGAAGGTGGTATTATCTTCCCATTTTGCTGATGCTATGTGTGCATAGGTAGAAAGTGATGGGTCCTGAGTGGTCACAGCCTGTACTCTGAACCACTGCATGGAGATTCCAGACTTCATGAAATTTAGCTGTCATATGCATAGAGAAATCCATATACCCTCCCCTCTGTTCCCTCCTCAGAACTACTCTAGCTCTGCCCTCCCTGATGACTAGTTCTGCAGCTTTTCCAGGGTCTATGAATGACTTGTCTTCTGAATACATTTGTTTAACTGTAACTTTTCCAAAGTAGGGTTTTGTTACTCACAGATCTAGAGAAAAAAATGTCCTATGTGTTTGTTTAGATGTGTGCTTCAAAATGCATTTTTAAAAAGGATATTGACTTGCAACTTTGAAACCTTAGATTTGTTAGAGGTTAAGGGAAATCATATCCTTCTCTTCAAAAGTTAATTTTGCAAGTAAATACACAAAGGAGTTACAGTGCAGCAGAAATGTCTTCCTGCTATACAGCTGCCTGGATGAGAAAGTCACCAAAAATGCCCCCTTGAGAAGAGTCAATGTCACTGAAGAGCACCGAGCTGCCACTGTAGTGAGCCAGGTGTGACAATAAGAACAGGTGTGTTTATTGGTCCCTCATTGTTACACCAGATTCCTATTTCTGACATAAAATGTATTCTGTTGCAGCCAAAGTTCTCCAAAGACCTTGAAAGAAGGTGGAGAAAACTGATTAAGAGTGGTCAGTTACCTTGAGTTTTAAATATGACTATGGAGATATGCACAACAGGGCACAAAATGTGCCCCCCCCAAACCCATCACAGCTCTAGCTGCAGGTAAGCAGGCAGGACCCCTGCATGCAAGCCTGACTATCAACACCCCTCATTGGATGCTCTAGCCCATAAGCCTCATTCCATTCCCCAAACCCTACCCACCACCCACCCCCAACCTCAGCTACTTCCTGAGACACAGACTCTGGAGAGCTCCATCACAAGAATGGCTTCCTGAGACACAGCATCTGGAGAGTCTCATCCAACAGTGGCTTCCTGAGATACAGACTCTGGAGAGCTCCATTACAAGAGCTCCAGCTATAGATTTCAACTGTTCCTGAGACACAGACTTCACTGCCTCCAATTTCTCCAAGAGCTCCAGTTGCACCAAGAGCACCTAGTGAACCTAAAACAGCTCCCTGAAAGACAGACAATACTTGCAGTGATTGGAGGAAGAGATGGGTAGACACCAGTGCAAAAATTCATTCAATAACATAGAGAACAATATGGTACCACTAGAACCTAGTGGTTCTTTACAGTAAGACCTGAACATTCTAACATAGAAGAAGCAGAGAAAAATGACCTTTAAAATATTTCTATAAAAATGGCAGAAGCTTTTAGAGAGGAAATTAAAGAAGAAATTTTGAAAAATTTAAAGGAATAGAAGGAAAGACAAGCAAAAAAAAAAAAAAAGAAGAAAACAATAAATCTCTTAAAGAAAGACTAGAGAACCAAGAAAAGGAAATCAAACATGTGAACAAAAGAGTTCAAGACTTAAAAACTAAAATAAAAGCAAGAAAGAAGACATAAACCGGGGGGATGCTGCAAATGGAAATCTGAATAAATGAACAGGAACTACAAATGCCAGCATAACTACCAGAATGCAAGAGATGGAAAAGAGAATCTCTGGTGTGGAAGATACAAGAGAAAAAATAGATTTAACAGTCAAAGAAATCTCTAAAGTTAAGGAAAAAAAAATCATAACACAAAATGTCCAGGAAACCTGGGACACCATGACAAGATCGAACCTAATAGGAATAGAAAAAGGAGAATACCAGCTCAAAGTCACAGAAAATATATTCAACAAAATCATAGAAGAAACTTTCCCAACACAAAAAGGAAATGCCTATGAAAATACAAACTTACAGAACACCAAATAGACTAGACCCCCCAAAAAAGCATACTCGACACATACTAACCAAAACACTAAACATACATAATAAAGAAAGAATATTAAGAGCTGCAAAGGAAAAGGGCCAAGTAACTTATAAAGGTACGCCCATCAGAATAACACCTGACTTCTTAGTGATGATTATAAAAGCTAGAAGGTCCTGGGTAGACGTTATTAGGACAGTAAGAGACCACTGTGCCACCCAGACTGCTCTACTCAGCTAAACTCTCAATCACCATAGACACAGTAAACAAGATACTCTATGACAAAGTCGATTTAAACAATATCTATCCACAAATCCAGCCCTACAGACCCTACTAGAAGGAACACTCCATCCTAAAGAAGGTAGATACACCCACAAAGCCATAAGCAATAGGTAATCCCACAGAAAGAAACCTCCAAAAGGGAAACACACACACACACTACCACCATAAATAACAGGAATTAACAATCATTGGTCATTAATATCCCTTAATATCAACTGACTCAATTCAACTATAAGAAGATGCAGGCTAACACGATGGAAACAAAAACAGGATTCATCCTTCTGCTGCATAGAAGAAACACACCTCAACTTCAAAGACAGACACTGCCTCAGAGTAAAGAAAGGGTTGGGGAAAGACTTTCCAGTCAAAAGGACTTAAAAAACAAGCTGGTGTAGCCATCCTAATACAAATATCCTAATAACAAAATAGACTTCAAACTAAATTCAATCCAAGAGATCGGGAAGGACATTACTTATTCATCTCAGGAAAAATCCATCAAGATGAAATCTCAATCATGGGCATTTATGCCCCAATAAAAGGGTACCTACATACGTAAAAGAAACATTATTAAAGCTTAAACCTTACATTAAACCCCACACATTAGTGGGAGATTTTATAACTTCACTCTTATCAATGGATAGGCCAACCAGACAGAAACTCAGAGAAATAAGGGATCTAACATGTTATGACCCAAATGGACTTAACAGATATATACAGAACATTCCACCTAACCATGAAAGAACATACCTTCTTCTCAACACCCCATGGAACTTTCTCTAAAATCGACCAAATACTCAATCATAAAACAAATATAGATATCAAAAAATGGAAATAAGCCCTTGTATCCCATCAGATCCCCATGGACTAAAATTAGAGTCCAACAACAACACAAACCACAGAGAGCCTACTACAAACTCATGGAAACTGAACATCTTGCAATTGAACATCTCAGAATCAAGAAAGAAGAAAAAAAATGAAAGACTTCCTAGAATTCAATGAAAATGAATCCACAACATACTCAAACCAATGGGATGCAATGAAAGCATTGCTAAAAAGAAAGTTCACAGCACTAGGTGACTACATAAATAATTTTGAGAAATCTCACACATAAGACTTAACAGCACTGCTGAAAGCTCTAGAATTAGAAGCAAATTCACCCAGAAGAAATAGACTGTAGGAAATAACCAAATTTAGGGCTGAAATTAATAAAACTGAAAGAGAACAATACAAAGAATCAACGAAACAAAGAGTTGGTTCTTTGAGAAAGTCAACAAAACAGAGAAATCCTTATTCACATTAACCGAAAGGCAGAAGGAGAACATCAAAATTAAAATCAGAAATGAAAAGGGAGACATAACAACAGACACCGAGGAAATCCAGAGAATCATTAGATCATACTTCAAAAACCCGTACTCAACAAAATTGGAAAACTTAAAAGAAATGGACAGCTTTCTGTACATTTTTGGACAGCTTAACAAAATTAAATCAAGACCAGATAAATGACCTAAATAGACCTATAACCCCTAAGGAAATAGAAGTAGTTATTAAAAGTCTCCCAAACAAACAAACAAACAAAAAAAAAAAAAAAAAAAGGACAAAGGCCAGGGGGGTTCAGTGCAGAATTCTACCAGCATTTCAAAGAAGAGCTAATACCAATACTCTTCAAATTGTTCCACACAATAGAAACAGAAGGAACATTGCCAACTCTTTTTTTTTTTTAAATAAGGCTACAGTCACCCTCATACCCAAACCACACAAAGACGTGATGAAGATAGAGAATTATAGACCAATCTCCCTCCTGAATATCAAAGCAATAATATTCAATAAAATACTGGCAAACAGACATAACAAAAAAAAAATCATCTGCCAAGTAGGCTGAATTCCAGAGATGCAGGGATGGTTCAATATATGAAAAACTGTCAATGTCATCCATCATATAAACAACCAGAAAGAAAAAATCCACATGATCACCTTATTAGATGCTGAAAAGCCTTTGACAAAATCTAACAATTTTGTGATAAAAGTCCTGGAGAGATCAGAAATACAGGGAAAATACCTAAATATAATAAAGGCAATATATAGAAGGTCGATAGTCAACATCAAACTAAATGAAGAGAGATTCAAAGCAATCCCACTAAAATCAGAAACAAGACAAGCTGTCCATTCTTCCCATATCTAGTCAATATAGTTCTCAAAATTCTATCTATAGTAATAAGACATCAAAAGGAGATCAAGGGGATACAAATTGGAAAGGAAGAAGTCAAACTAGAATTATTTGTAGATGATATCGTAGTATATATAAGTGACCCCCAAAATTCTACCAGGGAACTCCAACAGCTGATAAACACCTCCAGAAATTTAGCAGAATACAAGATTAACTTAAAAAACAAACAAACAAACAAAAAACAAAAACAAAACCCTTCATCCCTCCTATATACAAATGCTAAAAGAGCTGAAAGAAAGAGAAATCAGAGAAACATCACCTTTTACAATAGCTGCAAATAACATCAAATATATTTGGGTAAAAATTGTTTAAAAACTAAGAAGTGAAAGACTTGTATGACAAGAACTTTAAGTCATTGAAGAAAGAAACTGAAGACATCAGAAAATGGAACGATCTCCCATGCTCTTGGATAGGTAGGATCAACATAGTAAAAATGGCAACCTTACCAAAAGCAATCTACAGATTCAATGCAATCCCCATCTGAATATCAACACAATATTTTATAGACCTTGAAAAAGCAATACTCAACTTCATTTAGAGTAACAAAAAATTCAGGATTGCCAAAACAATCCTGTTAACTAATAGAACTTCAGTAGGCATCACCATCCCTGACTTCAAGCCACACTATAGAGCTACAGTAATAAAAACAACTTGGTATTGGCATAAAAAGAAACTTGTAGATCAATGGAAGTGAACTGAAGACATCAACATTAATCCACACGCCTATTAACACCTGATTTTTGACAAAGAGGCCAAAAGTATACAATGGAAAAAGATAGCTTCATCAAATGGTGCTGGTATAACCGGATGGTGGGATGTAGAAGAATGCAAATAGATCCATATCTATCACCCTGCACAAAACTGAAGTCCAGTTGGATCAAAGACCTCAACATAAAACCAGTTACACTGAACCTGATAGAAAAGAAAGTGGAAAATACCCTGAACACATTGGCACAGACCATTTCCTAAATATAAAACAAGAAGCACAGACATGAAAAACAATTAATAAATGGTACCTCCTGAAACTTAGAAGCTTCTGTAAGGCAAAGGACACAATCAGTAAGGCAAAAAAACAGAATGGGAAAAGATCTTCACCAACCCTACATCTGACAGAGGACTAATCTCAAAATATCTAAAGAACTCAAGAAACTAGAGGTCAAAAACCCAAACAATCCAATTTAAAAATGGAGTACAAAGCTAAATGAGAAATTCTCAACAGAAGAATTTCAAATGGCTGAAAGACACTTAAAGAACTGCTCAACATCCTTAGCCATCAGAGAAATGTAAATCAAAACAACTCTGAGATGTCATCTTAAACCTGTCAGAATGGCTAATATCAAAAAAACAGATGATAACCTATGCTAGAGGGGATGTGGAGCAAGGGGAACACTCCTCCTTTGGTAGTGGGAATGTAAACTTGTACAGCCACTTTGGATATCAGTGTAGTAGTTCCTCAGAAAACTGGGAATCAATCCACCCAATGACCCAGCAATATTACTATTGGGTATATACCTAAAGGATACACATTCTCACCTCAAGGGCATTAGCTCAACTATGTTCACAGAAGCATTATACATAATAATACATAATGCCAGAACTTGGAAATAACCTAGATGTCCCTCAACTGAAAAATGGATTTACAGAAATTGTGGTACATTTACACACGGAGTACCACTCAGCAGAAAAAAAAAGACGTCCTGAAATTTGCAGGCAAATGGATGATGAATCTGAAGAGTATCATCCTGAGGGAGGTAACACAGAGCCAAAAAGACAGACATAGTAGGTACTCACTCATAAGTCAACTTTAGATGTAAAGCAATGGACAACCGGGCTACAATCCACAACCCCCTAGCAACTAGGCAACAAGGTGAACTTAAAAGAGACATCCATGGATCTCTCTATGATGCGGAAATAGAGAAGATCTCCTGGGTAAATTGGGATCATACTGGTGGAGGGGGGAAGGGAAGGTGAGAAGGTTGAGTGAAGGGAGCAATAGAGAAGGAGAACAAGGAAGTAGATGTCTTGATAGAGGGAGCCATTGTGGACTGAGAGAGAAATCTGGTGTTAGGGAAACACCCAAGAACCCACAAGATGACCCCAGCTAGGACTCCAAACAACAGTGGACAGGGAGCCTAAACTGGACTTCCGCTATAATCAAATGAGTGATCATCCTAATTGCCATTATAGAACCTTCACCCAGCAACTGATGGAAGTAGATCCTGAGATCCATAGCTAAGCACCAGGTTGATCTCCCAGTACAGCTGAGGAGGCGGAGGAGGGATTATATGAGCAAAGGGATCAGGATCATATGGAGGAGACACACAGAGACTGCTCTCCCAAGCTATTGGGATCTCACTGACTCTGAAATAATCGCTGAGGAACCTTCATGGAAAGGAACTAAGTCCCCTGAATGTAGATGACAGTCGAATGGTGTGGGCAGTTTGTGGAGCCTCTTGCAGGTAGGACCAGAGTCTATTCCTAATTCATGAACTGACATCTAAAAACCCATTCCCTACAGAAGAACCTTACTAAGCCTTGATACTGGGGAGAGAGGGCCTTGGTCCTACCTCAACTGGATATGCCAAACCGACTTGCCTTTGAAGTCCTTGCCCTCCATGGAGAATAGATGGGGAGATGGGGTATGGGGGAGGCTGGGAGAGGACTAGGAGGAGGGGAGAGATTGGGAGCAATAGTGGGTATGGGAAAATTTTAAATAAAATAAAATATAATATGGCTGACTGGGGATGTAGTGTTGGGTAGAGCATGTCCTTAGCATACATGAGTATGCTCAGTCCCCAGGATCCAAAAGAAAAAAGGTTAATGTTAAGACTTCTGTGACTTAAAACTTGAACATCATTTGTAAAATGAGATCTATCAGACCTGAAAGTAGGAGATGTCAGGTCAGACAAAGGATTAACCTATTTGTGAAATTTAACTAACTCGGCAGCACATCCATGCAGTCAGTCAGTCAACTACAGGCATTGAGGTTCTGTATGTGCAGATACTCTTCTGAAGTAGGAAGAAATGACTGAAGCCAATGGGCTACCAGCACCCAAAACAAAGGAGGTAAGACTTGTGCAGGTGACAAGACAAAGAAGAAATAGACACCCAGGCTCAGGCCTCCCTACGGTGCTGTTATAGTAGCCGTAGCATAGATGGGGGGAGAGGGGGGTCTTAAAATTTCATTCTATTAGAGCTCTATAGTATCTCCATCCGGTTCCGGTTCCGCTGCAGAGATCTGGATCCAGAGAACAAGCCTGGAGAGACTTTAAATACTAATGATCCCCATGGGAAGCAACTAGATTTCAAATCCTACTTCTAAAGTGGTGTATGTTCTCTTAAAATTGTTCATAGTGGTGTTCAAATAGTGGGTAGCTATCTACACACTGGAATAATGAGGTGAAGGGTCAAAAGGCTGAAGTGAATCATTGTTAAAACCTTATCTAAAATTCTACAACCACATAAAGCGCAGTTTCACAGAAGTGGCAAGAAGGAGGACAAATAGATGGGCATTTGACAAGAGTAGATAAGATCCCTGCAGAAGCAGCACTCCATCCATCTGAAAGGCGTAGACTTTACATATTAGCCAGACCAGCATCCCTGGATGATGGAGGTTGCTGATGTTGAGACTCAGCAAGATTCTCACCAAGGAAACCATCAATACCACAGCCTGCTTTGCAGAAAAAGATTTTGTCTTCTTGTTAACTCTGATTTCTCAGAAATGTCTGGCTCCCCTGTTTGGGGATGAAATAATTTTTCTCATTTGTAATTGGAGCTGTGAAATTACATTAGCCAGTGAAGCTTCAGGAAGCAGCATTTCTAAATCATGGCTTGATTGTCAAGCAAACAGACACACATGGTTTAAAAGAGATCTTGCAAAGCCTTAAATCAGTCTTTGTAGCAGACATAATGAGGATCACAGACCTGCATCCCATGTGAGATGTTGCCTCAGGTATCTATGCTGATGAAGGCTGGGTGATCTGCCATCATGTGTCAAGTTCAAATGGTAACTCAAACCACTACTGAGGAGTCTGCGTAGTTATGCAACTCTGTGTTGTATTAGAAAGTATCTTTTGTCCAGGTGACTGTAGAGGAAAATGCAGCATGCCTAGGCTTCAATTTCTTTTCTTTTCTTTTCTTTTCTTTTTTTTTTTTTAATCAAGAAAGTTTGGTCTATGGTGCATGGTGTCGCCTACCCGATATCATAGCCCTTTTGAAGTGGGATGTGCCTTTTCAGTGAGTATCACTTAAGAACACTTCAGAGAAGATCATTTTTTTCCCTTCACTTGTTCCTTATAACATCAACCAGTATAAGAAAGAAAAGTAGAGGCTCTGCCCTCTTTGAAAAGCCACCTCAAAGAACATTGAGCCAAAATTGCTTCTGTTGGCCACTGCCTGAGCACCAGAGGAAAGTGTTCCACCTCCAGATGTGACATCTTCCCTCAAATCTGCTCTATTTGGTTTCCTCTCAGAGTGAAGGAGATACCCTGAGACAGTTAACCAAGAAAATTTGGGTACCATCTTTGATTCTTTCTCTTTCTCGGTATCAACTTCCAACCTGTCATGAATCAGCTGCTTCCAATATGGTCATGTGTCTTAAGTTAACTCTTTTCTCTCTATACAGCCACTGTAGTCCAGAAACTCTTCAGTGACTTCCAATTGCTCCCAGGATGTCTTATAGCCCTTTTGGTGCAGCTACAGATCCCTTGAGAGACCCTTTTTTCACATCTCCAGATGCTTTTCCACCTCATCCATCACTGTCATTTGCTTCCAGATCTTTCTACAGATTGTTTTCATTGCCAGGAAGACCCTTGACCTGTCTGATCCTTGCTTTCTAGGTTTGAACTTAGAAGTCAAATCCTCTAGGATACCTTTCTTGGTACTTCCTTTCGCACTGGGGTGACTGTCCTCTATCTCCCTGTAGCACCCAGAATGTGTTTCTGTCTTACCAGGAATCATACTATGTCATATTTGGAACTGGATAGACAACGTAATTTTTACTGATCACCCCAGAAGTGAAACTGAGGTCCAATTAAAAACAACAAATGCTAATCATCATGCATTTTAATTATAAACGTCTCCCCATTAGATGGGTATGGCATCATCCTTCCAGATTTTTTAGAGGCACCAGTTCCACACCAGCACAAGACCAGTGTCTGCACTCATTCTGGGATAGTGTGGGTATCATCAGGAGCCTCTGGATATAGTGCAACACACATGATAAATTCCAACCCTTCTCTTTCAAAATGAGGGAGAGAGAAAATGCAAACAATTCTCTCATAAACTAAGAAGGTAAGACTGGTATCTCATGGCTCCAATGGACAAACATTTGCTAGTCTTTTGATCTCAGTTACAGCTTCAGTACATTATGTGGGGAATTTGTGGAACATTCTAGAGATTGGAAAACTCAGAGAAGGGTTTTAGACACAGTACATGATTGTGCATTGTCCAGTTCATGTGGTTATCCATCTCTTAAGCCTGACTGTGGGGTCTGTACCTGTAATTTCATTCCAAGGCAACCTTTCACTTTGTCACCAGCGCTGGTTAATTGTCTCTGATTCTGCTCAGTATTTCACAGACTTTAAGGTAAAACTCATTGGACTTTGGCCAAGTTCCTAGTGACTGGAAGGAGAATTCAGTTCAGTGTAACCCTCCTGGGAACTAGAGGGCTTATGGATGGCAAGGCTCGCTCTGCCTGCCCTGTGCCTTTTGGTACACCAGGAAAGCCCTTGATTAAAACCCCAGCTCTGCTGGGCAGGGCTGAGTGCAGTAAGCAAGGCTCAGCTCCTCTTGGCTGCCTTTCCCCCTTGGGCTCATGACCATCTGCAGATGTGAAATGGCCACTTGGCTGGACCATTTCCACTAGAAGGAGGCATTCCATAAACACAGCATGACTGACACTCAGCAATTTTTTTTCTCCCAACCTTTCTCTCTCCTCCTCCTCCTGCCAGGGTGACCCAAAGCAAACACACCCCACCCACTGAGGGAAATCAATAAGTAGCTCAAACTTTCTATTCCAGATCAGGTTGCAAGCCTTGTGTGATTCTACAAACATCTCCCCCGACTCATTTTTCAGTGATGACTCATGGATCACTCCCAGAAAACACACCTAATTCCTGCATCCAGATCATCACCCTCTCCGGTCCCCACCATGGTGTACATCTCCCCACTTTGAAACCTTCAAGCCAAAATGTGCCTCCCCAGCCAGACAACATAGGTGATGTAGGAATCACAGAGTTCAGTAGTGGTTAACACGGCTTCAGAGCCCTTAGTTGAAGTCCACCTACTTTGGAAGCCTCCAGAAGAGACATGATTCTCCAGCTTTATTCTGAACACCCGCTGACATCCCAAAACAAATTCCCACTTTGACCATATATATTCAACATTCAAGGCTTGTAAGCTTCTATAATATCTATTTTATAGATAACATAAAATAGGATCTTTTTTTTTTTTTTTATAAGCAAAAGTCCTATAATGACCGGATATTAGCACAGCCATAGTGGGAAAGACAAACTGATATGGAATCACCAAAACATGTACTTCCCCCTCCCTGGTCCGCCTCTCCCTACCTTGTGTGTGTGTGCAGGGGTGCGGGGGTCAGGGGGATTAGGTGTACAAGTGCATTTGTGGGCACATGTGCCTCTATCATTCTCCACCTGGACTTCAGATTCTCATTTGGCTAGACTGGGTAGCTGGGATTCTCTGTCTCTGCCCTCACAGCACTGGAGTCATTACCATTGGTCTGCGCAGGTGCTGGGGATTTTAACCCAGGTGCTCAAGTTTGTGTAACAAACATTTGACCCTTGGAACCATCTCCCCAGCTCCAAGTTGCAGGAATTTTTAAGAGGAGGCGATACGGATGTATCCCTCAAGTCACACTGATTAGAGACACATCTGAAATCTCTGTCAGTTTACATATTGTACAACATTTTTGCCTGTAATATGTGTGTGTGTCTTTTGTATATAGCATGTATGTCATACATGGTTTATTATGTGTTGTGTGTATTCACACATGGAAACACATACTGTTGTGACAATCACTGCTTTCACGATGTTCTATTCCATAGGCTGTGATAAGCAAAGAAAGAAACTAATGAGTGGCTTATCCAGATCAGCTTCCCCATAGCAAGTTCTAAGATAAACTTTGAATGGCCCAGTAACACCTGGAACAGGAGAGGGCAGAAGTGGGGATACTTGAGGAACAGGAATAATAAGGCACAATTCTCCAGACCTCCTGTATCATATCCAAAGGTCATGGGGACATGGGGATGGAGGATCCAGGGTATTCACAGCCAGGGGATGGACAGCCCAAGGCCCTTTTTGTGTCCCCAGTTCACAGGTTGAAGCAGGTTCCTCCAGGGAGGCAGCCTTAGGAACAGACTCTGGCTGTGCTCCTAGGCAAAGAATGGAGCTGAGGATATAGTACAGGATTTGGCAAAGTGCTAGAGAGAACCTGAGTGGAAGAAACACTTCCTGAATGCCATCAAGGATGTGCCTGAGACTCAATCCAGAGCTGATATGAAACAACCATATGGGGAAGGA
Source organism: Phyllotis vaccarum (assembly GCA_033318265.1). NCBI lineage: Eukaryota > Metazoa > Chordata > Mammalia > Rodentia > Cricetidae > Phyllotis > Phyllotis vaccarum. The sequence continues at coordinate 61,248,133 of JARWLC010000016.1, read as the reverse complement.
CAAAGATCTCAGGGTAGGGCATTAAGGAGCAGAGGAAACAGGAGGTCACAGCCCTTGGTGAAGATTTTACATCAGAAATTTGCCTAGAGGCAAGTGTGGCTAGACTAAAAAAAGTGGTAGAACGTAATATGGGATGGAAAATTTAGAGAGGAGGGGACAGGGTTCATCTGGGCTACGAGAAGGATTTGATTAGTTCAAATAAACCAAGTTTAGCATACAGAAGTAAGCAAGGCTTTGTTTCTGTGCTTTTCTGGGTGCCTGGGGGTTGGTTCTAGAAAAGAAGGCAGTAGACAGAGGGGCTCTGTAGAGAGGAAGAGGAGGGGAATGGAACCAGCCATTCTTCCTAAAGCACAGACTCAAACCTCTTCTGTGGACAAGGGATCAGAGATATTCAGTAATTTGATTAACGCTAAAAGCCAACAGTGGCAGAGCTGATTAAACACAGAGAACAGCACTTTAGGGCCATGTTCACAGCTCCTGGACTATCCCACCTCCTTGCAATAGCAATGCAGAAGCGGAAAAGTGTAAAGCTTGGTGATTGTTTAACAGCAATGGGGGCAGAATAGGAACTGACTTGGGCTACGTTTTGGAAACTGGGTCAATACAGTCTGCTGATGGACTGCTAGATACATGATAAACCTTGCCATCTTTGAGTGTTGGGTACCAAAAAACAAGATTCCTTATAGAGCTCATCAAATTAAGATCTAATCAGGAAGCCTCTTGCTTCAGCTAGCAGGTAATGAAAGGCTCCTGTGAACACCTCCCAGAAGAAGGTGCAAAGTGGCCTCGGCAGAGACTGCCTATCATCACACTTTCCAAAGCTGTCAGGGCAGTCATGTTCTAATGGATTCTTGTGCTTTTTGTTTGCCCCACCCCATTGCAACTGCTGACCTGCCCCCTCTCTGAAGCTTCTTCATTAAATCACACAGCTCCAAAGAGGTTGGTTTTAGGAAAATAAACTTGTAACCCGGGCTAGCTGAGTGTGCTCCATAACTTGGTATGCCCCTTCTGCTCAGAATGATCACATTTGTCACACTACATTGGATGAGAGCAGTCCTGTAAAGACCTTGTCTTATCTTCTAAGCTAGGGGGGCTTGGAGCTGCACTGAGTTACCTCTGTCCTGGGTAATCCTGGATACCTGGAAAAACAGGTATCTCAATGCAGCATCTCAAACAGAAGGGTTCTGGAGCCCTTTGGATGTGATGAGCTGGCTCTGACATACCTCTACCATATTTGGTTCAACAATACACGCAACTCAGCCCCATTTATAAACATCTGGGACATGACTGGAACAGTCAGTCAGCAGCACCCACATCCCTCCAAAGCTAAGTCTTCTTGATCAAGCTGCCTCTCCTATGCACCACACAGTACAGTTACCAATCCCCTCCCCACAACCTGTCCCCTCTGGACACACCTGTACCCATGCATCCATAAATCCCAAACTCTCCCTAACTAGGAATTCTAACTCTACAATGTAGTGTAAGTTAGTCTGTAGTAATATGCTGGAGCAAGGCTTCCTCATCAGGCATGGGCATTATGACAGACATATCTTAATAAGGGACAGAACTATTAGGAAGAAAGAGTGTAGGTGGAATATTGAGTCTTCATATGTTGCCCCACTCAGCTAGTGAACAGCAATTGTGACTTTTGCATGGTTTCATATCTTCTCTCCAGGAGACTCAAGAAACTGGAGAGAATTATCCAATCACAATCGAGCCACATCTCCCACAGTTACTGTGTAATCTCATCTGTGTGTGAGATCCTGAGAAGTGTGAGATGAACCATGAGTGTCTGCCAATGGCAGAAGGGATTTTGTCTAAGTATGGGTTACTCTGAGGACCAAAACACTGCTTCATGTTAGGGTATCACAGCACTATTCATTCTGTAATCCTTAAGGAAATGAGGTGGTCACATCTGAGGACTGTGAGGTGAAGGAAGAGAATTGAATGTCATCTTCTTCACCTTCAGTACTTACTGCGGCCGTGCCTTCTGGTAATATCTCACCCTTTCCTGCCTGTGCCTTATTACAAAGGGAGGTATGAAGAAATGTGTAGAGCTCTGGAGTCAGGGTTGAAAGACCTAGGTGTGAACACCAGCCTCACTATTGCCAAGCTCTGTGACCATGGAAAAGATACTTCTCTTCCCCCATAGATGGGGTTTCAAATGTCTCTTTCATGAGATGATCCAATGTGATCCACATTCTAGTGCAGCTCTTGTGTGTAATGAGGCATCCAGATTGGGGGCTGAGTCTAAGAAGTTTGGGGGCCACAGTAGACTGTGCTGGGCCGTCAGCTGGAGCTAAGTTATGTACTTCACCAAATGCCTGCGCTAGTCACAGTGGGATGCAGTGGACTGGAGGGATTGTCTGCATCATTCAAAGTATATTTTGCGTGTGTGGTAGGGAAAACACAAAATCCCAGAGAACTGAGCTCTGAAAGGTGGGTATAAATCACAATGATTCCAACATGTGCCATGTTTTTCTTCTTTTCTGTAGGGGGACAGACTTCAGAGGGCCCAGGCAAGCTTCCCCGAGTGCCTCTTATATTGCTCTTTGCAACTTAGAGTAATAATACCACTTACAGACAGTCCTCAAGTCACACAGGAGCCCTCTGTTACTGCCATCACCAAACTTACAATATCAGAAAGAACAAAACCCAGCAGCGATGTCTTGGATCAATAGGAGCACTGGTATTCCATTTCTGGGAAAATCACACATTAAAAAGCCTCTTGCTTGCATTTTAAGCTAACAGAGGGGCTCTTGGTTTCAGAAAATTAAAAGAGAAAATGCGCCGGGATTCAAGCACTGGCAAATAGAAATGGTAATTGTTCCTCAATCATCCTCTGGCTCCTTCTCCCTCCCTTCTCCTCCCCACCTCAGCTGCAGAGAAGGGCAGCTGGGTCTCTGCACTTACAGCTCCACACTTTTAATCCCACCATTATTTATTATGAAGAGAAACCCGAGACATGCCATATGCTTCAAGTAAGCTAAAACTTCAGAAGGGAAAGTCTAAAGAAGTGCGCCATTTTCCTCCTTAGAAATAAAAATGGAAAGGGGAGGTTGATCCCTCCGCCTTTCTTTTCTAAGTGTGGACTGGAGAAGCGGAGACCAGAGCCCCCTGGGGAACAGGGTCTCTTATTGTCTTCTTTTTGTATTTGAGTAACAGAGCCACCAGCCCCTATGCATCCTACCTCAGAGATCCCAAAGCAAAGAGTGATTTAATGAACCACACACTTAGGCCCAATATTTAAATAAGAGAAGCAAAGAGATTCTGCTTAGATGGTGAAGCAATTGAAGAGAGGCTGGCGAGGTGTGAGACAGAAGAAAGTGGAGAATAAATATCCTACAATGACTTGTAATGAGCTCTCCACACAAAGCACCAAGGATATACAGTCCTCACCCTCAGGGCAGTCCAAGTATAATAAAGAAGGAAGCAGTCAATTGACAGGAACAGTATAAAAACCACACACAATGAAACACACTGCATTTCCAATTATGTTCGGTCCCTGTGGATGAATCCCAAATTGTACTCCTATGAAATTGTTATTAATATTTTATTTGGGGGCATTACTTGTTCATATATTCGTTATTAGCTATATGTATATCATATGCCACCTGAGTCCAAAAAGAATACAAAAGCGAGATGTCAGAGGGCAGTGAAGGTCAACACACAAGCCCCAGCCGCCCTCCTTGGGGCAATGGAGAAAATCAGCCAAACACTGGAGGTCTTTGAGCAAAAGAGGATTTTTTTTTTTTTTTCGGTAAACACAGATTTTTCTGACATTAAAGTTTTAAAAGAAACTTCTTTGTACTGAACTTGAATGTTAACACTGTCAAGCTACAGTCCTGCATGGAGTCAGATAGTGATCAGCTGCCTTTGACATCAGATAGTATGATGTTTATTCTGAAAAAAAAGGGGGGGGGGAGTTCTGGCAGCTAATTCATTTGCATCATCAGCTCCTATAACAGAGACGCTAACATCAAATTAAATATAAATAGACATAAAATTAAGTAAATTGAAAGGCAAAGGGAAGAGGCTTCATGACTGAGTGTTAGTCTTTGGTTCTTTGCCTACGACAATGGCCCATTATGTACTAAATGGCTAGACTGTCAAGGTTACAGTGAGGTCCAGGACACAGATGATAAGGACAGGGGATCAGGGTCAAAGCAAATGTGATGCCTTCAGTGATGGGCAGAGAGATAAGAAAGGTGCAGGAAGATTGGGGGAAAGGGGGGCTCTGACTGACCAGCAGAAATAGCATGGAGGTGAATAGGATAAATACTGATATAGTAATAGCCCAAGCACTTATATCCGATGGGCATGCCAAAGGCCTCGGTGGCTAAATACATCTAAGAATAATGGGGAGATATCAGTTTAATTACATGAACGACACGGAACATGTGGCTGTTTCCCACCAACAAGAATTCACAGCAAGAAATTGTGATACTATCAGCAGATTAATAACCTGGTTTGTTCGGTGGAAAGCATGATGAAATGAGTAGAAAAAGGAGGAAAGAGGCGAATGAAGGATAAAAATAAAGCAACTGGGAAAGGAAGAGAGAGGATGAAGAGGTGGAGGAAGCAGTGTCAAGGAAGAGGGAAGGAGAGGGGTAGCCAGTATTTTAAACACCATGGCAATGGATGCGCAGGGTGCACCTGATACTAGGAGTGATTTCCACCTGAGATGCTTAGAGCAGGACAAGACTAAGGCTTCCACACTGTCATGTCTCTCGATGATGCTAACTGAGCTGGAGCTGAACGGCAGGGTTTTCTAACACAGTAGTCAAGGCCACTGCCACAATTCTCTGTGCCTCCTGAGGAGGGCAGGAAGGAAACAGCCTACTCTCTCCAGGACACTCGGTTTCAGCATCATCTGATTATCCACGCACAAACAGGAAGCTACAGAAGACAAGGAAGAGAAGGGTAAAGAAAAACGCCAGCCATCAAGAGGTTCTATGTATGTTCCTCTGATGGTTTTAATAACAGGCTGTGTGGCACATACAATACAATCTACACTTAAGAGTGTGAGAACAGGCTTTCAGTCACCATCTTCATATCTTAGACAAACTTCCTAACCCATCTATACATCTGTTTCCTCATGAACACAGTGGAGGAAATCGGCACTCCCAAAACAAGTTTGTGAGATGGATTACAATAGTGTCCTAACCAGGCTCTTTAGGGCAGATTACAAATACCCAAGGGGGGGGGGGGTGGGCACGGAGGAAAAAACTCATTTAGTGCTATAGTCCATGAAGAGATAATGCCATTACTGTAGGCCTGTGATGGGACATGGCCATAGTGGCAGGAGGGCATGGCAAGGAAAGCTTTGGCATGACATCCAGAGATCAGCAAGCTGGACCATGGATTGGGTACATACAACTTTCAGGGTTCAACCACAGTGACCCATTTCCATCGACCAGACCACACTCACCAAAGCTCCACTGTGGGGATTTAATAAAAGCTCCAAAAGTTTCAGAGATATCAGAGGGAATCTACCCACAGCCTATGTGGGTATTTAATAAAAGCTCCAGAAGTTTCAGAAATCTAACCACAGTCAGTCTAGGAGGATCAGAAAGTGGTGATTCACACCTTTAATCCCAGCACAGGGAGTATCCTGGGAGTGGTGACCTATTCTCTTAATCCCAACTAAATTGGAGGTCATCTTAGATTATAGAAGGAATTCCAGGCTCTCAGGCAGGCAGTGGTGGGGCCACGCCTTAACTTACCAAGAGAGTATTTAAGGCTTAAGGCAGGCATAGAAAGGAAGGAGAGGAAGCCAAGAGAAGCCAGGCTGAGGAAGCCGGAAGACAGCTGGGTAAAATCTGACTGTGGTGTTTATTCTATTATCTCAGACTTTCTCAGAGATCTATCCCTGAGTCTCATTTATTCGTACACCATCTCACCGTTGCCCCAAATCTTGTTTATATTTGATTTGATTGCAATCACTTCTCTCTGTAAATTCCCACATGGGGGAGTTATGCTTTCCAAACTTCCTGGGTGCTTCTCAGGCCAATCTTGACTGCCAGGGCTAACCATCACTAATCCTGCTCACAGAAAACTTACTGGCCAACAGTAAGCACCAGAAATACATGAATTAGTATTATTTAATGTTTAATATACTTCTATCTCACTGTGTATGCAATAGAACTGTGTTGACATGTATGGTGGGTAGATCCAAGAGTACATATGCAAGAAAAGCATATTCTTAAGTCATGTATGTTTTCTTATATATAAATTACATTAAAATTAGTTCTATTTGTATATAAATAAAACAAATGTATATGAACAGAGTATACTTAGTAACTTATGTATATAAATAAATAAATATATGCATTGCTTTGTATTACATAGTATTATAAAATCCTTACTTCAGGAAGTCAGAGAAGTTAGCCAGGGGATAGTACCAGAACTCAAACATTTCTTCTCATCTTCAGACCCTATGGTCTACAAATTTGGGTTCCACTGGGCCTTGGTACTTAACAGGGAGAAAGTCGGTATTCAGTTACCCAAAGATACTTTTCCAAATAGCACTTGGAGAGTTCTCTGTCACTGGAGAGGGAGAGGCTTGTCCCTGTCCTGGCTCTTTCATCATCCACCTTTCTTCTCATTTCAACTCAGCCTCAGAATCTCATTAATGATTAACAAGACGATCCCTGGCAAACCAGAACCAGGGAGGTGATGAAGTACTCATATCCCAGCAGGGAAACACCCAGCAGAGGGCTGGTGGTATAAGGGCCAACCAAAAGGAATGTGCCCAAACTCCCCACATTGTTCAGAGGGCAAGGGTATCACATAACTGAAATACACCCACTCAGGGCATGCACGCAATACTTGCGTAGACAAAGTGTAAGCCAAAGGAAATGGAGGGACAAAAATTTATGATGTGCTGTAGAAATTAATTCTGTATGCCTCCTCCATTACCAGTGTGTCTGAATTAACTTTAATATGCAAGTTATCATGTTAATCTTTGGTACTAAAAAAGAATGTATCATCATTAACCTTGCTGGCCCTGCATTTAGCAATGTGGTCTTTTTACTAGCAGGAATCTCAATAGCATTATCTCGGTTTTTCAGTATTTTTACCTATCAATATACACGCCTTCCAGTCACTCTGCACAACGTCCACTGAGTCACAAGCCCAGTTTTCAAACATTTGACTCTAACTGCCCTAAAGTCACCAGACGCTGACTGCCCCTCCTCCATGTCCCCACTTTCCTCTGAACGAGAGTACATCCCTGCAGAGGGAGCCATCCATAGAAAACACATGGACCAACAGAAGGAAGACCACAGAGAGAAGGAACCGGAACCAAGTGGGGAGGATGTCTGTGAAAGGCAAGGTCAGTTCAGGCCATCAGGGCTCATCCTCAGAGCATTGGATCCCTGGATAACACAACTGTGGGGAAATGCCTGCTTCAAAGAGCAGGCAAACAAATTAAGTGAAACTGTGACATTCACAGTAAAAGATAATAAAAGGAAATCACCTAAATCGGGGGATCTAGTACATCATGTCTGCGTGTTTCACATGCTATAGGGAAATTATAGATTTGAATGTAGAAAGTTCTATACCCCATTTTGATAAATAGCTTTAATATCCCATTTCACTTAGCCGTACATGCTAATCTGTGAAATGTAGTAACAGTAGGAAATGCTAGATAAATTGCATCTTGCCATCTCTGTCCTCCATGTACTTCTTCTAATTGAATAATAAGGTAATCAGAGAACCTCTTAGGGGAAGAGCAGAAAGGGGAGAATAAGAACTAAAATATAATCTTCAAACAGAGGAACCGGGCCTGAAAAATAAAACCAGTTTGTGTTCTCCATACGCGCAACAGGGCATGAGTTATGATTCAGTAGAGAGGCAAAAAAAAAAAAAAAAAAAAAAAAAAAAAATCCAACTCTGGCTGCTGATCAAACTCTCTGGATTCGCTAGTCAATTTTATAATACACCAGGAACGGACTGTGAGACGTTTGAATTGATCTTTGGTATGTGGCTAGTACTTTGTTTACTTTTTAGGGTTCCTAGTTGCTTTTCTGGCTGAGAGTTACCTATATCCTCTTTCCCTAAAGGTGTTGAACACTATAGAGGGCAGAGTTGAATAATGCATTCCCAAAGCTCTAGTCAGTCATTGCTTTCCCCCATGGGAGACCCACTGGGTGCCCATAACCCTCTGTTACTTTCTTGGAATTTTTTATGGTTTTTTTTTTTTTTTTTTTTTTTTTTATCACATTGGTTTGTTCTAATTTGCTCGTATTTGTTTTAGAGTATTTTTCTATCTCAGGCAAAGTCAGCAGCACATCCTTTACCACATAAGGTAAGGCTGACACTAGTGAATGAAGACAAAGACTTTGGTGAGAGAGTCCCAGAAGAGGATAAGCCAGAAATGCTCCCTCATGCTCCCTCTCTGTTATCCCAGGAGATGAGTAGGAAAAGACTACAGTGTGTACACGGGAAGTGCTAAATCTCAGAAGAGGAGACCATTCAGGTTATTCTGACCTCCCTCCCCATGGTAGAAGGCCTGGGATAGTCTGTTCTTGGTTTTTGTCTACTAGGATAACCCTCACCTATGAGGCAGATTCATATGTCAAGAAATACTAATAAAAAGAAAAAAAAGATTTTTTTTTAATCGTTCCTAGCCTTTATTCCCAACTCTGCCACTAATTCATATTGTGACCTTGGGCAGCTCATGAGATTACATCGTCTAGGCTCACCAAGGAGATCCTCAGAGTATACCCAACAGTGTGTTGTGTGGAGTATCTAAATGTCCTTAATAATCTCTCCCCACCACCTAAGTGTGTGCCCATTAATTGCAATTTACCCTGTTATCTCACAGGCTGACTGGGAAGAAATAGCAGAGCTCTAAAAACATCAGCAACCTGGGGACAAAATAAAAATAAAAGCTCTTCAAGTTACAACGTTGAAAAAATTCAGTGAGATTGAATACAGTCTACACAAACAAAAGCCGACTTGCTAGGTATAGGCTGATGCGTCCGTGAACATCAGAAGTGGCGGTGCTATTTCAAATAGGTATGACAGAAACTCCTTATCACCTGCTAGACTCAAATAGTAGTCTATGATAAAGAGTATAGAGATCAAATGGTCCAATTTTATCTCCCTCTTCCTGTGAGAAAAAAATGTAATGGTAAGAGGGGGGAAAAAAAGTCAATGGTTTAAAGTTAGCTTTGGATCTGCAAACTTGTGGACAGTACCTGATGTAAAGATTCCTTGCCAATGATGACAGCAACCTACTTTATAAGGTTGCCGTAAGAAAAATATGGTCATAGTCATTTTGCTAGACATGAACGTCTTCTCTCAGTTTTTGACTCTCTGTCTTGATACTTTGAAAGAAGTTAATTTAAGCAATGTTTTATTTTTAATGTACTCATTTGGCTCCAACTCTGAATTGATGATAAAAGTGAACCCAGCAATGGCAAATGAATAATTAAGATGGAATTAATAGCCATGCTAATTTGAAGCCTTCCTTTATTGAGCACTTATGACCATTCAGGAATTGTACTGTGTTAATTCATTTAATGTTCCCATTAACCCTATTGCTATTTCCATTTTAAAGGTTTTTTAAAAACTGAAACCAAATAAATGACATGACCTTTCCAAAGTCACTGATGGTCACAACTCAATAAATTACCCAACAAAATCAAAAATAGCATCAGTGCTTCCTGGCTCCCAAGAAACCTTCTAAAGGACCCACTAGAGAAGCTCTCTTTACACATTTGAGGCTCAACTTAAGACTGTGAAGAAAATCAGAGGCTTCCCAAATCTAACTGAGTAAGGGAGGAATCATGATCATTTCAAAAGCCGCATGATGTCTCCTGTATGGGTCTTTTAAAATAAATTTCAATTACTTTTTAGTTATATTTTATGTATGTGTATGTGCGTCTCTGTGAGTATGAACATGTGAAGGCAGATGTCAACTGAGGCCAAGAAACAGTGTCAGATGCCCAGGAGCTGAGAAGTATAGGTAGTTGTAAGCTACCTGATTTGAACCCTAGACATCAGCAAGCAGAAGTGTTCTTAACCACCTAGCATTCTCTCTAGCCCCTTAAATAACTTTTAATCTGTTGCAATGCTGTAAAAAATAAATAAATAAATAAATAAATAAATAAATAAATAAATAAATAAATAAATAAAGTAAAATGAAATAAAATATAAAATAAAATCCACAATGACTTTATTGGTTCCTCTGGGATTCCAAGGACACCACCAACCACAAAGTATTCACTTTGTAAACACAAAACACAGGCAGCCTGCTTGTGACATCACTATATTGTTAGTATTTTGTGTCTACTCAATGCTTTGTTTTTATAGCACAGTCAGTAAACAAAAAATGGATTGTAAGACCATTCTAAAAGTCACTTCTTTTAGGATCTATTCTGTGGGGAATTTGATGCGACAGATAGCTGTTTTGTTTGTAAAGACAAATACTTAGGGTAAGAATAAGTTCAGGGCTGTATAATCTGGCTGGACTGGGCTATTTGGTGGCCATGTTTACTGGACAAGAACAGAGAAAACAAAGCCAGAATCAGTAGAGCTGGAGCTGTACATGGATAATGAGTGAGTGGCTTCTCCCATGAGGTAACTGTTCCTCATTCCTCAGTAAACCACATTTTTCTGACCCCCCTAAGCCACAGAAACAGAGATCTAGAGATTGACAGTCACACAGTAGTGTCTTCTGAAGGCACAGGCATCTGCCTATATCAAATGCAAGGGCCCTACCGAGAACCATCCAGTGTTGACCTCTAGGATGGTAAGAGAAAGAATGGGCAGGTAGCCATGTGTAGGTCCGTAAGGAAGAGGCCTCTGTGTATCCACTGCTGCCATTCCAGGAACAGGAGCAGCTAACAGCTGTCTCTCCTACTTGCCCCCAAATCCTGGATGTGTGTTGATAGATGTGATATAATCTCATGGGAGCTTCGTATCTTGACTTCAGGGAATTTCTCTTCTTCCTACTGAACCACAACATAAGCTATTGTATTGTGCATGCAAGGCCCACCACTTACCGAGATTTGCAGCCCACTGAGAGTTCCTGAAATCCAACAAATGTTCCTGCCCAGTAACTACGATCTATTTGATTTCTCTGCTCAGGCTTTGAACAGTGATGTAGTGAACCTCCTGTTACTTGAATTGTAATTGATTTTAAACCTGCCAGTGCAAAAAAGATATGAAGCCCAGAACCCACAAAAACCAACCAAACTCAACAAAGCCTTCTGCTGTTCACACAGGTCCTGGCAAATTTGGGCCACAGGTTCACCAGAACCTGATGGAGGGCATCTTTTCAAGACCCACAGAGGCATTTGTATGGAAGGAATAGCCCCCGTAAAGCTCAACGTTGTCCTGATGGCTTCCTCCTCTCTATAAAAGCTAGCAGCTTGAGGATGCCAGGTCCCAAACAAGGTCCCATGCAGACCACTGCCTGCTAGACCTTTCTCCCCAGCACGGCATAGACTCACATACGACTGTGAAGTCATATAGCACATCTGAACACACCATTTTGGTATCGTTTATGTCAGGCTGACATCAATGCCCTCAAAGTCCTGGGATGACAATGCTTCTCAAGTCATTTGCATAGTACATGAAGCTTCTGCTTTTCTTTGTTGTCCTGGCAACACAGACCCCCACTAACAGAATGTTAGAGATCCAACTCTGATCATACACATGGAGAACAGAGCCGAGAGAGAAGTGGCTTGTCTGAGGTCTCACTTCTTATCAGTTACTTTCTTGAAATGGAATTTAAATCTTTTAATCTTTGATATAGCATTTCCTCTTAGAGAAATCTCCTTCCATTAAGACAGCCATACCTTCCCTGATCACCTATGGTACCAGCTATTCGACGCATAGAGCAGTACAGGCGCTTCACTGGAAGTCACCAAGTCAGTGCTAAATGAATACAATGAACATCTCCAAAAAGCATGAGAGCTCCCTAGGTCCAGAATAAGCCAGTTTTTTCTGCATTTCTTTGTATTATAATAAGCAAAGCATTAATAAAAAAGATCTCCTAGCCAGATGAGGGTATTGGTTTGGAAGTCCTGTAACAGGTACCAAATTCTCTTAACTCACCAACAGGAGGAAAAGTGATCATGTTTCCAACCAACTTATAGCATCCTCACACATTTCACCAGAGGAGGGCATATCCATAACCATGTGAGCAATGCACATTAAACATCGACACACAGCTAGACACACAGATACTCATTTTTCTTAAAGGCTTATAACTAAAACTCTCATAATCTCCTCTAGGTAATAGGACTATCACCAGCTAGAAAGATAAGGCAATTCTCAGGCAAACTGGATCCCAGCTTGGTGAGAATAAGCCAGTAGGAATCTCTAGATCCAAAAGAATCAAGGGCAGACCACATTAAGGGAAAATATGCATATTCAAATGAGATTAGCCTGCTCTGCATCTGAGAGAAAAAAAAAATGCTCACCTTGGCTAGGTGTCCCTTTAGATGACCCAGAAATAAAATTGCTGGGAGCACTCTCTAGGAGGTAAAGCATTAGGAGACAAATTGCTCCAGCCCACATTCTCTCTGCGGGGACTCCAATAAGTCACTGATCTGCCCCACATCTTAGAACTGAAGAGCCTGGGCAACAGAAAGGCCTCCTGAGTGAACCCTAGTTAATGACTGAAGCAGGTACAATGGATTCTGCTTTAAGATAAGAGCAGAGGCTGGGTAGATCTTTGGATGGTGACTGAGGGCAGCCAGTTTTTACAGAAGGGGCTGCAGAAGATGATGTGGGGCTGGAGGAAATGACAGAGTAAATGAGAGACATGAAGGATAAAGGCATAAGAAAGACATACAGCGGGTAGCCAGTATATAGTCCCATCTAAGCTCTACCATGGAAATCCAGCCCATTATCAATACCACCCTCTGTGGGGACATATTATCCCAAAGCCAACCATGCTGGAGACCATCCAGTCACTGGCTCCAGCTGGCACACACAATGAAAACAAAAGTTCCCCAGCACTTCCCTAATACACTGTAATGTCCTTAGAGCCAAAGTGTGTGTGGGGGGTGGGGGGAGAGTTTGTTGTTGTGGCCCAAAGTGAGGCAGCAGAGCCTAGAGTTCTAAGCATTCTTAATTATGACCATGGAGTCCAATCTTCCAAGGTCTCCTGAAAAAGGACAAAAGGAGAGGAGGGGGTGGTGAACCAGATGGGGCTGTGTGTTCTCTAAAGGTTTAATTTATAATAAATATTTTTAAAAGTTAAATGTTCATTCCAACACTGAACAGAGGATAAAAGGTACCCCAAAGTCCCCTGCTTTCATGCACAGAACCTCCCCAACTTCAAGTTCCCGTCAGAATCAGTTCCATTTCTACACTGTGCTAAGTCAGCTGAGCCAGGCACAGGAAACACATGTCACATGTTGGTTTAGACCTTTATTCTGCTGAGGTTTCCTTGTGATGGTGAGAACTCTTGAGCAGATGTTAGGAACACCCAGATTGTTGAGTGCATCTGAGTGAAGCTGCCTCAAAGTTTCTTGAAACTACTGATTTGGGTCTTCCATCTGCTGACTGTGGGGTCCTTCCACCTCATACACTAACATAGCCAGTGTATTAACATCTTTGATATTCTCTCTCTCCCTCTATCCCCCTCCTTCCCTTCTCTCTCTGTCTCCCTATCTAACAAAATAACTCAGATGGGTAGGATTGTGCTTGTCGGTCTCATTTTACTGTAAAACTTAGGAAAAGCTTGGGTATCAGAAGAGTCCCCTGAAGTCTGAAAGGTTCCCTTCTTAACCTTAACACCTTTAATTCTAGAGAAAGGGAATAAAAGCCTGAAAAAAGAAGCATAAAACAAGGGCGTGTAGGTGAGCTTCTCAACCTCCCAAACCGTCAAATGCCTTGAATATAGACTGTAATTTTTTACAAGGACGAATGTATTTCCAGTTGCGGTAGCAAATGCTGTTGACTCAGGGACAATTAGGGACAGTGGGGGCCTACATTTGCAACCTTCTTTCTAAGTTTCAAATTCAGCAGCTTCCACAAGACAATACAGCCCTGAATACATAGGAATCATGTGAAGATTCTCAAAGATGATGCCATGCGGCTTCAGTAAAATATACTCTGACAGGTTAGAAAGCACTGGATAAAGGGGAGCTAAGAAATCAGGTACCCACCATCAAAGACGACTTGTGTCATGATCACTCAAAGCTGAACCTCTGGCCGGTCAGCTCAGTCCACAGACGTTGGCGTGAAAGTGGGCTGAGGCATCCCTAATTCAAGATTCTCACTTGAGGTCAAGGGATTATCCACTAAATTGTAATATGCAGGAAAAGTTCTACAGCATCACTGACTTCCAGCTTCCCCTTCTGTTACACAGCCTGTCGCTATGGGTAAGAGCAGGGCTGGAAACTGTTATTGTCGGCCATGATGAGGACACATCACCTCTGAGCCCCTGACTGAATGCCAAGACTCTGCCTCGCATGGGAATTATTCCACTTAATACTCACAACAGAACAGCAAGGAAACCACGCTGCACCTGCATTTGATAGATGGGAGTCAGATGCTGCTAGAGGAGAAGGGGTCAAAGCCAGGGTGGCAATGTCAGGTCTGATGTAGGCCTTTGCTGTAAACAACCATTCTGGGCAGTACCTAACTGGATAATAGGAAGCCTCTCCTTCAATAATTTCCCTCTTCAGTTGAAGCTGTAATTAGAGCCTCATTTGCCTTTGGGTAATTGGCTTCCTTCTTTGCTCTGCTGTCTGTTCTACTCAGCAATCTCTCGAGCCAGGCAAACCTTCAGCTGCTCGAGACTACTGAAGGTTCTCAGTGGCCAAAACCTCCCACATTGGATCTCTTCTCCAGATCCAGCTCAAGAAAACCCAAGTCTGCTTTCTGCTGAATTTTTTTATAGAGAGAAAGACCAAAAAAAAAAAAAAATGCCTGTGTTAAGATGTGTGTACATCTGTGCACATATGCACAAACATATAGCTGTATGGGCAGGTGTGAGGGGTTAACAGATGTGTGTTTGTGCATGTGTGTTCATTTTAATAAGGTGGAATAAAGAAAGATAAAATCCGTAGACATTTCTGTGAAATCTGAGTGACATTCATGACCAATGAAAAAAGAGCATGGCTTGTCTATTAAAGGTAAGAGTAATACAACTTAGGCCAGTAAGTTTCTAGCACATAATAGAATGAGTCTATGTGTCTATACATAACAGAATATGAAATTAGTTATGAATCACTGAGATTAAATTCCTAAAAATATTATGGGAACATATTCCCAATAGTTTCCAACAGATAACAATCCTGGTAAAACTATGCCCTGCTTGTGCAAAATCTACAGGACAAAAATGAGACAAGTTATAAGCAGAGATTTTTCTATAAACCATGACATCATAGGTACACTAATAGATCCCCAAATATTCTTTATAAGTCTCACAATGTTTGGGTAACAACGCTACCTTCTATCAATTTTAAGCTCAGGATAGCCTCTCCAGAGATTTCTGTCAGAGCCTGCCTACAGTCAGAGGCCCAGCCCTAAGGACTGTGTCAAGAAAGAATGGACCCCAAATTCTCCTGAGATTTGAGAGGAGGCTGACTGCAGCTCTGACCCTCCAGAGTCCTCACAGACTGTTTTCCAGATAGCACTCATGTCACACTCCCGATGTCTCTTTAGGCTGAAATAAACATTGTCCCCAACATTGCAAAACCCTGTATTTACTGAATTCTTCTGACAGTCATTCTTATAAGATAAACATAACCTATAAAACTATATTCAAAATTAATTCATAATAAACTTATGAGAAAATCTACGTTTGTCTAAGCCTTATAAACTATGAATTTTAAATTTACAGAGGCAGCCGACGTCATGAATCTGTGTGGGTCTTGCTCAGTCTATAGTGTTTACATCATAAGATTTTACTGATTTCAACAACAACAACAACAAAAACCTCACATGGAACTACTCTCCAAAAAATGTGTTGCACAAGGCAAAGGGCACTAACTGAACCCTGCCCTTCTCACCCCTGGCTCAGACAGCCCCTCAGTTCTCACCTCTCCTACCACTGTCCTCTAGCTAAGCATCATTGATCATTTCTGCTTTTGTTCCCTTGGAGGAATATCCCTCTGCATACCAACCTTTGTGACACACAAGGAGGAATCAAAGGAAAACCAAATAGCACAGTGTTTTAAAGGAAAATAGAAAACAATATAATCATACTCCTTGTGTTAAAACTTCCCACCAACTGAATGGAACTGGCCGAAAATATGTTGTTAAGACATTGGGAGTTTGAAAGTATCTATTTGAGCTAGACAAGACCCCACCTTCTTCCTGCTTTGCATTGCTTCCATGGTCCAGGTATGCACAAATCTAAAAAGATTGGGGGGGGGGGGGGCTTTCTTTCCTCCTTCATTGTGAGCTTCCTTGGCAGAAACTCTTGGTTCATATGTCACAACGTGTGGAGGGTTAGATGTGCCAGGGATCGTGTTGACATGTAACTATTGGCACTTGTCTAAAGCACCTCTGCTTTACTTGTCCAATGAGGACTGTGGGCATATGGAGGTCATTTAAGGGGCTAATGTGTAGAAGGCTTTACATTGAGCATGCCATAAATAAGGGCCCAACAATGGTAGCCATAAAGCTATTTGTCACTCTATTTCTATTATGTTTACATGGTCCTCATATTTTAAAAAAATCAGATTTTTAAATAAATATTACTTCTACAGAAATGAATCAGTAGCTGGATTTCAATTCAATCATACGATACTCTTAAGGAATCTTCTATTTAGGAAAAATATCAGGGCTAAAAATAGCGAAAATCAAACATTTACAGTCAACCTCAGAGGCTCAGAATGTTCTGAAAACCTGCCTCACTATAATTCAGACTGTTCACGACTACAGTTCCACCGTGAAAACCACAACCAGAATGCTGGGCTAAACAAAAACTTCATGGCATTTATGTAACTCAGACGCCATATGTGCTTCCCCTAACAGAATCATTTCACCATTAGAAAAGAATCCTGTGTAACACGAGTAGAAAGACACTGTCACTTGGGAAAGAAGTGGCATGAAGTGCCATTAAAGAAAAGACCTAGAATATTTTCTTTCCCATTTAATTGTGTTCCATGGTGTCATTAGAACATGCTATTCTAGGTATTTTTGTGAGTTTAAAGGGGCCTTTTTTTCCCCCTTTTGATTTAACTTCAATATTTTTTCTTAACTTCAGCCCCCACCTTTTCCCCAAAAGATACTTTTTAAAGCGTCTCCTGGATTAGTTCTACAGCCTATTAAACCACTATGCTCTCTGATTCTGGATCAGAAGGCTTCTCTCTGAGACTCTTTCCAATCAGTCACAAATGGGAAGAAGAGAGGGGAGGGAACATTCTCAGATCCTCAGAGGGACTGGGCACCTGGAGATGGACGTGGCTCTGTAATGCAGCCCTGCCGATGGACAAAACGGCCTCCCTATCTGAAGATCTTTATGCCTCTAAATATTCTTTTGAGAAGCTTAATTCCTCAAAACTCAAGGACACTTTCCTGAAGAAACAAAATAGGCTCTAATACTTAAATCCAGGGTTCTGAGAGGATGGGCTTGGAGATTTAAGACATTACACACTCTCTCTTCATCTAGTGTCGTTTCTATAAAATGGTCCAATTGATTGCCTTAATAATGAAAAGAGATTTGGAAATATTATTGTGAGCTGCAAGATGATATTTTAAATTTTCATTGTTGAAGGTATTCTGGAAGACCTTGCTCCTTGCTCAAGCTCATCATTTAATGGGTCATGGGATCTGCTGAAGCTCACACAAGAGCTTATTAAGTGAGCTAACACACATGACCACGTACAAAATACCTGCTGCATAGTAAGCACTCAGTAAATCTCAGCTGCTGCTGATGCTGAAATTGTTGCTATCACAACAGAGGCTTCCTTCCCTACTCCCAGTTCAACGTTGCCTTTATGAGATGTGTAAAGAAACTCTATGAAGCTGACCCTATGGGCCCCAGCAAGTTTTTGGCATAAGAAAAATTATTTTTCTCATAACTAAGCAAGTCTAAGTCTACAGAAGGTTAAGTGTTATGTCTTGGCAAATAATTCCCATGCTGCTCATATCACTCCAGAGCCTAATATGAAGACGCCTTGGTGGGAAGAGACTGCCCCTTTATCCTGACCTTTCTGACCCTTCACTGTTGAACTGATCATAGATAGTGTCAAGGACATGAGCAGCTAGTATACCGTGGACAGGGGATTGAGTCGAAGCTATGGGAAACCCTGCTCTCAGCCTTCAAGTACAACAGCACAAAAACCTAAAATGATTTCAACGTGGAAAGTAAAAGTCTTCCCAAGAGGAGAAATTATGAAACATGGACAAGCAGAAAAAAAACAAAACAGATTTATGTGTGAGATAATACACAAAGTATAAACTCACAGTTGGGCTAGAAACCTATATGTCATGACCAAAACTATAAAATGGTTATTTTTTCTTTTCTTCGTTTGACTGTTTTGTTTTTTTTAAGACAGAGTTTCTCTGTTTAACAGCTCTGGCTTTCCTGGAACTTGCTTTGTAGACCAGGCTGTCCCTGAACCCCCAGAGATCCACTTGCCTCTACCTCCCAAGTGCTAAGATTAAAGGCGTGTGCCGCCACCACCTGGCTTTATAAATCTCAATAAAAATATAAGTGAATATATTTTGACTTTGTGATTGAGAAAATTTTCTGAAGCATGAAATAAAGAGAATTGACTATTAAAATGATTGATGAGGTATTAATTTCTTTTTCCAAAACTATACTTTAAAATGAAGAGAATCATTAGAAGTGGGATATTTTTTAAGTCAG
This sequence comes from Phyllotis vaccarum, assembly GCA_033318265.1. NCBI lineage: Eukaryota > Metazoa > Chordata > Mammalia > Rodentia > Cricetidae > Phyllotis > Phyllotis vaccarum. The sequence goes on along the minus strand of JARWLC010000016.1, from coordinate 61,229,337 downwards.
CAGAGTAAGAGTGAGAAATATATAAAATATACCAGAATCAGTAAGAGAAATACAAATCTTAGGCTTTGTATATTAAATGTTGCTCCACAGGCTCATATATTTAAACTCCTGGTTGGTCCTGTTTAGAAGATAGAAGTATTTTGAGGTGGGACATTGTTGAAGGAAACATTGGGTTCACTGGGTTTCTATGGGTTTTACCTCACTTCCTGCCTCCTGACTACAGATGAAGTATGATGAACACTCCTCACACTCCTGTGTCCATCCCTTCCCCACTATAATGGACTGTCTACATCAAAACTGTAAGCCAGAATAAACTCCTTCTCACTTAGGTTGTTTCTTGCAAGGTAGCTGGACACATAAAAATTAAAATATCTAGTAGTGCAACAATTAACCCAGGAAGAAACTGGACACAATCTGTAAATAGGCATTGATGCCAAGAAATACTAGGTAAGATGGATAGCAGGACTGGTGATCAGTATCATACGCACAGGGAGAATGAGCACAAATTTTAAGGCCATTTTTTTGGCAAGAAACTAAAAAAGGGGTTAGTACTAGATGAGAAGAGTATATGGATCCATGGGATGTCTCCTAGGTTGCTGGTGAGAACATACATTGGTGCCTTCACCTTTGTCAAACAGTTTTGAATCATCTGCTTGTGGGAGATTGTGTTGTTTCATTGTAAATAATTATCCCACCCACTGGTTTAATAAAAAACACTGATTGGCCAAAGGCAGGCAGGAAGTGTGGGCAGGGCTACCAGACTAAGAAAACTCTGAGAACAGGAAGCACAGAGCAGAAGGCCAGAGAGAAGCTGGGAGAAGCAGAGGACAACCATGCTGCTCTAAGAAAAGGTACCGAGCCCCATGGCTGAACAGGATGAGTTATGGATTAGATGAAGGGTAGAGAGCTAGCAAGTTATATGCCTGGGCCTTAGATCGATCAGCCTAAAACTATTGAAAGCATCTGTGTGTCTCTGTGGGACTGTGGGACTGCAGGTATGTGGGTCCTAAACCTTGAGGTTAGGCCTGAAAGTCTGGGCCAGAACCTCCTACTACATCCACTAAAGTAAAATATTCAGATCCCCTAAGACCAAGAGGGTTGTCCAGTAATTATAACTCTCAGATTCTTCAGTATTTACAAAACAGTTGAGTAAGACTATTTATATCAGAAAAGCTCACCAGAGGGGGAAAATGGCAACAAATATTTAAAACCCAATGCTTCAAATGAATGCATGAGTGAACAAATTGATTTCTTCACATAGCAAATCTTCACAGTCATCAAAACACTGAACTTCAAAAGCCTATGAAGTGGATGGATCTTAGAAAAGTACTAAATGGGAAAGTTTCCCAATTATCAATAGTTCAAAAGTTCAAATAACGGAAGCACTAGTAATAGAGACTCAGTACAATTGCATTAACAAAGAAAGCAGCAAGACGATGGATTCAAGATCTGGCTGTTCCCTAGGAAAGGTGGGGGGGGGGGGGGGCTTCAGATAAGCAACTGCTAACTTTCTGGCTTTTCCTGGGAGTAGGGAGCAGATGGATGCTAACTGTGTTATTACTGATAATAAAAGGAATATATAGCGTGAGAGTGAGTGCAGTTATGAGTGACTATGTCTTGTTGACATGACGATGGTCACATCTAAGAGCCAGTGCCTCAGACACACAGGAATGATAATGCATTATTGGGGCCAGGCTCAAGGAAACTGCCAAAGCTGTGCCCTGGTCCATCTGTGGATGTTGACAGCTTGTGCAGAAAATGGGCACCAAAGCTTACAACCTGAGGCTTCTTGCCTACAGAGACTACTACCAAGATTAGCTGACCTGTCCTCGTCCATAAGCTCTATACAACAAGTCCACATCCTGCTTCAAATGTATATAGGAAACACACTGAGTTTGGGGGCTGCTGGTGAGTCTATCAGAGTACCCAGCAATAAATCCCAGCTCTTCTGAGCATGTATTTGTACATGTGCCGAAGGGAGCATGTCTGTACATGTATTTGTATATCTGTCCTTTCTTTATTCCACATTGCCCCAGTAAGGACCATCTCTAAACTGTGAAGGTCACAGCAATATTGATCAATAAACGCAGACCTAGTGAGAACCAATGGAATCAAAGTCCATTTTTTAAGAAGTTCTCTAGGTATACTATCCATTGACCATGGTGTGTTTTTTCTATAAGATCCAAGAGCTGGTGTCATTAGCTTTTAAGCAGACAGTGCACAAAAGGAGATATTCTTCTCCGGGATTTCATTTCATTAACACAGAGTTGTATAAAGAAACTAAAACAAAGAAAGGCTGAGTACCACGAGGCAAGCTCTGCTAAGCAGGAGCTTCTTCTTTCTGCCTCTTCCTTCCCCTCTCAGGCTCCTGGAGCTGCACTTCACTCTGCACAGGGGTCCATTCCCTGTATCAGAATCCCCATCAAGACTGATGTCATGTACAATCATGCACGTGACAAATCCTTTCCTAGACTTTAGAACTTGGCATATGTGCTGTGAGGTCCAGGATGCTATCTATCATTTAGACATGGCTCTCAGTTGTGGGTAAGCTTGGAGGACTCTCTCTCCGAGACTAAAACCTTTGTGAATCCACGATGTACTTCTGGACATAGTAAGCTTTCTACTGCCATGTCTCCCCTCAATTCTGGTCCCTTGTACAGCCCCAGGAAAAGTAGTAAGGAAAACACCAAGATAGAGAGGCCAGACCAGCTGCTGTTTCATCTGGCGTGGAGACCCAAAGCTACAGACATATGTATCTAAAACCCCTTCTTAGGCGAAATCCCTGGCCAGGGTAGGGAGTGCCGTTTTAAGTAATTTTTAAAGGAAATGCCAAAGGCTGTCTTTCATCTCTGTCCTTATTGAGTATCTGTGGCACGGGCTCAAATGTCATTTGGGAGAGACGGAGTGGAACTGCTTTGCTAAACCTAGAGCCATAAAGCATCTCTAATTGTAATTTTAAGTTTCTACTGTATAAAGGAAAGAGCAAAAGAAGACGAAAATCCACAGAAACTAAAGGAAGCTGTTTCATCGTCTATGAGCACGGGCACGGGGACATGGTGTGCAGGACTGTGGTAGCTGTTCCCCCAGCACAGACCTACACCTGACAACAGCAGGGACAGGAATAAGTATTGAATGGTACTCAAGTGAATTACATGAGCCGTTAGGGGGACTTGCTAGAGGATGGATGGTGAATAGACCAGCCATGCCAGAAGGGGCTAGGAAGGCTGGGGAATTCCAGGCAGAACACAGAGACAAAATTTGCAAGAATGTGTACGTCAGATGGCAAAGGAGGCCTGACATATGGCCAGAGTCTGTCCTAGGAAAACACACATTTTCCTCTTGGCTAAAGCCTGATGCCAGCGTGCTACTCAGACTGTCTACTGCAGGCTCATGCCTCTGCAAGGCCCCCAGGCCTCATCTATCAGAGTGTGACACCCAGCACAGGTATCACAGGGGTGGCTAGGGAGCAAGCCCCTTGAGGGGCGTGGGCGGGAGGGTCTCCTTGAGTGTCCTCCTCTGCCCACATTCCCTCCAGTGAGGTAGGCAATATGGTTTTAGCCAGCACACTGTAGGTGGAATGGGCAGGTGTCACTGCAGGCTGAGATAATCCTTGTCATTCTCTGACCTTCTCTCAGGTACCGACCGACTTAACTTTCACCGGGACAAAAGGTCCATGACCTTCATCAGATATACAACTTCACAGTGTTCAATCCATTGGGACATGGAGAGAGACTTGTAACCTAGAATCACATTGCTCAAAACCCTAAGGCACCAAAAGATGGTGCATCCCTTGGTCTCATTGTCATTAAGAAAAAAAAAAACAAAAAAATGCCCTGACTTTCTAGGCTTCAGTTATCCCAAATGTAAATAAAAGATGAGGATGCATAAATCAAGTTATAAGAACATGATATACACTACTGTTCTAAACAGTACCTGATGGAGAAAAAAAAAAAAAAAAGATCTTTTTATGTGTGTGTACCAGGATAGATTTATGTGTACCACATGTGTGAAAGCATCCATGGAGGCCAGAGGACATTACACCCTCTGGATCTGGAGTTATAGGTGGTGGTGAGTTATCTGACATGGTGCTGGGAACAAGCCTGGTTCCTCTCAAAGAGCAGTAAGCACTCTTGACTGGGAAGTCATCTTTCCAGCCATTTACTTGCTGTGACTGTCCAGCAGAATGTTGATAGTACTGTTATTATGCTAGGGTTATTATAATCATACAACAGACACAGCAGATATTTTTAAGCAGCTGGTCTATCTTGGGATGTATACGTATATATGAAGCTGAAGCACAAAGATGTTCATTCAAAAAACACAGCAAGTAAGCAATGGGGCAGGACCAGAGCCAAGGGTGTTCTGGACCAAAGTGCCTTAAGCTCAGTGATATTCACAGTCACATTTTTTTCTGCCAGGGAAGTAGAGGCTCAGAGTTGTTTCTAACTTCAGCAAGAAAGTTTTAAAAACTGAGTGAGAGACCTTCTGCCTTGCCAAAACTATAGGAGTGTGATGATTCCAAAGTGCCTGTGGTGTAGGGTACAAATGTTCTTGCTTCTCTCCTGTGCCACCAACAGTCCCTAGCCAGTGTGTATTATCACTTGAGAACATGGACGCAGCTCTAGACACTTGCCAAAGGACAGGGATGGGACTCGAAGGAAGCTGCTCTGCAGTGGACAACCAGGTGTTGTAGGTTCTCCATTCTGCCTCTCCAGGAGGCTCCCAGTGAGAGACTCAAAGACTGGAGCTAAATGGTAGATGAGCTTCCAACCCCTGACCCATCTGCTCTCTTTTGGAGAAGTTAGCAGCGTGGATACTCAGGCAGCTTACACCGACCAGATGGAGCATGTGATCAGCCTCAGACTAAGTGACAGCCTGCCTGAGAGGTTAGTTCTGCACCAGAGCCACTCCATGGGTACAGATGGCTGGCCTTCCTACAGACTCTTACAAGCTGTCCAGGTGGATCTGGCTACTTCTCCTCCCTTCACACCCCCAGGCAAATCTGAGCTTGTGTACAAGAAAATGCAAATTAGTATCCTAGGCTCTCCTGCTTCAGTAAAGCACTAACAGGGGCAGCCATGCACAGTAGGCCGTACCTACGGGATTCCTCCCTCCACGTGCCCAGAGTAACAAGTCATACGATGCTACCTGGTCTATATAACGACTCACTAGGACCTGGGAGAGCAGCTCTGCTTTATGGATGAGGAGATTAAGTCCACTAAAATTAAATGAGTTACTCAAGGCCATAGGTCAAGTAAATGGAGCCTAATGGAGATGTATTCATGCTCCATAGATCAAAGTGTGTGTGTGCGTGCGTGCGTGCATGCGTGTGTGCATGTGAGGGGGGGTGTTGGGGGTGTCTTAAGTGTGTACTTTAAAGGAACCTCGAGGGATAAGAGAGGGCAGATAGGGGGATCTGAATATAAGTATGTTATATTCAGGTATAAAAATGTTAAAATGAAGCCTATTATTTTGTACAATTGATGTTATGTTTTTAAAGGGGCAGAGTCATATATAGTAAATCAGAGAGGATGGCTGCCAAGTGTCCCAAACTATGTGGCTACGTGATATAAAGCAAGAAAGAAGGAAAAACTTCAAACATGGTGCCCAACCCAGACCTGGCTTCCTATGTGCACAGCACACAGGCCTTTTGCAGAAATACTCCAGGAAAACATTTTTTTTTTTTAATGAAGAAAAGACATCCAGATCTAGCATGGGGAGAGAGCATAGAAACCAGGGGCTTCTAGTCACTAAGTCCTGTGTTTCTTGAGAAACAAGAAGCTTTGGGGAGCCAGGAATCTTGATAAATATCAAACACAAGAGATATTCTTATTACAGGAAATCTGAAAGTCAGAGTACAAGTTAGGATAATGTCAAGGGAATCATAAAATACCCACAACTTTAACCCCGCCTGTTCTGACCCTGCATTGAATCTTTTAAAGGACTCGTCCATGTCAATACCTGTTTACAAGACCCAGTTTTGAGACCAGCATTAGTTTTGATTATTCCCGGTTTACAATTAAGAGCACCGAGGACCAGAGAGGCTAAGAAAACTACCCAGAGTCACACATCTGATAAGCGAATAAGCCAGAAATGAAACTTCGGTTCACCTGGAACCCACAACCTGGTGCTGCCTCCTATCAGTTCTCCACAGGATCCCATAAAGTAATGTGTCGAGAGCTCAACAAAGGACTTGAAACCCTTCCAAGTCCTCTGCCTTGTGGTGACACAAATGTTCCAGACTGCAGGTACGAGCCAATGCCACTGACAGTACTCCAGGCAATTGTGCACATCTGGTAGTTAAATGAGTGTAGCTCAAAGCAAATCACATCCCGAGGCACAGGACACTCCGCAGGGTGAATAACAAGGATTTCATTATGGCTCAAATGGCAGGGAATCAAACTCAGCCTTATTTAGAGGTTGAAAGAGAGATGCTCACTGAGGAGCAATGGACCCCAGGATGTCCCCATGAATTCAAACTTGATTCATTTGAACTTGAGAACATAAGACTTAGGAGGCCAAGCTTCCCTCCTGGCTTCTTTTGTTAACTTAGCCAATGCATCCTGGGAGAGGCATTATCAGAAAGCTTGGTGTAAGAGCCCAATGTTTTCAATTGTGAGCAAGGGTGAACAGACTAACCATTCTTTGCATACTCTGGAAATTGGATCCCCCAAAAGGATACTTTGCTTTTGAAGGTAAGATTTTGTATCTCTTTTATATCAGTGTGCAACTCCAGGGCTGTCCTTCTGTGGGTTGGCATTAATCAGAGAACCTTAACTGGATTTAAACCTTACACACACATCAGGATAAATGAGCAAGAGATATCTAGGCTGCCTAGTGATTGTGTGAACCCTTATGGCTCCCTGCTGACCCAGGAGATGGAGCCCCATAAAAGAAATTAGCCTCCTTCCGCAAGGCTGCTGCAATTGATGACATGCCAAGTGTAGGCATTTGCTAAGCACTGCATCTGTCCTCTGTGCTGAGCTAGGGCCCAAATGATGGAAGCAGGGCAGGAAAGCCAAATAGCCCACATTCTGCAACCTGTACAGAGCCATCTATGAGCAGTGAGTGCCTCCTTGACATGTCTCTCAGCCTGAATTCAAGTTCTCTCCACAATGACAACCTCCAAAGTCCTGCCAGTGTCTGCCAGAACGGGAGGGGTTAAACATATCTCAAAACCTTCAGAGTAAGGACAACTGACAAATTTGGATATGGAGTCAGAGTTTTTAAAAGCATAGGGGTCTCCCTTTGAAAATCCAATGACATATGAAATACAAGTAGGAGAATTCACCTCCCTTTACTGCATAGGCTATAAATGTCTTGGTTTATACCTCGGCCCCACATCTGTCTAAATGTCAGGAAACAACACACATGGACATGCTTTCTTCTAATCAGCTCTTAACTCCAGGCAGGTGATTCTGATAGTAATTGTGCATACACGGTGTTAACCAGACATTGGGGAGGAAATCATCTTTACAGTGTAGTGGTTCCTGAATTATTTTTGTGATTATGAGGTAATTTGCATAAATATTTAAGCTTTACTCCCTGAATAAATTCTAGTTGGGTACCAGCTGATCTACCATATTCTAAGGTGCTATCTCTCTTCCAGTCTGCTTTCCATTTTAGAATTGGCATCAGTGTGAATAATAGAATTTAAAACCTGAAAAGGCTGGTCTCAGGGCACAGAAAACAATGCTGATCTCCAAAATGTATTTGTCTGTTTTCTTCACAAAAGAAATGCAGGGTTTCTGAATAGGCAAAGTATTTATGTGAAGCAAAATAAGTGATTGGTTTAGTGTGATCCAGAAATGCAAAGTTGCTGGAAAAGATGTGGAGGGTGAATGTGAATGCCTAACCCTCACACTGTCACCTCTGGAAGGATATTTGGACAGTCTGAGTCACTGGCTGCAAAACAAGGGTGCCCCCGTCCCTTTCCAGTGACTATTAGATAACATGGTGGAACAGAATCACTGACCACAATTGTGCCCAAATCTTCTCTCATTCCTTGATCTCCCCCAAATTATCATTAACAAAAAAGCAAAGGATGGTTTTACAAGACACAATCATTTGAAGGATTCAGTAAAGGAGAGAGAATGTACACACAAATGGATTCCATTCTCTTTCCAAATGGCAAACACAGGAAGCTGGAAGCTGTAGTACCTCCTCCAAGAAGGGACTGTCCAGGATCTGAAGGACCTGTTCATGTGGTACCTTTCATGCTTCACATTTGATTGTGTAGATGCATTACCTATTCAAGAATAATTTGCACTTCTGAAAGCTCAAAAATGCTGCTAATTCCTACTTAATCAGACTCACTGAGATGGGCCCAGAAATTTGCATTTCAACAAGCTCTCCAGTTTATTCTGACACACTCAAGAGCTGGGGAACTGCTCTGCTAAAGGTTCTTTCTATTTAAAGAAACGTTGCCCACCTCCCTCCAAGTAAAAGACAGCAGTAACAGATGATGCAGGGAAAACCGGCACTCAGTGGATAATGCCAAACTTCTCAACTCATTAAGTTGTCTCAAGAAAAATGAGCAACGCAGCTTAAGCTTTCTTAAAATCAATGCAGATTCTAATATCTAAACTGTATGCTACTTTTTACACCTGTGAGGAAGAAGACTGCTAGAAAAGCACTATAATGCCCAGCAGGCTTGCTCTGGAGCCCCTGCATCCCAGAGAGGACTCACCCAGCATGAGGTCCCACACTCACCTTGCTTTTTGAAGAGATTGCTCTGCACGATCTCATTCATTGACTGAACCTTCTGCTTCTGCAGCTTCACAGGAGGGATACAGGTGTAGAACTCGTACAGGAGCTGGCTGAAGACAAGGAAAATAGTAGTTGGCAGAGGTTAGACCCAAGCCATCTACATCATGGCCCTGAGGCTCCAACTTGGGCAGCTAGGGCTCTAGGGCCAGAATTGGCATCACTGTGCCTTCCTTGTACTCCCAAGGGCTGGCAGAGCTCCAGGTGCACAGTGAACCTTCAGTGAACATGCTGGGGTTAGCATCAAATAGTAATAGCTTCCAAACAGATGTGAAAATTTGAAAATACCAATAACCCTGAGCACATACTGTGTAGCAGATGTGTGTTTCATACATGCATTCACTGTGTCATAAACCTTCTAACCTTATGATGTTAGGGGAAAATTTCTCAATTTTTATTTTATCTACTTATTACTTTATGGGGTGTTATTGAGCCAAGCTCTTTTCATGTAATGAAGGGTGGCTTTGAACCCATGATCCTTCTATTTAGGCCGGAGTGCTGAGATTATGGGGGAGGCCACTACATCAGGCTGACAAATGTGGAAAACTAAGGTCAATTAAGTTTCCCAAGGTCATGCAAGTAAGGCAGCAAAGAAATAAGCATTGAAAACCAGGTTCTGATATTGGTTTTACTGTATTATTTTTATTAGAGGCACTGTTGTGAAATGATCCTTCTGTACACTGTGAATGTGTTGCTACTACTGGTAAATAAAGAAACTGCTTTGGCCAATGGCAAGGCCAGATACAGCCAGGTGGGAAATGCAAGCAGAGAGAGGGAGGAGGAGGAGGAGGAAGGAGGAAGGAGGAGGAGGACAGAATCTGGGACACACAATCCAGCCACCCAAGAAGCAAGATGTGAAAGTACTGGACCAAGGAGCTGCAGGGCAAGGGAAAACTTCCGGCTCACTACTATTCTTAAGCCGTTTCATTTAAAAATCTTATACACGGTAATCCTTTATAAATCTCAAGATCTAAAGGGGGTTCTTAGTATTTTTCAAAGGACTGTGAAAACATTGTGGGATTAGAAACAGCGCAGGACATCCAAGGCAATATCTCACTAGAGATCTGACATCCCCTGCCTCCACTATAGTCCCCATCATTGTAGGGATTCACCCCGACTAAATACACACTTACGTGGAGGGGCAGTATGCAGACAAGTGGGAATATACTGAGCCAGACTTGGTGACTATTGGCTTGACAAATTCCAATGAAGGTCAGTAGACAGCACCAAACAAATCAGTCAATACAAATGCAATAGCTGCAGTGCACGTGGAGAGTTTAAACAATGGCAAGGCAGTGAGAAGACTGGAGGGAGAGGGAGGAGTTCGTTGCTAACAGGCAGACATAATTTTCCTAGAGACATTGGGAAGCCTCAATGAGAAGGGGGGCGGGGGGGCTGCATAGGAAGGGACAAGGAAAGGGTGATTTTTAAAAAAAAAAAAAAAAAAAAAAAAACGGAAACAGCAATAACATAACAAAAAGCTACTTCTGTGCTGTCCTATCCAGGGCCTGAATTCAGTTCCAAGAACAGTATCTACTACCTGCGGTAACTTCTCAATCTCAGTCACTTGTTACAGTAATGATAATAAATTCAGGAATGCTTCTAAATTTGAATGTGTTGCTATGTTAAAAAAAAAAAAAAAAGCATTATGTTTTGTCTGTTGTGCTAACAGCTAACATGTAATTTCAGTGGATTTAAGAAAAAATAAAAGGTATGAGCCAGACTCAGATGCCCCATTCTCATGGCATAATCTCATTAAAATCATTTGTTCACCCATAATATGAATGGAGCTGAGAAGGAGAGAGTAGATGAAGCCAGTCTCCGTGATCTCTTTGTCATTTCCGGCTGCAGAATTTACCAGGCAAATGCTGGGACCTGAAACAAACAACCCACGGGCCCATGTGCTGTGGAGTGTTCTACCTCAAGCAAGCCTGCGTGTTCAGTTCCTGTGGAATATCTTCGAAGAAGCTTGCAGCTTTCACTATTTACTGGTTATCATCAAAGCCTGGCATAATGAAACCAAATGCCCTCACCCTCAGCAAGGCTCCCACTGTATTTCCATCCCAGACCAGAAGCTGAGTGTTTGTTTGGAAACCCCGCAGGAGGGCCCTGCTTTTCTTTTTAGTCCGTGGTGTGACTCCAGGGCTGGGGAGAGAACATCACAAGCTCTCACCTGAGCAGCTTTGCATCAAAGACAGTTTCCACATCATGAAGGACAGACGGGATGTATTTCAAAGCTGCCACCTGGGTAGAACATGAAATAAACATGAGTGATGTCCACATTCAATGCCTCTGTGCTGTTGAGATAGACACTTTGTGACATGATGCAGATCAGAGAATGGCCCTGCCTCCCAGACACTTCCATAATCACTTAAGGCTCCAGGGGATGTTAGCATCTTTGTGTATGCAAGAGAAAAGAATGCAAGAGAAAACACCGGCAGGGAGATTGGCTTATCCAGTAAATAAGTTGCTTCACAAATATAAGGAGGAGAGTTCAGGCCCTCAACATCCATGTGAAAGCCCTAGCAAGGCAGCCCTAGCTCTGAGAGCCTGGAATCAAGAATCCAGAATATCACCGTCGAGCCACCAGTGAGCTCTTATTTTCATTGAGACACTCTGTTCTAGTGATAAAATACTGCCCCTAAAACAATGTAAAAGATTTATTTAACCTTACTAGTATCATTGAAAGCCAAAGCAAGAATTTGAAGCAGAAGCCGTGCTAAATGATACTTGTTGGCTCATGTATAGACTCAAGATTAGCTGTCTTACTTACACAGTCCAGGACCACCTGCCCAGGGAATGGTACCACCCACAATGGGCTGTGCTCTCCCATATCAGTTAACAATCAAGACAACCAACAGACCTATCTGATCTGGGCAATTCCTCCATTAAGGCTTCCTCTTTCTATGCTGACTTTCCCTGTGTCAAGTCCACAGATAAAACTAACTAGAATGAGCCCTGTCACAAAAATAAGTCAAACGAGGAAGCCACTGATATCAACATTTGACCTCCACAAGTCACATGCATACACAAATGAACCCACATTCTGGGCACACACATGGAAATTGTAATGTCTACCTTCAAAAAGGCAGTAACATGTGAGTAAACTGTTGGAAGCACTTGGTTTTGTGGTTGGATTCTGATTCCACATCTTCTCAGCCATGTGGCTTAGGACAAAAGTATCTTTACTGTCTCCGTATCTGTATATGTGTGTATATTAGGCATCAAAAGATGACAGATTATATTTGGGGTGCTTAATAATGGACACCTCTCTTAGAAGGTGCTGTGCTTGAATTGGTTTGATGGTGGTTACAGTGATTTGAACTGAGTTATCTATATTTTCTCTCTGAGGTCACTGTAATGGACAGAAAACAGTTCACATGTCAATAACAGTATGTTCTGCCCCAGTGGCTGAGCTAAGAAAACTCAACAGCAAGATGGATTTTCTTTTCCTCTTTATCCAGGGGTATGAACCACTCCCCATTCCCTGGAAGAAATGCAGTTTGCTTAGCAGTGGGCAACCTACAATTTGAGCAGGAGCCCTAAGTCACATGGAGGGAACATAATGACTAAGGGTCTAGTAGAAATGTGTGTTTTTATTTTATATTCTCTGTGCTCTCCATGATACCAATATGTATCATCCTTGTGCAACCAGTCTAGAATAAATACAGTAAAGATTACTTACTTCAAGAATATGTTGGGATGAGAAAAGTGCACCCGTGAGTAGGAACACCACTATGCACGATGACCTGAGTTCCATTCCCTGGTTCTAAATAGTGGTGAGAATGGAGTCCCCACTGACAGCCATACGTGTGCCAAGGTATGTGCACACACATGCACACAAACACACAAATTAAAATGATTAAAAATATCTAACCCCGAGATATATGCAAATAATGACTGGCTTCTCTCTGAGAATAATGGGGCAAGTATTGTGCTGAACACTGTAAATACATTATCTTCTTAATCACAGCCCTACAAGGGGTAATGGGATTTTCAAAGACAAGGAAGCCTGATCGCATCAGGATTCAGTAATTTGTTAATTTGGAGCCAAGGTTTAAGTCAGCCAGTGGTAGATGTCATTCTGTGACCTCTGAAGGGCATGGCCACCATAGCCACTCACAACAGCCCTCTCCAGGCCTTTATGATCATTTCTAAAAGTCAGTACTATATCTTTGTTGTAAAAAAAAAAAAAAAAAAAAATTGTACAAAACAAGGGTTAAAACTGTCCCTCAAATTCCCTACTCTTATCTCAACTTCAGACTCTATGCCCCAGAAGAAGACATTGTCAACATCACGGTGAGTTTTCTTCTGCTCTACTTGAACATGCATATACATAGACATGTGGGTGTCTGTACACACGTGTGTATATATTGAATTCACCTTGCTTCTGTGGCTATTTTCCACTAGACCCTTAGAATGCTGTGTCCTGGAGCACATTCTCAACTTCTGACCCCCACTTAGCAATTCCCTGTGGGAATAGCATGCTTCTTTCATCTTATGCTGCTTGGGGGCTCTAGGCTATTTTCCATTTTCCTAATTAAAAAAAAAAAAACACTAAGGAGACAGTTAATATTTGAAAATATATACATAACCCTGTAAGAATCCCCATAGAAAAAATTGCTTGAAGACAAATTAGAGCATCAAAATATACACACATATAAATTTTAGATCTTGTCAAATGATCTTGAAAGAGGCAGTAAGCAATTTCTCTTTACTGCTTCTCTGCTTTCCAAAGTCCTTGCTAACATTGAATATGCAAACCTCGTAATTTTTGTCAATGTGATGAACAACTCAACACTGTACTTTTGAAAATCTCTGGTTACTAGTTTCGTCAGCCATCTTTTCTACACTTAATAAATATCCGTATTTACTAACTCACTTGCTTATATCTTCTAGCCCATTCTTTCAGGTGATCCTTTCGCTTGCTTCATTGCATAATTCTCTATACATCAGTATTAGCCTTTTCACAGTAACACATTTTGCAGTTTTCTCTTGCTTCTCCTGTTGTCTGATGAATATAGTTTAGCTTTGTCACCATCTTTTATTGCATGGAGATATTCTAAATTTTCTTGCTTGTTGTCATGCATGTGTTAGACCCTTTTCTTCATAATTATTAAATCTGAGGTCTAGAGATGACTCTTTAAACTCTAGATCGTAAGAGGAAAGAGCCAATGTTTTAAACTATGCCTTAATGGGCACTTCCACAGGATGGTGTAAGGCATTCTATACAGAAAAGGGAATTTGTGATAAATCCATTTCAGAAAATAGTGATTAAGACAATTATAAACCAGAAAGATTTTTGTGGTTTTCAACAACTACAGAGCTTTCTGGTGTTTTGATGTGCTCTGAATCAACATGATATCCCTCCATGAGCTATAAGCACATGGGACATTACAACCTAGTTGGTCAAAAACATCTTGATCAGGAAGCACCAAGCAGACAAAGGAAATTTCAATATCCTCAGGACCTAGCATATAAGAGGAAGGTGTGAAGGGATGAGTACCGTGGCTTGGGAGTGATGAGTTGCTCTTCCTTGGTTGCTATGACACTGTTAGCAAATGGGAGGCCATCTGCAGGTCACTCTCAAAGTATCAAGAGACTCTGAAACTGTGAATATAACCTGAGAAAGACTTGTCTAAGCACATCAAGAAAATCATTTCTTTGTTCACCATTAGGTCAAAGAACATAGAACCCACAGATATCTGGCCACGAACCCATCTCCCCAACTGGCCCCTGCATGAGATTGGGTCAATTTCACATGCCCAAGTGGGTATCAGGTGGGTAAAGGAGGATGAGGTCATAAAACACTTTACCACAATGCTCAGCACAGCGGCCCAAGGTAAACCAAATCTGCCCCCATCACATCTCACATGTACTTCCCTCATTCTCCAGTGCCCACATGCAATCCAATGTCACTTATCATAGTTAAACACAAAACTCTCAGCAAGGCAAGGAAAGCCAGGATGAAAGTGTCTATTTCAAGGCCCTGGCTTTGGGGAGCTAAGTCTAACTTCAGAGCTGTGGAATCATTCAACAGTGTCTGCATCTCCAGGAGCTGACAAAAACCCAAACATCTGTACACAGGAGCTTTCTCAGAAGTTGAAAGCTTTATCAGAAGGAGACCATCTTCTGAGCTCCCAACTCTGGGCTAGTAAGAAATCCAAACAGGTGATTTAGCTGCCACCTCTGATTCAGAGAATGTTTTTAACACAACAGGAAGGTAGGAAAGTTCTTCTGGTCCAGTCAGCCACACTGAGAAAAGGCAAGCCTGCAGACCTCTTGTCAGGTAGGAAGAGCCAACTTGAGAAATTGGCCAAGGCTACTGAAGTGATCTGAAAGAAAATGGCCCCAAAGGGAGTGGTACTAATCAGAGGTATGGCCTTGTTGCAGTAGGTGTGATCTTGTTGGAAGAAGTGTGTCACTCTGGAGGCAGTTTTTGAGGTTTCATATATGCTCAAGATATGGCCCAGTGTCTCAGGCTACCCCTGTTGCCTTCTGATCAAGATATAGCCAACACTATGTCTGCCTGCATGCCACCAAGATGATAATGGACTAAACCTCCAAAATTCTGAGTAGCCACCTCAGTTAAATGTTGTCTTTTATAAGAGTTGCCTGCCATGGTCATAGTGTCTCTTCACAGCAATAGAAACCCTAAGAGAGCTACTGTCCAACCTAACATTAACCCCAAGACCCTTTTCCATGGTCTTCCCTTGAATACCTGAGCTAACTACAGTAGGTATTACTACTACCATCTCCAAGGAAGAAACAGGTCAGTCACAGAACTTACTGAAGACCTCTACCTGTTGCATGACTAAGGCCTGGATACTTGAAACAGACTGACTTTATAGATCTGCTAGACACCCAGGAATGGTACAGTTTACCTGTTAAATCTTACTGCTGCTGCCCTTATATCCACTGTTACACATCCAATGTTACTGTGGAGTTTTTATTTTCATTGCATAGCATATTTTCCTATGTTGTTGTATTATTTTAAATATACATGCATGCATAGATATGGTACTTATATACTCATGTAATAGGATTATTATTCATAGAATTTCCAAGTAGGAACCATTACTGGAAAGTTCTGATATACTAAATACCTTACATATAATATCTTGTTTAATTTTTACAACTACTCTGAGCAGAAGAACACTGTCATCCCAATTTACCAGTGAGAAAACTGTGGTACATAGATGTTAAAGAATTTGACAGAAGCCATATAGTAACGAGCCAGGATGTGTCCCTGATGTCCCAGATGTCTTAACCAGAATGCTCTGCTACTGACCTTCATGCTAAATGAAAGGCATTCTGTCTTGGCAAATTAGGGCATTTCTGTAGGGTCCACAAAGCTGATTTGGAAAAGAAATGGATGAAATCCATCCTTTTAATTTTTTGAACAGAGGTACAGTTTTACTAATATTCCTTAAGTCAAGGACCCCCCTCAGCACCTATGTACACATAGTCAAAAGAATGGCTGTCAGGAAAATGTTAACCAGACCAGTAAGTAGTCTCATGGCAACAACTGAATTTCCTTCCTTCCTTCCTTCCTTCCTTCCTTCCTTCCTTCCTTCCTTCCTTCCTTCCTTCCTTCCTTCCTTCCTTCCTTCCTTCCCTCCTCTGTCAAAGGCCAGGTACAATCATTGAGAAAAGACCTACACCCAGCCCAACTCCGTGTTTGTCTGACCCAGACAGAAGGCAGAGGAAGATGCTGGAAATGAGCACTGTGTAGATCAGCAGTTCTCAACCTTCCTATTGCTACAATCCTTTAATACAACTCCTCATGCTGTGGTGACCCCCAACCGTAGAATGATTTTCATTGCTACTTCATAACTGTAAGTTTGCTACTCTTGTAAATCATATTAATCTGCTATGCAGGATATCTGGTATGTGACTCCCAAAGGAATCAAGATCAATGAGAACCACTGGCTTAGACAGACATGACCTAGAGTTTGGGAAACCACTTTGGCCTGGGAGGAAACAGTGAAAACATGATCTTCAACTTCAAACTCTGAGGGTCTTGTATGCAGAGTGTTTTTAGGTATATATTAATTCATCCCCCACCCCAAGTGGCCATCGTTGCTACTAACAGATGCAGTTTTATTCCTAAACAGGACATGTGTATGAGGGGTACACAATTTGAGGGGTACACAATCACACAACTAAGCTTGACATCTTTCTCATCCCACTGTCACAGGTATTTTGAACAAACACTAGTCTCTCCCTGCCAAGTTTCAACCCATTTAGCTTAGCCAGAAGACAGTCAAGGTCCATGGAAACAGGAGTCACAGTGTCACAGGAATTCACCACAGCATGGACACATGAAGGCAGCTTCCTTGGAGATACTGAACTGTCTTGGAGAAAGGCAGATGTACTGCTCTCTCAAGGTTTGCTCATTGCTGCAGCCCTTGGGTGGAATCCAGGCTGTACACAATTTGAGTTGAGACTCCCGGTCACCCCGAATAATCACCAAACAGTGTCCTTTCATTAAACAGTATAAACTTCCTGGTTTAGGCGTTGAGAAGAGGACCAGAGAACTCTTGAACATGAGTTTTTCCATCTTTTCTGAGACTCAATATCATGTTGGCCCTCCCCACCACTGAGATTGACAGGAAGCAATAGAACTCAGTACTTAAAATAATAGGGTATAGGCTGAAGACACAACTCAGAGGTAGATCCTCGCCTAATATGGTCGAGACCAAGGATTTGATCCTTAGCATGGCGGGCAGGGGGAGGAGAAGCAGTAGAAGCAACCAAAGCCATAGACAGCAGCAGCATGAAAAGGCAGGCTGTCTGTCCTCAAGCTCAACAGAAGTCTACAACTTTATTCTGCGTTCCTATTGTCTCCCCAGCAAAGTGAAGAAAACACAGTTGCCTATCAGTTAATGTTGGTATGAAGATTACAATTTAAAAAAATTATATAGAGCTGTTAGTATCACTATAGC
Source organism: Phyllotis vaccarum (assembly GCA_033318265.1). Lineage (NCBI taxonomy): Eukaryota > Metazoa > Chordata > Mammalia > Rodentia > Cricetidae > Phyllotis > Phyllotis vaccarum. The sequence goes on along the minus strand of JARWLC010000016.1, from coordinate 61,211,623 downwards.
TTTTTGGTTGGGACAAATTTTCATAACCACATGCCACAGAATCTGTCATACCCAAACACTACCCCAAGTATAAAGTATGTCATTGAAGAAATAAGACAAGATTAAATAACTACTCATCACTGGAAGATCTGAAGGAAAATTCCTGGGTTTTGCTGTTAATATGGAATCTCATGTCCTTTGCCCTGGGAATCGGGATGTAATCTGTGAGCCACGTCTCAGGAATGGGTTGGATTTTTCCCTATTAGTTTAGACATTTGGGCATTTTACACCCATTAAAAGGGAAAGTAGAGCTATTCTACAGCTTGCCTTCATGACTGGAGGTCTGCTCATCTTTCTCTCGTGTGGCTTACATCTGCTTTTTGCCAAAAGATTTGGATCTTTAGTGGAACTATTCTACACTATTATGGGTGGTAATTAAAAAATCAAACTCGGCTCTTCCGTGGCTTGCATTCATATCCAAAACAAGTTTTTCGTGGCTGTGGCTAAGTTACTCAACCTCTCTGAGTCTCCCTCCCTTCATCTTAAAAGCAGAGATAGAATATTTATATTACAAAGTGTTGTGGTAAAGATCAAAGAAACTAACAAAATCTGTAAAGGTTTTACTCTATAACATGGCATTTGATAAATGATAAAAACACAAAACAAACAGATCAAACACAAAAAGAAGACAGAAGCCACAACCCTTGCAGCATTCATTCCATCAATAGACATTTGAACATTTTCTCTACCCAGCTGCTGGTCAATGCCCTGCCCTTCTGGACCCTCCAACAGCTGTTGACCTGAGTGGCAGAGGAGGATGGCATTGTAATCCGGCTATTCGCTTCATTCTGCCAGTACCATCAAAATGGGCATTCTGCAGTATCATGAGTTTCGAGGAGAAGGTGACAAATTGTCTGCTCAATCATCACCATATTCCCTTCTCTCACAGTGCAGCCACATGGAGATCATGAGTGTGTACTGCTGAACCCATCAATCTGCCCTCAGTTCTATCGACCCTCAAGACACAGTTTGTGTGCACAGAGACTTCTGAGCGTATGGCCCATTATTGAAAACACTCAGACGTCTTTGGCCCAAATCATTCCTGTAGTATCAAGAAGAACATTGACTTTGGAGTCAAGAGACTTTGATGGCATTAAATTCTAGCTCACCCACCCTGGGCAGGTCTAATTTGGGACAAACTTATTAATTTATAAACCTCTATGAACACTGAGGACCATGGTTCCCTGAAGATTTCTCATTAGATTAAGAACACTGTACGTGAAGAACTCAGCACTACACCCGGCATATATTAGGCTCAAGCCCTGGAAGGTATTTGCTTTGTTTTTTTCTACTCGGAACAACTGGCTTTAACGTCATGCCTTTGAGTGAGCTGTTGCTATGCCAACAAAGAATAAAGAAAACCACAGAAAATACCTCTCAAAGCCAGATGAGCCTTAGGAATAGAAAAATAACTTGCTTAGGCCCAGAACTCACAATGGATAAAGCCAAGATTTGAACCAGACCCACTTCACTTATAACTAAAGAAATCATGAACAAGGGCTTCTGCTGCAAGTGTCTACCCAGCTGCAAATGTTCAGTTTGAACAAGGAATGTCAATGATGAGCAGTCTCACAGTATGAGGCAGACTTGCTCATAGACCAATAGAAGAGAAGAAATTCCTCAATTGAGAAACCCTATTCCTAGATAACGCTTGTTTATGTCAAGTTGACCAAAACTAGCCAGCATAATGACTAACAATTATTTGTTAAATTAATCTGATTGCTAGATGATGTAACAAGCCTACATTTTGTTTTCTACAGATTATTTCCTTTAATCCTACAAACTATCTTTGGCTTATTGTACAAAAGGAAAAGCCAAGGCCTAGAAAATGAGGTGATATGCTTAATACTGAGGGTAACGTGCCCATGGGTGGAAAACTGCCTTCCCACTCAGGCTTCTTGGGGTCAAAGTCACAGATCTCCTGCCTACTGGGAAGGTCATAGTCTGTAGAAGATTCCTTGTGTGGGGTTTGCAGGAATGAACTTGACCTCCCTGGGTTTAGCCCATTCCTCACACCATAAAACAGGCTTATGCTGTCTTCCAATGGTGCTGGTTCTTAATATTCAAGATGACTCTAAATCCCACCTAATAATGTCTCAGGAACCATATAAGTAGGTCAAAAGTAACTTTGGCTTTATGCAAATCCCTGGAGCTAAATTTGGCCATTAGAGCAAATTTTAAAATGAGATAAAGCCCCTCTGTATGGCTCAGGGGTAGAAGTCTTGAGAAGAAACCAGCATGATTGGAAAGTGAGGCCTTTGTAACAGTTTATCCAGACAATAAGAACCGGAATAAAATGACTTATGCAGAAACCGTAGCAATCACATTTAGTTTTACACAGTTGTACAGCATTTTATAATCTGCTCTTTGCAAAGATTGTCTTGCATCTTCCTCAAAGAGTGCAGTTCTGTATATGAAGAAACAGAAGCTGAGCGGTTGCATGATCTACATAATAAGGAGTCCATGCAGTCCATGAAAAGCATTCCCCTTAACCCAGGCTCCGAAGAGATACATCCCTCACTGATTCCTGACTGTATCACTTCCTTCTTTCCCTCTCTCCTCTTTTCTTCCCTAGCAAGATATCTGCAATTCATCACAGGTAATCAGGTGCAGAAATTGGACAAATAGCTCTAGGGTAGCTTCCTTTCTCTCTTTCAATGGTGCTTCTACCCCTTTGTCCCCGGCTCCATTCTGCTTTCCTCCAAAGAGCCTTCTCTCTTTGCTCCTCATCTCTGTTTTTTTCACACAGCATCTTCTTTGGGGAGTCTGGCCACCCTTGGTCCTCACTGGTTTTCCTACCCCTCCTGCAGCCTCTGTAGGATACAGGCCAGGGTAGGACACATTCCACCCTTGCCACATTTCACGCTACCCTGGCTCTAGTTATCCATTCTGTTTTAGTAAACTTTTAGGAATACAGAAACTTTTTCAAGCAGCCAAGCAGACATTGGAAAGGCATTTTTAGAAAATGACAGGAAAAGGAATACAAAAACTGTGAGGTCAGTAGTCCTAACTAGTTCCAAAGACACCCATATCTATGGTGGGCACTGAATGAATGGTGTCAGCACAGTGGAAGGCAATTGTTGGAGCCTTGTTTACAGAGTTGGGCAGGAAGATCTGAGTCCTGGTCATTACACTTGCCAGCAATGAAGAGTCCAGGAAGGCATGTCATGACTGCAGCTTCCATGTCGATATTATGCATCTATTCATTCCAAAACCTTTTATCAAGTGCTAACATCAAGACTCGAAGAGCTAAGGATGTACAGATGCATGACTTCAAGACCTCTCTAATATTCACAGGTTCTCAATAGTCATTAAACCTAGAAAAACCAAAGTTCAGTGATTCCCAAATTTTGCTTCAAGTGAAATTCTCAGGGGGAGTTTTCTAACCCCCACTTGTCCTAGTCACATTCTGTACCAATTGAATGAGGAAAAACTCAATGATGATAACTCATCATCCATGTTTATTAATGATCTTAGGTGCAATTTTAGTACCCAAGGCAGCAGCAGCAAATGCCCTGTAGGCAGATGCTATCTCTGCCTCCTTACCTCCTTTCCCCCAGAATGCTCTTTTCTCATTAATTCCAGCCAAAGACTAAGTAATCCTGGGCATAATGGCCAGCATCATGACTATTTAAATTGGTAACTAAAAGGATAATGTAGGTTTTGTTCTATTTTTTTTAAACAAAGTAATCTGCATTATCTCATTGATCCAAATAAATGTGTTTGGGTTTTCTCTATCCAGAAAGCATCAGACCAAATGCCACCCTAGCTCTAATCTTTGAGAGTTAATGCTGTGAAACTTTTAATCATGCTGTGTTTTTATCAACATAGAGAGATGACTACAGGCTTGCACTATGTATGGGTGAGTACTAGGAACCACTGTTAGATGAACCATCCTCTATTTTATCCTTGGTGGAGACTCTTTAATCCTGAGTTGATGGTGATAAGAACTAAAAGTAGGCTGTCCGTACCCCAATGGCTAAGACCACCACACTCCCAGCCTCACCATTACAAGTCACCAGTTAGCTTCGTTCTATCCAGATAACAAAAGCTTCCAAGTTATTTCAAAGGGAAGCACTGGTACATCCCTGGGAAATAAGTGATAAATCAGTTTCCTCCCACCAGCTCAGCCCCTGGTCCTCATAATCCTAAAAGCAGGTTGCCAGTCCAGCCCTTTAATTGATATCAGACAAAAGCAAATGATTCAAAACATGCTGTCAGCATTGGGTGGCCAAGGGCAAACACAAGAGGCATCTTTCTGTAGTGTAAACCAACCTGCAGTAGAATGGTGGTTTTATATTGACTTTTCATCAGGTTGTTAATGGATTCAAAGAGCCGCCTCATAGATTCTTCAAACTCCATCTGTTCTTTGCCTTCATAGAGCCTGAAAGAAGACACATCTGGGTCATTCTCAAGCCAGTTGGCAAGACATCTGAATGTGTGCACCAGCCACGACCTTCCCTTCCAATGTGGGAAATGAGGACTTGCGGGGGGGGGGGGGTGATGTAGCTGCCACAGAGGAGCCTCAGATGCTCTGTGCTAACAGGCACCTTTGGACTCACAGAGTGTTACAAACCTGCCCCCTCTTCCATCGTCTTCCTTTTACCTTGAAGAGCCACAAAGAAAGAAATGTTATTTGTCCTATGGACCTTGGATTTTCAAAGTCTCCTGGAAACCCAAGGGAAAAATATTTTCAAATGTGCTGTTCTCCCCATATAGCCACTGTCTGCTGGTCACTTGAACTCCCACAGCCAAGCTCGGGGCCATGGCCAGCGCTTTCCAGCCTGCCCCTTCAATTCAGAAGTATACTGATTACCTATTTTAAAACTGCATTACTCTGATTTAAATACCCAATGTTATCACTGTAACAACTGTTAACATAACATAAAAATATCATTTACAAGACAGACCACCATTCACCTAACCAAGGAGATCAGCTACTATGGACATGTTGGTGTCTGTCCTTCCAAAAACTCAGGTCCTTTCCTAATATAAACATGGGCTAGTACCTAGAAGCCATCCCCTCACAGAATCTGAACCTCTTCCCCCAACCTTGCTCAACCCAGGATTTCTCCAAACAAGCTTTTTATCAGAGAGCATGAAATATCCACAACCTAATCTGTGGCATCCAGTGTGAAGCATACACAAGAACACTCTTGTCCTCGGCTCAGATAAAGAGTGCCTCTCCTGTCACAGCCCACACGTCAGGAAGCAGCCTGAGCCTGTTCTGCCAAAGGTGCTTTCCTGAGATAAAGCCTGGCTGACACACTTAAAGGGTTTGTTTGCTCCCCTTCCCCAACAGGCCAGCCAATCACAGCCATTTCACTACTGTCTCCTCAGTGGAGTCCTCACCTGCCCCTCACCTTCCTCTGGCTCAGCTTGGCATCTTCTGCTCCACCTGCTCACCCACTCTCCCACTGTGGATCTGTGGGTCTGTGTCATGTTTATCACCCCTTCTGTCTCTATCCACCCCTCTGCCCCTTTTCTTCTAATGGCATCAATCTCTGGTCCCATCCCTCAGTCTCTTGTCCTCACTTCCTTCCCTACTGGCCCATTACTTACTCTTTCCCCTACCTATAGATGCCTGGAAATCATCAAACTGTATCACTGTGGGTGGCTCTCTCTGATCTGTGGTCCTGAGTTTGTCCACTCCTTCCCAGCCTCATAAAACCTACTGATTAACTGCCCAGTATTTCTCTCTATATAAGGCATCCTTTCCTGTACATGTGTGATGGATGTGGTTCTGCGCAGGCCCGCTTCATGAACCCACCTGCTCCACTAACAAAGATGGTTTCCAGCCACGTTTTTCTACTGGATGATCTGCCTCTACCCTCTGAAACTGAGAGGTCACATCCAAATTCTTTTCCTTGCCTGTGGGATTTGGCATTTTTATTTAAAGAGAAAGTGTTCATCATAATGGGTCTCATTGGTGGACAGACAACTCAGTGGTTAAGAGAACTTGGATTCAGTTTCCAGTGCCCACAGCTAAAGAACAACAAAAAAACAAAATCTGTAACTTCCGCTCCAGGGGATCCAATGCCTTCTTCTGATCCCTGGTGACAGTGCACACATGTGGCATACTAACATACGTGCAGGCAAATACTCATACATATAAAGCTTTAAAAATATCTGTTTTTAAATGGGCTGTGTTGAGTCATCTTAAGAACAGGACCTTAGGGGGAATGTTTATGGGCTCCCCTAAAGAGATCCTGGGGCTCATCTAGGGTCCCATTTGCACTGCATCTCACTAAGCCTTTTTGAGTTCTGTAAGCTGTACAGCTGTCCTTATGACAACCTTCCTTCTTCCCATAGACCAGCCCCAGTTGCTTTTTGTCTCAACTTCTCTGTAGTCAAATCTTCACAGAGTACAGCTTTTTCTTGTAGCTTCCTGGGGTTGGGTTCAAAACCAAGAGCTCTTGGGGAGTCTAGTAAGCTGTTAATTCATGCCCCCAACTGGACAAATGAAGACATTGGGCCAGATGGGAAAGTGACTTGGAATCGCTGTCTCCTATATATCTTTTCTATGAGATGAGAAGGACAAGAGATTTGTAGAGCAAACCAAGAACTTTTACCTTATCATTGTCTTTGTAGGACACTGAATTTAGTTTCTACTTGAAAGAGACAGGATTTGTTCTAGGTCACAGGATGTACCCATAGCTTGAACCAGGACTCAGTGTTCTCTTGTGCTCTGGGACTCTACATGGGGAAAGCAGATGATGCTAATCCCAGGAAGCAAAGATTTGAGGTCTCTGCCTCAGTGGGAGTTCAATCTGCTTCCTTTACATATGCCAAAGCTAAGTATCTATGTACCACATTCAAGCCAGGGGTAGAAACAGGTGCTGTGCCTGCCTGGCCTCCACAGAGAATATAGAATGTTAGAAATCATTTCAGGCAACAGCTGGGATGGGTGACCTTGCTCCAGTTGAGAAGAGAATAGGAATCTCCTTCCTGGAAATGACTCCATGGTGGATTTATGCTCCTTCATGTACTGCCCACCCCACTCCCCCAATAAAAACCATCCTTTTCTGGACTCTCACTCCCCTTGTTAATATATAAAGATATAACACTCATGCAAAGTTTTTTTCTAAAGTAGTTTTACGTATGTGTTTGAGTGTTTTGCCTCCATGTAAGTCTATGTACCCCTTGTGTGCCTGTGCCCATGGAGGCCAGAAGGGGGCATCAGGTCTCCTAGAACTGAAGTTACAGGCTGTTGCGAGCCATCACATAAGTGTTGGGAATTAAACCTGGGTCCCCTGGTAAAATCAGCTAGGGCCCTTAACCACTCACTGAGCCAGGTTCACAAAAGTTATTTTGAGGACAAAAAAAAAATGTATTTTGGGTGCTTAATATTTTAGCTGTCATTTACAAAGTGCTTAACTAAACATCAGCAATCATTGTTTGCTGAACACATGTGCTCATGTTGACAAGCTCTCTAATTAGAGAATAAATAAGTAAATAAAATATCCCAAGTAGTTAGGGACTAAAGGAAAAAACACAGGACTTTTATACTATATGGAAGAGTGAATGCAGGAGAATAAGGTAGTTAGGCATCCAGGCTTTCCCTGGGATGTCCATAGGAAAACTAAAGCCTCACCTAGCTGACATGCTTTAATCATAGCCTTGAAGTCAAGGGCATGGCAGACAGACTCTCTACATCGTTTTTAGCTATTGCTCTGTGCCTTGGCTTTGGGAAGGCATCATTTTTTTTTTTTCCTCCTGGCCTAGAACATTAGAAAGATGCCTCTGGAACCAGCTGAGTCTGCCAGAGAAGAAATTATTAAAGGGCTGGAGGCCTTGACTACAAGGAAAACTAGAACAGCCTGTAGGGCTGGGCTTCCAGGTGTGCCAGCTAACGAGGGCCAGCACTGCAGCTTCCAGGGCTTGTGGAACTAGTGTGGCATGCTGGGATACAATGCACAGCTGAGCACTCACTAATGCAGCAGGGCCCCATATGGTGTGCACAGGGCTTGGCACCACCGCTTCCATGGGAATGAAAGGCCTCAGCCTATCCTCAAGATGCCAATGTCTGAACCACAACCCAGCCCAGGAAAGGACCTAAACAAAGAAGAGGGTTCCTTTCTTTACATATCTCAGCCAATTTTAGATGCTTTGGCTTAAACCGTCTTCTCAGGCATCTCCCCTCAGCTTCCAGACTCTGAGGGAATATAGATCCTTAGACAAGACCTTTTGGGTCTCCCACCCTACTCTGTCATGTATAAAGTGGTGACTTTGACTTTGCTTTCTTAACTACTAAAATACTGCTCTGTAAGTTTCTTCTAAAAATCAAACATAAGTTGTATACCCCTTGGTTTAAAGTGGGACAAAGGCAGACTGGGTGCTTCACATTAAGAACTATTTCTGGAGTTTCTGCAAGTAATGATCTACTTCCAGAAAGGAAAGTCGTTTACAACCCATCCATACCTTATACACAAAGTGTGAAGGTTATTTAATACGCCACTTCAAATAATTCTGCATAGGAAATATGGTTTCTTGGTATATAATTTTCTATTTGTAGAGTTAGGCTGGCACTGAGAAAATTTCAGATTTTGGAGTATTTGGGATTTCAGATGTTAGAATAAAGGACACTCCTATACTGTGACTATGAAACCACCTACAGTCTGGAGCATAGTCCAGAGTTGGTAAGTATTAGTTATCATTACAACACCTCGAGTTTCTCTTTGAAACCCATCATACTCATTTTTTTAAGTTTTACAGAGAAAGAGGCTGGCATCTCCATAAAGCCCGCCCCTCACTGAGCACATACCACAGGCCAGAAACCACATAGGAGGCTAACAGGGAAAAACTAACAGACAAGAGCCCCAGGTCAGTCACTCGCCACCATACACTGAGGAAAAGATGGTAATAGTGCTGTGATTCCGTATTCCCACAACTCAGGCACTGTGTCTCTCCTTCAGACTGGCTCATTCCACAAGACCTGCCAGGATCTGTACTCACACGGGAGAAAGGAAGGCCTAAGGAGGTACAACGCTCTGAGGGAGCCTGAGCTCTGGATAGCACTGTCACCTCCTTGGTAGCTACACTCTGCCTTCTTATCCATTCTTCGTCTATCTCCACCCACCACCATCTGTCTGTCCCATCTCCTCCGTGGCAGTACCAAAAATGCATTTAGTCCTCTGGCCAGCACGCTTCCTTCCTCTCTCTCTCTCTCTCTCTCTCTCTCTCTCTCTCTCTCTCTCTCTCTCTCCCTGACACTGTGTTGCTGTAGTTTTTTTTTTTCTTGGCAAGACACACAACTCACATTTCACAGAAGTCTTGGAGGAAATATCAAATTAATTGAAAGTTTCGAAATTTAAAAAAAAAATTATTTCCCATGATTTCATGATCTTCTATAGAGCCAGGTAAAGTTACTCAAACAGTGAGATCACATTTCGCTGTTTTGTTATCTTGCATGTAAGGTCGGGATACTTTTGTTCCCCAAGATAGACACCGGGCATTCAATGAATGCTAAAAAGAGCCACTTCCTTCCAGGAATTCCCCACGTTGAGTGATACACATGCAATACAACGTTGATTCATTCCCAGCAACATCACACCTGAGACATTCCTGCCATCAAGCTTTTTTCCGGTGATCACTTGCATGCCTGCTTTTTCCACTAGGATAGACTCCCCAAGGCAGATACTAAAGCATTTTGTCCCATAAGATGCTCATCTCCAGAAACAGATGTGGACCATTAAGAGCAAGTTAGAAATAAATGATAGGTCACAGAGGAAACCAATCTCACCCCGACTGTGACTCTGTAGATAATGTCTGGGTCAGAACTGAGTTGCATCTTCTCAGTTCGAGAGCAGCCCTTCAAGTTGTGAAGCATGGTCTGGGAGTTTTCTTTGGCTACACAGCCTGCATTAAATATCTCCTTTACTACCAGATAATTATGGTCCCGAGAAGTTGCTACTTACTAAGCATTTCCTAGGTGTTTTGTGGTTTTGGTCCACATAGCAACCTTATGACGCAGTTGCTATGACCATTAAGTGATAAGGACTTAGAGGTTCAGCATCACTTCACTCATCAAAGGATATAACCAGCACTGGTGGCTATGAGTGTCCCTGGTCCCACATTCCATCCCTTTATGAACTAAATAAGGTCGCCACTAAGAAACAGGGCCTGACGATGGTCGGCATAGATAGAGCAGGTGGGCGCATGGGGTGCATCATTTGCCCCAGGGATGGCTTTGGGAGGCTGATGGGTAACTGGTTCTAGCCTTTTTCTAGTTAAGCTCTAAACCTGGCTGCACTCCTACATCTGCGTCCATCACTTGTTTTATTAGGACAACCTGTCCAGTGAGCAGCTCGTGGTTTCTAAAGAGTGATTGCATCAGACCCGGGCCTTTGCCTCTCTCCCTCCTCTCCCTTCCCCGTCTCTTTATTGCTTCACTTGAGTCAAGAATAATGATAGCCAAACAACCTGTCTGAGTCTATCTGCAAATTATCCTTGTACTTAGCAATTTTTCTGATAGAACAAAACTCAATGTACTCCCCAGGCTTGTTAAACATCAGTGCAGCAGGGCAAGAAAGGTAAAAGTGAGGCCTCCATTGCTTATCTACCTGTTCCCTGGAAGTTCACTGTCACCACCCTACCGTTCCCGAAGCACCGAGATTTATAGGCATTTAGTAAAATCTTGCTGGCTGAGACATGGAATTTTGGTACAATGAGATGAAAGTCTGATATCTTGCTTAACAGTAGCCAGAGGAAATCTCATTTGAAGAGTGACATGCTTAAAATGTAAACAGTTATTCAGGCCAGAAGACCGAATAAAGCAGAAATCTTAGAAGGGGGTGGGGTGAATATGCTAAAGCCAATAACAATGTGAGCTGTCAACTGGCTCTCCTGGCCAGGGAGACTCCCACACAGGCATTATTTCACTGAACCCCACAGCAGCCAACAAGGAGGGCTCAGATTGGCATCCGCTGTGAGTCCTTTTGTCGAAGACAAAATTATTTGTGCTTGAGTCCTTGATTCTCCACAGGGTGACAGTTAAGAAAGGATTGCCCCTTAGGGCAAAGGAAGCATCCTAAAGAACCCTTCTATAAATCACCCCGGGGGAGAATGATTTGTGGATGAGAGGGGAAAGAAGTTCCGCATATGGAGAATCTTGCTTTGAAAAATGTCTAGGTTGAATGCATAAAAATTAATGTAATCACTGAATAAAAACTACCTCAGGTGAAGAGTAAACAGTCTAAGTAATGATATATAAAAAAGAAGTTAACAATATGGGGAAAGAAAATTCATCCATCCATAGCATTCACTTTCCTTCTAAATTATGGCAGCCCTGTGTGATAAATTAATAGTTAAGGAGGTAATAAGACGTGAGCAAAGCCTTGGAAGGAGCTGTAAGTCACAAGCAGACTATGACGTGTGTCCTGTGCCATCCTTCATTCTAGTGAGAGAAGCCACAGGTTTTTTTTTATATCATTTGCCAGGGCCCACTGAGTCACATAACTCTGCTCTTAAGTAAAATTTTCCATTAACATGAAAAATAGTATTCCAGGCATTGTTACTCTAATATAATTAGAAATTGAATGTTCCCAAACAATCTTCCTAAGGATAGAGACACATATATACTCTTTTATGCTTCGAGACACTTAAGGAAAAATCTAGATTGCATCAATGACTTAAAGGAGAAGCCAATCTCCACCAGTGTTTTAGCTCACGATCTACCGACCAATTGATGTATAAGTGTGAGAAACCTAGCAGAAACTAGGTACATCCTGTACGGCTTACCACCTTATCCAATAATTTTTTCTTTTAAGAACATAATAGAGCTCTATAATAACTTAAATGATAACAAAAATAAGTTTTAAAGTAATTATTCACACAAAACTAATAAAACAGAAACCAGTGTTGTCTTAGTTAGGGTTTCTGTTGTTGGAATGAAACACCATGAAACAACTTTGGGAGGAAAGGTTATCTTCCTTACATTTTCACATCATAAATTTATCATTGAAGGCAATCAGGGAAGGAGCCTGAAGGCAGGAGCTGATGTAGAGACCATGGAGAAGTGTAGCTTACCGGCTTTCCTCTCATGGGTTCCTCGAGCCTAGGCATGGCACCACCCACAAGGGGCAGTGCCCTCCAATCAACCACTAAGACAATGTCATGCAGGTTTCGTTACAGCTGAAGCTCATGGAGGAGATATTTTCTCCATTGAGGTTCTTCCAGTGATTCTACTTGTGTCAAATTGACATAAAAACCAGCCAGGACAAATGTATTAAGTTGATGATTTAGTTACCTGTGGGGTATGTGACAACTGTCCCATAATGCACTTACATATCGTACTGACTTTTTTAACAAGAGAATATTACAGTTTTCCACAGGAAGAGCTACTCTTTCTTCAGGGTGGATGTATCTTATCCTCCAGATCCTGTCTATAGCCTCTCTCTTCTTAACTCTCCTCTAATTTTCTCATCTCACTGGGGACCACGGCTGCTGCTGGGGTCTAACACAAAGTCACACAACTAGAGGCAGATTCCCTGGATGCTTGCAGGGTGGAGAATCTGATCTTTCTCCCGCCTCCTGGTTCTGGCGTTGACTGTGGCTTGACAGACAATTACCCATGAAATGTCAAGTTATTATTGCTCTAAGCTGTGGCCATGCCTCCAGCATGTGAACCTTGTTCTTAGAGTCCTGGCTTCCTGAGAGGGATAATTAACCTCAGGCTTCCTGCTCTGTTCCACTGAGCCCTGGCATTTGGTGTGTGTAGTTAAAACAATTCTTTAACATTTTCCCTACTAATACCTTGGATTATAAAAAAAACTACCTGCGCAGTAAAACTTGAGGACATTCAAGGAAAATCAAGTTCAAACACACTACAGTTGCATCACTGGAAACCTTACTTCAACTGCAGCAAAACTGAAGGCCAGGAAGCTGCCAGCAGAGGGGGACTCAGCTGAAAGTGTGATGCTCTGAGTTTCAGGAACTGAATTATAGACCGACACCAGCATTGGTAAAGACTGTGACCTTCAGCAGGTTATTCAACTCTGAGCCCTAGTTCCCAATCTCATTCTCATTCTCTCTCTCTCTCTCTCTCTCTCTCTCTCTCTCTCTCTCTCTCTCTCTCTCTCTCTCTCTTTCTCTCTCTCTCTCTCTTCTCTCTTCTCTCTTCTTCTCTATCACTCTTTCTGATACTGCTAAGGGACAGATCTAGGACCCTGTACACATTCATACAAGCACATAAGCTTTACTGCTGAGCTACAGTCAAAGCCTCGGATCTCAGAGAACTCCTTCTGATTTTATTCACCTCTTGTACCTTCCTCCATCCATTTCACTTCACCCCACAGCACATGCACAGCACTGAGGCCACAGTTTGGATAACGCTTGTCCAGAAAAACCTCCAGGCCACATCATGGCAAGACTAATCTCATTAGGGTACCTACCGCACCTCTTCCCTTGATTGGCACACGCCCACAAGATTATCTGCTCAATGATTCTCCATCACTCAACTATAAAGTCTGAGAACACTAAATGTGAGTTCACCCAGTTCAGGGTCACACTCCAGTACCTGGCATGGTGACCTGCTCAATCAGCATATGCCAGTTCTTAGTTCTTAGTTGCTAATGCTGACCAAGATCTTATCACAGAGAAATGTTTTTTAAATTTATTTGTGGTGGAAACTATAGGGAAAGGAGGCCAGCGAAAGAAATCCACCCTGATTCTGAAACCAGAGCTAGTAAAAAACACACAGTCTGGATCTGAGATCCGAGCCAGAAACCAAGAACCAAAGAAACATGCCCTGACTCTGAAACCAGTACCAAAGAAACACATTTGGTCCCTGGGATCAGAGCCAGTGAAAGAAATATGCCCTGGCTGGCCTGGAACTCATGATCCTTCTGCCTCTGCATCTTTCAGAACTCCTACCATTTATGTGCCACCACTCCTGGTATACATAGCCTGAATTCTTGAACATCCAGGGTTCCTTTCCCTCCAGAGCTGAGCTGTCCAATTGTGTTATCAATTCAGGTGCTTAAAAGAGAAAAGTCTTGTGGGCTAATGTGCATGTAGCAGGCACACTGTGCCACTGCCGAGTGTTAGGAAGAATGAATGCTGAGCTGAAGCCTCAGAAGCTGTCAGCTCTAAGAGCTGTTCTAAAACTCCCGAAAAACACCCACTCAAAGGCTGCTCATCTATATTCCCAGACCTTGATATCGCCTGTGAATCTGCAACAGATCAGGCCTTCTACCTGCCCAGCAGATGTCTAAGGAAGCTGGGTGGGGAACAGTAAAACCCAGGCTCAGGAAAGCCAATCCTGGAACGCACACAGCAGATAAAGGCTGCAGTATAAGCCAGGAGATGTCTTCAATGCCTTATCTGTCTGTGGACTTTTAGAGCTTAAGAGATGCCAAGTTGTAATATTTACTGTAAAGGGAGAGGTGACGGATTTTATATAAAATCTAATCAAAGTGGAGATATTGAGAGAGGAAGGGATACCTGGCCTAAGCAGGTAGGCTTTACTGTCCGGGGCTACATTTTTGTCATTGGACCTTGCTGATTCAGCAGCATACTGGCATGAAATCAAATGAGGAACTGCAATCAAGTTATTACAGAGAGAAAGCCGTAAGAGAAGGGAGAGAAAATCTGGAAACCAGTTGGCCTTGAGTCCTCAGAGGAGGGCAGCTGTTACAGTATTTAAGCAAGCATGCTTTCACCAGATAATCATTCAACTAACAAAGACATATGGAGCATCACATACAGAAGTCACTATGTACCTGTCATTATGCAGTCACTGTGCACAGTCATGATACAACCAGTCACTATTCACCCATCATTATGTAGCAATCACAATGTACCAGTCACTATGCACCAGTCAGTATGAACCAGTCACTATTCACCGGTCATTATGTAACAATCACAATGTACCAGTCACTGTACACAGTTCCTATGCTTCTGTTGCTATGCTCAGTCACTCTGTGCTGCACACTCACCATGCACAATCACTATGAATAGTCACCATGCACAATCACTATGAATAGTCACCATGCACCAGTAACTATGTATCAGTCACTATGCACAATCACTGTGGGCCAGTCAGTAGGAACAGTCACTAGTCACTCTGCATGGTCACTACGCAGTCGCAATGCACTAGTCATTTTGCATGATCATTGTGCTACCTATGTACGATGGGAAATAAAAATCAGCAACCAAACAAGTAAAACAGCTATTGTTTACTTGTTTACTGCACACATGAGTCACATAGACAATGATGACATGCATCAGGAAGATTTGACCAAGCCAGAAAAGACTGGGATGACAGGACACAGAAAGCAGAGTGAGGAGGGGAAAGACCGTGAACATCAGTCATCAGTTCATAGACCTTCAGCAGGAAGGACTGAGTGGGTCAAAGGGACGGAGGGCAGGTCAAGGGAGGGGGATGAGCCTGGGGGTCAGATAGAAAGAAGCTGCCAGGAAGGGAGACACCGGGGACCAGCGCAGCACACTCCCAGGCTCCTAGTTTCCTTCCTTCCAAGATTAATGCAAAATGAAATAAAATAAATAACTCTAGGAGTTGGGATACAGCAGCCTCACCCCCTCCACCTGAAGTGTTACCACCTCGTGCAGTCTCAGTCACCGTAACTCTTGGAAGAGAGCTGAGAGAGAAAGAAAGGGGGGGGTCATATTCACAGTGCCTCCATTTCAGTTGCTGTGGGCTACTACTGGCTATGGTTTTCAATCTATTGTTATGCTGGTTTATAAGTGGAGCTTTATCATAGGTATGTATAGGGAAAAAATGTGCAGAGCCAAGCACTTTCTTAGTTTCATAATCTCCTGGATTAATTTCAGGCATGTACTAGGCCCTGGTAACTAGGCTCTTTGACTATATCCTCTATGGATAGGGGAGGCAGCAGCCCTTGGTCTGACTTGAACCCTGGAAGGATCCCTCTGGCTACAATCCAGAATGACTTTTGAAGAGCTCTACCACTGCCTCTTTGGTGGACAGCATACCCCAGGAAAAGTTGCAAATGCAAACTACTGCCAAAGATAGATTTCACATTGAATCTCAAGGGCAGCCTGGAGAGATGGCTCAGCATTTCAGAGCACTGGCTGCTCTTCCAGAGAAGCCCGTTCTGTTCCCAGCATTAATGTGGAATCTCACAACCATCTGTAATTCCTGTCCTACAAACTCTCTCTCCAGGCCTCACCCCCACAGGCCTGGTCATGCATGTGGCACACTTACATACATGCAGGCAAAAAAAAAAGTGCATCTCTTTTAAAAACTGAATCACAAAATTGTCAAGAAAACAGGAATCCACAAAGACAATACATAGCAAAGCAGTATACTAAATCCAGCCTTGCCAGGATGGATTCTGCCCCAAACTCTAGTGTCTTTATGTAGCATTGATGGCTACTGGGGAATGTGAACAACACAGTGGATCCTTGGGCCTGCTTCTTGAAGGCTGCCATGGTTTAGATTGGAAGTACCCCAAAAAAGCCTCATGCGCTGAAGGCATGGACCCTAGCTGGAGAAACCAATCATTGAGAGGTGAAGGAGATGTGAGAACTCTGACATAATCTCCTGGCTTAATCCATCAATTGATTTGATTGCATCATTGGGAGGTGATGGAAATGGGGGGGGGGGTAAGTGGAAGAAGTGGGTTCCTAGGGGTGTGCCTATGAAGGCTCTCCTATCCTGGGCCTGCCTCCCTTTGGCCCTCTCCTCCCCAGCCACCACACAGTGAAGTAAAGTTTCCTCCCCTGCTCCACAGTGTTCTTCCCTACCACAGACCTGAGATCAAGGGAAGCAGCTAGCCATTAACCAAAACACTTGAAAGCAGGAGTCAAAGGGGATGATTTCTCCTTTAAGGGGCTGTGTCAGGAATCTTGTAAGGGATAACAGTTGGCTAATACACAGGCCCCAGACTACAGCAGTTTCTCCCTGTCTGTTACACAGCCTCTGTAAGGAGACAAGAATGGCTGAAAGTACACTAGGGAGGAACTGGTTCTGGCTCTGAGTAAGGAGAAGGGAAACACATCTCTGAGTAAGGAGAGGGAGATGAAAATTCTTAATCCCAAGCTAGTCCTCTCATGGGCTTTGTGTTTACTTCATCTAAACTCATGCTTTTACTGTGTCCACAAGCAGAACATTTGGTTCAAGAGTCTCTGGTTGGAAATGTCTTCCAATAGCAGGTGTCTGAATGATAGAAGGGAAGTCTGATTTTCCTTAGAACATCCTGCAAATACACACACACAGCACATTCTGAAGCCATATATATACACACAGACAGACACACACAGAACACTCTGAAGCCATGTATATACACACAGACATATAGCACACTCTGTAGCCATGCACATACACACAGACACACAAGCAGAACACTCTGAAGTCATATATAAGCACACACATAGACACACAACACACTCTAAAGCCATATGTACACAGATGTATACACACAGCACACTCTGAAGCTATGGATATACATAGACACATACAGCACATATTGAAAGCATGCATACACACACATACAACATACTCTGAAGCCATACATATACACAAACACCTACACAGGACATGCTGAAGCCATACAAATACACACAGACACACACAATACATTCTGAAGCCACGCCATGCAGATACACACACATATACAGCATACACTGAATCCATGCATATATACACAAACACAAATACAGCACACCGAGCTGTGCATAAACACACAGAAACACATAGCACACTTTTAAGTTATGTAAATACACATGACAGATACTCAAACAGAACACTCTTAAGTTGTGTATATGCACACAGACAGATGCACAACACACTTTGAGTTCATGGGTACACACACAAATACAGAGAGAGGGAGAGAGGGAGAGAGAGGGATGCATAACACACTCTGAAGCCATGTTTATATACACAGACAGGCACACATAGAACACTCAAATCTACTGATAAATAGAACAGCTTCAAGAAAAATGGCTGGGCTCTTCAACAAATAGCTCTGGGAACACCAGGTATCCACATGTAGAAGGATTCAAACAGATCCTTATCTCTTACCCAGCACAAAATCAATGAAAAATAGATCAAGGACCCTAATATAAAACCTGGAAGTCTGAAGCTGCTAGAAGAAAATACTTCGACAGGCATTACCAGGAATTTCTGAAAAGTACACAGTCTCATAAACAGGGCAAAAAGAAAAAAATGGGTTCATGACCATTGTCAGCCAGGCACACTGTGCACACTGCATCCCCAGATTCAAGAGAACAAAGCAGGAAGGATGCTGTGAATTAATTCCAAGCCATCTAGCATACATAGCAAGACCTTGACTCAAAAGAATAGAAAATAAAAACAAAACAAAAAACTCCAAAAGCAATTATCAACAATAAATCTCAAAAACTAAAAAGGTAAAGAATATTAATTTATGAGGAGCCAGAGAGTGGTAGCAAATGCCTTTAATCCCAGCACTCAGGAGGCAGAGGCAGGTGGATCTCTGAGTTTGAGGCTAGCCTGGTCTACAGAGTGAGTTCCAGGACGGCCAGGGCTACACAGAGAAACCCTGGCTCAAAGGAAAAAAAAAAAAAAACATAAAATAAGAAAGAGTTTGTGAGACTTAGAGAATATGAGTGAGATGCATTATACTTGCACACATGGGGGCAAAGAACATATTTTAAAAGATAAGTATGGGGATGCTTACTGACTGGGTAATCACCACACAAAACTTCAGATTTGAAAGACTTACTTCCAGCAGGACAAGTAAATATCTCCCTACAGACATCCCAGTGAAACAGAAACTACAGTCAAGGGGGGCTGCAAAGGAGTCGGAAAGAAAAGTCAGCTGCACTTTAAAGACACAGTTTATAGAAAATGCTACAATACAACACGAGACAGCTAACCTTAACAACAGACAGCAATCAGCAAACAAAAGACAACCAAATCTATAGCTACCAAGCCTTTCTTTCACATCTCTGAATAAAATCAGTCAATGAGCAGTTTGCAAATGATTCTAAACTATTTCCTTCAGAAATAGGAAAGCAATCATCAAAGGCTACCAGAGGTGTGAAGTACATCCTTTAAGTTACTATTAAAAGCATAAAATTTACATCCTTCATTATTTTTATGTGTGTGAGTGTTTTGCCAACGTGTATTTCTGTACTGGTGGAAGCCCAATGAGGGCCTCAGGTCTCCTGGAAGTGAAGTTATAAGGGAGTTGTGAGATGTCATGAGGGTGCTGGGAATGGGGAATGGAACCCAGGCCTGAGCCAGTGCTCTTAACTGATCCACCTGTCTTGCGCCTCTCCGCAGTCATTTTTAGGTATTGCACCGGTCCATGATTACTGGTACAATAATATCGGTGAAGTTTTATTGGTTAAAATATATAAAAATGCCAAATATTTAAACTGATAATCGTATTTCATTTTGGAGATACTTTGTAAAAGTCAAATTAAAATGCTTCACGATAATAGCACAATATTTAAGAGAGAAGTGAGTTTTCCAAAAATCCCTTTATTATTCAGGAGGAATGTAGAAGATATTAACTTTGAACTTTATTAAGTTAAATATGTGTGACACAATGCCTCGGTGGCCATTAAAACTTGAATATAAAGTATGGCTTCCAAAGTAATGAAAGGGAAGAACAAAATGAAATACTTGGAAGTAACCCAAAAGAAGGAGAAAGGACAAAAAATCAGGAGAAAAAGATGAACAGTTAAGGTGGTTGAAATAAATCCAAAGCATCACAATAAAATCTATTAGCCCTTCACAGTGAACATCATCATTAAATTACCAATAGCCCATAATTCCTTAAGCTCATAGTAGACAGAGAAGGTACAGTGTGTACACTATTTATGTTCAGTGGTGACCTAGAATCCTAGCCAGGGCTGTAGGACCAGGAGAAAAAAGAATTTGAACTGAAATGGAAAATGAACCTCTCCATATTTGAGATGCTATAGTTATCTATTGAAGAAGCCCAAAAATCACTGCAGAGAATTGGCCGTTTGAGGGTCTGGATGATGCAGGACAGTGGTCCTGCTATGCCCTGAGAAGAAGGGGGAAGGAGTTAAAATAAAGAGGGCAAGATGTGGTAGATTTACAAGGCTTAAAGGGGACAAGCTTGCAGGCTCCATTGTGGATCAGGCATGGGGTACTTAGGGCCTCAAAAGTAAGGCGAGTAAGACCTTCTGTTCCACCTCCTGCTGCAAGCTGGGTTGTGGGTCTGTGAGAGCAGACATATTGTAAGTCTTGTTATAAATATAACTTTGAGCTTCCATTGAGAGAGAGAGAGAGAGAGAGAGAGAGAGAGAGAGAGAGAGAGAGAGAGAGAGAGAGAGAGAGAGAGAGAGAATGGATCTGGAGCTTAGGGCTCTGCAAAGAGGTGACAGCTGAGATGATGGGGTTGGATGCACCAAATGATGGAACCTAGATGACAGGAGGAAGGTGCCTGTCTGAGCATTTGATACCTCCAAACATTGAGCAGCAGGACAGAATAAGAAAAAAGTACATTCTCTCCCACCATGAAGAAAGAAGTACTTTGGAGTTCCACATTGGAAGGGTAGCAGAAAAGGGATTTCAAGAAGACATGGCTGCTGAGAGCAAGCCTCGTGGCCTTAGCTGCACAGTTCCACAAAATGAGGGCCTTGTCCCAGTGTTCAGGGATCTGGGCCATGAGGTACTGGGAACATGGGTGTGGAGGTTCTAAATTCTGCTCTCAGAGTTATCCCAATGCCTCAACAGCCCTTCAGTGAGGCAGGATGGGTATCGAGCATCTTTGGACAGAGCCGTGCTTCCTAATGCAAATTATGGTGATGCTGAGCCCCAAGCCAGAACTTACCAATGGCCCAGAGCTTGCCCTTGGAGCATCCTCAGAATTTTCACAATCTGCCCTGCACCTTTGTCTGAGCTCCAGTGCACCCGTTTTTCTCTAAAAAAAAAAAATGGAAGACTAATCCCTCTTGGACCAGACATTCAATGAGGTCTGGAGAAGACACTCAGCAAACAGCCCATTCACTGAGGCCACTGAGTAGCCACAGGGGAGCAGAACCCTAGGAGGCTCCTCATGTTTGTTTGGTATATAGCAAGTGCTATGTGATTGACTGATTGATTAATTGAATGAATGAATGAAGTCCCCATGTCTCTGCTTGAGCTACATTACGGAAATACATCTAGGACATGCAAGAGAGGTTTGGAGACCTGAATGACAGTATCCAGATGTACCTCATAAGATTCTTCTTAGATTTTCTTCTATCCTAAAGATATAATAAACAGCAAGTTCAATGATTGAATAATATATTACTCTTATTAAGGAAGCAAATGCTTCTTTGGGCAATGCCTACCTCTAGTGCATTTGAGGTACACGCAGCCATCCTCACACAGCTTCCAAATCCTGACCTTTACCCTCCTGGTATACTAGACCTTTCTTACCCAGAAAGTTCATATTTAGTTACAAGGGATTTGCAAACACATTTGCTAAATATCCATATTATTCGGTAGATAGCTCCTTCACCTAAGTCATTTTCTGAGGAACATGAGTCCTGACATTGGACAGAAACAGCCATTTTTGTTCTTGGGCAAAGATTCATTTAGCTAGCTCACAGACTTCTAACAAGGAGTTAACAAGAGAAGAAAACCACCCACAGCTTCATCCTGAAAGAAAGAACATCTCAGGTCCTCCTCCTTTTTCTTGACTGTCTACGGCAGATAATCTTGTTCTACAAAATTAAGCCATTTAAAGGGACAATGGAAGCAGGTAAGACTAGTGTCTTATACTTGGCTGTGAGCAGAATATTAAAAAGTTTTCCTAGCCTCTAAGACCACAATTACAGGAGGGAGCCTAGGATCATACCCCAGCACCAGACAATCCTAATATTGGTCATTCATATGCAGATGATAGGAAATCAATTTTGTACTTTGAGCCTTGATCTCATGGCTTTCTCTAGTAGCCCCTAGACTAGATGTTAGAAAAGATGGTGCTAAGGCTCAAATGTGGTTTGTATGTGTCCTCCGGCAAGGTTTACAAGTTAAGTGTGGTGAGAGGTGATGTGGATCCTCTAAGAGGTAGGGTCTAGTAGAACTCCTCATGTCAAGAGTGCCTTTAGAAGGGATTAGGTAGTTGTCACATGACCCTTCAATTTTCAAGAGAAGAGTATTTTGGAAAGAACAGGCCTGGCCACTCCCAAGACGTACATAATCCCTCCACCCTTGAATCCCTCCTACCAGATGATACAGCCTATCATAAGGCCTCATCAGAGCTGAACTGATGTAGGCCCCACTCCAGAACTGGGAGCTAACCTGAGTATTCTGTGATAGAAAGAGAACACAGGTTCAAAAAAGGCTAAGTTCTAGGAAAGTATGCTCCATGCACCATGACCTCGACTCCATGCACCATGACCTCGACTCCATGCACCATGACCTCGACTCCATGCACCATGACCTCGACTCATGCACCATGACCTCTACTCCATGCACCATGACCTCGACTCCATGCACCATGACCTCGACTCCATATACCATGACCTCGACTCCATGCACCATGACATCACTGCAGCAGTCAGCAATGCTGATGCTCCTCACTTTGCTCCCTCTACAAGCTCCTGGTCCTTGTTGCTGCTTCTCCTGTTTCCCTGACCTTGCCTACTTAGAACTTTTCTCTTGCCCACCATGCACAATGTGCTAATTTCCTAGATCACGTCCTTAATTTTATCATATTGTTTAGCTTGTGTTATAGCTTCAAAGGTGATTACAGATAAATTTGCACAAAAACACTATTTCCATTCTCCATTTTCCTGGGATCTAAATCTCTGCATACCCCATTATTTGCAGTACATGTCTAGCAAGCTGTGGAAAAAGCATGTTAATCTTTTCATACCCTAAGCCATACATATACACACACACACACACACACACACACACACACACACACACACACACACACACTTATTAATGTACATTTGTGCTCTGCACTCTTCATACTTGGAATCACTGAGTAATGAGTGTCTTTCTGGATGTTAATGAGAGGATTGGTAACTGAGGCTTTTAGTAGCTTCCAGATAGAGGGTGATCCCTTGGAAAACCAAAGGTAAGATTACTGCTTTGGAAATTGAAGCCTTACTTTTCAGTATCCAAGCAGGAGAGAGATGCCTAAGTTTAAATCACTCAAAAATACCCCATGGCTTAACTCATCACATCAGATCCATGTAATAAAGCCTCTAGAAGCCCACAAAGGGAGAACTGGACAACTGAACATGTGGAGAGTCCCGGAGAGTGGCAGTCTGAAGGGTATATGTGTGGCAGTAATACATTATTAGGAAAGTATCTTTTACATACTAGAGAACTAAACTTCTGCTGGAGCTCATAGCAAATTAATACTACATGTTGAGGTCCCTTCAGACTTAAAAGCTACTGTCCTGCTGTGCATGTGGCCTGCTTGTTTAACCTGCTTTTAAGAGAACAATGTAACAAGGAACTTGACTTTCCTTGAATTTCTCAGCTCCTGTAACCTAAGCTTATGCATACCTTTAAGTTTCATACTCCTCCATGTCCCTGACCCAGGGAGCAATGCCTGTGTGTATGTACATGTTCTATCCTAATCATTTGCTGATAATAGTATGCACATGCACGCCAACGATGGCCTTATAAAGTAAGCATCTGCCATAAATGTTGACAGTAGCATGGATATAGGTTGCTAGTCTGTCATGTTATATTTGCTTTTCTAGGTGCTTCCGAGTCATGGAGTCAGTAAGCTGCATTTTCTGTAGAACAATGCTGAAGATTTATGCAAGTTTCCTTATTCTTTCCCTGTGTGATGCTTTCTGTGTTGCTTAATAAACACAGAACAAAAGTTCTTTGTTGGGGACTTATACATATGGATGGTAGGCAGGCATGATGGACACACAATAGATAGACTGCAGACAAGCCAGAAACAGGGAACTACAGAAGACATGGGGAGAGAAATGGAGAATTCAAATTGTTACACGAATAAATGAGACTCAGGGATAGATCTCTGAGAAAGTCGGAGATATTAGAGAGAATAAACATCACAGTCAGATCTTACACAGCTGTCTTCCAGCTTCCTCAGCCTCGCTTCCCTTGGCTTCCTTTAACTTTTCTCTATGCTTGCCTTAAGCCTTAAATACTCTTGGTAAATTAAGGCGTGGCCCCACCACTGCCTGCCTGGGAGCCTGAAATTCCTTCTGTAATCTAAAATGACCTCAACTCAGTTGGGATTAAGGGTGTAGGTCACCACTTCCAGGATACTCCCTGTGCTATGATCCTCCTAGACTGACTGTGGTTAGATCTCCAAAACTTCTGAAGCTTTTATTAAATCCCCACATAGACTGTGGGTAGATTCCCTCTGATATCTCTGAAACTTTTGGAGCTTTTATTAAATACCCACACAAATCTGGCTCACTCTTGGTCAAATTAGCACAAAAGGATGTGCTTTATATTTTTTTTAATGGAATACTGATGTATTTTGGTGCCTCTGGGTTACCATTAAAAGGTGTGACACATATATGCATGATACACACCTCTGCCCTGTCAGGCAGCTCTTTACCCAGTATGTACTGGTGTCATATGGTGTTTATAACTAGTGAATGTAAATGTTTCCTTAGCTTTATAAGACACTCTAACAAGTTATTTAGTCTGAGAGGGATGTCTTGGAAACAAGATTTATAGCGGGTCCATCAGAAGCACAGCTAAAACATTCCTGGCTTGAGCTGGGCTCAGCATCTAAAGTGAGGGCAGCCTCAGGGACTGGGCCCCTGACTTGTGAGATCTGACACCACCTCCAGGTGGTCTCTCTGGTGTCCATTGCAGGATTCACACTTGTTGTATGGGAAAGCTCTACACATGCTTGGTCACAGATATCTTCCCTGCTGACTCTAGTAAGGAACAGGGGACAAGCTTGCTTTTATACAGACTCTCTTTTTCCTTCCTTCTCCAGTCTGCTATGCCCCAGAACCTGAGTTCAAGTCCTCATTGCACAAATAGCTTCTCCCTTTTCAGAGCTTTCTCTGACAAGCCAACAGCAGTCCTTTAAAACCTTGGCAACCTGCTGCTTCAGGCCTCCAAAAGCTCCTCTCCCACAAAGCAGGGATTTCCAAACTGTTTCTATAAGAAAACAACTTACTTGGGACTCTCGATAGATGTTCATTGACTTGTGAAGTTTATCCAGGTACTGTGCCAAGTATTTATAAAGTGTACCTTCTTTATATCAGATGAAGGAATGACTGCATCAGTCAGTTTTCCAGGGATGAAGAATGACACGTAAGCAAAAATCCCCACATGGTTTACATGTTCCACAAATTAGCTTCCACACAGATGCGCTCTACTTCTGCCTCTATCACTCTCACTTTGTACACAAGCTAGCTGCACCTGCTAGCTGTCCCTCATTGTAACAAACACCTGACATAATCTACTTCGAAAGTGATCAACTTAGAAAGCTAGAGACCACTCATCTCATGGCTTGAATGAAAGATTCCCTAGGGTCTCACAATCCTCTTCACAAGGCATTTCTCCGTGAGTCTAAGCCCTACCTCTTAAAAGGGTCTACCACTTTCCAAAAGCACCACAGGCTGAGAACCAATCACCCAAAGCGTGTCACCTTTGGGGGACATTACCCAAATCATAGTGCTCTCTGTCCTCACATACCTGATATTCATATATAACAGAGTATCTATCCCACAAGTGACTAAGGTTTCTCCTATCAGTACCCAGCTGGGTGACTTAGAGCCATGCCCTGTACCTTTCTGGGCTCTATTTCCTCTTTATTATAACAGGGACATTGTTTCCACCTCAATCTGACTCATGTGAACACTAGCAAGTATCTATGGTTACCCTTCATCACTGGTCATTGCTGATCCATGGGAAGAATGACTTGATGTGGCAAGGTTATTGTACCAAATTCATCACCATGAGTCAGTAATATCACCACTCAGTAAAGGGCCTAGCCTATAAAACATACGCAACAAACATTTACCAGTATTTCCAAAAATCAAAGGAAAAAGGTACTGTTTAAAAGTCTATGCATGTGCACAATTTATCCTAACGGCAACTTACTCAACAGTTGACAGAGTGCTTCCATGTATGCTCCTGAGGAACAGGCTGTTAGCTCCCGCTTAGCAGCGCAGCAACTCACAAAACAGATAATAAATTAAAGAGATGTAACTGTTAGACAATATCCCTTTGATGACACTTTTCTCTTCCATCTTGATATGATGCCAAGTTAATGTGATCATAAAATAATCCCACTTAACTGCAATTGAGTAGTTTACACAGCCATTACTGTCATGAGAAAGTAAAATTATATTCAAGCCCGAAAATAGAGGCTTACACAGGAATAAATGGCATTAACATGCAAACAAATTACATGCAGGAGAAGCGGGGAATAGCAGTGAGATGGGCATTCTGGCTTGTGCTCAGCATAAGCAGATGATTGCATTTTAATATTTATTCATACATGAACAATGAAAACAAATCACACTGGCAAGTTAAATTCATATTTGTTTAAGAAGACAGAGGTGGTATGCATTCCCTCTGAGTGCATACTGCATGGGGAATGCCTGGGCTTTGTTCAGACAACCTAGCTGCCCAGCGGAGGTTAGCTAGTGTAGCTATTTTCATCGGAGAAATCTCGGCTTTGGGAAGTGTCAGTAGGGGCCAGGGAGGCAGATTGTGGGCAGAATACATCAAGATACAAAATGAAAATGCCAATGGGAACTCTGAGAAGCGGTGCCTGGGTTCAGCTTGGTGATATAGGAAGCACCCAGAGAATGGAAGGGAGTGAACAGTTCAGGATGAGATGAGCTAAGCAGAGGTCCTGGCACCACTCTCCTACAGCCTATATTAATGAATGGCACCAGTGCAGTTCAAAAACACCACCTACAGCATAGCACCCTTCCTAGGTAAACTGTAGAGAAAGGGTTTACACTCCAGATGCTGTGGCTCCTGTAAGAACATATAGTGTTTCTTTTTCTAAGGAGCTGCTCTGGAGAAGCTTTTTTTTAATTCATCCCTTGGGGATGAAGATAAAGTCATGGTTGCCTGCAGGCTTTTATCAGTAGCAAAGAGGCCTTTCCCAACCCTCCCAAGGCCTCGCGTTCTTTACTGATTTCTTATTCAGCAATAAAGAAGAATGACATTATGTCACTTGCAGGAGAAAGGATGCAAGTGGAGATAATCATGGTAAGTGACACACGCCAGACTTAGAAGGATAAATAAAAGGGGGAAGACGTCTAAAGAGAGGGATGAGGGAAGAGGAGACAAAATGTCTTATTTTTTCCTCATATATGGAATTCTCCACAGATGTAGGTATACAACCTCTATAACTTAATTGGTGTTCCTATCGCCATGATAAAATACCATGCCCAAAAGCAATTTGGGGTGGAAAGGGTTTATTCCATTTTACAGCTCTAAGGTCACACTCTATCCCAGAGCAGGAATTCTGGGAAGAAACCTAGCGAGGAACTGAAGTGGAGACCATGGTAGAAATGCTTTCTCCTCATGGCTTGCTCGGCCTATTTTCTTATGGCATTCAGAACTGCATTGTTTAGAGTGGTCTGGGCCCTCCCTTATCAATCATCAATTAAGAAAAATGCTCACAGGCCAATCTGGACAGAGCATTTTTTTCAACTGAGGTTCCTGCTTCCCTAATGACTCTGGCTAGTGTAAAGTTGGCCTGAAATGAGCCAACACACGATCAATGATACATGTAGGAAAATATCATAATAAACACCATTATATTAACTAAGAAAGAAAAGATGTTCAATGAAAGGTGTGAAAGAGGTTAGGGAATTAGCAAGCGAATGTCTGGGGAAGGGGACAGATAGCATAAGCCAGGACTACCCACCTATAGAATTCCAGTGTGGTTCACTGGTATAACAGATGCAGTCCTATGCTGGGTTTTTGCAAATCCCACTGGGCTTGATGTATGATCTTAGCACATGACCTAAAACTGTTCCTGGTGACAAGGAAAGCAGGAACTCTTCAGCTAATAGATTAGGTAGCCCCATACTAGAAACCTTGCCTCAAAAGTGGCCAACAAAATGAAAGCAGAGTCCAGATCCAGAGAGACTTAGCCTATGACACTTAGCATCTAGACACAACACACCTGGGTTCCATCTACTCTCTGAGCATTTTAATATTATTAAATAAAATGAAGTCTTTTTTTCTTTCTATAATGATTTAAGTTGAGTAGTCTTCATTCATGCTAATAAGAGTCTAGACAATATAATCCCTGAAGACTATTTTTTCTTATTTTCTATCATGCACAACCAATGGAACACATATTTAATCAACACGCTATCTAATTTTATCATACAGCTAAGATAAACAGAAAGCAATCTTAAGTTGGCTACATTTGAATGTCTCCATCTCCAGAGCCCTTCAGGGAGAGAGCCAAACTCTGATCCTGACCATCAAAGTCCGTTAAGTTTCTCTGACATATAATCGCATTTGCTGGCTGTAGGCTCTCCAGAGCAGGCAGAAAAGCTTCAGAGATCAGTTCATCTGCATAGCCAAATTAATGGCAAACAGCCTGCAATCTACTCTTCCACCCAATGCCTCCAGTATTGAACACAGACTTCTGGAAGTTTTTCTTCAATAATCTTAAGTCAAATGAAGAATGTTAAGCAAATCAAAGAACAGCCTCAAATCACATAAATCACATTCACTGAGTGAAATATCATTGTCATGTGGTATTTATTAGTACCTTTGTCTTTTCCAAATGAGCCTTGAGAATAAAATTATGATATATCCATGACCTCTAGGCTAGATTTGAATTTTCAAGGTTGCTTTTTAAAAAATCAAAATCTAGCTACATTTTTTCTTATCTTGTTTTGTTTATTTTGTGGTACTAGACTCCGGGGCCACATTTGTGTTCTGCAAGCCCTCTACCACCTGGCCAGATCTCCCATCTAGGTGTAATTTTCTCAAAAAATAATCTCTTATTTTCAATAAAAGAAAGAAAAAAATCTCCCTTAGTAAAACATATTATTGTATTGCTGTATTGTATTGATTGCAGAGCTAATCAATCACTTTCGCACACCAAATACTCACTGTGAGAATAATGTCCTTGACCGAACAATGAACTTGAACACGTACTCCAAAGCTTTTAGAGTTCTGAGAATGGGTTCACACTGCTCCCCTCTGCTGGAGGTATCCAAGTAAGTCTTCAGCACTGTCATCAGTTTCCTGAATAAGGGATAATGTTTTCAAAATACATTTCTTTCTAATCTACAGCATGGTAATTAGTTTGCTCGGGAAATTATAAGGCATTCAATCAAAGGTTAAAGGTGGTGGTGCAGCAAAGCTCACGACTCATTTGCAAGCACAAAAATAACTGCTTCAAAATATATTTATTACAGGCAATGAATAAGTATTTCCTGTCCATAAAGAAGTAGCAATAATAAAGTAGTGTGGGAAAAAATAATCTTTTGATGAGGGAAAAACTAGGCATAATCAGGGGATGAGTGAGAATGATGGTAATAATGTCTTTTTCAGTTTCTTCTATAAAGACATGTTATTGTCATTATCCCGGAGTGCCTTTGCTTAGACACTTTCTAAATCTATTCATTACCAGGAGAGCAGATTTTAAAATGTTTGACCCATCTTTCAAGGCTTTTGCACAAGGTGGTTGCTGCTTCTTAAAGAGCAAGATGTAAAAGTACAGGTAAGCCATGAGCCACGTGGCAAAACATAGATTAGCAGAAATGGATTGAGTTAAGATGCAAGAGTTGGCTAGCAATAAGCCTGAGCCATAGGCCAAATGGTTTGTAATGAATATAAGCCTTTATGTAATTAAGACTGCTGGTCTGGACCTTGGACCTAGGCTGGGCCAGAAACACTTACTATAGGTTGCCACTGAATTTGCCCATGGGTTTCCATCTTTGACCCTAGGCTACTGAGCATTCATACTGGTGCTCACAGGTGACTTCTTAACAAACAGAAGTCAACTAGATCAACAATCCAATAACTACTTATTTATTTGCCATTGTAAACTATTCACACAATCTCTGGGGATTTTGGTTATTTTTAGGATATGTGAATCATTCAAGTATGGTTGGATTAATTCATTAGAAAAGGGAAAATTCACACAGACTAGTGTCAACAGGAAATGTTTATGTTCCCTGTGTCCCTTTACTCACAGTTACTTACTTGTAGGCCAAGGTTGCACTGAAATGCTGTTGAATGTAAGCCTCCAGAACAGTGTTAAAATGCTGGAATTTCCGGTCTGCAATGAGTCCTATTATGTAGATCTGAAGAGAAGTCGGAATTATTGGGGGTGCTTTTTTCAGAAAGGAGGTACTCAGAGCAGGAAAATATTCTCTTGGTACACATGAACCCTTGTCCCAATTGTTTTTTTGGTTTTTTTTTTGTTGTTGTTGTTGTTTTTTGTTGTTGTTGTTTTTTGTTGTTGTTGTTTTTTGTTCAAGAGATAATTCTTCTAATGAATAATTAATCCTTTTCACTAATACATTGTCTCTCAAAAGAACTTTTTTTTAAGTGTGCTTTTGGGGTATTAGAAGATAAAAGAATTTCCTACTCAACTAAGAGAAACCTCATGTTGTCATTAGACTACCTTCTTTGATGTAGGACTTCCAGAGTTGGTAATATACTTCTGTGCATTATGAATCTCATTCAACATTCAGCTCTTCCATTAGTAATTTAATCAAAGGACATTTTAGTCATGAAGCATGTTGCCTAGAAGGCTAGCATTTTAGAAGACCTAGGTAAATTCACTTGAGAAAGACAGTTATCTCCAAGCAACCTCTTCTAAGATACAAATATTCATGACACAGGACTATTGCATCAAGAATTTTCTGGTCATGGATAAACCTAACAGTTTTTCTTTCCTCTAAATTATATTAAATGTATTGATTAGCGTATTGATTGACAGTACTGGGGATGAAACCCAGAGCCTCTCACATGCTGGTGAATGTTCTAACACAGGGTTATACTCCCAGCCTCAGTTTACCATGCTTTTTACATAGCTTGGAGAAAATTGGGGTTGTAAGAGAAAGACAAGAGTTAGACCCTATGGGAGGGCAGGAAGGAAGTATAGCTGGCTTTCCACTGTGAACAGTTCAATGGAAAGACTAAATGACCCTGGCTAATTATAGGACATCAAGAAGAGATGGTAGTACAGAGTAACACCCAGAGGGTTTATAACCTAGCATCTACCCACTGGCTTCTGCCATTCCTGAAAAGCCAAGGCAGTCAGTCAACAGTCCCCAGTCTCATGAACTGTCAACCAGACATCAGCAATCTAACATCAACACTTAACTCCACCCCCTCTCCTGGAACCCACCAAGCCTCAGACCCTCAGATGAACAGGAAATGCAGAAGAGAACCAGCAGCCACTCATTAGTCTGCTTGCCAAAGGTTCTAAAACTTCAAAATATTCATGGAAAGGACCACATAGCCCCTAGCCCGTCATGTTCTTATTTTTCTCACAGTACGCCAGCACTCGAACCTGATGTTGCTGGACAGTTGTCCACACTCTCTTACCAAAGCATCGAAGACGAGGATATCATACTCATTACTCTGAGAATGCTCCATCATGATGTTGAAGAGAGCATCCAAGGTGTCCTGGAGGAACTGGATGAGCAAAGACAGTTGTGTTCAGAAAGAGGGCAGAGGATAGCCCACAAATCTTATCCCTGTGTGTCTTTCCAAGATAACAGGAGTGAGCACACATTCACATTTGCCACATTCAAGAAGTCCAGAACAATTTTATACATAAGCTCCAGAACTTGCAGTGGCATGATCCCACAGCGGTGGCACAGATATAGATGATAGAGATAGGGATGGATGGAAAGAAAGAAAGAAAGAAAGAAGGAAAGAAAGAAAGAAAGAAAAGAAAGAAAGGAAGGAAGGAAGGAAGGAAGGAAGGAAGGAAGGAAGGAAGGAAGGAAGGAAGGAAGATAGATAGATAGATAGATAGATAGATAGATAGATAGATAGATAGATAGATATAGTGAAATTTTCCCATGGCCAGGATTTTGTACCATACAGAAAAGCAAAACCATTTCCATGTGCAACAATGAGGAAGACCCTACAAAAACCATATTAGTAAAATAAGCCAGACATATATTGCCCATTACCAGTTACTCTGTGTTTATGAACTCCAAGAGCAAGGTTAAAAAAAATAGCAATGATGGTTGTCAGCCTAATGGTTGCCCCTCAAATGGAGGTGTATGAGGAACACTCAGAAAACCTACCAGTATTCTGCGCCTTTATCATCAAAAGCTAGATGAGGTGCACATGTCTAAGAATTCTTTGAGCTGCCCTTAGCAATTCTTTGTACAATTGTATGTGTATAACAACAAAATCCAATAACCAAATGTTTTTAAAGAAGAAAATAGAAAACACACGAAGGTAATGTAACCCCAACCCAACCCCAGCAAACTGACTTCTCTAGGCTGCCCAAAGACAAAAGATCTGCCTAGCAGAATTCCTTTGCCATGCCTAAATTAGGTAGATGGGTCCAATGGTGTGCATTTAAAGCATTCATCAGAAAATTCTGCTGCTGTTTCTCCAGGTTTGGGCAATTAAATAAAAACCTTCTCTCCTACGGGATAAATCAGTAAATTTCCCACAATGCGTAAAGACCCAGGATGTCTGATCTCTGCTTTCAGCTAGTCCAAGTTCTTGATGAAAACATGATCACCAGGACTATCAAGAAACCTGTTCCAATTCACAGTGCTGCAGAGGAGACCTGGTTTAATTAGATTTGCTGTTGAGATATATCACACTCCCCTCTACCATGAGGAAGCAGGTGTCTAACATTTACATTGCTTTCTATTTGATTCACTTAAAATACAAAGCCCTGGTGTCTTCCTTTTCCTAATCATTAATATACAACGCTTTCCAAGCAGCACAAACTAAGTATGTTTTTGCATTTCTACCAATATACATATATTAAGGTATACTGTTACTATATTACTATATGTAACAGTGGCTAACAATGAAAATCTTAGTTAATGTATCTTGGCTTTGGCTTTCCCATGTTTTGTATATTTTAGCTCACCTACAATTATGCATTATATTGAGTGATTTTTATGTTGAGTGATTTTTAAATGTTATCACTTCAAAGGCTCATAACAATCCTGAGAAATGTGTCATGGTCTTAATATTATGACATGACAGCATGGAAGTGGGAGAGTTGAGATCTATATCCAAGTTGATTTATTTCCAGGGTCTAATTCAACCAGTTTTTTTTTTTTTTTTTTTTTTTTTAGATGCTCAGTGTTCTGTGTCTGTTTGGAGTTCCCCAATAGTTCCCTCCAAGTGGATGGGGCAGTACGTTATTATCACAGGTCAAGACATTCCACTCCTTCAACATCTTGTTCTGCTTCTCACAGATCTGACACTGGGAGATGAAGCCAAGCAAAGTAGGACTGACCTTCACCACTTCCTCTCCGTCCACAATCTTCAACTTCTCTAAATTCTCCTGGAGCAGTTGTGGCTTCATACGCCACTTCAGCAAACCTAGCAAACCCACTAGGGAGGAATCCAGAAAGAGATGTATCATTACTGGCCAAACCATCAGCACCTGGCCTCCCCTGGGCTTTATGCGCATGCGCATAAGCATCACAGCCCCAACTCTTCATGGTTTTATTACCATTCTGAGTGAGCTTTGTGGAGCACACCAGGGTGGAAATGGAGAACACATCCCTGGAGCTGACAGAAAGCCCCCCAACGCTGCTGGAGCTCCGGTTCAGAGTGCCTCCCTTGCTTTCCATATGGTATCGATAAGATGGAAGTGTCAGGTAGGCGCTGGAATCTTCCATCTTCTTGCTATCTCCCTAGAAACAACACTTTGGTCACTGTTCCAAGGCAAGCCACACAGAGCCTGTAGTGGTCAAATTATATACACTGTAATGCAGGAAGGTCGGAAACAGTAAGGGAAGCATTGGTATTAATGGAAAGGGGGTGGCTCTGTGAACCATATAAAGGGTTATAAGAGAATTGAAAATCCCAGACCACAAATAATGCATCTTAAATTTTTGAGATAAAAAGAAAATGTAAGATGCCCACTAGTAATATAGAAATCCACTCTAAACCAGAGGTTAATGAGAAAGGCCCAAAGTCTGGACCTTTTTGGTCATTCAAGTCCATGTCATCTTTGATTCACTCTTTGGCCTCTCTGGGTCATCTTTCTCACTCATAAACTGTATGGCCTGAGTCACACGGTTTCTAAGAAGGGCAGACATTATGGCAGGCCATACTGTGTCCTCACTCTGCGGCAGGAGCTGTACTAGGTTCCTTCTCTGCCTCAGCTCACCTCATTTAAGGCTCATAATCATTGAAAACATATCCTACTGCCTCAGTTTGCAGATGAGGAAAGTTAGGATTGGTGTGATTACATAAAAAGAAAGCAGCTGCCCCCTGCCACCGCTCTCCAAGTTCACAAACTGTTGGGAAAGAAAGACTTTGAAGCCAAGATGTGCTCCGATGTGATAAAGGGGGAAATAGACGCTATAGAAGACAGGCAAAGAATCTCAGGGAAAAGTATTATGTGATGTGCTTATGTTGGCCATGTCTAACATGGGCATCAGGGCAATTGCAGCCTGAAAGCTGAAAAACTGATAGTTTTATCCTTCTGTCCTGACTTTGTAAAAACAGTGCAAGGGGATCTGAGAAACCCCCCCCACACACCATCTTGTGAACAGCTCGAGTCCTTGGAGGTAAGAATCAAACGAGTAGGCACAGATAGGTATACTCTTTAGAACTTACACGGCCCTTTCATCTTACTGAGTTTCCACACTAGCCGCCATAGCTGCTTGCTGAGGTTTGATGGTTAGCATCAACTGCTAGCCTGACAGGATCTAGGACCACTTAGGAGACAAGCCCCTGGGTATGACTCTGAGGGAGTTCCTAGATGAGTTAATTAGCCAGCTGCAATGGCCTATGGTTCTAATTCCAGCTCTTAGCAGACAGAGGCAAAAGGATCAAGGTCAGCCTGGTCTACATATGGAGTTCCAGGACAGCTTGGATTCCGTAGTGAGACCCTGTCTCAGAATATAGTAAAATAATAAATAACAGATTGGATCAATTGAAGTTGAAAAACCTACCCTAGCTGTGGGCAGTATCACTCATGTGCTGAGGTTTCTGATTAACAGCGGTTATCTCCTGTTGTTGACTGAGGTGCAATGTGACCAGTGGCCTAAAGCTCCTGTCTCTGTGACTGTGCACCAGGATGGATTTCACTCTGGAATTGTGAGCCCAAATAAGCCTTCCTTCCTTCACAATGTTCTTGTCAGGTATGTTACCACAGATGTGAGAGAAGTAATTAATATTGCTCCAATATTTGTGTTCTGGATACCTGCTGGCCAATGTAGTATTGAAATCACAAGAGCTTTTGGAGATCCTTGTGCCATTGAGGCACTGTCTTTGGAAGGAATAAGGTAACTCTCATGAGATAACGGTTACTTCCCAAGAAAGGATTATTATAAAATTCTGAACTACCACGTCTGTCTGACTTCGTGTTTAAGATGTGGTCTCTTCCTCACACATAAACTTTTGCCAATGATGTGACATGGTCAAGGCAGCCTTCACCAGAGCTTAGCAGTGTGGATGTCATGTTCTCTAACCCCCAAAATGGTGGGCTAAAAAATCTTTTGAGTTACGATGTCATCTGCCTCTGGTATTTTGTTATAATATCATGTTGTAGACTAAAATACTACTTATGAAAAAATGAAACAGGGCTTCACTTAGTGACAGATTGCTTGCCTCATATGACACCATGGGTTCAGTTTCTGGGACTGTCCTTTCTCCTCCTCCAATGAAAAAAAAAGAAAGAAAGAAAGAAAGGGGGTGGGGCTGAAACTTAGGAATC
This sequence comes from Phyllotis vaccarum, assembly GCA_033318265.1. Taxonomy (NCBI): domain Eukaryota; kingdom Metazoa; phylum Chordata; class Mammalia; order Rodentia; family Cricetidae; genus Phyllotis; species Phyllotis vaccarum. The sequence goes on along the minus strand of JARWLC010000016.1, from coordinate 61,175,804 downwards.
TGTGAAATGAGCTGCAAAGTCTGGAGTCCTAAATTTTAACCGCCACGGTGTAGCATTCCTCGGTTGCTTCTTGCATGTTTTCTACTTATTCCTGACAAGAATCCAGAGCCCTTTTCTTCACAAAGGACCTTGCTCATCAATGTTCTCTTTGTAAGCAATGTCTCATTTCTTCTTCATAAGGATTCACTGAGGGCTCAAAGGAGAGGAAACAGAAGTCCCAAGCAGTTAAGATTTTGCCCAATGTCACACAGCCTGTGAGCTCTAGGGAGCATAGTTTTGGAGTCATTGTTGTTATCAGCGAAGACATTCTGTAACCACCCCTCTGCCTTCTGCAAACCCTACTCCACTGTACCTTGAGAACAACCAGCTCGTGGTATCCGTCATGCAAAGTAGTTCCATCTTCTTTCATGAGCTTCACATAAGACATGGCAAAGTTTTTTTCTCCTTTATCTTTAGCTGGAAACCACATTGCAAGGTCAGAAGAAAAAGTTATTGAAAAACCAATCACCAGCCAGCTATCCCTTCCCTCTCTCCTTATTGGAACTGCAGGCATGTCGTAAGTGGTGGCATACTCACATTCTAGTGATGACCGGTGTCGAAACATGAACCGCAGATGGATCCTCTGCATATCTTCAATAGGGACAGCCACCTCACGGGGCGTAAAGAACAGCTCAGGAGACAATAAGTTGTACAGACCCCAACCCTACCCCACTCCTGGCCTCAGCTGCCTGACCATTTAACTTGGAACCGTACAACCGTACGTGCTGATTTGCTTCCCTTCCATCAAGACTGATGAGCTGTAAATAAATTACGTAAGAACTAGCTATAAGGAGAAAATAAAGTATCAGATGTAATCCATTTGGCAAATTGCATCCACAGCCAATGAGAATAGGTCCATAAATTACAGTGAGGAAAAATGAATCTCCCCAAATTGATATAAAAGTCACATAACTTTAGCATGTGATTTGATGCAGTGCATGCTGCAGTATGCACATTTTTCCTGCATCTCCCTAGAGCCCTGGAAATTGCAGCTGGACTTGGGGGCTTTGCTTGATGGTTCTTGCATATGCAAACTAATAAAAGTGCTTTAATTTTACATATATATATATATCCCAATATGTTTCAATATATATGATTAATTTTATATATTATATATGTATATATATGTATATGTATACACACATACATATATATATATATATATATATATATAGAGAGAGAGAGAGAGAGAGAGAGAGAGAGAGACTCATCCCCTCTTTGGTTGACACATATCCTGATGTTTTTGCTTTCAAAGCCACTACATGAGGACAGTCACTCTCCCAGGTCACCTCAGCATCATTCTCCAGTACAACCACCTCCTGTCCATTGGCACCTTTACCTGAAGTGCTTTCAACCTGGTGCTTGAGCACACCACTTTCTAAGTCTAGGAGGCAATTCAGGACAACACAGACAAACTAAGCTATCTGCAAGAATCATGCTTGAATTTGAAAGCATTGTAGGCTTGCACTGTGCAAATGACTATTATGAAACAAACAGGGGTGTGTGTTGTAATAACTTTCTGTTCCAAAAAAAATAAAATTTGAGACAGAGGAGGTCCATCATTCTGTCCGTGTTTCAGACTGAGCGAAAAAACTGAGATACTAATAGGCACCGAGGCTCTTGTCCTCTCCTTAAAGACTAAAAAGGGTTACCAGGAGCTGCAGTCATGCAAGGCACTAGCCACGCTGACGTATGGTAGTCCCTGCACCTAAAGAGGTCACACTCCACACAGATGACAATAATGGCGTGGCAGTGGCTATCACAGAAGGACTCTAACATAAACAACAAGGTAAGGGTCCTGGTGTAACTATCCATGCCCAAATTAGAACAAAGGCTTGCTAAGGTATGTTCAACAGAATGTGTTACCTAGGGTATGGTTCTATCAAGAAAGGAGTAGCCAGTCCACTGGTCAGAGAGACTTGGGAATGCTTTACTCTCTGTTACAGTGCTGCAGAGAACCTGAGATGAAGGATCCACCTTTTAAAGCCTATATTTGGCTCATATTTCTCGGCATCCCTCATATTTATTTAATCTGGGAGTACCTTTCAAATGAGGCATCACTTAATAGCTTCAGAATGGTGGAGGACTGGGAGACCTACATGAGGAAGACACTGAACAGCACAATACTACATCCTCCTCCTCCCCCACTAAATCAATATCCTTGAATTGTCAACTTGACTCTGCCCTTCAGTGGCCTGGGAAGAAGGACCCTCAACTGAAGAATACTCCAGGTCAGATTGGCCTGTGGCCAGGTCTGTGAGAGATTGACTTGATTGATGACAGATGTGAGAGGCAGCCCACTGTGGGCACTACCATTTCCTAGGTAGGTGCTCCTTGGCTATATAAGAAAGATAGCTGAACATAACCCAGGGAGCCAAAAAGTAAGTGGGGTTCTTCCAAGGCTCTTGCTTTCAGATTTGTCTCAATTTCCTGCCCTTACTTCCATCACTGACAGCCTGTGATCTGGAAGTTTAAGTGAAATAAAGCCTTCTTTCCTCTGGTTGTCTTTCTCTTGGTGTTTATCAGAGCCACAAAGCCAACTGAAACAATTTGGCAGGCATGAAGGTGCCTGGAATGGTGAGTTAAACTGGTATGTGTTAAATCATTTCTTCTACACAGTTATCATGTTACTCCCATTTTACTAAGGAAGAAACAGACACAGAGGGCTGAAATGACTTGCCCAAGGTCAAACATCTAGTGAAGGGATGGTAGAGCTAAAGTATGAACCCTGGGCCTCTAAGGATCTTGCCCAACTTACAAGACTTAACTCTTAGAAGAGAGACAGAACACTAATGGCCCCAGCCCTGCCGCTGATCTCTCTGATAGCACAGAGGAACATGAACCTTGAGTGTGCCTCAGGTGCAACTCTAGCTTGGACACACACTGACAAAGGGATTGTGGGCAAGCTTCTCACTTGTCCTGTGCCAGGTTCCTCATCTGTAAAATGAGGGAAATAGAATACAAACTCAAAGAGGGTTGGAAGCAATCATTGAAATAAAACACCTAACACTGTGTCTAACTTACTGCAAAACTAAGCACACATTCACTCTCATTATTACCTTGACTGTTTCCATCCAACGTGGCTGTTTGACTTGATAGTACACCACTGAGTGATACTCGTTCATGGGCTTGTCCCCAGCGCCCACACAAATTGCATTCTGACCAAGACAAAAAGAGAGAGAGAGAAAAAAAATCCCTATAACATTGCCATTATCTGAGCTTGGGCAGTTTTGGTCTCAAGACCGAGGCTAACCTTAGGATCAAAGAACAGCCTTACCTTCACTAGCCCTTCTGTCAGGCTCCTATACTGACTGCCCTCCTACATTACAGATTTCTACACTCTCATTCCCAGGTGGGAAGTAACAGCTGCTTGACTACAGAAAGTCTATTACTTCTCTTCGGAAATGAACTAGAGCCTGCCAGGCACTGCCATGGCAGCTTTGCTGTAAATGGTAACCATAACCAGCCCTGGAGTTACTGTATTCTTCCAGTCCTACTAATTCTATCTGTTTCCCCAAAGTGAATGTCTAACTTTTACAGGCAGTAGCCCCTTCTGATGACTCCCAAAGCTAATACACCACAGTGGGTGAGTGCTTACTAGGAGGGGGAGATAACAGCAGCATCAGAGAAACACCTGAGTGGACGGATCTGGAGAACAAATCTGGGGTGAGAGGTTGAGGGAGGGTGATTCAGTGAAGTGCAGAAGGGCATTTTCTGGGGACATAACTAGGCCAAACTCCAGAGGAATGGACATGATGTGAACTTTGTGGAGAAGAACTCGGTCAAGTTCACCCAGTCATTTTGACAAGGATACAATAGCAGATGAACAGACGGACAGATAGACAAACAGACAGATTACAGGAAGGACAGCTGAAGAATCAGAAAATTTTCCTTGGAGGCGAAGACAGTCAAGCATTCCAAGCTGGCTTTGTGTGGAATGTGGGAGAGTATTCTGAGTAGAGGGAAGGCAGAACATGCTGGCCTGCAGAAGATATTTGTTCTTTGCCATTAAAAAAAGAAAAATCTCCTTCAAGTGCTTCAGAAAGGAGCTAAGGGACCAGTTCCTATCTCTTATTCCCCCACTCCCCCCCCCCAACCACCACCACCTCGCTGTGTTTATTAAATCCCCTTGGGACTCAATACAACATCCAAGGCAAGATCAGCCAGAAGGCGCCTAAGTGTGGTTTTCATGCCCGGCTTTACAATCTTTAGCCTCGAGTCTCCAGGCTTTTAGGAACATGATTGGTTTTGGGGGGCCATCTCTGAAACTATCAGCTGAGTGGCTCTGGGGAATTTTCTGATTGGTGAGGGTAGGCTTTTCACCAAATCCCATGGGATGCTCCAATAGACCCATGACTAGAGTGAGTCACCAAAGCCACAGATCAGTATTCTGTGGCCCCTAGTAAACAAAGCTACACTGGGGAAAAGAGGACTTTCCACTCACACTGGAAAGCTCTCTCTACTTGCCAAGGTATTAGCAGGAAATAAGCTCAGCTTCTGTGAAGGTTTGAATGATAATGGCCCCCTACAGGCTCATATATTCGAATGCTTGGTCTGCACTTCATGGAACTATTTGAGAAGAATTAGGAGGTGTGGCCTTGATGGAGGAGTTATATCACTGGGGGTGGATGTTGAGGTTTTAAAAGCCCATGCCCAGGCTCTCTCTCTCTCTCTCTCTCTCTCTCTTTCTGTTTCTGTCTCTGTGTCTGTCTCTGTGTCTGTCTCTCTCTGTGTCTCTGTCTCTCTGTGTGTGTGTATGTGTGTATGTGTGTGTGTAGCTATGAATCAAATGTAAGCTCTTAGCCTGCCTGTCTGGTGCCATGTTCCCACCATGATGATCAAACTCTAACTCTACGGAATCATAAGCAAGTCTACAAATAAACACTTTCTTCTATAAGTTGTCTTGGTCATGGTGTCTCTGCTCAGCAACTAAGGTGACTTCAGTGCTAAATGATGGTACCTCTGACAGAATTCATCATAAAACAGGACAGATAATTCTGCTGGATCATCCCTTCTATAGAATAAAGGTAGACATGAACTGGAAATGAAGCAATACTGTTTGGTATAGGAGAGACTTGTAGAGCTTCTGGAAGCAATAAGCTGAAATGTGTTCCCTAAAGCTTCTGCTCCTTAGAGAGGACCCTGTATTGAGCACTATGCTAAGTCCATACTATTGTGCCACTGAGCTCAATTCAAACCTCACTCTGATGACCTTTTCTATTATAGCCATTCCACAGATGAGTAAACTGAGGCTATGGGAATCAGAGCTGGAAAGGCACACTAGGCCTCTGGGCGGTGTCCCTCCCATAACAGCTGACATGCCTTCCAGCCCACAAAGATTTATACTGGTGACATTTACGGGCTCAGAGTTTCTGTAGCCTCAGTGACTTTCATGTAGCCTATAAAATCTGAAAACATATATATTTCTCTGGTGAAATAAAAACTGCCTCATGGAAGACAACTGGATATCACAAAACTATCTTGATCAAGAAATTTTTTTTGTCCTAATGCCAGAGAAAAAGGTCTCACTGCTATTTTGAGAATGGTTGAAAACAGACCTCATCTCACAATCCATACCTCAGAAACCAAAGTGAATTTTGCAAATGTCAAGGGAGCACCCTAGGGAGGGTTTACAAAGCCCACCCCTTGCTAAAGGGCTTTTGCCAAGTGATGGCTACTGGGAGAGGGCGTTTCTTCAAGGATGCTGTGCCAGATAGGTTGCCAATGGTCCAATGGATGGCCCTTCAGCATCAAGTGGACCCTCTGGTTAAAAACATAGGGAGTACATGGAGTTATGATGTGATAAGGGCATCTAGGAGAAGTCGAGGAAAGATAAGTGGAATAGATTTAATCAAACCACATTGTATTCATGTATAAAAATCTCAGTGAATAATTTTTTAAAGGAAGAAAGCATTCTGACTAGGCACTGGGCCCATTTTTAGGGGTGATACATAAGTGCATATGCTTAGTAAGGTTCTATTCTTCATATTGCCCATTCCCATGGCCTTCAACTAATGGCAACAATTTCAGTTGAAAATCTGAGTGGGCATCAGGAAGCCTGGAGGCGTTAATGCAGAATTAACCTTGAAAGGTGTTATCTCCTCAAGAGAACCCATGGTCCTAACAAATGCTTCCCAGGAATCAAGAGAGGGTTGGACTCAAGATGTGGATATCTTTGAGAAGGTATGTGCTGTACGCTGACAAGCCCATACCATGAGAAAATGCCAATCAACACCGGTAGGTGGAATAAGGACTGGTGGTACTCACTATGCTTTCCTAATAATAATGACCAAAGTAACAAATACCTATTATACAGGTTACCTTATCTGATACTCACAAAAGTAGGGTACCATCACTGGTTCCACTCGGGGCTGACTCTAACTTTGGGTGCAGAATCAGTCCAAGGTCCTTTTGCTAAAGCAGCACGTTCTGGGCTTTGAGCCTGGCTGCCAGAGTCATGGTTTTCATCGTGTTATGACATCATCCCCTACCTCTACCTGGAAAGTCCGACAGCATGCCTGAAAACTATCTTCAGGCTGGGCTGCCTATTTGACCCTCTCAATTCCCTCCTAAAGTTTCCCTTATCCAATGATCAGCCATCTCTGCATACTGCTCTCCTGTTGCCTGGTATGGAGTGTGTACCATTTTTTGTATCTACTCTTATGTTTAAATTGTAGCCACACAAGAGGAGATTATATCTCCCGTTTTTTAAGGATAACAGAAGCTATCTAAGGTCATAGGGATAGTAGAATTTATAGTGGGCATTTAAGCCCTGGATTTCTGATGGTAGGACCCACCATCCCATTGGCTTTTCTGCTATAACCCTACCTAAGCAAGGTCCTTGAGACCCCAAATGCAGACTGGAGTATGCTTAACCCTGCCTACTTGGTCTGTTCTGGCAAAAATGGCTGGAGAGAAATAATCATTTTCAGAGGGACCATTTCCACAGAAACCCACCAATACAGCTCAGGGGCATTTGAGTGTGCTGCATGACACTTAATTAGGCAGTAATATTCATTTCTGCAAATAGAGAAAGAAAAGCCTCCCACAGGCTTCCTCAGCAATTTTCAATAGTCAGTCAGCTGAACTCCCCCATAACTACACTAATATATGAAACTGCAAATTATCAGCATGTCACATGGTTACCCTTCCTCATCAGCCTCTGGATTCCCATATGCTTGTCTGTCACCCCAGGTCTGGCTTAAAGAGTGTCAAGAGTACACAGAAGAATAGATCAGATACAAGGCAAGGTGTCGGTTTGCCTGTGAACTATCCCTTCTAATTTGTCTATGGGAGGTAAGTGACATGAGTATCTTAACAATGAGGGTAAGGTTTGAAAGATCTTTGGACAGGTAACTGAGCAAAAATAACTTCAAAGCAAGGATCCATTTGTTCACAAAATGCAGATTCTCCTCTCAGATAAGACCCTCTTGTATTCTTTTGTGTTCTTTCAAGCCAAGTGTGTCTCGGTTATTTTATTTTTCAGAAGGGTGTTAGCATCTGACAAAAGAGGGATGTGGCAGATGCTAGGGTTTTTTCAAGCAGACATTAATTAACTGTTGTGGTTCTAAGAATAAAAGGACGTTTGCAAAACCTTCTTTACATTTAAAACTGATACTGAGTCTTCCCAGGGTTTTGTTGAAGCAGCTAGAAGCCTCAATTTAAGATTGATAATAAGTTGGAGAATCGTCTTAATGTATAGGCACTGTAGTGAGGACACTGAGGTCAATCCCCATCCCTGCCACTGTGAAATGCAGGACCTAAGGCCCGTTTTTCTCATCAGGAGTTTCTGTTCTCCCTTTGTAAACTTGAAGTGACAATGGGCATCATGCCACTACCCAGCCAGAGAGAGGGATGATTATCCACTGGGTGCGAGTCATGCTTGGGCCCAGGTGCTGGTACCAGACCTGAGCTCCAGGCCTTAGGGCTAGGACTGGTTGCTCACCCATCTACACATTCTTTCTTATTTTGCTATCTGATTCCCTATAGGTGGCCTAGGAGAGATGTTAGCCCACGCTGTAACTTCTGCTGAGAGCCGATCTCATTTTCAAGCTAAGCTTTCAGAGAGGAAGAATTCAGAAGCAAAAACCCTCCCACACACTGGACACAATTGCTGACAACGTTAAAGAAAACATAAGCAAATAGATATAAACACACATGACAAAGATTCTACAGGACATATGCTGTGTAAATAGAACCGTGTGCTTTGCCTTCTTGAATGCATGCTGCTAACCCTCCAGAGACCAATTTGTGAGTAAGACTTTCCACCCAAATTTCTGGCTGAACGCTGGAGAGCTGGATTAAGTGCTGAGAATGTCTGCTTTGAAGACGTTCTAAACCTCCACACCAGCCCAGGGTTCTGTATTGATCTTTACCATAGATTTTGCCTGAATAAACTAGCTTGAGTTTCAGTGAAAACATTTTAACTGCAAAAAGATAACCTATAAACAAGCATGAGAGCACACACACATACAGAGAGAGAGAGAGATCTGGGAAGTATACTTTGATAAACACTTAGGTGAAAGGCTAACCTAAGGTTTCACTAGACTATAGAGCATCGTGCTAAACAAGATACAAGGTGTAAACGGGTCATGTGACTCTAAAGTTGGCATCCTTTAGAGAGCAGGTGCTTATGATGAGTTCCCAGCCCTGGGTCCTGTCACTCCGAGCACCAGAAGTCCCTTACAGGTAGTATTTTGCCATCTTCTGTACACACACACATAATCACTTCCACGTTCCGCTGTGTGGTCTTGTTGTATTTGTCCAAGTCACCTTGTAAGAGAGTGATGTAGATGTCATTCCTGACATCCCCTGAGGATGGAGAGGATACAAGAGTTAGAGTCAGACACTGCCCTAACTACAGCAGTTAAGGGGAAGAGGAAGAGGAGGAGGAGGGGACCATTAATAAAATTACAATCGGGGCAGTTTAGAAAGGACATTTTTCTTTTAACCTGACAGGAAGGATGGAAAAGTAGGTAGCAAGGATTGGAATGCTTGAAAAATCAGCAGCAGAAAGAGAGGTAGAGGAGTCAAAATTGGCCATGTCGCCGCTGTTAAAAATCATTTCATTTCCATCCTCTAGCGACACCTTCTGGGAAGTGAAGGAAGCACCAAGTGAAATGACCTTAGCCCACAACCGCAGAATGTTGTGTGTCTGTAGACCTTTTTGATGCACAAAAGTGGAGTTCAGGGATTTCTCCTGTATCACAGAGCCTAAGGGTGAAGGGTGAGAGGCACAGGATTTCCAGGAAGGAAGTGTGAAGTAGAAACGGAGAGATCTCAAGTAAAGCAGTTAAGGCGAAATCACAGGAAAGCTCCCACCCTGAACCCCCATCCAACTCTAGGAGACAAAAGAATGAGCCAGAGAAGCCACTGCAAGTTAAAGCCTAAGAATGAGGCTTACATCCAGAGGGATGTATCAAAAGAGCGTCATTATAGCATCTCCCTTTTTAAAAGTCTGCATGCATATCTTGAAGGTATTAATCGGACTCGTTAGAGCTGCACAGAAAGACTTGAACCACTAACCACTGAATACCTTCTATGCTGTTTGAACATGTGAATATAGGCAACAGTCCTTCAGACAATAAAATTCAAGAGACAATACTCCATCCCCAGATAGAATAGAATTGCTCTACGTGTACTAAAATATGGATGACATCCATGCTGAGTTACTGAATGACAAGTATGTTGTGCAGCTCCATAAAATGCCTATTAAATAAAGCTTATGTCTGTAAAGGATGACTGGTAGGAGATATTTGTCTATATATTCCCCCATGTTTGTGTTTACTCTGAAAAATGCAGAGAAGTTTCTGAATATGTAACAGCTATTTTGTGTGATTTCGTTTAAGCAGAGAAAGAAAGCAAAAGGGTTTACTCTCAAGAAGAAGATAATGAATTCCACAAGCTGGACTTCACTCCTCACCACTGCTACCACCCCTGGTGCTGAGGAAGGTCACTGCAGCTGTGTCTCACCTGGCATGATGATCTCTGGGAAACCCAGCTTCCGGGCCACCACAGTGGTCCTGTCCACTAGATGTGGATAGTCTTTGCGGATCTGAACCATGTCGCCCACCAGCATCTTCATAGTCACCCATAGGCCTATAAGGGAACATTCACCACAAACACTCACCTATCTACAGCACTCTCTCTGCCCTCAGGCCACCTCCCCCCATACCCCCTGGAGGAAACTCCTAAAATAACAGATCTACTCACAGACACAGCAACCCAGCCCCATGATACCGTTAGCACGGTTAGTTATAACCATGTCAGCCTCTGATAACTACCCCAAGTCTTCTTAAAGCAGATAGGATACCAAACATCTGTCTCACAGGATTTGGAGAAGGATGAAATCAAATGTGTCACTTAAAGTCCCTGACACATAGCAGCTATCAGCTCCTTCCTTTGTTAGGCATGGAGGAAATGCCTGTCCCATGCTTCATTGGGTGGTCTGGATTGCTATAGACCACATGCTCTTATGCTACCCACTGTACTGTCTGGATTCAGGACTCGGATCCATTTACTGATTTATCAGAGGCTCCTGGGCTGTAGTGAGCTCACATACTTGAACTCTACATGATGACTCCATACCTTGTCCTCCACTGTCTCCCTTGGAAGCTGTGACTTTGCCCAGAAGGCTATGAAGGAAATCATTCTCAGCTGAGACCCTACAAAGGAAGCACAAATGTTCACACAGTGCTCCCATGGGGTTTCCATCTTGGGTCCTACAATGCCATAGAGACCCCAGCACTACCAAAGTGCAAGGTCAGCCTGCCTGTGTCAGCTCAGAGAATGCAACGCCCTCTTCTCAAAGAGCATGGCTCTGAAACGTGAGAAGAACCATCAAATGCCACAAGTAGTAGGCATTCACATGACAGAAAAGATCCTCAAGTCTTTGGCATCAGTGTCTTCTCTCACAGGTGACAAGAACTTCAGTTGCTCCAGTAAGACCTGATTGCTCGCCTTGACAACAGTCACTGGTCCAGTTACTTGGAAATCTTTGGGGGGGGGGGTACTTAATCTTGACATTACTCCCAACATGGAGTCATTTTCAAGCAAGGAAAAGATAATTACCTTCTTTGCTGTCTCTGCTTCTCTTCTCTGTCACAGATATACATGTGGCTCCTATGAGGGGATCCCAAAAGGCTGCTCCTTCACAGCTCTGTGGCCCCTGTTACACTTATAATTAAGGCCTTAAGCTTTGGTTGATTATCTGCTTAATTGCCCATCTGAAGACTAAGCTCCAGAAAGCAGGTCACATTGACCTTGTCCATCACTTCACCCCCATGCCTGGTACTCTTCCCAGGGCTGCAGGAAAGTCCCTGGACCAGCAGCATGTCAGGATGCTCTCTCTTGGGAGGCCCTGCCTGCCGAGCCCCTTACTAAGAGTCAGGAATCCATTTACTCCGGGTGCAGAGAGACTGGGATGGGCAGCTTGGAGAGACACAGAAATGACTTACGGGTGAAAAGGGATAAAATGCTGCTTTTCTTCATCACTCTCTGCTTTCCCTTTGATGATGTCAGTGATATCCATAACTAGGAAGACAAAGGAAGAGAACTAACAGTTAAGTCAGGCAGAGGTGATGAGAAGAGTGGATTATAAGACAGGAGGGAAGGGAAGAGACACAAAAGGGAGGGTCCCAGGGTGTAGCAGAGGGAGAAGGAAATGGTTAGACAGGTGTCAATAGAGTTGAGCAGAAAGATGTATACACTGAATCTCTTCGGTACCCACAAAACCCATGGGCAGGGACTCTGTAGGATCTAAGCATCCAATGAAATATCCTCTTTTCATGAATATGCTCATGACACATACACAGAATTGTTGAACCCTTGAACCCTTGCTAATGGACTTCATATACAAATGTACCAGGGATGACTGGAAAGCCAGGGAACGTGATGGCAGAAGAAAGAGTCTCCCAAGGTGGCAAGTGGATGAGAATCAGGAATTGGAAAGGATTCATGATTTAAAACTTATATTTTACTTTATTATGTTGAGATATTTGTTTTAGTGTTTATTCATATGTATGTATCTGTGTGTGGGTTTACATGTGTGTAGGAGTGTGTGAAGAAGGTATCAGCTACCCTGGAGCTGGAGCCATAGGTGATTTTGAGCTGTCTGGTATGGGTGCTAGGAACTGAATTCTGGTCCTCTGGAAGAGCAGCCAACACTCTTAACCACTGAGTCATCCCTCCAGAACCTCAAATTTATCTTTTAATAAGAAAAATACTGGTACATCTAATTGCTGTATCACAGGTATTTAAATTGTCTTTTGAGAAAAATAGACTTTAGTTGAAATAAAGGGGGTTAATTAAAAAAGAAAATATATTAGGTAAATAATAGTGCCTTCTACTAATAGCCAAATAGAATATAAACCACAAAAGTAGGGCAGGATTGAGAAGGCTTTGGGCGTGCTCACAGCTAGCATCAGGGGAAAGGTGGAGTTGTGTGGATTCTGGCAGCACACAAGGACCCTGCAGTGCCCTCACTCTGTGAATGTCCATTCTCATCTGGAATTCAGGCGCATGTCATGACTCACTCTGTGTAACTGCATTTCCTAGCCTGGATACTTTTTTTCAAAATGATTTGCTCCCCATAATTAGATCCAGATCATATGGTTCTTTCTTTTTCACAAGCACCAGGGAGCTGAGGCGCCAACTGCTCAGACTGCGCTGTGCTCCTGGGTGCTCTGAGCCAGACCTTAGGACCACATTATTCGTTGAGTTTATCATAAATCTGGACTCAGTCACCAGTGACTTCAGTTAGCCGTCACAAATGTAGTTATTAAAGGCTGCTCGGCCCAGATTTTGCAGGAGTAGAGGTGTAGAAAAAAATTTTTTTAATTCAGTCATATATAATGTATTCTATAATAAAATTTAACTGCAGACATCAGTCATCACCTGCTACCCCAAAGGGTCTCCTCAACCCCTGAGTGCACTTCTTGGTATTAGTATCCTTAAGATCCATCTTCCCGATTCGGACTATTTGGCAAATCAAGTAAATCTTATCCCTGCTGAGGTCTTTGTTTCCAAGATCCTGTAAGAGCAGGAAAGAAAAGTTAGGAATAAAGCAATGGTCCTTTGCAAGGAATGTGTTTACCATTATAATGTCACCACCAGTCTTAGGAGAGGTGGAAACTGAGGCTAGCACACCCTTTGGACAGATAAAGAAGGCAAGACCCAGCTGAGAACGAGTGGTAAGACTCTAGAGATTCCATCCTGAAGCATCTCATCTGATCCCTGACAGTTCTCAAGTACCTCTAAGATGCTATTTTTGCATCCTGCTTTCCCCTGTAAACACTTCCTCTGGATCATGACTTTGGTCCTTGGAGACTCTGGGATGGAAATTAGTAACTAAAGCAGCACACAAGGCATGTCCTGAGCATTTCAACATCCTACTACAATGTATCTAGATGTCCCATCTTCATGGGGCTCCCTGCCAGCTACAGTGAGCTAGGTCAGAGACAGCAAGAGATGCATGCTTTAATATTGTCTTACACAGTCAACCCTGGGTCTACCCTTGCTGGGAAGCAGCTTATTCTCCGAGTTAATTCTCTTGTGAGAATATGCACAGGGAACAAGCTACCAGCTCACACCAGAGCCAGAGCCCTGGTGGAGCCCCAGCCCCAGCCTCTTATTGTGAGTGGTGTCGAAGGGCCAGCAGAGGAGAGAGTCTCTGGGTACAAGACAGGTCCCTGACATGACCCACATCTCCCTAAAAGAAACTTGCCCAATTAAATTTCATGGGCTGTTTTGGCTAAGATATGGTGTATAACTGGTCAGACACTAGTCTCAATGTTTCCATGAAGTTATGAACCTTCTCAGTTGACATCAGTGAATGAGGTTCTCTTCTATAACATCCATAGGTCATGAACGTTAAGTTCTTTGTAACATAACCTGAGTTTTCCTACAAAAGGAGGAAATCTGCTCAAAACTGTACTCTAGAAGTTCTGAGTTTCCAGCTGTCTTGCTTCCCCACAGATTCAAGCAACCATCTTCTAGATTGTTCCTGAAAGCCCTGAGTTACAAAGGGCTCTCCTTTCACCGGCTGACAGAGTAGACAATGGCTCTTCCAACACTGTTGTCACACTGATGGGCAGGGAGAAAGACAAGGAAGGAGTTCAAGGCTGATCTGAGGAAGCCTGCAGTGCCTGTACCCTGACCATGAAGGACCTTCAGGACTCCTTCAAGCATTCCACTCCAGAACCTCCTAGGAATGCATCTTTGGGAGCCATGTTGATTATTATTATTTTTTATTTCTCATCCCCCAACAACTTTAGTAGGCTCCCTGTTTCCTACCTCATTAGTGCTCATCTGTCCACGATGCCATGAAAGGACTAGACATAATACACCCAGCTGTTCTCGCCAGCTCATTTCTCATCATTCTTTCTATTTTTATCAACAAAGATGGCTTTAGTGCTCTGGAAATAGAGAATTCTCTCTCTTCCCCCCCCCAACCTTTCTTTCTAAACACACCTCTACCCCAAACACCTGCCTCTTATTCCTCTATAGAATCAAGTTCCTTCCAACATTAACACTACTGTCCTCAGTTATTTATAATGAATTCCATTCTTAATTATTTCTCACCTGTGTCATAATTTTTTTTATATTTTTAAAATATTTAGACTTGTGTCTTTAGGAGACATTCAGGAGCCACTGGGGCCTTGACTCATAAAAGGTTTCTACCAACACACCATTCCTGTACTGATGTCCTGAGCTCAGTTCCTCAGAGCATGACTACATTGAGAAATAAGCCTTTGAAGAGATCATGGGGTTAAAATGAGGTCATTAGAGTACGTTAATCCAATATGAAACATGTTTTCACAAGCAGAGGAGACTAGGTCACACAGACACACAGACGCACGCACGCACGCACGCACCCACGCACGCACCCACATGCACACGCTCACATGCACTCATGCATGTACACACAACCATGAAAAGGGAGGAGGGGTGCTGTCATCAAACCAACCCTGCCAACACATTGTTGCCAGATATCTCGTATTCAGAACTCAGAGAAAATAAATGTTAAGTCAGCCAATCTATAAAGCTTTGTTACAGCAGAGCTGGCAGACTAGTACACTAATACGGTTCTGAGACATCATCCCTCTCCCCACCCTCCCCCCCAAAAAAGAAAGGAAAATGCAATTCTTTAAGAACTGTTTAGGAGGACCCCTGGCTCTAGAAAATCTGAATTCTATTCACCACAGCAAATGGCCTGCACACATGCTTCACGGCTCAGGTAGAATTCTTGAGGTGGTGTGTACATGACAATCCTTACTGAGAATGGAGCCTCGAGTCTAAGGAGTCCCCCAACCCAGTCACTTCTTCTCTGGTCTTAAAACATTCAACATTTGTGGGAAAGTGAACAGCTTAACAGTCAGTGTCCCTCACTAACAGTAGGTACATTAGCATGCCTTTCCCTTCTTGGTCCTCTTCCTGCTGCTTCAGACTGGGCTAAAGCATAGGAGGCCTCATGATACACCCCATATTCCCACTGCAGGCCATGGAGGGTAAATTCTTAGGAAGTGGCTGGAGGAGAATCAGCAATCAGCCAGAGCCATATGCCAGCTTTTCAGGCCTTAGGAGCCACAACCCTGACCCCAAACAGAAGACCAAGGAGAGCAAACATCCAGAGGGTAGAGAAAGAAGGCCAATGAGTGCCACAGCTGCCAAGTCATCTCATGTCCAACTTAAGTAAATATCACTGTGACACCCAGTGGCAAGTGGCTCACAGTCATGCAATGTCATAGCACTGTTTTAATTACCTTTGTATTTAGGTTGCTTTTTGACATTGCTACTGTGTAGTTACTTGTGCATTTAGAATTTGTTTTATCTTAATAAAATTTTATGTTAATTAATTAATTTATTTTCTTTTTTTAAAAAAAAATCTACTTTCCTACAATCTGAATCTACAGAAAAGAAGACCAGGAACAGAAAGGCATGCTAATGCACCTGGTTGTTATAGCTGGCAATGTTTATTCTAAGTTGGTTATTATAGCTGGCAATGTTTATTCTAAGTTGGTTATTATAGCTGACAATGTTTATTCTAAATTTTACTGTTCTGCTTCCCCTCAAATGTTGGAATTTTCTAAGACTAAATTTTAAGGCTTTTTAAGAAAACTAATCAAAATTAATTAATTTTATGCCAATTATTATTCATAATTTATTATTATTTTAGAACCCCCCACTAGTGGACCTGAAAGCAGAGGCCTCATCCGCTCGCTTACTAGCATCAGCATTGAGTTTGTATGTGGCTCTTGAATTCACATAAAACACAGAACACCATGACTTTTCATATTCCAAAATGAAGCTGTCATTCATCAACTCAAGAGAGATAAGCATCAGTCTGTCCAACCAATCAACTGAAAGTCTCAAGTTCATTTGTCCTGCAGAGCAGAGATGGCACCATGGAATTCCGTAAAGCCAGGATTACATTCTCACTAATTGTATGTGACACAAACCTGCCCATACCCTTTTCTTTATGCTCATATCGCAGATGTGTCCTCTGCTCAGTGAAGCACTGATCGATTCCCTGTCTCCCCCATCTCGTGAAACATATGTCTCCTGGTTTAATCATGAAGCCCTGTGGGACTCTCCTATTTATCAAGCAAATAAATAGGCTCCTCCTTCTAGCTAGTAATAGATATATAAAATTGAAACACATTTGTATATGCCAAGAAAACTATGTCTAAACAATTAGGACCTATGATCCCGTTCTATGCCTCTGGCCTATTTTTTCAGGAAATAACAAGCAAAATAAATCAACTATACCTCAATACAATTACAATGTAACATAAGACACTGCACTTAATGGGCCGTAACAGGAAAATTATTGTAGAGCAAGGTAGGTTAATCTAGCATATTGGCCACTTCTGGATCCAACTCATCAGTTTGGTCAATGCCAAAGCCCATAGCTGCTCTTCCTCCACAATTTCCCTCTCTAATGCAGGCAAAGGAGCACAGAAGCGCACAGGCTTCTCCCTAACGGAGCTGGCAGGTAATGCTTGTATCCTTGGTGAGGAGGGTCTCGGCTGGAAATTAAGCACCATTATCTCATTCTGTCCACTGAGTTCCCTACCCAGAGCTAAAGGGTCAAATCCTCTCTCAGAAATAACTCATCTAAGCAACAATTGATTTTATCTATCTACGTATAACTCATGTTAGTTAAGTATTGGTATTTGGAAGGATGTTCCTAAGGACTTGCCAGGTCTTGGAGTATCTATGGCTTAATTATATTCAGAATTGACAAAGGCAGCCAATGTTCTTGAAAAATTCTGTTTTTTTTTTTCCTGATGTACTTTAAAAAGTGTTTTTAGAAAGGCCTGAACAAAAGAAAGAAAATTAGATTTACTATGAATTAACTAGAAAATTAAAATAGGAGCTTCTGTGCCTAGATCACCTAGCCATTGCTGATCAGGGAAGTACACTTGCTTAGATGGCACTGTGTTGTCTGTGTGTATAGGGATGAGAAAGATAGGCAGGAGGAAGAACAAAGACTTGTCTTCCCAGTGACATCCTTGGGATATACAATGACTCCGAGAACAATGAATCCCTATATAAAACCCAGAACACAACACTGCATGGAGCCAGTCTCCTTCCCGAGGCTAGATCATTGGGTGTGTAAAGCACATGGGGCAGAGAATGCACACTCACCGTGAAGACCACCTTCAGGTTATTGAGCATCTCAATCTCCTTTGGAAATCCTTTGCTGCCCCATCGCACCAGATAGTTCTCACTATGGGAAGAACAGCAACCTGTTACAGGTGGGGAGCATCCATTCAAAGATAAGCATGCACATCAGCTATACACCGTGGTGGCTATTGGAAACAGGGCAAAATGTGAGAAAGATAACTTATCCTCTGAAGGATAAGTTATATTGGGAGACAAACATTAAGTGGGGAAAAAATTGTGAACATATGCGTATCCATGCACACCTTTCTTCCCCAACTGCTAGGAACATTCTGGCACAGCTGCCTAATCTTTTTGCTGAGCAGCTGCATACTCCGTAGAGGTTATTGACAAAGTCAGAGATGAGAAAGGAAAGAATTTTAGCAGACTCTGCGGAACACCAAGAGCACTTCTCCCTTCCCAGCACACTCTCCTTCTGAGACTGAGTCAGTATAGGGATTTTTGAAGTTATTCTTCGAATGTGCAACTGTTTGGCTAAGAGAATGTCTTCCTGTGATGGACCATACTGTTGGTACCATTGATACAGTTAAACACACTATTCTAATGCTATTTGATAACCACATAATAATGATATGCAAGTGTGCTATAAAGGAAACATTAAAGATGTCATAAGAATGCATGTTGAAAGGTCCTGCCCTCGTCTGGGTGGCTAGAGATATCTTTGTCAAGAAAAACACATGTAATTAAGTTGTGTATGAAATAGAAAAGGTTTCAGGTGAGGTAAAGATATATGCAAAAGTCACAGAAGGAATCTAAGAAGAACTTTAAGAGTTAAATGGTATGGGAAAATTTATAAAAGAGAACCAGGGTAAATGGGCCTCGTAGGTCATTTGAGGGATTCTGACTCTATCTTAAAACTAATGAAGAGGGCTAGAGAGGTCAGTTAGGGGTTATGAGCAATTGCTGCTCTTCCAAAGGATCCAGGTTTGGTTCTCAGCACCCACAAGAAGAAGCTCACATTGGCATATAGCTCCAGGTCCAGGGTACTGACACCCTTATTTGGACTCTGTGGGCATCTTCACAAATGTGGTGTGCATAGAAATAGGCATGCACACACGCACATGTAAAATAAAATGAACTTAAAAAATTCTAAAGTAATGGAAATTCAGTGAAGAATTATATGAGGAGATGGTAACAAGTCATCACCCAGAGATTCCCCAAGACTGAGGCATCATCATTTACCATCTGACCTCTGCTGGTACCCACATACACCCTGTGTGGTAACGACTATCTGGTCTACCAAGCTAGAAAGACTGAGGGGTTCAGCACTAATGTTACGTAGAAACAGTACACTTTGCTGAGTTGAGTCATTAGATGTTCTATGTCATCTAGGTACATATAGTTGGTGCCAAATAAATGCTCACTGATTTGAATTAAGAACACTAAAATAACAATATAACCAACTTCAATCCAGTAGGCAGCATAAAAGAATTCAGCCAGGTAAAAGAAAACTGCCTTACTTAGAGTCTCAGCCTCTCTCTCTCTCTCTCTCCTCTCTCTCTCTCTCTCTCTCCCCTTCTCCTCCTTCCCTCCCTCCCCTATAATAATATAGAATGGTATGGTATTTGCTTGTTTGGAGCTTAATTGTTAGGTTATTGGTTTTGTTTTTGCTTATTTTGAAAATACTGGATGACTGAAGCCATGGGCTTGTACATGCTAGGCAAGTGCTCAGCTACAGAGCTATACCCTCAGCCCTGTTGTTAGTTTTGAGGCAGGACAGTCTTACTAAGTCCCCAGAATGACCTTGAATTCACAATCTTCTTGCCTCAGCCTCCAGGATAGCTGAGATGAAAAGCCTGCTACACTGAGCCAGACTTACTCACCATCTTAATCAGAGTAGCAGGAACAAAATTAAAGAAGAACATGGAACCTAGAGCACATGGGAGCCCCGTCTTCAACCAACCAATAGTCAAAACACATTTAGATTAAGTATATAATTTCGTTCTTTTATATTTTGTAAAGCTAAAATTTTCAGTGGGATCGATAGCAAACTATCCAAGTATCTTCTGTCAAAAAAACTTTTAAATGATTCCCCGTGGTTATTCATGGATTGCTCTTATTGAAATACCTGGGTTCTGTCCAGTAACCCTTCATCCCATGTAGCAAATCCCCTTTCTGACCAGCCTGCTACATCTAAACAGCAGGTACCAGCAATTTCCTTCAGAGAGAAATGTAATCATAAATAAGAAAAGCAATTTAGAGAGCTGAAGGGCTCCCATCTATTCTTGCTCAAGAAGAGCCCAAGATAGAACCTGAAGGCTTGAGCCATCGACACAGGTGAGGAGGAGAAAGGATTGCCCCATCCTCCTAAACTTTTGAGGGCATAAGCTCAGTAATGGCCTTATGCCTGTGCTGCTGTATTTTTGTCCTACAAATATATATATATATAACATTTTTTTTTCAATTTCCAACCAGATTTCTTTGGGGATCCTGAGAACCTGGATACAAATGGTCCTGACATGAAAAGATCGGTACCAGACAAGATATCCCCAGTTCACATCTGAGCCCCCACAGAGGATGCCTTAACTTAAGGACAGTAAGTTAACATTGACTAGAGTGGGCAGGAGCAGAGATTTTACCTTGAGAAGAACAAAATCCAAGCCAGAATAACAAAGGGAACATTCCCGGCTTCTGTTCTGTGCTTTGTTCCTTCCTGTTTTACACTTTCATGATCTGGGTGTTTTGCCCCCAACCTCACTCTTCCCAAGGGCTGCCTTGTGTTTCTGGCATTCTCAAAGGCATCACTCAGACACATTCCATCAAGCATATCATCAGGGAGCAAGGTGGTCATCTGAATGATCTATTGCCTCCCTCTGCAAAGCTGGCTGAGGCTATTCATCACTTTATGGGCCAGGGGGCCAGGCACTCAAGTTGTCACATGTCTAAGGGACACAGGGATCTTAATGATGCTGTCAATGATGTACCCTTTTACACAGGTACTTCAAGTGCAATTTTTAGGAGATAGCAAGGAGCCTGTGACTCATGGGTCAAGGGCCCGAAGGGGGCAGGAAATAGAATATTTCTAGTATCATATCCACTAAGACTGAGCTGGGTGAATGATAAGGAATTGTGTGAATGATAAAGCCAAGCTTTCCACAAGAACAGTGCTGAAACTCTGGTAGCAGCCACAAAAAGCATGATACAACTCATACCTGTGTGGCAAAATTAAATGAAATATAACTCGTCTTTGAAGTCAGGTGGGCATAGGAATAAGCTTCAGCTCTGTCGTTCAGAAAGATGTGTGACTTCAGGCATGTTTTCTGACCTCTTTGTTTCACCTTCTCACCCAAATTTCACTCTCGGATGAAGTAAAACTGGATACAGACCTTGGCACAGTCATCCTAACTGAACAGCCATGCCATGTTTCACTATCTCCAGGACGAAGAACCACTATTAACTAACGCACCACTATTCACTGGGCATTGCCTTTGAGTGCATCTAATCACTCTAACATTAAACTAGAAAAATTCCATTTTCCCTCATGATCATGGAAAGATCATAATCCAGCTCCATTTTAATATACCAAGCAGGGACTATTGTTCCCAAACCCCTGCTGCATAGAAACAAATAAGGATCACCTAACAGTGGGGATTGACTGAGCCACAAGCATAGGGGAGGAAGATGGAGCTAGGTAACAATCTTCTTCGAGAGTCCCAAAAGCATCTTCCCTCCTTGAGCCTAGGTACCCTTACTTCCTCCATTCCTAAGAGCAGTCAATGACAAGGAGCCATGGTGACAGCCCATTGGTATGCCATGCCCATACTTATCTGTGGTTTCTCCCATTGAAGCCTAAAAGCAATGGCCCAGAGAGGTCAATGTTAACAGTCTGCAAATAGCAAACTCTGGGGTAAGACTGTTTAGAAACCTCATTAGGGTTAAGGAAAATCAAACAGTAGAACAAGAATATGACCTTTTAGGAAGGGATTGAGATTTTTTTTTTTACCATTTGCTTCTCAGCTTCCATTTTAAAGACAGGTATTTTTACTCAATTCATTGCTATTTGTCTGAATCTTGTAAAAAATTTTTGTAACCAAAACGTATTATCATAACCATAAACCCACTGAGAAAATAAGTCTAGGGGTAAATAGCACTTCCATGCAACTCCCACACCCTCCAAAGGAGCTCTTCCCACACCTTCATGGAGACTTAGTTTCTTTTCTGGTAGGAACTACTCCACAAAGAATGATGCAAAGATCCTATGTTCACTGCCAAGTCCAACTTCCCACAGGCAGAGAAGCCAGGACACACAGAACACACTGACCTTATGACCATTTGCTTGTTGGGGTCATAGAGAGACATGAAGAGCTCCGCATCCTCCCCAATCCTGCACACAAAGTTTCTCACAAAGACGTAGAGGCTGTGGGTAGGAGATGAAGAGATCCGAGAATACATCCCATAATCTGGCTGATCTTTTGACTGAAGCGTAGAAAAAAACGAAGAAGAAAGGAAGATGTAAAAAGTTATCCCAGTACCACTTTGAACAACAGAAGCATTGGGAACTCCTCCATTGTGAGCCTGAATAGTTGAGCATCCAGCCAGTTCAACCACCATAAGTGTCTGCAATCTGATGGTTGTCACTTTGACTCTGCTTGCTTTGATCTTCCTATCTTGGGGGAATTTCAACACTGACCCATAATTCCCATGAAGGTAGTGTCATAAAAAGCACAAGCTATAAAGAAAATACGTTTATAAGTGTTTGTGGTTTTTGCTTAATTTCACGTCAATTTGACATACGTTATATTTGCTTGAAAAGAAAGACTCTCAACTGAGGAAAAATTCCACTATAAGATTAGCCCATGGGCAAGTCGGTCAAGAATTTTCATGATTGCTAACTGAGAGAAGAGGGTGTAGCCCACTGTGGGCAGTGGCATCCCTGGACAAGTAGACCTGAATTGTTTTAAAAACAAACAAACAAACAAACAGGCTGAATAAGCTATGTGGAGCAAGCCCCTAAGCAACATTCATCCATAGCCTCTGCGTCTGTTTCTGCCTTGAGTTCCAGCCCTGATTCCCCTTAGTGATGGAGTGGATTCTGTGAGTTGCAAGATAAAGTAAACCCATCACTCAAGTTGCTTTTGGTCATAATGTTTTATCACAGCAATAGAAACACTAAGTCAATGCTCTAAGCAGCATTATGCCAGTTGCACATTGGCAAATACCCAAATACCCTACAGTCAGATGGTGATGTAGATCAGCATGGCCAGGGATAAACCTTTCAACATTAGGTCAACAATACAATGTCCATTAAAATGAATTCTCGAAACAATATGCTAAGTCAAAAATGTCCAAGAAAAATAATTCTATATATTCTATTTGGAAGCTCTAGAAGAATCAGAACTAGAAAAAGAATACAACTTAGGAGTTTCTGGGCTGAGGGATGAGGAAGATCCATTAAGAAGTTTGTGAGGAAGGCGGTATCAGTGTCTCTATGCTCATTGTTGAGTAGAATATCCACTACCATGTTTGACTAACACCCACCCAAGTGAAGTTTAAGATAGTGGTTTCTACTACATGAAAACAATGCCACCGTAAGTCCAAAAATGTAGTTGCTTTCCAATAACTCACAGCAACTGACCAGAGCTGATGTCTATAAATCTTAATGAACTATATAGTTAGAACAACCATTCTGGTGCCATGGAACTCCACATTGGAGTCTTTATTTTCACTATCAAATCTATTTTTATGCACCTATCCATGAATAATTGATTTGGGTGCATAATATTTTTATTTTCTAGTTTCTTAAAAATAAAGGTTTAATTAAGATTTAAAATACACGGTAGCGAAAGTGCCCATTTTAAAATATAAATCAGATTTACTCTTCCTTGAGGTTTTTTGCTGGCCTGCCATCCTATTTAGGCTCACATTTGAGTTCTTTCCCACAACCCCCAGGCTTCTCTGGAACCAGACTCTGCTGCATACTTCTGCAAATCAGTCCACTCTCCACAGCTCACCATGCCCTGACCATATGCTTTTGCATCTGCTGTTTCCTCTGCCTGGAGCACCAGCTACCAGACCCTCTCAGAACTGATGGCTTCCACAGTATTCTTTCATTCCTTCAAGAAACCTTCCCTGCCCAAATCTCTTAATGCAGCCCCTGATTCACAGTGCCTACTTTATTGCCTTTTATCACCAGCTGCAATTAATGTTTAATTAATTAATTTACATCTTTACTACCTTTCTTCTCCTCCTTACTCTGGACCCTAAAAGCTTTGAGATTGGGAAACCTGCCTAGCATTTATCTATTCGTGGGATGCATGCCTAATGACTTATAGATCTAAGCACAAAAACTTAATAAAGCCTGCATTGTTACTGATCATCTCAGGTTGTAGGACAGATGGCCCTTTGAATAGTGCAGTGCAGCCCCACGAGCCTATTATTTTAAGTTTATGCTAACTACCAGTTTTGCTTGGCCGAAGCCTACAGAACAATGCATACCATTTCTTCTTTGATGCGCTCTGTGATTTTTTCAGTAGCCGCCTCGTGAGCGTGGAACAAGCTGATGATGCTGGTGTTATCAGGGTCCAGTATATTTCCATCTTCATCTCTGACAATCAGATCAAGTTCAAGGATTCTGGAAGGCAAGAACCAGAGGTGACACTCACTGTAGAGGCCTTGAGGGCTGTCTTCTGCAGCAAGGGGTTGATTAAAAGCTAAAACCCGTAATAAGAGAAACGGCTTAAGTAAATTGATCAGTGATGGAAAACTGGGGGCTAGTGAGATGGTTCAGTCAGGAAAACGCTCAATTTCCAAACAAGTCAGATTTCCTCAACTCCAAAAAAAAAAAGCAGGCATGGTGGCAGATGCTTGTAATACCAGCACTGGAGAAACAAACAAATCCCTAAAGCTAGCTTGCTAGACAGCCTAGTCAATGTGGTGAGTTCCAGGCCAATGAAAGGCCCTGTGTAAAACAAGTGAATGAGAACCAGTGAGTGGAGCCTGAAGAGAAACACTCCAGCTTGTCCTCTGACTTCTGTCTCCATCTGCACATACATATGTACCTGCATACATGAAAACATGCACACACACAGATAGTATAGAGTTTTGGCAAGGTTAGTAAGATATCTCCATGAACAAAATAAGATGTTTAAAAAAAAAAAAAAAAAAGTGTACTTTCTGTGAAATAAAATCAAAGCACAGAATACAGAACAGCCACCAACCTAGCCAGATGTGTTTTCTAGTTATACCTATAGCCACGAACAAAGGTCTAGATGTAAAAAGGACCAAATCACACATGGCTTACTCATGAGAAAAACAGAAGGTCTGGGGCTGGGAGACATGGAGTAGTAAAAAGAAGTATGTGCAGTGTCTCCGCTTGTTTAATGTTTTAACACACACATTAATATATTATTCAATAAATATGTGAAAACAGTTGTTGAGGCAAAGCAATCTGAGATATATTGATTGCTACCCACTGCTTGCTCTTCAGCTGCTCGGTTTCTAGGCTACAAGCTTTCTCTTCTTTAGTATTGATCTGTGTCAACAGCATCTGTCACTCTGCCTGTCATCAGAGATATCAACAGCACCGACAAGAAGTTCACAAGTGTTGGCTATCATCAGCTGTGGGTACATTCGCCACCCCCCAAAAGTCCTGAAAGGCAGGTTCTCTTAGATTTCCCATTTTACAGATTTAAAAGAGATAGAGAAGAGGGAGCTAGTTAATCTTCTCAGAATACATTGTTAATACGAGCTAACAGTGCCTCGCCTGCACTCTGAACCTCTACTGTAAACCTTACTGCTCTTAGAGCCATGTATGAATTGGGCTGGCAGGGAGAGAGGGTTGGCAGGTTGTAACTTGAAGCTCCTCTTGCACTTGACTGGGGTTAGAGAGCATCAATCTTCCATGCTTAGAGAAAGGTTAGACGAGCTGGGGGTTCAAAGACAGCCAACGGTCTCCATTGGGACTTTGCTAGGCCCCACTACAAAGTTCCAGACTTCAGGACAGCAAGGGTAAATGAAGGAGATGACATCTTCTCTCTCATTTAAGAACCAGGCATACCTTGCATCTCATCCAAATACAAACAAAAGGGAGCCAGGGATCACCCATTTGGACATTCATTAGGAAATTAACTCCCAGATAGATATGACTCATAACATTGCATGCCCATGCTGCCCAGAGAGCAATGCCAAGGGGGATAAATGCACTCAGCTAATACTGAGCAGAGGCTCATGTGACCTTGGAAAAGATAGAGCAGAGCCAATACATAATTTAGCCTCAAGATCTCTTTAGCTCTTCCCCTCAAAATTGATCAAAGTGGATTCAGTTCTGAAATGAATGAATAAAACATTCTCCCAGGTCCAGCTGTCTTGGGACCTTGAGAAGTCATTTGAGGATTTCTCATTGCTTAGATATGGAAGAGCTTGTTCACGGTCGTTCCCAGAACCTGGGAGCAGCGGAGGCTGTCTTTCAAGTGGACACCACTATGCTGAATCAGCATCTATTCATTTGAGGGAATGGGATGTTTTGATGCGGTCTCCTCAGAAGGGAAGCTCCATTGCTCTTTTCTGTTCAAGAAAGTAATACTACAGCTCTGAGGAGGGGTACAACAGGAAACTCCCACCCCATAAATATTTTTGAAAAGAAAGAGAGTAAAGGGAACCTGAACTAGATTTTGCCAAGCTCACTACTACACTCTGAACAAGTTTCTTCATAGCTTTCAGACAGGAAGGATAGGCCTTGGCTCATCAGTTCAGAGGTGTTAGTTCATCATGGTGGGGACATGATGATAGATCAGTGCAGTCCACATTGTGGGGCTATGAAGGAGAGAAAAAGAGACCCAGGCTGGGTCCAGGGTAAGATGTAGCTCCCAAGAACACATCCCATAACGACTTACTTCTTTTCATCACCTCCAACAATGTGGCCATACTATAACTCTGTCAAGGAATTAATACAGGCAGAGCCCTCAAGATTCCTGCTAACACCTTCAGACACACTTGGACTGGTGTTTTATTAATTCCCTAGCATTTAATCATCCAATCGAGTGGCAGTCAAGATGAACCATTGTCACACTTCACTTACTGTTCTAGCTAGCTTTAATTCTCATCCTGACTGCCTGGAATCACCAATTGAGAAACTTCTTAGAGAAGGTTGGTTTAGGCCAGTGGTTTTAAATATGTAGGTCATGACCCCCACAGGGGTTTTGCATATCAGCTATTTACATTACAATTCACAACAGTAGCAAAATTACAGTTATAAAATAGCAACGGAATAATTTATGATTGGGAGGGTCACCACAACATGAGGATTAGGTCTCCGCATTAAGGAAGTTGAGAACCATTGGCCTATGCATATGTCTATGGGGAACTATCTTGATTACTGATTGTCAGAAAAAGCTGCAGCCCACTGTGGATAGCGGCAACCCCAGACAGGTGGTTCTGTACTGCATAAGAACACTAGCTAAGCATGAGCCTATGAGGGAGGGAGCCAGAAAGAAGAACTTCTTCATGATTTCTGCTTCAAGCAGAAATCTTAGGACTTGACTTAAATTCTTATAATGATGGACTGTGTCCTGGAAGTGTAAGCCGTATAAATCCTGTCCACTTTTATGTTGCTTACAGTTAGTGCTCATTGTAGCTACAGAAGACACTGGAACACCCAGCAAGCAACTTCTGCAAGTCTCGTTAGATGGACAGTTATCATCTCTTGTCTCTGTCCACTTGGCTCTTGATAGGTATGTTTTCTTACCCAGAGTGTCTCTATGCTTTTCTGCCTCCCTCACTAAGCCATGCAGTCCCCTGAAGGCAGAAGAACACAGTATTTAAGCACTTGGACTCTGGAGCTCTACTATCTGGCTCTGCTGTCTATGGAATCAAAACACCCAATACTCTGTGAGCCTCACTGTCCTCATCAGAGCAATGCTGAAGGGTTTTACTGTCTACTCTCTAAGCTCATTGTAATGATGAGCTGAATTAGTGTGGGGGAGGTGATTAAAATATTCCTGCCAAACAGAAAGAACTCAGAAAGTCGCTACCAGTGTTCAGTACCCACTTACTACCTATTGTCATTTCTGGTTTACATGGAGGCTGTGTTATACATTGCATAAGCCTGTACCCAGAGACACTACCCTACATACAGTGGAAGTCTGATAACTGAACAATGGAATGGAGGGACTCCTAACATCTCTCAAAGACTCAGATCCATCTGCTCTGGGGTTCTTTTTGCTGTCTTGGAGATCTATCCAGATGCTAGCCTTCTCGATGCAAGGAAGCCATCCATCCTATACAAGAGCCATGGACCCAAGATACTGGAGCAATAGTGAAGTGACCAGCTCTCTCTCTCTCTCTCTCTCTCTCTCTCTCTCTCTCTCTCTCTCTCTCTCTCTCTCTCTCTCTCTCTCTCCCAGGTGAAGCCACAGGCAAGCAGAGCAAGAAGCAAAGGAGCCCTTAGCTTAGGCTCCCAGTCTCCATGGTAGGACATCTCTCACTATCCCAAAGAGAATGGCTGAAACTGAAGACACTAGACTGGGCTAGGGGAGCTTACAGAGAGGAGTCTAGTCTTCTATCTTCCCCTTCCTTCTCCAACTGTCACTCTCTACTCATTCAGTTTCTGCTGTGGGAGGGCCTCCCCAGCACAGAGTCAGGGACAACTCAAACAGTCATGGTTTCAGGGAAGTGCTTCAGGGGCTCAGGGGCTCAGGGGCTCAGCAATACCCACCGTCAGCGGAGCAGTAAGGAAAACAAGGAGGACTGACTATAAATGATGGTCATTTCTACCACCCTGGCCCTTCTCAGGCCTGAGGAAATAACATCTGAAGGTTATTCTGCAAAGCAGAAAACACCCTCCATTCCCACATGCTCAGCTGCCCCTGTGCTTAACTGAAGACACTGACATACCCATGGCAGAAGCAGCTGCATGGAAACCCTATTACTGTGGGATGACATGCTGTGAAAATTGACTTGGACACACTTCCAAGATGCCATCAGGGACCAGCAGAGGGACAAAGCTTCTAGGATGGGAAGCAGGTGACCACTGGCCTCAGTTTTATGCATTGGAACCTCATCCTGACGAACACAACAAAGGCAGGAGAGCCTAACTACCAAGTAATGTCTTCCTATGCTCCAGAGACTTTCCCTCAGGCCCAGGGTTCAGCTCCCCTCTCTGAAGTCTCTGAACATGCCGTGATCTCTCCTGCATCTTTTTAAAAACCTCTTTATTCTTCCAAACCCAAGGACCATCTCCTTCAGGGAGCTTCCTGAGCTTCCATCTCCAAGTCTGCAAACAACATGCCTGCATCCTAGGTTATCAAACTCATGACAATGCACAACTGTTCACTCATACTCCTAACTGGACCATAGCCCTAGCTGGGTATCCCTTAATGGATAGGGACTTTCTACAGCACTCACACATAGTAGCCAATCAATCTAATTATAATTGCTTTATGTTGGAATAAGTGGAAATATACAAGAGTTTGAAGGGCATTAAAAAAAAAATTGAAAGGGGAGAGGGCTTTATAGTTTTCCAATAGTATAGGTCTCCACACAATAAGCCTATACCCTGGGAGTGCCGTTTACGAGCTATGCAACTCTGAGCAACTAACTCCATTCCTTAAAAACTGAATTATTTTATTTTTAACTGATGTCCCTGTGTGTGCACATACATGCATGCACATGCATGAGTGCAGATGTTCTCAAAGTCCAGAAAAGAGGGTCCGAGCCCCTAGAGCTGGAATTATAAGCAGTTGTGAGACACCACATATGTGCTGGGAACTCAACTGTCATCCTTTGAAAAATCAATGAATGCCTTTTTTTTTTTTTTTTTTTTTTTTTTTTTTTTTTTTTTTTTTTTGAGACAAGCTTTTTCTTTGTACCCTAGACTGATGGGCAACTGAATTTGGAGACCAGGCTGGCCTCAAACTCAGAGATTCACCTTCCTCTGCTTCCTGGGGGCTGGAAATGAAGGTGTGTGCCACCACCAACTGGCTACAATGAGTGCTCTTAACTTTGAGGACATCTCTCCCCATCTCTCCCAATTTCATGTGTTTAAGAGCTTCAGTTCTTGCATCCAAAATTAAAAATAAAACGGGAGTAATAAAACTACATGCTCTACAGAGTTATTAAAAGAATCAAGTGAAGCAATGTCTGTAAGAGACTCTGCCCAAGGCCTGGTGTTTAACAAGGGCCAGTCAGGTGTTAGTTCTAACACTAATGTTGCTGCTATTAGGGCCAGTGGAGATAGCCTTGCCTCATCAACCTGTTTTACTTTCTCCACAATGCCAGAGCATTCAAATTTCCATTTGGTAAACACTTCTCTAACTGTATCAGGTGGAGGCTTGAATAACTCAGGGGTGGGTCCTCACACCAGGAGTTAAAAGAGAGCTTTGTCAGTGCTGAGGTAAAGTGGCTTTAAGCAGAAAGTGAATGAGCACAGCTGCACTCCCCAGTCCCTAGGAAGTTGGTTAAAGAGTGTCTGTCCTAAATCTGTGCAGTACCCAGTAATAGAGACTGCATAAACAAGCCTCCACTCTGCCTGTGTGCCCTTCCCTGGGCCCCAGGGTGTAATAACGGACACACACAGAGAGCTAAGGTAACAACCTTCTCCCAAAGTGGCAAACTCCAAGTCTAAAAATGAAACCAGGCTTCTTGAAGGGAAGGAAGGAAGAGGGAGAGGCTGGGGGAGGGAGGGAGGTAGATTTTCAGATGCAAGACGTACTTGTTGCCATAGTCAATCTTAGATGTGACTTTTTGCTTCAGTTCCTTCAGTTCATCCTTGGGGAGAGTTCCTGAAAGGAGCTGGGACCGCCACTCCATCAGGTCGTACATCATGGACTGCACTTGAAGAAAGCGTTCCTTTTTGCTGGTCTATGAGATGAAAGCCATGGTGAATACATACCCACACCAAAGGTATTTAGCAAGCTAGGCCACAGTCTGCTCAGCTGTGAGGAGACAGACTGATGCTCAGCTACCAATAAATTCCTTCTCCTTAGGCCACTGGGACTTTCTGAAAGCAGAAGTAATCCCAATCACTTCCAGTTAAAAACATAATAAAACCTAATAAAAATAAAAATCTAACAGCCAGGGCTGGATGAGCAGTTATTAAGACTTGCTGCTCTTTAGAGGACCTAGGTTTGCTTCCCAGCACCTACACAGTGGTTTCTTATTTTCTGCATCTCATGTTCCAAGGGATCTGACCCTCTCTTCAGGCCCCAACTGAAACTGACATGCATGTGTAAAGGCACAGACATGTGTAGAGGCAAAAATAGTCATACACATAAAATAATAAATCTAATAGCAAAAGCTGATACTCAAAGACAGTCCATTTTGTGAATATTTCCTTCTGCTCATTTGGATAAATATATTATATAGCTAAAGAAACAAAAAAAAAAGTTTTCTGACTTTCATCCAAGAGAGAGATTACCATTTGAATATGAAATGGCATGCACTAAATGTCTGGTCCTCACTGATGGCTCTTCTTTGGGAGGTGGGTCACTGAAGTTTATAGCAAGTCTCTGACTCCGCCCCCTCCCTTATGCTTCCTGTCCATGAGGATGCAGGCAACTCCTTTGCATGTTCTCCTCTTGTCATAATGCCAAGTCATGGAACTAGAATCAACGACTGAAGCCACGAACCAAAACGAATCTCCCTCCCACCCCCACAGTCACCTCTCTTGGGTTAGTCAGGGGAGTGGGGGAATTTCCAACACAAAGGGGCTTGTTGTACATGAATATCATCATGAACACCTGCTATAATGGAAGCTCCAGAGCTTGGGTCCTTTAAGACAAAGAACCAGGACTGTTGATCTGATAGAAGAGGCTATTCTTAGAGCAGCATTCCCTAAGACGTGGCTTCTGTGGGATGCAGGATGAGTGGACAAAGATACAATGTCAAGTAACCCTACCCTGTTATGGGATCTTCATTTTCTTTCTGTTCTGTTTAACAGAAAGGCATAGTTTCCTGCTCCACATGTATTAGTGTGTGTGTGTGTGTGTGTGTGTGTGTGTGTGTGTGTGTGTACACATATATGTGTTACAGATGTGTGGGTATATGAATGCAGACACATCTGGATCATGTCGTATGTGTGCAGCGGTCAGAGGAGAACCTCAAGTGTTGTGCCCCCTCCTACAGTGTGTCTTGCAGTTTTTCCTGCTGTGTATGCCAGGCTGGCTGGTCTGGGAGCATCCAGGGCCTCTCTTAAATCTGCCTGTCTCACACGAGCAGAGCAGTGCTGAGATTGCAGATGGTTATATTTAATGCATCTGACTTTTGCATAGGGTGTGGGGATTCAAACTCTGGTCCTCTTGCTTGCACAGCAAGGATTTTTATCCATGGAGCTATCTCTTCTGCTCAATTCATTTTTTAACAGAGAAAGAAGGTTTGGGACTAAGAGCTTTTGGAAGGGTACTGTAATAAGCACCTAGCAATGCTTAGTTTCTATTTTCTTGGTTGCTCGTACGGTTGCTATGGTAAAATCCCCTGGCAATAACAACTCAGCGGATGGAGGATTTATTTCTGCACATAGTGCAAAGTACAGCCACCATGGCCGGAAAGTTAAGATATCAGGGGCCTGAAGCAGCTGGTCACATCTCAGACATAACTGAGAGCAGAGAGAGACAGATGCATACTGGTGCTTAGTTCACCATCTCTTTCTATACAGTCCAGGAACCTCTCCTCCAGGCAAGTGATCTACCACTAAATTCCACTCTTGGCCCATCTTGCTTTTACTGCACTTATTTGGAAAATAATCTAACTGCCTGATACTCTCACCTCTCCCTTAGGAGAAGTATTGTGATATAATGAAAAACGTATACATTTGGTCTTTTCTGTCCTAGGGCAGTGCTCATAAAGCCCTTAAAATACATACTAAGCAATAGAAATGTCTTTTATGATCTTGAAAGAGCTTCTTTCATCCATTGGTGGTTGGTTTTGTGATAATAATAATGTAACTTTGATGGACCCCTAGATAGCTTCAGGATGAGGTCTGATGACCAGAAAATCCAGCCACATAATTGACCAAGCAGCAGAACTTTCAGCCTCACTCTGAGCTACCTTATCTCTCCAGTAGCAGGTGATATAATGCATTGAGTCTATGTAATACAACTTTAATTAAGATTCTTGAGCAATAAGCTGGAAGAGCATCTCAGGTGGGCACTAGGTGCTGATAGCAGTATGACTACCTTACCTGTCTCTTCCATCAGGCTGGCCCTGGATTTATATCTTTCATAATAAAGTTGTCATCTAAAGTATAGCACTCTCCTGATAGCTGGGAAATTTTAATGAATTATGAGACCTACAGTGAGAAGGAGTGACCAGGTGTGGACAGGCAGGGAGGATCCCTCAGTCCTCACTGCAACAAAATGAACTGCAGTTGGCCTGGGGACCCTGGCTGTCACTAACATCTGAAATAAGGACTAGGCTATCAGTGACTAACTGAATTGTCATAGATACATTTGGCTTGGAATAATCAAAAATGTGATATTGGGATAACAGGGTGTGTTCTGATATTCTTCATCTAAATTATCTATATCTACTAAAAAGTTATCCAATTTAGATATTAAGTATCACGTATACATTGTGCAGATCTGGCTAAAAGTCATAGACACAATAATGAAATGAATAACGCTTAACTATTTCTGCTGTACGGTAGACGGTGTGATTGGCTTGCTATAGAACTTTTTCTTAGAAGTGTCACATTTCTATAGAACCTATGTAAAGATGTTTTAAAGAGAGTAGTAGAGATGAATAGGAAATCACTCAAGCCACAAGGGTAGTTGGCTTCCCTGATAGTGTAAATATGAGTTGAGGGACCCTCAAGTACCAGTGACTGTGTTGGGGAACTGCAGTCAGCAATGGAGCTTACGGAGTTAAACCCTGGCGGGGGCACAGCCCCAGAGGGATGGTCCCCAGAATGTCACTTGCCTCTAATGGGCCTCCTACTGCTTGCTGCTGTCCTCTTCCTGCTGTATTTGGCATGGTGTGGTGAACTATGTGAAAGGATCCTGCTGTATCTAATATAGTGTGATTGTTTCTTGGGAAAATCCCACTCCTCAGTGGGCAATCTACTTGCAGATCACAATAAGGATTTTTATAAGAGCAAAGATGTTTAGTGAGGTCTATGATTTAACTGGACTTTCTGAGTTAACCTAAAAGATACAGGTGATTAGTAAAGATGGTTAGGGAAATGTTTTAGGATAACCTGCCAATTGCTCCAATAAGAGATACAAGAGAGACATCCACGGGCTAAAAGTAACCTTCCCCTTTGTTAGATAGATTTTCAGAGGAGAATAAAAATAAAAACAAGAAAGGTTACAGACTCATGAATTCTGGGTGTGAGAAAACAGGCTGATGACTACGGAGAACAACTATGTCCCTACACCCCAGGTTAGGTCTGAGTTCCTCGGTCATGTAGCTTAGAGAACTAATCACAGGCTTCCCGGTACGCACCTTGGAGAAGAAGAGTTGTAAAAGGAAATTAAATGACCCTATGTGTGTAAAGAGAACGAGATGGTTCGCTGACCATTCTTTAAGGTTTCTCTAGAGTAGAAAACAGAAATTTGCTACATACATTGAAACTGCCAACAGCTACCTGCCAATACAAAAGGGACCGGCTGAAGTATACACAGCTTCTTAAAACTTCATTGATCAATTATAAAAGGATTGTTGCTTTGGGGTGAAGAAAATCGTTATAACTACTTGTGGGCTTCTAAGAAAAACATAAGACATATGATCTTAATGTGATTTCTTCTTATGTAAAATTACGTAATTTGTTTTTGGAAAACATGTAACTAGTGGTTGCGAGGTGATCTTATCTTGCATGGAAAGCTTTGTATTAGGAGGAATAGGAGAGGAAAATGGAGGAAAAAAAGTTATAAAGAAGAACATCGGAAAAGAAGTAAAGGTTAAGATCAAGAAAATGTAGAAAAAGAGAAACTAGAAAGAAGAAGAAGGGGAAAAAACAGGGAAGGGAACAGAGTAAGAACAACCAGCGAGGAAAACTAAAATGAAGAGTTCAGTTTTGGCTCCTGCGTATCTGTGTATCTGTCCCAGTAATCAGCTCTCTGAGCTGCTGCAACTGGTCCTCACAGCAACATAAAGGGTTCTCGTGTTGTACATTCATCCCGCTTGTGAAGCAGGAAGGGGCAAAACTTAACCCAATGGTGTTTCTTGTGTGTTTGTTTTTCAGAAGTAGGTTTTAAGAAAGTGATTAGAATTAGGAGTTCCAGGGATTGAAAAGGTGAAGAGTGGTCGGATAAATGCACGTGTGCACCTTCCCTGTCTCTTACATTGATATTCGGCATCACTCTGTCATTAAAACTGCCTCTTTTTAATAAGCCAGCCTGCCTCCTGTGCTTCAGCAGAGTAGTAAAAGCAGAGAAATACATACCCTAAGTTTTACTGATGACCTTTGGAAAGCTTGCAGAATTGAATGTGCTAATCACCTCACATTAGGGGATTTCCATACGGGCATCAATATTTAGCACAGAAGGCGAGTCTACAGACGGTATGCACACACCAGTGAGTGTGCACTGGGCTATAACAAACTTGAAGTCAGCCTTGGTTGACATTTTCTCTCTCCGACTAATCATTCGCTTAGCTAATTGTTTTCATTGGGAGCTTTGATGCATCAAAGAAGGGCTTTAAATTAAATTTGCTTTGAAACAGAGAAAACACATCAAATGTGGTCTCTGTTTTTTCAGGGTCAAAGCCCCTTAGCAGATCTGAAGACAATAGCCATCAGTTAATTAATATATGACAAGAGTATGTTTCAGAATGTCAGTAGAACACCAATACAAATCCCACGAGAATAGTAAAGAGGCAGGTTACTTACTAAGCCTAGAGAATTTGTTTTATAAACAGATATCAAGGCAACTCATGTGCAAACCCAAGTTTAACAGCTTTTGCACCTGTTTAAAAACACAGGGCCCCCACCTGACCTTTCCAATGATAGCTGTCACTGTTAGCTGGGTGGCTTCAAAGAAAGCGCTTAACCTCTCTGGGTCCCAGTGTCCTCATATATAATATCGTGTGCTCTCTCTTATGTGCTCTGAAGCTCCACTGAAGGATAAATGCCAAACGTAAACCCAAGGAGAAGTTTCAGGGCCTCTTCAGTCCTGGGAACGGGTTGTATCTCACCACATAGAGCTGCTTCCAGATGCCTCCCCACTCCCAGAGAGTCGACGTCACTTCCTGTGCCAGGGGGATTTCTGCAGGAATGATGTTCTCTATGTTCCTATTTAGGGTGGGAGAGAAGAGGGGGATTAGACCCAGGTGCAAAAGAGAGAAAGAGCTAGAAACCTTGCAGTAAGCTGCAGCTAAGGGGAGGAGGCTTGGGGAGACCCCACCAACTGAGCAGTTACACAGTTACATATACGTAGTACAAATATATGGGCTTTCCCTCTAAACGGCTTCCTTTATGGGAGAGGCCCCTCGTGCTCACTATTAAAGTCAAATCGACTTTATCAAGGTCCAAAGGCAGCTACTAGTGAAAAGTCCAATTCCAATCCCCTCTCAGAATCGGATTTCTGCTAGAATCAATTTGGATTAGCTCCTCATAGAGAGAGAGAAGACACAAATACACACAACCACACCACAACTGAATGAGCTGGGCCCTGCACATCTGCCAGCTCAAATGCCCAAAGCTAACTAGATAAAGGCATCCATGAGCCAGGAGAATCCAGCCTGGCAAATAATACAAGTACCTCTGTGGAGGAGGGGGAAGGTGCTGTGAGTGTCCACATGTGTGTTTTTATATAGAAGCCCGAGGACCTCAACCACCTCCCTTTACTTTTTGTGGCTTTACTTTTGTTTTGAGACAGTGTCTCCCACTGGCCTAGACCTTGACAAGCAGGATAGGCTAGGTGACCAGGGAGCCCCAGGGACCTGGCTGCCACCTCAATCCTCAGTGCTGGGATTATGAGCATATAGTACCATGCCTAGCTCATGCTTGCAAGGAAAGCACTTAACCCACTGATTATCCCACCCAGGTCCCCACAAGTACCTTCTTTTCTCCACTGTCACTTCCTTGACATGGATAAAGGATGTAGGGAAAATGCCCTGTAGGAAACAAAATCAAAATTAGATAAGATGGAAAACACATCACAGAAAAATAACTGACTTGGTTTGCACGGGTTTTGTTTTTATCCACTGAGCTACTGGATTTCAAAACCATCAGACTTCAAAATAATAATCAAAGAGTCAGATGGACCAGTCTGCATAGGTCTTCCTGGTCTCCATTCTCCATCCTAAATGATACTTCAGAATCACTGTGGGCACTTATACTCTTGGGTCGTCAAGAAAGGAAATCATTAGGAAAGGAGTCTGAGCCCTTCACATGTGGAGACATGAGTCTGCTTCTCCCCTTCCTTCCCGCTTCTAGGGAACCAGCTTCCCTTAAGCAGGGGTTGTGGGGGGGGGGGTGTAGGAGACAGGATGACCCTGGTCTGAAGCAAGTCCTTGGCTTTATTTGTGACACCTCTCCTCCCTGGATTTAACACACTGTCCCTGAACAACACATTGGGGGAAAATGCTTCATAACCGTGGCCCAGATGACAAGGGAGCTTTATGAGTTGCTTGGAAATTCCTTGGTGAATTCAAGTATTGTGCATGATGAGGACATACATGCAGCTACTTTGCTGAACACCAGATGAAAAAAAAAAAAAAATGAAACAGTCAAAGCCAGTTCCTGCTGTAGTGGAGACAACGTGACAGAGTGGCCCCAGCATTTGCAAGGGCACTTGGGTCTGTCCTCTCATGTCACAGGGAGTGATGAGTGGATGCTGCACAATGCTGAAGGAAAGAGCAGAGATCAGCTTCAACTATAAAGTGCACCGTTTCCTGGAGAGCCCAGGGAGGGGAGAGCATAAGCAAATGGTATGTCAGCAAAGGCTGCAAGAAGAGGATGCCGGCCTTAAAGAATGGGAGAAGAGAGAGGCAGAGGAGGAGAGGCAGAGTGTGTGCAGTGAGACACAGGAGTGGGAGCCAGGAGTACAGATCTGGAAGGAAGGAGTGGGCTCACTTTGCTGAAGAGCAATACAGTCGGGCAAGAATTGCCCAGGAGAGGCAGCAGGGTCAGATGAAGACATCCTTCTTTGTCTCAGATGAAAACAAAGTGACCTTACCTGTGACATTTTGTGCTTTATGAGGTATCCTCTGTACCAGTCTGCAAAGAGAAAACAAAGACAAAGGTCTTTCATTTTCTCATTTTCTCTGTTTTTTTTTCTTCTTTTCTTTTCTCTGTTTATTATCACCTAGTAAGGAAATGGTTGCAATCTGCTTTAGACCTGTGGTACCGGACAAAGAGAGAAGCCCACAGCATGAAATACATTTTGTTGGTTGCCATCGTCTCAAAGCACCATCTACAGGTACAGCGTTTCATTGACATCCGGATGTAAATCCCTGCCTCCTTTTGAGAAAATAGGTGGAGGAGCCTTGGTGAGGCCATCAGTGCACTGGGCCCCCTGCTCTGAAGTGCCTTTGCAGAGAGGCCTCAGCACACATCATACAGATAGATGCCTTAAACCCATAGCCCAGGCTTCCTTTCCTCATTTACCTGCTTGTGGACACATGCATGTCTAAGTGGAAAGGGCCAGGGATCTGGTAAATCATCTTAAAATGACATGGACCATTCTAGCAACAACAAATGATACCTAAAATGTGATTTTCTAAAGTTAGTCATTACCGAACAGATATATTGGCGAGCAGGTTGAGGGACAGGAATTTTAAAGGATCTCCCCTTTGCAGGACTGTTAAAAATAAAATAAATAAATGTTCAATTAACAGACATCCAAATGATTCAGAGTCTCTAACAAAATGAGCTTGAGTTCAGCATGCTGTAACGAGTCCACTGGCCTTTGAAATGATTGGAGCACAGCCACGTGGAGGTATTTGTCATCTTTGTAAATAAAAAGAACCTGCCAAGTGGCAGTGCCTCATTAACAGACCCTCATTATGGGGCTGACAGATTGTCACCAGAATATATTCGCAACAGACTTTTACACAAGCCCCCACCTCCAAAAGACTGGAATGCATGCGAAGTCACCCTCCCAGACATGGGCAGCTTGAAGGTCACACTGAGGGAAGTTTTGAAGCCGTGGTAATCCATGGGGATCCTATTGTGAGTGGCAGAAAGTGAGAGAAAATGGAAAGAACACAGAGAAACCAGAAGGGAAATTAGGGAAGTTGTGGAGGAAGAATCTGGAGTTTGGAATTAAAGCATTCTTCCAGGAGCTCTTCTGCATTAAGCCTTTCATCTTTTTGACAACCATATGGGGCAGGAGTCCTCATTATTCCATTGTACAGCTGAGTAGCCAGCCCGAGACACAGAGAAATTGAGCAATTTTTCCACAGTTATTCAACTAGTGACGTGTTTGGATGTAGAAGAAGCAGTCACTTCTAGTCTTAGGGGAAGGTGTTTGGTGATCAGATAATGTCCTGGTTTCATTTCCGTGATGGAAAAATAAATAAATAAGTAAGTAAGTAAGTACATAAATAAATAAATAAATAAATAAATAAATAAATAAATAAATAAATAAATAAATAAATAAATAAATAAATAAATAAATAAATAAATAAATTTGAAGTCATTTTGGCTCATGATTCCAGGTTATAGTCTAGAACATGGTGGAAACCAAAGCAGTCAAAGGTAGTAGAAACGACTGGTCACAGAGATAAATGAACAC
Organism: Phyllotis vaccarum; assembly: GCA_033318265.1. Taxonomy (NCBI): domain Eukaryota; kingdom Metazoa; phylum Chordata; class Mammalia; order Rodentia; family Cricetidae; genus Phyllotis; species Phyllotis vaccarum. The sequence goes on along the minus strand of JARWLC010000016.1, from coordinate 61,136,472 downwards.
ATGTGTGCTTCTTGCCTGCTTATGTTATCTCTCTCCATTTCTCCCTCTTAATTGAAGATCCCCTGCCTAGGGAATGCTGCTGCCCACACTAGGCTGTGTCTCCCCATGTCAATTAAAACAATGCCACAGACACGCCCACAGGTCAACCCAATGTAACAGCTCTTCATTGAGACGTTTTCCTAATCCTCACATCTAATATTTTATTTATCTCATCATCAGAGGCCCTCAAACTAAATCTCTAAGCTACTTTGCAACTGAGGATTTCTGGGGATGGAAGCTCTTCTAGTTCATGAAGTACAGCCTTCTATTTTTAGTTGCCTCTAAGTATTTGCCAGTTAAGATAGAAAATAATTAACAGTGAACAAGAGGGTTTAATCCCTCTAAGTGGTTGCTATATGCCAGTTGCTTTGCTAAAGGCATTGATTTTTTCAAACTTTAAGTTTAGTGGGCTAAAGATGTCGCTCAGTGGTATTACACTTGCCTACCAGATTAAGGATTAATCTTTATAACAATCCTATCAAGTATGCCCTGTTATTACTTTAGTTTCATAAATGAAGACAGAAAGGCACGGCAAATAAGCAACTTGATAACTGTCACACAGCTTGAAATTTAAACTTAAGCATTTGACTTTTGAATTCTACTACATTCACTGCATGACCCTGTTTGCCAACTAGATATAAGTGTATCTTTGAAATGTTGTTACTGGCTGCCGTTCACAATCACTTTAATCACAAGTACTATATAGGTTCTCTCACCACACTCACAAAAACCCTATACTAAGTATTACCATTCCTGTTTCATTGATAAAGTTGAAACTTAAGTCAGTTGATAGACTGAGCAAGGATCATATAAATACAGCTTTGGTTCAAGTCTGTCAATTCAAAGCCAGAGAGTCCTTAGAACTCCTCAGTCACACTGATGGGAACAGAGAAAAGGGCTATCCAGGTTGCACTGGCCTGGAGTAACATGATGGTCAAGGCTACTTCAATCCACATTGAAGTATAAAAATAATAGGGAACCAACAGTTCACACTCAAAGCTAATACATCTCTATCTCTGGCTGTCATCATGATGGAGCCAAAGGACTTTACCTTTGTGGACTCTTGAGAATCAGTCACGTGTGCTCACCTTATATGTCTCCCAATTCTCACAGCTTTGTTTGCTCCTAGATAGCTCTTCCCAAAAATCTATATTCTGCCTCAAAAATTTATATCCATTGAGCACCAATTGTGCCCCCAATGTATACTGTGCCTATACACTAGGTTACCTACTTTCAGAAACAGATCTACAGTGGTTTTTTTCAGATAAAAATATCACTGTTAAATAAGTTGGGATATGATCCCAACACCCTTAGTAATGTCATCGAGACCTGCCCTCAGGCTTTCCCAGCCCTGGTAAACACCTCTGAACCTTGGTATCAATTCCCTAATCAGCTTCACTGTCAGCTGTCTCCATGTGTGTGCCAAGAGTCTGTAGGCAGATAACTGCTGGCAGAACCCCAGAGAGAGGGTATTATGACCAAAAGTAGTCTCTGTAACACAGCACTCACCAGATGCTAGATGTGTCAAAACTGGGTGCTGTTTTAAGGTGAGTAATATCAAGATACAGTAACCCTTCTCATAAAATGATTTGTCCCCCGATTCCTATGTCAAAATCCAAAGTCTCAGTGTAATGGTAGTAGAAGGTGCGGCCTTAGGGAGATGTGGGTGGAGCTTCTCTGGATGGTAGCTGCCCTTTTATGGGGGAGATTCCTTTCTCAATCTCCTCCACTAGATTAAAAAACAGAAAGTCTTGTGTAGAGGAGGAACCAACCCTCACCAGGTACCACATCTGCCAACACTTAAATCCTGGATTCCTTGACTCTACAACAGAATTACACTCCTACTGCTTAACATGCAAAGTCTACAGCACTCTCTACAGCAGCCTGAAAAGCTAAGACATGCACCCCGAGGGAAGATGAGCAAAGGAGAATTTCCCTACAATTCTTTTAGAGAACTGTGAAATGCCAGCTATTCAAACTGTTCTCTTTTCCTACAGCACAAATGCAACCTGAAATATTACCAAAAGGAGCAGGGAAAGATTCTAAATATTCCAGAACCACAAAAAAAAAAAATTAAAAAAAAAATCCTCTGCCTGCCATTTCGAGGCAGTATAATTCTTTATTATGTCAATTAAGCTTCATCTGGGAAGAACAGCACCTCCTCTCAGAGTATTGATACAAAACCTATTTTTAAAACATGATTATGGGAGCTGGAAAAATAGCTCCACAGTTAAAAGCACCTTCTGCCCTTGCAGAAGACCTGAGTTCAGTCACCAGCTCCCACGTTGGAGAGCTCATAACTGCCTGTAACTCTGGCTCTGGGGGAGCTGAGATCTCTGGCTTCTGTAGGCACCTGTGCTCAGGTGTGTAAAGGGAAATTTTAAGAGCTCCAGGTGGCTGTTAACCACCTCCTGAGATAGGACAAAAGGATAAGAGAAACAGATAGGGACTCCCTGGCTGTTTATCATTCCCCAGAGTGTGTGTTTGAAGTTCCAAGATAGAGACTCCCCAGAGTTATCTGGCTGTTTATCATCACAGAGTGTGTGTTTGAAGTTCCAGGAAAGAATGTACTATCCACCCAGATCTCAGAGAATAGTCATTAGCTCTGTTCATAAATGTCAAGGCAAAAAGCAAAGGAAGCCCCTACCAGTAAAACAAAAAAAGAAACTGAGGTGTGTGAACTGTGGTATCCAAACAGAACACTACTTTGCCTTTGAAAAATAGACTCCATTATCTAACATAAGCCGGATGTGCATACTAGACATAGACATATATGCATGTAATAACCCCTTTCTTAGTGTAAAAGGAGTCTACAAATTCGAAGGAGAGCAGGAAAGGGTATAAGGAAGAGTTTGGTATGAGGAAAGAGAAGGGAAAATGTTATTAAATTATAACCTCAAAAATAAATTTAAAAAAATCTAACATCTAGAGTTAGAAAACAAAATCGCATGCATGGATTGGCTTCTTGGAGTCCATTCCCTGCAGAAGAACACCTTGCTCAGCCTTGGGGAACAGGGGTTGGGTGGTGTTGGCTGGTCCTGCCTTAACTTGATGTGACAGACTATATTGGCTCACCCTGGAAGTCCTTGCCCTTTCTGAGGAAGGGATGGAGGTGTGGTACGGGGAAGCTGGAGGGTGGCTGGGAAGAGGGGAGGGGTGGGAAATAGTGGTTAGTGGGTGTGTTAAAAGAAAGAATTAAGAACTTTTAAATAAAAAAATAAATTAATGAAAACAAGACAATAGCAATGGAGGGAGAGACTGAGGGTGTAGAAGAAATGAAGAGCCATCTAGGACAGAGGTTACAAAGTAGTAGATATATAACGTAAGGACATCTAGAATGATAAGTGAAGCGTGAAGCATGAGGGCTATAGTTAATAAAACAACAAAAGCTGGGTAGCTGTGAGATGATGGGCAGCTATGTCAGATTTCTTCACCATAGTAATTGTTCGCTCTTTGTATTCCATAGCATCATACTGTATACCTCTGAAAGACCAGAGCAAACACTATCCTGAGAACTGGCCTCTAGGCGGGGACATCTGGTGATGGGGGCTGAACAAAAATGTGCCACGACAGAAGAGTTCAAAGCAAACATCCCAGACACGGTCGAACAATATGAATGGTGTGGTAAATTTAACATCAGCCAGGTGTCTCTGCAGATATCCTATATTCTGTCATAAATCCTGTCAACATCCTATGGTTTCCTGCCAACCGTTATGTGGGAGATTATGTTGTTTCATTGTAAATAACTGTCCCACCCACTGGTTTAATAAAAAGCACTGTTTGGCCAAAGGCAGACAGGAAGTGTAGGCGGGGCTACCAGACTAAGAAAACTCTGAGAACAGGAAGCACAGAGCAGAATGCCAGAGAGAAGCCAGAAGAAGCAGAGGACAACTATGCTGCTCTAAGGAAAGGTACCAAGCCCCATGGCTGAACAAGATAAGAGTCATGGGTTAGATGAAGGGTAGAGAGGAAGCAAGTGATATGCCTGGGCCTGAGGCCAATCAGCCTAAAACTATTACAAGCATCTGTGTGTCTCTGGGGGGTCTGTAGGTCTGCAGACCTAAACCTTGAGGATAGGCCCGAAAGTCTAGGCCAGAAACCGTTTACTACACCGTTAGCAGTGTAGCACCTATAGCCTGACCATAATTTAAAAAGATTACCTCACCCAGTTCTAGAACATCAAGACATACAGCTCACCACCCTATATAAGACCTTTGTAATCAGAATTTGGGGTTTCCTCCTTCTTTCTGCTGTAATTGGAATGCTGGACAAGAGGCCCTTTCCCGGGCTTGAATAAAAGAAACTTTTTTTTTTTTCCCCATTGGGAAGTTAGCTCTGTGGTGCTCTTGTTGGGGGCCACACGACATGGGCACAACACCTCCACTATATATAGTAATTTTAAATGTATTTAAAAAATGGGTGTGCAGTCTGGTGTAAGGCCCCCTCCCTTTTGCTTGTTTTAGCAAATTTCTCTTACCCAAGAAGTAGAGCTAGCAACAGCACGTTGCAAGGACAGTAAGCAAACTCGCCTAAGACATATTAACAGGACAATAAAGATTAGCTTCACTGATAAAAGAAAAACTGCAGTTAAGACTAAGTCCAGGTGTCTAGAGTAAAGACAAAAGAATGTGGTTAAGAACCGTGGTCAGGAAACAGCCCCCAACCAAGGATTCAGCTGGGCGGAGGGGGAAGGGAGAGAAAGCAGTTACATAGCTATGTGATCAGGCCCAGCCGAATCAGGGAAGGAATTCCAGAAAGAGATAAAGAACAAAAGAAAAACAGCAGGCCTGGGGGCGGGTGATAACCAGGTTGTTTGGTCAGGCCGGTTGGCAACCTGGGGGCCCTCACCCCTCAACGGGTGATTTTATTCAAACCAGCCAATGAAAACCTTGTAACTTCGCTTCTGCTTCTGTAGCACGCTTTTGCTTCCCTAACCCTATAAAAAGGCCCTAAACAGAGGGCTGGGTGCGCCAGCCATCCCAAGTGGCTCGGTAGCCCGCAGGTCCTGTGTTATTCAATAAACCTCGTGCTGTTTGCAGCTGATCTGTGGCTCGGTCCTCCTTGGGTCATAGGGTCTCCTCCCGAGGAAAGGTCTGTTTCGGGGGTCCCAAACCCCCGGGGGTCTGAGATCTTGAGTCTTACTGTCTCAGTGACCGTTGACAAGTGATGTGTTGGATAGAAATAATCACAGCTCCTGTCACATCAAAATTAAATTAGGAGAAAACTTTAGAGAGATTTCCCCACGCGTGCCATAGAGAAATAGTCAAAAAGTTAGTTGGTATATCTCCTTTAGGAAATTAAACTAATACCATAATTCAGCAAGAAGTGGACCTGTTTTCTATTCTGTTTCCAGAACCTACAGATTTAGAATACCATTCTTTAATTAATGTCCTTTAGCACATTTCCATGACAACAGAATAGAGACAAAATTCAAGTTCACTGACATCTCAGTCCCACCCTCATTCAAACAACAGGAAAACACACCAGAGAATAGAGCAGCATCTTCAGAACAATAGAGTTCCTTTCACACCCAGCTGCTTTCAGCTCAGATCCAAACAAAGAAGGGCTCCTGGCAAAGTGTTGCTTTAAAAGAGCCCCTGTGAAGAGCTCTTAAAGTCCCCATTGTTTGGGTCATGACCACCCCTTGACAGGGTTGTAAGTACAGAAGGTGCTAAGGGCTCTAGCAAGCCCCACTCTGCATGTGGTAGATTCAAGCCTTTACCAGCTCTTTGCAGCCCACACAGCCATGCATGTGTGGGCATCCACCAGCTTTGAGGAGCTGCAGATGTTGCCAGGTGAAAAGATTGGATCTCAGAAAGGTGCCATAGGATACACTCGGCAGAAAACATCTCATTGCTTTACAACAACCAAAGATTTCACATTGCCCCTTCCCCTCACTTCTCTCTATGGTCTAATTTTACTGGCAACTAGCTGTACCATGGGAAGGGCTGGTAAATTTAGAATTTTCTGACTGAATCTCCTGCCCTCACCCACCCATTCTTCACCATTCCCCCACCCACTTCCTGAAACTTGCTCATCCTCCATGTTCAAAAAGCTTTAAAAAGCCAAGGTTTGGATGCTTCCAAGTCCTGGACACTAAATAGTGCATGGTACCCTAATAGTTGTAACCCCCACAAAAAAAGAATACCACAGAAGCATACGACATGTATAAGCAGGTTTCATTTCTCTGAAGTGACTTCTTAAAAGTTGCTTTGAAATACAAAATAGTAAATTGTAGTGGGATCAGGCGCTTTTTTTCCTTGACCTAGAAGTGTGGCTTATAGGTCTTGAATCCCCATGTGTGAGGCATAGGCAGGCAAGTCTAAGATCCAGCGGATGCTGGTTGTTCTTTCTTCCTGTAAGTTTGCTCACACTCTTAGAAAAGAGATCCAGCCCATTGTTGCTGTCTCATAAAGTGGTCCAACTTTCCAAAAACCATCCTATGGTTTCAATCTTTATATCAATAAGTGTTTCATAGAAAGCCCTTAATAAATATTATTCCTTTTATATAATTAGTTACTAATAATTAATACCCACAATACCTTTGTTTTCTTGGTTCTTAATCTGTTTTTATGTATATATGTTTGTATATGTGTGTGTGTGCTTGTGAGAGTGCTATGTCTATGTATCGCTGTGTATTCATATACATATATATAATTGGAAAGTTATAGGTGTTTGTATGGATGTCATATTGTTATGCTTACGTGCACAAGCACCTTTGCATAAACCTGCAGAGAGAGCTGGAATTCCACTATCTGGGAAGCCTCATGTACTTTATCCAGCTCCACAGTAGCATAGATGGTTAATTTTCAGTTGCCTGTCTCACAAGTCTAAGGCTATTAGTCTTTGAGCAAATATTAAGATATACCCTCTCTCACCACCATTACCACCATTATGGGTGAAAGCTTAATGATCAGGTGGCTTTGCAGAGGAAAGATCTGCCACTTTATCCAGCACACAGCCCCAGCTTGGGCCCCTGCCCCATTGGGAGCTGCATTTATATAACACTACTGTACAGCACAGCCTCTCTCTCTCTCAGAGTCAGGAGGATAATTTACAGCACCCTCCTGCATCTTGATGAGGTTTATTTTTCTTTACAATAGTGTATGTACATATTAATAAAGAACTACATCTAGAAAGATCCACAGGCCCAAAGTCCCATAGTCCCCTGACTGTGGCAAATGCAGAGCATAGCAAACATCAAGTTAGCCAGTTAGGTCTTTGTTACGAAACTAACGTTCCTAAAATAATAAAGCACTTTTTGTTGTTCACTAAACTCTAATTGCAGTCATTTCTCAAACTACTAGAGAGATTGGCTCCAGGATTGCTGCACCAAAGCCCACAGATGCTTAAACCCCTTATATAAAATGGTACCATATCTATGTAGACTGTATGAAGGTCCTCACGTATTTTAAGTCATCTAAATCATGGGATGTACTCACTCATAAGTGGATTTTAGACAAAAAGTAAAGAATACACAAGCTGCAAACCACAACCCCTGAACAGCTTGGGATCAGAAGGAAATTAAGAGCGACATCCAGAGATTCCCCTAGGAAGAGAAAATAGAGAAGATCACTTTAACATATTGGGGTCACAAAGAATTGCAACCAAGAAAGTTGGGAACAAATCTTGAAAGGAGGAGATGGTTAAGTGAGAGGAGCAAAGAGGGAGATAGAGAGATGGATATCTCAATAGAGGAAGACAATGTGAGGTTGGAAAGAACTGGGTGCTAGGGAAATGTCCAAGAACTCACAGGATGTCCTTGGCCAAGTCTCCAACCAATAGTAGAGGGAGTGCCTAAACAGGACTTTCCTATAATCAAATGAGTAAACACCCTAAGTGTCATCACAGAACCTACATCCAACAAAGAACAGAGGTGGAGGCAGAGATTCATGGCTGAGCACTGGGCTGAGCTCCTGGTCCAGCTAGAGAGCAGAGGAGGAGAGTCTGTATGAGCAAGGGATAGGGATTATGAGGAAAATTCCCACGGTGACGGCCAGCTGGAGCTCTGAGGAGCTCACTGAATCAAGATTAGCCACGGGAGATCCATTGGTAAAAGGAGCTAGGCCCTCCAAGGGTAGGCAACTATCAACTGGCACGAGCAGTATGTGGAGCCTCGAGGAGTAAGATCAGACTGTGTTTCTGTGCATGGGCCGGCACCTTGGCGCCCACTTCCTGCAGAGGAGAGCCTAACTCAGCCTTGACTTTGGGATGAGGAAATCGGACTTGCCTAGAGTAGTTGTGCCATGCTGAGCTGACCCACCTTGGGACTTCTTGCCCTTTGGGGGGAGGGGATGGGTGGATGGGGAGGGGCGAGGCTGAGGGATTACTAGTAGGGATTGGGAGGAGGGAAGGGAGGGGGGAGCAGGGGATACATACATAAAAATAACATTTCTTAATAAAAAATATAAAAACCACTATAATAAACACATTTCAAATAAAAAAAGACCAATCATCTCTATGCCATTTCTAATAACTAATGTGTTGCAATGTCATATAAATAGTTGTTTATGGAGTATTATACAGGAACTGAATATACATATTGCAGATGCAATAATGTCTGTCTGTTGTTGGTTGGACTCATGGACACAGAACCCACGGTCCCAAAGAGCTGACTGCACTAAACTAGCAAGATGTGTTTAAACATGTCACACAATTGCCTGGGTTCCTACAGTGAAGGAACCACATGGGAGGGACGCATAACCAATAATGACTCACCTCCACAGGTCTCCTGGATTCGCACCACATCGCCGATCTGTAGAGTGAGATGCTGGGCTCCATTGCCTTGGAAGTTGTAGATGGCTGTGAAATGGAACACAGAGACGGTCAGTGGGACCTCTCGGCATCTGGACTCCCTGTTCCACCTTCCTGCCTCTGCCCTGAGTTGATCTCACACTTAGGAAACCCACACGGGCTAGAGAAAGCCATTTGAAATGCCAGTTGCCTCCTTCAGTCAGGCACATTGTCTCAAAACGTTTTAATGTGTGTGTGTGTGTGTGTGTGTGTGTGTTTCCTGCATGAATGGCTGACTGTTAAATCTCTAGCTCTGAACACTCACTTACAGAAGCAACTCTACAGTAACCAATTGCAAAAACATTAAAACCGTCTGCATTCACTTGCCAGGGCAAAGACTTTAAGAACAAGAAGAAAACCCTGGGAATTTAGGATTAGGGCTGAAATACTTCCAAAGATAATAGCTTGGAAAGACACTCACCTACACCAAGGAATTTCTAAGACTGTGCATGAATGTTGGACATAGGCTGTGGGGAAACGTGCAGAAGCCCTGAACTCTCAGCTCTGACTGAGTCTCAACAGCCATGCAGGCAGGAAGTCAGACTGAGCAGAGCTGCAGAGGCCTGAGTAAATGCTGAAGGCCAGCCACAAAGACCAGGCTTTCCCTCCTCTCTTTGATTCTAGGTATTTAGAGTCTCAATCTGTACCCAACAAATAGCATAGCTTTCATAAATATATTTCTAAACAGCAACTAACCATTCAAACACTGCCAGCCATTTCAAACAATGACAGCAGGCTCTGGGCAAAGAGGAAAACATATCTTCCACAGCTATCACATGATAATTAATAATCAAATATTCATAATAATCTCTAGTTTCAATTCCAAATTATAAGGTATGTTAAGAAGAAAGATGGTATAGCCGGTTCAAGGGAAAGGAAAAATTAGAAGAAAATTGAATAAGAAAAAGGGTAAATACCAGGCTTGGGAGATGAAGGGCTAAATCCACTCATTTAAAGAACTGAAGGCAAATGGAAAACGACACATAGCAAACAGGAATTATGATTCTGAAGTAAAGAATATCGGTGATAGCACAGAAATTACAGAAATGGAGCAAGCTGGGTATGGTAGTGTGCAGCTACAATCCCATCTCTAGAGGCTGAAGCAGGAGAACCACAGGCTTGAATGAGGCCACTGTGATTTTGTTGTGAGATCTTACTGCAAAAAAAGTTATAAACCCTGGACAGAGACAACAATAGCAAATATGGAAAAAAAAAAAAAAAAGTTGTCAAAGAACTTCAACAGCAGAGCCAGGAGGGTGGAGAGAAAATCAGAGATCTCGGAGACAGGGCAGCTAAGATCAAGACGCACCAGGAGAAAGCAGCAAAGAAAAGCGAACCCATCAGAGACCTAAATGACTGACATTCCCATAGAGGAAACTCCAGAAGGAGAAGAGAGAGAAGTAGGCAGAAAAAAAATTGAAAAATAATGCCCAGCCCCCCCACCCCACCCCCACTTTAATGAGAGATGCAAGTCTCCATAGCAGGGGATGCAGCGAATGGGAGGCAGATGAGCTCAGAGCATCGTGCACTGAGACACATTTAAGCCCAACTGTTTTGGGAAATGATGGAGATTCTTAAGCAGCAGCAAAGACATCTTAGTGAGATCCTAACATGGGGTTCTCCCTTAAAAACCGTGAAGGCAACTAGGAGACTAGAAAGCTAATAAGATTTTCCTTCATAAATGAAAAGAAAACTAAGAAATGAACAGAAACTGATTTTAAAACACTGAATCCATAGCTAAGAGATTACACCACAGTCTCAATGAACTAATATAATTGAGACAAATACATAAAATAATGACCATATGTCTATGGAAAAGGGCGCACAATGTGATTGTAAAGTAGTATAAAGGGCAGTACTGGGCTGTGCTGGAGCAGAGCCGGGCATAAGCTAAGGAATATGACTAATATCAGTTCTGACTGGATTTTTTTTTAAAACAAATGTAATTAATTGTAAAGATCAAAGTCAACCAGAAGCCAATAACAGAACAACTCAAGGGGCTGGAGAGACGTCCCAGCAGTTAAGAGCATCAATGATCTTCCAGAGTACTCTGGTTGGCTTCCCAGCTCTCATGTGGCAACTCACAACCATCTGTCACATCCGTCCCAAGAAGATCTGATGCCCCTTTCTGGCCTCTCTAGGCACTGCACACATGTGGTATGTAAACAAAATATTCATACATATAAAAATAAATAATTTTAAAAATTAAATAATTTATAAAACATTTTTTTAAAGAATTTGAAAAAAATATAGACAAGTAGGGAAGAGTGACAAAGTCTAAAGATACACAGGTGGAACATGAGTAATGGAATGCTTGTTAAAGCATTAATAGCAAAGAACAAAATAAGTATAAAATGAAAAAATTCCAGCCCAACTAGATATTGTTTCCAGAGATTTACTCTGAGTACAAATGTAGGTTTGATTAAAAAAAAAATTGAGAAAATGCCCTATATGTACAAAGGAAATGATGGTAGGTATACTAATAGTAGACAAATAGACTTTAAGTGAAGATTTAATAGATGAGGCAAAAGAACATTCTATCATTGCAAAGGGTCCACACACTAAGCAGGGATAATTATGAGTACAGACATACCTAACAACAGAACAGTAACATGCATTCTCGAACACTAACTCAATTAAAGAGACAGGCAAGAGCAGCTGAAGATCTCATTAACCTGATATCAGCAACGTATAGAAACATTAGACACAAAGTCAAGAAGGAAGCAGAAGAATTGATCAGCAGCACAAAGAGCTGGATCTGACCAAATCTGGAAAGTGCTGCCCTCTAGAGCAGCAGGATTCATATTCTCAAGGCACAGACATTCTACAGCGAAGATCACACATAAGGCCACCAGCGAGTCCCAGTGAGTTAAAATGACCACAATCATGAAAAAATATCTTTTGTAACCACAGAGAAAGAAATCTAGAGATCCCCATCAGAATCAAAACTGGAGGGAAAAAAAAAATCACAAATGAGTGTAAAAAGTTCAGGCAAAAGTACCATGGCTAACAGACTCACAAAGAAAACTAGGAAATCTTTTTGGACAAATTAAAATGAAAACACAACCTACCCAAACTCACAAATACCGCAGAAAACGTGATTAGAAAACCTCATAGCTGTGAACATCTTCCTTGAAGCACAACAGAGGCCTCAAATTAATTGCCTATATGTCTACTTTAACAGCTAACAAAAGTAAACCCAAAGGTAAAAAATAAAGGAAAATACAAAGTAGGCAATGAGAAGTGGACTAGAGAACAGAATGTAATAAAAATGCAACAAAATCAGAATGTGTTCCTTTGAGGTGATAAACAGATAGGCTAAAAATACACAGAGGTCTCATATTAGCAAAGTCAGCGTGACAGTGAGGACATCACTGCCAACGTTTCAGAAAGGAGAGGGATTATAAAACAATGGTCCAGCTACAACCTCACCTACTTCCCCTTACAGTGAGCTCCATCAATAATGAAGCTTTACAAGAGAGAGCTTTCAACATTTGTATACCAAAAGATGTGACAACCCAAATAAAATAGACGTATCCCTAGAAACAAACTACCAACATTGACTCATGAGAAAGTGAAATTCAGTCATCAAAAGCCCCTCAAAATGTCTGTGGGGACAGCTCCATTGCTAAAGTGTCTAATGAGCAAAAAGGAGGATACCTAAGTTTGGATGTTTAACATCCATGTAAAAAGTTAAGTAGTAGCATGCATCTGTAAGCCCAGCCCTGGAGGAAGCAGAGACAGGGAGGCTCCTGGGATCATTGATACGGAATAATATCTTGTACACTGTAAAGATTTGTCACACATATTGGTTTAATAAAACGCTGATTGGCCAGTAGGGAGGCAGGAAACATAGGCAGAGTGACTAGACTAGGAAAATTCTGGGAAGAGGAAAGGCAGAGAAGTAGTTGCCATCCAGAAACAGAGAAATCAAGATTAGAATACTGGATTGAGAAAAGGTACTAAACCATGTGGTTAAACATAGATAAGTTATGGGTTAATTTAAGTGTAAGAGCTAGTTAGTAACAAGCTTGAGCTACTGGCTGAGCATTTTTAACTAACATTAAGCCTCTGAGTCAATTATTTGAGAAGCAGCTGCCAGGTATTTGAGAGTTTTGGGCTGGCCGGAAACATCTGACTACAATCATTGGCCAACCAGTCTAGCTCAGTCAGTGAGCTCCAGGTTCAGAGAGAATTTGTCTCCAACAATAAAAGAAGACATCTGGCATTGACTTCTGGCCATCATACACAAGCAAAGAGGTATGTGGTAAACCCACATGAATACATACATAGACTATACACAGATAAACGTGCATATGCACATACATCACGGATACTCCAAAGAAGAAAACAAAATGTCACATCACTTCAATATGAATTCTATAAAATACTTAGGAATAACTAATACCTATTCTGAAACTCTTCCACAAAAGAAAGGAGGAAATACTTTACAAAGCATTATGGGTAGTCTTGGCTTAACTGGACAAATTTGCAAGACCAGTATCGCTTGTGGATATAAATGAATGCTTTTCCAAGATGATGAAATCTAACAGCATATTAAAAACATATCATGAACAAGTAGGAATTTCCCCAGAAATGAAAGAATGGTTCAATATCCAAAACAATAAAAGAAAAAACTTACATGATCATGTAAATTAATGAAGAAAAGGCACCTGCAAAATTTGTCAACATTTTATGATTTAAAAAGTCAACAAGTAAACAGAATAACTTCACCTAAAACATATAAATCCATTGCTGCCTGAGTCTGACCTCCTTCTTGATGTGATAAATAGCTTTCACAAACAGCTTCATCTGGCTCACTGTGTCAGAAGTCTCCTCCCCTGCCTTTGGCTCCATTGCATGCAGGTCTGTAGTGATGCAGAGCATCATGGCAATGGAAGGATGTGGCAGAGTCCACTGGCTTCACAGGAGACAGGAAGCAGAGGGAGTGAGAAGGAAGGTGCCATAGGCAAGAAACAGACCCCAAAGGACCTCTGTCAGCTGGGCACCACCCCCTAAAATTAGCACCAGCAGCTGGTGGTGAGCACCTTTGCAGCATGTAAGTCTGTAGGGCACATTTCATATTCTAACTATAACAGGGACATATCTTACACCTTCAAAAATACATCAAAATCATATGCATTTATAAAACTCTTAGAAGAAAACATAGCTGTACATTTTTATGATCTGATTCGCCCATGGTTTCTTAGATTCATTCTTGAATGAAATTAGCCTTACCAGCTCATATATTTAAATGATTGGTTCCCGGTAGGTAGATAGTTTAGGATGGATTACAACATGTGGCCTTGTTGGAGGCAGTGTGTCACTGAGAGTGGGCTTTGAGATTTCAAAAGCTCATGCCAGGCCCTGGTCTCACTCATTTTCTCTACTACCTCTTCAGGGTCAGAATATAAACTCTTAGCTACTGTTCAAGTGACATGCCTGTCAGCCATCATACTTTCCATTATGACGATCATGGACTAACCCTTTGAAATTGTAAGCAAGCCCCCAGTTAAATGGTTTCTTTAATAAATTTCCTTGGTCTTTGTATTTCATCGCAACTCTAAGATGCATAATAAATAGCACCTGTTACTTAAAAAAATTAGAAAAGCAATTTGGACTTCATAAAAAATTTAAAAACTTTGTACATCTAAAGCCACTACTAAGAAAGTGGGATGATATAATTTGGGGGGAGGGGGGAATTGATGCTGCTAGTAAATTATACTGAGTGAGGTATCCCGGCTTGGGTACTCAGATATCTTCACATTTGTCTCTTATATGTGGATTCTAGTTTTGAATCTTTAGGTTTGTATGTTAAGTCAGAGTGTTTGTAGAAATCAAGAAGCTAGAAATATCCTGAAAGAGAGAAGAGAAATCACCCTAAGCCAGTCAAATAGTAAAAAAAAAAAAAAAAAAAAAAGTAATTTTTAAAGTACACACCTAAAGAATCCATTGGTGGAAAGGTTAATGCAGGGGTAAAGGGGGGAGGGGTCAATCATAACTAAAGATGCATGACAAGGCCACATGGGAACCCACGACTTTGTAAGCTAATTAAAATATAATTTTAAAAAAGACTTTGAACAGAGTTACCCTACAAAGATGGATGATATTAATCTACAAGCCATAGGTTATTAAGCAAACACCCCAGTGCCAAACATGAAATACTTTCCTATGAGTTGGTGGCCAGGGAGTTTCCAGAGGCCCCCACCCCCAAATGATACAGGTCATTGCCACTGCTCTTGGTGGTTCACAGAGCTAGACAAGACCCTGCTATGGGCCCATCACATACTTTGGTTGCAGAACATAGAGAAAGGAAGTTGGAACTGAGCTGGAAGGTTCCTCCCTGTTGGCTAGCTTTCACAGGACCCAATGTTGCTCTACAGGCTGATGGAAATGACCACCAGTAGCCTTAGCCAGTGGTGAGCCCTGCATTACACCCACTGGTGTAATCTTACAGGGATTGCCCACTGATTTCTGTTCAGATTTGAGGCCTGCTCCATAGGAGGGAGCTCATGCCTGGTACTGTAATACAAAGAATCATAGTGTTAACTATTTACAGAAAAACTCCACAATGCACATAATTCAGAGCATAAATATACATGTTAATCAGCTTTTATCATTTGGACTGATGGTACCAGCTCCAAGAGCCAAAGGACATCTGATAAAAACCCTGATATCAAATGTGAGAAGCCCTCTTCTGAGTGGTTTGTCTAGGGTTGTGTC
This sequence comes from Phyllotis vaccarum, assembly GCA_033318265.1. Taxonomy (NCBI): domain Eukaryota; kingdom Metazoa; phylum Chordata; class Mammalia; order Rodentia; family Cricetidae; genus Phyllotis; species Phyllotis vaccarum. The sequence goes on along the minus strand of JARWLC010000016.1, from coordinate 61,120,917 downwards.
CCGCGCCCACTTCTCGCCCGCAAGAAAAGGCACGGCACACGTAGGATCCTTCTGCAGCAATGTTTTAATGCTCCTTGAGGGAGAGCACTAGCCCACATAAAATGGAGACAGTGAGGTAGGAAAAGCCCAGCCCTTATATAGGCCAAAGACCTCCACCTTGGACGTGTCACCTCTCTATAGGCTGCAGCTCATCATCCCACATGACGTCACGGGAGAGGCGGAGAGACCAGTCTCGGAAAATTAGCAAAGGCATGCGCCCTTGCCTTGATTACTGACTCAGGCCCTTGCCTTGATTACTGACTCAGGCCCTTGTCTTGATTACTGACTCAGGTGGGTTGGCCAGCACTGGATATTGGCACCATCTTGAGGGGCTGGGGCCAGCGGCTCCCAACATCTCCCCCTTTTTTTTTTCTAAGCAATGAGGGAATCCTGTAAGAGGGTGGAGGCAGTGGTTATCCCCCAGAAAACATTATGGACTTGCGTGGGCGTCATCTCTAATCCCTCGACAGATCGAGATTCCCCCAGCCTGTCCTCTGCCTTTTGCTGGGAAGGGAGTTAAGGCAGGCACCCTTATGCAGGACAACATACCTCCCAGGACATAGCTATGTCCTGTGCGATGCCCTTGGCTCAACACCCCTCTCAGGAAAGGGGCCGAACACTCCACCCAGTGCAATGGACAGGACTGTCCTAGGCATACAGGAGCTGTTCGAGCCAAAATATCCCTATTGCTTTAGCATAGTTAGCCACACATCTACCGAGGCTCCTGAGTCTAGAGCCATTAAGGCTTGAGCCAAAACTGTTTTGTCTCTCTGACTTTGGATTCTGAGCCTGCAAACCATCCAGAGAAGAATGACCAGTCCTCCGCAAAAGGCTAGGCCAAACATACCCACCCCCACCCATTCCTTGAAGTAGGAGAAGGCTGAGGAAATCCACGTAGAAAACTCTCTGGTCAGCGACAGGTCTAGCCGAGTGGAATTGACCTGGACGATCGCCACCTGCAGGTCACGAAGGGTCTGCTCAAATTCAGACGACCAATTCTGTAACAAAAATTGAGAAAGGCTTCTCGAAAGATTAATACCTGAACATGTATAAATTGCCGGGCTTGCCACATTTAAAGCAAATTCTCTTGGCAGGGTCCGCTAGAGGGTGCCTCTGGGACTGCAAAATGGCTGCAGCCAGACCGGCGTTTGTCAGGGGACCGCTAAGCTCTCGGCATACCCTCAACCAGTCTTGTAGTCCTTTATTTTTTCTGGGAGCTATGGCCATACGGCATTCCTTGGTAGCTTGTTCAAATACCAGCTGCTCTATCAGAGGGGCAGCCGCCTCTGGGTCACCAAAGATTCGACCTGCTGCCTCTGTCATGCGAGCCACAAAATCAGAAAAGGGCTCCTGTGCACCTTGAATAATCTTAGTCAATTGACCGCTCCCTTCTCCTTTTCTGGATAAAGCTTTCCATGCCCTAATGGCTATATTAGCAATCTGCTGATAAGCTCCCCAGGGGTAATTAGTCTGATCAGCTGCGTGTGGTCCTTGCCCTGTCAGCATCTCAAATATCCAGAGCTGTTGTTTGGGGGGAAATTCATCAGGATAATATCTCTCTGCCTCATATTTAGCCGCCTCTTCCTCTAGGTCATCTTCCTCATCAGGGCTCAACTCATCATCTCCCGAATGTTCCGATGTATCAGAGCCACTCAAGGAGCCACACTTTAAATTTAAATTTTCAAGTTCCCATACAGGGTACAATGTGGGGGGACCAGGCTTTAGTTTCTGGTTCCCCAACTCCCCCATATTCTTTACTTTACCGGGGGGTCCTTTTTCCTTATTGAGTAGTTTCTGGTTTCCCAACTCCCCCATATTACCGGGGGGTCCTTTTTCCTTATTGAGTAGTTTCTGGTTTCCCAACTCCCCCATATTACCGGGGGGTCCTTTTTCCTTATTGAGTATTGTTACTTTACGGCGCGCGCCTAACCTCACATGGCGCTCGGTTTCTGATATGCTGTCCTGAACTTCTTCCATCACGTCTTGCCCTTTAGCTATCAGATCTTTACAGGCTTTACCTTCTACAAAGTTCTTTAGGGTACCCTGTGCCATCTTAATATCACGCTGCTTAAGCAGGGAGTCTAGTGCTGTTACGATAGACTGGGAGGATCCCATGGACCGGTGGAAGCAAAAGGCAACCACGAAGAAAATCAACAGCACTGCCAAGACAAGCATCAAGGCCTCAAAAAAACCAAAGTCCAGTTCAGACATACCTCTCCGAGCAACCTACCTGCAGTTCTGAATCCACCTCGTCTCTGAGGGGTCTCCGACGGTGCTAATGGTGTTCAGTTCCCGGGTTTCGGCACCAGTTGTCCCGCGCCCACTTCTCGCCCGCAAGAAAAGGCACGGCACACGTAGGATCCTTCTGCAGCAATGTTTTAATGCTCCTTGAGGGAGAGCACTAGCCCACATAAAATGGAGACAGTGAGGTAGGAAAAGCCCAGCCCTTATATAGGCCAAAGACCTCCACCTTGGACGTGTCACCTCTCTATAGGCTGCAGCTCATCATCCCACATGACGTCACGGGAGAGGCGGAGAGACCAGTCTCGGAAAATTAGCAAAGGCATGCGCCCTTGCCTTGATTACTGACTCAGGCCCTTGCCTTGATTACTGACTCAGGCCCTTGTCTTGATTACTGACTCAGGTGGGTTGGCCAGCACTGGATATTGGCACCATCTTGAGGGGCTGGGGCCAGCGGCTCCCAACAGGGTTGTATGTTCCCAAACATACAACCTTTCACTGTTGACTTTGCTTATCCCCTAGAAGTGAAAGGCAAGTCCTTACTGCTGAAGACACCACACACTTCAGAAACAGGGCATGGAAGCTTTCGAGTTGAAACTGACCTAAATGTCCCTTCACTAGGGGCTAGATTTCATAATACCAGAAGGTACAAAGAGGGGAGGTAACCAACAGTTCTACCCAGCTCTGACACCTATAGAGCACATCAATGACCAAAGGCACAGCAACCCTGAGGGTACAGCAGTAGCACATAATACCTGGGCAGCCACTGACAGCTTTCTAATTGGATTAAGACCTGCTCAACAAGAGGAATACCATGCCTGGTATTTGAAACCTCACTATCTACTCAGTACTAAAATAGATAGATAGATAGATAGATAGATAGATAGATAGATAGATAGATAGATAGATAGATAGATAGATAGATAGATAAAAAATAAATCATAGTTATTAGAGGAGATTCTACAACCACTAGTTTACTAAAACCTAACAACAGTCTATGAACATTTGTCCTTTTACCCACAGATAAGTGTAGTCTTTTCCCCTCATCAAGGAAACTTCTCTTTGTAACAGATGCAGATCACTACAGAAAGCCACAAGCATTCAAAATGCAGAGTTGAGGAACTCAGTCCTAATGGATACATCTGCAAAACACTACAGCCAGGGGACAAGGCTATTCGCTGGCCATTTCATCTCCTAAAATGAGAGAAGCTACATACATAAAATAATCTCACCCACATGACTGGTCCAGTGTGAGCTGAGCAAGCCAACAAACATGCCGAGATGGATGAGGAAAAGTCTACAAGGCCTCAACCCTAACAACAACAAAAAATACAGACAACTGAGCAAAGTTGGGAGTAGGAGAAATGACCCTCTCCAGAGAGGAGAAGACCAATTGGTTGGCCAGTGCCAAATGGCCGATCCTAAGAACATTCAAACAAATAGCATAGTGTGGACGCGATAGATTATATTTAGGAATATATGCATATATACACATATACATTCATGCAATAATGACTAACGAACGAAGAGGCCATGGATTTGAAGCAGAGTGAGCAAGAGTGTACGAGAGGGGTTTTAGGAACAGAAAGGGAGAAATATTGTGATGCAGTTGCAATCTCAAAAACGAACAGAAACAAAAGAACCCATGGGTGGGGAGGACACAGACCCTGGGGGAACCCACTCCCGTCACTTTACTAAGTAGACCTGCCATCAAAGTATGTTTAGGTATTATCTGTAGCCATAACATAGTGCTGTTTCCAGTCTTCCCAGAAGCTGCTCTTTACAACGGGCAGTGGCTAATGCAGAGACTCACAGTAGCAGCAAACCAGCTCTGCAGTAAAAGTCTAGACTATTCCAACCTTTATAAAGAACTCTCTGACATTTTACCAACAAAAAGACAACACAATTTGCAAATGGACAAAGGAATTAAAAACCTATTTCACCAAAGACCCACAAATACCAAAGAGCACATAAAAAGATATTCAGTATAAAAGTCATTAAAGAACTGACAATCAGAACCACAGCAGGCCACCCCATCCCCACTGGTATCTCCATAATTCTTTTAGTGTTTGAAAGGGATGCAGAAAAAATGGAATCCTCAAAACTTAGCATAGGAGCAAGACATGCATAGCAATTAGGGGACAGCATGCCTGGTCTTCAAAGGCAAGCAGAATTAACATGGGACTCAGCAATCCCATTCCCAACTCATACCCACAAATTGTCAACAAGAGTTCAAACAAAAAACCTTCCCATGAATTTCCACGTGATGCAATTAGCAGAAGCTAAAAGATCAAAACAACCCAGATATCTACCAGCAGCTGTATAAACATAGTGCAGTATATGAACACAATGGAATACTATTCAACCAGACAAAAGAACAAACAGAAAGTACGTGCTACAGTACAGACAGTCCTAGAAACGTATTAATAAAAAAAGTCAGGTGCCCAAAACCACTTATTACTGCATTCCATCTATATGCAAGATCAAAAACAGGAAAACAGAGGTGGCAGGCAGTTGCATGGTCACCAGAGCAAAGAGGTGACTGCTAGCGGGTATTAAGCTAGGGAATGGAGTTAGAGCTGTGGTCAGCAGTGCCAAACTGTGTAATTTAGAATGGTTAAAAGAAACAAGCTGAGATTTCCTGTGTTCGATAAAAATTACCCCCCCCCAAAAAAACCCACTGTGCACCAAGCACCTTAAGTGTGCTAAGGTGTTTCTCTAGGAGGGAGAAGTATGCATTAATGAGCAAGAGAGATGGCGGAAATGTATGGAGCATGCCTTCAGTAAGGAACAGTTATCAGTAACCTCGCAGGGGAATCACACAACTTGGGTTCCACAGGCACCTCCCACCTGCCTTGGTAACTGCCAGCTGCAGGCTGGACTTCCTCTTTCTGTCTTAAAGTAGATTGTGCCAGCTCTAACTACCCAGAAAGACAAGTGAGAGGGGGGAGGCAAGTGAGTAAATACACTTGGCACAGGTTAAGGTTCCTGGAGAGAAACTGTATGTAACCAGCCTCACTTACCTAGAAGGGAGTGTGGCCTAATACTGACCCTGACGAGAGCCAGTGATCATCAGACATTTGCCTTGAACTAGACACTGTTTAGAGCTCTCTCCTCTTACTCATTTACTTATTTAATCCTTGTGGCACTGCTTCCAAGTAGGAAGAATCATGTCCATATGTCAAATGAGGAACAGAAAGGCTAATAAACTAGCCAATGTCCCACAGTGCCTGACCTCGTGTACATCCTGAGTGAAGCAGTGCCAGGCTGTGTATAGATCATTCTGTATCACAGACACCCCCTCCTAACTCATCTCTTTTCTTTCTTCTCTCCTTCATCATCCTCCCACTCCTATAACATATACCACGCCCCCCCCCCAAACTATACATCAAAGAGAACTGAGCGACTCAGAAAGATGTCCGCTATGTCACCTTGTACAGTGTGACCTTCTTTGGTCTCATTTTCTTACGAGGAGTATATTAATGGTATCTATCAGACAAGGTGAGTAGGATACTGAAGAGAGTCTGGTGTAAGGTATGCCCTATGGCCCTAACCTTCCCATGAGGGTGTTCACAGAAAAGGCAATGAAGAGGTATGAGAGATGATGAAGCTTAGAAAGCAAGAGGCAGAGTCTCAGATCCCAGCTCAAGTGGCCAGTTCTGTCCTTTGCTAGCTCTGGCCTCAAGCACAAGGATTACCATTCTCTGGGCACTGCACAAGGACAATAGAACAGTGATACCGGGCACCAAACCTGACTGGTGTCAGCCTGCCTGAGTGTGTGGCCATCCCTCACTTTGTCCTTCTGTAATCCAGGCAGCCTGCTTGAACAGAAGACTCGGTCTTTCTGAGCCTCTGCAGCTTCAGCTCCCAGTAAAGGACACTAGAATGTCCTCTCTGGTCTCAAGCGGGTCTGAAGCTGATTCTTGGACACCGGTTACCTGAGCCCAGGCACTGAGATGAAGAAACCAGCTACAATTCCCTAGCTCTTACCAACCTTTCTGGGACTTCCTGCTTCCTCTAAATAACCTAGAGATTCAGACAACACCTGATCCCTTTTTTGCAAGACAGCCAATCACAACTCCGGATGAACAAATGATGTAAAGGCATACCACCTGCAATCTGAAACCTCCCACCTGGGAACACCTTCTAGCTCCTGTTTCTTTGCCTTCCCAGTTAGCCAAAATGTGGCCATGTTCATTCTCAATGAAATTGATTTTATTTTCTGTCAAAAAGACTAAAAGACACACCCAATATTAGTCACAAAAGGCTGGACTACACACCCAGTCACAGTAAGAGCTCAATCAATGTGTGTCATGTTTCTTTTGAGCAGTATTACAAGATCTCCAGAAGGCCAGCTCTTCACTAACTCCTGCCAAGTGCCATGTCACCTTTCACCTCACTTCCCAGCAGTCTGCAGTCAGTGGCACAGGGGGTCAACGCTGAGTGAAGTTGATCCTTTGTCTAAGAAGAGGCTTCTCTTCTGCATAACAAAGTCGCTTCTCCGTTCCCTCCCCATGTGGCCTAGCTTACGGTCCTCTGCCTTGGCTACTGGTGCTTGGACACATGCCAGTGCACTAGCATTCCTACTAAACAGATTCTGCTCCTCCAACCCAGAGGTCAGCCTTGGGACTGGGCCTTGGAGCTGACAGGGCTGGCTGTAAGACCAACTGCAGTTGCCCCTGAAGGAAACCACCCAGATGGGGGTTTGCTGACGCAGCAAATCAGGTCAGTGCACAAACACTTGGAGAGGCGGGCAGACTGCGTCTTGCTCAGTGTCCTGTGGCTTTGGTCCAGGGTCCCTTATCTTCACACTCAGTCTACTCACTTCAGCCAAGAGAGTTCAAATCTGTGAGCTTAAGATGTCTCAGAAACATTTTCAAACTTGGTCTCCAATGAGATGTATGTATCTATCCCAAGGACTCACTGGTTATAAATATGAAAGTAAATGATGCCACACATAAACCCATCGTCCCTTTGCTTGAGGACCTCTGTTCTCAAAGCTTCCTTTGGTAGGCAAAAACAGACAAAGGAAGTGAGTCTGCTCACCAGTACCACTTCTGTTCAATTTTCTAAATGACTAACAGGAAACTCAGGGCAGAACACCATCCTTTGCCGAGTGTGATTGCTTATCTCTGATCCTTTCTGACCAGGCTGAGAGAAGGCCTACTTGTTCCCACTCAAAGAGGCACAGCCACTGTCGCACTTTAAAAGGCCCCAAATTGTCAGGAACAGAAGCTGGTGGGGTGGCTTGGTGAGTAAAGGCCTCCATTGCCAACCCTGATAACCAGAGTTCTCGTCCCCAGGACCCACATAGTAAGAGTAACTCCCTTATGATGTAGTCTGACTTCTACACTAGAGCCTTGACATTCACACACACACACACACACACACACACACACACACACACACACACACACTAAACAGATACTTCGGAACAAGAGCCACTGATATCATGGCCACTGACATAGGCAAGTGGGGGTGTTTACCCACAGCCTTGGTCCCCAGCCTTACATATCCCTGTCTAGCCTCCTCATCACAGACAGTCCTATCCTCACTTCACATGTGTCTAACTCACATCTCTGTACCCTCTACATCAAGTGCTACACCCAGAAACCCTAGCAGCAAAAAGTCCACGAAGCCCACGAAGACCTTGATCTCACAGCCAAGGATCAAAAGGGTATTTCCAGGAACTGGAGCCACCTGAGGCCACCAACTTCAGCGGGGACTCATATGGAAACCCCAGACTGGTAATCCTCAGAACAGCTATTTTGAGGCTTTGACGGGATGCCTATAAGCCTTAGAAAAAGAACCCACTGATTCCACACCAGCTATTCCTGAAGATCCTGTAGTATTCTGCTCACCAAAAATTCAAATCCAGGTCCAGGAGGTACGGCTTAGTGGTTGAGTGCTGACTGAATTCTCAGCACCCAGGTGGTGGCTTACAATCATCTGTAACTCCATTGCCCGAGGATCTGATGCCCTCTTCTGGCCTTCTCCCACCAGACATACAAGTGGTGAACACCCATGCTGATAAAACACATATATAATTAAAAAGAAACAACCCAAGTCTAGCGAAATACGGTAAAATTGAATGTCATGATGCTAGCCTTATGATTCACAGATACAATAAGTGTCTTGTCTCTATGTCATGTACACATTAGGAAATCAGTATATTTCCCCTTATTTATATGTGAGGGAACTGAGGCAGAGGAAGAAGAGTACACACTTACTTACCAGAAAGAAAGACAGATAGATTGGCAGGTAGATGGGCAGACAGGTAATCCAGATGTCTAAATTCTAGCCACAGCACACAGATTTCCAAGAAAGCGGTCGATTGACATTTACCGAGTACTTGTTAATAAGCCAAGCACAGACACTGTGATTTCCTTAAGGGACAATCACAGAAGCATCTCCTGGGTGCTAGCTACTGTTCTGTGAACTGAGAAGACAAACAAAGGCCTTTCATCTACATCAGTTCATCTGATCATCAGGATAACTCTCCAAAGTACTGTCACCATCTAATACAAGAAATTCTGAAGGAGCCCTAAGAACCAGACTAGGATGGCAGAGCACCAGCTTAGCAAATGATGTGTGAGGCCCTAGCCACATGGGAGAGAGGGGAGGAGGAAGGAAGGGTAGGGAAGGGAAGGACTTGTCTATGATCATACCACCAGAAAACTGTAGAACATTGATTTGGAACCTTCCTACTGCCGTAACCCTTTAATACAATTCCTCATGGTTTGGTGACCCCACCACCACCATAAAATGATCTCATTGCTGCTTCTTGTAATTTTGCTATGGTTATAAATCATAATGTAAACATCTGATATGTAGGATATCTGTGGCCCCCAAGGGAGTCATGACCCAGAGGTTAAGAACTTCTGCTGTTGAAGGTAGGTTTGAACTCAGCAGAATCCAATGTCCTTGCTTCTCTGACCAGCCCATTTTTTGACATCATGCCTTATTCTATGCACACTAAACTTATTCATACCCGATATTCTCCCCAGCTCAGGGATCCTGCATGCCTAATGCCGAGAATAAGAATAACACTTGGCCTATAGTAGATGCACATTAGTATTTACTGGGCTCTATATGAATATCCATTGGGAGATGGAATGTGAATGAAGACAATGGACAGGTTAAGCCCTTTCTTGAATATCTTGAGATTGTTTCAAGAGATATTGACCCAGCATAGCTGCTACTAAGTGCCCTGTGACCCTTTAGGATGAGTCTTTACCTTATTTGGAGCCCTGGCATGTGACATGGTTGAAAACAAAAGCAGAAGCCATCACCAAGTGCTCACAGAGTTTAGGCAAATTTCTCGATAAGAGGAACGCACCCAATAAGGGAAAGAGGGAGAATGTAACAGGCCGAAGCTCATGTCTAGAGCCTGATCTGGGCTTTGGAGAACTTCTCCAATGGAACAGAACCAATGGGCATATCTTAGGGTCAAGTGTAATGCATTCAGTGACACATATGAGTTATGTGCCAGAGTTGGTGGGGGCAGGCTCAACACCAGAGCAACATCCATCCTCATGGGGTACCAGCAGAGGCAACTGCAGGGACCAACAGAACTCAGACACGATGAAGCAAATGACTTGAGACAGTCCCCAGCCTGGGTGACAGATGAGGAGGAGAGGAAGAAGATGAAGGGGCTGGAGGGAGGAGAAAGAGGAGGCAGCAGAGGGGCAAGAGGATGTGACAGATAATAAAAAGGAAGTGGGGAGGGGAGATGTTCCTTTACCAGCCAAAAGACCTCAGAGAACCATAGCTTACCTCCACTAAATCTTTGCTATACAACTGTCAATGGGTATAATTTTTTTTTCCTAATTTACAGATCAGGAAACTGAGGTAGTGCAATATTAAGCACAAGGTAACATGGTGAAGGACTCAAGTCGGCATTTCTCTGTGAGCAGAATGGCCTCGAAGATTTGATCCCCACCACTGTATACCCAACCTCTTACAAAAATGGGTCTGTCATGGGAGCTGTTTCAGGAGTTCCTGGGCCTTCAATGGGTCATGACACGACCCTTAAGGTTTCATATCATTGTGTAGTCTTTGGTGAGTCAAAGTGATCCCACTCAGCCAATAGAAATCAGATTGATAATACAATGATAAATTCTCTAATCCAGAGCTCCTCGGTTGGAGGCTGTTTTTCCCTCTGGTAATATTTGCCTTTACCCTAATTTGGAGCCAGACAGAAGGATGAATATACTTCCTGATGGGTAAAGGCCAGAGATCCTGCTTAACCATCCTCTATGGTTTACACACAGAGTATATACCAAGAGGCTCACACACTGGAGGTTGGTCCTTGGTGATGCAACACTAGGAAACAGTAGAACCTTCAAGAAGCAGAGCCCCGTGGAAGAGGGTTAGGTTATTGAGACATTGCATTTGGAAATGGGACCTATTTGTTCTCCAGAGAAAGTTGGTATTAAAAAAAAAACAAAAAACAAAAAACAAACAAACAAACAAAAAAACCACCTTGGAAGCCACACAGCCTCTTCAATGGATGGGATGAGAAGATGGAGACAAAATGGCCAATTCAGTCCAACTGAACCTTGTGAGGCCCAGAAATGGGAAAACTTCAAATTCTACCCCTCTGCTCACTCCCTCATCTATCCATTCATGTATCCATCCATCCATCCATGTATCTGTCCATCCATGTATCCATCTATTTACTCATCCTTGCATCCATCTATCCATCTAATCAACGGCAACTAAAGAAGCATCTTATACAACTTCACCAGATAAAGGGTCAGTTCGCCTTGTTGAAGTTGCTTTGCTCATAGTCTATGAATGGTTCCAGGCAGCTCAACAGAGGACTGCAGTGAAATCTGATGGGAGTCATAAAAGGAGTCAGGGTAATTTAAAGCAAGGGTCCACCTGCCCCAACCTGAGAAACAGATTAATATTGACTGTGCTGTTATTTGCTGTCTCAGGCAGAGATTTACTACCGGACTGTAGTCCTCCAAGGGAGAGATTCTGTATCCACTATTTATTCTCAACAAGAACTCATGGAGCTGAACTGATCTGAATAGATTGTGACAACCCTTTTCTGACTGGAGGAAGCTGCCGAGTCCAGGAATTCATACGTTAGAACAGAGATACTTATATGAATCCATTGTGGCACTTTCCAGAGTGGGAACAGACTATATTTCCTCAGAAACCTTAACTAGCTTCCAGAGATGGGAATTAATGAATTAGAACACAGACTTCATGTGTGCATGCTTTCTAGAATGATGGGCCGGCAGCTTCTGCTAGCTTCTCAAAGGAACCCCCTGTTAAGCGGTTAGACTCTCCGCCCTCTTGTTTGTTACTCTGTTACTCTTGGGCTGGATGGACTCAGAATGAATCCCCAATGGAGCTCTGCCCTCAGAGTGGACCACCTCCTGGAGAAGGCAATATATATTTGCATAATTCATAGACAATGTGTCCCCTAAAAGCTCAATGGTCCTCAAATTCTTATATTAGGATCAGATGGTATCATAAAGATAGACCCCAAGACACATGCTCTGCCTCACCATTTGGTACCCTCCACCATATAAACATGCAGCAAGAACCCTCAGTAGATGCTGAGAAGATGTCTATACCAAGTTGCCAGACTCCTTAGCCTCCCAAAACACGAGCTAAATCAATTTCTATTCTTAAATAATTACCCAGGCTGTGATGTTCTGTTATCACAATAGAAAGGGGACCATGGCCCGGGTGAAAAGTGACAAAACAGAAGGGATGAGGTGTGAATTTAAAAGAACCCAAAATGAGCTGAAAGCCTCTCTCCAGTTCAGCTTCCTCATCTGTGAAAGTAAATGCATCCTCCTCCTGGGTACCGGTGAGCTTTGGACACAGTAACACACACCTTTCTAAATGCACCACACTGTAAAGCGGTGAGGCATCTCGCTATTTATAAGGAGGTTGGTGATAACTTAGACCCAGAATGAGGCGAGATATCCCACATTCTGTCCTGGATCTTCCAGTTGTCCACGTAAGAAGCCTTAGGACCACCCTGGGCTCTTCTTTGTCTCTCATACCCATGTCTAGCCCATGAGGAGAACTCACTTGCTCTGTCTACACTACTCATGCCCAGAAGTGAGGCCCATGTCAGCACACTTATGGCCACCTTCAAGTGTGAGCCACTGACACCTCATATCTAGGTCACTGCTGTAACTGTTTCACCTGCCTCTCTGTGATGACACTTAACTCTCTTTTTGTCACATCCCATGAAACTGTCAGCCCAAGTGTAAGATGTGACATTTCCCTATTCTGCTCCAACCCCTCTCATACTTCACCCTACCTTTCCATCATCTATAAAGTTCCCAAGATGCCCACAAGTCATTGCCTTCTATGACTACCTCCTGCCTCCTGCAGAATCCATTGCTACACTTCCACCCCTGATTCAGCCACCCTGGCCTCCTTCACATCAAACAGACTCCCTGAGGCATCATTTGCATTGCATCTGCTTTCCAGCCAGAATATTCTTCCTTTAGGCAATTCCCTCACTGCTGCAACTAGTGAAACAAGAACAAAAGTCTCACTTGCTGGGTGTGGTGGCTTGAATAAAAATGGACCCTAAAAGCTCCTATGTGTGAATCCTTGGTGCTCAGTTTGTGGAATTGCTTGGGAAGGATTAGAAAACATAGCCCTGTTGGAGGGAGTGTGTCACTGGGAGTGAGCTTTGGGGTTTCATTCCACACCAATCCCAGTTAGCACTCCTTCCCTCCCTCTCCCCCCCCCTCCCCCCTTTCTTTCCTCTCTCCCCCCTCCCTCTATCCCTCCAACTTTCAGATCAGAATGTATGCTCATAGTTACTGCTTCAGCATCATGCCCACACACCTTCTACCATGCTCCCTGCTGTAATGATCATGGATTCTAACCCTATGGAACTATGAGCCCCAAATTGAATTTCATTTTTTTAATAAGTTGCCTTGGTCATCGTGTCTCTTTAGAGCAATAGAAAAGTAAGACACCAGGCAAAACTTCAGTATTGAGCTTCAACCAGTGTTGTTACTCTGAAGGAACTGATGGTGTCAGCCAGGGTGACTCAGGATCTGCCCCACCACATGTCACTCTCTGCCATGTTATAACGCAGCACGAACCCAGGTCTCTTTTTGCCATAGTATAGCTCTTGACCTAAGGATGGTGTGTGGTCAGAACTCTGAACTGTCCCAGCAGTTGCTAGAGAGGAATCCACAACAGGATTCCTCCATATGTCAATCACATTTCAGTCCTCCAGGCTCAGTCTCTGCCAGTAAAGGATTAAAACTGGCCCAGAAGCCAGCAGCATCCTTGTTAGGGAAGGGAGACAAAGAATGTACTTCTCTGAGAACAGATACAGTATGTCTTCAGCAGCTTACTGACTCGGTCTGACGGCTGTTCTGTTCACACCAGTTACAGGAGGGGAGCAAGAGCCTATTAGAGGGAACATTTGAGGTATCTCTGCACAGATTCCTCTAGAGTTGGGTGACAACGGCAAACAGCATCATCCCATATTTGCTCAGTATATGCTGCAAAATAGAGAGTGCGGTATCTGTCTATGACTGATGATTAAAAGCAGCAGCAAATCCAGACATCCAGAAATGAGCAGAACATTATGAAACTATACTTCCTGTCTCAAAATACCAGCAACACCATGAGGGTACTGTGTTCAGGGGAACGTGGACTTTGGAAATGCACCTTTCACCAGTGCTCCTTTAGACCTAGACACCGTGGTTGGAGCCAAGCTAGATATTGATGCATGAGGCTCCCATATATCCAAGTAGTAGGGAAATCTCCTTACATAGACCTAATCAACCAACCCAAAGAGTGTGGCTAATTGGCATCAAAAAAGAGGAGGTCAGGCACCAAAGAATTACCACCAGGAAGGAACTGCACTAGACAAATATTTGGGTACTGGTCCAAAGACACAGTTAGCTTCCTCCTTTCCTAAGATGACCTTCGACATCTCTTTAGAATTATCTCCCCACTGCTTAGAGATCTATTCTGTCCATCCATGTTAAAACTCTTCTCTACAATATACTCATCCATGAGCAAGTATTCATTAATTTCAACAGGACATGGCACAATTTCTAACTGTATGCTTGTTGGCTGACCCACAAAGTTCCTTTGTCTTCATTAACAGACTACAAGTTCCTAAAGAGCAGGGACCATTTAGGGTTAATTTTAGTAGCCTTGGTGACTAACATGATGCCTGGGACTTGGGAAATATCAAACAAATATACAGGAAATAAATGAAGAATGAACCAGTGAGTGAGCCAGGGAGTAAATAAGAGTTTCCTGTTGCCTTGACAACTGGAGCAGTAAAACTTACTTCTCTATGAAGGAGTGTTCATTCTAGCTGTTAGTGAGGCATGCTGCAGGCTTGCCTCCTATGCAGATGGCATTCTTCTCTCCACATGCCTCTAACTAGAAGAGTACCAAGACATGGGACCTGACTAGAGCCATAACAAACTGCACCAGGCAGGGGTAGCACCCTGAGTACAGTGGAGTCTGTTCTTAGGCTGACAGTGACTTGAGTGGCCTTTTTTTAAAAAAAAAAAAATCAAAGATCAAAATAAAAAATCAAAGATCAAATTAAGAAGCAAGAATACTATTTTGCTGTTTTGATTGATTTTATGAAAAGGATTTTGTTTCTGTGAACTAAGACTTCAAAATAAATGCTTTGAGTTCCTAAGTATGATAATAAAGATATCAACCCTTTCTTGTGCTAGCATAAGATTTGCCTTTGTTCTTTCATATATTTTTAAATTAAAACATAATTGCATTATTTACCCTTTTCTTTTCCTCTCCAGCATCCCCACGAACCAAGCCCCTTGCTACTTCTCAAAATCATAGCCTGTTTTATAGGCTGTCATCTTGAAAGATGAAACAGGCCATCACTCTGGATCTTCCCTCTTAGGACACAGAAGATTTAAGGGATGCCAAAACACACATTCATATAGATTTCAGGCAGGGGTCACAGTTAGAGAATACCAAAATTAAGAAAGAGTGATGGAATCAGAGGAAGGTGAAGAAGATAAATGAGCACAGAAATGAGGTGTTTAGTGAGACTTCTCAAGGTCATGACCTTTGGGAAGCCTGGCTGCTCATACTTCCTGAAGTTCTAGGTGATTCCCTTGAAGCTTAAAATGCATCACTCTCCCCCATTTCACACATATCTAAAATGAGCTATTCGAGTGAATATTGTCCTTCATTATAAGAGCCCAGGGTAAAAAACAAACAAACAAACAAACAAACACAAAGTCCAAACCAGTTCTACCCAAAGTTCTGGGCTACAAGTATCTCCACATCACTGAACTAGGAAGTAGACAATTCTTCCCAGTGAGATATAGGGGAAAAAATCCCTTCTCTGTTTCTACAGAGTCTATTTTTATTTGACTCTTGCCCCAGCCCTTTAAAATAGAGTGACCGCAGGGTCCTAATTCCCAGTATTCTAGAATGTGAATTTATGTCGATATATGGTCTTTCTGGAAGTAGTTAAGTTAAAATAGGTCATTAGGGTTTCCTCTAGTCCAACAGGACTCAGTGTTCTCATTAAAAAGGAGCAGGTGGGGACACACTGACACAGGGGTAATGCCGGGTAAGCATGGAGGTAATGTACTGATGAGGCAAGAAATAGCCCCCCAAATGCCAGCCATATCCAGCACCTGCAAAAGAGGCTCAGGGAAGATCATTCCTCACCCTTCAGCAGTGGTTCAAAGACCCCAAGATAAAGATAAGTAAGGACAGACATCTCATCTTTCAGGAATCAAAATATGCCACACATCCCCAATTATGTCACTTCAGTTTGATTATGTTAAGCAAGAAGAAAGTGGCATCAAGAACTGCAAAGAGTGCTTTGGAGGGTCATTTTTATCTGATAAAAATCAGGTAGTTCTACAAACAGGACAACCATAAATGCTCACCCACAGAAGCCTTTTGTGGCCGTGAAAAACCATAGGAAATTGACATCAAGACGGGCTTCCCTGAGTGAATCCCTCTCCTGAGTCGGCCTCCATTGGAAGCCCAGACCCATTCCTTGTAACCTGGGCACTTTTCTGAGACCCTACTGGTCCCTTGTTGAGCTACTACATAAGAGCATGTTCAAAGTCACCCTGAGCTGCTCTTTCCTGGATGCTTCCTATATTAGCATGACATGTGCGCTAATCAACTTCTGCTCATTTTTTTCCTCTTGTTAACCTGTCCTTTGTATAATTTATAGAGCACTAGCCAAGAAACGAAGAAAATGGAGGTATTCTCCTCCTCCCTTTGAGCATAAGACAGGCTCCATACAAAATGGCTGAAGGTGCCCGCATCAGAGCCAACATATTTTTCCATCCTAACTCTCAATCGGAAGACTCCCTGGAAACCATGGCCAAGACCACCCATGATCTGTTATGGACTTAACTGTGTTCCTTAAAACTTAGAGGCTAAAGTCCTAATCTCGACTATCTTGTAATAGAACCATCTCCCCAGTGAGCACTTGAAGTAGTGAATACATTAAAAATAAAAGCCCTTAATGTGAGACCCTAATCTAACCCATTCTGACTAATGTTCTTATAAGAAGATAATGAGACAGCCAACGGTGTGGATGCTGAGAGAGGCAGCCATGGAAAGGGGCAGTGAAGTCAGCCAATCAGCCAGAGGCTGCAGAAGACCCACCTTCCTGGCAGGTTGATTTGGGGCAACCTGTAAAAATGAATCTCATTATGTGAACAGGTATTTTATCTACAATACCATTCTTCTGTGCTTGCTTCAGGAGTGAAATTACTAAATATTAGCTGAGCACCTGGCTGAGTAACATAGACTGCGTTTCCCAGCTCTTCTTGCAGATAGGTTTGGTCATGTGATTAAGTTTTAGCCCATAGGCAGGAAGAGGAAATGCCAAGTATACCTTCTGATATATGTTCTTAAAGGGAAAGACCATGCCTTCCCTGTTCCTTTATCATTCTTGATGCCTGCAAAGAGGACTGGATGGCTGGAGCTTTGGCAGGCTGCCTGGTGCAAGAGGTAGAGGGTGCATCTCAACGAAGCAGCACGGAAGATATAATGAACTGATCTACCTCACTTCTCACAGCATTTCTGGGTTGAGGCTTCAAAGAGCATCAAACTGTGGCTGGTAAATATATGAGGGGAACTAACGGGAAATGAGTGTTATTAAATCAAGTCAACCTTGGAATCAACGTTCTATGGATTTTGTGAGCAGCAAAATAAACATGTACCTCAATCAATCCACTGTTTCCCCTGTAGTCAGAATTAAAAGCTCAACTGACACTATTTTCTCCCTCCACCCTTCCCATACCTCTTCAAGATCATCATTGACCATAGCCTCACGCAGAGAGGATGGAGATTACAATGCCAAAGCCATGCTAATTTTAAGTGGATTTGGGTGAAACCGAACAATTAGGCAGTGAGAGACACACAGGATCATTACACATTGCCCCTGCCAGTCTATGTCCAGTCCCTGCCCAAATCTCAACTGCTTTTATTGGCTTCTTACATAGGACATTCCTACTTAATAGCCCAGAACCACAGAAGGAAGTCCAGAGAGGAGGGCCCCTTCTTCTCTAAATATGAGCAATCTCCTCTCCGAGGCCTTTTCTCTACCAGCATCTACTAAAACCAAGTCAGATTTCTTGCTTGATCCCATTGCTATGCACAAGATTTCTACTTTTATTCATGATATCTCCCTTCAGGGCCCCTCTGATACAGTGATTCCTATAGTATTAAAGCCTAAAGTCTGAGGGCAGTGGAATTTAATAGCAAGCTTCATTATCACCAAATTATGTGAACTCGGGACCTTCACCTATAAAATGAAACATTCTCTCACATAGACATTTCAAAGTCAAAGATGAGAATGGGTCTCGAAAACTTAAGCCACTGTCCTCTTCCTAAGAGAAACTGATCTGGAGTTGTCATTGGGACCATCGTCCTGTGTCATTCTTGATTCTGCAGCTGCTAATTTTAAGGTAAGTCCCTTGATCTTGGACAGGAGTATTACCAGATGCTTTACATATATCACTCCAGGTAATCTCCACAACAATCTCAATCAGACCTACACCACAGCTGCCGCCGCCGCCTCTACCTCCACCTCCACCATCATTATCATCATCATCACCATCACCTCATCATAGATGAAACAAGTGTGGATTTGAACTTATGTCTGACTTCACAATCCAAGCTTCTAACCTTCTTCAAACTCCTCAAGGCAGAGACTATGCCCTTCTTATTTTTGTAAGCATATGCTACCCTGCCTGGGAAGAGTCTGCTACCCTGCTGGGAAGAGTCTGCTAACCTATCTGGGAAGAGTCTACTTTACTTATACCCCATGCCTTCTAGAGAGTTCTGATGGAATCCTGTGTCAAGGCTTCAGTAGGAATGGGAAATAGCCTGGTGGAGATCGCCTGATGCTCACCAGACCTCAAGAGGGCTAAGAAAGCACCTGGTTCTGGTCATAAAGGGTCTTCAGCAAGAAGCATCAGCACCCCTTTCAATGAGGCTACAGCAGGACAGCTAACGATATCCATTCTGAAGAATCAGGTTGAAAAGTACGCAGAGATAGCCCAGCTGTCTTATGCTCACTATTTCAAGTGTACGTCACAATGGAATGTTATGGAATAGAAAAGTGTTACTACCTGGACTTAAGAGTTAGAAACAAGAATATGGTCTAGATATGGCTTCCATTTACCCTGCAATAAGTCATTGCCTTTTTTTCCACAATGAATGCTAAGAACCCTTCCTTTCCAGACATACTTCTCCGGGCCAGCCTTCATCCCCTAGGGCACGGGGTTTCTCTGCCCACATCTCCTGCCCATTTCATAGTTCCTCTGTTCATACTAGAGTGCTAGCAGGGTACCCCAGCTGGAAAGGGTGGAGCTGGTGAAGCTTTGAAGTTTTCATGAGGTCTTTATGAAGTCTAGTTCAAACTTCCCATTTTATAGATGGAGAACCTGAGACCCCTTGCAGATATGACTTGTCTGTTCTCTGGTAGGGACCTTTCATCCTAAAGTGCATCAAAGTGTCAAATGCTTGTCTGTGGATGGATAGATCTGAGAACCCAAAAGTAGCCATTCTCAAGTTTGTGGCCCAGGAAAACACACACACACACACACACACACACACACACACACACACACACACACACACACCTGCATCTATCACTCCCACTTCTGAGCTCCTTCAGAAATGGCCTGTTGAATTGTCTTTTTTTTGGTGGGGTCTGTGATCTGGTAGTGTGGAAATCCCCTAAGTGACCTTTGAATTTGCACTTGGAGTTTGGGAGGATTGCATCACCGATGCCACTTAAAGTCACAGTACCTGACACCTCCCTTCCCCCAAGCCACCACTTCCGTCCCCAGTTTGAAGCAGAGGCCTCTGGGAGCTTAGATGGCTGAAGCTGATGAGGCTCTTTTCCTCAGACAATCTGACAGGAACTACTCAAAGGCTCTCCAGGGGCTATGACCCTTCGACTTGCTCCGCTCCAAACTGGATGCTTGGGATATTGAAGCAAATCGGGGTCACCTGACTCAGCGAACCAGCAGATGGTGTGGCTTTGGAGTAGAGGGCTTCAAGATAGGCGGATAGAACGATTGAAAGTGCTCTCTGCAATGCAAAGCCTGGCACACGGGACTGAACATGGAAACGTCAACAGCATCACCTCATCCTGAGGATGTGTGAGTGCTTGAGAGAGGCTGAAGGCAAACATACACTTTCTCTGCCCCCATTTTCTCCTTCAACCCAACGGCTGCAGCAGCCAGCGAGAGGCACTGTGTCCCAGACCAGTGTGCATGCCATGTTCTGCCATCACCCATGCTGTCCGCCCCATCACATCTACCTGCATGAAGCCCTCCAGCCACCCGCCCTCCCCTGCACTGCAGACCCAGTGCCCACACCTACCCACACCGTGCCGCTCCTTGTCAGTTTTGCGCCAGGGGGCCATGGCTAGACCGGAGCCTTGGAGAACCTCCTGTTCTCTAGGGGAGAAGCTGCTTAGGGTGGCTAGGCTCCTTGCAAGGGCCTCACTTCCTTCCTCTTTTAAAACTCTCTCAAGATCCGCCTTCCCCTCCTCTGGGTTCCCACTCTCTCCTCCCACTTCTTCTTCAGCAGGCACACACCATCCTGCCAAGGGCTAGAAGGCTGCCCACGAAACTTAGAGCCCACCCTCAATTTGTCTCTTCCCGAAGTAAGTGGCTACAAGCCGGGCAGGTAGTTAAAGCCAACCCAGACCGAAAGTACAGAGTTTCTCTGACTTCTGAACTTGTTAGTGACTAAGCATCAACTTCATGGGTTGATCTTCATCTCTCTGAGAACCGATTTTTCAGCTGGAAGACAGGACAAATGTACCTCCTCCCCCACCTGCTTTCCCTGAGGATTAGAGAAAACCGTGTCTAGAGATGGAGGAGTCACTTCTGTTAGCATCCTTGCGCCATGGACCCTATGGAGAATCTAATGAAAGCTTAGGACCCGCCCCTTTAACACTATTCAAGCACACCATTGGCTAACAGTGCCAGGAGGTCAAGGCACCCTCATCACCAGCAAGAGCAAACTGGGGAAGACATAGGGTGGTTCAGACAGACATTTCCCCCCACAAAACTTGAATTTTGCTCTTGGAATAGACTATCTGAAAAGGAACAGATACAATAATACTGGTCTAAGTCTTCTCGAGTTTTCTCTTCAGTATCATTTCCCATAACCCCTTTCTGCTCTACTCCAGAGACGTTAGGAAAGACTAGGCACTATCACCACTGACAGGTAGCTATCCCAAAACACCAGTTTTCTTTCTTAATTTATTGACTTTTCAGTTGTCTGACAGCACAGGTTAGGTGCTTCTGTTATGGG
Source organism: Phyllotis vaccarum (assembly GCA_033318265.1). NCBI lineage: Eukaryota > Metazoa > Chordata > Mammalia > Rodentia > Cricetidae > Phyllotis > Phyllotis vaccarum. Next base: position 61,099,824 of record JARWLC010000016.1, on the reverse strand, counting down.
AATATTTCCTAGGCACACACGAATCCTCTACTCACCCCAGACAGGGCGCTAATGACAGATTATAACAATGATTCCTCTCAGGTCTAGGTGGGCAAACGGAAGTTTGTTGGGTTTGCTTATAAGGGCACAGCTGAGGGGTTACTTACAGGAGCTTGGGGGACCCCCAAAACAGCCACTAAAATTGTTCACCACAGCATGGAGGACCACTTCCCTATAGATGCATAGGAGCCTCTTGGGTTAATCACATACTACATACTCTAGCATCTCTTAGACTATAAGACTATGTACACCTGCGACAGAACATGCAGCTGCTGGGAAGACACAGGAAGGAGTGGATAAAATCCCAGAAGAGGTTCTAATGCCTCCTCACAGTCCCTTGTCAACAGGGTTGTGATAGGTTAAGGGTCTCTTGGGAATAGTCACAACTGCTATGTTGAGCCTGGTAAAAAAAAAAAAAACCATTAGATTTGGAGGATAGCACTCCACAGCAGCATCGCTCACAGTAAGCAACTGGATCAGGGGTTTGCCAGAAGATCAAAGCCAGGAGTGTGTGTGTGTGTGTGTGTGTGTGTGTGTGTGTGTGTGTGTGTGTGTGTGTGTGTGTGTGTGTGTGTGTGTCTGTATGTGTGTCTGTATGTCTGTGTTTGTGTATGTGTATATGTGTCTCTGTGTGTGTCTGTGTGTGTATATGTGTCTGTGTGTGTGTCTGTATGTCTGTGTGTGTATATGTGTCTGTGTGTGTGTCTGTATGTGTGTCTGTATGTCTGTGTTTGTGTATATGTATATGTGTCTGTGTGTGTGTCTGTGTGTGTGTCTGTGTGAGTGTCTGTGTGTGTGTCTGTATGTCTGTGTGTGTGTTTGTGTGTGTGTCTGTGTGTGTGTGTCTGTATGTCTGTGTGTCTGTGTGTGTATATGTGTCTGTGTGTGTGTGTGTCTGTGTGTGTGTCTGTGTGTTTGTGTCTGTATGTCTGTGTGTGTCTGTATGTCTGTGTGTGTCTGTGTGTGTATATGTGTCTGTGTGTATGTGTGTCTGTGTGTGTTTGGGTTCGTAGTTCAAGAGGATAGATAGTAGAATCCATGACCACCGTGGAGGGAAGCATGGAAACAAGCAGACAGACATAGGGTTGGAGCCGAGTAAGAACTTACATCTCCCCAAGTGTAGGGCAAAGGGAGCTGAGAGTAGCAAGGCTTTTGAAGTCTCAAAGACAATCCTAGTGACACACCTCTATCCCTCCCAACCAGTTCCACCAACGAGCCTCTATCTCCCCTCCCCCCCACACAGGCAGAAATAAATATATGTTCATGTATTTATCTGTAGTTCAGATTGTGAAGGCTTCCTTTCTCTTACAAAGCATTTACATTATTTTCTTCATATTGCCCATCGACTTTCAAAATCTAAAAGGTATATCCGAGTTTATGGGGCAGGCTAAAACTTCACCAGGAGCTAAGAGAAACAATTTCATCTCTATCAAGGACACCCCCAGCCTTGCTTGTGAACTTAAAGCCTGTGAACTGTTTGGATCAGGCCCACATAGATCATTTCATTTAAACTCCAATGGTTGGGCCTGGCAAACATTTCAGAGAGTAAATATTTTAGTCTTTGCAGGCAGATCCCGGGATGCTGTGATAGTACTTGCAAATGACAAGCATATAATTCTATCTTACAGTAACAGTTAATATCTAGAAGCCAGTGTAGGAGGATTGGAGAAGATCACGGCTTGAAAGCTTTCCTGCCTATCTATGAGTTACCTTATACCATTAACTGCTATTCTTTTTCAAATTTTATTTTATGTGTATGGGTATTTTGACTGCATGTATGTCTGTACACATTGTGCAATGCCTGTGGGGACCAGGAGAGGGCATCAGTTCCCATGGAACGTGGGTTACAGTGATTGTGAGCTGCCATGTGATCCTCTTCCTGTGGAAGAGCAGCTAAGTGCTGTTAATTCTGTGGTTCTCAACCTTCCTAATTTTGTGTTCAGTTCCTCATAATGTGGTGACTCCCAACCATAAAATTATCCTTGTTGCTACCTCATAACTGTAATTTTGCTACTATTATAAAGAATAATGTAAATATCTGTTTTCTGAAGATCTTAGGTGGACCCTGTGAAAGTGGCATGGCCCACAGGTTGAGAACTTCTGACTCCATCGGTGAGCCATTTCTCCAGCTTTTAAATGTGTTTTAAAAACTTACTGCTAATGGGCATTGCTAGGGCTAGCAATGGGATTTACCTCAGCTGTAAGACTAAGCTGTCAAAGCCCTGACAAACAGCTTGCAATGCATCTTCCAAACCCACCAGAACACTATTTTTCAAGAACATCAAATATTCACACAGGAAATGAGGTCCTAGCTCACTTCTCTAGCTTTACTTCCGGTCTCCTCTGCCATTTCTTACTTCCTGTCTCCCCTGTCATTTCTTATCCCCTCCTTTCCTATACCACATACATAATCACCCTCAACTAGTGACCCCTAAACATGCCGCAAGGGCGGGCCTATAGCCTGCATATTCTCTCCTTCCTCCAAGGAGACCTTCCTCTCCCCTTCCTCTATATCCTTCTTTTTCTCCAGACTGACTTGTTCAGGAAGACACCCAGTGGCCCTTTCTATCTCCTAAATTCCTCCCAAGGTACCTGCAACAGCCATATGCTGAAGAACTGCTCCCTTCTCCTCGTCCATCTGGAGGCTGGCCTTGCTGTTCCTGCGAAGTTACTGAAGCTCATTTTGTGTGTGACAGGGTCATCCTAGATCCTCACCTAGAGACATTTACACTGAACAAATCCCAACACCAGCAGCTCAAGGCTAACCGGAAGGATGGCCTCTTGAACAGTTGAATTTGTTTCTTATAGTGGTTAATATTTTTTTTTAGCGGAGGGGTTTCATTTTCTAGCAGAGGGTTTTCATCCAAATTCTGTCATTTCTGGTTTATAGATAACTGAGGAGTCTGCCTTGTGGCAGAGTCGTGGAGAGTAAATTAGCAACCATCCCTCAGCCAGAGCACATACTCTGGCGTGTCTCATGCACAGTACCCTTCTTTCCCCTAGTTCTTAAGTATACACAGTGACTTTATTTAAGGCCCAAACAATGAAGCACCTACTGGTGTTTGTGTTCTATCAAAAGTGGGGAAAAAAGAGAGACTAAGAAGATGTTTGATGAGAAAGGGTATCACATTCACACATGGGAAGAGGAGGCGTAGGGGAAGGTTTAGGTTGGAAGAATACTTACGTATTCTTTATTATTTTATTTTTCATTCGCTTGCAGAGTTACAAGTTTCCTTGTGGAATTTTCAGACACCAGCAAATTCAGGAAGTTTCCCCCCCTAAACCCGTGTCTCTCCCTAACTTCAGGTTCCCCACTTTCCCCACTGTATCCTTCTACAGTCTGAAATCCACTTACTTTGGTTCCTTATGCTGCCCACCTCTCTCCATTAGAGTTTTATTCCCCTTGTACAGTTTCTAGGTTTTTATCCATATTTACTCTCATTCAATTTTACCAATTTAACAGTGAATAACTGAATTGTTAAAACCCTCTGTTCTTATGTCTCAATGAAATTCCATTATGTGTATGCTTCACATCTTCATTATCAACATTCATCTGGTTGATGAATGGAAGATGCCCCCATTTCCTTGCTGTTGGACATAGAACTGCAATAAACATGAATCTGCAAACCTCTGTGTTAAAATGTAGAGTCTTTGAGCTCATGCCCAGAAGTCATATATCTGGGTCATAGGGCGGTTCTATTTTTAGTGTTTTGAGCAACTCTAAACTGATTTCCATAATGATTACACCAGTTAACACTACTACCAACAGCGAATGGCAGTTCCTCTTTCTGGGATCCTCTCTAGTCCTTATGGTTTGTTTTTATGGTCGCCATTCTGGGTGACATGGAATCTCAGAGTAGTTTGAATCTGCATTAAAAATGGGCAGAACTAGAAAACGTTATATTAAGCATAATCCAAACTCTGAAAGAGCACACACCTTAAGCCGCCATCATGAACACAGACCCCATTTGCTGCACTGACTGAGGGTTCCTACCTAGTCTCTGAAGGGGTACATGGATTTGTGACCTCTGACAGATATACTGGAAATATTTTCAGTTCAACAGGGAGGATTTGTTCTGAATAAGAAACCTAGGGTCATTTTGTTCTGGGGCTCGTTCAGTCCTTGTCTTCTGGAAGGAAAAGATGCAGTGCAGAGACATAATTTAAGCTGAACTTTATTCCACAACACAAATATTCCAAAGACAGATCAGGGTGGGTGACCTTAAGTGGGATGACGGCATAGTGAGCCTTCCTGTTTTTAAGATTTATTAATTATGTATAAAGTGTTCTGTCTGTATGTTTGCTTGCAAAGTCAGAAGAAGACATCAGATCTCATTATAGATTATTGTGGGCCGCCATATGGTTTCTGGGAATTGAACTCAGGACCTCTGCAAGAGCATCCAGTGCTCTTAACCTCTGGGCCACCTCTCCAACCTGCATAGTAAGTTCTTTGTGGTAAGTTTTAAAGAAGGTTCTATGAATAGTCACAAAGTAGGTGAAATATTACCCCTTTCAACTCCAAAATCATGAATAGATCTCCCTTTTCAGGTATGTATTCCCTACCAGGGTGAGAGGGGGTGTAGGACTCTTTAGTTTGCACATGCGAATAAAGGGCCTGGAGTCTGACATGGTGAGCATAACCTAGCTGGGACCTCAAGGGTGTTGAAGTGCAAATCAACATTTCGATTGACAGAAGACACTTATTTTCTTGGTTGCCTCCCATCTAACTCCAAGACTGTTTAAAATCTGTGTTGATTTGATTGCTAAGATAACCGAAACTTTATCATGGGGGTAAAGGGCTTTGCAATGGATTGGTGGAGAGTACAGACAAGAAACAGGATGGGGGATGTCGCTTGGACTCCCTTCTCCCAGCTCCACTGTCCCCATTTATGTTCACCCTACATTCTCCTTTCAGAAGTGTACAAGGTAGGTAGGTATTCTTGGGAAAATAAATTTCCAGAACCAAACATGCCCATTCCTGGAATCACACCAGAGCAAATGTACGTTATAGGCAAAGAGAGGAAAGCTCAGAAACAAAGACTCCTCCTACAGTGTGGGTGTGTCTCTTTCCCGGAGGCCCAGCACACACATCTGTCTGCACTCCCTGCTGTGACCATTGACATTTCTGGACCTTCAGCAGCTCCCCCAAGGCTGAGTTCCTCTGTTCCACATTTATTGAGAATCCATCTTGTGAAAAGCCAGTTAAGGCACTTCCATATATCTTAGGGATCAGCGAGACCCCTGTTCCCATGGATCTTCCAGCATTACAGAGAGGCAGGAAAGCAATGCATGTTCAGGAAGAGTGAGAAAAATAAAGCAGAGACATGATGGACAGGTTGTTCTGTGAGGAGTGAGTGTCAAGGAGGTCAGTCACAAATGTAAGTGTGCTGCGGGATATTGATCTTGTACACTGGAAAGATCTGTTGCTTGTACTGCTTTAATAAAATGCCAATTGGCCAGTAGGAAGTACAGGCAGGACGAGCAGACTAAGAGAATTCTGGGAAGTGGAAGAGCAGAGTGGAAGATGCCAGGAGGTGCAGAGGAAGCGGGATGAGAACGCTGCCCTGAGAAAAGGTACCAAACCATGTGGCTAAACATAAAGAGAGTCATGGGTTAGTTTAAGAGTAAGAGTTAGCAAGCAATAAGCCTGAGCCATAGGCCAAAGAGCTGTAAGAAATATGGGAGTTTTTGTGATTATTTGGGACTGCTGGTCTGGACGTGGGGCTAGGCTGGGTCAGAAGCTTCTGACTAAAGGGTTCTAGTGGTATAACAAGTTTAGTGGACTCAAAAATGGGAAAACGAAGGGGCCTGTGTGGGGATATGTTTCATATTTAATAAAAACCATTCTGAAATATCAGAGGGTTCTACCCACAGTCAATCTAGGAGGTTCAGAGAGTGGTGATTACACCTTTAATCCCAGCACAGGGAATATCCTGGGTGGTGACCTACGCCCTTAATCCCAGCAGATCTGAGTTTGAGACCAGTTTAGTTTACAGAGGGAGTTCCAGGCTCCCAGGCAGGCAGTGGTGGTGCCATGCATTTGATCTTAACCTGGATGTGAAACAACTGAGAGAGTATTTAAGGCAGGCACAGAAAGACAGATTAAGGTAGTAGAAGCCATGAGGAGCAGGCTGAGGAAGCTGGAAGAAAGCTGGATGAGATTTGACTGTGGTGTTTTCTCTCTGATATCTCAGCCTTTCCCTGATTATCTGGCTCTGAATTTCCTTTATTTGTGCAACAGGCCTATATTAAGGGAATGTTGTGGTATAGTGGATATAGTTTAGAAACAGCGCCGAAGCCGGTAATACAGGGTCTTAAAGGCCACAGGGAAATTTGAGTTTCATTGTAGGCACTGGAAAGTAAGAGTTATATACAGCTCTGACAGATGCTGGAGGGCTTTACTGCTAGGCTCACTATTCTGTGAACAGGAACACTTCCTTGGCTTTTCAAGACAAAACCAAGACCTTGGGTGTGGGAGATTGTGTTGTTTCATTGTAAATAATTGTCCCACCCGCTGGTTTAATAAAAAGCGCTGAGTGGCCAAAGGCAGGCAGGAAGTGTGGGCGGAGCTACCAGACTAAGAAAACTCTGAGAACAGGAAGCACAGAGCAGAATGCCAGAGAGAAGCCAGAAGAAGCAGAGGACAACCATGCTGCTGTAAGAAAAGGTACCGAGCCGCATGGCTGAACAGGATGAGTCATGGGTTAGATGAAGGGTAGAGAGTTAGCAAGTTATATGCCTGGGCCTTAGGCTGATCAGCCTAAAACTTTTGTATGCATCTGAGTGTCTCTGCGGGTCTGTGGGTCTGGGGGCCTAGACCCTGAGGTTAGGCCCAAAAGTCCGGGCCAGAAACCTCCTACTACACGTGGGTAATTGGGTGTGAACAGACACACTGTAGGCACTGTGCAGATATATGAATTACCAAACAGCACTCTACCATGGAGAATGTAATAAATGCTAACTTTAAAAAAAAATCAAGTTCAACTCGTATAGTGGTGGTGCCCACCTTTACTCCTAGCACTCCGGAGGCAGAGGCAGGTGGAGTTCAAGGTCGTCCTGGTCAACATAAAGAGTTCCAAATCAGATAGGGTTACAATATGAGATCCTGTCTTAAACTTAGAGAAAAACCAAGAGTCAAGTTTAATTCCAGCAGTCTTCCACCAGGACTAGAGTTTTAAAAACACATTGTAGCAGATGTCTGTCTGTCCTGTTTTTAAAGACTTGTTATTCTTCCTGTTGTTTTTACACAACATCCCCCCCCCCCGTGTGTGTGTGTGTGTGTGTGTGTGTGTGTGTGTGTGCGCCTAGTGGGGAAGGAATTCAGAAGAGGGCATCAGCTCTCCTGGAACTGGAATTGGGGATGGTAGTGAGCCACAACACGGATAATGGGAACTGATTCAATGTACTCTGTCAGAGCCGTCTCTTTAGCCCCCAGACTTCTATTTATGCATATGTCTGTGTGGGAGGGTACTTACAGGAGCCATAGGAGGGCATTAGATCTTCTAGAGCTCGAGTTACAGGCTGTTGTGAGCCACCAGTGTGGATGATGGGAACAAAACTTAGGTTCTCTGGAAGAGCAACTGATGATCTTAATTGTAGAGCCATCTCTCCAGCCCTGCCTTGCTTCCTTAAATACTATCCCAAATCACCCAAGATAAAATCAAATCCTACAATAAAACCTCCTTTAACAAACTTCTGAGATACCAAGGCCTCTCGATGTTGTGTATCCACCAGTAATAATTCCTACTTTTTCTGCAATTGCATGTTCCAGGTGGTCCTTGGATAGAGAGCAGTCACAGATGTCACTGGAAGATTGTGGACAGTCCTACTGACACCATCTCTGAGATATGTTTTTATTTAACTGTTGCACCCCACGACCTTGGTCCAACCCACCTTGATAGCCTCTGGATGCCGAAACACTTTTAGTTGTTCTTATCATATCTACTCTCGAGCTATGAAGTATATTCCCCAACTGTAAGACTAGTGCTTCTTATCTATTATTTCATTTTTTGAGTTACTCATGGTCCAAACATATTAAATAGAAAATGTGAGAACTATGCTATCTGCAAGGGCAATATCATCCCTCCCTCCCTCCCTCCCTCCCTCCCTCCCTCCCTCCCTCCCTCCCTCCCTCTCTCTCTCTCTCTCAAAAATATCTGCAACAGCTCTTCATTTCTTTACTTGATATAAGACCCCTAGATGCACTCTGAAGCTCCTGAAGCTGAGCCTCTGTGTGCTGTTTTTTCCCAACGTTCCCTGTAGTGCTGAAACAGGATGAAAGCCAAGCTGCTTTCCTACACCTTAGTCCTTGCTGCCTCTGTTAAATCACTCTATCACTCCCTGAGACCATTAGTAAGTAAACTAAGAGTTACCTGAACACAAGTGCAGTATCACAACACTAAATTTAACAACCAGATCACTACTGAGTGACAGTGTGGATATGACGTACAGAGGAAAACACACATTTCACACAGTACAGTGAGGGTGAAGTATGATCTTATCATGCTCCTCTCAACAGCACAGAACTGAAAAGATACATAGGTGTAGAGTTCTGGAAATTTCTCTTTCATATTTTTGGATCCTGTATAACTCAAAGACTGAAATAACAGATAAGAAGCACTCTTTTTATAATTGGAAAATATACCTCACAGCTCAAGAGTTGATATGATAAGAGCAGTTGAAAGTGTTTCAGCATCTAGGGACGGCTGCCTAAGCATTAGACCAAGCGCAATAATCAAAGACCTATTTCAGAGATGCTGTCGGTAGACTCATCTACAAAATGGATTCATGCATAGGTGTCAAACCACAGACACCCAAAAAACACTAACTAAAACAAGATCAAAATCTATCTCTTTTTCCATGTCAGTAATACCCTCCTATGTATGCTGTTTTAGAGAAATTTATTGTCAGGATGTTCCTTTTGCTTTTGTAACTAATTTGATCTTTAGAATTTAGGTTCTGAGGATTAAATTTAAAATACTATAGATTATTTCTTTCTAAAAATTCTTGAAATGGGAAATGTTACTGGCTGTTTTCTGCCATAGACTGAAAGGGATTTTAAAATAAAGGCTTCCTGTGCCTCAGGCTGGCCCAGAACTTAGGACAATTATCCTATTCTCCATACCCACAAATGCTGAGTCGAGAGACATCGGATGGGTCTCAAATCTAAATGGAAAATGCATTTGTATTTCATGTATACACAATCTCAGGACAACACCATACAATATCTTTAGTATACTTGGATTCTGCTGCCTGACGTCAGGTGTAGACTTTCCCACGTGTTGCACTGTATTCAGAAGTTTTATGTTTTGGAGTTGCAAACTTTGGGATGAAGGATGTTCAACATAGAATTTTACATGCCCCATAGATTGCTTCCCCCAAGTTGGTCACCTGGTTAGCCTCTCCCTCTCTCCTCTGTGTGGCATTGTAGGGGGTCAGGGAGTGAAGGAGTTGACCAGATGCAAAGGGCTTGTTTCTCTTTCCTTCCCATAATAATGACTTTGGCTATTTTTATTCATGCCATAGAAACCTAAGGCATTGTTTACAAGGTTTCCTGTTAAAGGGTACTCACTGTCAGTGCATCCAGATACAGTCTTCAGTGGGTTTTGCTGACAGTGGTGGAGACCTTGAGAAGTTGAGAAGTTCAGGGTCTTCTGTTGTCTTTGTCGCCTGTCTCACATGGATTAAAACACTTAGATTTTGTTCTTGGGGATACCTTGCTAGTCCACAGAAAACTTTTAATCTAATTTACTTCTCTCTCTCTCTCTCTCTCTCTCTCTCTCTCTCTCTCTCTCTCTCTCTCTCACACACACACACACACACACACACACACACAGAAAATAAAGGTTATTGGGATTCTGATAAATACTTCTCTGACACTTCAGGTAAGTTGAGCAGACTTATGGACTGAATGTTGAAATCCCAGTCTCCAATGCAATAGAATTAGGAAGTGAGGCCTTCAGAAGTTAATTTGGTCAGGAGAATGGGGCCTTCCTGAATAGAACCACTGACTATTAGGAAACATAAGCTCTCGCTCTCTCTGTCTCTTTCCTTGATCACACAAAAACTTGTGATCATCTGCAAACCAGAAACTGGGCCTTCATGATACTGGTTGACCTGGACCTTTGATCTTTACTTTCTCAGCATACAGAACTAAGGCTAATAAAATGAGTTTAAATCACACAATATAGTTTACACAGCAGCAGCCTGACAGAGTAAGGCAGGAGCATTGCTATCACACACATAGAATGTCCATTTGTACTGCATCACTTCCCATATTGTAACCCAATCTTGAACATCCGGGACAAATCCTTTTGACCATGACATATTCTCTCCCACATTACTGAACTGTATTTGGAGATTTTTTGGCATCCACATTTCTTCTGAATGTTCAATAATTTTCTTCTGATGTAATTTAATACCAAAAAGAATAATGAAATGACGGCTCTTCTACTTTAGGGGAAAATATTGAAAAAGGTCAGTGTTAACTCCTTTTACAATATTTGGTAGTTCAATAGTGAAGCCAAGTAGTCCATAAAATTTTCTAGATTTTTCTTTAAGATGCGGCTTCTCACATACTCACATAGTTCTATCTTGGAAATCAATATGTAGAACAGTCTGGCTTTGAACCCATGAGATCTGCCTGCTTCTGTCTCCCAAGTGCTAGAATAAAAGTTTACCACAATGTCCATTTGGAAGTTTCTAGATTACTGTAACAATCTCTGTTAGTCTTATACTGTATTCTGGTTTTCTAATTCTGAAGTTTGGTAGCTTACTTTTAGTGATTTAACAGTTTCATTACTATGTCCGATTGATAACTGTTCATATTTTAAAAAGTAACTTAACAATTTTGCTTTTATCCCCATAAAAGATAGCTTTAAGTCAACACCATACAAGCTAAAGTAATTTGAAATGGGGTAGCCTCCATTGAGAAAATGCCTTTATTAGATCAAGCTATCAGCAAACCTATAGGACATTTTCTTATTAGTGATTGATGGCTCTGAGCATGCATGCCTCCACTTTGGCCATAATCCGATGGGTACACTCATGCTTACACAGGTCTCTTCCATTGAGGTGTTTGCTTCATAGCTGCAGGATCACTGGCTGGACCTGGGGGTCTGCACATCTGTGTGCACTGTCCCTGAAAACTGGTCCTGCTTAGCACTGGTCCTGCTTAGTACTTTGATTATTCTTGAGGGGATATGTTTCATATTTAATAAAATACCAGAGGGATCTACTCAGAGTCAATCCAGGAGGTTCAGAGAGTGGTGATTTACACCTTTAATCCCAGCACAGGGAATATCTGGGAGTTTGAAGCCAGCTTAGTTTACAGAGGAAGTTCCAGGCTCCCAGGCAAGTAGTAGTGATGCCATGCCTTTAATCTTAACCTGGATGTGTTGGGTAGAGAGGGTATTTAAGGCAGGCATAGAAAGACAGATGAGGCAGTAGAAGCCAGGAGAAGTGAGGCTGAGGAAGCTGGAAGACAGCTGGGTGAGATCTGACTGTGGTGTTTCCTCTCTTTGATATCTCAGCCTTTCCCTGATTGTCTGGCTCTGAGTTTCCTTTATTCATGCATCATATTCTCCCTATAAAATTGTTTGGGCTACATTAGGACAATTTGTTCTAACTTTCTGAGAATTATAGAAGCCCTCTACTAGGTGTAGGTGCTGTGCAATTGCTGCCCCCAAGTGCTTGTCCTGACTAATTGTTGTGACACCTGCTAGACAAACATCGCTGTTACATCCAGACTGAAGTAAAGAATAAATTTCCTCTTCAAAGTAGGTTTTTTAGTCACTATGGAAGACAACATAACTTCTCAAGAATTTGGAAATATTTTTGCTGCTACAGTTGAGGAAATTTTGCATGATTACACCAAGAAGGAAGGAAGCTTCATGCTCATAGTCCTGTTACTTCTCAGCTTGATTCTACATTTTGTATCTCTAAAAAATTGTATAACTCTACCAAATATGAGACATTCGTTGCATTGATAGAGACCTTGCAGACTAAAAATGATAAATTTATTTCTGAAATGTGTAACATGGAATCTTCCAATGATAAATTGGCTGCAAAGTTAATTTTGTGGAAACTGGTTATAACACTCTTAGATAGATCTTCCTTCTTGGAAACAAATATTAGGTCCATATAGGAGAAGCTTAGATCTGTAGAAATTATATTAATGATATGAAAATTATTAATTCTATGGAATCATTAGAAAGATTTGCTATTCAAAAGATTCAGATCTTTGAGAAATTGATGGTTTCTAAATTTCAACAATGGAAAGATCGTTGTGCTGCAATTGAGAAGGAGTTAAAGTATGATCAACCCAGAACAGTTCAGAAAAACCATCACCAATATCTTATGAAGTTGGAGATGATTTGCCTGAAGTTGTCAACAGACAAGGTCTTTATTTCTCCTTTCCTATGATCTATCCACTTACTATTCAGAAAAGGTAAGCGAATGATAAATCTCCAGGAGGGTTTGTAGAATATAATTGAGAATCCACACATATGAGAGATATAAAAGACACCAAGGAGGCTATAATGGTCCATAGTTTCCATTCCACATATATTAAACAAGTGATAAATTCATGGTCTACAAAAAAATATGGTCATACCTGATGACTGAATGCAGATAACAGCTTCTGTCTTAGATTATATCCACCATTTACGATGGAGAAATTGGCTGAGAGAAGAGGCTAAAACCATTGAGCAACAAGGGAAGATCAGAGGTTTTAACATTTCTCAGGATCGAATTCTTGGTGAGGGTCAATTTGCTGATATAAAAGTTCACTCTTCTTTTTTGACAAACATACATTACTGCTATGTCATAGTGCAGCTTTGAATCCTTGAGGAAAGAGTCTAGAACTGGGACAGACAACTAAGCCATAAACTAAGGTTAGGTAAGGTTTGAAGGAACCTTAATCTGACTTTCTGCAGAGATTAACCAAGGCAGTACATAGAGCAGTGTTAAATACAGAAGTTAGAAAACAACTAATTCTCTTTGGCTTTTGATCATACTAATTTAGAATATAAATGGATGCTTATGCCTCTAAAAATCAGATCAGTGTCCCTAGAAGAATGGATTCAATAAGCAATCAATGCCGAATCTCTTAATTATAATGATGTGTCTTGGATAGGACAAACTATTTCTAATTTTATGAAAAGAAATCAAGGTATCAAATGTTTTAATTGTGGTAAACCAGGCCATATGAGAATTTGTTCACAGGGAAATACTAGAATTAATGCTTCCCCTAGGGATGATCCAAACAGAAGTCCCCTACCTTTTGGATTATGCTGATGATGAGGCAAGAGCCAGAGTTGAACCAATGAATGTAGCTCTACAAGGGACAAACAAGGCAACCTTTCACCATCAGGAAATGCCTCTTGTGGCCTCTCACAAGCCCCCCAAATCACAAGTTTCAAATTTAAACATGGTCCAATTGTATCCAGTCACAGTGGAGGAACACTTCCCCAGGATGATTAGAAAATCTACTATCTAACATTAAAAAAAAAAAAAAAAAAAAAAAAAAAAAAAAAAAAAAAAAAAAAAAAAAAAAAAAGATGGCTTTGGGGAATAGAACAACTTTAAAGGAGAAATCAAAATTTCCAAGAAGAACTATAAAACAAGCATTCTGGCAGCATTCCATAAATGAACAAAGGCCAAAATTATTAAAAATATGAATAGATAACGCTTTTATTCAAGGCTTGGTTAACATGGAGGCTGATGTATCAATCATAACCCCCCACAATCATGACATTCAAAATGGCCTCTAAAGAAGGTAGATGTTCAATTTCTAGGGTTTAGAACCATATCTCAGGTAAAACAAAGTGTGAGATGGCTTGAATACATAGGGACAGAAGGAAAGAGAGGAAGGCTGGAGCCATATATATAGCTAATAAAGCAATGAATCTATGGGGTCATGATCTTCTACAGTAATGAAATATCCGGAATAAAATTCTTTCAAGCTCAGACATGAACCACAGACCCAATTATGTTCCTGAGAATAATATTTTAAGGTATAATAAAAAATATTCACCAGCCATTTAGGTTGTACAAAAACAAATAATGATAAATGCTGACCCTTTAAAGACACTCAGGGTGCTACCTTTAAAATGTTTGACGAATAAGCTACATGAGTTCATCAATGGTCTTTATCAAAAGAGAAATCACAGGCCTTAGAACAGCTGGTACAAGAGCAGTTAAATGCTCAGTATATTGAAGAATCAACCAGCCCTTGGAATTCACCTGTATTTGTTGCCAAAAAGATTTCTGGAAAATGGAGAATAGTGACAGATCTCAGAACAATAAATAAGGTGATTCAACCAATCGGCTCTCTGCAGTCTGGATTTTCTTTGCCTTCTCTGTTACCTAAAGGATAGCCTTTTATAGTTATTGACTTAAAAGACTGTTAAGTCTATCATTTACCATTACATGGATGATATTTTACTGGTTGACTCAAATATAGATACATTAGAAAGAATGTTTGAAGAAATAAAGAAAAAGTTGCTCCTGAAAAAATACAAAGAGGAGATTATATTATTTAGAATATAAAATAGGTCTATAAAAATTAGATCTCAAATGGTGCAAATCAGGAGATAGAGTGTGAAATCTTAATGATTTACAAAGATTCGTAGGAGACAATTCTAATATATAGTCCATTATTGGGATAAAAAATCATGAATTAGATAATTTGTTCAAAACCTTAGATTGTGATACGAACTTAAACAGTCCAAGAGAATTTTCTGATGAAGCTGACAAAGAATTGACTTTGGTGGAGAAGAAATTACAAGATGCACATATGAATTGTGTGAGTCCAGACATTAATTGCATTCTGGTTATTTTACTCTCTAAGCATTTTCCTCTAGAAATTATAATGCAAAGGGAAAAATATATTAGAATAGATATTTCTGTCGCAAGACTTAGTAAACCATTTAAAACATAAGTAGAAAGGATTTCTGATTTTATTTTTAAAGGAAAATTAAGACTTCATCAATTGACAGTAAAGGACCCAGTAGAATGAAAATTTTGATCAGTTATGGGCAATGAACCTTGGCAACGAGCCTGCAGTAATTTTTTGGGGAGAGATTAACAACAGAAATCCTCAGAGCAAAAGAAATCAAGTTATAAAGAAAACTAGCCAGATTCTTCTTCATGTTGTACGGGATAAACCAATTTCTTCATGTTGTACGGGATAAACCAATTTCTTGAGCCCCTACATTTTATACTGATGTAAAAAGAATCAGGAAAAGCAGGTTACAAACCAGAAAATTTAAGTAAAGTGGCTAAAAGCCCATATAATTCTGCCAAGAAGTCAGAAGTATATGCTATTGTTATGTTATTAATGGACTTTATAGAACCTCTTAACATAGTAACTGATTCTGAATATGCAGAAAGAATCATTTTATATTTTTAAACTGATTTTATTTCTGATAAAACAGAATTGACATCATTATTTACACAATTACAGAAAATTATTAGAAATAAAATTCATCTTATATACATATAATACACATTAGATCCCACACAGGTCTTCCAGGTCCTCTAGCATAAGGCAATTATGAGATTGACTGGTTATTAATAGGAAATTGATAGAGTCCTTATAATTTCATAAGAAACATCATTTATTAGCAAAGAATTAAAAAAATGTTTTCCCATAACTTGGCACTGGGCAAGGAAATTGTAAAGAAATGTCCTACTTTCTCCTTCTATAACCAAACAACATTACCTGTAGGAAGTGATCCTAAAGGTACACAAAGAAATGAGATTTGGCAGATGGATGTGTTTCATTTTGTAGAATTTGGAAAGATCAATACCATTGACACTTATTCAAGATTTCAATGGGCAACTTCTCTGAGCTCTGAAAGGGCTGATTCTATAATTTCATACCTTTTGTAAGTCATGATCATTATGGAAATACCTGTACGAATTAAGATTAGCAATGTTCCAGCATATGTCTCCCAAATGATAAAACAGATTTTTGGATATTATAAAGCACATTATAGTGTTAGACCGAGTAGGGACCTAGGGACCTTAGAGGTATACGTTATCTGCTACCTGCATTCCTGTACACAGCAGCCCCCATGACCTAGCTCCGGGAAACTTTAGTCCACAGGATATACGCTATCTGCCCACTGCATTCTTTCAGGTAGCTACATTCCTGCACATGGCAACCCTCCCTTAACCTATGACTGAACTTCCTTGTCTAAATATCCTATAAAGTTTTGTTCATATTCAGCTCGAGGCTCTGTGTTCTTTTGTGACATTGAGCCCCATGAGCATGATACTTGATTAAAACTTGCCCTTTGCTTTTGCATTCACATGGCGTTTCTCAACCATTACAATAAGTATACTATACAATCCCACAGGACAAACAACTATGGAAAGCTCTAATCACACCTTAAAAGATATACTTCATAAATAGAAAAAATGGAACAAAAAACCCCGGAGATAGACTTCATGATCTCTTACTAACCATGAATTTTCTTAATGCTGATAAAAAGGGAACAACAGCTGCAGAGAGACATTGGATGATAGAAAAACTTCTGAGATAAACCAACCATGTACTTCAAGGATCAGCTGACCTCAGAATGGAAGCCAGGATATGTGCTTCATTGGGAAGGGATTTTGCTTTTGTTTCCATAGGAGAAGAAAAACTATGGGTACCAACAAAATTAATAAAGATCCTATTTGCAAAGGAGACTCCTCTTGAAGAGAAGTAACGGCTCATTCACTGATACGACAATCTCACTTAGCAAGGCTGGGGCAGGGTTTCATTTTTGTCTTTACAGAAAGATAGACATAACCATCTTCAAGAAGATTAAAAAGACACTGGACACCTAGACATCTAAGGATGGAAGGAAATCAGCTCTGAAAGGTTTACAAGCAAAGGAATAAAGGTCTATTGGTACCAATATGCAACACAGGGTCGATTCTTGTTGCGTAATATCTACATCTCTTTATCTTTATTTTGCAGTTAGGCTAGGGCCCAGCCGAGATGTCCTTTAGGATAACATCTTTTGTAAGTTCTCGGAACTCTGAACTGAAGGGGAATTTAGCCTGAGCTTTTCTGGACCTGTTTGCTAACATGGCTGCTGACTCTAAGATGGAGGAACTTTTGGTTCCTCAAACAGATATTTGGGAAGCAATCTCAATTGGACTAGTGATTAGTGTTAGGTTGCTTGGAGGAAGTGGGGGCGTAGAGGGATGGGTAAATGAAAGAAACAAAAAGGGGGTGATGGTGACAGAGATGTGGGAGTTTATATTAAGTGTAGACTGGAAAAAGGGGGTAGAGGTCTGCAGTGAGATAACAGCAGGGTCTCAGGAGGCTGAGCTACAGTAAACAGGGCCAGGCTTTGCTTTGGGGGAGTAAGAGAAAAAGGAAATGAGAGGGGCGAACTCTCCCCCTATTATTACTGAAAAAGTGAACTTCCCTGAGCTTGACCCCAGCACGGCAAAGCATAAAATCTAGTATTAAAAAAAAAAGGTTGGGGACTGGGGGGTGACTGTGAGTGACAGTACTTTGCAAACTTGAGGTACTAAATTTAGATGCCCAAAGCCCATGGAAAAAGCTGGACATACATATCCATATACCACCCTGACCCACCCTGATCAAAAGCCAAGTTAAGCAACTACAGAATATTCCAACCCTGGGGCCAGTCAATACAAACCCAATCCTGACCCACCCTGACCATAGGCCAAGTTAGCTATCAACCCAAACCCAGTTCCTCATTTTACCCCAGTTCACAGTTTTTGCCTATAAAAGATACATGGA
This sequence comes from Phyllotis vaccarum, assembly GCA_033318265.1. NCBI lineage: Eukaryota > Metazoa > Chordata > Mammalia > Rodentia > Cricetidae > Phyllotis > Phyllotis vaccarum. The sequence goes on along the minus strand of JARWLC010000016.1, from coordinate 61,082,015 downwards.
TTCTCAACTTGGGAACTCCTCCAGGCCTCACTGTGCTGAGTGCATGGGCGAGTTCCCTGCCTGGCTTGTATTGTGCACTGAATAAACCTCGCATTTGCATTTTGGATTCCTCAGACTCTGGTGATCTCTCTAGGGGTCATTCTCTGGGCAGAACTTTTTTTTTTCCCACAATAACTGATACATTAGTACACAGGGTCCTTTTACACTTTAAGTCAACTGGTGCTCAAGGAGTTATTGTTTTGAAAATAACTGCTACTTCATTTTTACAATGGGCTTCTTAATGGATAGTGGCTGTTGTTGCAGATAGTACTCTACTTTCAAAGCAGGACTGGGGATGGGGCCTGGTGCCCTGAACAGCAATCACAGAAAAAGCTATCCCCTCAGTCAAATACAACCTAGTCTCTCCTGAGCATTGCAAATGCATCTACTCAAAGAAGAAAGGCAACCTGAAGGGAGGGAGGGAGGGAGGGAGGGAGGGAGGGAGGGAGGGAGGGAGGGAGGGAGGGAGGGGGAAACACAGAGACTTAACTAATAATTTAACCCCAAAATGAGCAAGCCCCAAAACAAAAGTACAAGTAACATGAAAAACCAAGACTCTTCTTTGCCAATTGCAAAATAACTCTGACTGAGAGCAATGTAGAAGAAAATTTAGAAAAATAAATAAAAATAACAATCACAAATATGTACAAGGAGTTCACAGATAACATGAATAAATTTCTAAGTGAATTCCAGAAAAAAAAAAAAAAAAAAACAAGCAGCTGAATGAAGGAAGAAAGTCAATTGAGGAAAAGAAATTAGAATTTGGTAAAAATCTTAAGATGTGTATGGAAGGACATAAGATCCTGGATAGCCAAAGCAAGCAAACAATACCACTGGAGATAAAACCACACTCAATTTCCAGGTATACAAAAGGGCCATATATATATGTGTGTATATACATATTCTTGTTTAACTTAGCAGCCTTTGCCATCCATTCTTTCTGCAGTTAGCTCATTAAGTTATAAATCCAGATTTTGTGTCTATTTTCCATCTTTACGTAGCTAATCATTTTTTAATACTCTTTTCTCTTTTTTAGGGACTTACTCTACGTTCTTTCTTTTCTCTCTGAAGCCTATGTACATTTTATACACATTGTAACCATTTACAAGTTGTTTCTTTCATCTGAATTTGTTTTATTGTGAATCCTTAATCATTTTCCAACCAGAAGAGTGTTTAAAATACTAGCACTCTCTTAAAGAGCCACATAGTTTTTGCAGATAAAATTGGGTCAGGAAGTTTCTCTTAAAGGAGCCGTGTCTCTGATCGCCACCAGAAAACAGAGCAGACCAAAGAAAATGCTTTTACTAAAAAGCTGTTTTTCACTCTGTTCCCCTTTTCTTTAATATAAACATAAACCTTAAATCACTCACATGCTACCAAGCCTTCTGTGAGACTTCAGGAACCGGCCTGGTTGCAGCTTATGCTCCCTGCCACCATTTTCTTTGTGGCCCAGATGCTGTGCTATCTCTACAATGACCTGCTTCCAAGACACAATTTGAAAGCTGCTTCTGGCTCAGTTTCTGTGTTCTAGACTCTTTATAAGCTTTCTCAGGCTGTATGTGGTTGTTCGGCCCATGCAGGGATGCCATCTGTTACATTTAAGTTTCTACCTGGCTAGCTCCACGGTTCGGACACGCATGCAGCCACCGCTTACCCAGACAAGCAATCCCAAAGTCCCACTGTATCACACAGATACTTATATTAATTTCATGCTGCTTGGCCTATGGCTCAGGCACATCGCTAGCTAGCTCCTTCATCTTAACTCAACTCATTTCCATTAATCTGTCCTGCCTCATGGCCCGTTGCTCACCTGTGTTCCTTATGTTTCTTCTTTTGGCGTCTGGCCCTATTTGTGTAGTGTCTCCACCCTCCTCCTACCTATTCTCTGATTTCCCCACCTACTTTTTCTACAGTGTCTGCCATGGCCAAAACAGTCTTTTATTTAAAGATTGATATTCACAGCATACAGAAAGGCATTCCCACATCAGAAGACTAAAAGGTGACCCTAAAACTCTGAAACTGTTGGTGGGGGGAGTACATCTCAACACTGAGGTAGAGGTGAGGGCTTTCCCAGCAGGATCCTTGCTGTTTAGGAAATAAAGCCAGAAACTGGTAAAAGGGACCTCGTGGCACCAAAAGCTTATGTCCAGCACAGGAAAGTTAATTAACTAAAGAGAACAGCCTATGGAACGGAATAAAATCTTTGCCAGCTATGCCTTCATTGAGGGATTAATAGCCATAAGATACAAAGAACTTAAAAATCTAAACACCAAGAAAACACCCAATTTTTAAAAAATGGTCAAAGGAACTTGAGAGTACTCAGAAGGAATACAAATGGCCACAATCTGCAGCTATCAGGGAAATGTAAATTTAAACTACTGTGAGATCCCATCTCACTCCAGTCAGAGTATCTATCAAGAGAATAAATGGCTACGGATGCTAATGAGGTTACGGGGAAAAGGGAGCTCCTGTTTACTGTCCATGGGACTTTACACTGGAGCAGCCCCATACAAATCAGTGTGTAGGATTCTCAAGAAGCTAAAATAGAACTACAATAAACCATTCCTTGATATGTAACCCAGATGGTTTTATATCCCACTACAGAGACCCTTGCACACCCATGTCATACTGCTCTGGTCACAACTGCTAAGAAATGGAATCAGTCTAGATGGATGGACCAGTGGGTGAAATTATGCTACATAAATACAGAATTTGATTCATCTGTGAGGAAAATACAAATTGTGAAGTTTGTGGGAAAATGGAAGAAACTGGACAATACTACCCTGAATGAGGAAACTCAGTTAAATGATGGATTTTTCCTGAGTTCAGACTGTAGCTTTGAATTCTTAGTGTGTATAATTTAGAGAGCTTACAAAGGCCAGGAAGCTAGAAGGGAGCCTGGGGGAGGTGGGGTAGAAACATTAAGGAAGGAGGGATAGTGATATAAACAGGAATTCAGGAGGGGGATATTATAACCAGCCTGGCAGAAATGAAGATATTCTAAAGAGATACTTGTCTCTCAACAGAACAATCAGACTATTAAAACAATGGGCCTCCCACTTACTCCCCCTAAGGGGAATTTCCCCAGGAGTCTCATGCCAAGTGAAGAAAAATGCCCCAGCCAGAGGGAAAGTTTGTGTTCCAAAAAGATATTTCAAGTTTTAACAATCTGTCAGACCATCAAGATGAGATTGAAGCCCAGACTATGTATGGGTCAATCATTGATGGGATCATACCTTGACTTAGATTGATAAGATGTGCATATCTCTTCTCTGGCCCTCTATTCAAACTCTATCCTCACGAAGACAGGCTCACAGGGTGTCTTAGTTCTATTGCTGTGAAGAGTCACAGTGACCATGGCATATCTTAGAAACCATTTAATTGGGACTTGCTTATGGTTTCATAAGTTTAATAGTGAGGAGTTTGTCAACACACAGGCACACATGGGGCTGGAGAAGTAGCTGAGAGTTCAACATCCAAATCTTCAGGCAGAAGGAAGAAAAGAGCCACTGGACCTGGCTTGAGCCTTTGGAACTTTAAAGCCTACCCCCAGTGACATACTTCCTCTGACATGGCCACTCCTTTCGAACAGTACCACCTACTGGTGACCAAGTCTTCAATCTGTATGTCTATGGGGGCTAATCTCTTCAAACCACACAGAGAGGAATCTCTAGATCTTTTTGTCCATCTTGCCAATGTGGACAAAATTGGCCAAATTCTTCTTTTCTACTTTCCACTATTAATTTTGCTGTTTTAATTGTCTTTACTCAGGATGGGCAGCTGAAACAGGCTAGAGGCATAGGCTGTGAACACTAGAAGTGGAGATCTTTAAAAAAGGATGGGAGTGCTCTGCAGATGGGAAAAGTTAACCAAAACCAAGGGTGCATATCAAAGCCAAATGAGAACCTATTCACTTATAAGCTTTAAAAAAATATATTAATGCTCATATTAATTACCTACTAATATAATGATCACATAAATATATAGAGCTTATAAATATATATACATACACACACTATATATACATTTATAGGTATATACATATAGTATATATATTATATATATTGTATGTATATAGATATAATATATATATTATATATATACACAAACACAGAGATATTAACATGTGGCTAGATAATATTCCCCTAAGAAGCCATGGGGTTAAATGAAAATCTACATGCCTAGTGAGGGATACCTCCTTCTGAGGTCAGGGAGACCTCACACCCAATACTATTGCCATTGCTCTTGGCTGCTCAACTGAACTGAATAGTAAGAGCCTACTGCTGTAGAAATCATACGCTGTGGAATCCAGCTGTAAGTTTCTTCATGGTGGCTAGCATTCTACATACCTGAAGGTGCTATGCAGGCTGCGGGGGGAAGAAAAGCCTTCAAAGTCTTGCCTAGCCGTGAACCCCATAAGTTACAATGACTTTCCCAGCAAGATGTGCCCACTAAGTACAGTAGTAATGTGACTATTACGGGAATAAGCAATCACTTTGTGATAGGATTTGAGGACCACTTCACAGCACTAGCTCATGCCTACTACTATAAACTTGGTCAAGAGCTTGTGGGTGGGGAAGTTATAGACTCGGTTACTGCTCATTTGCACACTTCTGTCCATCTGCCCTCTAAATTCCTATCCTTAAGTCACAGACAAGTACTGCTATCAGCCTTTTTCCGAGGAGATTTTTGTAATAGACAGTAGCTAATATAGACTCATAACTGGCAAAAGTGCTGAGTAAGTGCCCTTTGAAGACTCAGCCCCCAATAGGGCATTAGTATAACCTGTTCCAAGGCTCTGCAAACATTTTCTAAAGAGGGGACAGAAGGAATGTAATAGCTGGGGAGGAATGCATGGCTGTTGTATCCATGACCTTACAGCAGCTGTGCTTACATGCACAAAACCCACACTGGATTGGGCCTGTTAATGTCTCATTATGGAGGAGGGGCTTATTAGGCCCCACCCCTCACTAATGCTAATGGCCACTGGGAGTAGGAATGTCATTTTCTTCAATGGTATAGCCACATGTTGCTCATGCTTCAGTAAATTAGCCCCCACCCACATTCAAACACACATTTAGTGTGTCATATACACACACCAAGTAGGAGAGAGAACTGTTGAGTTTCATGAGGCAGACAGCTTAATGGGGGAGTGAAAATTATCAAAATGCATTACATACATGTTACTAAATTGTTCAAATAAAATGCTTCACACTCTGAATATTCTCCTGGGATAGCATTCTTTCTATGTCTTAGGAAACTTAACAGTCTAGGCAGCTTGCTTCTCCAGCACTCCACTCTATTGGCGTCTGGTCCTTTTCACTGTTACCACTTAGACAAACTTTTACAGTCTTGGTCAACTTCTCTCATCTCCAACATGGGATAACTATCGCACCTAGTTGACAGATATGTCCAGTTCAACAGAGTAAAGCACAGAGAGCCTGGCACACAGGAGTTGCATAAAAGCTAATCATAACAAACGCTGGTGCTTCAACTGTCACTTAGCACCTAACAGTAGCTCTGGGTGTTGTTTCTGAAGATGTTCAAATAAGAACTGTATGTGTTCTGGCTGCTTTTATGACAGCTTGACACGACGCAAGTCAGAGTTGTTTGGGAAAAAGGAACCTCAATAGAGAAGACAGCCGTATAGATTATAGTTCATTTTCTTGATTGATATGGGAGGGTTCAGCTCACTAGGGGTGGTGCCACCCTTGGGTGCTGTAAGCAGGCTGAGAAAGCCTCCAGGAATAAGTCAACAGAGAGCAATTCTTCCTGCATGGCATCTGTGTCCAAGTTCCTCAACTGCATGACTTCCTGCCCTACAGCAACAATGGTGGACTGTTGTAGAAGTGTAAGCTGCAGTGGTGTTCTATTGTAGGAATAGAAATCCAGCTAAGACAGTGTTGGAAGAAACTGATGGACATTTCTCTAACATGCATTTAAACACGGACTATAGTTTGAAACTGTCCTCAGGTTGAAACTGTAATTTATCCACCTAGTGCTTTTGTGAACATGAATATTCTCATTTCACAAAATATGCTTTTTGCAAATTAAAACAAGGTTTATTATCTGATCTGTTTGAATGCTGTATGCTCTTACCTAACATACTGTGATAGACTTATTTGAGATACGATTCCCATTGTTTTTAATTTATGCCTACTAAATGTGCCCAAATACATGGTCAAGTATTATTTGTTTTGGGATGAAAACTGCTGCTGTAGGTGGACCTCCCAATCCAGTGAGCAATCTTTGTGGGCACTAGGTCTCTGGGATTGACTTGGAAGATACCCTGCTAGTTTTCTGAAGAGGACTAACTTAACTACCTATAGAAAATTACACATGGAATTAAGTTATCAACAAGTCTATAATCACTTATTAAATCCGGTAAATCTAGAAGTCGGCATCTTTTGCTGTATGTGTGTGCACATAATTATATATAAGTAAAGTTACATAAGAGACAAGCCGGACAGGAATTGAGCTCTGGTGGAACGTGTGCTCAGCATGCACAAGGCCATGCTTCAATCCCCAGCACCACATAAAAGAGAGAGAGAGAGAAAACCAAATATATATGTACAACTATGTTACCAGAAAGTAGGAATCCTTGAAGATCACTTTTCTCTTCATTCTCTCTCACTAACATCTTACTGTTTATGTAGAATTCAAATGGGAGAAATTACTGCAATTTACTTTAATTTTCAAAATTATTTAGTATGTCTGAGTCACAACAATCTAAATTTTACATATATATGAATCAACAATACAGGTGTTTTATATTTTCAAGCAATATTCACTATTTTTACAAGATAGGGAAAATAAAATTAATATCTTCAAGGTTCTACTGTCCAATTTTCAGTTCTTAAGGTACATTATTTATCACATAACTCAAAATCCAGATCCGGTGCAGCAAATAGGTTTAAATTACAACATTTCCTCTGATGATTGATTCCCTGTGATTCCCAGTTCTGTGAAGGATCATCACTCACAGAAAGTCTTAGCACTGGCTTATGCAAATGTTCCACAGGGGTGTCCTGTGCACGACGATCTTCAGCAAGCCCCACAGTGCTCACCTCACTACTGCTGTGGGCACTGTATCTCTGGGGTTGACTTTGAGGACACGTACATGATGGTGTCTGATTTCTTACAAGCTCCTTTTCCAAATTTGCTTGCAGTTTCTCTCCCTCCTTTCATTGTTGTTGAAAGCTCTGACTCTGCAGTTAACCTACAAGCATTAAAGCATATATTCTGAATTCCAGTATGGTCAAGGGAAGAAGTAAATGCCTAGTAGAGCGGGCCTCCCAAAAGGGAGTGTTATTTTATGTACACAGGACAAATAACTATAGTAGACTCCATTCGGAATACTAAATGACTGTCTCTAAAAAGATTTTTATGTCAATAGGCTTAGTTTTTTTTTTAAATGTTTAATAAATATCTTTAAATTTGATAAAAGGTCAAATAAATATCTTTAAATTTGATAAAAGGTCAAGCAATGCCTGAGTTAAGGTATTAGGTAAAAGAAGATACACATCATAAGAACAAAGAATACAAAATTCAAGATGCTAAAGCATTATTTTTAGATGAACACCATATACAAAAAGTTAGTAAGTACAACATGAAACCCAGGCCACCCAAGCAGATGTCTATCTTGGACAAGAAAACAGAAAAGCAAACAAATAAAAACACAGCAGATGTTTAAATAAAAATCTTGCCAGATGTGGTGACACACACCTTTAATCCCAGCCCTAGGGAGGCAGAGACAGGCATATTTCTGAGCTCAAGGCCAGCCTTCTCTACAAAGTGAGTTCAGGACAAGTTGGGGCTATACAGAGAAGCCCTGTCTCAAAAACCAAACAAATTCTTAATGTAAGACCATTCATTAAGCGAAGACAGAAAGTATAGTATTTCAGCTCTCAACGAAGCCCATCTGTATTGCCATGTGTTAAACTGAGGAATATGCAAATGGCTGGAAATGTTTCAAGTTGGTAGATGGACTTAAAAACACTAAAAAAGTTGTTCTGTGGTATTTTCTTGTGCGTCTATGTTTTTTAAGCAGACAAAAAATTTCTAACGTGCAATTTGAGTCCATTAGCAACACTCCATTTATGTAATGTTTCTCAAGCCACGTAGGGCAGAAAAAAGGAGATGACAGACATCAAGGTGCAGCGGCCATTGGAAACCACCTAGAGACACAGTCAATCACAACTTCACACACAGCAGGCAGCGCCTGCTAAACCCCTTCTAGAACTGCTTGAAACTAGGTGTAGGTGCTAAAATATCAAGTTTTCATTTCATGTGTCATATAAGCATAATTTTAAAAAATTCAAAAGAATAATACAACAGTAGTGGCTGATTTTTTTCTCTCAGTGAATATTCAATTAGTCGCTTGAAAACGTAAAACTCCAGGAAGCATACTAGGAAGCCCTTTGGTATAGGTGTGCTGCCTTGCTATTCAGCTAAGTGTCTGATTCTGCACCTACTCTTTGATTCACGTGTGCCTGCCTCTCCCTCCCATTAGTCCCTAAGGATGATTTTGCTTCTGTTTTCAAGTCACATGCACATGCATGTTTTATGTACAGATAAAATCCAGGAGACACAAATGAGAGAAACATGCACTATTTGCCTGAGATTGGCTCACCCACCAGCTTTGTTGCCTCCGTGGCAGACAAAGTTCCACTGTGTATATATCCACAATCCTTCACCCATGTGTTGCTGGATGTCAGGTCATTTCCTACTGTCCTGCACACCATTCACTTTTACCCTCTTACCTCAATTAGCTTTACTATCTTCAAGGACAGCGCCCTTAAAACGTTCCCTTCCTTCACATACCACCTGATACTTCCTTTTAGTCACAGACTCAATTACACATTAACTGGAAGCTTTGAAGTTTTGGAATAAAAATGAAGCTAAATTAGCTTTGATATTTAAAAACGTCAAGTAGGCATCAAAGCCCATTTCTGAAGGCTTAGTATAAATATCAAAAACCGTAAGAACTTTTACCTGTTCTTACCCAAAACTGTCTTAGACTACTGAAAAGTCATTTGAGAAAGTTTTTCTTTCATATCTTCCTGAACCGAGAGAAAAAACAATAGTACATTTATTCTACCCAGCAAAACACTCAGGTATGCTGGGCTGTGCTGTTTCGGTTTTGTGGACTAGGGAAGTGTAACTGCCTAGAGTCACTCGCCCTTCGGTGCCCTTCTCTCCTGCAGTCACCTCAGATAAAACTGTAGGTACAGGGCACACACTGCCAGGAAAAGAGAAAGAGTGGCGTGGCACAGCCCAGGCGGTGGGAGGAAAGATGGAGAAGACTGACAGCCAGGCACGACACACTGACCTGGAAGAGCTGGGGGTGTTCCCACTTTGCTCACGTAAGGCCTCGGCATTGGCTGGACCATCCACAAGCTTTACACGTCTCTTCTCCTTCTCAGGCTGCGTATCCAGAGGCGGGCTCTTTTGAGGAGAGAGGCTGACTGACTGAATGATTGAAGATGCTGGCTGTTCCCTCTGCATAGTGTTATTATTTAAGCTATTAAGGCAGGGCTCCTCCTCTCTCTGAAGGGGTAGTCTAGAAACTTCTCCAACAGAACTGACAGCAGGTGTTTCTTCTGGGGTAGTTATATTCAATGGCAGCACCTCACGTCTCTTTTTCAGTACGGGTACTTCAATTTTCTCTGAGAAGAAAAAAGTTATTAAACTCTTTTATAATATATATTTAATTATTGTATCTTTTAAAATATTTTTAAATTTTCATATAAGCATATATTTATTGCATGTTGGGAACACTACACATGCACCTCCTGTCCCCCCAATCTTGCTGCTAGCCCCCTCATTCTCCTAGTCAGCTTCCCTTCTACGTTCTTGTACTGTCTTTCACCCCAATCTTTTGATAGACACCCTTTGCTGGTTTTGTTTCTGTGGTCCAAGAACTCCAGGCTTTATCCTCATTGAGCTCCAGCTCTGGCCCTACACAATCTTGTAAGGCCATCTATTACTTTTTCCTGTAAATTCTCTGATATGTGCAGCTCTAGAAATGCTCAGATGTGCTGGTGGGAGCGGAAGGTCTAGTGAGATCTCCGGCAGGTGAAGCAGCAGTGGAGAACTCAGGAGACTTTGTGTGGCACCTTCTCTGCACTTCAGTCTTCAAGACTGCTTCACTCAGTACTTCCTGTAGAATGGGCTGAAGAAGGCAGCTGGACCCTATAAAAGTGCATTCAGAATCTGGCCACTTCTAGGACGGGTGTCTCCCCAGCCCAACCGCAGCCTGCCTCACAGCCTGCCTCACAGCCTGCCTCACAGCCTGCCTCACAGCCTGCCTCACAGCCTGCCTCACAGCCTGCCTCACAGCCTGCCTCACAGCCTGCCTCACAGCCTACACATCCTTCTCTCATGGCCACCCTATGTGGCCTTTCATTTCCAAACTCAAAATATTTGCGATCTGAGGTACTTCAGCACTCCTGCCTCCGATTAGTCTGCACTGCTCCTCTGAATCACCCAGACCCCCAAGCCCGGGTCTGTGGTGGGCTGGCAGCCCTTTGAAATTCACAATGGGTAACTGTTAACAGGGGAGCCTACTGGAATCACGGCAAAGGAAGAAGTCTTTTAAAAACTATAAGAATCTTCCTATTGTCAACAATCTCCCCCTAGTGGTGAGAGTTACTAGAGTTCACAGAAATGATCTCAATGTTAGGCAAAGGGAACCTGAGCAAGAACCCTAAAACTAAAACAGGTTAACACAACCTTCTGAGGAGGGGATGGGGTCAGATTACAGCATTCGGTTTTCTTAATACGGACTTTTTTTCAGTTAAATCACAATACATCCACTGTTTGTAGTATATCAGCTACAGAGACTGTATGGGTAAGCTATTTTCTGTAGAGTTAGAATTACTGTATCTCCTGTATCAAAATGTTTCTCCTTAAAAACAGAGTTCTTGGGCCAGTCATGATGGTACACTTCTTTAATCCCATCACTTAGCAGGCATCAATGGTAGGATTCCTGTGAATTCAAAACTAATCTGGTCTATACAATGAGTTCCAGGCTAGTGGGAGTCTGTTTCAAAATTAGATAAATATACATAAACAAACAAATCCAAGATGGATGGTAAGAGAAGATGGCAGAATCTGTACTTTCATCAAATACCTTTCCAGAGTTTGAATGGCCATGCACTTAAAACACCTCACAGAGCTCAGAAAACCAAAATACAAAAGCAAGATAGTCAAGACTCTGAATAGACGCAGGCGTGTGCGTACATGTGCACACACACACACAACTGAACTATGAAAGGTCCTCCGTGACTGTGATCCCCTTTCACCAAACCACTAGGGCATCCTGCACAGAATTCAGTGAATTTGCTTAAAGAGGAGGTCATGGGTCTTTCCTGATTCCTATGTGGAGTCTCACTCCTGCATTGGCCCACAAGGAAGATGACAGGGGCTACTATGCCCCAAGCCAGCCGAGAACAAGAAGAAATGCGCAAACAGGAATTAACATCCATACTCTGCAGTGGCTCCTCGTCCCTGCCAAACATCCCAGACAGACTACATATAGACTCCATACTACTGGAGGCACAGTCCACATGGCCTTTGGACTTGTGTGATTGGCTCTCTCACATGTGCCGGGTGGATACTGTACCAGTCACAGAGCTATCACAAAAGTGACAGCTAACCTGTGCTGAGGGTGACCTCTAAATGCTGAAGTGGAATGTAAGAAGTTGGTCTGCTGAGAACTACAAAAAACAAACCAAAACCACCATCACCAAAACAATGAACTAGAAGTCACAAACACAGATGGCGAGGAATATGATAATGAACACCTATTTCATGAGTCCATAGGTGTAGTTAGGGACGGAGAAAGCTTGTCAGCAATGAAGACAGCAGGAGAAAAAGGAGGAAAGGCCTACCAGAAAACAGAGCAGGTTGGCAGCACCACGATCTTAATGATCACCACTTACCTGGACGCGGTAGATTACATCATCTAATTAAAAGACAGAGTGAAGGTTGAAGGGATTACAAAAAGAGGAACAGAGGATGCTGCCAATATGAGTCTCATTTCATCTGCAAGGATATGCAGAGGCTGAAAATTAATGAATGAAAAATGTAATCCACACGGAGACCAGAAGAAAGTGGGATATTTATGTCAGGTCAAATAAAGTTCTCATCAAAACTCTGAGATTAGGACATTACAGAATGATAAAGGGGCCCATCAAGTCTATAGCATACGCATACACATACACACAACACATTAATACAGCTCTCTGCATTAGAGAGACAACAGGTAAGTAACACCTGGGGATGGCAACACCTATTTAAGGCAATGAAAAACCCAGACAGAAAACCAGCAGGCATTCTGGATTTAAAGTACACTCCAGGAGCTAAAAGAAACTTATAGACCATTCTATTCAACAGCTGCAGAATGCATTCTTCTCTACCACATATGAAGATCACATGTTAGGGAAAAAGAGTCTGAACAAAAACATACAAACATTTGTTTTGGTGGGATCCCAAACCACGGTTCTATCAACTATCTTTCTCTGACCCCAAGGAAACTGTGGAGGAACACTGACCAACAGAGCTGAACAAAAAGGTGGGGATTAACCTGACACAGCTCCACGTTCACAAAACCAAAACACTTGACAGGGAAAGGACAATATTGCCAATGAATGGTACTGAGAAAATACTAAACACCTCATGTCTCATATGACATAAAATCAGTGAAAAATAAACTGACCACTAAATACAGTATCTGAGACTGTGGAGACACTAGAAGAGGCAGGGGGAGTGCCACATGACTGCTCGAATGAGGACCTTTTAGAGTCCCCAAGAAGCAGAAGTAATAAAAGCAAAAATAAACAAAATGATATCAAACTAAAGCTTTTCTGTAACAGTAAAGGAAATAATGAATGGAAGAGAAGTTGGCCAATTATATGCCTAATAAAACATTGATATCTATAGAAACTTATAAAAACCCAGAAACAAAATACCTCAAAACAATCTGGTTTTTAAAAAGAGCAAAGTACGAGCTAAAATTGGTTTAGTGGGCAAAGGTGCTGCCCCGTGAGCCTGTTAACCAGAGTTGAAGCTACAGGAACTATACAGGGTAGAAGAGAAGCACCTTTCCAATGTTGCCGACTGATCACCACACACACAGTGATGAGCACACATCACACACAGGCACAGGCTCACATGCAGTAATCAAAAACACGTTTAAAAGACATACACTACGTGATCTCACTCACCTGGGAGCTCTAACAGCATTCTGACGGTAGTCAACACAACAGTGTATTTCAGATAAGGAAAGAATCTTGAATGTTTTTACAACAAAGAAAGGGTAAAAGTTCAAGATACTAAACTCAAACCATGAGCAAGTAGTTCTGAGATATAACTAAAGTGATGGATATTAATTACCTTGATTTGATTATTACAAAATATATACATGAATGGAAGCATCACATGTACCCTAAGAATGTGTCCAGGCACTATATCAGAAGAATGTGGGGTTGGGAACATAGATAGTTCTTAAGATCAAGACCACATCTTCGCAGCCTTTCTGGTGGTGGGTACCAAGGATGTGTGACTAATTTCTGGTCCATAGACAGACAACTAAAGAGCCTAAATCCTAACACGTGCAGTATGTCACCAGTCCTGGAATGCTCCTCCAGTGGTTCACTAGAGGGGGGTAGGGAGGGAGGAGAGACGGGCTAAGACGCTGAACCTAAGCCTTCTTAGTCCTTCTGTAAGCAAACTTAGCTGGTTTAGTTCTCAGTATCAGCTCCTTCAATAAAACGAAACTCTTTGTCCTGTGTGTGATCATAAGCATCTATGACCCCACGCAGGAGGCAGAGTAAAGAAGGTCAGGAGTATGAGACCAGCCTGGGCTGCACAGTGAGACTCTGCAATCTTTTAAGGAAGAAACTCAAGGTCTTGCTGTGCGGTATGATGACCTAAGATATCTTAAGAGAAAACATTATTATGTTCATGTTTATGTACCCAGTTCTCTTAATTTCCTTACACATTTGACAGCTGAACTTTACTACAGATATATGATCACAAGTTAGTTTATAAGGAGGGACACAGGTAAAAAGCTACAGAACATGCCATGATCTGAAAGGCAAAGGCCCAGGAAGCACACACCTTCAGGCTCATACTTCAGCTTTAACTCATCCAGCTGAGCTCTCAGCTTTAGATTCTCGCTTTCTGAAAGCTGCAGGTGCCTTTCATTGGCAAACAGTTTCCGCTCAATATCCAAGGCCCGCTGGCTCTCAAATAACGCCTTCATTCTCTGTATGGACAGTTCGCCTTTCATGCCTTCGCTTTCTTTGCTACGGTAACAAAAAAAGAGAATTTAAGAATATTCAAATAATACACGGCACAAACATGGTAGAATAAATCTTGTGTATTTAGAAGGCATTTTTCTGAGTTTTTAGTAATAAAGAAAAGAAACAATTGAAGTCTTAGCAATGCACCCCCCCACACACACACACACATAAACATAAGAATTTCATGGATTCTTTAAAGGAAACAGGGGAAAAGTATTTTTCCCCAAATGCACACATACATATATTTCTTTAAGCTTTGAATTACATGAAATTTATTCTTGAATTTTGATGGAGAAACTTAAGAGTTCTTTTCACTTAACAATCCAAATGTTAAACACACAAAAAAATGCATGTTTTATATAAATTCATACACTATCCAAGGATATTTTATTGACTTTCCTGGAGATTTTGTTATTTTGTGACAAAAAGAAAATAGTCAGTAGTACTATTATGAGCAATCAAAGCCCTTCATGTTTGTATTCAGATCCCAAACACTTACTTTAACTTATCAAGCTTTAGCTGAAGTAAATCTGCATAGTAAGTGCTGTCTTCTAAAGTACGAGGGCTGGCTGATGTGGAAGGCTGAGATTCCATACTTTCATATAAACTCTAACAAAAGCAAAAAAATCTTATTACACAGAGCAGACAGCAGGCTAGGTTTGCTGTAACAGCAGCAGCCACCACTAAGAAATGATTAATTTCCAGCCAGCAAGCTAAGACCTCCATCCCCTCTTAACTCACCTGCCTTCTGGGGTAGGAGAACAAGGAAAGTCACTTAATGTGACACAGGCATAAAAGTAACTCGTTCAATTCTGGAGCTAAGACTTCCCACTATACCAGTCTCCCAGGCCCCTCCACACCCTTTTAGAATGGACGCAATGACTGCCTGTTAACCTCTGGACTTTAGAGGAAAGCTATACAGTGGCAGATCACGGAGAGGAAATCCTTGATGTTAATTTTGGTATTCCTTCACCCCCAATACTGAAGAAAATTCTTCGTATTTCTCTGGGGGAGAGGGAAAATTTATTTAAAAATTTGCAAACAATTTTAGAGACTGTAAAACCCCAACTCTCCCTGATATCAAAATGCACTTTTCAAAGTACAGTGCTTAATCAATGAAGGCACAGCTCTGCCCAGTAACACAGTATACATGTAACAAAACTGTCATCTTTTCAACGGTTTTCTAAGAAATGGAAATAAAACTAATATTTAATGAGTGCTGGCCACAATACAGAATGCTTAAGGGGTCATTAACAGACGCAAATCTGTTACTTACATAAACTTGACAATTTCACTAGAAGCTTAATGAAAAGATGCTAATGCTCCCTAAGCCAATCTAAACAAAACTGAAAACCTGTAAATGTAATAAAATCCTACAAAACAACACCAAATAGTTTTTTCTGTGTGTGTGCATCACACAAGAGAAAAGCAAACGTGTAAAAGTAACCAGAACACTGTGAAGAAAAAAAAAATAAGCAAACTAAAGTCTGAAAATAAAAATACACACTACAAAATCTCTTTAACTTAAACAGTAGAGTGTTGCTTAGAGAGGTCAACCAATACACAGGAAATGTTGAAAGAGTCATGCGCATAGAGAAATGTGTTATGAATAAACCTGGCTTCTCACCGGGGCCAAGTTTAACAAATGATGCCGGGACTGAGCTCGCACCATACACACAAGACCGAGGTCAGACTGCTGTGAGCTTAAAAAGAAACGTAAATATTGGCTCAGCGTATACGGAAGCTGAAGTTTAACTGCATAATAAACTACAGGAGCTAAGAATGCAGAGAGATTCAATTTAAACTTTGGTTATATTTTTGAAAAGATGCTACATATACCTTAAATTTCTCCAGATTTTTAATTTCATCTAAAAGGTGTTTTATTTCACCGTTCTTCTGTTCCAACATGGCAAACAACCGTTCCTGCTGCTCAAAATCCGTCTGAGATCCCCTCATCCTCAGCAACGTGGAGATTTGCAACTAGAAAAATAATCACCCCCAAATCAACACCAAGATCCTGGTCAGCACACTTAGGGTACAATCCCAGTCTGAATTTAACCTGGAAAGTAAACAGCTCTTTTTCATCTCAATCTGAAAACATCTTCATCAAAAGTTTTGCTGTGGGTAACTTTCAAGTACTTATCTGACTACTTTTTATGGTACCTGAAGTCCTTAACATGATATTTATGTGTCTGTGGCATGTACATGAAACTACATGTTGAGGTCTGGCAACACGACACCCAGAGAGCCCAGGAGCCTGGCCAAATCTTGCCTGCTCCTCATCACTTGAATTAACACTGCAGGTCTACTGAGATTTTTCTAAAGTTTATAAGTGGGAAAATGATTAAGTTACTCACAGCAATCAACAACAAAGAGAGCTAAGTGTTTTGGTGCATGTTAGGTCAGGACAACTCTAACAGGCAGGTTTTGGCCATCACCTTCCCACTTACACATGAAAACCAATACCCCATCTCAGGTAGCTCACCTGACTCCCAAGTTTACTGATTTCCTCTTGCTTTGGTAAAACACGCGCCGAGGGAAAAGGAGGGAGCCTTTCTAGTAAACCATTACTCCCCTAGACGCACTGAGCACAGGGAGGAGGGGCCAGATCCAAAGACTGGTACAGCCACGACTGTGGCTTTCTCACTGCTATAAGCTTTTCCATAACCCCTCTCTCACTCAGGTGGAATGGGAAAATGCAGACAGAGAACTATAACGTAGACAGTCCATACTGACTTAATAAGCTGGAGGGATAAGGGGCCACGGGTAGTACAGTTTTCAAGAGAAAATAACTCTTCATGTGAGGGCTGGTGGGCAAGTCAAATCTAGAGGAAGTAAGAAATAGTGTTACGCTCAAGAACTGTGCTATGCACAAAGTTTTAAAAAACTACTTCTCATTCCAACTGGACGAGAGGACCCACTGTCTACCCAGTGAGTCAGTGAATAACCACTAAAGCAATTTGCAGCTGCCTTCCCAAGGTGATTTTTAAAATATAAAATAAAGAATCATGCAATTCTGCACACGATTACAGACGTATACTTTCTGAAGGAAATTCTTTTCTATACATATTTGCTAAGACAAAGCCAGTTTGAAGCCTTCACTAGTGATGAGTCTATACCTTCATTTTGTTCATCTGCTCTCTGGTGAATGCGTTTTGCTTCTTCATTGACTGATATTTGACTTTCATCAAGTTCAACTGGCGTTCCATAGCCAACCTTCGATCTTCTACCTGGAAAATATTAATGTGCTTGTTCTTCTAGTAAATGAAATGCCCATCTAGTCATGTTGGTCACGAGAACACTTGCAAAGTACCTCTGCAAACAGGGAATTTCCTTTACTATTTGGATCCAAAGCTTGCTGAAGTGCGTGACCCAATTGCACCTGAAGATCTTGATTTTCTGCGCGAGCTTTCTACATTGATAAGAAAACAGCTTCGTTAATGGAGAGCAACAAGGGGATGCCTAGTTACTAACTATCAGGCTGCACCCTGGCCGTACCTCCAAGGCGTTATAATACGACACTGCCTCCTTCTCTCGCTCTTCTTTCTCGTCCTTAAGCCGCTCTACCTGATGCATTAGGGATGTACTCAAACACTCCAGATGCTCTTGTTTGAACTGCAGTTCATTCACCTCCTCTTTGAGAGCAGTCTATTCAACAGGGATCATACAAGAGTTCTCTTCAATAATCACGTACAGAAGTTTATTCATGCAATTGGTTCCCACCTCACATTAAAACAAAACCATTCAAGGTTGACAAGTACATTTTAAAATGTTTTTAATTAATGAATTTTTTAGCATAGCCAGTGAAAAAAATACCTTGGAAATAGCCCCCCTTTCCTTTGAAGTTTGTATTATCAACAGTTAAAATGAAAAAACTTTATTATCTTTTAATCTCCACTGTGTTAACATTTCTATGACCCAAACCAGTATCAGAATTAAAGCCTATAAAGCTCCAGTTTCCATAATGTAAACTCTGCCCTAAGTTATCATAAAATAGAAAACTATTTGATGAATGAGTTAATCTACCTGAGAACTCTGCAGAGCACTTTTTGGTTACATCAAAAACCATTTCAGTCTTCAAACTAGTTCTTAAGAACAAGTCTAAGAACTTGCAGAACTTTCCTACAGTAAAATGAGAAAGCACCTTAGATTTAAATTACCTTCACTTTTTCCATCTCACTCAGCTCAATCTGAAGAGCCAGCACCTCTGAAGATACGCTATTGAGCACGCGCTGCTCAGACATTAGCCGGAGCTCCTCCGATTTGTGAGCAAGAACTTCCTCTTGGTGATCCAACTTCTGTCTCAGCTGCTTTTCACTTAGCCTTGCTTCATCTAGCTCTGCTTTCAGCTTTTCTAACTAAATCAAAAAAGGAGAGATTCACAACCTTTGACCTCAAGGTTCCTTCCTGAAAACTGTACTTAAAGAGTTTACCCCTGATTTTCCAGATTCTGCTCTATAGAAACTCCCTTGGATCTGAGTGACAGGAGCAAAGCAGCTCTCCCTCCCTCCCACCCACAGTACTGGGACCTGAACACAGGGTCTTGGGTTTTCAAGTCAAACATCTCTCACCAAATTACATCCCCACCCACAAAGTATTTTTTAAAAGTGACCTATATCGTTCTATAATTCGGAAATAACCATGCTATCTTCCAAGTAGACTTGGTTTTCTTAGAAGTAACTGAAGGTGGTATAACCAACCACAGGACAGCTGTAAAGAATGGGAAGTGGTCCTCATCCCCAGCCCTTAAGAAGAGGCATGGGTAATGATGTAAGCAGGTAACCTGGTTAGAAGCCCAGTGGTGTGATGATGGTGTGGATTACAGGGACACGACCTACTGTGAGATTCAAGGACAGATAAAGTGAGAAACAGGAGAAAGATAATATGTAAACCTTGGGAGTTTTTTTTTTTAAAAGATCTTACTTATTATATACACAATATTCTGTCTGCATGTCTGCCTACACGCCAGAAGAGAGCAACAGATCTCATTATAGATGGTTGTGAGCCACCAGGTGGGTGTTGGGAATTGAACTCAGGATCTATGGAAGAGCAGCCAGTGTTCTTAACCTCTGAGCCATCTCTCCAGCCCAACCTTGAGAATTTTAAAACAAATGGTTTGAGAATATTGGCAATACCATTTTTTAAATTTACTCTTCCTTCTATAAAAAGGCCATCTTTATAATTATCTTTGCTTTACCTAGTCCCAAATATTTCCTCTATCATATCTGCTTAAGTAATTAAGGCTACTGCTTATTCCATGAAGGAATAAAAACAAGGATACATCATTTCCGGTTATCCGTGTCCCAAATCAGATTGGCTGCAAACAGGATTACTACCTGTCAGAGCCACAGGGAAAATGATTCTATATTACACAAAAGCATTATTTACTTAGATATGATTTTTACCAATACCATTATTCAAAATGGAAAAACATGTTGTAGCCTAATGAAAAATTTTATGTGGAAATAGACATGGAACAGTAAAAGACATTATATAAAATACTAAAAATTGAAAAACAGACATCTGAGAAAATAGGGCATTACAAAATCTTATCAAGTTTTCATAGAGTAGGATCTGAAAAAAAAAAAAAATCGGTACAAATTCCATATGAAGAGAAACATAAGCAGAGCCCTAGATTTCTTAGAGATAAATTGAAGGCATAGGGCAGTTGGAAATTCTGAGAGTGAACAGGTGCTCTCTAAAAGATGCCTACTCTGGTTTACAGTGGAGCCAGGATATAAGGAATCACTAGACCACAGAGTACTAGGGTTTACTGTCCAACAGCTTCAGTTCAAATAGCAGCTGGTTTCTAGTTCTTATTTTGTTCAATTTCCTCAGTTTGCCTAGCCATTAACATCCTTGTCTGTCATAATGGAGATAAGATTACATCTCACAACGTTCTTTTGAGAACTGGATCTTGCAGATTTTTTTTCTTCCATCCATACACTATGAAGTTTCACCTCTAAAGCACATTAACTCACAAGACAGCACTGGCTTATATGCAGAGTAGCAGCACATTACTAACAGCTGGAACTGCTACAGGACTAGTTGATTATCTTACAAGGTGAATGACATCACATGGTATAAGAAAGCCATACTGGTCACCAATATTACAAATACTCCAATACTAAATTTAAATAATTTCATGTCATTAGAAGGCTAATATGTATACAAATTCCTCTATTTCTTAGTGTTTCCAATCAGAACACTAAGATAGAGAAAACTTGGTTTTGGCCATTTTGCACAGCTAGTACTTAAGCAACCCCCCCCCCCCCCCCCATACTTACAGATATCTATACAAACACAAGATACTTTGCTGGGATACATGGATGCAAACCTTAATTTTCAGGTCGTTCACTTCCTGCCTGTGGCTTCTGTTCATCTGCATCTCTAACTGCTCCAGCTGCATGCTCTGTTGTTGCTTCAGAGCTTCACACTCACAGTTCAAACTTTCTAACATTCGACTCTTGAGCTCAACCTCTCTTTGAAGAGCATACTTCTCTTGGTTAAAATTCTGAAAGCACATTTATTGCATTAAAAACTTAAATCATTAGACATTAGTTAGCATCTTAAACTGGCTCATAGCTGTTTTGTTACTGTTATCCGAACAACAACCACCTGTCAAATTGAGAATAGCATAGTTATTTTATTCTTTGGGGGTGTGGGCGGGGTCACATGCATGTTCATGTGGGGAAGCACACATGTATGTGTGTTAGTGTAGGCCAGACAATCGCCTTAAGTGTTTTTCCTCAGGCAATGACCATCTTATTTTTGGGATAGAATCTCTCATTGACCCAGAACTTGCTGCTAAGTAAGCTAAGTGAAGCTGCGAGTGAACTGAGCCCCAGGGAGGCACCTATTTCTGCCGCTCCTGTGATGGCATTGATAAGCATTATCATGTTGATTTTTTAAGTATGGGTTCTGGGACCTGTACTCAGGCAAACATTTTACCAAATGAGCGAGCCCAACCCTGCTATCAGCCTTAAGGAACTCCAAAAGGTGCATTTGGAGGCCTGAAAACACTCAAGGTGCTGGTCCCGGGGAAATTACCAACTTCTGCTTTCTAATCAGTGGTCTCTGATACCCTGTAAGTAAGCAGCGGAAATGGTAATGGAGAAAGCACTCTCTGGATTCCAAATCAAGATCCCTCAAACTGACGTGATAAGGCTTTCCTAAAAAACTCTTGCCCTTGGCAAAACATTGACCAACCAGCAGCAAGCCAGTCTTTTCTCAAGCTCATTAAAAACTAGGAATTTAACTAATTATTAAGAAAGTACAATAACAGAATCTTTCCAAAATTAAAATCCACTTGACAGACAGCAAGACAAAGTACAGAGACCTTTGGAAGCACAAGACCAGAAACAGTTGTAGCTGCCTCACAAAGACACTCAGCCAGCTGTCCATTCCATTCCATGACTTAAACAGCTAGCAAATGTGTCAGATAACAAATCCAGTAATAACTAAAAAATGGCATCTACCCTCCAAATCAATCTAGATAAACACATCTTTAAAAACTGTCAGTTACCACGAGTAGTACTGAGGGCTAGGGCAAGCGAGCCAAGAGAGCCCCAAATACTATATGGGTGACCAAGGGGAAATTTAATTCTACTTAATAGTCTGCAAAGAATCCCAAGAGTTATGAGGGGATCCAAAGAAAATCTCTGATGTTTATGCCTTCAAGTAATATGCATATGCCACATTCTTAAGTCAGCCCAACACAGAGACTCCAGGACAGCTAAGAATTCTTTTCAAGTGCACAGCATAATTCTGACTAATATAACCCTTATTTTGTAACCACTGAGTAGACTTCCCATTATGGCATGATCTACAAGATGGAATGTTTTACGAGAGCATATGTCACCATGATTAAGAGGCAATGTGTAATGTCCAGATGGCAAAGGATGATACACAGGAGAACATGGGAGGCCTTTGAAGAGGAGAATTTCTGAAGGAACTAGTGTATGAACAGATTGTTCAAAGCTGCAGTAGGAAATACTCATGGATGCCAGATGTCATGCTGCACAGAATCTAAGGGAAGCATGTTCAAAGTCCTATTGTGTCAGGTATCCAAATTCCAGCAGAGGACCAGACTTCATTTGCATCTTATCTGCAGGAGTTACATTCCAGAACCCCAGCCTTGATGCCTTGGATCATCAAACAGTAGCGAACCCTACAAATACCATGCAGTCTCCCATTTGTAGTATTTATCCTGACAAAATTTAATTTTAAATTTGGCACAGTAGGAAATTAATGATACAACCAATAATAAAAAGAGCAGTTAAAAAAGTTATGTGTCATTTGTCTCTCAAAATCTTATTGTTTTTATGATGTGAGATAGTGTAACACCCATGTGAGAAGATGAGGTGTGGCCAGTGTAAGGCACAGTGACACAGTGTTACATGACTATCGACCTTACAAGGCATCAAGAGGAGAATCATCTGCTTCAGGTATCCCAGACAGTGATTCATGTCCCAGGTAGGATGCAACCACTTCAGTTTTATAAATTATTTACACGTGGAATTTTCCATGGGCTATGTATGGACAACTGCACTGTGGAAAGTACAACTATAAGTGGGGGAGTGTGTTAATGTTCAGGCTAAAGGCATGTCAACTGCTTCAGTTCACTATCAAGGAAGGATAAGAACCTGAAGCTTATCAATCCCTATCTAAAGAAAACCAAAACAAGGAAGCTTTAAAAGCACTCAGATGTTTTTAGTAAGCATTATAATGTTTGATAATGGCAAGGTCTTCTTTACTCACTGCTTTGAAAAAACAGTGGGATGGATGAAGAGGAAAAATACTGACTTAACCTTTACTTTCAGAGTGTTACTTAAAAGGGATAATCGCCCATCTTTTTACTTGGATTTAAGGCCTCCCACCCCCTTCTACAAGATGAAACCCATACCTGACACTGTCAATAAGGCCAATAACCTGAGACTAGAGAGGTCATGGGCTCTAGTGGAAAATCTACAATTATTCTTCTGCTAGGTGAACCACTCCTAACCCACAGTTCAGTATATCACTCAACTCTCATCAGAGAGGTTCTTACAGCAAAAGGTTATTAACACAGAAACCTACAACGGCAGGGAGGGAGAGACTTTGAAATGCTCAGCCCTAATGTCTTATAGCATCCCTCTCCTCAAGGTTCTGAAAGCCACTTGGAAGAGGGAGCAGAAAGACTTTAAGAGCCAGAGGCAGTCAATGAGCTCAGGGAAACAGTTTTTCAGATACAACAGGGCAGATGCACATATAAACCCATAGAAACCATAACAGCACGTACAAGACCTTTACCAACTCCAGGCAGACAAAATTCCACCACAGAGGAAGGGAAGACAGCACAAAGTCCCACCTCCAACCAAGAAGCTATATGCAACTGACAGCTGTTGGGAGAGGAAAATCAGTTTCTTGAGTGGAGCAACACTGGGTGTATCGAGCCATACCCAGGAGAAATCAACCAACACAAAGCCGACCAGGCTGGCCTGAAACTCATTGAACTCTACCTGCCTCTGCCTCCCAGGTGCTGGAATTAAAGGTGCAGGCCACCACTACCCGGCCTGTTTGTTATTTAAAGATAGAGAAAAAACACGAAGTTGTGTGGGGAGGTGGAGAGAATCTGGGAAGGGTTGAGGGAGATGGGAAAAGAACAAGAATTATTATCGAAATAATACTGTATAAAAATTTCAAAGAATAAATGAAAACATTATAATAAAGCAAAATGACCCCCCCCACACACACACAAGCTCTTCTATTTTAAAGGAAACCTACATTTGGAGACGTATTTCCAAAACAAGTGTGACTTTATTGACTTTATTTCCACTCTGAGGTTTGTAATCTGTTTTATGCAGCGGCATTTTGCACTTACCAAGAACAGGAGTACTCAGAAAAATGTAAACTGCCTTTACTGATCTTTACCTGTTAGATTCAAATTTAAAATGCCAAGCATTTAGTTTTGGTAATAAACTGACTTAGTCATTTTAAAAAACATTTGTGTGCTAGGCCACAGGCGTCTCTCAGTGAATAAGCAGACAAAACTTCCTCTCATCCAGTTTGCAACTCTGGAGAGAATCAGCTCTCCAGAGAATTAAGAGAAAATTTTGAAACTTTACATTACAATCTGTGTTAGCTCTGCGGACACACATTTAACCAAAAGTCTAAGGTTGAGGACAGAATGAAGAAGCGTGCGTACAGGTCACTCGAAAAGAATAAAGCAGTATAGGAAGCCCAAAGAAAAGTGGTCTGAAATGTGACAAGTTAGGCAGAGGCCAAAGCACAGGGACACATACCCAAGTAAAGAGCTCAGATTCTGTTGAAGACGTGACAGGAAGCCCATAAGGTTTTCGGAAGGAAAGAAATATGACCTCCTGTATATTTCCCAGTGACCACTTGGACGGATAAAGCATAAGTGGGGTAAGTGGAATGAATGTCAGGATGTAAGCTGGCAATCAGTTAGAAGGCTACAGCAACTCGGGAGGGATGGAGATGGTCTGGCTACAGCAGCAGCCTCCCAGACAGATGCTTTGCTTGTGCTAGTTTTTGTTGCTTTTTTTTATCAACTAAGCACAGATCTAGACATATCTGGGAAGAGAGGATCTTAACTGAGATCATGCCTCCATAGGATTGACCTGTAGGTAAAGTCTGTGAGGCATTCTCTTGGTTAATGATTGATGTGAAAGGGCTCAGCTCACTGCGGCTGGTGCCATCTCTGGGCTTGTGGTGCTGGATAGTATCAGAAAACAGGCTGGCCAAGCCAGTGAGCAGCATCCTCCACGGCCTGCATCAGTTCCTGCCTCCAGGCTCCTCCCTGACTTCTCCGGATCAACCCTTCCCTCCCCAAGTTGATTTTTGGTCATAATGCTTCATCACAGTAGAGACCCCAACTAAGATATAAGCCAAGTCCTTAGATTTGTTAATGGATAGAAGGTGGGGCTTCTTGACTTCAGACTCAAGCAACTGGATGAATGCCAATCCGTTTACTAAAGCAAGAAACCAGTCCGTTGGCAGACCGGGAATGGGCTCTTTTTTTGTGTAGAGCTTGAGACGTCCATTAATGACAGGTGCTTGAAATACACCAATTTAGCCTTCAAGAAGAGGGATAGGCTTGGTGAAGGCATGTAAATAAGGCATTTAGATGGTTAAAGTATAAAAGAAGCAGGGTCACATAAGTAAAGAATAGACAAACAAAACCAGCCAGTAAATGTAGCAAGGGAAGCGAGCATTATTTGACTTTTCAAACTCAGAGCACCTGTTGGATAGAACACTGGAAATTCATCCAGTCCATTCTCTTTTTTCAATGGAGTAAGGAGTAAGAGTTAGGTCTTCAAAAAGGAGTGAATAGTTGTCAGACAGAACAAGTTTGCAATCCCTAAGCATATTCCTGTTCAGGTCCTACCTCAGTCAAGGTCATCACTTCCTCATGACATTTATCCAATTGATTTTGCAGTTCTGTCTGCCTCTCCAGTAGCTGTAAGCCATACTGCGCAGCTTTCAATCTTTCTTTCTCACACTCTTTGAGCTTGTTCCGAATATCTGTGATATCCGCGTCCATTCCTGCTTCTGTTCCCAGCCTACGGCAAAGAGAAAATGCAACTACTTGAGATGAGCTTGGAACTAAAATGTAGTGATGGCAGAGCAAGAGAAGAAAGACATAGTTTAACACTACTGTCATATAAAACCAAGGGGTTATTAGATCTTATTCCTGACTTGTAAGACACAGTAGGAATTGAGAAATGGCCAAACACTACAAAAATTGTGGAGGTAAACGGGAAGCCAAGAGCATATTATGATCTGGAAGCCAATAAGCAAAACTCCTTTAGGACGTGAGAATGGTGCTAAGTCACATTAGGTGAGAACTTGGAAACTGCCCACAGGATTTCAATTAGTGTAGATCACTGGCCCAGGGGCTGTTCTGTTAGAAAGCCTGACTGGGATAGATTTGACAGAGAATGGGGGGTGATACAAGAATGTGCGTAAATGACATAAAAATTAAAGTGGAGCTTCAAAGCCTCGTGCTCTAACCACGTCTTGGTCCAATCTCTCAAAAACACAACCTGCATAAAGCATTAAATTAAAAGTACACGTAAACCTGCAAAAAGCATTAAGACGTAAGCACGGTGGAAAACAGTTAACCTGATGCATGCAAAATATTACCGTTGCAAACTCTAAACACTGTCAAAATAAAAATGCTACAGTGAGAATCCATCGTGCAATGGGTTGCATCATTGACTAGGGTATGGGTACTGGAGAACTCAGACTCGGAGGCCACCGAACTGGATGTCAAGACTACCTAGCACCGGGGCGGAGAGCTAGGCTGTCCGACCGACCGGGAAAACGGCTCCAGGGACCAGAGGTTCGGGGAGAGCAGGGGTTTCGCCTGCGGCCGCCCGGTTCTCCCCTCCCGCCGCTCGCACTTACCTCCCTCCTCTCGTTTCCTGAATGCTGCAACCAGAGGTCTGTCCAAAAAGCACTGGGCGCCGGGATTCGTGACGCTAGATCCACCGCGGCACCGAAAAGCCGTCCCGTTCCCTGGGCCGAACCACTGCTGGGTCAGTGGCGGCGTTTCTTTTGAATCCAGTTCTCGCGAGAGCTCTCGTGTCTCACGAGATGTCTTGTCCAATCCGCGCCTCCGAGACGAAGGAGGAGCAACTTACTGGACCTGCGTGCTGCGCACCGAGACTTAGGTTTCTCCGTTGATCAAGTTTTTTTTTCCTGTTTTGTTTTGTTGGCAAGCGTCTGCTTTTTGCGTTGTGTTTCTGAGTTTTATTATTCATTTGCTGTCGTCTTTAGCAGCGACACTGTCAGTCCCACGCTGGTCTGCATGATCTCACCTCCCGTAGCTAAGGTGGCGTCTTGTCTCACCCGCGTCAGGACAGTGCCACATTCCACACGGATCCTCCCAGTTAGGCCCCGCAAACCGTCTTGCCAAGTCCGGGGCATCCTTCAGTTTGCACGGAGGCAAGCTAAGCCTCCCCCAAAGTAATGTGACCTGTCAAAGTAATACAACTGCTGTTGAAATGAACACCAGCTGTTCTGCGGTACAGCTGGAGCGCATCCGTGTTTAAATAGAAATGTCTTGTAAATATGCTTCATTAAAAATTTAAGCACTTGGAAATCTGGAAAGGTCTAGTACCTGGTACATGGCATCATTTCTTGTTTATCCAAGGACGTGGCTCTGTCTCTCATCGTCATGTTTTACTCATCTGAATCTTTCCTCCTCTCCCAGTAGACAGAGGGCCTGACGTGACTCCCATTGCAAAATTTAATCAAAACTTCCCTCACACCAGCCAACTACAACCTCATTTAATTTTTTTTTCTTAATAGAACAAAATGTCTGAGAAGGGTTTTTTACTATTCAGTTTCTGTTCTTATTATTACTAAGATGATGATGATTTTTGAGACAGGGTCACCATGAACCCCTGGCTATACTGGAACTTTCCCTCAGACCAGGTGGCCTTGAACTCACAGACGTCCTCTTTGTCTCCAAGTTCTGGGATGTTATAGAACATTAGATGTGTTACATTTGTTTATGCTCTGAAACATTTATGTAATGCTGCAAAGATGTGTTTTATGTTGCAATTGTTTAATTCTGTGAAGCTGTGTTACTTTGCTGAAAGTCCAGTAGGAGAAAGGATAGGTGGGGCTAGCAGGCAGAGAAACAGTAATCCTTCAAGTATATTTAGTCATCACTGAGTTCTTAAATGAAGCAAATTCTATTTCCTCTTTTATTTTTAAATTCCTTGACTGGGCTAGAGATCAGATAACCTCTAGCCTTTGCCGGTTATGACTAGTTGCAACTGATAACCAAAATCTTCATGAACTCCCCTTTTTTCTTTTGTTAGTAAATCATATATCATCTCTCATGTAAAGGATTAAGTGTCCACAGTGAGGTAGACATGGGAAAGATGTAATGAGATGTACCATCAAGCAGTTGCTCACAATGCAGTGTATTATTTACATATATTTAATATATATTTAAAATCAGGGCTTTGTAAATTCATATAGACATGAATGATTCATGCCTCTATATGAGGGGAAAAGTGTTCTTTGTCTGGATAGTCATTTATTAAAAATTAGAAATCCATGGCACTAAGCAGAGCCTTGAAAGCTGGTGGAACTAGGGAAGAATGAATTCAAAGAATAAAGGACTGTGTGTTCACAATCTACTCGTCTTATAATTTTTAAACACAGTTTATAGGAGAACACTGGTTTGGGTTAGTCTTCTACACTGACCCGCTTTGCAAAAGTAACATGGAATCACTTGTGGTAGCTGGTACGTGAATAACTAAGCTTTTAGGCCATCATCAGTGGGCAGATGATTCAAATCAAGTAAATGCTGAACAGAGACCAGTGAAGCTCTCCCTGTACTTCACTTGTTTCCTGTCTTCTGCCAGATCTTGTTTAAAGTCATTTATTGTCTTTAAAGTAAATTTGTCATGGTTTTTGTCTCTTGGATATAGCTAAGTCACTGTTTAGGAATGCCCAGGATAGAGTGCAGCCAATACCCCTGCTAGACACTAGATGTCACAAGTGAAACTGTTGTAGAATATTATTTTAAGGCGTGTTACTTTTGTTTATTTACAAATATATAATAAACGTTTATTTGATAAACATTTGTTTAACTCGGTGAGTCTGTGTTACTGTGCCTGTCTAAAACACCTGATGACCTAATAAAGAATTGAATGGCCAATAGCAAGGCAGGAAAGAGGATAGGTAAGGCTGGCAGGCAGAGAGAATATATAGAAGTAAAAATTTGGGAGGAAAAGAAGAAGTAGCTGGAGAAGGAGGAAGACTCCAGGGGCCATCCACCCAGCTTCACAGCCAGCCATGGAGTGTGAAACTAAGAAAGGTGTACAGGAATAGAAAAGGAAAAAAGCCTAGAAGCAAAATAGATGGGAATAAGTTAAGGAAGCTGACAAGAAACAAGCCAAGCTAAGGCTGGGCATTTATAAGTAAGAATGAGTCTCCATGTGTGAATTATTTGGGAGCTGGGTGGCGGGCCCTCCAAAGAGTAGCAAAGTCAAACAACATGAAATGAATTTTAATAGCCAACTTCATAGATAGCCTTGCACTGTTTCATAGTGCTTTAATTAATTACTAAATAGAGCTGTAAGCCAGATAACTTTGGGGTCAGGCAAAATAAAGTACAGTACTCCGAGACACTGAGCAGTCTGAAATAAAACTGGATCAATTGATAAAGTTCCATGATTAATAGAAAGGGCTGAGAAATGAGGTTTAAAAGCTATGATGAAGGTTGGGTCATTGAAGCCTGTAGAATAGCTAGACAAAAGAGAATAGCTTTCTGGGTGCAGGATATGGGAATTGTCCTAATCCATGGAATAAATAAGGCAGTAAGGATCTAACCCAGTGAGTCTCCTTGCTTATGCTGCAACCTTTTAATACACTCCCTCATTTTGTGGTGACCCCCAAACATAACATTATTTTTGTTGCTACTTCATAACTAATTTTGCTGCTGTTATGAATTGTAATGTTAAGATCTGTGTTCTCTGATGGTCTTAGGCAAGCTGTATGAAAGGGTTATTTTATCCCAAACTGGTTGTGACCCTCTGATCTAACAAGAGAAAGAAGAAACATGAGGCAGACTGAAAATCGAATTGTCTCAACTTCCAATGTGATCGTCAGTTATTAAAAAGAATAGTCAGGCAAGCATACTTGGCTGCTTAATAGAAATAATGATAGTGAAGCCTGGCATGCCATCTCTTCCTGCAACACCATTAACCCCTAATGACCCATATTGCTACACTCCATTTTTGTTTGAGTAAATGAAGCCTTCATTCCGAAGTGCTATGCTATCTCAGTACAATGTATTGATGAACTTTCTGTTTTTGCTGCCCAGAGCATTGTGTATTTTATAAGCAATTCATCTTCCCGCCCATGTTCAACCATGTAGACTTGTACAGCTGATTCTTCCCTTTAGCTTCAGGGCTTTTTAGCCTGTAGGATACTCGTCATCTTGATTGCAGAAAGTGATTGAAAGATGGCCTATGAATGACAGGCCAATGTGATTTCTCATTGGGACTTCTGGGAAAATGGATTGGGATAATTCTCTCTCTTGTGGACTGGTTACTACATGAGCTATTCCATAACTGTGCTCTTCAGCTTCCGGCTGCCCTCTGGCGGAGGAATCAATGGAAAACAGGAATGTGAGAGAAGAGTCCTGGTCTTGCTATCTGAGTGCTGTAGATAGCCATCATTCTGTTGTTTACATTCCTCTAGTTTGAGGTCCCTGTTGTTTGGAAGATAAATGTTTCAACCAACATATCACAATGCTTCTCTCTGAGAATAAGTGTCCCAGAGAGCCCAACCCTGAGTGGGAAATCTGTATTGCACCCTTTCTTTCAAAGCACAGAAAGCATTGCACAAGAGAGTGGAGAGATTATAGGAGCCATGGGTAGGGGGTGACTACTGTGACACTGATTTCCCCGACAAGAGGGGTTCACCCCCCCACACACAAACCCAAAGCTTCAGTGACTGCAGGTGCAAGACCAGAGCAAAAGGAAGTGAGTCGCAAAGTCTCCGGATGGTTCAGGAGTAGTTGGCAAGCAATGGCTGCTAGGAGAGTCCATTTTCTTTAGAAATACAGCCACTGAGGGGCTGCCCACACTCAGTAAATGGCCCTGCAGCTATCCGTGCACATCCTGACTCCGTGGATGAAGAAAAGAACACCTGAGATTAAAATAAAGGTGGTGAGGTGATGGAGGGGGCCTTAGGGGGGGGGGATGAGAGTGGGGATTGTGGTCACAGCACATTACACATATGTATACAATCATTAAACAGCAAAATAAACTAATAAAACAGCTCTCTGAGCTAGAGTGGACCCAAACTGTCAAGTTCTAAATTTACAGTTAGGAGTTCCACGTACTTCTAGACAGAATGGCTTCTCCGAAGGGGAAAATGGGCTTGCCTGAAGGAAAAGGTTTATCCTAAGTGAAGGGACCAGTGAATGATAAAAGAAATAAAGGTTCAGACTTTATGCTGACTAGTATTCTATCAACCTGACACAAGCTGGAGTCAGCAGAGAGGAAGGAGCCTCAGCTGAGAAATGCTTGACTGAGATCCAGCTGTAAGGCATCTTCTCATTCAGTGATCAATGGGGAGGGCTTAGCTCATGGTGGGCGGTGCCATCACTGGGCAGGTAGTCCTGGGTTTTAGAAGAAGGTGGGCTGAGCATGCTTTGGGAAGCAAGCCAGTAAGCTGCACTCCCCTGTGACTGCTGCATCAGCCTGTGCCTCCAGGTTTCTGCCCTGTTTGAGTTCCTGTGGTGACTTCCTTCAGTGATAAATAGTGATGTGGTAACATACATCTAATAACAACTAAATGTGTTGTTTGGGTCATGGTGTTTCATCATAGCAACAGAAACCTGGACTAAGACATCTGTGGGCAATCCCTTTCTTGCCCTGCTTGAGATGACCTCCTTGCTATGTTTAAATCAATTTCCCCACTTTAGAATTAAGAGTACTGCATTTTCAGACATTAGGTCTTTTGCTTGCTAAGAACAGAACATAACTTGTTGGTTTGCTTATGGGTAAAAAACACCAAAAATCTTTTATCTTACTATTTACAAGATATTGAAAACCCACTTTCCAGCACCCATCCCATGCCCCTGATGTTTTCAGACAGTGCTACCATTCACTGGAGCTCTTGAACTACGATGTCTGAATCTTCTTTCATAAAATATATTCCCTGGTTATAATTCTCTTGACTTAAATCTATTTAACCCAAGTCAAAGGGGAGTGAGTGTCTTAAGGTCTCTGAGGTCTTGAATTGGTCACAGTAAACTTGAGACGGAGAGAGAAAGCCAGAAGAAAGAGAAAGAGAGAGCAGACTGCCTTCTCAATGTATTTTATTTATAAGGTTAACTATTGGGAGATAGACGCTTTAGAGTCAGCTCTACCAGGTCAGTTCGTAACCACCTCCGGCCTGTTGCCACTAGGTGGCAGTCTTGGCAAATATTTTATGTGGAGGGAACCTCTTTCAGTCTTATAGACTAAATTTAACTGTTGGAAAGGAGACTGTTTGCTGATGTCCTTTAAATCACACACACACACACACACACACACACACACACACACACACACCAGCAACCCTCAATTTTAGGCATCTAACCATGGTTCTGCCTTAACTCATTTGTCTCGTTCTCTCTGGAGACACCAGGTGACTACTGACTAAGAATATAATATATAAAAAGATAAAACAACACTGCATGTTCTGAATCTAGCACCGACGTTACAACCTAGTGTTACCAGGCTGCTGGCCTTTCTGAGCCTCCATTTCCCTGGGGATAGTCAAAGCAGCTAATTTAACAGACAGACATCTGTGAACTTAAATGAGCAAACACTTGTAGCATGATATAAATAACTAATAGTTGTTCTTATTAAGATCATCTTTCCATTCAAATATCACTCCTAGGCTAGGAACGCTTTCTTGGTTTGATAGCCCAGGACTTACCTCCTACATATGATTCATAAGACCCTGTGCTTAGCCCTCAGAGCAGGAATTGTTTGTAGTAATTTGCATCTGCCTTCAGCACTAAACTTCAGTCTTTCGAACCTAGGGACAGTCTTTCGAACCTAGAGAAGACCCTTATCTATTTTGCTCACTACAGTTATTTTTCCCGGCAATTGTCACAGTGCCTTGAATATTCTGGGGCTTTAAATTAAATGTGATGAAAAAAAAATTGTTTAATGCACATCACTAATGTTAAATGCAGATTAATTTATTTGAGTAAGAATTTATAATCCCTTGGCTCTCTAAGAGATCAAGGCATCTCACAAAAAATTTATATGCAGAACATTTGTTAATTAGCTTCTATTAAGTAGCCTTTGGTCTATATGCAAAGTAAGTATGTGGGGGTATTTGATCCACCAACAGTTTAATTGTTTCATTCACCCAAACAGTATAGTATCCCTTTACTTGAACCAATGTTTTTCTGTTTCAAAATCAATATTTTGTTGTTATTTCTGCAATTCAAATAATCCATTCATTCTTTCCCTCATCTTATTTTTTGGCATGTTGGAGATGAAACCCAGGATCCTCCCCATTCCAGACAAGCACCTTATTACAAAGCTGGACTTCTGTCTCTATCGAGCGTTTTCAATACGGTAGAGAATGTAGTGTGTAAACTAGCTCTGTTGGAAAGGCCCACAAGGCAAGGAGTCCTTGGCTAAGGCATATGCGCACTTTGTGTAAATATCCATTCTGCATTTATGTTCTATTTAAGGGAAAAGCTGTACTCAAAGAACTTAGAGTTTTCTAATATTTTATCAAGGTCACAGACTGGTTTATTTATAGTCAAACGAATCTGATGTATGTCCGAGTCATTTCCCAACTAGAAAATATTTGAGTACATTATTTCAGAACCCTTAAGTTTCCTTAGTTCTGGTGTGATCATTCCAGACAGTAAGAGGACAGACACAAAAGGTCACAAGAAATATAGAGGGAAGGTCAGTTTACTTCTTAATGACAGTTTTGTTGTTGTTTCCAAATCTTTCTCCAATTCTGAGGATGAAGAAGTGTTCTTTTGTGGGCGTTCTGGACATCACACTGACCACCTAAACCCTCTCCTCTCCTGCCTCGATTATAAAGCTTTATTTCTTTTCTTTCTTCTGATCATTTTTTACTGGCTGTGCTTAACTCTCCACTACCTGGCAGGATGCTGGGACCATTGCTTCATTTCAAATGAATCCCATCAACCACCCACAGGATACTGTGCGCTGCTGGCTGTATACGGCTACTTTTGATAAATCGGTCAGTCTTGGGAAATAGTTCTCTGAAATGAAGTTCTGGAACTCATCAGGTGTCTTCCCTGACATTCCTATCTCCTTCCAGCTCTCAGATTTCCCAAGAAGCTGGGAAAGGGCCCGTATCCTCCCACAATGCGTGCTTCTTTGGAAAGTCAGACCTATGAGCATTTGGCACTGAAATTATGCTCTTTTCACTCTGTGTTAGCTCAGGGCTGAGAAATCCCTTGAGAGTGAGTAACCGTTCAAACGTTAGAGTTCCAGGATCCGTGTACATTTAGAAATTTTCTAGAAAGGTCGCTGTCCTTTATCACTACACTTAAATTAGCAAGGCCCATATTGTATTTTGTCTTCTTGTGAAGCTAGGCTGGAGGTTGACATGGTTGTCTTTTCCTGTCTGTCTGTGTGAGATCCCTCTGGTGGTGCACACAGGAATAAAGTATGGCCTCTGGTTAAGTCAGTGTGTGGTTTTCAAGTTTTCCTTCTTCGATAGTCACAGTTTAGCAACGGAAACACCTTCTGAGAACTGTGGTAATATTGTCACTTATGAACACCACAGAGTCAGCCCAGGCCAATTGTGTGATGTGCTTCTTTGATGTTAAGGTGTAAAGTCAATAGCTTTAGAGCATGCCTATGGTATCAGCACTCAGGAAGCCAAGGCAGGAGGTTTACAAGATCTAGGCCCACCTGAGCTATGTAATGAAAGCTTATCCCAGGAAGAGGGAGGTGGGGAAAACAGGTGATGCCCCAATCTGCTGCCAGTCTGAAGTATGCTTTTTTCAGTAAGTCCCAAACACTTCATTGTTCTGTGCTGGCAGTTGAAACAAGAGCTTTGAACATGGTAGGCCAGCAAGTTAGCTGAGTGACACCCCCAGTCCTAAACAACAGTTGTTTTTTTTAATGTCTTATTTTAGTGTGTGTGTGTGTGTTTGTGTGTGTGTATAATGAACCATCTCTCTAACACCTGTTGTTAATGCCACTGTTTTTATTTATAAATAGGAGTGCATTCCAAAATACTTACGGGAAGTATAGTAATCCATAAACAAAGTCATGATCATTTATTATTATCAAGCATTATTGCACTGTGTATAATTAAATGTGTGACACACTTATATAACAGACAGAATGGGTTTGTTTTCACAGCATCACCACAGACACATTTGCAATGTGTAGTTCTGCGGCCTTATGATGGCTGCAGTATTGCTCGGGGACTAGACTTGTTCAACTCCTTTATAAACATATGGGACCTCTGTTGTGCACGTGGCAATTATTGATCGAAACATTGTTATGGCCATGACTATGTGTGATTCGAGGCACTTCGCCGTGAACAGATCTATGTGCCCATCATTTCCCTCACAGAATTTCTGGCAAAGGGGTTAACATGCACCCTGCAAACAAAGCCAAATTAAAGTTCTTGAAAACAACAACTATTCATAAGGTCTGAGTCTCCCAGTCAATATAGAGGAAATGGCTTGAAAAACAAGTTCTCGTTTATTTAATAATTTGGCTAGAAGGTTACATTTCACTTCTGCTCCCACTAAAGTCATTAGTGCATCTCTTGTCCTAAGAAGAGTGATCTCCAAACCTTGCTGTGTCTTAGAAAGCCCTTCATTAGGGTGTTGGCAGCTCCTGATGCTCACAGACCTTACCCAATACTAATTAAATCCGAATGTGCCAGCATCATTAGGTTTTGCAAATCCCATGAGGTCAGTGTGCAGAATAATTTGAGCTCTTTACATTGAAGGAGTCACATACACTCTACCACACCAGTGAACTCTATTGTCTCTGCAGCTCAGTGGTTCTCAGCCTCACTGTTCATCAGCATTGCCCAGATTCTTCCAAAAAGTCCATTTTATCTGCTAAGGGACGCATCTAAATCTCAGAAATGTTTATTTGCTTCCCCAAGTGACTCTGTTGTCAGCTCATTTTAGATTCGTTCCCGGCAGTATGGATGCCTTCAGCTTCATATTTAAAGGACAGCTCCCTATTAGATCATCTCTATCATTTCCTTCTTTCCCACCATCTCAAGTAGGTCTCTGCCCCATAAATGAAACCTATGGCAGCTAATTTTCTTTGCCAACAGCAGAAAGGTTAAAAAACGGAAGAGGGGAATCCAGATAGTTTCCTGAAAGCAGGCATTATAGTGATTTTGCCTAAAAGTCAGAGGAACAGCTCTCAAGTCCCTTGTTCTTTCCTCTGAGAAGAAAATAAAGAGACAGGTAATGTGTCAGCTCCCTCAGGGCCTGTCCAAGTTTGTCAATGGAGAGAAGTACAAGAGGTTAAAGCCTGTACACTTACAGCCTGCTAACAGCATTGTTTTTCACAAAGCGTTAGCTATTGGGAGGGAAGTGTGGATGACAGAGTTGTAGGAGAGGCTGAAGCTGGCCTGCGCCATGGGACGTGTCTGTAAGCCAACTGGGCCTCTTTTGCACAGATGTTTTATAGAGGAAGGGGACAGTGTGTAATGTTCAGGGCTGAAGAGAACTGGGCATCTCTCTTTCCAGGCTGGCTTGGTATTTCCCTTCATGCTTCAGTGTTAAACTAGTTGTCTATGTAAATTGTCTTACAGAACATGGAGGGAGTTGAGTCTTTTATGTATGTTGAGAGCTGTGCAGAATGGTAATCCAACCTTGCTCTATTTACCCATTCACAATGCAAGGGGAAGAATCTTTTAAGAGATTTAGGAAATTGGGAACATACACAGAATCTAAATTTCCAGCTTATTTTCAAAAGCACAGCATCATTATTAATCCATTAATCCCAATACCCATGTTCATAGTGTCAGACTCGCTATTGCATCCATGTACTTTCTCCAGTTCACTCACTTCCGCCTCCTCCATTATATTTGGGCTTGCTCCTTCAGTGAAGTGAATAGGAAGTAGGGAGAAAATTTTATTATATGCACAGGTGCCCATGTGCATTTAAGTTTGCCATCCCTGCTATGAGACAAGGTTAGATTAAAATATTATCCCACTGTTCCCCAAGCTGAGTCTATGATTTTTTTTTAAAAAAAAAAAACAAATGAAGTTTTTTTTTTTTTTTATTGTTACAGGTTATCTGATAATGTGCTTGAGGAAAGAGCTCAAGTGATTTCTATCATATTTAAATTTAGTCTGTTTAGAGAATTAATAAGTTTATCGCCAAAAGAATCACTGCTAAGTGGCTTTCCTTTCTTGGTCTTGTTTCCAGTGGTTGAATAAAAGTAGCCCTTAGGATGAGTTCATCAATACATAAAAACAGAGTGGATAATATGAGAAATCTAAAGTGTTTGCTGGGGACTAAACCTGTTGAGTCTCCCCAGTTGACATCAAATACTAACACTGGTAGGGTCCTCCCGATAAAATCTAGGCCTTTTATTTAACAGATGGAACAGCCTAGCAGAGATGAAACTTTTATTCTTGAACACACTGTGGATTATAGATCTGAATTCATCTTCCCTTATCGTTATGGTCTCTAGTATATAATAGGCACCATTTCTGATTTATTTTCTGGTCTCCACTGAGGCTGAGGTCAGTAACCATTACATACAATAAAAATTCTAACACTGTTATAACTTTAAGTTTTAAGTAACAAGATGTCATGAAATTATTAGCACTATACAGGTAGGTTGTGACAATATGAAGATGACCCTGAGTGATGTCAACCTTTCAGTTCATATTCTATGGGAAAGATACATAGCGAGAGATGCTTCCTCCATTTATTGCTCTCATCATCTCTGTGTCCGCTTCTTCCCTAAGGAAACCACATCACTTTTTAAAGTTGCTAGAATGTTTAGCAATATGTAAAAAGCAACAAAGGCAAATCCGTCTGATAAAGACGAGAAGCGTTTTTGTGAAATTCTCACACCTCATTCATTCCCGAGAAGGATGTAAAGACCATTTCCTGTGACTCAGATATGCACACAGAGAGAAAAGGGCCTTGACACTTTCCCACAGTGAAAGAAAAATGTCTGGTGGCCATTGTTGCAAAGGGCATACGCTGGGAGCGTGACCTATAATACATTCCAAGCTGAGCAACACAAACCTAAAAGTAGGAAACCCAGAGGTTTCCTTTCTCAGTGAGGACCCCTTCGAAGTATATGACCACCTGACCCAGCCTAATGTGCTAGAATGGACTTTGATTTTTTATTTTTTTCTGAAAGTCTGAGGCTTAGAGAGCTGGAGATGCCTTTGCCTTCCTTCGGAGAACAGAGGTGCCCACTCCCATCCTCTTCCCCCAGTGGCTGGCAACAGCTGCTTGGTTACCAAGGGAGGTGTTTACATGGCTGGGGAGGAAATACTTCTTTATAAATAATGTGTTTTATGACTCCTGTTTCTGGGAAACCTGATACAAGGCAACTACAAGTATTTAGAGTCAAGTTCCAACAGTTTTAATTAAATATTTGACTGTTTTATGTGTTACTGTAATTGACTGAGTCTGAGGCCTGGGTTATTAAGAAGTAAGAAATTTGCCTTTGTGTGTGTGTGTGTGTGTGTGTGTGTGTGTGTGTGTGTGTGTGTCTCCCTTTTCTATCTCTCTACCTTCATCTCTCCCTCCCCTCTCTGAATATGCATCTATGGTCCACAATTGCAGTTGTGATGGGTACTGACAAGGTGCTGAGAGACCTGAATAAAGGAGCCCTCAGACTTCCTCAGACTTGGACTATGAGACAGAAGTAAATTGCCTCTTTCTGATTTTCTTACTCCTTTGGAAAATCTGTCATTCTTCAGAGCAGAGATGGTCAGCAATGGCTTCAAGCTGAACAACGGCTTCAAGCTGGGACTTCTCCATCAGATACATGAGCAGTACGTGTGTTTAGAAGGGGCACACAGCATCTCCACTCAGAATCAAGAGCAATTGACAAAACCTAGACTGTATTTGGTTTGTTCCTAGAAACAGGACTTTAAGAGTCAAAAATCTCTCCTTTTCTGTTAACTTTCTTGCTTTTCCCCTACCAGATGTGTGCCTATGGATCCCTGAGTCCCAATATTCACTATGGAGATGTTCTAGAAGAGCGGTTTAAGGGAAAACTTTACTACAAGATTTGATTTCTTTTAAAAGTATTGTAAAACAGTTTTACAAATAGTTGCTGATTTAAAATATTATTGATGTTGAAAGATGATAACGCCCTATGATTGAGAAAGTATAGACATACTGTATTATATGTAGCAGAAGAAAAATAGGGTTGTTCCTTATGTAGGAAATGGGTTAAGTAATCTATTCAGATACCTAATTGACTTTGAGATATTAATGGTCAGTTCAACCTGACATATTTGGAAGAGAATCCAGACATGCTTGGACTAGTCTATTTCTTGGATCCAAATCAGGCTTTTATTGCTTATTCTGTGACATGGAGCTTCCTAGTGTTTTTTTATCTGAGGCATAAAAATAATAGCAGTGTGAACATCCAGTGAGATAGCAGTGTGGTGAGAAGGCCTCTGACACATGGTAAATAATAGTTATATTACATGAATAATTATATTCATGAAGCCTTTGTAAAAACCAGCCCTTATCTCATTCTAGTCATATGAAAATCTAGAGAAAATAGCGCTGTCAGGATTAGAATCACATAGTCCCATAATTTAACTTTTATTTTAAAAGTTACACATGTGCACAGAAGCAGAGACACTAATGTGAGTGACCTCCACATACCCATTGTTGACCTTCGATAATGGTCACTTTTATAGCTTTCTTCCAAATATTTGCTCACCATTATTTTTGTGGGATGTTTTAAAGTAAATCACAAATATCAAACTTATTTAACCCTAAATTCTTTTTTTTAGATTATTGAATCTACTTTTATTTTTACTATAGTTTTTTATGTAAAAAACTTTTTTCCCAATACCCACCACTGCTCCCCCTCCCTCCCCTCCTCCCTGTCTTCCCTCAGCCTCCCCCCCCCCCCATCCCACATCCATTCCCCAGGGAGGGCAAGGAGTCCCAAGGTGAATCAGTTCAGTCTGTTTACCCGTGAATTCTTGAGTATGCAGTATGTAGGTTGAAAGGTGGCCAATGTGATTCTTCTGTGTGGCCCCTTTGAAATGTGACTTTTATCACTCAGCAGAGGATGCAATGTCTTTCTCAAGCACCATCCTGTAGGCTCATTATATCTGTGAGCCTGGAAACCTAGGGGCTCGGGAGTCTAAGGTGGGAGAATTTTGAGTCTGAGACTAGCCTGGGCTACATAGTGAGACACTATTTCAGCAGCCACGGTAAAAAGTGATGGGTAATTGCTAAGCAAAAGAATGCTTCAGCTGAACTTGATACTGACCTTAGAGGACACTGAGTAAGTATCACCACTGAGTCATTAGGTTTGAGTGGAGTCTTATGAATGAATAGACCGCACAGTCATTACAGTAATTTTTTAAAAATGCCTGATCTTTCTGTAATGAACATGAGGCTTTTTACCGTTCTTTCCAAAGAGGGGCATAGGGCACTCTTTGACTGTAAAAAAGCATGGCAGTGTGCTAGGATCTCTTAGGAAATCCTGTTCTGTGACATTCATACTAACTGCTTCTGCAACTGAAGAGGCTAATCTACTTCGTGGTCTAAACAAGTATGTTGATATTTAATCCAAGATAGTTGTTCTTAAGCTTTGTTGGCTCACAGTCGTCTTTGAAAATCTTATGCAATGTGTAGAAAAAAAATGCATGAGAGAGAGAGAAGGAGGAGGGAGGAGAGAGAGAGAGCAAGTCCTTAAACACCTAAAAGGAGAACACATCAGGGGGTGGTGGTCACAGGCTGGTCATTGTGGGGAGACAGGGTAAAAGAGCAATTCTCTGGTGGAGTGTTCCTTACTTGACTCTCCAGGGATGCATGGTTGACTCTGAACTGCTATAGAATCTGTTTGTTTGCCAGGTATGTGCCTTCATTGTTGTTATCATTACAGCCACCTTGACAGAGGAGGGACTGTTGGCACAAGCTTCCAGCTGGATCTCAGGTTAGAAGGGCTCTTGACCAGTTCTCCTTGGTTTGCTCAGACACATTTCAGTGTCTAAGGAAGACTTGGTGTGTCCTGCTGTTCCCACCCCTAGACCTGCCTTTGGCCCAAAGCCCTGAGTGATAGAATGGTAGAAAGTTGGTAGTTCCCAAGAAGAGCCTTTGTAACTGCACCTTAGCATTGCTGCCACTGCCATGAACTGGATGCTTCTGGGGAATGTGAGCTGAGTGTCTTGAAGACTCTAGGTGATAAGTATTAGGCTTGAGCAGCTGTTAATACCACCTCGGTTTAAATTTCACCCTATTGCTTGAGTGCTGTCTGTGCTGTTTACCACATATTAGCTTATTCATGTTGGAGAAGGACAACCTTTTTCCTGCTGAGGCTCCTGCTAATACCCTATATGGGCAGTTGTCTGTGGAATTAGGAGTGAAAGGAAGCAAAGATTGAAAGCTGGAGAGCCAGCACCAAACTTGGATAAACTGGAAAATTACAATGCCCCTGGGACAATGACTTTATTGTTTATAAAATGATAGATTAAAGTTATTTATTGTAAATCATTATATAAAGAGGCACATTCACAAAGTCTTTCCTCATACATCGCTTTATTTTTAATAATAGACCATAGCACCTTGCACAGTATTTCCTCACTTACTTGCTCATTGTATCACAGGCTTTTCATGAGAACATAAACTCTGTTTAGTTCGGTGTTTTTAAGCCCATGACAGGAACTGGCATAATAAGTGATCACCCACTTCAGCTATCTTTTTAACAGACAGGTGAACAATTAAATAAAGTGATTTTGACTAGCTGGCATTTCCTGAAGCGCTGATGCTGATGTGGGTAGAAATTCCGGGGAAAGGGCGTTTTAAAGATGCAGCTGTTCCCTCTTTAGTGACCTTAGCCTTAGAGGAAGAATTGTACTTCAGGATCAGGTGCTGGATTACATTCTGGTGCCGAGGCAGTTGACCCTGCAGACATTGTAAAAGTGTGACTTCTGCGCCCCCAAATGTGAGAAGCAGAAGGTCTCACGCTTTGTTCCCAATGATTCACACAAGTCAAGATACTAAGCCAAGTAAAACTTCTTGAAATAATAATAAAAAAAACACACACTAATAGGTAGCTCCCTAATCCATTACTATTAAATAAGACATTCTTCCACTATCTTTTTGCTGTATTCTTTCAAATAAGCATATCTTAAAAGATGCACATTTTACACATGTAGAATGTTCTTCTTAACTATATATTTCTTTGAAGCTATAAAGCATTCAGCAGCAATGAGAATACTCAAATAAAATAAAACAAATTGTCATTGGTGTCTTCCACTTAAAGGACACATAGGCCAAGTAATATCTACATCAGGAAAAAATCAGGTTAAGTTCTAAAGGATATTATTGAATAAAATATGCATGGTCTAAACCATTTTAAAAGTTATAATTCTTTTTTACTGACCAAAGAAATATAAATTAAGGGAGTAATGACCTTCTTTTGTTACTGAACAGCTTGGCAAAGTTAATACCTAACAGTGTGGAAGAACAGTTATGCCCAGACACAAAAGAGTGCAGCTGAGTACCCCGAAGCAAGTCGTATGAGGGCAGTGTGGAGATAGGGTGGCAGGATTTTAAATGTGAATATCTTTTGGCCCAGAAATTATCCTGAGGACTATATCCTTAGGAAGATACTAGTCAAAGATATATATCTTCTAGGCTACTAATGAATGGGTCATTTATAATATCAAATATTTAAAAGATGTTAATATCCACCCACACATTTAGGATTAATAAAAATTCTTGACATAGTTCCATACACCTAAAATAGATGGCATTTATCTAGTACTGCTGCTTGGCTACCACTGTACTGAGCATA
Organism: Phyllotis vaccarum; assembly: GCA_033318265.1. Classification (NCBI taxonomy): domain Eukaryota; kingdom Metazoa; phylum Chordata; class Mammalia; order Rodentia; family Cricetidae; genus Phyllotis; species Phyllotis vaccarum. The sequence continues at coordinate 61,039,131 of JARWLC010000016.1, read as the reverse complement.
GGAATTATCTCCATTTTCACAACAATCCTCTGTGTAAATGATCTTATCTCATTTGATACAAGAAGAGATTGAGCTTCAAAGAGGTTGAGTCATCTGCTGAAGGTTATGTGAGTAGTGAGGGATATGGTTGTGATGACATCCAGACAGTCTGAGAGTCTGTCCTCACACCATCCCTCCCGGGTGGACTTAATATTGCAATCGTGCAGAAAAGGGATAAAGAAATGTTCAGTAGAGGAAAACAGATTTCAGAAGAACCTAGCATTTACAGAAGGGACAGTAGAAGAAAATACACAGACTACTTAGAAACATGATTCAGATATGTGACATATCAAACTAAATACGTCCCATCAGGAGTTATTTGGAGTTGACCTACTTTCTTCTTTATAATTCACCACAGTCTAAGATTCTTATTCAATAACATATTGTTTTAAGAATCATAAAACATGTATTTTTTAAAAATCGCCCTACTATTAGCTTTATTTAGTTATGACAAATGTTGAGGCTCCCAGGTTGACTTAGTAGTTTTCCTATAGTCATATCTTACACTTTTTGGGTTTTTTTGTTATTTGATTTTGGTTCTCTGGTTTTATTATGGAAAAGCCCTGAGTAAATGTGCTGGTATTAGTAACAGAAATGCAAATGACTATGAATATACAGTACCGAAATGATTGCAATGCACATTGTTGCTTGGCTGACTAGGAAACGTTGAAGAAGCTGACATCTCTACCCTTTAGGCTGCAGAGTAAAGATCCTTGATTCTGCAGTTGCTGTTGCGTGTAGACTTGGCCATATGATATATGAGGAACTGGCTTCTGTAGAATTTTTGATAAAATGCTATTCTAGGGCTTTAAAAATGGCTTAGGGTTTAAGATCATGGCTTATCTCCCAGAAGTCCTAAGTTCAACTCCCAACAACCATATGGCAGCTCAATGCCACATATAGTTCTAGTTTCAGGGGATCCAATATCCTCTTCTGGCCTCCTAGGATACTGCCTCTGTGAGGCACACAGAAGTACATGTGGGCAAGGCATCCATACACATAAAGTAAAATTTTAAAACATTTAAAATGTCCTGCCTTCCAGATAGAAAGATCAAACCTGGCTGGTACTGCTGCTCTCTCCCCAAATCTTTCAGTTATCCACTGGATTATGACAACTCGAATATTTCGATTTTACAGCAGCCATCTTGTGAACTTGAAGCTACAAGATGAGGGGGTATGAGATATGCTAAGCTTGATATTGTGACACTGCCGAGCCAGCTGAAGCCTCTAGGCTTCTTGTTTCGTGAGAAAGATAAAACTCTCTGTTCAGGCCACTGTTGATATGTTTGTGCATTGCAGCCAACCAATTTCCAACTGATACAGAACTCAGCACCCTCCAATGCAATTCCTTCCTTCATTTAAACAAACATTTAATATCCTACCCTGCAAAAATATTATGAGTCATTTCAATGGCATCTTAGAAGACTAATATTAGAATGCAGAATTCTTATGCTTAAATTTCTTATTTTTATATGTAAAATGGGTATTTAGGGAGAATAAATGATTATCACGAGATCATATGACTAGTGGTTATTTTATACATTACAGGGCTTTACATAGGGTCACCTCCAGGCAATCATCTCCGTTGATTCCAATCATAAATCACAAGGGTTATGCACTATGAGGCATAAAATGCTAGGTGAAGAATAATCTACAGCTTCTCAATAGATAAACTACCTGGCAAAAACATGTCCGCTCCTAACCCTGAGCATGGGAACTGCGGGCTGATGAATTCATGGCAGAGCTGAGTGTAAGAGTCCTGCCTGACTGCCCCCATAACTGTTCTTCAACACGCACATTTGAGGAGTCATTTTGTTGGATGATTTGGGTTCCTGATAGCAGCTGAGATGTGTGAGCCTGCAGCAGCTGGCACAGCAATGAACTCATTATTTTTGTCTAAAAGGCCAGCTCAGTCCCTGCAGGAACATCTTTTGGGTATTTTTATATCACTTATAGCTAATGGGTCTAGATTTGTCACTTATAGTTCCAAAATGAATTTGAGTACTATAATGGTATTTTAAAATGAAACTTAAAATCAAGGTTGATGGAAGCCAAGGATGATTATTGAGTCAAACCTTTAAGAGGTATATCATGAAACCTTGACTTAAATGAAGATATTTTTTCTTATGGCCAAGAAAAAAAAAGCAAAAACAAAAACAACCCCCAAAATAAGCCCCCCAAACTCAAACATATTGCTATAACCTAAACATTTATGATTCAGTCTCCGATTAAAAGTCACCAAAGCCGTTTGAGCATTCTGTCTTCCTAATAATTGCATGATATTTTTTTGCTCCCTCTTGGCTCTCTTCACCCTTTAACAATTATTTTATTAATTTTGTTCCTTGCCTCCTCTGTTCCCTTACTAGCTTGTTGCATGCAGGTTGTGGGTCATTTCAGTATTGTTTACTGTGCCACCATTAGTGATGATCCTGGGCCCCAGAGTGATTAAAGAAAGATGTGCTGAGTCCATGGAGGATGTCTAAGATACTTTCTTCAGCAATCTTTCTGCTTCATCAAGTCAACAAATGACCCTTTCCAGGTGAGATGAGGGAGTGATTGTCTTTGTGTTTGGGTGGTAGTATTGATTGGCATGTTATTCATGCAATAGTGTATCTCAGTCCAAAGTTGTAAGTGTATGGGAAAGTACTGGAGTGACTGAAATGTGTCTTAGTCACAACAAAATTCCTGCGTGTGTCAAGGTCAAATTTATTTAACTTACTTTTGCCTGAGTGAACAATGAGGAGCACCACGTGTACTCTGTAGGATTCCGTGATATTTTTATATTTATATTTCACAGAGCAGTGTTTTCTTTAGACATTTTCACAACCTCCAGTGGATCCTGTGGTCGCTGCATGCATATGCATTGGTCTGTTGCCCCAATAAGATAAACTTTCGGGAGCCTGGTAAATGGTAGCCGAGCTTAGAAAGCCTGCAGGGAGAGTGAGTGAATGGAAACTCTGGTGTTTGTAAGCACTGCATAACAAGAGCTTGAGCGTGACACTTTGCTCAAGACAGAAGGCCCCCGAGAGAGTTCCACATACCCCACCCACACTCGGGAAGGAGATTCGTGTGGGAAGATCATTATTCAGCTCCAAAGAGCATCTGAGTTGCCAGCAAACTAAATTGTCAGGGTAAGATAAAATGTTAATTACAGATGTCAAGATTAGAGTTGCTTTTTCTGCAAATTCCATGGGGTCTCTAAGCAACTTGATCTCTGAATCCTGGAGGAACTAAAAATCTACACAGGAGAGATTCTTATCTTGATGCTATAAGAATCCCCACCTTGAACGATGCCAAGAGAAGTTCTAGCTTTTATGACACAAACAGCAAGAGATATGTCTAGACTTTTTAAGAGGGCTGACATTTAAAACACAATTTAAGCCTATAACTGTAACTAAATTCATCCAAAATATTAACAGTATATGTACAAGGTGCTCTTTCTGAGCTTAGGGAAACACTACGCAAACCCCAAGACTGGATTCTGGTTTCAGAAAGCTTTACACATGCTATTTTAGAAAATATTTGTTGCTTTAAAATTGTTTACCACTTTACTAGAGAGGCACATCTCAGAAGTGGAATTTGGCTGCTGGAAGACCAAAAGCTGAATCCTTGCATTTGGTACTCGTAAATGTGAGTCACCACCTCCCCTCTTCTTGGCCTAGTGCATTAATACTGATCACAGGGATCCCTGGGAACAAAATTAAGTTAATTCGCCAGTGTCCAAAGCACTGAATAGACCACTAGTACCCAGCAGAATGCTGTGTCTCTAAGTAGAGTCTCGTGTTAGAGAAATGCAGATGGACAAGAACCCCAATCAGAGTTTTGTTTGGTTTTCTTAAAAGCCTAACTTCATATTAATAGCTAGGCTTCTCTTTGGAAGTCAAATACAACACCACCAACACAACCCTTTGTGACTGAATGCGGTTTTTTTCTGGGTTACACTTTGGAGATGAACATCCTTCTCACTCCTTTTTCCTGGAGGGGTAGGCCAAATCCTGGCATCAGGAGATGAGTCTGAAACTCAGGGAGCTCCCCCTGCCTCCCACCTCTCCGTCTACAGAGTGCTCATTTGTGTTTGCCACGATGTCCCGGCCCATGACTTTCATTTCTTTCAATTCTGCCTAAAACGAAGTGTTTGAAAAACTCAACCTTTAGAAAATGTATATAACTAACAACAAACATTTGCAAACCATTATTTAGGTACAGAGCAGTTTACATTAGGTCTCAATTACTTTGTCTTTCTGTGCGTGCTCCGACCGCATTCACATTTTTTATATTTTTTCCTGAAGCAAAAGGGCTAGTTACCTGCATCATGGTATCTTCCCTTAAAAAAAATAATGTATGTTCATGTAAAGGTGAATGAAGAGAACTAACTCCACTAAGTTGTCTTATGACCTCATACACATCATGGTACACAGGGCACTCCATTCTGATGATAGTATAAGTCTGTTAAAGTGAGATCACTGTGCGCTCTGGGTCTCTCCTGCACACATCTGCTTCTCTAATACATAAAGCAGTCAGAAGCCCTCACCAGGATACTGAGCCTCACTGAGAGGTGTTTCTGGCCCCAGACCTGTGATTCTGATTAACTATTTTCCTTTTTAAATATGGGATTTTGCTATTTTGCCTATGTTTGCCCTCAGTTGCTGGGTTCAGGTCATCCTCCTGTCTCAGACATCAAATCTACTGTAGCTGGGACTATAGGAGTGTACCACTATGCTTCCCTACCTCTTTTTTTTTTTTTTTTTTACACCAGACATTTTATTACAGCAATAAAGAATTGTGTCAGAAACTAATACTACACACATGTATATGAGACAAAACAAAAGCTCTGAGCTGTTGGTTCCCAAAACTTCCTTGTTTAGAATCCAATCTGGAATCATTCACTACATTTAGCTATCATGGATCTCAACCATTTTTTAATTGAGAATATCACCTACAAAAATTGTGTTGGAGTACAGGGAGGAAGAGGAGGGAAATGCTGTTTTGTTCTTCAGGCCAAGTTCTTAGCTCTTGAAAGCTAAGAAATCAATCTTTTCATCTCTGTCTGCAGTTTTTGCTTTTAGATGCCTGTCCTGTGAGCAGCAAGTACTTACGGCGTGGGTAATGTGGTATTTTCTATACTTTCCTGTCTAGCGGCATTATATTAAAATGGATTGGTATCTCCACTTTAGTGGGTGTGTTCCTTGGGGACTTCTTGGTAGTATCTCCTCAGTGTTATCTGTTTGTACCTTGCAGAAATCGGTCCTCGATCAGAGCTTTCTTCCTTTTTACCTTGTGCTCTCTCTCTCTAAAGATGCTCCCACTACATATTCTTGCACAACAGGACAGAGAGTATTTGGAACATGTGTTTTCAATGAGAATCAATGATAGCTGTAGTTGAGATTTTTAGGACCCTGGTAACGACAGGAAATGCTCTCCCACAGACCTGGCATGGCAGGAAGAAGCAGTGGTGGTTCTCGAACTCAGAATGCCTTCTCTTAGTGGTAATTCTTCTGAAACCGGTCTTTTGACAATGAATTCAGTTTACTAACTAGAGCTCATAACTACTTAAGTGTAAATTGGTTGCAGATTTTGCACATGGCAACTCTATTGCTTCTGAGAAGCTTCCATTAGAAAGCCAAAAGTTTTTGTAACTGTGATCTGAGGGCTCCTACAGTGTTCATAACCATCTTTTATTTAACATAGGGGAAGTATCCTATGTATCTTTCACTGGTAGAAACACAGAAGACTAATTATCCTTGTTTATATGACAGCATAAACAATTAACTCAGAGTTTGAGACTAATTTAACTAACTCTCAGAGCATGAGTTGGTTCTGAAATGTATAGAAAATGAAAAAAAATCTTTTATTTCTGCTTTTAAAGGTTTATTTATTTTTCCATTGTGTGTGTGTGTGTGTGTGTGTGTGTGTGTGTGTGTGTGTGTGTCCCTGCACATACAGATGAGTGTACATGCCTATTGAGGCCAGCAGAGGGTATCAGGAACCCTGGATCTGGAGTTAAAGGCAGTTACAAATTGCCCTGTAGGTTCTGGAAAATAAATGCAGTCTCTCTGAAAGAGCAGCAAGCACTCTTAATAACTGAGCCACTTTTACAGCTCCCCTCCGCCTCCCTCCCAAAACCTTTTCTTTGAAAGACATAACAGACTGTAAAAATAATTCTCTAAACATCAACATGACAAGGACTTATATCCAGAATAAACAAAGAACACTCATGGTTCACAATAGGAATGCAAACAACCAAATTTAAAATGAATAAAAGATGCAGACAAATTTAGTCAAAAAGTGCACGAAAAGGCACACAAAAAAATTGCACTAAGATAGTACTTTGTATGGCTAAAATTTAAAAAGATTGTTAATACCAAATGTTCATCAACACATGAACAGATGAGGCAGCTTTACAATGTGTATGAAATCAGATTCAATTTAGTAGAACAATAAAAAAAAAATGAAGCAATAGCATGGCTAAATTTCACAACCATTTTGCCAAGTAAAACAGCCAGGCAAAAATGAGCACATATCGTACATTCCTTTCCTGTAACATTCTAGAAGAACAGAGTCATCTCTAGTGATTGAAAGGATAAGGCGGGATGGGAACACAGAGATATTTCCCATGAGTTGGGTACCTGTGAGGATGGTTTCATGGTGCCCAGACATGTCAAAACTCACCAAACTGTCCTTTAAGCGTGTGTAGCTCACCATTTGTCACTTACACTCCCAGTAAAGCTATTCTTAGATGGCAAACATGGATCGGATGCAAATGCTTCTAAGCTGTCACGGATAAAAGACAGAATAAAAAGAAAATGTATAAAGCTCAAATAATATGGAATTTTAGAGTTTCTGAGAATGAAGAAGGAAAAACGAAAAGATAACCCAGCAGGAGAATATCCGGTGAAATGTGTATCCGACCACTGGAACCCCAAAATAACAAGGCAAGAGAGAGGTAAGTAAACCCAAGCATGCTCACATGCATGCAGCATGACAAACTATACATTTATATCAGATTTAAACACATTAAGAATATTGTATTTGGAGGAAAATCATTTTAGGTTAAGAATGTGTGATAATGATCAGATATGCAAGAAGATCAATATGACAATAAAAATTCTTAATCTAAAAGAGGAATCAAGAGGGAAAATTTACGAGACCACATGAGAGATTCTAAGTTTACATAACTTAAAACCACAGTAAACTTCTGTTGTTATTTTAGGTACACACACGCGCGCGCGCGCGCGCGCACACACACACACACACACACACACACACACACACGTGCGCGCGCGCGCACACACACACACACACGCACACACACACGCACATGCACACACACACACACGCGCGCACACACACACACATGCACACACACGCGCACGCTCACATACACACACACGCACACACACACGCACACACGCGCACACACACACGCACATACACACACATGCACACACACACGCACACGCGCACATACACACACGCGCACGTGCACGCGGATACGCACACACATGTGCACATGCGGTACATTTTCAAGTTTGCTATACTCTGTCTTATCCCTTGGATATCTGAACTTTGTTTAATCTGGTATCAACTTCCTTAAGAAGCTTGCTGTATTGTTTTCTGCTTCTGATGAATTATTGTAGTGTCTGGTTGTATAAAAATAACTTCTCTTTGCCTCAACTAAAACTTTTCTTGTTCAGTGGTATACTGGCATTTGTTTTCAAACCCTATCTGTCTGATATCATTCTCTTTATATTGTTGTTGAGAACTCAGCATTATTTTGGATTTTTTGTTAATGCATTTTTTTCTTTTGCCTACTTTTCTGCTTTTCTTTTGACAAATAGGAAAAACTTAAAGATAAGTTAGTTCAGTGGAAACCTATTTATGCTTTATCAATATGGACAAATTATTAACATATTCATTTGTTCTCTCTCTCATGTATGTGTGTGAATGCATTTCTATTGATATGTGACACATTGGAGTTGTAGCTAAAGTTAACTTTACCAGTAATCATGCTAAAGTCATGGTTTTGATCCGTAAGAGGGTAAATCCCCTATAAGATCCTGCGACAATTCACAGCCTAGCGTCAGGCATTTGAAAAGACCATTGATAGATCTTCAACTCTAAGTCATTTTGTTTGTTCTTATTTTCAGGAGACATTTCCAAAGGGAAAAGTGAACAGCTGGGAGGAAAGGACGTGGGACTTAAGTTTTAATTTTAAGAGACTGCACATGGAACATTATAGACTTAAACTTACTAAATTATTGCTTATTTGGGGATTTAAAAATGAGATGGACATTTCATGACACTGGATTTATGCCATACTTTCTACTAATAAGCAGACTTTTTGACTGTGGCCATATTTTCCTCAGGGTGTTATTAGGTCATTGCCCGGTCTAAGGTTCATGCACGGTATGGCCTTGAAAGTGAGACCCACTTGAGCCTCTGCAGTAGACATATAACTTGATTCATCCATATCCAGCACATGTGTTGGACCCTTAAACACAGATTGAAAACCCCAGCCTCCCTTTTCCTTGGACACTCATCTGACTACAGCATTATAAACATCCACCTGTCCAAACTAACTTTATTCTTTCTTCTTTATCTGTCTACGTATTGTATTTCCAGAAGCATTATCTTTAAAGATTATTGCTGCGGGATATTGCTCTTATACACTGTAAAGATTTGTTGCTCGTCTTGGTTTAATAAATGCTGATTGGCCAGTAGGAGTGTAGGCGGAGCTATCAGACTAGGGAAATGCTGGGAAGCAGAGGAGCAGGGCAGAGATGCCAGCCAGCTGGGAGGATGATGAGAAAACTGCTCTGAGAAAAGGTACCAAGCCCATGTGGCTAAACATAAATAAGAAACATGGGTTAACTTAAAGTATAAGAGTTAGATAGTAATGTGCCTGAGCCATGGGCCAAACAGTTTGTAATTAATTTAAGTATTTGTGTGATTATTTGGGACCAAGCAGCTTCAGGCAGGTCCAGACCTGGGGCTAGGCCAGACCAGAAACTTCAGACTACAGATTATCAACGATATGCCATTCTATACTCCCAGAACAAATTCCCAAATGCCCAAGTAGATGAAGAAGAAAGAAAGGACCTCTTTCCAGGTCTTCCCCTCAGTGTGTCAACTCCCTTTTCTGAGGATAACCCTTGACATCGCCTATTCTTTCTACTGTACGGGTATACAGATGCAAGTGTGCCAGCATGCATTTAAAAATTAGTATCGTCTACAGGCTCTTTTACAAGGAGCAGTTGGCTAGGCCACAATTTGCTCTATCCCTAGTTACTATTTGTTACATTTGCATTTTAATTGACTTCTGGTGATGTAGCCAGCATATGTATGAGGCCCAGGGTATTCTGAGTGGGGATCTCCCGAAAACCCTCAACTCTCCTGGTTCTTGTTCTCATGCGCATGCGCACCCAGGTCAAGCTCTGTCTTGTTATAGCTGTATAAAGTGCCGTTAGCCTCCATTCTCTTTGTATTAACTCACTTTTATTTTAATAAATCTTGCTGCCTTTCTCCCTTCTACTACACACAGTTGCTTTTGAACAATGCTCGACACAGATACCGTTTGTTCAAGGTTATACATGTCTGTGTTAAGCATTGCATTTAGATGGGTGCCGTAATTGAACACAGACACTGAAAGTTTCTGAGCAGTCACATACTTCTGGCTCGATTTATTGAAAATACAAGCAGGGATTCATATTTGAGTGCCCTAGGCATGGGAGTGAACAGGGGCTATGTTACAAGAATATGAAATCGTATTTAATATGAATCCTCTTCTTTCTTAGGAGGTACATGAGAGATCTTCGTTTGGATATGCAAATGAGAACATTTTTATGAGACCCTGACCCTCTAATAATTTTCAGAAAAGGCAGAATTTGAGCTTCTAGCCTGCACTTGCTAGAGAATTAAATTCTGCTTTCCTGGAAAATATTATACTTCAATATAATCTTTTCTCCACTGAGTCTTTAATAAATATTTTATATTGCATTTTGTTCTTTGTATCCTAGGTAAGCTAGTAGTAAAAAGTATAAATAAAGTGTTATAGGGAGAGGCTGTTATAAGTACCCCAGCCTCATATATATAGTGTCTCTGTGTCTGGGTTTGTCTCTCTGTGTGTATGCATGCATACATACATACATACATACATACATACACACATAATATACACATACATATACACATACATACACACATACATGCATACATACATACACACATAATATACACATACATACACACATAATATACACATACATACACACATACATACACACACATACATACACACACATACATGCATACATACATACACACATAATACACACATACATACATACACACATACATACATACATACACACACATACATATGTATGCACACACCTGCAACTTCTTCAGTTAAGTACATCTTTCTTCATTTTAACTCAACTAAATGTCTAAGTAATGATCTTTCTCACTGTGCATGGAGAAAGAAATTAATTCAAAAGTCTTATCATTGCATTAAAGTCAATTCCTGAAAATTAACTGTTTCCTTAGTCAACACTCTCCCTAGAAATTCTTCCAGCCTGTGTGAGATAAAAAAGTCAGGAGAACAGGCCCTTCAGGTTGAAGGAAGGAAGTGAGTTGTTGTCCTGTACCTTTGGAGTTGGACTTTGGTTGGGGGTGGGGGAGGGCGCTGATGGGATTGTGGGTGGGGGTAGGGGAGGTGGTTCCCTGACAATACTCTCTTCTATTATCACCAAGTCTTCCATGCAAAGAATAAGCCCTGAAGGCCTTTCAAGAGCTAGAGGATTCCCTAGGTTTCTCTTATCTTTTGTGGCTTCCATTTTGATAAAGAATGCTCAAAGTTAAGTAAACAAAACACTCAGGCAGGAAACCAGAGGGGGAAGGGAGAAGGGAGAGTTTGTCATGGCCAGATTAGACCTAGTCGTGATCTGTTTCCTATTAAAGTATGTCTTGGAAACAAGAGCATGTTTGGGGGACAACAGCTCTGGACAAGATGCTATTGAATAAGGTTCTACTTGAATTGCATATCTTCCTCGCCTTGTCTTGGCCAGTCAGTCACTGTGAAGTCATGGAAACAAAATGGAAAGTTGTATGTTTTTGCATTTTGCATTTCTATTTCCGTGTTGATGTCATCTTGTCCACCAAAATTAAAACCTTAAGCGTCTGAGCCCTGAAAATTATTTTCCTTTGATTTCTGAAAGTTCCCATGTTCCCTACAACTGAGCTAATTTCCTGATAGAAGATATGACCACCACCCCCATTCCATGTCCCACCGATAAGAATACTTAAACATTGCAAGCATGTATGAATTTTATAGCCCTCTCTTGCAGTTTTCATATGTCCTAAAACATGCATGGACATTTCCATAGGGGAGGTTAACCCTGCCTATCACTGATGTGGCAATGTCTTTCTGTATGCTGTGAATATCCATCTTTAAATAAAGGACTGTTTTGGTCTATGACAGGCACCATAGAATAAGTAGGCGGGGAAATCAGAATAGGTAGGAGGAGGGCAGAGTCACAGACACAGATAGAGCCAGATGCCCAAAGAAGAAACACAGGTGAGCCACGGGCCATGTGGCAGACAGATTAATGAGAATAGGTTTGGTTAAGATGGAGCTAGCAATGTGCCTGAGCTGTAGGCCAAACAGCATGAAATTAATATAAGCGCCTGAGTCATTTTGGGGACCTGAGAAGCGGCAGGTGGCTAAGCGGTCTGTGACAGCAGGTCTGTGGTTTTGGACCTCTGGCTGGATGGGGCCAGAAACCTCATTGTAACATATCACTTTAATGTAGTAGGCAAGCAAATTTTGTGGAAACTGTTTTGCTGCGGATTCCATAGAACAACTCCCACTGCCTTGTGGGATTTGCTTGTATAGAAGGAACAACATGCCATATCTTGTCATGGGGGGGGGGCACATTACCCTTTACAATTAGTATCTTTCTCTCTAGTTAGTGAGTCAACAATCCTAACTAACCTCCTCCAGACTTTCTTTACAGTCATTGCTCTGTATTTACAAATAAATGCACCCTTGCTGACTTACTTCTGGAAAATATTATTAAATGGGAAAGAGGCTTGTCTGGGATTTCCTTCGTGCCAGAGAGCATACTCAAACAATTGTGAATCCCGAATTAGTGTTTTTCAGCTGAGATCCAGCTAAACAACATTGCAAAGATTTTCTATTTGACATAAGTATGAGATGTTGGAGAATTATTGCCTTGACTCTTATGTTTGAGGAAAGGGAGTGTGGTGGGGGGAGTTGAAATACACATGGACTTGGTTATTTAATTATTTGATTTTGAGACTGTGTCTGTAATAGAATGGCTCTCAAATCTATCTGTGGTCATCACCTTGAGCTTTCTGAAGCACATTGTTGAATGCAACACCATCCCCAATCTGTTACTGGCTCACATTTCACTGCTCTCCTGCTTCCTTGCCTTAGCTGCTGTCTGGGAATCTTTGGAGAGTTAGCTGGAACTCCTGGGACCACACGCAAGGACTCACTTAACTGTCAGTATTTTTCTACAGGGAACTCTCCATAGACTGCCTCTCTTCTCAGATGACCACTCATATATTAATTCAAACCTGTGTCTAGGCTGACTGGTCCACCCCTCTTGATTCATAGATCATTGAACTTCTGGTCTTGAGAGCCACGTCTAGAGTTTGCTAATTCTTCTAGACCAGCCCTATGTACCTCCCTTCCCTCCTGCATCTGCATGGTGGTGTAGTGGTGAACACAGCTGCCTTCCATTTCTTTAGCAGATATCATGAAAATGACCACAGGCTTCTCTTTTAAAAGGAAAACAGACAAACGAAATTGAATATGAGGTCTCCAATAACTAGGTAACAACACTTCAATAATTTCCCCAAGTAAATCTAAGGTTTTTATTTAGGGTTTCATATACAATGTTCTTCTCTATGTTGACAGTTGAGAAGTGATTAAGTTTCCAGATATATTACAGGTGTGATTAAGTTATGTTATACTGTTGAGGTTGGGGTCAGAGTCAGGTGTTTTGAAGTTTGGGACCTCTTATTCAAAGAGTTAAAACAAAAAGCCCACACACATTGCAAATGTATCTAGAAAAACTTATTCAAAGAAACGATATGGAATAGATCTTAATATACTGAAAAAGAGCAATGGGCCATGAGACTGAAGATACTCAGGCACCCCACTTATTATGTGGTTCTTTATTTTATGGGCTTGACGTATAGGAGGAGCTTGGTTACTAAGGGCCATAGGCAAGGTGGTTCTCTGTTTTTATTGACAGATTATACCCTAAAATAGTCTTCTTTTATGCACACCCTTACTCATAATGCATCCGATTTTAATCATATGCCTGCACAATTTCTTCAGATACACAAGATGGTATCTAGGAGATTCTCCCTTTAAAAAATTCACTTGAGGGTAGTTTTACTCTGTTGTGCATATAAGTTCAGACTGGGTCTCACCCCACATCGTTGTACCTGGACTTAACTGTGGATATGTTTAAATAGGAACTCCTCAAATTAAATGATTATTACGGTAGGAGAAACCTTTCCATTGTTTGGAGTAAAATGTGCAGGCAGGGGCCCAAAGTTGCTAGGTGCCATGATCAAGGAAAGGTTTGGGTACATAGTACATGCAGGTGAAGAAACTAGGCTGTTAAGTGCATTATTTGAACACAACTTGAAAATTTATGGGTGTCTGTAACCCAAACTAAGTATAATTCTACAGTGTCTATGCTTGCCTGCCTCAACAAACCACTGGATGTCACTCTTCAACTATGCAAGCATACCCCTAGCCTCAGAAGCAGTTTCTAACAGTACATTTGGAGCTAGGAGACAGAGGCAGGCATGGAAATCCCTGAAACTGCTTGGCAGGGGAATCTGTGGTGTCGATGAACCACAGCAGAGTTTACTCGAGGTTCCTATACATTTTCTCTGACTTTGTTCACAGTAGCTGTTAAAAGGGCCAATATGCAGAGAAAATTCCACCAGTATCCAAAGACACATGTATCTCTCAACATCTCCGTTCATTGAATGCTACCAGCAGAGCAGTGGGATAATGGGCCATGGAAATAAGGAACAAGAAGAGGTGAGTTTACATCGGGCATACATTTACCAAAATCTAACTACTAAGAAAGGTAATATAAATAGAATGGTGCTGTGGTTGGAATGAAACTTCTAGACTTGTGTTGAAGCTGAATTGCTGTTGTCACAGTGCAGAAGCGATCTGGTCATGAGAGATGGATTATTCTGGATGTGTCAACACCAATATTAGGAGTGGGTCAGCTATTGCAGATTGACTTTGTTATAAAACAAGCTCTTTTTTGTGCGCTTTCTTCTCTGTTGTGATATATTGTGTATTTAATAGAATCAGCCTGGAATATTAGAGAGAAAAAAACAGATCACAATCAATTCTCACCCAGCCCACTTCTCAAGCCAAACAGGGTAAATGCTATCATCAAGCATCCTTAGCCTGACTGGTTGCCTCTCCAGAATGCCTGAATCTCTGCCTCCTCCTGCCTTAAATATCTTTCTGCCCAGCGACTCACTTCCCTGTTCAACCCTGTATCATAATCCTAGAGTTAGGATTAAAGGTGTGAGATACTCCTGTCTGATTGTTAGGTTTTGAACTCACAGAAACACAGAAAGATCTGTCTTCTGAGTGATGAGATTAAAGCCGTGAGTCACCACTCTCTGACCTTCATGGCTCAACTGTGGGTGATTCTGTTCTCTGATATTCCAAGCTTATTAAATATATACCACACTTCTCATCTCATATTATCTACCATGTTTTACAGCCTTCCATTTAGCACCTTCAGATAGATGTCAGTGCCAAGATCCTTGCCTCTACTCTTCTAGCACACGAATACCAAGCATTGAACTCAGATATACAGAATATATAGCAAGGGCCTTCATCCACTGAGCCATCTCACAAGCCTCCTGTATTTAAACCTTAATAACCCAGTATGAGGTGGGAGACGCTTTCCCAGAGAGAGGTCTCACTTAGTGCAGAATCTTATCTTCTCGAACAAGTCAATGTCATTTATTTTATTTTTCTCAGTGACAATGGAGAACACATAATTTTCAGAAGACCTCTCAATAATAATGCTTTAAATTTTAGGTCATTAAATGGTATTAACCTTACAGGCTAATCTGCTTCTCTATTTCCACAAATGTATATATATAGTGCTTTGTGAGGACCCACTTTCTCTCATGCCCTCCTCTCTACTTTCCCATCCCCCTTTTCCTTTCCCAGGGGTTGCTCTTCTGCTTTCAAACCTTTGTTTTTAAAGATTCTACAAATTAGGGGAACACGTGACCCTTGTCTGTGTGTGCTTGCTTTATTTTTCTCAACATGATTATCTTCAGTTCCATTGATTTCCCCGCAGATGACATAATTTAATTCCTCTTTACGACCAAATAGTATTCCAGTGGGTATATACAGCATGTTTTGTCTGTCCATTCCTCCAAAGATGGACATTTGGGCTGATCCCATAGTATGGCTATTGAGACTGTAAGTAGTAATCCACTCTTGGGTTTCTTGATCAAGCAGGGTTAATTCTTTGTTCTAAGCGGAGTTTCTTTTCCTATGTGCATATTCATCTCTTTTATCTCCCTCTAAGAAGCATACGGTTATATGTCCTGGCTCCAATTTTTCTCAATCCTGACTCATCATTTCTCACCTCTGGAGTCCATGAAATAATCATTGTCCTTTCAACACAGAGAACCAGGATGGGAAAGAAAGGGGAGAGATACCTTCTGGCTGTAGTGTGGAGCCATTAGTCCATGGGAGCGTTTGAAGCTCAGTGTGTTTCATTCTCTTCCCAGGTCATTCATCTTTGAAGGTGGTGACATTCCAGGGTGAGAAATGACCTAATGACTGGGGATGTCTTCACAAGTTATTATTTAAAGAAGTGGCTTTTGGAGAATAAGAAAGATTTGTGGGAGGGGGATTCACAGTCAACTCTTTCTTCAACTATTAAAGCTTTAGAGATTTTGTGCTTTTTCAAAATATATTTGCCTAAAATTCTTCAGGGACTCACTTAGAAGGGAGAATCCAGAGGAAAGGGAAGGGTCTAAAGCCAGGTAGAAGATTCATTGCCGCCCCTAACCACACTTACATGACATGAATACCTTCTCTCCTGCTCAATCGCTTGGCTTAAGGGGGTTATAGAAAAAAAAATTCCCCAAACTTTGCTCTATATCAAAGCATGCTCCATGCATAATTCTGTGTATTTAGTGTTTTTCCCACAGCAACTCATTCCAGATGAACGTGACAGCTTGATAGGTACTAATACCATAGGAGCAACACACTTTGTTTAAAATGGGTTTTATTTTACTCTAAAACAAAATAACTATGGCTTGCTGAATAGACTGCGAAGCATTTTACAAATGAAAGGGCTAATGAGATACTGATATGTTTTGAATATGGGTCCAAGAGATGGCTGGAAGAACTTGGCTGTTTGACAGCATTACATTACAGATCAACTTCAGTGCGGAGTAATACACAGTTCACATACACCTTAATGGGAACCTCCTGGCTCTGACTCACAGCAAGAAGCAGAGCCAAAGACTTGAGTCTGGAGCCTTTTCTTAAGTTCCTTGATTGAAATCTGGACTTATATTTACTTTGTGTTTACTTTCTGAAGTCAATGATATCAAGTATAGTTAGTTGGAGGCAGCTTCAGAGGGGAACCTTGTCAGAGATCTTCCACAGGTCAACCTGGAGAGGCTTTGTTTTCCCAAAGACAAGATGGAAGCGAGGGAAGGCAGCTCTGACCTCCACTGGCCCTCACCTCACAAGTGGGCAAGTTATTCTGTTATCGGTCTCTGAGAGAACTGTGTCAGAGAGACAGGCCAAATGAGAACGGAGCTTCCCTTGAGAGGCATCACACCAGGATGTGTGAAGAAGGCAAATGGTAGGTTCTCAACATACACAAAGCAAGAACCCCCCAAGAGGAAGCATAGTTAATAAAGTTAGATACTTAACATACAACTTATATAGATGGGTCATAAGAGCAAAGATACTTCTGTGCCCCCGTATCAGTCAATTAAAAACTTGAAACCAGCTGTTGCCATTGGGCCGGGCAACTGTCTGACGAACCAATCATTTTGCTGTCTTAAAGGTGAAAATTGGAGGAAAGTTTAACACTAGACATACCTCCGTAATGTGATTAAGTTATTTGGAGATAATGAAATTAATGTGTGTCCCCCCAATATTGATTGTGTTAAAGGTAATTTGATCCGTGGTCATACAACAAAATTCTGTTTTTGAGAAACATGGCCCGTCCAGTGATGGCTATTTTGGTTGTGAAAACTGAACCTCAGTCTCCATGCTCTAAGTGACACAGGGCTTGAGGTGTTCTTCAGGTACTCTGGCTCAGAGAAAACAGTCTTTTTAAGGATCTCTTGGATCTCTTGGCAAGTACTTTCCTTGATGCAGCTCAATAATTTTCTAAACTTCAATATTGTCAGAGAAACACAACCTACAGTATCTGAACATAAATCATACATGATGGATGGGAAAAATTTATTCGGCTTAAATAGTCTTTGTCTGATCTGGTAGGTTCTGTCTTACCTAAAAGTAGGGGAAATATTGTTGATTTAGGTACTTCCTGTGTTGGGAGTGCCATGGGAGAAGTAAACAATAGCCAGAATACCGCCGCATCAGCTCTGCAAGCTGACCTATGGATTTAGAAGATCTACCTTCCATTTCAATGGTTTTTCAAGTTTTCCTCACGATTCCATCCATTGTTCAGGATTCCACCGGCTTATAGAAAAATCGCTTTTCTAAAGTGGGATATTTATATGATTACAAAAGAAGCTTCCAACTTAAATGACAGAAATAGATGGCTGAATTAAATGACTGGATGGGAGAGTAAGGAGTTGGGTGGAGGAGACTATGACAAAGTCAATCTTTCATGACCTGTGAAAACTGACATTCTTTGTTCATCTTTGGCCAGTACAGTGTGTACATATCATCGTAGTACTGACAAGTCTTCCATTTTTTGATAAAAGTCAGCAAATAGGGATTTTAAGATAAAAAATTTCTAGTGTTTAATTGTTGGCCACCTCTTGGAGTTATTAGGAGCCAACTAATTACATGTCCTCTCTTGCTCCTCCGGCATTTCATTACCAGTTGAGAAGTGACACAGGAGCAGGACAGATGGGGATGAAGATGTCACTATCACTACTGACAAGGCTGATTGGAGAAGAAGCTGGGATGTGCAGCCAAGTGTAGTTTCTAATTCCCACTTGGAGAAGGAGGCACGGGTGTTCATGACGGCCTCGTAAGGGAAGAAAGGGTGAGAAAGAGTGGCGGTGTGGTGTTCTGAGGCTATTAACAGAGTCACTCACCCAATTATGAAGTGAGGACCAGTGGACATCGGAGAGAGAAATGACCTGCCCATCCCCCTGCCCTGCCCACCAATGAGAGTTCTGCCCTAATAGCAAGAACTTTCCTTTTAAAAAAATGCAGTGCAAGGCAAACATTTCAGAAAAGATTCATCCCAGAGATGCCAATTTGCAACCTTGGGTTTTATGGTTTATGATGCTCGGTTTATAAATGTATTTTAAGGTATTTTGTTTTTTCACCCCTTTTAAGTAAGTTGTACCTTTTTGTCCTGCATTTTTCATAATGAAAAAAGAAATCACAGTATTATTGTTGTAAGCAAAAATGCTAGACATGATTTTCCCCCTATTTTTATGGGAGTCCAGCAGGTGTCTTTGGCAGCTCCTTGATGGCTTGGAAGTAGCCAAATAATGGCATCTTAGATGGTAGAGTCCCGTCAGCTGTCCTGACAATGTTGGAAAGTGGATTTCAACTGCTCCAGCCCTGCTATGTTTACCTAATCAGCTAAGTAAGTCTGAGAAGCACCATTTACAGCTCCAGTTCTCACACATGGGGACTCCTTCATATCTGTTGTCTCCCAATTCCTTGTCGTACCCTTCTCTTTTAACATCTGCAGTCATTTTCCTGATTCTTCCTTGTTTCTGATTCCTTTTCCCTCACCTACCTCAGGGCATCCTCCCCTGAGATGCACACAGTAAACACTTGACCAAGTACAATAGCAGAGACAGTCTGACCTTGTGATTCTCCCATCCGGCTTGCTCCAGACACTTAAACAGGAAGTGACATTCATAGTTTTCCCATTTTCTGTGGTTGTGGAGATGCATATTATTAATTACAGTTTGCCATGAAGGTTCCATGGCCTGAAACAGTATTTGTCATAGCTGAGTGGGTGTTTCTCAAGGCTTGTCATTGTAAATGGGTGTTGCACTTAGCACCGACAGTAAACCCAGCCATTTTGATGCAGGCTGTTTAAATTCTCATTAATATGACTGAATCCCCAGAAGTGTGAAGTTTAGCTTACCTTAAAAAAATCTTATTCCTCAGATCTACTTTTAAAAGATTTATTTTATTTTATAGTGTGACCTTATGTCTGTATATATGAAAACATGTGTGGCTATTAAACTCATGCCTAGACCCAGCAGAGGACAGGAAGAGTGTCAGATTCACTGGAAATGAAGTTGCAGGTGATTGTGAGCCTCCCAGTTTGGCTGCTGGGAACTGAGCTGGGGTCTCTACAGAAGCAACAAGTATTCTTGACTGCTGAGCCATCTTTCCAGCCTCTGCCCTTCAAATCTAAGCTGACTAAAATCAACTTGGAAGTTTTATTGCAGGGATAGTCTGGGTTGTATCTGATGCACCGCCTTCATTTCTTATTCTTTGATATGTTTTTGACTACTCAGAGTCTATTTTTTTTTTTTTAGACAAGCAATGCTCATTATGGATATGTCAACCCTTTCCTCCGCACGTTGTACTTGGTATTCCTCATCTGGAGTTTTCCCCCCACCAGTATGCAAGGGAGCCTTACTGGGTCAGAATGCTTTGAAGGGGGGCACTAATCAGGATGCTGGCACTTATGGCCCACCATGTCCTCTTTTGTTCAAAATTGACTCCGTGAGTAGATTTTGTGTGGGTTCTAGGAGAAGTGGAGTAGACAGTCTCAGCCCCGACCACCTCAGCTTCATGCCTTGAACTTCTGTCTGGCCAGCACAGCTCACTCTGGAAGTTTATATCCAGCAAAACAGGCAGAAGGCTAAGCACTAGACCCTACCACCCAGGGGTATGCAGTAAATGAGGCACAGAGCTTTCGGCTGTGAATCCCAGACATGTACCACTCCTCTAAACTCAGCAGTCAAATAGCTTTAGAGAATACTTACCATGGCTTTAGAATTGTTAAATATATCTCATCTATTAGCACTTTAAACTTAATAATTGCTATATTCACAATGAAGGGAGTCTCATAATGAAGAAACTCATGCCAAGTCATGAAAGACACCAAGCCATACAGCTAATGAGCGATAGAGCCAATATTTTACCCTGGAAATCTGACACCCGTGCCCACTAACTCTGTTCATTGGTCTGTTCCTGCAACCTCACTTTCATCCAGACATTTAATTTAGCATTCTAGGTTCATGTCTGGCTGGGAATGATAGCATCCTGCCTGAATTTTAAAGAGCCCTACCCAAGTGCATCCATCGTTTCCATCTCTGAAGTAGGCTGTGTTATTGTTGTTGTTGTTACTTAGGCTCATGTTAGGGACAGTCTTAGTTTGCTAGAGTTGTCAAAGCAACCGCAGAGATGGGATGATTTCAACAACAGATACCTGTATGTTTACACCCCTGGGCTACAGGTCCAAGATCAAGTGTCCACGTATTTGGTTTCCTTAGAAGCTGTTCTCTTTGTCTCACAGATGGTTATGTTCCCCATTGGGCTCACACATGTTTTCTTTGGAGAAATACATACCTCACATACCTGGCATCCTCCCAGGCCCTAACCTCCTTTTTTTAAAAGAAAAAGTAAACAAAGAAGCCATTTTTAGGGGATTTTACACAATGATAGAGTGTTCATACAGCAAGTGCAAGGCCCTAGGTTCAGTTCTCAGTGTGGGAGTGGATGGGACATCACATCAATCAGATTGCGTTCTTTTTTCACTCAATTACTTCTTTGAAGTCTCTTTTTCCAAACACATTACTGTTATGATGTACTGGGAATAGGGCTTCAACATGTAAATTTTAGGGCATACAATTCAGCCTATAAAAGTGAATTGAGAACATGCTACCAATAAATTGATTAACCAGGGCTCCAGAAATATATCCACTTGACTATCATTCTTGGTTAGAATGCATTGCTGTCTTCACTGCTAAGAAGGGACCCATAGGAAGTAATTGAGCTATAAATCCAAGTTTTCCATTGCCCTATATGCTTACTTCAACCTTGAGGAGGGGTGAATACCCATGTTTGCTCCCCATTTGCACTTTGGAGTCTAATGACCAATGAGATAACAGTAAAATGCAAGGACATTAGATTACAGTCAAATCATCATGGCTTCATCCTCATAAATAGGATTAGCCTTATAAAAGCCTATTGCAAAAGAGGCTTGAGCAAACTCACTTGCCTATTCCACCCAGTGATCATGTATAGAACACACCACCCAGAAGGATGGGTCCCCACTAAACACCAAATCTTGTAGTGTTTGGATTTCCCAGTCTCCAGAACTGTGAGCAGTAGGTTTCTCTTATTTATAAGTTATCCACTGTAAGGCATCTTCTTGATGAGGTTTGAAATCACAAAGACACATCCTTCCCCATTAATATGGCATAGAGAAGGGACTTCAAAGCACATACCTGAACAGATGGATGCTTAAGGGCATGTAAATATTTTTTCTGGACAACGAAGTTCTCTATTTGTATTGTAGATTAAAAGATACATGCTTATTTTAGACTTGTGATTGTGTAATACCCTCTGACTTTTATAGCATTAGTGCAATCTCTAAGGCAGATACTGTCAGGCTAAGTTTTGAAAAACACATTGAGTTAGAGAGTAAGACCCTATTAGAAGAATTTTGCAGTTAGGCTTACATTGCCTGGGTTAGTATCCAAATGTCACCTTACTCCTGAATGATCTTGCGTAGTCTGCCCGATCTTTTAATTGGGACACACTTTCCTCATCTGTAAAAGGTAGAACGAAAATGCATGCCTGATGGACTTTTTGCTAAGTGTAAATTAGCTAAGACATAAAATTGAGTTAAAATAGTACCTGTCTCAGAGTTAGTACTTAATAAAGTTTAACTCTGAATTTTATAACCAGTTCTGGAGAGCATAGATTTGTCTTTATTGGTTTGTCCTGGGTAGTTTTTGTGAAATTTATGTTAATACCACTTATTTTTCTACAAAAGGTAAAAATTCAACTCAAACTGGTTAAATATGGACAGCGAGTAGCTTTTACACATCAAACAATCCAGAAAAATCACAAATTTATATAGAGCCAGATACAGAGCCCAAATGGAGTCAGCAGAAGAACTGACTTTTTTCTCCAAACCTTCTTTAGTTGTCTGATCTTCATTGCTCTCTCTCACTGCCATGAGTGCAAGGAGCTGGACGAATCTAGGCTGAAATGCAAAGAAAAAGAGAACCTCTTTATTTTAGAATTTATAGAGAAATGAACGTTTTCTGACCGTCTAAGTACTACTCTCACGATGACGCTAGCTTTGGGACTTTGATAGGTTAGGTCTGTCTCAATGCTCCTCCAGCAGACATACACTCCCCCTTAGGTATGTCAGGTGAAGTAGGTGTAGAGATAATTCCACTGGAAGCATGTGGTTTAAAGCAGTAAAAACTGGAATGAAAGTTCTGAGACAGGGATTAAAGGATTCCAGACAGCAAAGCCATAACAACCTGGATGAGTATAAATAGATGTGCAGCTTAGTAGTGCTGGGAATTCAAACTCATCTGTTGGTTATGAATTATGCCTAGCATAAAAGAAAGCGAGTCTCCTATATGATCCAAAGGAATATACACTGATACTCACAATGCTGGGGTATGGTTCACAATTCTAGCCCTAACACTGATGAAAAGTTCATTGGTTCTTCTGATCTCCATCCCATGTCTTCTCTCTACCAGCAATATGGTTGGCGTCTATGAATAGTTATTCTGTAGGATTAAGAAGTATAATCAAAATACCCCCCATCCTGATTCATCCCTTTTCCATCTATTTGGTATCCTACCCTTGTCCTGTTATACTGGAAGAACCATTCACTTTCTGTGGACGCTTCTGCCCTCTGAGAACCTGAGAATGCCCAGTTTGGTTTCAGTTCCTGAAGCCTTTGCAGAGCTTTACAAAGCCAAGCACTCTGAGGAGCTGGCCTTTGTAGAAACAGGTTAGCTTTGTCATTTGCTTCCGGCCCAGCCAAAGCTGTGTCACTCGGCTACAGGATCTGTTTACTGAATCTAGGCCAGCTTTCTTGAATTGTTCCTTGGTATTTGGGATCAAATCCCTTAAACTTCATCTTTCTGTACAAAATCTCCTTGGAGGTGTTCTGGAAGGCAAGAAATCATTTAGTGTTAAGACCCCTGACCAAAATTCCACCATGTCTTCATATCACCACTTTATTGTATCTGATTATAAATTCCAGATGCAACTTTTGAGAATATTGCTTGTCATATCATTGTAAGTTTTATAACTCATGATTTAAAGAATGACGAAGAAGGAATTCAAAGGTACATTTTATTACTCCTGTTCTTGGGGAAAATATAGGTAGTAGTCTGAGCAAGGAGCAAGGCTGTAAAAATCATTGTTAAGAATAAAGTAAGAGGTTCAGAGGATCAAACTTGAAAAAAGTATATTAATGGCCTGTTTACTAATATGATTTCCATGGGAGGAATCTGGTCCTCACTCACATTTCTAACACATGATAATAATCTACAGGAATTTAATTTTTTAACTTAAGCCTGAACATTTTAATGTACATATCTATATATATATTGTATGCTATGCATCCCCCTCATTAAGAGAAAAAGTGAAGAATAGCAGATTTTTGTCAAATGAAGCAAAGGAAAATAATTTGTCTTTCATTTGTAGAAGAGAAAATGATGCCCCAGGGACTTGAATGCCTGTTCTGTATTACTAGGTGCTCTCTAATTGAACCTGCTTTGAAAAATTAGACTTCAGGAGTTATATCTTAGAAAGTACCTCTAATTTAAAACACTCAGTAGTTAAGCATGTGAGATTGTCACTTCCGGAGAGGGAAGGACTGTTAACCAAAAAGAAACCTGTGAGATATAAAGGTATTACCTTCCCTCACATGAGCTTAGTGGTTTAGGAAGGACTGATATACCAGTTACTTTTTTTAAATTTAATGATCTTTCCCAATGCACTCTCCATAATTCCCATAATAACACTTTGTTTATACAGATAATTTTCTTTCCAGTGGGAGTTCTTACATACATTTATAACCTTATCTCATAAATCAACTCAGGGCCCTGTTTAGTTTGATTGAGTGCAGGGCTGTAGGCTTTTCTAAGTATGTCATTTGGGACTCACATGACCCATGTCTCTCCGATGGAATTCTACACGAGATGGCATTGGTGTAAGGAACTACAATTAGACTGGGCAAGGAGGTCACCTGACCCTTGTACACAGAAAGAGGAGGGCAGCATAGTTCGAGGTGGCAGACAGGACTTCCCACCAAGCATGGCCATGGGAAGGTGTGGTAGTTATCTTGGTAAGATTGGATGCAGAGGATGGACAGTGCCTCCTGTAAAACTAGATAGAGTCTACAAT
Organism: Phyllotis vaccarum; assembly: GCA_033318265.1. NCBI lineage: Eukaryota > Metazoa > Chordata > Mammalia > Rodentia > Cricetidae > Phyllotis > Phyllotis vaccarum. Next base: position 61,014,464 of record JARWLC010000016.1, on the reverse strand, counting down.
CAAAATCACCTCACATGGATTAAATGACTTGGTGTATCTTTGGAGATGTCAATATTCAGGCTGTACTGTACTGTGCTGTGCTCTCAGGACATGTACTGTGTTCTCATTGGCTCAGACTAGGGAGATGAGTGTAAGACTGTTTAGGTGCACAATAGACAACATAGGGCCCGGAAGAGCAAGTTAATCTATATTAAATTGCATTTAGAGTTTTAAGAAATGATCTCATATACTTTGAAATTTAGATAGCAACACCTTTCCCCCACCATATAATGCTTGTGAATATTTATAATACTCACCTAATTAAAAAATGACATATAGATCAACGAGCTCCATTGGCTCGCTTTTCCCAGTCCACCTTTCTCTTCTCTTCTCAACCCCAGCGAAGAAATGACCATTATCATTTGGAGATGATCATTTTCTACTGTGTTTTTACAATTTAACTCTATGTCGATGCATTAATAAACAGTTTGTAGGTTTACATCTTATGCTTTCTTTTTGTCCTTTCATGTGTCTGTGGTGTGTGTGTGTTATGCTTGTATGTGTCTGTGTGTTCCTGTTTGCACACATATGTGCGGGAGCACATGCACATTTGCACGTGTATGTGGGAGTCAGAGATCGATGCCAGGATTATTTCTCTATCATTCTTCCACCTTATTCTTTTGAGACAAGGCCTCCCAATCAAACCCAGGGCTCACTGAGAAGACTAATCTCACTTATCAGTTTGCCTTAGATCCCATTGTTTCTGTCTCCTAAGTTTATTTGTTGGTGAGCTGTTACACCCACCCAACATTTATATGAGTTCAGCTCTCTTGTATGGTGAGCATTGAGCCATCTTGGTTCCCCTACATCCTTTGTTTCTTAAATCAACATCAACTATATTATCTGTACATATCTTTCAGCCACTTCCATGTCACAATTTTATTTTTGATATGCCTGTGGATGCCTATAGAACTAAATGATTAATTATATTTTGCATTATAATGTAACATAGCATATACACCATAATAGAAAGATTCTCTAATTCAAATATATAGTGTTTGATATATTGTATCAGGAGTTATTTAAGTGTATTTTAAAATGTTGTCCATTATAAACTAAGCTGAAAATCCTTTTCAGAGCTGCCTACATCACAGACATTCACAGAGCATTTTGCATTCATATTAATAAAGGTAAACAGGTGCTTCTGTGGTCACTGTATGCTGTGCTGTGCAATCTTATTTTTGTTTGCAAGGCATAATTAATAATACTTCAAGAATTTTTAAGGTAGTTAAGAATAGTAATTATAAAAATAAGATTATGTAAACCATCAATGAACAAATTAAGCTATAGTAGCTATTAACTACTCCAAGGCCATCATTTCCTAAATATTTTGCAACACTTTCTCCCTATATGTGCCCTTGAGATCAATAATTGCTGTGTTTCTGAGGTGAGAACAAGACCCCAGCAGCTCTGGACTGCACTATTCCCAACTTTACACAATTATATTTTAAGTTTCAAACAAGCCATTAGAGGAAGTGCTTGTATGACAGAAATCACAGTGCTTCAAAAATTAACTTCGTCATTTTGTTGATTATATAGAATAAAGGACAGAAATTCTTTTCTATAAAGGTCAAACAAGTAAATATTTTAGGTTTTACTCAGCATGGACTTTGCCAGTATTCCTTCTTTTTTAATGTGTGTGTGTGTGTGTGTGTTTAAATGAGAAGAAAAAGCCAGTCAGATAATGGGCTATACTCGGCTAACACCCTGTCTAGATGTAGAAAAGCAAAGCATATTTAACTTAAAATGAGTTGTGTACATACTTTTTAAACTACACGGTGTAAAGCTTGAGGGAATGGTGGGGAAGCTTGAGGAACGGTTACTGCAATGTTTAAAACTATTACCTAATGTGGCAAAGAAGTTTACCCTTCACAACAAATCAACTCTTGACATATGTGTTCGTTATTTATGTCACTTTCATCTTATCCATTAATGCAAGAGAAAACATAAACCCACATTCATCAGAAACTACACCTGGATCTGTAGTTGTTAAACGTTCATCAACACTACGGAATCAAGCCCATGAAATTTATGCAGAAAAGGAGACCTTGTTCATCTGATTAAGTTCTCTTATTACACTTAAATTACATCTTTTTCTCTCTCTTAAACATGCACACATAACTCTCACTTGTGGAGTTGACATACCTTCTTTAGTCTTATGAATGGTCTTCTTAAGGCTTTTTAAAGTTGTTATAAATAGATATCATCATCACCCCATTTTATATTGTGACACCTTCACAGTGGTTGGTGACCCTCTTAAAGTCAGAACACTCACCACTGATATTCTGTTTGTGCCTAGCATTTCCACTTGAAAAATGGGCTTACAGGGCAGAAAGGAATGCTCTGTGGTTAGGAACACATTCTACCCTTTCAGAGAATTAGGGTTTAGTTTGCAGCTCTCACCATGGGTAGCTCATATCCACCTCCAACTCCACTTCCAGATGCTGGGATGCCCTCTCCTGGCCTTTGTGGGAACAGGGACTCATGTGCATGTAGGCACACACATAAAGAAATAGTATAAAAAAAAATTAAGGCTCGGAGGCCACAATAGAAGGGAATGCAATATGATTTTTAAGAGCTAGAGGTTAGGAAAGATGAGAACAATGTCTTTGGACATTACAGGACTGCTGCCCATAGCAGCCCACAGCTTCAGTGCCTGAACAAACCTATACATTCTGACATAGAGTAGGGAGGGCCCTGTGATACCTGCCCACAACAGAGTACATGACTTCTGGGGGAGGGAGAGTCAGTTCTATTTAAAGAGCATAGGCCCCAGTAAGGTCACCATACTCCAGAACAGGGACCCAAGTGTAAGAGCAGCAGAAAATGAACTTGGTAGATTACCCCCTCCCCCGCCAGGCAGTAGAGAGGTAAAGTGTGGATCTGAGAGGAGTTAAGGGAAGGAGTTGGGGATGATATGATTAAATTGCATTGTATAAAATTCTCAAAAATTGATGAAAGTGTCTTTAAAAGAAAAATGGGGTAATCCTACTACTATATCAGGATTATAATGAGGGAAGACAGGATAATATGCATCCAATGTGCAGATGACACTGCATACAGTAAGCACTCGAGTGCCAACTGTTGTAAGTGTTAGCAATTTGCATGGTGTTATTACTATCCCCACCGTCCTTTGGGCTGTGGGCAACACACAATCCCTAAATAATTCCTGGCCTACGGCAGTCACACTAACGTTTTAAATTCCTGAATATGCCATCTTTTTACCATATGGAATGTACCAATTACCACAGAACTGAAGCTAACTGCATCTGATGTCTTGAGCACAAGACATTTGGTGACGTAGGGATACAAAGATGAGTAAGACATAATAAACATGACTTCCCGCTGCAAAGAGCTGATAATCTGACTGTGGGGTCGACCTAAGAAGCAGATGGAAAGCTCTGGGAATGAAAGAGGCAGTAAGTGCCAGGGTATTAGATAAGAGAAGATTCTGTTTTCTGTGATGATAGGAAAAGCTGGAGGATGAGGTGAGTTACTCTGCCTCTCGCTTCCTACAAATCATTTTCTTCCCATGCAATGCCCTCAATCCCTCTCACTTATATATTGGAACAGAATCTCACATCTGGAATGACTAACACAAATGCTGCCATATGAACAGCTCTGAGCATCCTTGGAGACACTGGCAGCTTCCATTCTCAAAAGCCTTTCCAAATTCCTCACAATTATGAACAGCATTCTCACATCCCGTGAAGTGCTGTAGCGAGCCGTGCCAGGAACATTTCATATCCACAGTAATGTTCTCCATATCTGATGGGGACATCTGCCTGAAGTGTACTTGATGTGAAGTGTCGAAGGAAGCCTCCCGAAAGTGATCCTTGCTGAACCAAGTCCATGAAAAACGGCCTCACCTATGGCCCTATGGGTGTCTTCTCTCTGCACCTCTTGTGGTGGTTCTGATCTATGAGGTACTGGAGGACTCTCATCATAAGATTCCCAAAGGTTTGAGGGAGGGCATTGTGCCACAAGAATGGGCTTCTAATATTTGTTGGCCTTCCAGAAAGGCTCACATGGCCTGAAAGTGGAGTTTAGGGATGGAGAGTAGAGCTGATATCAGATGGTATCTTTTCGATTCAGAGATGGATAATAACTACCTGGCTCAAGGTTGGAAAAGCTGTTAAAGATGACCTGCTGGGGGGTTACTAAGCATCTTATTCCTTACGCCTAGTCTAGAGCATGAGATAACCATGGAGAAAATGGGTCAGGCCCATAAATGGGCTTCTAAAGAAGCGTGGGCAGCTGCCCATTGTGTTGAGATCAGAGGCCTGTATGAAAGACACAGAGATGAGTTCTCTGGCATTAATCTATGCAACACAGAGTGGCTTATCAGTGGATACTAGCACGTGACCACTTTATGACGCACTTCACTCCGTAGACGATAACCAGTTAGAGTGAGAGAAGAACACAGAAGTCTTTGCCCCTAATTCATCTGAAAAGGAGACATTCTTATTGGGAGGGGGGCAGACAAGGTCTTACGCAGGGACAAAGATATCTCCACATTCTCATACCAGCCTCTCAAATAAAAGTCTCTCTGATCACTGAGCATCTGTGCCATGGTCTCCTCCTACCCTGTCTCTTCTGCCCCTACCGTTCTTTCTCTCCCTTCATATTTTCATTTTTCCTTACATTTTCTTTTTTATTGTATTCTTCTCTGATTCCTGTGCTGGACAGTTTTATGTCAGCTTGACGCACGCTAAAGTCATCCGAGAGGAGGGAGTCTCAAGAAAATGCTTCCCTAAGATGGAGCTATAAGCAAGCCTGTAGGGCATTTTCTTAATTAGCAATTGAGGTGGGCAGGCCCAGCCCACTGTGGGTGGTGCTGTCCCTAGGCTGGTGGTCCTGGGTCCTACAAGAAATCAGGCTGAGCAAGCCATGGGGAGCAAGCCAAAAAGCAGCACCCTTTTTCCATTGCCTCTCATCAGCTCCAGCCTCCAGGTTCCTGCCCTGCTTGAGATCCTATCCTGACTTCCTGCAGTGATGAGCAGTGATGTGGAAGTATAAGCCAAATAAACCTTTTCATCCCCAACTTGCTTTGGTCATGGTGTTTCATCGCAGCAATAGAAATCCTAATTAAGGCAACAAGTCCCTTGACATTTTTTTTCCATAATTTTTGAATGCTGAGTGTGTGCTGGTAAGGTCAACAAGATGTCTACGGCTTGTACTTTTAAGAAATAAACACTGCAGTAAAATAATCTACTAGCCAAGTTACTTCTCAAGCAGACCAATGGTTATAAGATGTGCTAAATGACATGAATTCATTGTATCATAAAGGATGGCAAGAATTCTGGCAGGCATCTACGCATTTATTTGAATAACTAATGTCTCTAAAGGAGGGTGTCTTTGAAGGGTAGCATTTTGGTCATTTCCTTGAAAGGACTGAGGTAAGAAGGCAGGAAAAAGGAGAAAATAAGGTGCTTTATCTCAAACTTTTTACAGAATTGGCCCTTTGTGGTAGCCAGATAGGGCAACCCAACCACTAGGTTGCTCGGTTGGTTTCATTTATTCATGTATGTGCATGTGCACATGGACACCTCATCCCCCAACACACACCCCTAGTGGTGGCTTCCTAGACTGTTATGTTCAGAAAGATTTCATTGTCCTCCAGGGTTCAGCAGTACAAAGACCCATGGAAAATTGGTCCTAGAAGGGCAGCAGGGCACAGTTACTCTTCCTGATATACTTGCCCAGCAGTCTAGCGGCCTAATTAACGAACAGATCATGAGTTGGGCAGATAGTGGATCAGTCTGCTAAGCCCTTGTGTTCACATTAAACCTTGATTCATTAAAATCCATATAGTCAATGAGCTACAGATTAAATGTACCTCATCCCATCTTAACTTTTCTAGTCAAAGTTCTTCCATAGTTCACCGTGTCTCTTACAGCAGAAGAACAAAGTCCCAGACAGCAGAGAAATGGGGGATAGATGTAATTTTATAATGTATGTTTTAAAAGTATTAGCTTTCTATTTGTATTATTAATAAAGTCATTTAAGTAAATCTATTTCATTAAAACAACTTTCTTGGTATTAAAGGGGCAATTATGTTTGTAAATACAGGATATGAAAAGGGCATAAACCTATAAGGTCCCAACTTAGAGTTTGCATGGGTTAAATTATGCTCCTCTTCTTAAAAAATTAGTATGTGGAAGTCCTAACCCCAAAGACTTACAAAAATGAGTGCAGTTTGTAATGAGTGTCTTTACTGAGACATTCCAATTAAAATGAGACCAATAGGACAGTCTCTAATCTAACTAGTATCCTTATGAAATGGGGAAATTTGGACACAGAGATGGGATACATAGTGAGAATACAATGTAAACACACACAGGGAGCAGATAGGCATGCACTAGCTAAGGAAACAAGGAAAAAAATGTCTCCTTATATCCCTAAGAAGGAACAAGCCTTACTAACACACTGATTCCAAACTACTAGTCACTAAAGATGTTAGATAGTCAGGGCTGGAGAGATGGCTCAGCTGTTAAATGCTAGACTCAACAACCGCAAACATAAGAGATGTTAGATAGTCACTCTCAAGGCATAAGCCACCCAGTCGATGATGCTATATTAAAACAGCCCAAGTGATTTCACACAGGATATATCTTCATATTCTTGAAGCCGGTTGGAAAGTAGTAAAAATATTCCTCGTTTTTCAAGCCACAAAATGGAGATACAACTAGCCTGGAGGTCCAATGACTAGGTTTATGGTCTCATTGCATCATGGTCCTCGGGGCTATGAACAGTCTCTAACTGGTGAAATCTCCCTAGAGATAAAGTCCCCCAGTCACCATTTTCTTCTTCCTTCACTCACTCGAAGACTCCATGTTTAGAAAGCATGTGTCTCCAAGGATTCCAAAGTGTCAGTCATCTCCACAGCTGGATGGAGGAAGAATAAGGGCAGGGCTCCTGGGAGAGAAAAGGAGTTGGAAGAGCTGTCTAGACAGACAGCCTCAATATTTAAACTTGTCTGTACATATGTTAGTGATCCAAGAAGTTCCTGATACTACGCTAGCCTGCAGATGGTCTCCTGGGGAGGGGGTGGTGGCCACCAAAGACGTTGCTTGATGGTGGCAGCCGATGGAAAGGTTGTGGACCTGGAATCTAGATTCTAGATGACAGTTCCTGCTCTGTCTACCTGCTGTGGCCTATCATGGCTGGAAGTCAGATTTCCTCCTCACTGGCAAAATCCCAGGACTTAAAGTCCCAGGGCCTTCTGTTTAGTCTGGATACAATAGAATGAGTAGGTTCTAGTCTCAAAAAGTAAGTTCTTTTAACAGGAAAAGTATCTTTTCCTTTTGTTCTTATTATAACAAAGGCCTCTTCTTGCTGGCTACTCTCAACTCATTTTGACACATGAGCTTATCTCCTGGCACTGTGTTGTTCCTGGGGGTGGGGGTGGGGCGGGAATCCGAAATAAGAATAAGCAAAGAATATGAAAAGTTAACCAAATGACATCAAATTAAACTATATCATTCATATGAGAGATGGTGTATTATACTGTCTTCTGGTCCTGTTTTGGGGAAAGGGTAGGCAAGACCTTTCTTAGCTTTGTTAGTTTGGGTTAATTCCTATCTACCCACACAGTAATGGTTTCTGAAGTAACAAGGGCAAAAAGAATCTTTCGTATTCTTATGAGAATAAAGACTTTATAAATATTATTTTTTTTAAGTCCCTTTACCAGCATGTGAATAACAATGTCAAAAACAACAAATATTTTTTTGATACACTACTCTAAGTATCGGGATCCACTAATTAACAATGCAACAGTGATTCCTGCCTCTGCTAACCTCATGGCCTTGGTGTACCAATATCATGTTTGTGGATATATACTTGCTTTTATTAATTAACTACTTCCAAACACCCTGTGAAGGGGCTATGATGTTCCCTTCTTTACAACTGGGAAAACGTTATGGTTTAGCTTGCCAGTGCCCATGTGCAACAGATGTGGTACAATGCCCCTGGAATCCAGTCCACCCGCTATCTCCCACATCCCAAGAAGCCCTACAGACATCATCATCTATTTCCATATGTAATGGTTCCCAGAATGCAAGACTACATCCCTTGAAGGTCTTAAGCTAACTCACCACTTTCCCATTAGAACCTGGGAATGGGGATTAGCACTGTTATTCTAATTTCCTTGTGTGTCTTCAAAAACTCAGTGGCAGAAATGTGGCTTCATTCCAGTCACCCACTTTCTGCTCTCTCTCCTCCGGTGCCCCTATCATCCCACACTCCTAGTAACACCTCCATCCTTGTCGGCATTTCTAAACTTGACATTGGCATTGCTAATTATCCACTCATTTTTTTTTCCTTTCTCTTCAGGGTTCTTAGCCATTAATAGCAGCAAGATGAACTTATATAATTGCAATTTTCAGGATTGGCTTTATTAGCCCCCAAATTTAAGCTGTTGATATTTCGTGTTTCTATACATATATATTGACTTTGAAGTCATAGCGGGGCCTCCCACTGCCTCTTCTCTGCCATGGCCCACATTTAAACTCACAGTGCCCTCTCTGGAGCTTACACAGCTGGAGTTAGTCAGCCGGCTGTCTGGAGGGCTGCAGCCTGCTGTAGCCTGGTGTCAGAAAGCCGAGGAGGATGCTTCCCCTTTAGATATTCCCTCGCAGGCAGATTCCCAGCTGCCTTGGCATGCCTTCTGCATGAGAGCAGGAGAGTGACACTAGGGCCACTTGCTGACCAGATGGGATGAGGTGAGAATAGTCAGAGCTCATTATCTACCATTAGGCCAGAGTCATTCCACTCTCTGAATCCAGAATACAGTCTTCCTGAAAATTCTCTGGGAGGGAGGGAGTGCTTGTTTGGAGGGTGAACAGATCACAGAAGTGCTGGTAGTTTAGTAAGCCTCAAAATGAAATTGAAGTGATTGCTAGAAACTCACCACAAGAAGGCATCCTAAAGAGAGGAACTGACCTATGATTTTTAAGGGGAAAAAACTGAGAAACAAAATGGCCAACTGAAGGGTGCAGTTAAGAGAAATAAACACTATCTTTGATAGTCAGAACTGACACACAACTTCTCCAAATACTAGAATGGACCACTTTCTTTTGTGAGTATCCGAAAACCAATGAAATATTAACTTAGAAGACTGAAACTTTTCCTTTGAAGATGAGAAATGAAAACTTTCACGGACTCATTCACTCAAAGCCAAAAACTATAGAAGAAACCCAGAGACCCTGGTTCCTCCTACAACAATCTTCTGGTTATTGGTTCTGGGTAGATGCAGGAGGCTGACCCTGAGAGCATCCGTACACCTACACCATCTCTGGGCTTTGGCTGGCTTTCAGTAGCGGTCCCATAACAGTATTAAGAGGGAGACGTCTTTGTGACAGAGCTTTGATCAAGTGGCCTTAGGCAGTACATGGCTTCTCCTATTCCCCATCCAATAGGCTCTGTCTGCTGGCTGTCACCTTACCAGCAGCCTTTTGTTCTGTACCAAGAACCCTAAGGGCGAGGCTGCAAAATCAGAGAATCAGTATAGTAGATAACCTGTCATTCTGGACCAGAGGGGAACAGAGGAAAAGCCCTCATGGACTTGCTTCTCTCCTCCCTCTTTGAGAAGTTTTAATCTCAATTTTTGTTTATTAAATATACATTATGATAATTGTAAAGGAAAATGTATTCTCATCATCTTGGAGGAGTATATGGATAAAATTCAGAAGCCAAGGGGGCCTAGATGTTAGGATTCTGTCCTAGCCTCTGAAGCTACGCCCTATCCTGAGTTCTGACGTCAAGCCCCATTTATGAAAAATTCCCGCCGCTGACACTCTCTCTTGCCCCCCCCCAGGCCCCTCTCTGTTCTTCTATCCCTCTTTCTCTTTCTCTCTCTCTTTTCCAGCCTCTCTCTTATTATAATAATAAAGTCCCTCTATGTAGAAACTGAAGTGTTTCCTGCCTGCTGATGCCCCTGCGCCTCCAGCCCACCATCCTGCGACTATGGGGCATGAGGCCTCTCTATTGATAGTCAATCACCAGTTAGCTGGGTAAATGGGTTATTGTATCGTAGCAGATCAAACATGATCCCAACAGATGTAAACTCTATCTTGATGACTTACATCTCACAAAATGGTTTTTTAGTATTTTCCCCTTATCTAAGGGAGAATCTCTCCCACGACCTCAGTAGAACCCTAAGACCACAGACAGTACTGAAAGGCAGACAGACAGTTGCTCATGCACAGAGACAGACACTATTTTCCTGTACATATATATCAATGAGAATTTTAAATTTATAAATTAGTTATAGCAACAAACTAACAGTCAAATAAAGTAATTACAATGATGTCACCAACGTTACTTCCAAATGAATGGTTACTCAGCTTTTCCTCTCAGCGTTCTCAGGGTGCAGTTGAACACAATCCTGTCATTGTAGAACACAGAACCTCAATACACAGTGACCTTG